>JAUIMM010000037.1:8152500-9575000 GCA_031769625.1 Taudactylus pleione
AAGAGTGAAAGACAGAGAGAGATAGAGAGAGAGAGACTGACAAGGGTAAAAAAGGAGAGCGACACAGTGCTGTAGAAAACATTGTGGTGTACTTTACTTATGTGGCATGGAGATGCCAGTGGATGATGGTGGTTGTGGTGTAGCCGCCGATGGTGTTAGGACTGTGGACAAAGAGCAGTTTCCATCAAAAACATTTGGAAACAAATAAACTGTGTAATTGTGCGTTCACACTACACGATATGCTCCCTGAGTCATCCACTTTATCGCCTAGTGTGTACGCACCATAAATCTTGAACAGAGCCTCCATAACAACAAAAAACAAACACAGACAGAGGGAGAAAAAGAGAGAGGGAGGGGGAGAGGAAGAGAGAATGACAGAGAGAGAGAGAGAGAGATACTGACAAGGGTAAAAAAGGAGAGCGATACAGTGCTGTAGAAAACATTGTGGTGTACTTTACTTATGTGGCATGGAGATGCCAGTGGATGATGGTGGTTGTGGTGTATCCTCCGATGGTGTTAGTACTGTGGACAAAGAACAGTTTCCATCAAAACCATTTGGAAACTAATAAACTGTGTAATGGTGCGTACACAATACACGATATGCTCCCTGAGTCGTCCACTTTATCGCCTAGTGTGTATGCACCATAAATCTTGAACAGAGCCTCCATAACAACAAAAAACAAACACAGACAGAGGGAGAAAAAGAGAGAGGGAGGGGAGAGGAAGAGAGAAAGACAGAGAGAGAGAGAGAGACTGACAAGGGTAAAAAAGGAGAGCGATACAGTGCTGTAGAAAACAATGTGGTGTACTTTACTTACGCGGCACGGAGATGCCAGTGGGTGGTGTTGGTGGTGGTGTAGCCGCCTATGGTGTTAGGACTGTGGAAAAAGAACAGTTTCCATCAAAACCATTTGGAAACAATTAAACTGTGTAATGGTGCGTACACACTACACGATATGCTCACTGAGTCGTCCACTTTATCGCCTAGTGTGTTTGCACCATAAATCTTGAACAGAGCCTCCATAACAAACAAAAAACAAACACAGACAGAGGGAGAAAAAGAGAGAGGGAGGGGGAGAGTAAGAGTGAAAGACAGAGAGAGATAGAGAGAGAGAGACTGACAAGGGTAAAAAAGGAGAGCGACACAGTGCTGTAGAAAACATTGTGGTATACTTTACTTATGTGGCATGGAGATGCCAGTGGATGATGGTGGTTGTGGTGTAGCCGCCGATGGTGTTAGGACTGTGGACAAAGAGCAGTTTCCATCAAAAACATTTGGAAACAAATAAACTGTGTAATGGTGCGTTCACACTACACGATATGCTCCCTGAGTCATCCACTTTATCGCCTAGTGTGTACGCACCATAAATCTTGAACAGAGCCTCCATAACAACAAAAAACAAACACAGACAGAGGGAGAAAAAGAGAGAGGGAGGGGGAGAGGAAGAGAGAATGACAGAGAGAGAGAGAGAGAGAGAGAGAGACTGACAAGGGTAAAAAAGGAGAGCGATACAGTGCTGTAGAAAACAATGTGGTGTACTTTACTTATGTGGCACGGAGATGCCAGTGGGTGGTGGTGGTGGTGGTGTAGCCACCGATGGTGTTAGGACTGTGGACAAAGAACAGTTTCCATCAAAACCAATTGGAAAAAATAAACTGTGTAATGGTGCGTACACACTACACGATATGCTCCCTGAGTCGTCCACTTTATCGCCTAGTGTGTACGCACCATAAATCTTGAACAGAGCCTCCATAACAACAAAAAACAAACACAGACAGAGGGAGAAAAAGGGAGAGGGAGGGGGAGAGGAAGAGAGAAAGACAGAGAGAGAGAGAGACTGACAAGGGTAAAAAAGGAGAGCGATACACTGCTGTAGAAAACAATGTGGTGTACTTTACTTACGCGGCACGGAGATGCCAGTGGGTGGTGGTGGTGGTGGTGTATCCTCCGATGGTGTTAGTACTGTGGACAAAGAACAGTTTCCATCAAAACCATTTGGAAACTAATAAACTGTGTAATGGTGCGTACACAATACACGATATGCTCCCTGAGTCGTCCACTTTATCGCCTAGTGTGTATGCACCATAAATCTTGAACAGAGCCTCCATAACAACAAAAAACAAACACAGACAGAGGGAGAAAAAGAGAGAGGGAGGGGAGAGGAAGAGAGAAAGACAGAGAGAGAGAGAGAGACTGACAAGGGTAAAACGGAGAGCGATACAGTGCTGTAGAAAACAATGTGGTGTACTTTACTTATGTGGCACGGAGATGCCAGTGGGTGGTGGTGGTGGTGGTGTAGCCACCGATGGTTTTAGGACTGTGGAAAAAGAACAGTTTCCATCAAAACCATTTGGAGACAAATAAACTGTAATGGTGCGTACACACTACACGATATGCTCCCTGAGTCGTCCACTTTATTGCCTAGTGTGTATGCACCATAAATCTTGAACAGAGCCTCCATAACAACAAAAAACAAACACAGACAGAGGGATAAAAAGAGAGAGGGAGGTGGAGAGGAAGAGAGAAAGACAGAAAGAGAGAGAGAGAGAGAGACTGACAAGGGTAAAAAAGGAGAGCGATACAGTGCTGTAGAAAACAATGTGCTGTACTTTACTTACGCGGCACGGAGATGCCAGTGGGTGATGGTGGTGGTGGTGTAGCCGCTGATGGTGTTAGGACTGTGGACAAAGAACAGTTTCCATCAAAACCATTTTGAAACAAATAAACTGTGTAATGGTGCATACACACTACATTGCCTAGAGTGTACGCACCATAAATCTTGAACAGAGCCTCCATAACAACAAAAAACAAACACAGACAGAGGGAGAAAAAGAGAGACGGAGGAGGAGAGGTAGAGAGAAAGACAGAGAGAGAGAGAGAGAGAGAGAGAGAGACTGACAAGGGTAAAAAAGGAAAGCGATACAGTGCTGTAGAAAACAATGTGGTGTACGTTACTTATGTGGCACGGAGATGCCAGTGGGTGGTGGTGGTGGTGGTGTAGCCACCGATGGTGTTAGGACTGTGGACAAAGAACAGTTTCCATCAAAACCAATTGGAAACAAATAAACTGTGTAATGGTGCGTACACACTACACGATATGCTCCCTGAGTCGTCCACTTTATTGCCTAGTGTGTACGCACCATAAATCTTGAACAGAGCCTCCATAACAACAAAAAACAAACACAGACAGAGGGAGAAAAAGAGAGAGGGAGAGGGAGAGGAAAAGAGAAAGACAGAGAGAGAGAGAGAGAGAGAGACTGACAAGGGTAAAAAAGGAGAGCGATACAGTGCTGTAGAAAACAATGTGGTGTACTTTACTTACGCGGCACGGAGATGCCAGTGGGTGATGGTGGTGGTGGTGTAGCCGCCGATGGTGTTAGGACTGTGGACAAAGAACAGTTTCCATCAAAAACATTTGGAAACAAATAAACTGTGTAATGGTGCGTACACACTACACGATATGCTCCCTGAGTCGTCCACTTTATCGCCTAGTGTGTACGCACCATAAATCTTAAACAGAGCCTCCTAAACAACAAAAAACAAACACAGACAGAGGGAGAAAAAGAGAGAGGGAGGGGAGAGGAAGAGAGAAAGACAGAGAGAGAGAGAGAGAGACTGACAAGGGTAAAAAAGGAGAGTGATACAGTGCTGTAGAAAACAATGTGGTGTACTTTACTTACATGGCATGGAGATGCCAGTAGGTGGTGGTGGTGGTGGTGTAGCCACCGATGGTGTTCGGACTGTGGAAAAAGAACAGTTTCCATCAAAACCATTTTGAATCAAATAAACTGTGTAATGGTGCGTACACACTACACGATATGCTCCCTGAGTCGTCCACTTTATTGCCTAGTGTGTATGCACCATAAATCTTGAACAGAGCCTCCATAACAACAAAAAACAAACACAGACAGAGGGAGAAAAAGAGAGAGGGAGGGGGAGAGGAAGAGAGAAAGACAGAAAGAGAGAGAGAGAGAGACTGACAAGGGTAAAAAAGGAGAGCGATACAGTGCTGTAGAAAACAATGTGCTGTACTTTACTTACACGACACGGAGATGCCAGTGGGTGATGGTGGTGGTGGTGTAGCCGCCGATGGTGTTAGGACTGTGGACAAAGAACAGTTTCCATCAAAAACATTTGGAAACAAATAAACTGTGTAATGGTGCGTACACACTACATCGCCTAGTGTGTACGCACCATAAATCTTGAACAGAGCCTCCATAACAACAAAAAACAAACACAGACAGAGGGAGAAAAAGAGAGAGGGAGGTGGAGAGGTAGAGAGAAAGACACAGAGAGAGATAGAGAGAGAGAGAGACTGACAAGGGTAAAAAAGGAGAGCGATACAGTGCTGTAGAAAACAATGTGGTGTACTTTACTTACGCGGCATGGAGATGCCTGTGGGTGGTGGTGGTGGTGTAGCCGCCGATGGTGTTAGGACTGTGGACAAAGAACAGTTTCCATCAAAACCATTTGGAAACAAATAAACTGTGTAATGGTGCGTACACACTACACGATATGCTCCCTGAGTCATCCACTTTATCGCCTAGTGTGTAAGCACCATAAATCTTGAACAGAGCCTCCATAACAACAAAAAACAAACACAGACAGAGGGAGAAAAAGTGAGAGGGAGGGGGAGAGGAAGAGAGAAAGACAGAGATAGAGAGAGACTGACTAGGGTAAAAAAGGAGAGCGATACAGTGCTGTAGAAAACAATGTGGTGTACTTTACTTACACGGCACGGAGATGCCACTGGGTGGTGATGGTGGTGGTGGTGTAGCCACCGATGGTGTTAGGACTGTGGAAAAAGAACAGTTTCCATCAAAACCATTTGGAAACAAATAAACTGTGTAATGGTGCGTACACACTACACGATATGCTCCCTGAGTCGTCCACTTTATTGCCTAGTGTGTATGCACCATAAATCTTGAACAGAGCCTCCATAACAACAAAAAACAAACACAGACAGAGGGAGAAAAAGAGAGAGGGAGGGGGAGAGGAAGAGAGAAAGACAGAAAGAGAGAGAGAGAGAGACTGACAAGGGTAAAAAAGGAGAGCGATACAGTGCTGTAGAAAACAATGTGGTGTACTTTACTTACGCGGCACGGAGATGCCAGTGGGTGATGGTGGTGGTGGTGTAGCCGCCGATGGTGTTAGGACTGTGGACAAAGAACAGTTTCCATCAAAACCATTTGGAAACAAATAAACTGTGTAATGGTGCGTACACCCTACATCGACTAGTGTGTACGCACCATAAATCTTGAACAGAGCCTCTATAACAACAAAAAACAAACACAGACAGAGGGAGAAAAAGAGAGAGGGAGGTGGAGAGGTAGAGAGAAAGACACAGAGATAGAGAGAGAGAGAGAGACTGACTAGGGTAAAAAAGGAGAGTGATACAGTGCTGTAGAAAACAATGTGGTGTAGTTTACTTACGCGGCACGAGATGCCAGTGGGTGGTGGTGGTGGTGGTGTAGCCGCCGATTGTGTTAGGACTGTGGACAAAGAACAGTTTCCATCAAAACCATTTGGAAACAAATAAACTGTGTAATGGTGCGTTCACACTACACGATATGCTCCCTGAGTCGTCCACTTTATCGCCTAGTGTGTACGCACCATAAATCTTGAACAGAGCCTTTATAACAACAAAAAACAAACACAGTCAGAGGGTGAAAAAGAGAGAGGGAGGGGGAGAGGAAGAGAGAAAGACAGAGAGAGAGAGAGAGAGAGAGAGAGAGACTGACAAGGGTAAAAAAGGAGAGCGATACAGTGCAGTAGAAAACAATGTGGTGTACTTTACTTACGCGGCACGGAGATGCCAGTGGGTGGTGTTGGTGGTGGTGTAGCCGCCTATGGTGTTAGGACTGTGGAAAAAGAACAGTTTCCATCAAAACCATTTGGAAACAAATAAACTGTGTAATGGTGCGTACACACTACACGATATGCTCACTGAGTCGTCCACTTTATCGCCTAGTGTGTTTGCACCATAAATCTTGAACAGAGCCTCCATAACAAACAAAAAACAAACACAGACAGAGGGAGAAAAAGAGAGAGGGAGGTGGAGAGTAAGAGTGAAAGACAGAGAGAGATAGAGAGAGAGAGACTGACAAGGGTAAAAAAGGAGAGCGACACAGTGCTGTAGAAAACATTGTGGTGTACTTTACTTATGTGGCATGGAGATGCCAGTGGATGATGGTGGTTGTGGTGTAGCCGCCGATGGTGTTAGGACTGTGGACAAAGAGCAGTTTCCATCAAAAACATTTGGAAACAAATAAACTGTGTAATGGTGCGTTCACACTACACGATATGCTCCCTGAGTCATCCACTTTATCGCCTAGTGTGTACGCACCATAAATCTTGAACAGAGCCTCCATAACAACAAAAAACAAACACAGACAGAGGGAGAAAAAGAGAGAGGGAGGGGGAGAGGAAGAGAGAATGACAGAGAGAGAGAGAGAGACTGACAAGGGTAAAAAAGGAGAGCGATACAGTGCTGTAGAAAACAATGTGGTGTACGTTACTTATGTGGCACGGAGATGCCAGTGGGTGGTGGTGGTGGTGGTGTAGCCACCGATGGTGTTAGGACTGTGGACAAAGAACAGTTTCCATCAAAACCAATTGGAAAAAATAAACTGTGTAATGGTGCGTACACACTACACGATATGCTCCCTGAGTCGTCCACTTTATCGCCTAGTGTGTACGCACCATAAATCTTGAACAGAGCCTCCATAACAACAAAAAACAAACACAGACAGAGGGAGAAAAAGGGAGAGGGAGGGGGAGAGGAAGAGAGAAAGACAGAGAGAGAGAGAGACTGACAAGGGTAAAAAAGGAGAGCGATACACTGCTGTAGAAAACAATGTGGTGTACTTTACTTACGCGGCACGGAGATGCCAGTGGGTGGTGGTGGTGGTGGTGTATCCTCCGATGGTGTTAGTACTGTGGACAAAGAACAGTTTCCATCAAAACCATTTGGAAACTAATAAACTGTGTAATGGTGCGTACACAATACACGATATGCTCCCTGAGTCGTCCACTTTATCGCCTAGTGTTTATGCACCATAAATCTTGAACAGAGCCTCCATAACAACAAAAAACAAACACAGACAGAGGGAGAAAAAGAGAGAGGGAGGGGAGAGGAAGAGAGAAAGACAGAGAGAGAGAGAGAGACTGACAAGGGTAAAAAGGAGAGCGATACAGTGCTGTAGAAAACAATGTGGTGTACTTTACTTATGTGGCACGGAGATGCCAGTGGGTGGTGGTGGTGGTGGTGTAGCCACCGATGGTTTTAGGACTGTGGAAAAAGAACAGTTTCCATCAAAACCATTTGGAGACAAATAAACTGTAATGGTGCGTACACACTACACGATATGCTCCCTGAGTCGTCCACTTATTGCCTAGTGTGTATGCACCATAAATCTTGAACAGAGCCTCCATAACAACATAAAACAAACACAGACAGAGGGATAAAAAGAGAGAGGGAGGGGGAGAGGAAGAGAGAAAGACAGAAAGAGAGAGAGACTGACAAGGGTAAAAAAGGAGTGCGATACAGTGCTGTAGAAAACAATGTGCTGTACTTTACTTACGCGGCACGGAGATGCCAGTGGGTGATGGTGGTGGTGGTGTAGCCGCTGATGGTGTTAGGACTGTGGACAAAGAACAGTTTCCATCAAAACCATTTTGAAACAAATAAACTGTGTAATGGTGCATACACACTACATCGCCTAGTGTGTACGCACCATAAATCTTGAACAGAGCCTCCATAACAACAAAAAACAAACACAGACAGAGGGAGAAAAAGAGAGAGGGAGGTGGAGAGGTAGAGAGAAAGACACAGAGAGAGATAGAGAGAGAGAGAGACTGACAAGGGTAAAAAAGGAGAGCGATACAGTGCTGTAGAAAACAATGTGGTGTACTTTACTTACGCGGCACGGAGATGCCTGTTTGTGGTGGTGGTGGTGGTGTAGCCGCCGATGGTGTTAGGACTGTGGACAAAGAACAGTTTCCATCAAAACCATTTGGAAACAAATAAACTGTGTAATGGTGCGTACACACTACACGATATGCTCCCTGAGTCATCCACTTTATCGCCTAGTGTGTAAGCACCATAAATCTTGAACAGAGCCTCCATAACAACAAAAAACAAACACAGACAGAGGGAGAAAAAGTGAGAGGGAGTGGGAGAGGAAGAGAGAAAGACAGAGATAGAGAGAGACTGACTAGGGTAAAAAAGGAGAGCGATACAGTGCTGTAGAAAACAATGTGGTGTACTTTACTTACACGGCATGGAGATGCCACTGGGTGGTGATGGTGGTGGTGGTGTAGCCACCGATGGTGTTAGGACTGTGGAAAAAGAACAGTTTCCATCAAAACCATTTGGAAACAAATAAACTGTGTAATGGTGCGTACACACTACACGATATGCTCCCTGAGTCGTCCACTTTATTGCCTAGTGTGTATGCACCATAAATCTTGAACAGAGCCTCCATAACAACAAAAAGCAAACACAGACAGAGGGAGAAAAAGAGAGAGGGAGGGGGAGAGGAAGAGAGAAAGACAGAAAGAGAGAGAAAGAGAGAGAGAGAGAGACTGACAAGGGTAAAAAAGGAGAGCGATACAGTGCTGTAGAAAACAATGTGGTGTACTTTACTTACGCGGCACGGAGATGCCAGTGGGTGATGGTGGTGGTGGTGTAGCCGCCGATGGTGTTAGGACTGTGGACAAAGAACAGTTTCCATCAAAACCATTTGGAAACAAATAAACTGTGTAATGGTACGTACACACTACATCGCCTAGTGTGTACGCACCATAAATCTTGAACAGAGCCTCCATAACAACAAAAAACAAACACAGACAGAGGGAGAAAAAGAGAGAGGGAGGTGGAGAGGTAGAGAGAAAGACACAGAGAGAGATAGAGAGAGAGAGAGACTGACTAGGGTAAAAAAGGAGAGTGATACAGTGCTGTAGAAAACAATGTGGTGTAGTTTACTTACGCGGCACGGAGATGCCAATGGGTGGTGGTGGTGGTGGTGTAGCCGCCGATTGTGTTAGGACTGTGGACAAAGAACAGTTTCCATCAAAACCATTTGGAAACAAATAAACTGTGTAATGGTGCGTACACACTACACGATATGCTCCCTGAGTCGTCCACTTTATCGCCTAGTGTGTACGCACCATAAATCTTGAACAGAGCCTTTATAACAACAAAAAACAAACACAGTCAGAGGGAGAAAAAGAGAGAGGGAGGGGGAGAGGAAGAGAGAAAGACAGAGAGAGAGAGAGAGAGAGAGAGAGAGAGAGAGAGACTGACAAGGGTAAAAAAGGAGAGCGATACAGTGCTGTAGAAAACAATGTGGTGTACTTTACTTACGCGGCACGGAGATGCCAGTGGGTGGTGTTGGTGGTGTTGTAGCCGCCTATGGTGTTAGGACTGTGGAAAAAGAACAGTTTCCATCAAAACCATTTGGAACAAATAAACTGTGTAATGGTGCGTACACACTACACGATATGCTCACTGAGTCGTCCACTTTATCGCCTAGTGTGTTTGCACCATAAATCTTGAACAGAGCCTCCATAACAAACAAAAAACAAACACAGACAGAGGGAGAAAAAGAGAGAGGGAGGGGGAGAGTAAGAGTGAAAGACAGAGAGAGATAGAGAGAGAGAGACTGACAAGGGTAAAAAAGGAGAGCGACACAGTGCTGTAGAAAACATTGTGGTGTACTTTACTTATGTGGCATGGAGATGCCAGTGGATGATGGTGGTTGTGGTGTAGCCGCCGATGGTGTTAGGACTGTGGACAAAGAGCAGTTTCCATCAAAAACATTTGGAAACAAATAAACTGTGTAATGGTGCGTTCACACTACACGATATGCTCCCTGAGTCATCCACTTTATCGCCTAGTGTGTACGCACCATAAATCTTGAACAGAGCCTCCATAACAACAAAAAACAAACACAGACAGAGGGAGAAAAAGAGAGAGGGAGGGGGAGAGGAAGAGAGAATGACAGAGAGAGAGAGAGAGAGACTGACAAGGGTAAAAAAGGAGAGCAATACAGTGCTGTAGAAAACAATGTGGTGTACTTTACTTATGTGGCACGGAGATGCCAGTGGGTGGTGGTGGTGGTGGTGTAGCCACCGATGGTGTTAGGACTGTGGACAAAGAACAGTTTCCATCAAAACCAATTGGAAAAAATAAACTGTGTAATGGTGCGTACACACTACACGATATGCTCCCTGAGTCGTCCACTTTATCGCCTAGTGTGTACGCACCATAAATCTTGAACAGAGCCTCCATAACAACAAAAAACAAACACAGACAGAGGGAGAAAAAGGGAGAGGGAGGGGGAGACGAAGAGAGAAAGACAGAGAGAGAGAGAGACTGACAAGGGTAAAAAAGGAGAGCGATACACTGCTGTAGAAAACAATGTGGTGTACTTTACTTACGTGGCACGGAGATGCCAGTGGGTGGTGGTGGTGGTGGTGTATCCTCCGATGGTGTTAGTACTGTGGACAAAGAACAGTTTCCATCAAAACCATTTGGAAACTAATAAACTGTGTAATTGTGCGTACACAATACACGATATGCTCCCTGAGTCGTCCACTTTATCGCCTAGTGTGTATGCACCATAAATCTTGAACAGAGCCTCCATAACAACAAAAAACAAACACAGACAGAGGGAGAAAAAGAGAGAGGGAGGGGAGAGGAAGAGAGAAAGACAGAGAGAGAGAGAGAGACTGACAAGGGTAAAAAGGAGAGCGATACAGTGCTGTAGAAAACAATGTGGTGTACTTTACTTATGTGGCACGGAGATGCCAGTGGGTGGTGGTGGTGGTGGTGTAGCCACCGATGGTTTTAGGACTGTGGAAAAAGAACAGTTTCCATCAAAACCATTTGGAGACAAATAAACTGTAATGGTGCGTACACACTACACGATATGCTCCCTGAGTCATCCACTTTATTGCCTAGTGTGTATGCACCATAAATCTTGAACAGAGCCTCCATAACAACAAAAAACAAACACAGACAGAGGGATAAAAAGAGAGAGGGAGGGGGAGAGGAAGAGAGAAAGACAGAAAGAGAGAGAGAGAGACTGACAAGGGTAAAAAAGGAGAGCGATACAGTGCTGTAGAAAACAATGTGCTGTACTTTACTTACACGGCACGGAGATGCCAGTGGGTGATGGTGGTGGTGGTGTAGCCGCTGATGGTGTTAGGACTGTGGACAAAGAACAGTTTCCATCAAAACCATTTGGAAACAAATAAACTTTGTAATGGTGCATACACACTACATCGCCTAGTGTGTACGCACCATAAATCTTGAACAGAGCCTCCATAACAACAAAAAACAAACACAGACAGAGGGAGAAAAAGAGAGACGGAGGAGGAGAGGTAGAGAGAAAGACAGAGAGAGAGAGAGAGAGAGAGAGAGAGAGAGACTGACAAGGGTAAAAAAGGAAAGCGATACAGTGCTGTAGAAAACAATGTGGTGTACTTTATATACGCGGCACGGAGATGCCAGTGGGTGGTGGTGGTGGTGGTGTAGCCGCCGATGGTGTTAGGACTGTGGACAAAGAACAGTTTCCATCAAAACCATTTGGAAACAAATAAACTGTGTAATGGTGCGTACACACTACACGATATGCTCCCTGAGTCGTCCACTTTATTGCCTAGTGTGTACGCACCATAAATCTTGAACAGAGCCTCCATAACAACAAAAAACAAACACAGACAGAGGGAGAAAAAGAGAGAGGGAGAGGGAAAGGAAGAGAGAAAGACAGAGAGAGAGAGAGAGAGAGAGAGAGAGACTGACAAGGGTAAAAAAGGAGAGCGATACAGTGCTGTAGAAAACAATGTGGTGTACTTTACTTACGCGGCACGGAGATGCCAGTGGGTGGTGGTGGTGTAGCCGCCTATGGTGTTAGGACTGTTGGCAAAGAACAGTTTCCATCAAAACCATTTGGAAACAAATAAACTGTGTAATGGTGCGTACACACTACACGATATGCTCACTGAGTCGTCCACTTTATCGCCTATTGTGTATGCACCATAAATCTTGAACAGAGCCTCCGTAACAACAAAAAACAAACACAGACAGAGGGAGAAAAAGAGAGAGGGAGGGGGAGAGGAAGAGTGAAAGACAGAGAGAGATAGAGAGAGAGAGACTGACAAGGGTAAAAAAGGAGAGCGACACAGTGCTGTAGAAAACATTGTGGTGTACTTTACTTACGTGGCACGGAGATGCCAGTGGGTGATGGTGGTGGTGGTGTAGCCGCTGATGGTGTTAGGACTGTGGACAAAGAGCAGTTTCCATCAAAACCATTTGGAAACAAATAAACTGTGTAATGGTGCGTACACACTACACGATATGCTCCCTGAGTCATCCACTTTATCGCCTAGTGTGTACGCACCATAAATCTTGAACAGAGCCTCCATAACAACAAAAAACAAACACAGACAGAGGGAGAAAAAGAGAGAGGGAGGGGGAGAGGAAGAGAGAAAGACAGAGAGAGAGAGAGACTGACTAGGGTAAAAAAGGAGAGCGATACAGTGCTGTAGAAAACAATGTGGTGTACTTTACTTACGCGGCACGGAGATGCCACTGGGTGGTGGTGGTGGTGCTGTAGCCGCTGATGGTGTTAGGACTGTGGACATAGAACAGTTTCCATCAAAACCATTTGGAAACTAATAAACTTTGTAATGGTGCGTACACACTACACGATATGCTCCCTGAGTCGTCCACTTTATCGCCTAGTGTGTACGCACCATAAATCTTGAACAGAGCCTCCTAAACAACAAAAAACAAACACAGACAGAGGGAGAAAAAGAGAGAGGGAGGGGGAGAGGAAGAGAGAATGAAAGAGAGATATAGAGAGACTGTCAAGGGTAAAAAAAGAGAGCGATACAGTGCTGTAGAAAACAATGTGGTGTACTTTACTTATGTGGCACGGAGGTGCCAGTGGGTGGTGGTGGTGGTGGTGGTGTAGCCACCGATGGTGTTAGGACTGTGGACAAAGAACAGTTTCCATCAAAACCATTTGGAAACAAATAAACTGTGTAATGGTGCGTACACACTACACGATATGCTCCCTGAGTCATCCACTTTATCACCTAGTGTGTACGCACCATAAATCTTGAACAGAGCCTCCATAACAACAAAAAACAAACACAGACAGAGGGAGAAAAAGAGAGAGGGAGGGGGAGAGGAAGAGAGAAAGACAGAGAGAGAGAGAGACTGACTAGGGTAAAAATGGAGAGCGATACAGTGCTGTAGAAAACAATGTGGTGTACTTTAATTACGCGGCACAGAGATGCCAGTGAGTGGTGGTCGTGGTGGTGCAGCCGCCAATGGTGATAGGACTGTGGACAAAGAACAGTTTCCATCAAAACCATTTGGAAACAAATAAACTGTGTAATGGTGCGTACACACTACACGATATGCTCCCTGAGTCGTCCACTTTATCGCCTAGTGTGTATGCACCATAAATCTTGAACAGAGCCTCCTAAACAACAAAAAACAAACACAGACAGAGGGAGAAAAAGAGAGAGGGAGGGGGAGAGGAAGAGAGAAAGACAGAGAGAGAGAGAGAGACTGACAAGGGTAAAAAAGGAGAGCGATACAGTTCTGTAGAAAACAATGTGGTGTACTTTACTTACGTGGCACGGAGATGCCAGTGGATGGTGGTGGTGGTGGTGTAGCCACCGATGGTGTTAGGACTGTGGACAAAGAACATTTTCCATCAAAACCATTTGGAAAAAATAAACTGTGTAATGGTGCGTACACACTACACGATATGCTCCCTGAGTCGTCCACTTTATCGCCTAGTGTGTACACATCATAAATCTTGAACAGAGCCTCCATAACAACAAAAAACAAACACAGACAGAGGGAGAAAAAGAGAGAGGGAGGGGGAGAGGAAGAGAGAAAGACAGAGAGAGAGAGAGACTGACAAGGGTAAAAAAGGAGAGCGACACAGTGCTGTAGAAAACATTGTGGTGTACTTTATTTACGCGGCACGGAGATGCCAGTGGGTGCTGGTGGTGGTGTAGCCGCCGATGGTGTTAGGACTGTGGACAAAGAACAGTTTCCATCAAAACCATTTGGAAACAAATAAACTGTGTAATGGTGCATACACACTACACGATATGCTCCCTGAGTCGTCCACTTTATCGCCTAGTTTGTACGCACCATAAATCTTGAACAGAGCCTCCATAACAACAAAAAACAAACACAGACAGAGGGAGAAAAAGAGAGAGGGAGGGGGAGAGGAAGAGAGAAAGACAGAGAGAGAGAGAGAGAGAGACTGACAAGGGTAAAAAAGGAGAGCGATACAGTGCTGTAGAAAACAATGTGGTGTACCTTACTTACGCAGCACGGAGATGCCAGTGGGTGGTGGTGGTGGTGTAGCCGCCTATGGTGTTAGGACTGTGGACAAAGAACAGTTTCCATCAAGGGGGAGAGTTAGAAAGACAGAGAGAGAAAAAGAGAGAGGGAGGGAGAGAAAGACAGATAGATAAAAAGATACAGTACTCTACTTACGCCTACAGAGGCCATGGAGCTGTGGCTCCAGCTGCTCCTGTTTGAATTTTTTCACTGTGTGTTTAAGAAGAAATGATGATATGGTAGAAAAAATAACACCTCCATACTGTACATAACACCAATACAAACACACAAAAAACAAGAGCGATACAGTAGAAGACAATTTATAGTAATGTATACTCTAGTAGTGTAAGGTACAGTACTTACGCAGACAAAAACCCAAATTTGGGTCAGTGGGGGAAAGCCGGCGCTTTCCTTGTTGCAGAACTGTGGGAGGGAAAAACAGAATAATCCTGTTATACAAGTACAGTAGAGAAAGAATTACAGTATGGCCTGATTCAGATCCGCACGCAACCGCGTCGATTGTCCGGCAGTGCGCACGCAAGCCCCGGAGCAAGTGACATGGGTCTTTGTAGTACGGGAGGGAGAGAGAGAGACACTGTGAAAGTAAAAAAAAGGAGTGCGATACAGTAGAAGACAATGTAAAGTAGTGTACGGTACAGTACTTACACAAAATGGACTGTTTCCATTTCCACGGATCGTTAATGGGAGGCTGGTGCCCTTCTGTGCCTTGCAGTGTGGGTAAAAAAATTTTTTATTTTGCATGAAAACAATATGGAAAAATGTCAATAATTTATCCTGACAGTACTATTACTACTGTATTATTACACTTTAATGACAGTATCCACTTTACAGTGTGGGACATGGGCATTAGACCAGGTACTGTATTCAGTATATGAGGCAATATTGTTCGTCACAGTGCCGGCGTTGTCAAGTGTACCCTATGCACACTTGCTGATGCCGGCAGCAAAGAAAGACAAGGGGGTGGGAAGGTTAACAATATGCATAGATTGACCTGCATGTACAGCCCACTGTGGATATTGTTGATGCCTTGGGGGAGCGCGCACATGCATCCTTGGTGATTTACTGCATACAGTACACACTAGATTATATGAACAACACTGTATAATGTACTGTACTGTATCATTGAACAATATTGTTAGCGTTCATCCAAATCATCTAGCGTGTATGCACCTAAAGACAGGTCACCGAAACATACTGTACAGTACTGGAAAATAAGAAAAACACAAGGAGAGAAAGAGTTAGCGTGTATTGAGAAGAGGTTGGAGATGCATGGAGAGAGAGAGAGAGTAAGTATACAGTGGTAGAACAATGTAATGTACAGTACACTACTGTACTTACAGATTGGGGCAGGGCTGCTGCCTTCCTCCACTATATAGCAGTCATCTGTTTGTCAAAGAAAAACAAATGTTGACATGTCCAAAAATTAATGAAAACACACGAGAGAGAGAAAAAAAAAAGAGGGAGAGACAGAGAGAGAGGGAGAGGGAGAGAGAAATAAAGAGGGAGAGAGGGAGAGGGCGAGAGAGAAAGACAGAGGGAGAGAGAGAGAGGGGGTGAGGGAATGAGAGAAAGAAAGAGGGAGAGAGAAAGAGAGAGAGAATGAAAAAGAGAGAGAGAGAACAATGTACTGTACTTACGCAGACTGTCGCTGGTGCTGGGTGGGGGTACGGTCTCTGCAACTGTGGGAAAAAAAACTTGTAAAGAGAGAGAAAGAGAGAGAGAGAGAGAGGGAGAGAGGGCGATAGAGAAAGAAAGAGGGAGAGAGAGAAAGAGGGAGAGAGAAAGAGAGAGAGAATGAAAAAGAGAGAAAGAGAACAATGTACTGTACTTACGCAGACTGTCGCTGGGGCTGGGTGGGGGTACGGTCTCTGGAACTGTGGGAAAAAAAACATGTAAAGAGAGAGAAAGAGAGAGAGAGAGAAAAAGAGAGAGAGAGAAAGAGGGAGGGAGAGAGAGAGAGATAGAGGGGTAGAGAGAAAGAGAGAGAGAGAGAAAGAGAGAGAGACTAGGGAAATAAAGCAGAGAGATACAGTACTGTACTTACATGGCATTGGTATGCCACTAGTTGGTGATGCTGTTGAAAAAAATTACAGTACAGTATGTTACAGAAAAGAGAGAAGACATTGGAGATGTTTTAAGTGAGAGAGAAACAGGGAGACAGGGAGAGAGAGAGAAAGAGAGAGAGAGATGGGGAGAGGGCGAGAGAGAAAGACAGAGGGAGATAGAAAGAGAGAGAGAAAGAGAGAGAGAGAGAGAGAGAGAGAGAGAGAAAGAAAGAAAGGTTTACTGGATTCGCTGCTGTCCAGCTCCACTATCACTATATGGAGGTGTTCTGCATAAAGAAAATAATAATACACTCTTGTACAGTACTCAGTGGGAAAGTAGAGGGTAAACATACTCAACTGTAACATTACTAAAGTATATACTGTACTGTATTACACTATTAATACAAAATGTCCTACAGTATAAAACTGTATACAGTACTTACTTGGCTGGGGAGGTGAGTCTGGGTCCTCCTCTTGCCCTGGGGAGAGCTGAGGCACTTCAATGTCTTCAACTAAAATACACAAGGACAGAAACAGTTATTGTGTAAGGAGAAGACGTTGGAGATGTTTTAAGAGAGAGAGAGAGAGAAACAGAGGGAGACAGGGAGAGAAAGAGAGAGAGAAAAAAAGAAAGAGAGAAAAACAGGGAAAGAGAGTGAAAAAGAGAGAGAGGAAAATTAAAGAGAGAGAAAGATAAAGAGAAAGAAAGAGGGAGAGAGAGAAAGAGAGAGAGAAAAACAGAGAGAGAGAGAGAAAGAGAGAGAGAGCTAAAGAGAGAAAAAGAGAGAGAGAAAGAGAGAGAGAGAAAAACAGAGGGAGAGAAAGAGAGAGAGAGATAAAGAGAGAGAGAGATACAGTACTGTAGAAAAAAATGTGGTGTAGTGTACTTACGCGGCCAGATGAGGCCACTGGGGCCAGGAGTGTAGGCTTCTGTTGGTGATACTGTTGAAAAAAAATAATGTTACTATTACACTAGTACAGAAAAGAGAGACACTGAGAAAGAGAGAGAGGTATAAAGAGAGAGAGAGAAAGAGATACCGTAGGTAGAGAGAGACTGACATGGGAAGAAAAGGAGAGATATACAGTGCTGTAGAAAACAATGTGGTGTACAGTACTTACAGGGCAGGGTGCTTCCTGCAGCCTCCTCATCAATGACGAGTCTGTCTGTGTGTACAGTATAAGAAAAAAAATATTATACAAAAAATCAAAAAGGCAGTAGCATGACACTATTGTGTCCATACTGTAACTGTTGTAATCATTACCACTGTCATTTGAGGAGGCTGCAGAAGGTGGTGGTGCTGGTGGTCGTGGAGGTAGGACTGTGGAAAAAGAACACTGTACTGTCAGTTTCTCTCAAAACCATTTTTAAACAAATAAACTGTACAAATTTTGTCCAGAGTCTCCATAATACCAAAAACAAACACACAAATGAGAGAGAGAGAGAGAGAGAGAGAGAGAGAGAGAGAGAGAGAAAGAGAACAGTGTAGAGTAGTGTGTACTGTACGTACTCCGAAAATTCACCCCACTGGGGGGCTTCTCACCCTGTGGGGAAAAATACATGTCGTCATTAAGGAGAATTTGAAAACAAGAGTTCAGACCTCTATTCCAAATTGGAGAGGGATTATGGTACAGTACTGTAGATGGCCTTAGGGAATTAGCTATTGATTAAAATACAAACCAAAACAGTATACTGTAGTACAAAAACTACTGTAGTCTGTGAAGCTGGCATTGGGCCCAACATAAAACAGTATGGTACTGTACTGTCCTGTATATAAAAAAATATACAGTCCAGTACAGTACTGTATGACCAAGTGGTGCAACGTCACACATAGGCTATGTGGGTGGCACTGTCGCCATCCCACGAGCTGTACAAGATGGCACATGCGCATGACACTGGAGCCCGAACCCAGCGGAGGACCCCGCTGAGGACTTTGCGAGACCTCGCCGGAGGGGTAAGTACGGTATTAATAAATACAGTACAAGTGGAATTTTCATTTGTATCACAGTGATACCAAACGAAAATTCCCCCTGGTATTTCCCTTCATTTGTAAATGGGGCACAGTGTGAGAAGTGATAAGATACCAGCCAATAAGCTCCCAAATTTCATTTTTCAAACACAGCCTGTGAGATGACAGTTTGGAGCTGATTGGAGACCCCTGAATCTGTCCATGACATACAGTAATAATGTCAGACTTAAAGGGGGCAGGCCCAGCACAGACAAATAGTGTGTACAGTACTGTAGGTTAACATAGATTTGGTCGACAGACATTAGAATGGTGGATCAATCAACTTGCCTTTTGTTACTGTAGGTTTATTAATCAAACAAGCCGTTTTGACCAATAGTGTGTAACCCTTTAGTCCATGTACAGTACTGTAGATTTAATCAGCCTGTCAATCAAATGTCTGCCAGTCATGTCAGTATGTGTTAACAACTGTCAGTCATCGTCAGATACTGTACTATCCAACACCCTACAGTGCAGTGTACAGTAATGTAGAGTATGTCAGAGTTGTGCATTGTACTGTATTCGTTATTGTACAGTATATTGTAATTCATGTGATTATACAGCAATGCTGTACTTACTTCGAATTATTCGCCTCCGAATTTGCTCTAGGCGAGGCCTGTCCCTCCGAAGCAGGTCACTCCATCTGCGCTGCAGTGAGCGAACTCAGCGCCGAACGCCATATAGGCGATAGATTTCGTTGCTCGCGGCTCTGTAGGCGAGCTCTTTGTCTTGGTTAGTGGCAAACGCTTGGTCCCGCCACTTAACCAACACAAAGAGCTCACCGGACGAGTAGCATCTTGCCCTCATAGAAGCCATTTTGACTAGCCAGTGATGCACGTCGTACATCGCACGACACACAGCGTCTGTGATGCAGAGCCCTGTCTCACATTCTAGACAGTAGATTCACTAGCAGTTTCTGCAGTTATGAAATCACTATTCTGTGGTGCTAAATTGTACGGCACCGTCATTTTTTAGTATTCAGTACAGGCACATTCATAGCGGCACACTAGTTGTCCTAGCAGACGGGGGATGGTGTCCTTGGCAATGGTGACAATTTGTAGCATTTTTCAGGACACTAGGGCAGAGCAGACTGCTTACAGTAAATGGATTAACAAAGCTTCCTTTATTATGGTAATGTGAGGCTCTTTGCTTGCTTTGGGGGAAGGGACCTGATGCACTGTGTATGACTCTCGGCCCACTGGGCATGCGCCCACCAGAGATGGAAATGCAACAGCATAGAGCACAATACTGTACCAACTGCAGGAATACAGCCAACTGCGCATGCTCAGTGATAGCATAGCGCTAGATAGCATATGGCTTGGCGCCACAGATCCCATTGTACCCCCCTCCATTTCTAATCCATCGCAGATGGCTGACAGCGACCATAGCGCCAACCGTGTAATACAGAGAGCTCTCTCATACAGATCCCACTACTTCCGTACTAAGTGTGCGAGGTTGGAGCAGCATCACCAAGGCTGAGACCACATATGCGTTGTTGCATGTTTGCGTTTTGCATTTTGGGTCGCACAGTTTGTGATGCAGAGCCCTGTCTCACATTCTAGACAGTAGATTCACTAGCAGTTTCTGCAGTTATGAAATCACTATTCTGTGGTGCTAAATTGTACGGCACCATCAGTTTTGAATATTCAGTACAGGCACATTCATAGCGGCACACTAGTTGTCCTAGCAGACGGGGGATGGTGTCCTTGGCAATGGTGACAATTCATAGCATTTTTCAGGACACATGGGCAGAGCTGACTGCTTACAGTAAATGGATTAACAAAGCTTCCTTTATTATGGTAATGTGAGGCTCTTTGCTTGCTTTGGGGGTAGGGACCTGATGCACTGTGTATGACTCTCGGCCCACTGGGCATGCGCCAGAAATCCCATCGCAACCCTCCTACTGGGCATGTGCCCACCAGAGATGGAAATGCAACAGCATAGAGTACAATACTGTACCGACGGCAGGAATACAGCCAACTGCGCATGCTCAGTGATAGCATAGCACTACATGGCGTATGGCTAGGCGCCACAGATCCCATTGTACCCCCTCCATTTCTAATCCATCACAGATGGCTGACAGCGACCATAGCGCCAACCGTGTAATACTGAGAGCTCTCTCTCATACAGATCCCACTACTACCGTACTTAGTGTGCAAGGTTGGAGCAGCATCACCAATGTCATAAGTTTGCGATGCAACGCTATTTTGCGCTTCAAACGCACAGTCAGCTTTGGACACAGAGCGCTCTCTCACAAACGGAAACCACTCTCAGACACAGTCCAAGGGACGTAGCCATAGTGAACAAGGCTGAGACCGCATATGCGTTGTTGCATGTTTGCGTTTTGCATTTTTGGGCGCACAGTTTGTGATGCAGAGCCCTGTCTCACATTCTAGACAGTAGATTCACTAGCAGTTTCAGCAGTTATGAAATCACTATTCTGCGGTGCTAAATTGTACGGCACCGTCAGTTTTGAATATTCAGTACAGGCACATTCATAGCGGCACACTAGTTGTCCTAGCAGACGGGGGATGGTGTCCTTGGCAATGGTGACAATTCGTAGCATTTTTCAGGACACTAGGGCAGAGCTGACTGCTTACAGTAAATGGATTAACAAAGCTTCCTTTATTATGGTAATGTGAGGCTCTTTGCTTGCTTTGGGGGAAGGGACCTGATGCACTGTGTATGACTCTCGGCCCACTGGGCATGCGCCAGAAATCCCATCGCAACCCTCCTACTGGGCATGCGCCCGCCAGAGAAGGAAATGCAACAGCATAGAGTACAATACTGTACTGACTGCAGGAATACAGCCAACTGTGCATGCTCAGTGATGGCATAGCGCTACATGGCGCATTGCTTGGTGCCACAGATCCCATTGTACCCCCCTTCATTTCTAATCCATTGCAGATGGCTGACAGCGAACATAGCGCCAACCATGTAATACAGAGAGCTCTCTCTCATACAGATCCCACTACTACCATACTTAGTGTGCAAGGTTGGAGCAGCATCACCAATGTCATAAGTTTGTGATGCAATGCTATTTTGCGCTTCAAACGCACAGTCAGCTTTGAACACAGAGCGCTCTCTCACAGACGGAAACCACTCTCAGACTCAGTAGAAAGGGACGTAGCCATAGTGAACAAGGCTGAGACCACATATGCGTTGTCGCATGTTTGCGTTTTGCATTTTTGGGCAGAAAATTTGTGATGCAGAGCCCTGTTTCACATTCTACACAGCAGATGGCTGACAGCCACCATAGCCACAGTATGAAATCACTATTCAGTGAAATACAGAGCCCTCTCTGGGCATTACAGATCCCATTGTAAACCCTCCACTGTGCATGCGCATGTAATCCCATTGACGAAAGCGCAGACATTGACGAAAGTTTTGCACTATTGAAACATACAATCTGTTTGTAATGTCTTACTTTTAAGCAGCCTTTTAAACAACAACACTACAGTATTACAGTACAGTACAACACTACTAAAGTACAGTAGTTTCACTATAGTGTCAGTGACAGTGACAAAAAAAAAATATACGGTACGGTATATTCTTTTCCAGGGATCGAACCCCAGACCATAATTCTACCAAAGTGATCACCTAACCACTAGCCCACACGACAGCTACAGTGAACCACATAGAGTGGCCTCATCCTTGTGCACTCCTCCCGCTGCTGTTTTTTAATAAAAAAAAAAAAAATTGTCATACTGTAATGCATCCCATATCAGTGAAAGCTGTGCGTGCATCTCATTAATCTACAGTATCAGTTATACCGTGACAACAACTCCGTCAACTTCTTTACTATTCAGTTACTGCACCGTACCGTATGTATAATACAGTATGTGCAGTGATTTGCATGTTATAAGATGTTACGTACGTTACAGTACTATATACTGTATATGTATATTATGTGACATTAAAAATACAGTATGGGTTGTGCGTACATGAAAATGCTGTGAATGTGATATCCACCCAATTTACTGTAAGTTTAACAGTATGGCATTCTGTACAAGGCATTCAGTACAGTGGAGCACTCGCCACCCAGCGGTTAAGCACTATATTACATGCAGTTACAAAAGTGGAGCACTCGCCACCCAGCGGTTAAGCACTGTATTACATGCCGTAGCATATCCTTCGTTGAAGAATACCACGGTATTCCACAAATCCATGGCGCGACTCAGAGGCCTGCACGCCACACCACAAGTCCATGGCGTGACTCACGCCACGCCATGAGCAACAAAATAGCTGGGCAGATCTGTACTGTCTTGCATCTGGTGTGCATGAAAGATGTGGCTATCTGTATTGGCCCGGAAATAATTTATTTGTTAAGTGATAGTATTGGCCTCTGTATGCAAATAAGTTCCTTTCCTTGGTAGTGCTTGGTTGTTGATTTTTTTTTGGCTATCGATCCTTGTAATTTTTCCTCTACTCGGAGTTGCCTTACATTCAAAAGTAGAATACAGGAATCCCTCTGTAATATATTGTATACATTAAAATGATTTTTGCTATTAATAATTGAGAAGTTCTGGCTTCTAAGGATATAACTGGATATGTATATGAGTGACTGTTTGGATGTTATTTATACATGTCCATGCCCTGTAATTTTTCAACTTTTTATCACTTTATTTAAACTGGCAGTGGCCGCCAAGATGGTGCTGCTGTGAGCCCTCCCTCCAGGACACACAATACATGCAGGTGCAGCAATGCATATTCGGAGGGCAGTGGCCGAGCAGCTCTTCCTCCCAGTGTTATATTCAGTAGGCTTTCCAGTTATTAGCAAGGCACTGCACATGTGTGATGTTATGCATATTAACAGTGAAGAGGAGCCTGGCCAGATACCATATGGACAAGGCCATAAAAATAACCAAAAAGCAAGAAAATCACAGAGAGGAGACCACAGAGATGATAAGTAGGGGAGAGAAGAAGGCATGTTACAAGAAAGCAGAATAAGTAGGGGAGCCAGGAGGAACAAAATTGCAAGGGAGATGTAGCACGAGACAAGAGGCTACCATTTTTTTATTTGAGTTGTTCTAGTTATTCTGCTTTGCCTAGGGGCCCTGTTACAGGAGAGACCCATGTGACCAGCGGTGCTATACAGACTGGTGGCAGCAGCATTTACATCCACCACTCACACCAATGTCACTGTGTGCCCTGTGCAAATATTGCTATGTAGACTATCCTATTCAAGTGAACGCAGGCCCAAAGCACCTCTCTCCCCCACCCTTTACTGGCCGCACGCATGGTGCTATACCTATCTCTTGCATTGATTATGTCAGTAAATTTTATTTTTGTTAATGTTCAGCTTTAACTTGACTGAAGGGGATGAAACAAAGTGCAGGTTATTTCTAGGAGTTTCCACTACAAAATTGTGCAGTTTTCATGAAAATTTGTTCAGTAGTTGTTGCACCAACTTGGAACAGACAGATACATTATCCTTACTACATTAGTATAGATACATTAGAAAGATGTTGTGGATTGTTGCTAAAATGTTAAAACCTATTAAACAATAAAATGCCAAACCTATTAAATAATAAAGTCAGGTCCAAATTTCTAATAAGTAAGGATCTTAACACATGCATTTGGAGTGGATTCTGCTCTTACTCTCACTAGCAGATCAGATGAGGCAGCATGCATTTAGACAGGTAAAACCAAACCAAAGCCATAGCAATACATTTTAGCTCCCTGGGTGTACAGGAGCATCATAAATCCCCATTACTACTGGTTAAGGAAAAAACTATAGTTTTAATACCAATTTGTCTTTATTAAACAATATTTGAAAATATCTATATAAAAGTCAGACTTACCATCATTCTCATCTTGGTGGGCTGATAAATAAATGAGCGATTTGTTCAATGTTACTCAACTTGTAAATAATGAGTGAGTAGGGAGTATACTGAACATCAAAATTTTTTCTTTAATATTTGCCTCCTCTCCTCTGCTTCTTGCTGCCATCTGTGCTATTACAGTTTATTAAAATATATATTATAACTAAAACATATGTAATTTTGTATATTTAGTTGCAGATATTTTCAAAGATACAGGATGGCCAGATGTCAGGCATTCCTCTTAAGGCTCTAGGATCCTCTTCAGTGAGCAGTGAGCAGCACAGGGATAAGACTTCATGATATGCAATATCAAACCCTGCAGACAGCAGGAAGAGTGGAGCTCCCAGAGCAGTAGAGAACAGTTGGGCATACTGGACACTTGGAAGTTATAGCTGAAAAGCAAGGTGTTGAAAGTAGCTAAGGTTCAGAAGGAAACAACTTAGCAGCTGCATGCACAACTGTACCTGTCAAAATAGACAGTGCAGCATTATGGGATGTTGTCAAAAGGTCACCAATGACAATGTTGACAATCATGATGTTGACACCACAATGCCAACACTTACGATGTTGACATTGTCAAAATAGTGACAGGCAAAGTGAAATGTTGACATTCCCAGAATGTCGACATTAGGGTTAGACTGCGAGTGGAAAGGTTAGAGTTAAGCTGTGGGAGTAGGTTAGAATTAGGCACTAGAGGGAGGGTTAGGGGTCTGTATTAGAGTTGGGGATAGCAGAATAAAACTTGCCCAAATCCAGAGGATTGGAGGTCTGACCCGGAAGTGACCAATAGACAGGCTAAATGGTTACTAGAGAATTAGGCCAAGTTCTTAGCACCTTACTTGTGGGGTAAAGCAAATATATGTTGTCCTGAGGAAGGGGTGAATTGCACCTCGAAACGTCGACCCAATAAATTCCCTCCATTGAGGGTATCTTTTTTTCACCAGACTCCAAGTGCCACCTATACATCATTGGCATAGTAAGTTGGGGGTGCTGTCCTCCTTGGAGGGCACCGGAGCAAGTTCGGGCTTAATGCCCGGTTACACTGTGTGAAGGAGTGCCGGATTGTTGTATTGGATATATATATATATATATATATATATATATTAGATTTTTAGTAAATATAGGCATTGGAAATAGAAGATATGAATGAGGATATACAGGTGCTAAGAGAGGCAATCTCCAGTCTCTAGAGTATCGAAAAGGATGCTGGTCTGAATGTAGTGGCGTAACTAGTGCAAGGCCGCTAGGGGATCGGCAGCACTCGGGGGCACCGCCGGCCACAGTACCGGCCCGTCCTAGTTAGCCTGTGTAGTGCAGACCACAGTGAGTGCGATGTGTGTGTTTCAGCAGCCAATGAGAGTCAGACAGACTCTCATTGGCTGCTGCAGCACCCACTGCAAGAGCCGGGCTGGAGCTCAATCATGAGCTCCACTTTCCAGCATTTTACAGTGGATGCTGGGAGAGACATCATGACGTCTCTCCTATAATGCAGAGCGCGACAGCCTGGGAGGACTGCTGTGCGGATGGTGGTGGGAGCAGGAGCCAGAGCAGGGATTCAGGTATTTTTTTTTATTACTTGTGTGTTTGTCTGCACTACTGGGGGCTCTGCATTGAGGGGGGGACCATTACTGGGTGGGCTACTACTGGGGCACTGCATCGGGGTGGGGACCATTACTGGGGGGACTACTACTAGGGGCACTGCATCAGAGGGGGACCTCTACTGGGGACTACTACTGGGGGGAACTTCTACTACTGGGGTACTGCATATGAGTAGGAACCACTACTGGGGGCACTATTTGGGGGGGACTATTATTGGGGGCACTGCATCAGGGGACCACTACTGGGGTGACTGCATAAGGAGGGACTACTACTGGGGGTACTATATAATGGACACTGCATTGGGGGACCACTACTGGGGGCACTGCATGGATGGACTACTACTGGGGCACTGCATAGGGGGGGACTACTACTGTGGAGCACTATATAAGGGGCTTACTACTGGGAACACAAGGGGCACTGCACTGGACCACTACTGGGGGCACTGAATAGGGAGGACCACTACATGGGGCACTGTATAAGGGGCACTGGATAGGGTTGATCACTACTGGGGGCCTGCATAAGGGGGACCACTACTGAGGGCACTGTATAAGGGGCACTACTGGGGGCACTGCATAAGGGGGACCACTACTGGGAGCAATTTACAAGGGGCACTATTGGGGGCCTGCATAAGGGGACCACTACCAGGGGCACTGTATAAGGGGAACTAATGGGGGCTGCGTAAGGGGAACTGCTACTGGGGGTACTGTATATGGGGCACTATTGGGGGTCTGCATAAGAGGGACCACTATTGGGGACATTGCATAGAGGGGACTGTATTAAGGTACATATGGAATGGAAAGAAATGTTCAGAGTGACGAGAAAGGGGTGTCTGTCATATTGACATGCCACATTTTTAAGTGGCCATGCCCCTTGTGACCATGCCCATTTTTTCACTGTGCATGCCAAAGGGAGGGGGCTCCATTTTTATATTTGCCCTGGACTTCAAATACCCTAGTAATGCCACTGATTGCATGAAATACCCTTCATAAATATTACATGACAATGTAGAATTAATTTTCTTAAATCACCAATGGTATATATCTTAACCATTGAGGTGCCAAAGATTTTACAATGCCTATCCTTTTATTTTATATGGCACAACTTTTTTCTACATTTTGTGTCCACTATTTATTGGGTTTTTAACTAATTTGCCATATAGATCTTTACAAGACTTGGGGACAATAAGGATTTAAATTGATGGTTCTCCTGTACACCAATCTGTATTTATTATGTAGTACTTGGGCAATAATAGAGCCATTCAATAAAATCTTCCAAACTTTTTCTAAAAAACATAACATTGTTATTCATGCAAAGTTTTAATGGTTCATTCAGACTATCATTATCTAGTGTTATCCTTTAGATTCATATATGTGCAGCATGAATTAGTTTGATGCTAGTCAATCAGACCAATACCTAGCACATGGATTACTCAGAATTTACTGTTACCATGGACCAAATGTAGCAGGGTCTGAGTTTTTTCTGCGTGACAAACTCAGACCTTTAAAGGTCCGAGTTTGTCCCTTAACGTGCCAAATGTAATAGCTTGCAAACTTGTGAGTCTGAAGGCTATTACATTATGTGAATCTGCTTGAGTGTTTCCCTATGTACAGTAAACTCGGACCTTTTAATGCAACTAGCATAAAAAGGTCAGAGTTATACAGAAGCCTTTCAAAGATCAGTGAGGTCTGTGAAGGCTTCAGTGTGTAAAAAAATAATAACTAAAAATGTAAACAAAAAATTACAGCTGAACTACAGGTACCAGCGGTCCTTAATGCCCCACATTCTGGTACTTGTGGTTCTCCAAGTAGCAGCATGTGATGGAGGTTTGCTAAGATCTGTAGTTCTCCAGCAAAGACAATATTAAAAATTCTATTTTTACATACACTTTAAAACAATCAATTTAGCATCCACCGGCCAGGGGTGCCAGGGATAGCCCTAGGCAATTATTCCAGGCCTTGGGTGCACTGTAGAGAGGATCTCTTTTTTGGGGGTCCCCACCTCCCCAGGGATCCACAGCCTTGGCTGGCTAGCAGTCAGGTGTAATGCTTTGGCCCAGGGACCCGGTGAAAGGGTTCCTCAGCTGTGGCATTACACCCCCACTAGAAAGAGTCTGGTGCTGGTTATGGAAAATACAGGGGAGCCCTACTCATTTTGTCCCCTGTATTTCCACAACCAGGACCCGCTTAGCAGAGCCTTGTGCTGGTTCATAAAATATAGGGGAACCCTACACATTTTTTCCCTTGTATTTTTAAGAACCAGGACAGGCTCAACAGTTCCCAGGGCTGGTTATGTTTGTGTGGGGGAGATGCACATCATTTTTATTTTTATTTATTTTTTTACTTTTTTCAACACATAGAAACATTCACGGATCTCATGGATATGTGCATCTTTTTGTGTTACTCGGACCTGCCCAGGCTAAATTGCTTGCCTGAAGCTGGTCTGTTTTTTTCTGAGTATTCAGGCAGTAATAGTGTACGGGTTAAACACTCGCACTTTATGACATTGCCTTATATGTATGCACACAATGGCAAAACATCTGGATGCATGTTTTGTCATTGCAAGTTGCGGGGGGTGAGAAACATGCAAGTTTGCATGTTCTCACACCCTATTACATAGGATGAGTTGAAAAAATGTGTGACTATAGCTCTTTACTCGCACATTATACATACTCAGACCCTGTTTCATCTCCTCCCACGTGTGAGCAATAGTCACAAATTCTGCTTGCTGAAAAGATAACACCATAACTTAAAATATCAAATATTAACTGATCTACCCTATTATTCAATTAATATTTCCTGAAAAAGTTAATTAACTTAAAATAAGTGTATAGCTAGATAGAGTGTAATATACATATATAAATTGTATTTACAGCAATGCAATTCACTGTGAATGTCAATTTGTTTAAAAAAAGGCTTAGGATCTGTCAATTGGAAACATTGGCTTGGAATAACAATGAATGTCTCATCCTTCATATTGATTTCAGCTTTTGCTATGTGTTAGGAAGTATGCTTACATTCACAATCTCCATTGACATGCATATGTTTAATTGTCGAATGGAATTAGATGAACAGAATAACTTAGTTTGACCATAACTGTATTACTGCCTGACTCTCAAACAACTTTCAAATAAACTTTTTTCTAAAACTTTAACTATTTCAATTATTTACAGCGCCTATCATATTAAAAGTATGTGATTATTTTTGTGTATAGAAACATTTCAAAACTTCTAATTTTACAGCCCTTTCTATTGCATTTCTTATAATTGCACCAATTTTGTCAGAACGGTCCTGGTTTATGGTCCTTGAAAGCCGCTGCATTTCAAAGTTGGTGTCTCTGGGTGGGGATGAAGTTTTGAATGATGGGGACAGAGTGGGGCTTTTTTAGTATCTAATATTTGTGAGGTTTTTTACTGTTCCTACTTGTGAACATTTCACTGAGGTGCAAACTAAATTGAAATAAATCATGGGCCTGGTTCAGAGGTGGATGGTAATACTTAGGACTGCCATCAGAAATTGTGGGGCCCATTACTAACAAAATAGACAGGGCCCCCCGGGGTATAGGGCAGATTTGGGTGGAGCTGTGGATGTGGGCGGAGCTACTTTGGTGGTGGTGCAACAATTGGTGCATAAACCAGGGATGCTAGACATGGTGTGGGGGGGGTAAAGAGCAGGGATGGATGGACATTACTGGGGGGACATAGGGCAGGGAAAGCTGGACAAGTGGGGTCACTGAGGTGGCATAGAACAGGGAAGGCTGGTTGGTCTGGGGGGGCAAAGGGCAGGAAAGGCTGGCTGGACTAGAGGAGAGGCAGAGAAGGCAGGCAGGCTAGAGATGGGGGGGCTGCAGGGAAGGCTGGCTGCACTGGAGCAGGGAAGACAGGCTATCTGGCTGGACTAGGGGGGTAGGGGCACAGGGAAGGCTGGCTGGATTGAGGGAAGGGCTGGGAAGGTAGGCTGGCTAAACTAGAGGGCTGGCTGGACTGGGGAGCGGTGGACAGGAAAGGAAGGCTGGTTGGACTGGGGAGGGGGCATAGGGATGGCTGGCTAGACTGGTGGAAGAGCAGAGAAAGTAGGCAGGCTGACTGGAGTGCGGATGGGGAGCAGACAGGGAAGACAGGCTGGCTGGAATGGGGGTTGCAGGGATGGCTGGCTGGACTGGGGGGGACAGTGCAGGGAAGTCAGGATGGCTGGCTGGACTAGGCACAGGGAAGGCTGGCTGGTCTGGGGGCACAGTGCAGGGAAGTCTGGCTAGAGTGGGGGGCTCAGTGAAGAGAAGGCAGGATGGCTGGCTATACTAGGGGGCGGGCAGGCTGGCTGGACTAAGGGGACAGTGCAGGGAAGGCTGGCTAGACTGGGGGGATAGTGCAGGGAAGGCAGGATGGTGGGCTGGACTGGGGGTGGGCTGGCTGGACTAAGGGGGCAGTGCAGGTAAGGCTGGTTGGACTGGCAGGGGGCACAAGTCAGGATCAACATACCTGCTCTTTTCATAGAACCTCCTGTTCTGAGAGAGGGGGTGAGGAATGCACTGGGCGGCAGGCAGGGAGAGAGAGCATCAGTGCTGTGGCATGTGAACTATGGAGCTGGCCATGAGCCAATCATAGCTCAGAGAATGGCGGCCAATCAGAGCAGCCGCTTCTGATTGGCTGGCATTTCCGCGAGCTGTAATTGGAGCCGGCCGTGAGCCAATCACAGCTCACAGAACAGCAGCCAATCAGGAGAGGCTGCTCTGACTGGTTGTCATCCTGCGAACTATGATTGGCTCATGGCCAGCTTCATAGTTTACATGCTGCAGTGCTGATGAATTTCCTTGCTGGCTTGCCGCTGCCACCCGGGCCCCCTCTCTATCCAGGCCTGGGACTGGAGGCATGGCAGTCCCCCCCCTGATGGCGGCCCTGGTAATGCTGCCCCAGCTGCTTCTTTTTATACAGCACAACTGCATCTTTATGCTAATGCCACAGCAATGGGATTCGTACAGATACACCTACCAGTTGCGACTCAAATCCGCCACTTTGAATAATAAATTGCACCATAGAGCATTCATCAATTGCATCATCGAACATTAGAACAGCATTATGGTTGCTCAGAATGTCCATTGGAACAAAGCCAGCAGTGCCAGTGCAATTGCAAAAAAAGACACAGGGCCTGATTCAGAGCCGGACCCTATTTGCGCTCGCTCGTCAAGAAAATAGGGGTGGCTATTCAAATGAACCGTTCGCTGTTTGCGGTCTGTTCACGCCTCTAGGTCTGAACGAGCGTACAAAACTTGCGGTTGTTTTTTGGGAAACTACGCCCCCTGGCCGCTCGCATCCTACGTCATGTCCGCTATTTATTAGATTAATCGAGTACATCGAACAGGGTATGAGCTGCTCGCTATTCCTGTGGTTGGTTTTTGCTACCACAATTTTGTGAGCAGTTCTGGCAAAAAAAACCCCGTGACGTTGTCAATGACGCTGAAGTTTTAATTATGCACACCCATAAAACGCCCGTTTTGACCTTTAAACACGCCTGCGATCGGATCTCCACTCCCCGTTTTCAAGCACCTTCCCCTGTTACCACCCACATACGCCTCATTCTGTCACTCAAAATAGCAGGCATTCGCTATTTTGCGAGCACACGATTTTTGGCCGCACTGAGTGGTTCGCGCATGCGTATTACGATCCGTACGCATGCGCAGTTGGGCAAACATCACTCGGAGCAAACGAGCAGCCACTTGCGTCCGGCTCTGAATCAGGGCCACAGTTGGTTGCTGGCCATGACAGGTCTAGCTAGCCACCCCCTTATTACCAACCTGGATTGCCCACTGAAATTGTCTCTCTCTGTATCCAAATATGTGTTCTCTGCCAGTAACCATCAGTACACATGTGCAGTGGTGTCTTTGTAGTATGAGCAGACTGAAAACATGCCTTCTTGAGACTGAAATCAACACTGTATCCACCTCTGTATCAGGCCCAATGAGCACTATTTTTGCTTCCCTATCTTGCTGACTATAATTCAATTATGTACTGTATTTGTAAACGTAAGAATTATTATCATCTACAAACAGAGCTAGAATGATAACAGTGGTGTGATATGGTTATTATATGACAGCGGGCACTAATTTCAATACAATGAAAATTGCAATTCAAATACAGAAGAAGACAATTTTTCTGTGAAATTATTGAGAAAATTATGTTGATCATTTCTTGTGTACAGTATTTTTTAACTATGTTTTGCCTTTCTTTATCAAGGTAATAATAATACTGAGGGGCTACCTATAGTAAATTGACAGGAGTTGCATATATACTGTACAGTACTACACTACAACCCACCACCTTAGTTAAAAATACTCCTAGGATTCTTATTAAATTCCCATAGCAAAATTATTTTCACAGGTTGCAAGGTCACGCTTTCAGTATAATAGGCCAGCTTTAGAAAGCTGCCTGCATTTTATTTTGGGGGGGAGGGACAAAAATTAAAAGAATACAGTGAAATTATTGTTTCATAGTACAATATTCTATATTAGTGTTATTTACCCTATGGATACATTTATTTACTATATAAATAAGAAAATACAAGGTATATCTTTTAAATTGTGCACAAATCAAGTACAAATGTTATGGTTGTTTGTACAAAAGGTTGTAGGGGTTTAGGGCAGAGGTTCCCAAATGTGGTCCTCAAGGCTCCCCAACAGTTCAGGTTTTAGAGATTTCCATGGTTGAGCACAGGTGGTTAAATATAATTGACTGAGATACTAATTAAGTCACCTGTGGTCAAGCATGGATATCCTTAAAACCTGGATAGTTAGTGTGCCTTGAGGAGCGAGTTTGGGAACCTCTGGCTGAGGGTCTTGGGGGCATCCACCATCACATGACTTGGGGCCTGATTCAGAGTTGTTGCTGATATTTTCACAGTTGAGTGATTATCAGTAAACTGCGCATGCATCTCAGTCAAGGTACATTATGGTTGATCGCAGCAACTTATTACTTGCAGTCTGATTGACAGTCATAGTGCATTTGGGGGAGGTAACGCAGAGTGGCAGCAAAGAACTCACATGTGTCACGACCATCTTAGGTGCATATCACAGCCTTCATCTGTGATACCATATGCAGTATAAATATGGCTCCAGCATCTCAGTACCTGCGGACATTCTGAGGAATCATAGGGATACTCAGAAGACCGGTAATCAAAGGATCTGAGACCGATTCTGTGTCTCTGTATACAGATACTTGGATTTGCAAAGCCACAGGTGAGCATCTCAATCCATTTGTCAGCATCTGCGAAATTTGCATATTTTCACACAGCAGCTGCATACAAAGACACAGCAGAGGCAGCATTAGCATTCAATTCTGAATCAGGCCCTCTGTCCTGAATCCCATATGCTATGGAAATGCAGAGTTTAGATTGCCATAGCTAGGTGGAAGTTCCAAGACATATCCATGTCAAATCAAGGACAAGCAAAACTACAGTTACTAGAAAGCATCCTCATTAAAGTCATACAAGGGAATTACTTAAAGCAAGGGCTGACCTGACAATTTATAAATGCATTTATCCTCAGTCAGATCTAAGTCACATGCTATGGTCCACATCTTGATAACATTTATCCCTGATGAATCACCAGACACAACCCATGAACTTTTGCCAGTCAGTATACCAGAATATGATTTGACTGACTAATCAGAATCTGATATGACTAACTTGGTGGAGGTAAGCTTAGATTTACAGGGCCCAATGGAAGTAAACCTCCCTAGCTAGTCTCAACAGTGCAGCTTCTCTTCTGGGAACCAAGTCACGTTTCACTATGGACTGCTTTATGAAGTCACTAGCATGGATGCATGGAAGTAGATAATGATCTACTGATAGTATTTAAGCACAGCTTTTATCCTTAGCAATTTTATCCTTGTACAATTGCAACACAGTTTTATCTGGTCATAGGTCATCCAAGATGCAAAAATGTATAGATCATTTTGTGATGTGTGCTAAAGTCTTGAGTTTCACCCTTGTTTTGTGCTCTTCAGCCCATAAAAAATCTATTTGATTTTGCAATAATATACAACAGTGTTTGATATGTGAATTGCAAATGTTTTAATTTATTGATTCATTATACTACATAGCAACTGGTTGCTGTATAACAACACAATAAAAATATAAATGAATATAAATAACCAAAATCAATTGTACAACATACATAACAGATAATAGTAAAATGCTATCTGTTGGTTGAACCAATGGTTAAAACCACACCACTTCATCATACGGGAGAGCGGTGAATTTTCCGGCTAACAGTAGATGGTGCATACTTTGCTTGCAGTGTGCAGTGGGAGAGCGATCACCAGTGTATGGCACTGTCACATTGAAAAAAAGAGTGCCCAGACATCTGGGAGCATGGACCTTTAAAAATATATGGTCACGCATGGAGTTACACCATTCAAGTTGAACATTTCACAAAGGAGGGGTAAGACATCCATATGAAAGACACATGTGCAATATGAAAGGAGACTTTACAACTCTCTAGGGCAGGGGTTCCCAACCACGGTCCTCAAGGCATACTAAAGCTGGCCACACATCTAAAGATTATCTGTCCAACCAGCCAACTAGTTGATTGGTTGGAATGAAAATCTGGTAAGGTATGAAAGCAAATGACAATCAGCAATTTGCACAGGTGACTTAATTAGTAACTTTGTTATTTTAATTTAACCACCTATGTTCACGCATGGATATCACTAAAACCAGGACTGTTACTGTGCCTTGAGGACCGAGGGAATCACTGCTCTAGGGTGTTAATACACTAAAGAACATTGGTAACAATACATAGAACGCATGGAGGAGTTGTGTTGTTTTAACTCTTGGCTCAACCAACAGATATTTATAGCATTTTACTATTATCTGTTATGTATGTTGTTTAATTGATTTTGGTTATTTATATTCAGAAACATTTTTATTGTGTTTTTATACAGCCAGTTGCTATGTAGTATGATGAATCTATAAATTAAAAACATTTGTAATTCACATATCAGACTCTGTTGTACTGTATATTAGCGAAAAATCAAGTAGAATTTTTGTAGGTTTGCATCCATTGTTATATGGATGTGTAGTGTATGTAATCACAAACATACATTTTTTTGCAGCTTTTTATATATGCATATATGATTTGAGATAAAATTATATAATAAGCACCTGATCCGGTTAGTATATTTAATTTCAGCCCATGTCAATCATCAGATAGTCATACTACTGATTTCACATCTTTATTATGGGTCTGTTACCTAAGCCCTGTTGGACAGAGAATAAATTCATCTTGACCCTAGATACCTTGAATCCATATCTATGGCATTTACTCACAGATTAACATTTATAACAAGTAGGATTCCCAAGGAGATAAATAGTGAACAGGGATCATAAAGTCAGGGTTAGTTGGTTACACATTTCTGGGAAAAATACAGATTCAGTCCCCTGCCCATCACCCTATAAAATCCTCATACCAACAGACTGTGCAATAGGTTTAATAATATTCTCAAACAATTCCTCTGGGCACTAAATCACTCAAAAAATGCAATTTGGGCTATCCCTGTAGCATATACTGATCTCCTAAAGTGGGTTGCCACAGGAATCTACCTGTTCTCCCAGTTTCAATTAGTATAATTGCCATAGATTATAAGTACCACTTGATCAACTCAGTGAGAGCAGAGAGGGATTGTTCAGGGCACCTGAAGTACCTTTCATTAAAAATATTGAGAATCTGACAGAGAAACACAAGAGACCATCATCCAGATAACACAGTTATATGCAGAGGTAGGGATATGAAGCAATCCAATACCAGAGGGTTCAGCAATAGGGATTAGCATAGGCTCAACATGATGCTATGCATACTGTAGATTAGCTACTTATTTGGCTGGTAGGAGCCGCCTTTGATTTCACCCAGTATTTTAACAAGGGACATTGGAAAACAACCCTTACTAGGAAGGCACAAGAGTAATCCACCTTCTTCAATCTATTTGCTTGGGTTTAGTACTATGTCATGATGACTTAACAAAGTAAAGAAGAATGGTGTCAAGACTTTGACCATATATACATAATAATAAAGCAATTCAGCAAAAACTGGGAATAGCACCAAGGGCATGTCATCCAATTGCTAGAGTACATTAGATAGGCAAGTCTGAAAGCACCACCCCAGCAAATGTCAAATGGAAATGGCAGAAGCGCAAAACCTGTACCATTGAGTGGGGGCAGATCAAAGTCAAGGCTATACTACAATGGACTTCAACTTTCTAAGGGCTATAATAAGAATTATAACTCTTGTTGGTCTGGTTTAGGTCCATGCTAGTGTTTGGAGCTTTGAATCCTCAAGAACAAAAAAAGGGGAAAGCATCTGTACAGTACCTCAACCAACTGATTGTTGGTTTGTAAATTAGTAGATTAGTTTATATATCAACCAACCGTCTTGCATCTCTACATATATTATATTTGGTAGTGTTGGTGGTGCTCCCAAAGCCTAATATTAATGTAGAACAAATAACAAGGGAAAAGTAAGGCTATTTGCTGGGGCAGGCTTAAATGTATATTCATATTATAATTGATTATGTTTAAAATGTAACTTTTATTAGATATTCATAAAAATATAGAGGTATCCAAATATTAACTAATTACAGTCAGGTCCATAAATATTGGGACATTGACAGAATTTTCATATTTTGTACTCTATTCACCACCACAATGGTTTTGAAATGAAACAAACAAGATGTGCTTTAACTGCAGACTTTCAGATTTAATTTGATGGTACTTACATCCAAATCGGGTGAACAGTGTAGGAATTAAACAGTTTCAATATGTGCCTCCCACTTTTTAAGGGGCCAAAAGGGACTATCAACTCAAAAGCTGTTTCATGGACAGGTGTGGGCTATTCCCTCATTATTTCATTATCAATTAAGCAGGTAAAAGGTCTGGAGTTGATTCTAGGTGTGACATTTGCATTTGGAATTTTTGCTGTCAACTCTCAATATGAGATTCAAAGAGCTGTCACTATCAGTGAAGCAAGCCATCATTAGGCTGAAAAATCAAAACAAACCCATCAGAGAGATAGCAAAAACATTAGGTGTGGCCAAATCAACTGTTTGGAACATTCTTAAAAAGAAAGAATGCACCGGAGAGCTCAGCAACACAAAAAGACCTGGAAGACCACGGAAAACAACTGTGGTGGATGGCAAAATAATTATTTCACTGGTGAAGAAAAACCCCTTCACAACAGTTGGCCAAATCAAGAACACTCTCCAGGAGGTAAGTGTATATGTGTCAAAGTCAACAATCAAGAGAAGACTTCACAAGAGTGAATATAGAGGATTCACCACAAGATGTAAACCATTGGTGAGCCTCAAAAACAGGAAGACCAGGTTAGAGTTTGCCAAACAACATCTAAAAAAGCCATTACAGTTCTGGCACAACATCCTATTGACAGATGAGACAAAGATCAACTTGTACCAGAGTGATGGGAAGAGAAGAGAAGGAAAGGAACTGCTCATGATCCAAAACATACCACCTCATCAGTGAAGCATGGTGGTGGTAGTGTCATGGCCTGGGCATGTATGGCTGCCAATGGAACTGGTTCCCTTGTATTTATTGATGATGTGACTGCTGACAAAAGCAGCAGAATGAATTCTGAAGTGTTTTGGGCAATATTATATGCTCATATTCAGTCAAATGCTTCAGAACTCATTGGACAGCGCTTCACGGTGCAGATGGACAATGACCTGAAGCATACTGCAAAAGCAACCAAAGAGTTTTGTAAGGCTAAAAAGTGGAATGTTGTGCAATGGCCAAGTCAATCCCCTGACCTGAATCCGATTGAGCATGCATTTCACTTGATGAAGACAAAACTGAATGGAAAATGCCCCAAGAACAAGCAGGAACTGAAGACATTTGCAGTAGAGGCCTGGCAGAGCATCACCAGGGATGAAACCCAGTGTCTGGTGATGTCTATGTGTTCCAGACTTCAGGTTGTAATTGTCTGTAAAGGATTTGCAACAAAGTATTAAAAAGTGAAAGTTAGATTTAGGATTGTTTAGTTTGTCCCATTACTTTTGGCCCCTTAAAAAGTGGGAGGCACATATAGAAACCATTGTAATTCCTACAGCGTTCACCTGATTTGGATGTAATTACCCTCAAATTAAATCTGAAAGTCTGCAGTTAAATCACATCTTGTTTGTTTCATTTCAAAGCCATTGTGGTGGTGAATAGAGGACAAAATATGAAAATTCTGTCAATGTCCCAATATTTATGGACCTGACTGTATATCTAATTTCAAGGGTTTAAGATATAATGAAATAGTGCTAAGGTGTTGTAGTCAAACACCCCAAAAATGGCAAAAATATTAAATAATAATCTACACTCCACCAAGACACATAAAATAAATGTTGATAGTTCTGCTTAGATGAGGTATCTGTTTGTATCCTCATGAATTTAAATAGAGCTAATATGCTCTACCATGTGCTATCCTGTACCATCATCCATTGCGACTGACCTACCACAACTGGTCTTCCTAGGTGGTCTCCCACACAGGTATTAGCCAGGCCTATTGCTGTATCGCTTCCAAGATCAGATGAGATTGGGCAGTTTCAGCAAAGAATGGCTGTAGGTTATGATTGGCACGGCAGGGATGAGAAATTACCCTTGCATATGGTCAGAGCAGAATTGATTATAAATGTAGGACTATCACTTATAAAAAAGTCCAATTTTATTATAAAAACAGATTTTAAAGAAAATTAAAGCATATGCATACTTTAGTTGTTAGAACATGACTATAATACATGACATATAATTATATAGATATTGACATGAAATGTTACTTCTGTCAACATATAAAATTGTTGCCAAAAAATGCTATTTCCAAATAACCTGGTATCTTATCAATATAATTAAAGTTAATTAAATACAAAAAGCTTGAAAAAGAATATATAGTATAATCTGGTGTATCTTCCAATGTATGGGTACAGAAGGTAGTGTAACACAACTCTTGCTGTATACTTATGATCCTAATGATTAGTATATCCTTATAAATAAAGAAACAGCCATCAATCTCAGAGTACCTAGGATTAAACACAACAATGCTGAACTATCATCTCATACTATGTATAGTTAGTGTATCCTAGTGAGCAGAGAAAGGCTGACAATCTCAGAGTGCAGTGCTACTGATATAATAATTGCTGTGTTCCTATAATAATCACACTTAGATCACCCTTATAAACAAAAGAGAAATCACAGATCTCAAGAAAGCATAAACAAAGAGAAAGAAAACTCAACAAACTCAGCATATACACATTCAGCACGGTGTTTAGCAGCTTATAATTCACTGCACTTGTTCTGTAAAGATAACATAATAGCACCCAAATATGGCCAGGCTAATGATTATAGAAATATTTGCACACTGAGCAGACATGAAAAGTCTGTCAGTATGATACGATATCAGTGTGGAATGATATGGAGTCCGGTCCATGCACTGACTTGATTCTCCAACAGCATAAGTGGAATAGCAAAAACGGAGGATGCGCGTTTCACCTAAAACAATGCTTGTTCACCTCACCATTGCTTTGAATCCTCTAAAGAATTTTTCATCTTGTGAACTGGCCTAAAGTGGATTTATATTGGACTTGTTCCCTACCCAGGTGATAGAGGTGTGGGCATCTTTCAAAATACAGTTTATGCATCTCAATATGTTTATTCATCTGTATTGGCAACATATGCAACTGGATTGCTGCTAGTAATCATTTTAAGTATGTACTTACACCTGCCCCATATTAGATGCTAAAGATAACTATTTATCAGCACCTCACGAGGGTCCCTGTTAGCAATCTCATTTGCAATATGTGACAGACCACACTTATGCTGGGCATACACTATACAATTATCTGTCAGATATCTGTCCAATTTGGCTGGTTGGTATGAAAATTTGGTAATGTATGGGAGCAAATGACAATCGACCATATTGTCCCAAACACTGGCAAACAGACAAAAATGGTTGTTCAGACAAATTAGTTAAAACTCACAAATTTAACCAATTTGAACATTTGTTTTTTGTCCATTTTCCAGAGGTTTAAAACCATATGATAGACTGTCATTTGCTCCCATACATTACCAGGTTTTCATTCCAACCAGCCAGATTGGACAGATATCTAACAGATAATTGTATAGTGTATGCCAGCATAATTTATGTACTTTTAGTATAATACCTGCAGATTAGTCTTTTGTAAGAGTCCCTTAAATTGGCATTTTACCTCTTATTAGGGTCTAGGTAACCCCTGCTGCTGGGGATCATACCTATTTGGCAGCAACTCGTGAGGGTCTGTATGGTTGAGGTACTCACTTATTATGACTGAAGGTTCTGCAGCAGACATGTTTCTTGAGACACTTGGTAGTGGGTAAAATTGATAACACCTTTTGAGGAACACACAGATGCATTTCTAAATAATACTAAGGGGTCTATTCATCATTGGGGGCCATATGTGACCAGATGATTAAATAAAGATCATGCTGCGAGGGATAATTAAGTATCCAACTTGCAGAGGGGGAAACTTTACACCACAACAATTCATCATTTCTCCGGTGCGGGGACAGTTGTTCCAAAAAGCAGCTGTCCCCACGGTTAGTAGCGCAGCTACAGAAGTAGCTGCATTACTTACCTCTCCCCTGTCAGCATGGCTATGCATGAATGACCCGAGGTCATGCATGTGCAAAGCTGCTGGGGAGGTAGTTAAAAGGTGGTGGAGGGATCCACTTGGATCCCCGGAACTCCTTCCCATAGGAAGGAGCGGGGATCAGAGAACAAGCTCATCTGAAGATGGCACTTGTTCTCACAAGCTAATTCCGAAAACTTCCATTTTCTGAGTTTGCTGAATATCAGGGGGCCTTTTTGGATCCCTGATGATGAATGGTTCGGTAATCTAAATATGCGGAAACTAGAGTTCCTTGCGTGGTTACTGGGCCATTTAATGTTTGATGAATAGGCCCCTAAACATAACACAGACATGAGCAATGATATCACTTCTTTAATGTTTTTCCTTTATAATTATCAATTCACGGCATCTGGCAGCAGGGGACTGGACCATAATGATGCAATTCATTGTGAATAGCATTACCAAACCTACACATCACCAACTTCAAAGGGAGACTGGTCTGCTCCCCCTGGAGTCCAGAATAGTTCAACAAAATGTTCTACAGTTTTCTTGTCCTTATATACAGAGGTATCCTCATACACCTAGCCTCAATGCTATGAGGCACAAATAAACTGCAAGGTCCTGTGCAACTCTGCTTGTACCGAGCATCTTTTTTACCCAAAAATGCATCTTAATTGTAATGCAAAGTTTGACTAAGATGCACCATGAGACTGCACTAATTAATTTGATATGAAACACTTATATGTATATCTGTGTGTGACCTAATCAGTATAAATAGGAAACAGAACATGGAAAAAAGCAGCTACATCATAGAACTTCATATACAGATTCAGAATCAGTTGCACACAGATAAACATATAAAAGACTATGTGGGATAAGCGCCAATGATCAGGATACCCTCACTATCTGAATGGATCAAAGCTATACCAACTAAATATCAGCCTAACCAATATAGGCATCAGCTCTTTGTCATTAAATAAGTAGTAGTGGTAAATCAACTAATGGCATAAAAAAATGTACATAGAGAATGACTGTAGAGTGACTGATTTAGTTGTTAATAAATATATATATTAAAACCATATGTAAAATTATGATGTGTCAGCTGAATAATAAAGTGCAAATGCTTATATATATATATATATATATATTCAAAAAAACATTTGTATGAATAATAAAGTGCAAATGCTACTTGTGCAAATGAATGCAAAATTGTGCAATAATGTGTAATTATTAGTGCAAAACATATATATATGTATGTATATATATATATATATATATATATATAATGAATTATTTTTCATTATATTAAAAGCCCATATAAAACTTAATGGAAGATACCAAGTGCAATAAGTGATCATATAAAACTAAGAAATGTATAATCACAATAAGATTAAAAACAAACCAATTAATACACACATACGGATAAAAAATAAATAAATAAAAGGATTGAATAGGTAGAACAGCTTATCTGTTGTAGAGGTTTTAAAAGTTCATGTAGTAGGCATGGAAAACAGCATGGAAAACAGCAATCCACAATGCGTTTTCTTCAAGGGAGTGATGTTAAGCTGTGAGGTCTTTGTTTATATACCTCCAGCAAGGGACTCAAATGAGGAGCAATCAGCATGAATATATGGTAAACGCCCCTTTTTTCAAACTATAGGTAACATTCAGAATGAATAAAATAAAATGAGTATGGGCTGATCAAAATGGTCCATGTAAGACAATTACAGCGCTAGTTTTCCAGATAAATATATTCCAGAGTGGCCATAGAAAAACGGATTTGTTTAAAACACTTCCGCCCACACAGGGCTCCTTCATGCGTCCTTCCCCCCGGGTTCGTGACGTCACATCCGCCTCTGTGCCTTGCCGATTCCCAGAAGTTGCTTTCCACGGAGGTCATCTCTGCACTGCCATACATCTCGATGGTCTTTAGCCGCGAGTCCTCCCGCTTGAAATCCCCAACTTCCGCCCACACTGTCAGTATTTCAGCCGTGAAGTATAGGATCTCTTTTCACCGTTTTATTGCGCATGATTATTGTGCCTGATCTAGGGATAATAAAAAACATGTGACAGACACTGTGCTTAACATTTGTTGCCTCTTACAGCATGTTATTAACTCTTAAAAATGATTAAATTTTTTAGATTGGAGAACATATAAACATTCATGGGATCATATTTATGAGAAATTAAATATTTGAATAAATAGTTAAAATATATAAATATTTGGATGATATAAATTTAGATTCACAACAACCATTTGCTAGCTCAAATATCTGGACAATAGCTGTATATTTTAAAGTAATATAATAATCATACAAGTCTTCTTCTTAAATGAACATTGTCCATGTGTAAGATCTTTTCCAAAAATAGTCTCTAGGACCAAAATTAGCACAAGTCCAGGATGAGAAACCAAAGTTTATTTTATACTTTTCATTTTTTAGTGGTTATTTATTTTCTTCATTACATTCATATTCATTCTTGAGATCATTTTGCACGGCTTTGTGGAGATGGGTAGTATATACTGTACCTGGTGTTCTCTGGTGGTCTCCCATCCAGGTACAGGCCAGGCCCATCTCTGCTTAGCTTCCAAGGTCGGTCAAGATTGGGCATAACCAGAGTGGAATGACAGTATATAGATTATATCTCCAGATTTCCACTAGCTTCTTCGTCCATCTTCATCTTGAGTGCACTATGTCTTATAATTGAATGTAATCAACACCAGGAAAAAGTCACAATAGTTCTCTTCAGCTAACACATCATAATTATACATATGGTTTTAATATATATATTTATTAACAACTAAATCAGTCGCTCTACAGATATACATATATGTAAATGTCACATATTAAATTAATCAATGCAGTCTCATGGTGCATTTTGATTAAGATGTATTTTCGGGTTAAAAAAAGATGCTCAGCACAGGCAGCATCGCACTGGATGTGGCTTGCCAAGAGGGACTGTTTGGCAATACTGGAGCAAAAATGTATGAGGACACATCTGTAGATGTATACTGTAATGTAATTTCCTCAAATTAGTGCTGTGTTCTGTGTCTTTACATTTCTCATTCAGTCACACATTGGCTTACCACCAGTTGATAGTATTACATTATCTTGGCACAACTATACTAGTATAAATTTTTATTACAACTTAAAAAAAAGAAAATTATCCTTTTAAATTGATAAAAATAAAATATACTGTATACTTCTAACATTTATGTAAAAATAAATTTGACAAATGATAAACAGTAGCACATTAACTGAGGAAAAACTTATTTTTTATGAAGCAATACAGTTGTCACATAAATATAATTCAAGAGAAATGGAAAGGTTTTGGTACCACAATTAGTAAATGAACTGTGAATTTCACTACAAAAATATGTGACTATGAAACCATTGCCCTGTATTTATGATAAGCAGAAGCATGTTTAATGAGCTAGAAGAAATTGTATATAAAAATGAAAACAGTTTTAAAAATTAGATTCCTGAAATAAAATTTAGAAGTGACAAATGAAATTAATTTATAGCACTATTTTAGCACTATTTAGAGCACTATTATTTTTAATTGTATTATTTAACCTATTAATAAAATATTTATTTAATATGAATATAATGGGCAACAAATAGATTATTCATACAAAAACCTGCTTACATAGGCATTAACAGTTTTGAAATAAACTTTACTGCATATGTACACTTTAATATCAGGAACTGCATAAAATAAAAATTATTAGAAAACAATATATCATTATTTTGCCCTTAACTTTCTACAACTGTCAAATCTTTGTTTTGTTGTCCTGAGATTTTCTGAGATTGATCCCCAATAGCTAATATCTTTAGATAGCATTAGACATTGTAATCTATAGGCTACAAAACTATAGGCTAATACATTAAACTTCATCCACTCCAAATAATCATGCAGAAACTGTAGTTTATGCATGACTAGTATCACTACTATTTAACAAAAGTTGAACTCTGGTTACTGTATGTCAAAGAGGTAGATGATAGATAGATAGATAGATAGATAGATAGATAGATAGATAGATAAATAGATAGAATAAGTTCTAATAGCCGTGCAGTCTTGTCAAACTGACAGTCTTTGTTGCTGTAGCCTTGCCTGTTAGTGTTAAAGGTCTGCAATGGTGGCTTGTCTGTTGGGGTTGCAGTATGTGATGCCCTTCTTATCTCTCATGGTCTTTAAGGGGGAAATGTAATAGTCTGTGATTTGCAAAATTCATAGCTTTTTGGTAATTTTTCCAGAGAATTACAAAGTCTTTGAAAATGTGTACTCCTTAAACAATAACTTGAATTGGGTGCTAAAAAAGAAATCTAAATAAAGCAAAATTAATGGCACTCCAAACTGAATTTAGGTGTATAAACACAAAGGTTTATTTGAGTGCAAAATTTAGGATTCTAATCCTTCTTTTGACAGTATAAACCAACCAACAGATGGTGACAACCTTGTGAGATTTAAAAGCATTTTAGTGCAAAAAACAGTATTGATCACATAAGATTATGTCATAATTGGTTAATTGGCTGAATTCACTCAAGAAGGACACAGTGAAACATCATAATAAAGCATGAAAATAAAAACAAGCTGCAATTCTGTACAATATAGCAAGATTGCCAAATGGTTGGTAGTCAAAAGATTTACAATTATAATTTATAAAGCTATATTGCAGTCAGAAACTTTGAGTGCTACAGTATGGTTTAAGCCAGTTTTGCTTGTCTGTTAACAAGGACAATTCTGGCCAGATGCTGTTGGTCTAGATCATTAAGCACCCATGGTCAGCCACTGCATTGTCCACGGTGGGTGTTAATGCTTTCCATGAGGTATTCCAGGTATACACGTGACAACAAGGATCAAGGAATGTTGAATGTCCACACTTTGGAAATGGATGTCCCATATGTTGGGCACCTACTATCATGGACTGTTTGAACTTCAAAAAGGTAATCTCAGAGTGAAACGCATTAGTTAGTACCTGTTTACCAATCCTATTTACACGTGAAAGAGGAAAAAATTTATATTGGACATTTCCACATATATAGATGCAGCTGCGGTGTAGCAGCAGGGTCCTGAATGAAGGTGCCAGTGACTCCCTCGGTCACAGCTATGGGACAGTAGCCTTCAGTTTGCTCCTCTTGGCTTTATATAGTGTTGCTTGAATGGAGACGCAGCAAGCAAAGTGGCTTGTGGCTGACTTTTGGATATGCCTTGCTGTTAGAGGGATATATCCACCAGTGGAAGCAGCTCTCGGTATGCACCAGTAACAACAGATGATGTTACACTTTCACTGTATTAACAAAGCACATGAATAATATACTTGGTGCAGCTGCAGACACTCCCTCATACATCTATTTTACCAGAATACTACACACAGAGGGTTAATTGGAGTCACAGGAGAATCTTGTTACAAGTTAATTACCAACTGTGATTAAGTCCTAAAAAGTAACCATGGAGGTGAATAGGATAAATTTGATATAATATAAAATTTTTCTTTATATTTATTTATAAGCTCATGGTTTGAAATAACCAGGGCTGGTGCAAGGTTTTAAGGTGCCCTAGGCAAAGTTTCACTATGCAGCCCCTGCTTCCCCAAAACCCTCTGCCGAACCCCTCATGAACATATCTACTACAGCTCCAGTACACTAACTCAAGTCAGACTGCATTTGTGAAAAAAATGTGTAGACTCATAAAATGCAAATTGCAGCCAAATAGCAAAGCGGATGGATGGATGGATGGATTGATTGATAGATAGATAGATAGATAGATAGATAGATAGATAGATAGATAGATAGATAGATATGAGATAGATAAATAGATATGAGATAGATAGAAAGATAGATACAGATGTGCCCAGCTATCATGTGGCATCACAGCGTTATCTCTCACGCCACGCATGGCGTGCCACACACCACGCCATGAGTCACGCCACAAAGAAAGTTTAGTTATGAAAAAAGTCATTACATGTAATACAACTTTTTGCCCTCCAGATGTCACTTTTCCTAAACTACATAGTGCATGCGTGTGATTTCCAATGTACCGTATGGTATGTTCTGTATCACCCCCCGATGATTGGTTGACAGAAGCGGTGATTCGGTACACTATACAGTATTACAGCATTTTCCACATGGAATCAGGAATGTACGGTATAATAAAGCGGTAGAAGAATGTCTAATGAAGTTTGAAATCATTAATCTCTATATTACCCACTGACTGTGCGGTTGAAATCATACAGTACTTGCGCAAATGTAAATACTGTCAGCACTGTCCCAGACTTAGACATTGTAGTGGTTTCATTACTTTACAAACTACAGAACTCTAGTAATGGGTGAAGCGTGTGGCCTAGCGGTCTAATGCCTAGTCTCACTGCTTCTCCCCTCTTCTTGTTCCGTGGGTTCGAGACCTTGAAAATATAGTATGTTTTTTTAATTTATTTTTTAAATCTTCACTTAAAATATTCAGTATTCAATACAGTACATGTGGAGCGCATGCCCAGTGTTTCAGGAGTCAAACAGCGAAATTTGGATTTTTATTACTGTACATACAGTACTGTACCTTAGAACGCAAACTTGCGTCAATGCCGGCGCTGACCCAGACTTGGACATTATAGTGATTTTTTATGACCATCAACTGGTAGTGGGCTCTGTTAAAGGGAGTGGGCTTTGTATTACAAACTGACTCTGCGTTTAAACCACAAAATTGCATCAATGTCAGCGCATGCTCAGTGGATGGGTTACAATGACAATGAAATGTGTGCCACATGCCCAGTGGAGCCAAGCCATAAACCAAGTAGCACTATGCCGTGGCGCATGCCCTGTTGTCTGTATTGCTACAGTACTGTTGAATTTTCACACTTGTGCCATTCTGCACTGTCCGAGACTTACAGTATACACAATACTCATTTCATGACTTCAGAAAGTGCTACAGTAGTGGGCTTTGTTTGGGAGGGAAGTCTCTGTATTACAAACTGACTGTGATCTAGAGCGCAAACTTGCATCAATGTCGATGCTGTCCCAGACTTGGAAACTTTAGTGATTTAATGAGTTCAGTAACTGATAGTTGACTCTGTTTGAGAGTGAGGTCTCTGCATTACAAACTGACTCTGCATTTAAACCGCAAAATTGCATCAATATCTTCACAGTTGGCACTGTGGTGACTTATAGCCAGTTCTGAGGGGTTACGGTACAAATAGGATCTCTGGTGCGTGGCCAGTGGCGGGGTTGCAATGCATTGCCAGTGGTGCTGCGCCATAGCCATACCCTTGTAGCGCTATGCCATGGCGTACAGTATGGAAGATCACAAAGTAGAGGGTCATGATTCACACACAGTGAAAGTGGGAGCTCCGTATTACACATTGCCTGTGTAATAATAATATTAAAAATAAAAAGTGTAACCTTGACTGTCTAATAATAATAATAAAAAAAAAAGTTTAACCTTCCAGGTTTCGAACCTGGAACCAGGTTTTACAGACGTCTGCAATGTAGAAGTTCGAATTCTTACCTCTACGCTACAGACGCCTGAGTACTTCATCGTAGGATACTGTAGATGTCACATAAAGTACTGTAGAAGACAGATGCAATTGTTACTAGGAGAGACTTGTGAGCAAGGGGTTAGGTGATCCGTCTTGCTTATACCTTCTGCTCGAGACCTTGATAATTTATTTATTTTTTAAAAATGTTCACTATAGTACTGTAGTTCAGTATTGTTATCCAACCCTTACAAAACTCAATATATTATACTGTATGTACTGTAGATGTGCCCAGCTACAGTACTGTAGTTTGTTGCTCCATACGGTACGCCATACTGTATACCGCATTGTTAGTTGCATGTTACACTGTGGTGTATTGAGTCTCATAGCACTGCGCATGCCCAGTTGTCTGTATTATAGTAAATACAATACTGTCGACCCTGTCCAGGACTTACGATTGACATTGTAGAGATTCCATGACTCTAGGAACTACCGTACAGTACAGTAGATGCAGTAGTCTAGGGGGCTAATGCCTAGCCCTACTGCATCTACCATTTTCTTGTCCCGTTGGTTCGAAACCTTTAAAATATATACTGTATACGGTAATTTTATTTTGTTTTAAAGCTTCACTAATACATTATCCAGAAATTCTGGTATTTCTATGCCACAGTACTTTATGACAAAAAAGTGTAACCTTGACTGTGTAATAATAATAAAAAATAAAAAGTGTAACCTTTCAAGTTTTGAACCCGCAAAAAGGTTGTACAAGCGACGTAATGTATTGGTTTGATTATTTACCATTACACTACAGCCACCTGCAATACCAAGTACTCAGTACATTTTATATATTAAGGGGTAAATTTACTAAGATGGGAGTTCTATTAAGAAGTGATGTTGCCCATAGCAACCAATCAGATTCCATGTATTATCTTCTAGAAGGTGCTACTGTAGATAAATGAGAAGTAGAATCTGATTGTTTGCTATGGGCAACATACAGTACAGTAACTTCTACTCCTACATGTTTAACTTTTTCTCCAAAATTTTTTTTCTTCCGCCCCCAAAATGAAAGTGAATTTTTGGGGTGTTCTCACTGTTTAAAAAAAAAAATAAAAATTACGCAGTTTACAGTACCTTTAGGGGACTGTCTTAAGGCTGCACGTTGAAGACTTCCCGCAACGTTGCACCCCAATTCACCAATTCTGTCCACCTACTATTCATACAGTAGGCAAAACTTTTTCACATACTGTCTTACTGTACATTGCATTGACTATTGAATACAGCGATAATTTTATGCCTGCCGAAATGACATAATCGGCTAAACTTTTTTTTAGCCGATCATGTCTTTTCGCTCCAATGGGTGAAAAAGTGCCAACTAATCTGCTCCCAACTGTCATCTCACAGGCTGTGTTTGAAAAATGACAGTTGGGAGCTGATTGACTGACACCTTTTCACTTTTTTATCACTTTTCACTCAGTCTCCTAACACTGCTTAGTACAGTAAATAGACCCCTTGGAGTGAAAAGACAAGATCGGCTAAAAAAAGTAAATAGACCCCTAAATTGAAAACGGCCCTCAGTGTGTACAGTACTGTATGTCTACTGTACTGTATACTACTGTAAGTGCTGGGCAGCAGTGAAATCACTGGGATGGGCAACAGGGATACTATACAGTATATGACTGTGGGCAGCAACCCCCTTCGGCCGGCGCACCCCTGGTGAGTGAAATCCTGGCCAATAGGAAGATACACCCCTGCATCTGTGTGTTATTGACTTTTTGTACCTTTTTAATGACAGATGCACGTGTTGGGTCTCAGGCGCACTTAAAGACTGAATTACATACAGTACAAACACCAATTTTATAAATTAATTACAATTTTTATTTAACCTACAGTAACATGCTGTACAGAGGGGGGGGAACTTCTTTAGCTTTCCACCCCCATAGTCCTCTACTGTCCCCCGCGTCTTTCTTCTGCCACTGGCACATCCTGGAGTTCCAAGCTGGACACAGACATGACTACTGTACAGTACCTAGGAGGAAGGAGATGACGTGAGAACAGTCCTTCCTCAATGCCGACCGATACACCCTACTGGACCGAGGACTACACAAAAAGATTAGGCTTTTAAGTTAAAATCATCCCTGGCACTTTTGGCCTCAGATCCAGAGTTTCACCTATACCAGGTGCAGACTGTACCTTGCATCGGAGTGCAAGGACCACTGTACGCCCTGAAGAAAGGAGGATAGGCAGAGACAAACAGACAGTAAAAGACAGACACACAGGTACGGTACATACAGTACTCACCGGAGATACTCTTTTTCTTTGTCCCGCTCAATCCCACACAGAGGTACCTGTCGGAGAGAGAATATGCCATGTAAGGCCCTTTCCTGCTTTAATAGTGTGTCACACTAATCTACTGTAACATTAATATCAGCCCTACTGTATCTCACCAGCCTAACAAACTACAATATTAATGTACAGTACAGTTGGCCTCACAGAGGGCCTACCGTTACCTGTTATGGTGGAAGAGGCTTTGAGGGGTGGAACTTCTTTAGCTATTTTGCTTTCCACCCCTGTAGTCCTCTCCTGTCCTCCGCTTCTCTCTTCACACGGGTCTTCCTCTCTTCAGACCTGTTGATCTACTGTAGGTTGGGTTTAATGTTTCATTGGCCTCACATAGGGCCTATCTGTTATGGTGGAAGAGGCTTTTGGGGGGAACTTCTTTAGCTCTTTTGCTTTCCACCCCCTTAGTCCTTTCCTGTCCTCAGCTTCTTTCTTCTGCCGCTGCCATGTCATGGCCAGCGGCAGTCGCCAGGTCTTCCTGTCTTCTGACAAGTCACTTCAAGTCGTGTTTGTTGATTGAAGATCTGTACTTGTATGCGTGACTGTCCTCCATGCATGTTTCCTTGACATGCGCAGCACCCCATTCAACGTGTCCTTTATCCAGGTAAGTTCTTCTTTTCCAATCCTGAATCTTGTCCGGCATCTTGAGAGGATATCTTCTCTTAAATTGTTGGGGATTGGCACTTTCTTCTGACTTCCATCAAAGTTCACCTGCTTCGTCCAATTGCAATACAGGTCATAGGGCACGTGTTCCTGAAATATTGCTTGCGCATATCGATGCATCTCACAATTCACAGCTCTGTAAATTTCATTGTCCTTGTCAACGTTGATCACAGCCAGTGGTATATCCGGTAAGGGTGTTCCAAATACAGTCAGTGGTGCTGGTGTGCTCGACATGACAGGCGTTCCTGGTGAAAGTACAGGCATGCTTGCATTGTTGATCCTTGATTCTTCAACTGACCATTCAGGCAGGCGATGTGATGCCACTGGTGTACTCTCCCACTGAGGCAGGCTGCATGATGGCACTGGTGTCATGTCCAAGTGCTCTGATTCCACTGTAATGTCCATATCTAGCAAGTGGAAGGATGGGTCAGTCTCCAAGTTGAAATCGTCATCGTTATCCTCAGGCTCAAATTCATCCGGTGTGACCATTTCATACTGGATTGCCTGGTCATGTCTCTTCCTGGTACTCTGGGCAGCGGCCTCTTGCCATTCTTCTTTACTTTGCCAGACTGCTTCTTTCATTGCATCTGCAATGGTGTCCTTCAGCCCTTCCTTCAGCTCTTCTTTCAAGTTGTCAATTTTTACTTCCAGATGACCAACTTTTCCCACGAGGTATCTCACCATCCTAGCACAGCTACACGTGCATGCATTATCTTGGAATGACAGTTTTTGATGTGTTGCTGAGTGGAATACATCTTCAACAAGAAGCTCAAAGGTGTCCAATTCTTCGGGTCTTTAAATCACTGGTGTTTCCTCCTGGTTCTGGACGTTCATGGGTTGCTCCACATTTCCTGGTCCATTTTCTCCGATGTCCACTTGCAAAGAGTTGTTCTTGGGCATTGCATTTTTCCTTGCCTTGACTAGAAGAGGTACCTGTAAATTTTCCTTACCTGTTTTCTTCTTGGAAGGTTTGCTTGTAGACCATTGTGGGACTAGTGCACTCAGCCTTTTGGTCATTGGAAGTGGGCAAGATTCATTTCCGTTGTAAAAACCTTTGCTCTTCACTATTTTGACAGTTCGGTGCACTCTGAAATACACAAGCATAAAGACACTAAATACAATGTTAAGTAAAATAGTGGAAATACATGTACTGTATACAGTAAATGTTTCACATTACAACACTGCAAACAATAACAGTACTCATACTGCACTTTCAAGAATGTGCTGCTACTGTACTCTATACAACTCCAGTAATAACCCTATCACACAGAAAAGCAAATTACAGTACTGTAGCATTTACAGTAAAGCTTTTTGCTGATCAGATTTTTACTGTGTGAAAGGGTCACTTTGATCTTACATTTAACCTGGGTCAGAGACCTGGTCATTTCAATGTACAGTACCGGTATGTTGACCCTTTCACACAGAATAAATGCTCGTGTCCATCTGCAAATCAATGGCTAAAAGTGCTACTGTACTGTTGCCCAGTCATTTATTTGTCTGTGCCAAAAAGGGTACAAAGCGGGAGCATCAAAAAAACCTGTGCTTCAAATGCCGGATAAAGACAGTACTATACTTTACTTTCAGTTTTAGTTTAAAAGTTGTTTTCAGTGTTTTTTTTCAACAGTAAATATACCATACATCCAATCGAATATAGTACATACTGTACGGTACAGTACTGTACACAGTACTAAGCAGTGTTAGGAGACAGTGAAAAGAGATACAGTACTGTAAGGTACTGTACAGCACTGCACCAACCAATCAGTTCCCAACTCTAATTTTTCAATGTTGCATTTCAATAATTACATTTGGGAGATGATTGGTTGGTGAAGTACCTTACAGTATCTCTTTTCACTGTCTCCTAACACTGTGCATGTGTTATACAGTATATACACGTAAATATAAGAGATTAGAGCGCCAACTGTTAAAGCACTAACCAATATTGTGAGATTGTATAGAGGCACAAAATAATAAATATGATAAATAATACAGGTGTCTAAATAACACTCCCTAATTATATACTGTACAGTACTGTACTCTACGGTAGGTGTCAGCTCATCAGTAATAAAATGTGTGAATATCTGAACTGATATACAGTACAGTACTGTAAAGTAGAGCACCAAATGTGCTATTTTTATAACATAAATCAAAACTTAGTGTGTACAGTACCATTAGAACCATTAGTGTAAAAGTTAACTGTGCAAAGTGGTGCAATAATGCAATGATACAGTACTGTAGGTATAATATGTGCAAATAAGTGACTACGGGGATGGGGCATACCGAGGCAGCGGGATATTAAACACAGCAATTTTGCGACTGAAACTAAGATGGCCACTGAGCAAAACAAGAAGGTGGCAGGGTCAGGACGGTCACTCACGGGAGACTATGAGGGACAGCGGGAGGCTAGGAAACGATCAGTGTATGTGATAGTTTCTTGATACAAAAATAAGCATCTACGGGGATGGGTGAAGGATGGGGCATACCGAGGCACTACAGTTTGAAATACAGAGACCTCTCTTGGTGCTACAGATCCCATTGTAACCCCTCCACTGGGCATGCGCATGAAATCCCATTGCAACCCCTCGAAGCAGACAGCCACCACAGCGCAGACATTGACGAAAGTTTTGCACAATTTAAACACACAATCAGTTTGCAATGTCTTATTTTTAAGCAGCCTTTTAAACAACAACACTACAGTATTACAGTACAACACTACTAAAGCAGTTTCACTATAGTGTCCAGAGCAGACAGTGCCAATAAAAAAAATATACAGTATACGGTACAGTATATTCTTTTCCAGGGATCGAACCCGGGACCATAATTCTTCCAAATTGATCACCTAACCACTAGCCCACACGACAGCTACAGTGAACCGCACAGAGCGGCCTCATCCTTGTGCACTCCTCCCGCTGCTGTTTTTAATAAAAAAAATTGTCATACTGTAATTCATCCCATCTCAGTGAAAGCTGTGCGTGCATCTCATTAATCTACAGTATTGGTTATACCGTGATAACAACTCGGGCAACTTCTCTACTGTTCAGTTACTGCACCGTATGTACAATACTGTATGTGCAGTGATTTGCATCCTGTTATAAGATCTTACTGTACGGTACAGTACTGTACTGTATATACATTATGTGACATTAAAAATATTGGTTGTGTGAACATGCAAATGCTGTGAATGTGATATCCATCCAATTTACTGTAAGTTTAACAGTATGGCATTCAGTAAAAGGCATTCAGTACAAATTACAACAGTGGAGCACTCGCCACCCAGCGGTTAAGCACTGTATTACATGCAATTACAACAGTGGAGCACTCGCCACCCAGCGGTTAAGCACTGTATTACATGCCGTAGCATATCCTTCGTTGAAGAATACCACGGTATGCCACAAGTCCATGGTGTGAATCAGAGGCCTGCACGCCATGCCACAAGTCAATGGCGCGACTCACGCCACGCCATGAGCAACAAAATAGCTGGGCAAATCTGTAGATAGATAGATATGAGATAGATAGATAGACATCAGATGGATGGACGGACAGACATGGGATGGACAAATGACAAACAGACATGGGACAGACAGACATGAGACAGACAGAAATGAGAGAGACATGGGACAGACAGACATGAGAGAGACATGAGACAGACAGACATGAGAGAGACATGGGACAGAAAGACATGAGAGAGATGTGAGACAAACAGACATGATAGAGACATGAGACAGACAGACATGGGATAGATAGACTTGAGAGAGATATAGGACAGACAGACATGAGACAGACATCAGACAGAGATGGGACAGACAGACATGGGATATATACTGTACACATGAGAGAGACATGAGACAGACAGGGGATAGATAGACATGGGATAAATAGATAGATATCCAGCTGCAGGGAGAGAGTTGCACAGTACAAAACATAGCAAATAAAAGTAAATTGCAGATGTCAGTTTACATTTCTGACACAGGAACATGGCACTTACCACCAGGGTGTCACTCTTCAGCAACTGCAGCTCTCATCCCAGCACAGGCTCCTCGTCACCTCAGTCTGTCTCTTCTAGGGGGTGGAGCTACTCTGTGCCTGGCTGCCTGTTAATGAGGGAAGGGGAGGGGAGAAAACTGCAGGGGACAGGAGCTGTGCTGTACGATGTCTGGTTGCCGCTGTCTGTGTGAAGAGTGAAAGGCAGCCTGGCAGCCCAGCCCCAGCCTAGCCTAGTGAGGCAGAAAGCAGGGAAGAGCAGTGCTAAACTGAGCAGTTTCTAGCAGCATGATGTAATATAGAAAGATGGAGGATGTCTCCATCAGAGACATTCTTCAGTCTAGTGGTAGGCTGATTCAGTTTCGCCCTCTAGTGACCGGCGCCCATAATCAGCTGTCTAAAGCTGCCTAATTTTAGCGCTGGCCCTGGAAATAACAGCATAATTGTTAGACACATTATCTCCTTACAATCTAAAGGTTGCATGTGGTCACCCTAGGAACCTTTTGGGAAACCAGATGTACAAGTAAATGTTTTCTGTAGTTTTTCTGCATTCCTTCTAATGTATTTTTAATGAATTATATATTACTGTGACTAATTGGTAAATATAGTAATATAGATAAATTGTAGTATTAAACTATATCTACACCTGTACACAAGCAAGAGTCTCTTGGATTCATGTTTAATCAACTTTGATGTATTGTCCATATCAAATAGCGCAGCACCAACCCATTACATTGTTATTCTAAGATAAGTGGGAGTCCTTAATTTGAGCAACCCTTCTCTTTTCAGTAGGTGCATGGCCACAGACACACTTGGGTGTCCGCAGCTTTTATATATAAATATTTTTTATTCGTTTTGGTTAATCTGATGTTAACAACTTCAGCGCCTAAGAGATTTCATATTTAAAAAAACACTTCTATTCTGAATATATCAATGGTTATTGAAGGCTGACTAATTTGGTCTATAAAATCAAGCAGTCACAATCTCAATAATAAAGATCAAAAAACAGTCTCCAGTCAAAGATATTTTTATAGGCTGCTTTCCTTTGTGTCCATTAGTTTTGAAACGTGGCCTGTTAATCATAAAACAGCAACAATGTGTTAAAATTTAGAAGTGGACTCATGTTGCCTGAATACTCACAGTACTGTGGTTTCGGGAGCTTTTAGATGGGGCTCAGACAACTTTCCCGTGTTAACCAGTTGGTCTTTATACAAATCTTTTTATAAGGAATTTTTCTGGCAATATCCCCATATGCTGTATCTCATGTGTGGTTTACAAATCCTGGCCACTGTGGAGTAATAGCGATCTACCGGGGAGGGACTGTCCAGATATCAGTGCTGGTGACTGCGAGTGGGAAGGGATTCCTAAATATGGAAAGTATCCCCTGTTCATAAATGTCATGGTGCGGTAGCGCTGCTATTCCTGCTCAAGTGGTAAGATTCCCCATTAGCCTGTTTTCAACTTGAAAACAGTAATTCGGTAGTGGCGAGCAGTATGATCCAGACATGGATACCCTGTGATGCATATGCAGGCTTGTAAATCATATATTCCTGATATGTTTCATGGCAATGAACATGCGTGGTTTCTTCAGAGGGAGTAAAAGAACATCACAGTATGGTGACGCCACCTACCATTACCTTCTCATACTGCTATCCCAGGACTTTTGGCACTTTCATATATTGTCTTATATGGTTGTGGAGAAACATTATCAGCGGTAATTGTTTAGCAGTAATTCCTACTTATGCAAAGGTGACAAGATGATTTTATTGCCAGAAGTCCTCCGGCTTTGTTGAACCAGCTCCATACATTGCAAAGAAATGTAAGTTATATAGTAGTTGGCATCTCACCAAATAGATCATGAATAGTGAGTATACTGCTATTCCTCCATTCCCTGTCCACAGGGCATGTAAATAAGCTGACCGATTTAGGCTACAGCACTCTTATAAGCGGCTATTAAGACTATGGAGTTTATGTATTAAGCAGTGAAAAGTGTGGAGAAGTGGACCAGGGGAGAAGTTGCCCATAGCAACCAATCAGCTCCTACCTATTATTTTATAGACTGTACTTGCTACTTTAAAGCTGATTGGTTGCTATGGGCAACTTCTCTACTGGTCCACAATTCCACTGCTTGATACATAAACCCCTATATATGAAACACAGTGGCAAATACTGTAAAGATTGTTATTATCTTTATATCAGCAAAGTGCTCTCAGACATTATATAGTGCTATTTTAATTGAGAAAGTACACTGTACATAGAGTGTTCAGTTTATGTATGTGTGTAAATTTGTTGTCATTCAGTTTGCAATATATAAAGATATTTATTAACTTCTATACTGCCTCTTGATCATTATTACATCCATGCAAGTTTGTATAAGTTTATATATTTGAATATAATTAGCACAATACCACCTTTGTTTTGTATGGTATCTAACTTTAGTAGATTGTATTAATAATTATTAGAAAATATTATACAATGTATACATTTGAGATATAGGGGATTTAGATAATCTAATTAGTATAATGTTACTATTAATGAATATTTAAAAAAATATGTAGATATTCTATATAAAACATATCAGGAAAAAAATTTATATTATTAGAAATAAGTGAAAATAAAACAGAATTAAACAATACAGACACTATGTAATTATTCTTCACTAAGGGGCATATGTATCAAAGCTTGATGTGAGATAAAATTGTGAGATATATATCACCAACCAATCATCTTCTAACTTACATTTTGCAGGCTGTGTTTAAGAAATTATAGTTTGGAGCTGATTGGTTGGTGATATATATTTCACAATTTTATCTCACATCAAGCTTTGATACATATGCCCCTTAGTTTTTTTATGTGTTCCAAATTCACATACCATATAGGTCACATAGTATATATTGTTTGAGTATTGTTAAACTCTTTGCTGTACTATTAGGACTTGCCTGGTAATGGTCAATATATTGTGATACACTTGAGGTTACCATCCAATCTTGGATACTATCAGTTGTGATTAAAATCTAGACCATCATCCAAATGTACCATTAACTCCTTTTGGAACTTTTCAGTTGGGTCTCCATTCAATTTCTGGGCTGTTTCTGTATCTGAGAATAATCTTTCTAAGTCATGTTCATTCTTTAATTTGTCCAATACAACCAGTTCTCCCCCTTTATTCGCTGGTTTAATAACAATGGTTTTATCAGTCAATTGTTTTTTTTTCTTGAACAGTAAGATTGTATTTTGGTTTAAAATTTTCGGTTAGCTTGTCTATTTCATGGCAAATTAGTCTTTGAAATGTATAGGTAAGTGGACCCTTTACATGTGTGGGATAAAATGTTGAGGCAGACTTCAACGAGGTATGTTGGCATGTTTATATCGGGATGTTGGCTATGTGATTAAATATTGTATTAATTATTTAATGATTTATACTGTTTGGGTGACCTTTAATGGATTGTGCACAAAACTAGTTAGATGCTTTATTTTGTTATGTTGGACTCGTAAAACTTATTATATATATATAGGTTCAGTCTCCCATATCCAAATATTCCAAAATACGGAATTTTCTAAAATATACATTTTTTTTGGCTTGACTGAGATAATGAAACCTTTGATTTTTGATGGCTCAATGTACACAAACTTGTCTAAGGCACAAATTGTTAAAAATAAAGTATAAAATTACCTTCTGGCTGTGTGTATAAGGTGTATATAAAACATAACTGAATTTTATGTATGTACACAAACTTTGTTTAAGCCACAAAATTATTGAAAATATTGTATAAAATTACCTGCAGGCTGTTTGTATAAGGTCTATATAAAACATAAATGCATTCTGTGAGTATATTTGGGTTCCATTCCCAAAATATTTCATTATGATATGCAAATATTCCAAAATACAGAATATTTCGTTATCCAAAATACCCCTGGTCCCAAGCATTTTGGATATCGAAGACTCTCAACCTGTATTTATTTTTTCACTCAAGGAAAACAGCAGATCATTAATTGTCTATCCAACTGCAAAATGTTTTCAATGATCTATGTAAAAACATTGTTACTGACTTAAGAGGGAGCACAATAATGTGATTTAAATTACAGGGTAAAGTGAATATTATCGATCAAAATGATGTTTTATCTCAATTAACAAAATGTTAGCAAGACTGATCAAGAAAATGTTGTTTTCTTTGTAAATTACTGGGTTCTTGAGGACATTTGAGAAAGGGCAGATGACATCTCTCTTTGTTTCATATATTGAGAAAGTCGTTCAAGAGAAGTGGCAACCTGGCAGGCATGATAAGTGATAAGATTTCAATGGTTTTGGGCAATTACTCAAACAGAAGAACCTTTTACACATTTAATCAACTTTGCAAAAGCAATAAAGGCAGGATTACACATCTTTAAAAGAGCGTAAGGTTTAGGTTTGCTACACAGATAAAATGCAAGGATCGCATATTTTTAGAACAGTTTTTTTTTGCTGGGTAAAAGCAGAATTAATGCACTATTATGCAACATTACGGCAGATAGATACAACTTCTCAATTTAAATATTGTACATTTGCAAATACATATATTGAAAATAATTTACAGGTGAAAAATCAAAAGAAAATGTAAATTCCAAAGTTAAATAAAATTAAATTTTCCATTTGTCTCCCAAAATATTGCTTAGTTTAGCTTCATTTGTTGCATAAATAATAACAATGGGTGTAAGGGTGTATTCTGATGTTTTTAATGCATATAAAATTTGTGTCTGTGTTGAATTTTCTTTTACATTGTTTAAAGAGAGCCTAGCATGCACAACATGGAGGTTGCAAAAAGGGCCCAATAAAAGATAAGAAAAATTAGCCTGATTCAGATTTGTGAATAGAGTAAGAAATAGCAAGCACTGTAGCTGTGCATCTTGGTAAAACCATGTTGCCCTGCAGATTTGGTACGGGTGTGTCCAAACTGAAGTCTAAAGTGCAGAGTAAAAATAAAGTGTCAGAGCGCAGCCCTGGCACCACTGGTGGTCTGTGTGCTTATTCATCTGGGGAGTAGGATGTTGGGGATGGTTGCCGGGGCGCTCGGAGATATCCTGCATACAGCCAGTGGCCCTGGTCTCGGAGATGCAGCCGCGTCCCTGATCACAGCAGTCCTACCGCTCCTCCCATGGGTGCTGCCATATTGGACTGAGTCATATGACCCAGTTCGGCCCATCACAGGCCCAGCACTCCACCAATCCTGAGCCAGCAGGGGGGATAAAAGAGGGCTGAGTGCATGCACCTAGTGCCTGAACAATTATTTACTTTTTGTGGTGTGACAGGTTATTCTATTCAGAAAGAGCTATATATTGCCTCCACAGTTCCTGTTTCATTCATCTACCGATGATTCTACACCAATGCCTGAGACAGGTAACTCTGTAACACCAGCCGTGACATAAAGCTGTTCAGCATTTCTGGGCAAAAGGAGCCAGTATTTATCTAACATTGAAAAAATTTGACCCCTTGCATTGCAATATGGTTTGTCCAGGTACACAGTTACTTGCCCTATCTTACTCTTTTCCAAAATCTGAATGTCTAGATATCTGCTGACCATTAGTTCTAAGCTGATACACAATGGATGTTCTTTTATAGAGTAGAAATTGCTATATTTCAAGACAATATTGCTAATAACTTTCCATCTCCAGATTTTTACCTCATTAAAATAGTCTTGCACTGCAAAAGGAGATTTTTCTTATTTGCATTTCATTTATAAAAATGCATATTGGTGCATCTACTTAGTAAAATAGTTGTCACAATATATTTAATAAAACATATACAACAACTATTATGGTACCAAATAAGATGCTGCTATAAACCTGGGTGCCAACCTGTAATAACCTATAGAAGATATAAAAAACAAAACATAGGCTAAGCACAAACTCTAATCGGGGTCATATATCGATAGAATATATAGTGTCTTCATCCACACCAATACCGTTCCATCTGGAAGTTGTACTCTTTCTGATTTCTATTTTTGGTAGTAGTTTACATCAGCCCAGTTAAAAGTCCATTTTTTGTCATCAAAGATATTTCCAGCTGATGGTGATTTTAAGCACTGCCTCTGTCTTCTCCACAATCCACTCAGATATATAAATAAGACAGCAGTGTACAGTGTACAAGATGTTACACTATAATATTATTATATATATATGTGTTTGTTGAAGTGAACTTATTGCATTTTTTTTCTCACAAGGATATCTAATCTATCTACACAGCAGTATATAATTTATATTGTCACTTGTATATGAGGGTAGACAGACATAATGGTTTAAAGATTACTTGTCCAAAAGATAATACATTGTCTATGCTATGTCTTAGTTTGCTGCACCTCAAAGAAGACCTCTTTACATGTTATAAAAATTAATTGCAAAACATAAATTATTTTATCTGCTGATATTATTGTTTTTGAGAGGCAGCATATATTACTGTACTAATTATTGGTGTTGTGGTGTCCCTGTTAGCTAAACAAAAAAAATGAAAGTGGAAAAAAAACATATTTTATCTGCAGTCTTGTAGAATTCAATTTAAATTGTATTTCAAATGTGTATGCCTTGGAAAGGCAGCATGTTTTACTACACTTATGCTGGATGTTCTAAAGTCCCAGTTTACTGCACCCCACAAAAATAAAGTGGGAAAAAGACATTATTTTTATCTGGTGTAAAATAAATCTTAGTCTTTTCTATTTTAATCTATTGTAAATAGTATTTCAAAAGTGTGTGTCTTGGAAAGGCAGCATATATTATTGTATTTACCATGTGTTGTCATGTTCCCATTAGCTGCAGCCCAAAAATAATTAAGGTGTAAAAAAGAATTGTTTTTATCTGGTGTAAAAAAAAAACGTAAGAAAACTTCATGGTAAAGTTAACAGTCCCACATTTCACTATTTTATTTTCTGTTCAGTTGCGGTGATCATTACGTGCAACTACATTAGCTAGCTTTACTCCTGTCCTGCATAAAAAATAAAATCTATCATTTATCAGTAGATAGAAGAAATGCAAACCCAGTACTAGTGGTGGCAGTCATATACTTCAATATCTACTTTTAAAGGTGGTCAAGGGTAAAGAAGGTGTAAGAAAGGTCATATCAAATCTAAAAAGAATTTCACAATCTTAAAGACATCATCAACTATGAACGGAAAAATTACAGCCAAATAACATAAAATTGTCAACATGCCATACACCACACGTAGTGGCAAGAAAAGGCTCAGACCATGGCCTTTCTTTGTGTGTAGTGGTCATGCTATTTCTCTTTCATGCACTAAAATGCCTGTTGTGAAAGCCAGGGCTAAACACAATCAGGCATCTTATTTAACCTCCAATGCATCACCTTCTTCTGAGTCTTGATGTGTCACCTCTAAAACAGGCAAACCAGTGCACAAAAAGAACACTGTGGGCCAAATGTAATAGGGTCCGAGAACATGCAAACTCGCATGTTTTTAGACTAAAAAACTTTCATGATTTCAACTCTGATCCAGATGTTTTCCCATTTTGAATATAAAACTCAACCAATGTGAGAGATTACTGCTAAACTCTCACATTTTCTAAACTCTTACCCTATTACCCTATTACATTTAGCCCTAAGGCTGAAGAACAAACGGTGTGTTCACAAACTTTTTTAAAGAGTTGGGGGATATTTACTAAAGTGTGGGTTTAGGGAAGTGGAGGTGTTGCTCATAACAACCAATCACTAAGAGGCATACTGGTGTCAATGTGTTGGAAAAACTCAGAGATGTGATAGCAAAATGGCTTTCTCTGCTAAGACTCTCCTCCGAATTTGTCAACTCCAATAATGCAAGTACAGATGTGTCATCATACATCTATCCTCAATACGCCATGCAGCACTACAGTACCTGCCTGCATCTTTTTTTTTTGCAAAAAGTAGCAATGTGATGCCACTAGGATGCACCAGTAGAATGAACTGATTTTTTTGATCGTGTGCAGTCTGTATATGAACCACAATGGAATTTGGAATAAAAGAAGTTGTGACTACTACTTTGTAGCACTTCATAGCACTTCATATAAATATTCACACACAGATATGCAAGTATCACATATCAAATTAATCATCACAGTCTGCTTGTGCATCCTACTTGCACCATTGCATCATTGTCAACAAAAAGACACCCGGTGCTAGCAGAGTCTCATGGAACCTGGTGCACAGAGAGGGGCTTTTTGCATCAAAAGATGTACAGTATAAGGACACATCTGTAACATTGTGCAAGCATTACAACTGGTTGACTTTGAACATGTACCTTGTTTTGCGCACTCAATATACTTGGTGATTACAAATTTCTCAGCAGCTGCAAGAATAATTTTTGCCATGCCACCAACTGAAGCAAGCAGTAGTAACCAGATGGGATTCCACTCTTTATATGTATCAGCGTCTAGAAGAACAGTAACAAGCCATGCAAATGTACATCAAACCATGACATAGGGATATGAGGACTAGTTACCACTTTACTGCAGCACATTGGAGATTACTCTTTGTTTTGTGCAAGCTACTGAAGCAATTTGAAATTACAACCAATGAATTGAGTACTGATACTGCTAGTCAATTACACTACTGGAAAAACAGAGATACTGAAGGAGAAAATTAAACAAAGCGATTCAGCTAATTATGATGTACTTGCAGATCAAATTCTTTATTCACCTTGCCATCACTCATTGGTTTGCAACATCTTGCAAATGGAACAGTACATTTTGGCAACCATGCATGATAATAACTTTGTCCTATGTAATGTCTTTCTTTCCAACTGACACAGATTGCAAGAGATTTAAAGAGCTCCTGGTAAGCAAGTTGTCAGCTCAAGTGGCACATAACATGATGTCTTCTGCTTTTCCTTTTCTGCAAATGCTACCAGGGAAAAACTTAAATTTTCCAATAGACCCACTTGTGATGATGATTAGTAAACTCAGTGCAAGAGAGTGAAATATAATGATATCTGGTCAGGTTTAAAAGATTTTCCCAACTATATTGACACCTCAACTGTAACTTATTCTGATACAATAAGCCTCAACATAATGATGGAGGATTACTTTAATGATATTACAAAAAATAGCATTTCATACAGTGCTTTTGAATACTGGGTGGAAAAAATGCAATTTTGAGCCCTTTGTACAAACTGACTATGGTTCACTTAAGCTGCCCTCCCTCTAGTGTGCACTCTGATAGAGTGTTTAACACAGATGGGAATCTTGTTAGTGATTGGCAGAGGAGGCTACTTCCAAAAAATTTGGAAAAACTGATGTTCATCAAAATGAACTAAAAATTCTATCAGGAAGACCTTTTCCACTAAATACAGTACAGTTCAGAGACTTCTGTAATGGTGGATTCCAGTGAGGATGAGTTAATATGCTGTGATAAAGATATTAACCACAGTGATGAGGGTGATGATGAGGATGATGATATCTTGAACTTTGAGGATGAATAAAACTGTTAGCCTGAAGCCCATTGGTAGCTTGGTTTAACCAAGCAAGAAAATGTTTTCTTTTGTGGGTTGCCCAAACAAATCAAGCACTTCAACTACAAAAATGGCAGTCCCTGTCACAGAAGTGCTTGGTGTGTTAACCTGTGCATGTCCTTTTTAATATACAACATAAGGGTGGGTCGGAGGTCCATCATCCCACACATTTTCATTATGGGCCTTGCCAAGATTGTGCATGTTTCACAGGCAGTTTATATTACTGTACATTACTGGGACATTGATGTTCTGTATCTTGCAATACCATTTTTTGGTTCTCTGAATAGTATATTAGAAACAAAGTAGACAATTATTAGAAATAATGTAGACAATTTAAAACAAATCCTCACCAATTACAATATAATTTAGAATTTTCTCCCTTGATAAAGAGAAATATAACAAACAAAATAGAATACTGTTGCAGTATAAATGATAAAATTTGGTCTTATTGTACAGACTGATAAGATAAACTATGTACTGTCTATACTCTTCCAAATGGCAGGTGCAAAGGATAAGACATGATCAATTGTACAGGATTCTCAGGATTAGGAACTGGATGTTCTAAATACAGTAAAGGTCTAATCAATTTGCTCACAATTTTCAGATTACTTCATAGAAAATTACATTAGCAACTATCATTTTCAGGTCATGCATTTTAGATGGAACAGTGCTAATACCCTAATTAGTATCCACAAACACTAAATTATCCATTACAGCAGTTCAGCTTAATTTTAGTTACCTGTTACTGCAGATTAGCTGCTAGTTTACTGCTAGCAGAGGCAGACTATGCAATATACGTCTAACAAACTTTTGTGGTGTTAAACATTACTCTTATCTAAAGATGTGTGCCGGACCATTTTTGCTGGTTTTGGTTCTAATTCATTATCCGGTTGTGGTTTTGCTAAATTGCGGTGACTGGTTTTGGATTTATCCAAAAAATGCCAAAAAAGCTAAAAACACATAATTTGGGCCTTTTATTGTTCCTAGAGTTTTATTTACCTCAAAAACATTAATTTCCTGTCATCTCCACTAAATTTTGACCACCTTATAGCTTACAATATTGTTCACTAACATAGGCCAAAGGCTGGCTGGCTAACAATACACGACAGTCATTTCTGTTTAAAAATGTTTTGCAAATTAGTAATGTATTAGCAATAACCAATTGAACCAACTAACAAGTACTTCAGTAGCAAACAATCCAACACAGAAATGTACTAGAATATGTGGCATATCATTGCTCTAGTAGTTAACAAACAGCGAAGAAGGAAAAAACCTAAACCCTGTGTAAAGTAGCAACTGCAGATGTGGATGCCACATGCACATGCACCCAGCACATGTCTATTCTCAGTTCCCAAACTGTACCACCCTTCTGGGGGCTTTGGGCCACTGATGACTGGCACTCTGTGCCCTCGGAAAGCCCTGATCAATCAGCCTTTTTGTTGTGCAGTTCCCCAAAATTTCCTCAACCATAAAAACAGTGTTTTGTACCTGTGGGTGAGATACAGTGCAGGTTGGATACAGTGTGGGTCACATACAGTGCAGGATACAGTCTTGGGCGTATACTGTGTGTGTTGGATACAGAGCTGTTTGGATACAGTGCTTGTCAGATAGAGTGCAGGTTGGATATAGTGTGGGTCACATACAATGCAGGTCACATACAGTGTGGGATATAGTGTGGGTGGGATACAGTATGGGTCATATAAAAGTCCTCATTCAGACCCACTTGCAAGCACCATGCGCTCGCAAGAGGGTCGATGGTGAGGGCCTGCGCATGCACAGTGCTCGCAGTTCACGTGCGCAAGCCCCAGAGCGAGTGACAAATTCACTCACTCCGGGGCTCACTACAAATGGGACGCCTGTCGATGTTGATCGACAGTTCTCCCCATTTTGTAGGTGGGGTGGGGGGTGGCCTGACAAACTGAGGCCTGCCCGTAGGAATGCCTGCCATTTATAGGCGGCCCTACTGACATAACCAGTGATGTCAGTAGGGAGCTTCCTGCTCTGTTAGAGCAGGAAGCTACCTGGGGCTTGCGGTAGATGAGACCCTACCACAAGGGTCTCGTCGCAAGCCCCAATGGTCATGATGGTCGCGACCATCGCGACCATCACCTGGTCACTCGCTAAAGCTGTGGGTGGTAACCCACAGCTTAGCGAGTGGCCAGGAGGCCGCCTTTCAAAGCAAAAGCGGCCGCCCTCATTTAGAGTGAGTGCTCGCTTTTTGCGAGCGGCTCTGAATGAGGGCCAAAGTGCTGGTCGGTTACAGTGTGTGTTGGATACAGTGTGGGTTGGATACAGCACGTATTGAATACAGTGCGGGTTGGGTGCAGTGCAGGTTACAGTGTGAGTCAGATATAGTGCGGGTCACATACAGTGCAGGTCGCATACAGTGTGGGATACAGTGTGGTTTGGTAATATTACCGGTCAGTTACAGTGCAGGTTGGATACAGTGCATGTTACAATGCAGGTCAAATACAGTGCAGGTCAGATACAGTGTGGGATATAGTGTGGGTTGGATACAGTGTGGGTCAGATATAGTACAGGTCAGATAAAGTGCAGGTCGGGTACAATGTGTGTTGGACACAGTGCAGGTTGGATAAAGTATAGGTCAGTTACAGTGTGGGTTGGATACAGCACATATTGAATACAGTGCGGATTGGGTACAGTGCAGGTTACAGTGTGATCAGATACAGTGCAGGTCACATAAAGTGTAGGTCGCATACAGTACAGGATGCAGTGTGGTTTGGAAATAGTGCAGGTCGGTTACAGTGCAGGTTGGATACAGTGCATGTTACAATGCAGGTCATATACAGTGCAGGTCAGATACAGTGCAGGTTGGATACACCAATGGTGCACTTACTGTGACAGAGAGTGCCGGTATTGTCCTTAGGACCTGATTCAGACCAACTCGTAAGTGGGTCGATAGCAGGGCAGTGTGCACGCGCGGCGTGCATGAGCCTCGGAGTGAGCAAGAAATCACTCACTTCGGCGCTCGCAACCAAAAAGGGGCGGCTGTCGATGTTGATCGACAGCTCACCCCATTTGGTAGGCGGGTCGGGGGGGTGACTGGCCAAACTGAGGCATTCCCGAAGAAATGATGTCAGTAGTGAGCTTCCGGCTCTATTAGAGCCCCGAAGCTCATTGGTGCTTGCGGCAGGTGAGACCCAAACACAAGGGTCTCGTCGCATGCCTGATGGTCTCAATGGTCACGACCATCGCAACCATCACCTGGCCGCTTGCAAAAGCTGTGGGTGGTCACCCAGAGCTTAGCAAGCAACCAGGAGGCCGGCTCCAAAAAAAAGCCGCCCTGATTCAGAACGAGCGCTCTGAAAGAGCGTCCAGCTCTGAATCAGGGCCTTAGTGTGGTGGTGTCGCTGGTGTTGGCAGTGCAGGGGTGCCAGTATTGTTCAATAAAAACAGCGTTCCATACCTGCGGGTCGGATACAGTACAGGTTACAGTGTGGGTTTTGATACAGTGTGGGTTGGATACAGTGTGGGTCAGATACAATGTGAGTCAGATACAGCGCAAGTCACACATAGTGTGGGTCGCATAGAGTGCTAGATACAGTGTGGGTTAAATACAGTGTGGAATGGATACAGTGCGGATCAGGTACAGTGTGGGTCGCATACAGTGTGGGATACAGTGTGGGTTGGATACAGTGCTGGTTGGATACAATGAAGGTCATATACAGTGTGGGTCAAATACAGCGTGGGTTGGATACAGTGCGGGTCAGGTTCACTGTGGGTTACAGTGCAGGTCGCATACAGTGTGGCTTACAATGCAGGTCAAATACAGTGCTGGTCATTGGATACACCAATGTTGCACTTACTGTGACAGAGGGTGCCGGCATTGTCCTTAGGGCTTGATTCAGATGGGCTCGCAAGTGGGTTGATGGCCGGGCAGTGCACACGCGTGGCGTGAGTGAGCGAGAAATCTCTTGCTCCGGTGCTCGCATCCAAAAGGGACGGCTATCGATGTTGATCGACAGCTCACCCCATTTGGTAGGTGGGTTGGGCGGGGTGACTGGCCAAACGGAGGCATTCCCAAAGGAACGCCTGCCATTTTGGGGTGGCCCTACTAACACGAGTAATGTCAGTAGTGAGATTTCGGCTCTATTAGAGCCTGAAGCTGACTGGGGCTTGCGGCAGATGAGACCCTACCACAAGGGTCTCGTTGCATGCCCGATGGTCACGACTATCACCTCACCACTCGCAAAAGCTGTGGGTGGTCACCCACAGCGTAGCAAGTGGCCAGGAGGCCGGCTCCCCAAGAAAAAAAAAAGCCGCCCTGATTGAGAGTGAGCGCTCTGAAAGAGTGTCCGGCTCTGAATCAGGGCATTAGTGCAGTTGTGTCGCCGGTGTTGGCAGTGCAGAGGTACCGGCAGTGTTCAATAAAAACAGTGTTCCATACCTGCGGGTCGGATACAGTGCAGGTTTTGATACAGTGTTATGTTGGATACAGCATGGGTCGGATACAATGCGGGTCATATACAGCGCAAGTCACACATAGTGTGGGTCGCATAGTGCGAGATACAGTGAGGGTTAAATACAGTGTGGAATGGATACAGTGTGGAATGGATACAGTGTGGATTGGATACAGCACGGATCAGGTACAGTGTGGGTCGCATACAGTGTGGGATACAGTGTGGGTTCGATACAGTGCTGGTTGGATACAATGTGGTTCATATACAGTGTGGGTCGAATACAGCGCAGGTTGGATACAGTGCGGGTCATGTTCACTGTGGGTTACAGTGCAGGTCGGATACAGTGTGGCTTACAATGCAGGTCAAATACAGTGCTGGTCATTGGAAACACCAATGTTGCACTTACTGTGACAGAGGGTGCCGGCATTGTCCCCTGGTGCCAGTGGTGTCCTCAGTGCAGGAGTTCTAGTGGTGTCTTCAGTGCAGGAGTTCCAGTAGTGTTCTCAATGAGGGAGTGCAAGCAGTGTCGGCAGTGTAGGAGTGCCGGTGATGCCCTCAGTGCTGGGGTGGGGACAATGTCGGTAGTTTGGGGGTGCCAGCGTCCTCAGTGCTGGGGTGCCGGTGGTGTCAGCAGTGTGGGAGTGGCGGCGGTGTTCTCAGTGCGATGGGGCTGCCATCTTGTGTGCGTCTGCCCCCATTGAAATCCTTAAGAAATTGTTTGCAAAGAGTCACAAACGGTCTAGAAATCACAGTTGCTAGATATGACCGGAGATGTAATAGACAAATGCTTCATACAGTGTCATAGACTTAAACAATAATTAAAGCGACATAGGAGATACAAAAAGGTGCCGGGATTCCGACAAGTGTCAGGATTCCGACGGCGACATTCTGAGTGCCAGGATCCCCACAGTCAAGATATTGACTGCATTCCATTTGTTTGCCATCATATGCATGCTTGTGCCACACAACCATGTCCCTGGTGTGATGACACTCCTCTGAACTACTCTGTAATGCATTCCACATGTTATTTAATATTTTCTGAATTACTTTATCTATATATATATATATATATACACTGTATATATATATATATATATATATATATATATATATATAGTCAAGTAAGCCTGGCACTCAGGACAATAGATATGAAAAGACGGGTGCCATCCTAAAACATGTATACATATAAACCTTCTGGCAAGGATTACTCCCGGCACAATGACAAAGGAAGGCGGCACTCCAATGAATAAACCAAATCAATCTGTATTAGAAGACTGTCACTTAGAGAAATACATTTAACATTCCTCTAAGTGACAGTCTTCTTTGGACTTAGAATGGCATATTATCTGCTTAGTATATTGATCGTTTTCCTCTTTGATGTCCATTAGTAGTTACTATATGGAGAGAGGATTATCCTTGCCAGAAGGTTTATATGTATACATGTTTTAGGATGGCACCCGTCTTTTCATATCTATTGTCCTGAGTGCCAGGCTTATTGTGGAACTTCATTGGTCCAATTTGTCAAGGCACCGGATTATTATTTTGCCTGCTGATTAATCACTATTTATCAATTGATTTGGAATACTGCACCTTCTTTAACTACAAGGACATTGTTTGCTGTTGGCAGTTTTGATATTTATTCCTTGAAACAAACGGAGTATAAGTTATGGAATCTGCATCTAAAGACTTAGATCCCACTGCATTTTTGGATATATTACAATTTAAAGGAGAAACTAAGAGTTTTAGCGATGAACAGGCTTCAGCTATTTTGTTTCAGCCTGGTACTAGCGAGGATTTGGAACAAGCATCATCTGAGGATTTATTTCATTTATTACTCAAGTGGAAGAAAAGAGAGACTGATTATTTACTTCATGTATCTTCATTATCTGACTATCATAGAGCCAGGATGATTCCTCGTGGTTTTAGAATTAGAAATACTCCCACTATTGGCCGCAATAGTGACGAATTTTGTCGACAGTGGATTGCTATACTGAACAAGTGTAGCTTTGACTTGATGTTACTAGTCATACAGCAATCAAGCAAGGAACTTTCACTCACACGGGCTAAATTGGCTGAATACTATACCACACATAAAACTAGTCTGGATGACAAGAAACTAAGGACCTTGTGGGAGAAATTAGAAACACAATGTGAACAATATAAACAAGACCTGCTTAAATTTAAAAAGAAAAAATTGACCACAGTACAGGCAGACTACGAGGATCACAGGGTGCATAACTGGTTATCAGGATCCAGTTCTAGGAATACAAATTGGCCTCGCAACACATGGAGGAACAAATCCCGTAAAAGAGAGGGGTATAAAGCCACAAGTGACAGCGATTTCGCCATAGATAATTCAGATGATCAGGAGCCTGTCCGAGCAGTCCCTTTAGGCAGAATTACAAGAGCCAGTCATTAAAGTCCTGGACCAAGCCCACGAGGAGGGGTAAACAAAACCAAAGACAACACCAAGCCCCCTACACAGAGGAAAAAGACTTAATTTTCAATTTATCAAAATGTCCATTATCACAATCGGAAACATCGTTACTCAATAACGTGGAAAATCGATCTACATAGGTTCAACCGTTCATTACGCAGGAAGGAATTCTTCCAACATAAATCTGCTTCTACATCCATTGATAAATTTGCAGATTTCCACCAGATACACTCTTCTTCAGGTTTTGATCCACCTTCATCAAATGCTTCAATAAAAACGTTTTCCAGATTACTGGATACAGCGGTAACTGAATGCACTAACACAAATCAGAAGTTCTATCATAATTTAAATAAATCAGAGAAAACAGCACTACAACAGCTACGCAATGACCCCCACATTGTTATTCGCCCTGCGGATAAAGGGGGAGCCCTAGTGGTAATGGACACCGTATATTATCTTCATAAGATCGATCAACAGTTGTCCGAGTCTAGCACGTATAAACTGCTATCTCACGACCCCACTGCAGCTTTTGCACAAGAGATAGAGACTGTTTTGAACATGGCATGTGAACAAGAACTCATTAATCATAAATTAAAAGACTCTTTATTGCAGAAATGTTCTAGGATTCCAATCATCTATACAATACCCAAATTACATAAAAATCCTGTCATCCACCCGGACGTCCGATTATATCGGCAAGGGGGTCACTGTATTATGTTGTTTCTCAATTTTTGGATTTTTTAGTTCAACCACTCATCATGAAACAAAATACATTTCTTAAGGACACTACACAATTCTTGCTCAAGTTACAAAATCTTGCTACACTTCCAACAAATATCATTCTATGCACACTTGATGTGAAGAATCTATATACCGTTATTCCCCATCAAGAAGGTCTAGCAGTTATGCGTAGATTTCTGGTCAGCAATCAATTCAATCGGTTGGATATTGACCTGTTTTTGAGATTACTTGAGCTTACGTTGATTAGGAACTATTTTCTGCATAATGGACGGTTTTATTTACAGTTGGCAGGCTGCGCAATGGGGTCCTGTGTGGCCCCATCTTTCGCTAACATCTTCATGTTTGAATGCGAAAAAGAATTTTTTTTCTCAGATACACATGTGAGCAGTCATATTATAATGTACACTAGGTACATAGATGACCTTTTCTTAATTTGGTCCGGTACTGAGAATGATCTGTGCAGCCTTGTAACTTCCCTTAATCAATTGGATGGTCCAATTAAATTCACTCTGGAATATAGCAGAAATGAGATCCATTATCTTGATGTTGCAGTCTCTGTGTCCAATGGTATTATCACTACCAACCTCTACAATAAACCCACTGACCGGAATACTGTTTTGCATCACAGTAGCTGTCACCCGTCAGCTTTGAAGAAATCTTTGCCCCGTTCTCATTTTATGCGCGCTGCTAGAATTACTAGCGACCCCGCAGCATTAGAGGGTTGTCTGGATGAGATAGTAACAAAATTTGTAAGTCGCGGTTACCCTGTACAGGAATTGTTGGCCAGCAAAGTTGAAATTCTACAGATGTCCAGGACTGAGTTGTTAAAACCTGTTTCTAGACAAAAGGTGGCTGACAAGATTCCATTCATTTCTGAATTTTCCACCATCAGCTCTACGGTGAAACGTTCTTCTAAGCAATTATGGCCGATGGTGACCAGCGATAGTGACCTTCCTGTATTTAAACATTCTTCCCTCATGCCGGCCTACTCTAGAGGAAAAAATCTTAAGGATTTATTGATGAAGACCTATGTTGTTTCACCATCTTCGGCCTCTGAAATAGCAGTGCAGAGGAAGAAACCAGGGTGCTACAAGTGCATTTCCTGCACCACCTGTAGATATTTAGAACCAGGACACTACTTCAAACACCCGCATAGCGGCCGCAAATTCCCCATTCAGCATGTTCTTACGTGTACTTCTACGTTCATTGTGTACATCATTATTTGCCCTTGCTAGCTTTATTATGTTGGTCAGACCACCCGTACCTTCAGGGAATGAGCAGCGCTGCACCGTTCTTCCATCAGAGCGGCTTTGGGAGGCAAGGAGATAGAGCAACCAGTGGCTCGCCATTTTCGGTTGGCTAACCACACTTTAGCCAGCCTCAAATATAAAATTGTGGATCACATTCTGATTGATGTTCGGGGTGGAGATAGAGCCAAACATTTGAACCAGTGTGAGGCATGCTGGATTCACCACTTGGACACTATAGCCCCGAGGGGTCTTAATGAAAAAAATATGTTAAATGTATTCCTCTAAGTGACAGTCTTCTTTGGACTTAGAATGGCATATTATCTGCATAGTATATTGATCGTTTTCCTCTTTGATGTCCATTAGTAGTTACTATATGGAGAGAGGATTATCATATGTCATTGATTGATTAATTAGTATCCAGTGGATTCTAGATTTATTTTGTATATTGTACACTTTTAATTGTATGTTCATTTCTTTAGTTTTTTGCACATCACATACTTTTTCTTTGTTGTTCTTCTTTCTTTTCTTGTCTTTTTGTCTGTCTGCACTATCTCCCTTAATTTTTCTTAGGTATATGTTTCACAATCTTTTTCTCCTCAGGAGCCTATGATCTCGTCAAACTGCCAGACGTGGGTTAACCACAGAGGCGCTGCGCGCCCGTTAGATGCCAGCACCTTCAGCGCAGGACTCCTATGTTGTGACTACGGGAATTGCAGTTTGCCCGTTGATGCAGTGGGAAGGTGCATCTGCGGTTGCTGGGCAACCACAGGGTAGTGCAACGCTTGGCGAGTTCCCTCCTTCTGGTGAACTCTGATGTCTCGTGGCTCCTGACACGGTGAGGAGATACTTTCAGCACTCTTTCTTGGACTATTTAAGGTAAGCTTGTTTCATGTTTCAGCTTTCCTATACACGTCCTGATGAAAAGGCTAACCGCCTTGAAACGTTGACTTATGGATATAATTATGTTGACGCATTACTAATACAGATTGATTTGGTTTATTCATTGGAGTGCCGCCTTCCTTTGTCATTGTGCCGGGAGTAATCCTTGCCAGAAGGTTTATATGTATATATATATATATATATATTTGTTTGATTGCAATAAACTTCGGTACCACTGAGTCGGTTGTATTGTGGTTTTCACCATTTTGTAGGTAATATTCCTAGGCAGGTTCTGGCTAAGGATCATTGCGATCGGACATAAGGGGGCTGTGGGCAGGTCTCCAAGGGGAGGGGTCCCCTGCACTGCTCTCAGCAAGTGGAGCTTTTGCTGTGAGCAGTGACAAGAGTCCAGAGCCTGCAGTAAAGAGGGCAGCTGCCACCTGAGGAGAACCATTACTGAAGCGCTGGTGTATTGTACCTGCTGTGCAGAGACCCATTATGTGTGGTGATCAGAGGAGCTCTGGGGAGGCTGCAGCACTGTTCACAATGACGAAAAGACCAGAGGGCAGTCACTGAAGAAAACAAAGGGGCCGGGCTTAGTAGAAGTCCCTAGAGGTGGACGGAGCTAGTGTCAGACCACTGAGGGATTGAGCCAGCTGCCTAGGGAGAGACAGATCATGGACTTCCACCCGATCGGAGCTGGATACTGCAGCTACTGCTCTTTAATGATCAAATTAAATCTAATACCAGGAGGTACATTGGACTACTACATTGACTCATCATTTTTCTGCCATTGGATTGTGTTTAATAATTTTGGTTTAAAAGACTCCTTAATCTATTTCTCATCCATTAATATTTCCTCTATCTGTATTCACTGTAAATTAATAACCACAGTATACATTGTTGCTGAAAAATGAAAACATTACAACCAACAATGCATAACTTTATTTCAGCCATGCTTGCAGCAACCACATAATGGCTGAAGACATATACTATCTGATCATATGACACCATGTAATGATAATAATTTATGTTAACAGTTTAGCATATTTATTAATGTCCATCAAAGTTTCAAACTGAAAAGCACTTGCAAATGACAACTCTTTTCCTGGAACTGATATCTGTTTAGAAATGAGGGGAACAGACAATAAATTCAGCACATTATTCACTTCAGTTTCAAGTAGGTAATTTTTAGAAATTACTTGCACTAACTAAAATAAGCACAGTCTGTACAGTCTGCAATTGATTTTAAAGACAGACTCGGAGCAGTTGTCACTGTGGGTGGAGAAACACTCTCCATAGACATTTTATCCATTTTAACAAATATTCAAAGATGCAGTATTAGGGAAGGAAATAGCTTGAAATACAAATACACATCCTTGAACAAACTCAGGCAAACAAGGGGAACAGGTGGGAGTAAATTGAACAGCAGAAAAAGGGAGTACTTTGTAAACCCAGTGCCTGGTTATAATCTTTGCTTAAATCCCCACACATGTGTGCAAGCTCACAGCAATTGTTCTGCAGTTCAGATACAGAATGTAACAAAGAAATAATCCACACCCAAAGACAGCTCTTCAATCTGTATGTACTGTTAATTAGAAGCAAAGCAATGCAGACGAGTGACATGTATTCTGTACATTTCATACAATGACTCAGGAGTAGCTATTTGCCTAAAGATACTGTACCTGTAAAGCCTTTCTACTTACAAACCTACAACCTTCAATGTAACCTATATAGAACTGTCTATTGCTTAACAAAATGGAAAGATTACATTTGATAATGTTAATAACTTCCTTACACTTCATTTAAATTTCAAATCCTGTTTTGAAAATGAAGATCTGTGAACTAGTTGACCTTTGTTCTTACCAATAGTATTTTGTTCTTAAATACTTATTAAAATAGATTTTGTGGCAGCCAGGCTTTTGTATTCTTTATTTTTTTAAAACATTCTCTTTTTATTCCTTGAGGTAGACTTCCATAAATAAAATTATGTATGGTTTTGGAATTAATAAAAGCCATCAGAGTTCAATCCAAACCTTGGTATCTACATCGAACTGTAAATTTAAGTAAATGTGATGGTCATTAATAAAATAAGGGACCTGGCATATGCCAGATGACCTTGATCCATCTCTTGCTCTGTCCTGCCCTGCCCCCTTCTGCCCCCTGCTCCAACCTACATCCCACTCTGTCCCACTCCTCCCACGCATACCATCCCACCCTTTCCCTTTTGTGACTGTATACTTACATACTTTAACCGTTTATGGCTAGTCCTCCCCAGCAAGGGTCTGTCCTATTACTTTAGCAGTAGGAGCAGTTGGAGGGGCACTCCTCCCACTGCACATGTATGTTGGAGATGGGGCAGTCTTTAGCAGATTATTATATAGATAGTACTTTCTAGATCTAAAAGCAGATTGTCAGACCAATAAATGTGCAAGGTATACAGATTCAATCACAAGCACACACATACTGCTTTTATACCTAAATTCTGGGTCTGACCCTGTGGTTGGAACAGGGTTCCAAACTGGATCAGACCCGGAATTTAGCCGGTGCCGCCCCAGGATATTCCAAAGTCAGCACCGTTCACACCGCAGCCGGGTCTGCAGTGACCCAGCTTTTCCGGTGTGGAAATGGATACTTGGAGATGACATCAACTCCAAGCACCACTAAAGTTGGCCAATCGGCCAGCAGTGGTGCGCTCCAGGTCATCATGACTAGGATTGTGCCATTTACACTGCAGGGTTTCACGGGTCATTTCCCTGTTAAACCCTGCAAGTTACCTGGGTTGGATTGCCAGGTCACTTGACCTGAGAATCCAACCCTGTCCCCTTTTACACCAAGGAGCTACCCGGGTTAACCCTACAATAACCTGGGTTTTAGCTCTGGTGTAAAAGGGGTATTATTGAGTAAAGAAGTTGAGATGGACAAAACATAAATGATTGGTTATTTTCATCATTGGTCTCCTGTGGTTTCTACATGTAACATCTAAATACTTACATTTGTTTATGTACTCAAGAGTGAGTGTCTCAAAAACTAAGGAAGAGACCTTGCTTAACAAAAGCCAGATTTAAGAAAATAGGCCAACAATAGGAATACCCTGGAGATTGATCATCTGAAAGGACTAAGGAGTTTATTTTTCATTGGTGGCAGTGGGAGCCACAGGAAGTATCAGTAAAGTATGTTAGTGAATTCAATTATGCTTGTTTTTTATTGTATAAAAATAAATATACTAGCAATTTACAGTAAAAAAATGCTATCTAGAGGTTTGGCTTTGCCTTTATATATTATTTACAATTATTTTAATTATTTTTGGAAAGAGGTTGTGCTGCTTTATTATTTTTTACTTGTATTATTGTGATGCTAAATTTTTGTTATGTTAATTAATATATAATATTTTTTATGGTTTGAAATAAGAGTTTCTTATTGCTGTTTTATTGTATTAGTCCCAAATTTGTGTAATACCTATCTTTGCCTTTGGTCTTTTTTTATTTTGTGAATATTTAAAACTTTTTTTTTTTCATAAAATTACTTCTACATTCTTGATGGATCATAAATAGACACAAGATATTTTTCTTGTAATTAATGGGCCAATGCTCCTTAGAAATTACTTTTGTATTCCATAACTACAGTGATATTTTACATGATATTTTCATTTATATTCATTTTTTAAAGAAATTGTAAGCAATTTTTCTGCAGTGTGCTCTTTTCATTATTAAGACTGAGAACTATGATTGGCTTATTACTGCATGAAAGGCAACACTTTTCTTTGTGCTAATGCAAGATTAGTAGTGGATGTATCAACATAATTTCAGCTTGATTTACTGTGGTACAGTAAAAAAAAGTGTCATATATGCATACTGTTCATTTAAACATGTGGAATTGAAAATGTTATTAATTTGTGAAAGAATTATTATTTATTTTAGAATTATTTATTTCATCACAAACTAATGAATGGACTAAAATGAGAGGAATTTCATTACATGTTTGCAATAGAGGTGTGCGCTGACCCCATGTTTTGGTTTTGGATCTGTATCTCCTTCATGTTTTGGATCTGGATTTGGTTTTGCTAAATCTGCCTTTGCGTATTTTGGTTTGGATTTGCATTTTTTCTAAAAAATAATAAAAACAGCTGAAATCACATAATTGTGGCCTAATTGTTTTCTACAGTATTAATAACCTCAATACCATTCATTTCCAGTCATTTTTGACCACCTCACAGCTCACAATATTCATTTAATCCAGTTTTTCCAAAAGGTTGCACTGAGCTAGCTGGCTGACTAAGCTAAGCAACAGCAGTGGGCATCACAAACATGTGGCAGTTCAGCTTCCAACATGGCACATCTAGGAAACAGATGGAGCAGATGGACACTGGACAGGTGCACGACAGCACTAGCATGGATGGATACCGAACAGGTGCGTCAGCAACACTGGAGTGGATGGTCACCGGACAGGTGTGTTGGAAGCACTGGAGGAGGTGTACACTGGACAGGTGCATCTGCAGCAGATGGACACTGGACAGAAGTGGATGGACAGAGCACAGCACTGAGCACAGGAGCAGCCACTGGAGTGTATGGACACAGCATAGCACAGAGCACAGGAGCAGCCAGTGGAGTGTATGTACGGAGCACAGCACAGCCCATGGATGGACACAGCACAGTCCCTGCCCCTGGATTGACACAGCACAGCCCCTTGATGGACACAGTACAGCCCCTGGACGGACTCAGCACAGTACCTGGATGGACTCAGCACAGCCCCTGAATGGACACAGCATAGTCCCTGGACAGACAGCAAGGCCCCTCGATGGACACAGCAAAGCCCCTGGACAGACAGAACAGCCCCTCGATGGACACAGCACAGACCTTGGGTGAACACAGCACAGCCCTTGGATGGATTCAGCACAGCCCCTGGATGGACAGCACAGCCCCTGGTCAGACTCAGCACAACCCACACCTCAGTCACATAGAAGATTACCATGGGAAGGGATTTATATGCAATCCAAATCCTGTAAGAGACTTAGACAACTGTACCTGGCTATCTGTTTGGGCTAGCTGTTGAGCTGGTCATCTGCTCTGGGTACACTCCTATCCCTAGGGGCACAGGTCTCCCTTCCAGCTCGACCCTGCCTGACAACTTGGTGGGTGATCCCACTGACTGTTTCTGGAAGATCCCTTCAGTGTGGGTTCGGCAGCTATATCACCTTCTGGCAGCCACAGCTGGATGCTTCTCAGAGCCTCCCTCTCAACCCCTGGAGACCACAATTAAAACTGGTGCTGGACATCTCCCGCCCACAGTCTCCTCTCTCCTGGGAAGGACTTCACATTTCTGCAGTAGTGTGCATGGTTGCACTGGGATGTGCGTCCTGGGCTAGTGTGACTAGCGCAGCCATATTAAAGGTGACTGTGTAGAACTCTATTCTGTTGCTCCTGGTTGTTTTTTATTTTACTTCCTGTTTTTCCTCAGCAGTCTCATAAATAAGGAGAAAAATTCATACTCTGCTCTCAGCTAGGGTGCTTGAATCTCCAAGGAACTGTGCAATGTTTTGACTCTGCCTTCTGCATTTTTTTTTCCTGATATTGCCCCAGGTGTGAGATTACTTTAAGGGGCTTTATATGTACGAGCAGTTTCCCTACTAGAGGCTCCACTTTGTTTATTTTATCTGCTCATTCAGCTGCACAAAAAAAATTCTCCTTGTACCTGTATTACTGGAGCTGCATCTACTGCAGCAAAAATAATTTATTTTATCATATTTTTATTTTTTTACTTGTGCCAATGTAGTAAAGGGGGTTTGTCTCCACTTGGCCACCATGTCCTTCATCCCCAAAAACCAGTGTTTCTCTTAGCTATATGAGTTCACTTGGGTGAGAGAAGCCCAATCTGCTTCTCTGTAACAGTGCTGACTATGGTATACACACTGTAAACATTTTTCTCTATCTCCACCGAAATTTATCGAATGACAAAAGGATGGAAATATGTTCGCCATAAAAGCCAAGGCAAAACTCAAACTTCCCCATTACTCCAATCTAAGCTGGAACATTTCCTCACATCTGTGGGGGGCAGCTGCACCTCCCTCTCCAGGGCCAGATCATATGCCTCTATCTAATATGAACTATTCCATGGTGTCTTCACCTCACTCTCCTACCTCAGCTCACAAAGGTGACCTGGCCACTATTCTCCTGCGTTTGGACTCTCTTTCTACTAAGCAACACCTATTGGCTTCTGAACAAAGATACCTTTACAGGGGGACATTGCACAGGTCACTGACTGCTTATTAGAACCGTGGGGATAAGTTGGAGGAATATCATCACACCTTTAACTCTACAGTTATGCTTCAAACTGCAAAATTGCAGCAAATGCACAGCAGACTGGATGATATAGATAGTCATTGCAGGCATAATAATCTCAGACCCCAGACATTATTGGAGTGCTTACCAAGCCATTCAATGAAGTCCTAGAATGTGCCCCAGACACTCCAATCATTTTTGATAGCGCTCACAGGGCATTGAAGCCTAGGAATGTTCAAAGGGATAAACCACATGATATAATTTCTTCAGACAGCCAGGTCCCTTCAGGGTACTGATTTCATTGGATCTTAAATACAAATTTTTCAAGACCTTTCTTGGAACACATTACAACAGAGGTGTTTGTTGAGGCCCTTGATTGATGAACTTAAAAATCATCAGCTAAAATATTGTTGAGGTTTTCCTTTGAGCATCAAGGTCCACCACAATGGTACCCTTCACTTGCTTAAGGAACCTGGGAACTTGTATTCATTCTGTGATTGCTTGCACATTTCTAGAGTGGAGCTTCCCAATTGCACTGCTCTGTTCTCTTGTCTAGTTCCTCCTTCTTTACCAATTGTTCCTGGAGATTAGCAATGGCATCCTGTACGGGGGGAAGAAATGAGGCTCTCCATCTCAGTCTCATGATGTTGCTGGATATGTCACTTGATTTGTTCAAGGGTTTGTTCTGATCCAAATTAATTTTCTGTGTTATTAAAAATGAATTCAGTTTTAGACTTTACCTTTATGTTTGCATTTTTGCATCGTACAATGTTGCTCGAGGGTTTGTTATCGAAATGTTTTTTCTTGCAGCTTTCTGATGAAGTTTTGGTGCAGATGAACTGCAATTCGATTTATCCCGACAGCAGAGGATTCAGACAGAGGCAGGTAATTACTCTAACCTCCCCTGTCCACCCCTATCCCTAACCCTTCCTTAGTGGTGCCTAACCCTAACCTCCCCCCTTAGTGCCTAACCCTAACCTCCCCCTCGGGGTGCCTATCCCTAAGCCCCCTTTACCGCTGCCTAAACCTAACCTAGGGGGTGCCTAACCTAATTCTAACCTCCCTCCTAAAAACCTTACACTAACCCCACTAACTGACCTTAACCTAACCCCCCCCCGTGGCTAAAAGGACATGCAGCCCATACTTACCTTATTTGGGCACGCGTCCTCCTCGATTTCAGCATTGGGATTATGATAGGCGTTGGTATTCAGCAGTCAGTATTGTGACTGGTGACCTTACGGCTGCTGGTCACATAGCTGCATCCCTTTGTTGTTTGAGTCTCTCTTCACTCTTTTGTTCTCTCAACAGCTACTGTTTCTCGCCAACCGTTAGTATGGCCGTGGGAGTCTATAGACTCTACCTGTTGTACAGGGCGAATTTCGGGGATTGTTTTGTACATGTTTTATGATGTTATTATGTAATTTTTCCCCTTTTAATTTTTTGTCTGTTTTTCGAGTTCTCGCTCCTATTGTGTTACCTTTTGTTCTTTTTTTCCCCTTCCTACATCTCTTTGGAAAGCTTCACTCACTCTCACAATCTGGGTCTTTCCATGTTCCCATACTGCTGGCTTTGTTTATCCTGTGCTGTACTTTGTGGCTTTCCCCTCTGGGTTGTAACGATGGCTGCTCCTGAACTCTTGCAAATATCCTCCATAAACGTGAAGGGACTAAATATTCCTGAGAAGCGGTCCTCAGTCTCCGTGAGTTCTGCAGTGGCAAACTAGATATTGTATTTATACAAGAGACACATTTTAAGCATGGGAATTCCCCCTCACTTAAAAATTGCTATTATCTGCAGGTCTTTACTAGTGACAAGAGGGGAAAACTAAAGGGGTTGCAATTTTACTGTCTAGACATATACCTTTTACTAAAGTGACTAAACATATGGTTATCGAAGGTTGCAGTTTAATTTTTGTGGGTAAAATTTTTAATCAATTGTATACAATTGTCAATATTTACACCCCTAACAAGGGTCAATCTGCTTTTTTTGCTAAAGTTTTACACTATGTTGAATCTGTGCAACAAGGCATTGTTATTGTCAGTGGAGACTTTAATTGGACCTTTGATCCAGCTCTAGATTCTTTTAGGTCTACATCAACAGCATCCCTTAAAGACCTGCGTAGGGTAAGAGAACTTTTTCATAATCATCAGTTGATGGATGATTACAGCACCATAATGACAAAGATTTAACTTTTTTCTCTAACCCCGATGATGTCTATTCCCACATAGACTATTTTTTATACAGTACCTCATATTTTTCTTAATTTAATTAAATGTATGGCTATTGGTTCAACCTGGTTGGACCATGCCCCTGTATCCCTACAACTCTTCATTCCAGAATCTCATTTGAAGAGCTGGTCCTGACGTTTAAAGGAGGGCTTAACTCAGTTCCCAGAGTACAAAGAAATATTTGAGAAATCTATTGAGGATTATTTGGCCCTTAATAATACATTTGATGTTAGTAAATGCTCCCTTTGGGAAGCCCATAAATTTGTGATACGTGGAAAACTTATATAGTTAGGTTCCCTGGCTAAGAAACAAAAGGAAGCTCAGAAAGAGCCACTCCTTTTGAAAATTCGATCTTTGGAACTTTCACAGAAATCCTCTTTAGATGCCACTGTGGGTGCAGTACTAGCACAGTCTTGTGCAGCCCTAAATAAGCGGTTACCTAATAAGTCCAAGATGGCCTTCAGAAAGTTCCATCATAAGCACTTTCAATGGGGTAACAAACCAGGTAAATTTCTTGCGCGTGCTCTAAGGGAATAAAGAACTTTTACATTTGTTTCTAAGATTAAAAACTCCCAAGTCATTATTAGCTTTCTCAATTAAAATATAGCAGAGGTATTACTCTAGTTTATACTCTCTTTCTGAGCCCACTTCCCTGGACCAGCTATCACTGTGCCGCCAAGAGATAAATGATTATCTTTCTCTTATTAAATATCCGCAAGTTTCAAGGGAATCACAGATTCTCTTAGAACAACCTCTCATTAGTGGAATTGGAGTCTGCAATTAAATCTACCCCAGCCAGTAAGGGCCCAAGCCCAGATGGGTTTACTATTTCTTATTATAGATTATTCCAAGCCCAGTTGTCCCCACTATTACTCCTGGCTTTCAACGGGACTGACGATGTGAAAAATTTTTCTGCTCAAATGTTTGAGGCTCATGATACTGTTCTTCCTGAGGCAGACAATAACCCTACTCTGTGTTCAAGTAATCAGCCAATTTCTCTGCTTAATGTTGATCTTAAATTATATGCAAAGGGTTTGGCGAACCGTCTTAAACCACTGTTGGGTGTTAACTTAAAAGATGTTCAGCATTTATTTCAAGCCAATTTTGTTTCCCTTTTGCATACAGTTGGTAAGGTCCTTCAGACTTGGCAACCTAGGATTTTTTTCTGGATAGGGAGAGTGAATATTGTCAAGATGAATGTCCTATCTAGAATTTTATATTATTTGCAAACACTTCCAATATGGATCCCACCATCCTTCTTTAGAGACTTACAGAAATTAGCGAGAGATTTTATTTGGTTTGTTAGGAAGCCCAGATTTCATCATGACATTCTATATAGGACTAAGGTTAATGGGGAAATTTAGCTCCCCAATTTTCTATATTATTGTCAGGTGATACATCTAGTTGGTCCAAATATAACTATGATAAGCAATGGGTTTTAGTTGAGGAGTGTTCTAGCCTTATCTTATTAGAAGCTATACCCTGAGCTACGGTTGTACCACCAATTGACCATCCTACTATCACCCCTACTTTGCAAATCTGGAAGAAATTGAGGATTTAAACCTCAATATCCTGTGCCCCCTCTCCTATAAATTCTCCCATCTATAACCATGAATTCCCCCCCAGGAGTAGAGGACAGTACTTACTGTCTTGAAATTCTCTCAGGCTTTTGAGGTTAGGTCAGTTGGTTCACTCAGGAGGGGTCCATTCTTTTCTGGACTGGGCCTTCCACAATCAGAGTATTGGTATTATATTCAACTTAGGTCTTATGTTAGGAAGATTAATACACATGGAGTTTTGCTTAGAGACTTGACCCCCTTCAAAATGATATGTTCTCCAAAGGTACATAAGCGTCACTCCATCTCTATAATTTATAAGATTCTTTTAGATAATGCTTTTGTCTCTTTACCTAAATTTACAAGTGCCTGGCACAATGATTTGAACATGATGTTAACTGAACAACAATGGCTTAAAGTTTTCCAATACTCTCATGTTTCATCCCAAAGTATATCAGTTATTGAGACACACTATAAGGTTATTACCAGGCGGTATCATTGTTCCAGTATTTTAAATAAAATTTTCCCAGGTGTTTCCAATTTATGTTAGCAATGCAATGGGAGTTTGGGCTCTTCTCTTCAAATATGGTGGCTCTGCCCATCATTGGCCTCTTTTTTGCAACTAGTTATCTAACTTACTTAGGATATTAAGTAGAAAAAGGAGGGGGATTTAACCCCCTATTGTTCCTCAGCACACTGAATAGTACCTGCAACAATATATGAAAACTATATGGTCATAGAAATCAGAGATATTAGTTGCATGCATTTGCAAATACATGGGAAGCTGCTAGGCCACGTCACGGCTTCTCTGTCACTAGCAGTCCCTAACACTAAGGGGTTCACATCTGTGGCGCAGTGCACCCCGAAAAACATCCAGCCCAGGACCCCCCCAGGGCATCACATGAAAAATGGAAAAAGAGTGACAGTGCAGTGTAAAGTATAGGTGTGTAAGACTAATTAATGAATGTTGGAAAAAGGGGTTAAAATATATGTGAATTATTACATGAAAAAAAATAGAAACATAATATGTGATGTAAAAAGCAACTATGTGTATTAAGTGGTGATGCCATGAGGGGGCCCAGCCAGACCAGCCCCGGGGGCCTTACGCCCGAACGCTCACCCCAAATGTAAAATATACCAATTATAAGGCCTCATGATAAAGGCACATATAAATTTTGTCAAATGTAAGGCCTCCTGATAAAGGCACATACATAAATGCATCCACCTTGAGAGCCAGCTTACCTTGGAGTCACCCCTGGGAACTCCAACTAGCACTACTAGAACCAGCATGCCCTACTAATGCTGGCTCCTTCATGCCACTCATACCAAACTAACAAAAAATGGCAGCTGCTCAATCAATCTAGCAGCACTAATCAGATGCATGAAAAGGAGGGGTCATACTAAGTAGAAAAAGGAGGGGGGTTTAACCCCCTATTGTTACTCAGCACACTGAATAGTACCTGCAACAATATATGAAAACTATATGGTCATAGAAATCAGAGATATTAGTTGCATGCATTTGCAAATACATGGGAAGCTGCTAGGCCACATCACGGCTTCTCTGTCACTAGCAGTCCCTAACACTAAGGGGTTCACATCTGGGGTGCAGTGCACCCCAAAAAACATCCAGCCCAGGACCCCCCCAGGGCATCACATGAAAAATGGAAAAAGAATGACAGTGCAGTGTAAAGTATAGGTATGTAAGACTAATTAATGAGTGTTAGAAAAAGGGGTTAAAATATATGTGAATTATTACATGAAAAAAAAAATACAAACATAATATGTGATGTAAAAAGCAACTATGTGTATTAAGTGGTGATGCCATGAGGGGGCCCAGCCAGACCAGCCCCGGGGGCCTTATGCCCGAACGCTCACCCCAAATGTAAAATATACCAATTATAAGGCCTCATGATAAAGGCACATATAAATTTTGTCAAATGTAAGGCCTCCTGATAAAGGCACATACATAAATGCATCCACATTGAGAGCCAGCTTACCTTGGAGTCACCCCTGGGAACTCCAACTAGCACTACTATAACCAGCATGCCCTACTAATGCTGGCTCCTTCATGCCACTCATACCAAACAAACAAAAAATGGCAGCTGCTCAATCAATCTAGCAGCACTAATCAGGTGCATGAAAGGGAGGGGTCATTCTAAGTAGAAAAAAGAGGGGGGTTTAACCCCCTATTGTTCCTCAGCACACTGAATAGTACCTGCAACAATATATGAAAACTATATTGTCATAGAAATCAGAGATATTAGTTGCATGCATTTGCAAATACATGGGAAGCTGCTATGCCACGTCACGGCTTCTCTGTCAGTAGCAGTCCCTAACACTAAGGGGTTCACATCTGGGGCGCAGTGCACCCCGAAAAACGTCCAGCCCTTAGGATATTGTTGGCAAAGGGGTTCTTAATGGACTGGAGTTCTGGGTATCCTGGCCTATTTTGTGGACAAAAAGTCTCTTTTGCGACACATGAATATTGCTGCTAAGACCGTTATTTCAGATAAATGGAGATCAGTGTCACTCCCAACCATTAAAGACTGGTTTAACAGAATAGATATGTATATGATTATGGAAGAAATTTCTCTGGTCTCATCAGATCGCCATTCTAATTTTACAGCCACATGGTTTTATTGGCTAGAATGTAAAGACTCTGCCAAATATAAAGCCTTAATGGTTTATCCTGGGTTATTTGGTGAGTCGTTCCATCTACTGATTGCTATATTTGTTGGAGACCTAGGAATCCCCCAACACCCCCCCATCCCCCCTTCTATTCCTATCCTTATTCTGTTTTTGATTTGTGTTTGTCTTGATTGATTTATAATATTATTTAATAAAATTGGATGCATTTGTGCTAATATCTATTGTGTCTGTTTGACATATTTTTGTCTATATTTGATTTGTACATCCTTACATAAAAGAATATATAAATGAAAAAAAACCATAAGAATCACACATCGGGATTGATGACATTTTACCTCGTTTTGGATACCTGAGTCTGGCGGGAAACCCTGATCCAAGCTCAGATCTCCCAGGAATCAGGTACAGTATATTCGGGTGGGTCCATTTCTCATAGAATCGGGACTGCTCATCTCTAGTTTGCATATGTGCTTTTAGAAGGGCTGTGCTTTTTATATATTTCAACTCTTCATTAATCAGATATAATTTACACATTCATGACCACACCAGCTTGTAAAGTAAAGTGGCAGTGAAGAACATTAAACAGGAAACTTCATGCACAAAGGTACATAAAATATTCTGATAAGAAGATTATTTGATATTTTTGATTACATTAATTATACTTTAAGAATAAGATCACAATAAATTGTTGCAATTTAGCAGTTTACATACCATAGTATTCTTCACATGATTGCTTCTGATATTGCACAATAAGCAGAGAGTCTTTATTTATGTCTGAAATAATTTTTCCTCTAAATCTTGAAAGATTTGTTTGTTTCAAAGTTCTTAAAATGAAGAGTCCTGTGTTATTTGTTATTTTTGAATTGTAAATAAATTATGTTTGAGATTGTAAACTGTGCCAACAGAAAAGAACAAATGTGGTGGATTATATAAAAACATCAATGGAAAATATACTATAGGTGAATAATACTAGTAAGAGCATATAAAAACTGATTAATAAAAATCATCTGAAGGATTTCCAGGAGGAGGTCCTACCAAGTGGGCTCGATTTTCCAGAGCTCTGATGGTCCTACTTTCCATTAGGTGTTTCCACCCATTTTGCCTGCTGTAGAAGGCACCAACTTTCCTCCTTGGGTTCTACAGATAGGTGTCAGGTAAGATGCCTGGCTCCGTGGCAGCTAATCTCCGGAATCGGGACCGTGAGTGCTAGGACTCCCCTGCCAAGATGGCATTTGCAGCTACTTGAAGCGATGTCCTCCCGGCAGCTCTGTGGTTTTGCAGCTCCTCTCCAGTTCATTATAAGGGATGGTGGCCACACAGAGTAACACAGAGGATGGTCAGCTGGTTTTGTTTGCACTGTGAATCCACTACTGGGAGAAACCTGCAGTAATCTATTCACCTATCCTGGCATACAAAACCTGCTTTCTCTCTGTGGTGAGATGCTGAGCACCTCTGCCCCATCTTATTCTCAGCTAAGTGTATATCCCTCCCTGTATGTACCTTCTTGCTGCTGAGACTGTTGTTTTGGTAGTAGTGTAGACAATTCCCTCATAGTGATTATTCTATTATCCTTAGTTTTTTTTCTCATACCCTAGTGGAGAACACATTTTCTTAAATTTTTTTCTATTTTATTGAGTACTCAATGCTGCTATACTTCATGTGATGTTGGCCTTTCATGCAGCAGATAAATTCCTAAAGAAAACTCTTTGAACTCTGGGTAAAGCCCCCTTTAAAACCAAACATACAGTAAGGCATCTGGTGTCCAGGACCCCCAAGGTAATCTCAGGGATGCTATGGATGACTCTGCATTGGAAGCTCCAACCTATAGTACACATGTTAAGTGCACACAATAGATTTCAAAGATCATTTTCCCACTATTAGATCAAAAAAATGTCCCTTATCAAAAAGGAGCTATTGCTCAACTTATTATTTGTTCTCAACATATTATGAGGCTGTGGAGAGGATCTCTACTTTTGAGGATGAATTGGCTACAGCACAAACACTCATTCAATCCCTTGAAACCATAATTTTTACCTTTCAAGAAAAATTGGAGGACATTAAAAACTGAAATCACTGCAAAAATTTATGTCTCATTCCTGAGACCGTTAAACTGAGGCAGTTTTATCAGAACAAACTACCTAAAGAGCTGGGTTTAGACATCACTCTCTCACCTGTCATGATAGAATGAGTCAACAGAATAAGCCCAGACAGTCAAGATAACAGACCACAATGCAGGATGGTGATTATGAACCTTAATTATACTGACAAAGGGCCTGATTCATTATGGATCGCAACTGAATTTGCAATAGCGATTACGCACAGTCTCACTGCAATAGTATGCTAATCCACTGCGATTGTTATGCAGTCGCAGCAAAACATAAGGATGCCCACTTTACTTTACACACATCTGTAATACTTAACAAGACTGCACAACCATCGGTAACATCGAGTACCATGACACTGGCACATCTACGTTTCGCCGACCACCTCCCACAAACAGTACTTTCTGTCAATCACTCTGCAATGGGTCTGCGTCGTAACTGCAATTGCAGTCCCGATCGCAGTGGCTGGTTCACGCATGTGCACTGCGATGCATATGCAAAACAACAATTGGTTGATTACATTCATAATCACAGTTGCGATCGGTAGTGAATCAGGGCCAAAGTTTGGTTTCTTGAGGCTTACCATAAATGCTCCAATTTATTTTATCATACAGAGAGATTTTTATTGTTTCTGGACTTCTTAGCACAAGTGGCACTGAAAAGGAAAGCATTCTCTCCTATTTGTAAGGAATTATTTGTATAATGATAAGCTCTATTATTTTGATAATGCCACTGCTGTATAAATTTCCTTAACTCTTAGCAGCAATTGTCTCCATGCCATGAGGAGAAAAATGTCGAGAGTGAGCAATATATGTTGGCTGCATAGTTTTGTTACTATCTGATGCCTTCATTACCAATAGTGTATTATCTATGTACCTGTTATGTCTCTTTCCACACTACACTAAGGCTTAGGGGTCTATTTATCAAGCAATGAAAAGTGTGAACAAGTGGACCAATGGAGAAGCAACCAATCAGCTGTCAAGTAAACATTTATCAAGTACAGTCTATAAATTAATAGGTTGGAGCTGATTGGTTGCTATGGGCAACTTCTCCACTGGTCCACTTCTCCACACTTTTCACTGCTTGATAAATAGACCTCTAAATTCCTTATTGAAATGCAAGAAAATATTGCAGCAACTGAAAAGATTTCAACCAAATGTTGCTTTGCTGCAAGATTTCCACCAGTGTATGGGTGATCCTAATAATTTACGGGACACATGGCCCCAAGCATATAAATCTGCTGACTTTACGACTAAATGGCAGGGGTCATTATCTTGTTTTGGAAATACGTAAACTATTCTATACTGTATATGACACTAAAGGAGACACAGAGGGATGTTACTTACTTTTTAAGGTTACAATCGAGGATGAGAAATATATCATTGCTAATGTGTATGGGCCGAATGCTCCTAACTGTGCTCTTTTAAGAAATTTATACAGTATGGCCACCTTCATTCATGGGCAGAAGACTAAACCTAACCACACATCTCTAGTGCAGATAGGGAGCGCTATAACACAGCATCACCTCCATTGTTGCTCACAAATTCTCTACAGCTCAGGTTTCATCATCCGGGCAGATACTGTAGATGCCCATTCCTTCTATTCCCATTCTCATCATACATCCACTACAATTGACTACAGGGTATTGTCGACTCATAATATTCTAACTGAACTACAGATGTGTCCACATATATCTATCCTCCATGCACTTCATAACGTGTGAGTGCTGTGTGACTCGGAAGCGTCGTTCAACTTTTCATGCAAATGTTTACCTTCCTATGTGTCTTATATTCAAATTGATGTGAATATGATGCACACACAGTTTCTACTGATTTAAATGATATGTGGCATTCCTATATTCTCTGTGCAACTGCAGCTTTATCTGCTTGAGAAATGCTATGCTACATTGTCAGCACAGACGGTGTAATGGTTAGCATTACTGCCTCACAGCAATGAGGTCATGGATTCAATTCCCACTACACCCTTAACTGTGTGGAGTGTATATATTTTTCCCTTGCTTGCGTGAGTTTCTCTTGGTACTCCGGTTTCCTCCCACACTCCAAAAATATACTGGTAGGTTAATGGCTCCAAACAAAATGAATCCTAGTGTGCATGTGCATGTTATAGGGAATATAGGCCCTCATTCAGACCCGGACGCAAGTGACCGTTCGTACGTTCGGCATACGTAAAAAAATATTTAAATTCAAGCACACGCTCGTATTTTTGCACACAGACAAACATCCTCCCCAAACACAAGCGACCCCTCCTCTAACTAACGAGCGTGCCAAATAGCGTGCGTACATCCCCGAAGTGGCTTGAAGGGAACGCATGCACTAGTACTGCCCGGAAGTTGGACTGTCAGATTTCGATTAACTGCTCGTTTATTCTGCCTACCTCCCTCAATTGTATCATGCCAATCAATATATCAATTCGCTAAATTGTTTTTTTTTTTTTTTTTAACACAATGCAATAAACTTTATTCATGTCCGTGTTTGTGTTTACCCGCAGAATACGTACGGCTTAAACATTCGCTTTTAATTGTCAAAATACATGTTAGCCTCAATTAAATAATTGTTCTATTTGTTTTTCAGCCCGCATATTTCCCGGAGTTCATTTCTTTATTTAAATTTGCTTACGCATGTCACTGCATCAAGCCTATCATAAGTCTCAACAGATTTCTGGCCCTGTCGAACACATGACTCATACACTAACCAATAGAATAGGTCCTGTTAATTACCCAAATACATTAGCCAATCATAAAATTTTGGTGCACTTTATCAAAAATGATTTTTAAGAAAAACACCATTGCCATCATGAGAGCCTCCGCATTCACCAGGCGCGAGCTGCTGGTGCTTACGGAGGTGATGGATAGGCGGATCACCAGCCAGCCTCCACCCATCACCAACCGCGAGAAGCGTTCCGCATATGCGGAGGTACGGGCCCGCCTGCGCTCCTTCGGCTCACGCCGAAAAATCGGGCAGCTGGAGCGCAGGTGGTCGGACCTGCAACGGCGGACGCCCCGCTTGCTGGCATGCTTTCGCATGCAGATCGCAGAAAGTAAGTTTTATGGATTGTGGTTTTCATGTTTGTCTTTGTGGCCCTAACTGCGTGTGCATGTTTTCCCTGTATTTCATATTTATTCATTGTCCTCATATCTGCATGGCCATGTTTTCCCTGTATTTCATATTTATTCATTGTCCTCATATCTGCATGGCCATGTTTTCCCTGTATTTCATATTTATTCATTGTCCTCATATCTGCATGGCCATGTTTTCCCTGTATTTCATATTTATTCATTGTCCTCATATCTGCATGGCCATGTTTTCCCTGTATTTCATATTTATTCATTGTCCTCATATCTGCATGGCCATGTTTCCCTGTATTTCATATTTATTCATTGTCCTCATATCTGCATGGCCATGTTTTCCCTGTATTTCATATTTATTCATTGTCCTCATATCTGCATGGCCATGTTTTCCCTGTATTTCATATTTATTCATTGTCCTCATATCTGTATGGCCATGTTTTCCCTGTATTTCATATTTATTCATTGTCCTCATATCTGCATGGCCATGTTTTCCCTGCATTTCATATTTATTCATTGTCCTCATATCTGCATGTTTCGTTTTTCTTGGGGGTGGATTCGAAATTGTTTTTTGGCGCGGATTTGTGTTGAAACTAACCACAATTTGTTTCACATCTTTTAGGGGCCCAGCAAAGACCACGCCATCAGCGTCCGGCCAGACGGCGCTCACGGCCACTCTCCCCAACCCCCAGCCAACACTCCAACACCAGTAATTCCCCTATTCCCCACTCCTCTCCAGCCTTCCTAGACCCTCAGCCTGAAAGTTCGGGCCTCCTTCCCCTCCGTCCCAATTCCCCTTCTCCTCCAACCACCCCTCTTAGAATTACCCCCTCCCCGGAGTCGGTCATTACCCCGCCCCGATCTTTGGGGAATGGAGCCACCTCCAAGGAGGACGATGGAGGGCCTTCCGTAGTTGGCGTTGGAGCTTCCGGTATGTTTTTCTTTGCGGTTTTTTATCGACACAAACTGTTTGTATGTAATCATGTGTGGATCCCTTTTTTGGGGATTTTGGCTACACTTTTGGGGATTTGGGAGATTGCCTTTACCTGTTACTGCTGTTTTCCACATACACATATCACACCTGTCAGAATTTGTACATAGGCCTTGTATTTTTGGCCTACACCATTTTAGTTTGATGTGTTTTAATGGTGTATTTTTTTTTTATTTTTTGGGGGGGTTTGGTTTTGGCTTGTTTTTTAATGTGGTTTCACTATTGTTGTATTAATCCCCACACTTTTCTCACCCACAGAGGAACAGAGGTGTCGGGCCGAATTATCCGCCTGTGTGGCCCGGATGTGCCATAATATAATCGGGGTGCTGGTGGTCCTTGACCGTATGTCAGTCCTCCTTAGGGATTAGTTTTTTTTTTTTTGTCCCATTATCAAAATAAATTGTTATTTTCGAAGTAACGTTCTGGCTCATTCGTTTTTTCAAAATCACAGATTGTTTACCCTGACATAAGTTGACTGTTCCTGCAAGGATTTCCATTTTTTGACACTAAGATTGTGTGTTGTATTTTTATGTAAAACAGCCACAAGAAACACTTAACAGTAACAATCTCATTTCCCTTTTTTGGTGTAGTCACAATTAGATATTTCTACATTTTACAGGTTCCTAGTTGGTGTGCAAGCTGCTTAGGCCAATCTTACGAAGCCAAATGATTGTACAGGCTTCCTTTTGGTGTTGGTTTGGACCCTGAAAACAGATTACATTTTAGCTCAACTGGCGTCAGTACTGGATTACCCTTTAGTTAAATGTAACATGTGTGAACCTGATTACACTTGCTGGTAACGTTCCAAAAAAGGTACAACATTTCACTCTCAAAACATTTATTCACAACATAACTGAAAAATCAAAGTGGTCACTCACAAACAAAACACACAGTGATAATCTCAAATACAACACATACCAACAAAACCAAATCAAAAAACAACAAATCAAGAACTGGTTGACGAAGGACCATGCCAACATGATTCCACAAATATGGCGTTGCAATATGGGTTCCAGAATATATCCCCAAAATGTCCACATACAGGTTTTGTAAGGGTAGCAGGAAGTAGTCATCGTTGGAGTGCCAAAGATTATGTGAAAAAACAGAAGATGGAGAAAAAATAAATAAATAATTAGATGTTCTCAAACAAACCCGACCACATTAGGTATCAACACTGTTGTTTTGTCAATAATTACCTAAAAAATCTGGCCACCACATCATCGCGTATGGCCCCCCCACATACTGACCTCCGACCAACCTCGGGGGGGCCATCCTCAGGTATGGCATCCTCTGGCTGCATTGGGACACCACTCCTTATGGCGATGTTGTGAAATATCCCACACAGGACCACAATTTTCGAAACCATATCCGTCAAATACATGAGCTCGCCACCAGAGCGGTGGAGGCATCTGAATCGGCTTTTTAAAAGGCCGATACAGCACTCCACCACTTGCCTGGTGGCTGTAAGTGTGGAATTATACTCACTTTGTGGCCCTGGTGTGGGAGCCAAATAAGGAGTGAGCAGCCAGGGCATGCAAGGGTAGCCACTGTTTCCTGTGAAAAAGAATAGTCAACATCAGGCTCACTCTGTATGAAGCTTAACATTGTTATGTACTAAAGGTCTCCACTTACCCAGAAGCCACGCATCACCAGCTTGTAGGTTGGTTAATTTGTGCCATATCCCTGATTGCCGGATGACAAAGGAGTCATGTGCACTTCCTGGTAATTTTGCATTCAGGGACAGGATCTGGAGGGAGGCATCACATACCACCATTACATTGAGGGAGTGATAGTGTTTCCAGTTTCTAAATATTGCCTCCAGCCGTGCTGGAGGCTGAAGTGGTATGTGAGTACCATCCACAACCCCTATGATGTGTGGGAAGCCAGCTATTTGGTAAAAATTGGCCTTGGCCACACTAAGGGCACCCATATCCAAAGGCATTTGAATAAAATGATGGAGGTGCTTGAAAAGTGCCCTCACTGCCCTCAGGATCCGGGAAAAGGAGGATTGTGAGATGCCCGCCACTATTCCCACCATTGTTTGGAACAATCCTGAGGCACAGAAATGTAACACCGCCATAAATTGCGTAAGTGGTGGTATTGCTGTAGGACTGTCAATTTTCCGCTCAAGATCACGTCTATGATGATTTTTGGAGGAAGACAGTAGCGTCTTAAAACCTCATCATCGGGCATTCCAAAAAGGGTGACACATGTTCGAAATATCTGGGGCCTTGCACGCCTATGATGCCTACGCCTGGGACGAGATTGAGGTTGGTCGGCTTCCGGGAGCAGGGCCAGAACAATCCGACCCATATCAACCTGAAATGGCAAGATTGGAATGTCAGGCTTTTTACCCCACCCAAAAAAAAACATTTTTACTTAGCTTGAAAATACCATCCATTAATGCTTACATGCCGGGGTATTGTCATGATATGTTGAAACTGGAAATAATCACAACATAAATATACATCATTTTATGCTGGCCATGTCTTTTTCAAAAATTTAAGCAAGAAAAAACAGAAAAGGGGACACACACACATTTGGGCAAAGAGCAAAACGACATTGCGCACACTATGTCAAATTGAGGCCAAATGTAAGCAACAAATGCTACCGAAAAAACACAAACAATTTTAAGGGATGAATAAACATTTCACAAAGCGCTAATTAGTTTGCAAATACAAGTCACAATAGTAAGTAGTAAAAATTCGCTAATTAGTTCGCAAATACAAGTCACAATAGTAAGTAGTAAAAATGCGCTAATTAGTTCGCAAATACAAGTCACAATAGTAAGTAGTAAAAATGCGCTAATTAGATCGCAAATACAAGTTACAAAAACGCCGCGTAAATTAAAAAAAAAAAAACACAGATCTCGGATTTGGAAAAACAAACATTACATGTGTAAGGCCAACCAAAGTTGCGTAAAGACAAACAAGAACATTTCCAAAACAGTTTAACAAATGAACTTACCAAGAGATAATATATAAGAATCCGGATAAAAAGGTCTTTGGGGCAGAGCCAAAATAAAACCTAAGAGAGATGAAATGACCGGAAAAAATTATTAGAAAAATCGTCACCAGAATGAGAGACAAATTGACCCAAAGTTAGACTTCCACAAACTTACCAAAACTGGAAACGACCAAAAAAATTAAAAGGGAAAAAAAACGAATGGAAATCAAAAAACGAATAAATCCAAAAAAACTACTTCAAAAAACGCTAACTCCTACACCAGCCAACAATCAACTCCAACCAACGTAACCTCCAACATTCAAAAAACGCCACCTCAAATCGAGACGCCCCAAGCCATAAATAGTGTTTCGTTTCCTGCACAAATTAAGGAGGGATCATAGGAACGCACAATCAATGATGCGGCCGCAAAATAAGGACGCATGTATAAATATGTCACGAGACAAAAACAAAATTCTGGTGTATTTCTTGTTTGGAGCTCAGACATGGCTACAGACCAGGGAAACAATGGACAACAGTCAGGCGTTAAGTATTTCATGCATTTTGACTCAATGATTAATTAGAAACATAATATTGTGCAAGTTGTGAAGTTGAGAATTCTGCAAATTTACACAAATAGGTGAGGAGGATGACATTGAAGAGGCTGCTGGGCAGCCACAATTCACAAGAAAGGAGATGGAGGTTTTGATTCAGAAGTGTGTGGACATCCTGCCACAGGCAGACAGGAATATGAGTGCAAGCCAGAAGTGGAGAATGTGGGAAGAGGTAGCCGTGGATGTCAATAGGGTGGGTGATTATGTCCGTCTAGCCCGGGATGTCAAACGGCGGTAAGTAAACACTTGCCCCCCTTAAAACCAAAACCCATTTTAAACAAAAGGATAATGGTTCCAATTTCATCCCACAGATGGGCCGACTTCAAATATCGCCTGAAGCAAAAACTGGCGGACAGGGCTAGGCATGCAAGGGGGACAGGTGGGGGTCCCACCCCTGTGTCATTGGAGTTGACTGATTTAGAAGAGCTGGCACAGGGGTGTGTGCAGCCTGTGGAGGTGTTTGGCGTGTCCAACATGGATACGGACATGCCAGACTTTGCGGCTCCTCATGTTGTCCCAGGTAAATATTGTGATGTCACCAACTCTGAAATGTTATTGTGCCAATATGTAGATTCTAATGTGAGTCTCTTCTCATTTTTCCAACAGAGACACAGGCGGATGAGTCTGCTCCAGAGGGGAGCCTTGGCCGCAGAATTTCTGCTGGATCTGCAGGGGAGGAACCAGTACATCCAGCTGAGGACCCTGCAGAAGCCAGTCCAGGGCAATCCCCCTCGCAGGCAGGGTCCCTCCTCACAGAACTCAATTTTAAATCGGATTTCCATACGGAGATTCTGCAGAGGATGGACGCCACGGGTGGCTGATGCCCTGGAGCAAAATGCTGCAACCAACGTGACCATTGGTCAGGCCCTGGCGGAAAATATCAGGGCCAACATCCGCATCGCCACTGCCCTGGAGCAGCTCGTTCGCCAGCACATGGTGGAGCCGACCTCCCTTCCTGCCGGAACATCAGGATCCTCCATCTCTGGCACAACATCAGCCAATCCTCCAAATGTGCCTAGCCCTGTGCCTAGTCCTGAGGCCACAACATCTGCCTCTGGACAGGCCAGCCCGATGACATCCCGGACCCGGTCTGGCGCCCTCCCTCCCCCAGGCAAACGGCCGAAAAAACGGTGACACCATTGGCTACTTTTCCCACACTCCTTCTGTGCTTGCCTCATATTCCTTTCTGGCCAAAACTTCCCTCTCCTTTCTTGTGAATTGTTTTTAATTTTTGCATATACGTTTACCCAAAAATTATTGTTTGCACAATTAATAAATATTGTGGAATGAACACTGCCAAAAATGTTTGAGTTAAATATGTGTATTTATTTTTTGTGGGATACCAATAAATTTTCCACAAATGTACGACATTGTATTCTGACATTATTGGGTTACATTTAATCCGGGCCCACAAGCCAACAACGTTCAACCTAAAAAATTACAAATTGAAAAAAAAGGGCTCGTTAAGGAACGTCTAAAACATTACTTAAGGAGGAAAAATCACCTTGCAAACACAAAATGAGGCACAAAACCTGACATGAGGCACAAAACCTGATGACATTATTGTTACAATAGTCCAAAAAGAACACATTGCGGCCAAAATACACCCCCACAAATGTATGCTAATTGATTGTGTAATCCAGACATTAGCAGCTATGATTTCCACCTGCGTTCAGTTTTGTGCTATCCAAAAAAACTGCTTTCCAAACACATACCAAGCCGGTTTTCAATCCAACACTAATTGATTTTCTGACAAGCCGTGATTAATCGATGCAACATCGTGGAGTGCCGGGACGGAGGAGAAGGCCATCGCCACTGTGGTCGAGTTATCCAGACCCTAAGCTGTGCGAGCATTTTGAAGGGAAAGAGGATCATCCAGTGACATATGAGTTGGTACGAACACATTTGACGTTCGCATTAGGTAATGTATGTACACCCAAAAAACGCCTCGCCATGCCTGCGTTTTTCCATCTCCTCCCCCGTCAACACCCAAAAAAGCCCTGTTCTGTCAATCACATTTGACATGTCACTTCCTGTATGCTATTTGATGAACGAGACAAAAAAACCTCGCAATCTGCCGTATGCACTTGCGCAGTGTAACACCGACGCATGCGCGGTTACTCAACATCGGAATGCAACGAGCGTACTGCTGTTAACGAATGGCTCTGAATCAGGGCCATAGAGTGCAGTGGCGTAACTAGGGCAGGGTGAGCGGGGCACATGCCCTGGGTGCCGTGGGACCGGTGTCATGGGGGGGGGCCCACCGCCAATCATGGTACCGGCCAGCCCTAGTAGCCAGTGTAGCGCCGACCACAGTGAGTGCAGTCAGAGCTACACATTTACACAGGACCGGCGCTAGGCTCCCAGTGCTGGTCCTGTGCTGCACAGCTGAGCCCCTTCCCTCCCCCTAACATGTGATAACACACATCGCTGCTAGCGCTGGCGTCAATGTGTGTGTTATCCAGCAGCCAATGAGAGTCAGACAGACTCTCATTGACTGCTGCTGCTGCACACACATCACCGACAGTGCTGGCGGCGATGTGTGTGTTAAACAGCAGCCAATGAGAGTCATATATACTCTCATTGACTGCTGCAGCTGCAGCGCCCACTGCAAGAGCTGGATCCCTTCCGGCTCCTGCAGTGGGTAATGGGAGATATGTCATTATGTCTCCCCCATAATGCAGAGCACTGCATTGGGGGGGACAGCATTGAGGGGGGGACCACTACTGGAGACTAATATTGGGGGGGATACTACTGGGGCACTGCATTAGGGGGGACCACTACTGGGGACTAGTACAGGGGGCACTGCATCAAGGGGGACTCCTACTTGGGCACTATATAAGGGGCTTACTACTGGGCGCACTGCACAGGGGGGACTCCTATTGGGGCACTATATAAGGGGCTTACTACTGGGGCACTGCACAGGGGGGACTCCTTCTGGGGCACTATATAAGGGGCTTACTACTGGGGGCACTGCACAGGGGGGACTCCTACTGGGGCACTATATAAGGGGCTTACTACTGGGGGCACTGCACAGGGGGGACTCCTTCTGGGGCACTATATAAGGGGCTTACTACTGGGGGAACTGCACAGAGGGGACTCCTACTGGGGCACTATATAAGGGGCTTACTACTGGGGGCACTGCACAGAGGGGACTCCTACTGCAGCACTGTATAAGGGGCTTACTACTGGGGGGACTGAAAAGGGAGAACCACTACACGTGGCACTGAAAAGGGAGAACCACTACATGGGGCACTGAAAAGGGAGAACCACTACAGGGGGCGCTGAAAAGGGAGAACCACTACAGGGGGCACTGAAAAGGGAGAACCACTACAGGGAGAACTGCATAGGGGGGATAGCTACTGGAGACCTGCATAAAAGGCACTACTGGGGGCCTGCATAAGGGGGGATCACTCCTGGGGGCACTGTATAAAGGGAACTGAATATGGGGGATCACTACTGGGGGGCTGCATATGGGGGATCACTACTGGAGGGCTGCATATTAGGGATGTGCAGGCTCAGATAGGTTCGAGTTTGCACGCCGAGTTTGGATTTTTCCCTCCAAAAAAATGGAACTCAGACTTTTGTCCAGGAATGATGATGTTTGTCCATGCAAGATGACGTTTAGCCTCTTTCTGAGTTCCATTTTTTTGGAGGGAAAAATCCGAACTCGGCATGCAAACTCGAACCTATCCGAGCCTGCACATCCCTACTGCATATGGGGATCACTACTGGGGGGCTGCATATGGCGGATCACTACTGGGGGCACTGTATATGGAGAACTAATGGTGGGCTGTATAAGGGGGACTACTGCAGTGGGAACTGTGTAAGGGGCACTGCATATGGGGGATCACTACTGGAGGCCTGTATAAGGGGAACTAATCGGGGGCTGCATAAGGGGGACCACTACTGGGGTACTGTATAAGGGGCACTACTGGGGGCCTGCATAAGAGCCACTACTGGGGGCCTGCATAAAAGGGACCTCTACTATGGGGCACTGCATAGGGGGGACTGTATAAGGGGCACTGCATTAAGGTGCAAATGGAAAGAAATGTTCCCAGTGACAAGAAAGGGGTATGTCATGTTGACACGCCCCATTTTTTCAGTGGCCATGCCCCTTGTGACCACACCCAGTTTTTGTTGCACTTGCGCACATGGTGGGGGGGTACTCCTTTTTCAAACTTGTCCTGGGCTCCATATACCCTAGTTACACCACTGATAGAGTGTAGGCTCCACTGGGAAAGGGACTGATGTAAATGGGCAAATATTCCCTGTAAAGCGCTGTGGAATATGTGTGTGCTATATAAATATCTGGTAATAAATTAATGACTAGTTTCCCTAGATTGCTTTACATGCTGCAAATGCTGCCATGCCTCCTTACAAATCATGACGGTAAAACACTTGATCAGGTCTTTCCAAAATTTATATGGTGTGGGAAACACCCTTCAACTATCCTTTTTAAATCCCCGCATTTAGAAGGGGTGAGATTTCCCAATATTAAATAGTATTATTTGGATTCACTTTACAGGTATACTACAGATAGGGCTACAAAAAAAGGTTTATGCAAGCTTTAAAATTGAACAAACTTTTAGCACCTCAATTCATTTACTGGTGCTCTTTTATTCTATTCCCAGCAGTTTACCAAGAGATATAAAGCATAATCCTTTAATTACTAAATTTACAGGGTTGTAAAACAAATCTGGAAGAAATTTCACACGTCCCCATTATACTCATGTATCTTTCCATTAATTCATAACCCCGATTGTCAGAGGAGTGTTTCCTATTATATCATTAGAAGATGAAAGTCTGAAGGAATGTACCTTGTCCATCATTTCATAAATCCCCTTTGCTAAATTATACACCTATAATCAGTTAAGAATTAAATACCCACATATACTTATACCATTTTTTTCATATCCCCAAGTGTCCTTTCATGTCTACTGTGGGACATTCATACACCTGCCATGTCTCAGCGACTTCACACAGGGATCATAAAGATCCAAAAATGTTATGAATGGTGGCAGTGGCATCCAAAGCAGCAATATTGTCACATTAAATAGAAGCTAATGTACCTAGGATGGGCATGGTCAGGAATAGGTGAGTGTTTCTCTTCCTGGTAGACTGGATTGACTGAATTGTAACCTATGGTACAAGGAACAGTTAGCTGATAAACTTTTTTTATATATAGATGTTTCCTCTTACATCTAGCGTCCATACGCCATGTATCGCACTCTGTTAGTTATGCTCTGCTGTGCAGCAGCTTGCTGTATTATGTCACCTCATGGCGTATTGAGTTGCAGCATAACGTATTGAGATGCTGAAATAGCCAGAGAGTGTAATACAACTTTTTGTCCACCAGATGTAATCTCCTCCTATCTGGCCTACCTTAATACTGCTTCTCTCCACTTCAACCTGTCCTCATTTCTGCTGCCTGGCTTATCTTCCTCATCTGCCTCTCCTCTCTTACAAGCCCTACACTGGCTTCCTTTCAGAATCCAGTTCAAGCTTCTCACACTCACTTCCAAAGCATTAACCCATTCCTCTCCCCTTACCTATACATTCCCAACAGCTTCGCTCCATAAATGTATGCCGCCTCTACTGCCTACTCATTATGTTTTCCCACCTCCAAGATTTTGCACATGTTGCTCCCTACAAGCTACAGGGCCCTATACCTCTCATGAGCAGGGCCCTTTCCACTCTTGTGCTTTTCTTTTTCTTACTTAGACTATCATCTACTCTACTGCCTACAACAGCACCTAACCCTTGGTTTAAGATAGCCTGATGTTTATTTCACTGTCAACACCACTGATGCAGCAATGTTTATACTGTATACTATGTACTCTCTATGTTCTTGTCCTGCATTGACTTTTGCTGTAAGTAGTTATTTTTATTGTTTTTCTGATTTGTTTGTTATTTGTTAGGCGGTGCACAAGCCTTGTAGCGCTATATAAATAAAGGATAATACAATACATAATGTACAGTACAGCACCATATTGGAATGTGAATAATGTTTTTTTTTCCAATACAGACCATATCATTATTTATGAGGGCCCAAGAGAGGGCCAGGGCACATAGGCCACATGTCTTCACAAGAGGTAAAGTACAGCAATGCAGTAGTGTACTAATTACCTCACCAGCAGCATAGAGTGTTTTCTACTACTACTATATGGGGTTTTTTTCAGTCCATCCCCCAGGATTTCATAGGCAGCCTTCCCTCTGCCCCCACTCCCCTGTTAGATTTGTACTTTAGATCACTGGTGATTTTATAGACTGGTGTAATGCTTAAATGACTAACAAAACATTTCCTTTATTATGTTAATGTAGGGTTCATGCTTGCTTTGGACTTTAGATCACTGGTAATTTCATAGACTGGTGTAATGCTTAAATGATTAACAAAATATGCCCTTTATTATGTTATCAAAGGGATCATTCTTTCTCTGGATAAGGGAGAGAGGGGCACACCCCTCTTGATGGGCTTTTCATGCTGGGACTGTAGTTCCACCTGGGTTTTATACAAGCCATGAGGCAATCGACCACCATGGGTCATGGCTGCTGCATACATGTAAGACAGACTATGCGCCACTGCTCTATGTGATTAGGGTGATGGTTATTGTAAAAAATAGGAATAATGCTATTGGTCATTGCATTACATTTCTATGCGACTAAATACATGGGCATGCATCTTGGGACATACTGTAGGAATGCCATTTTGCTGTCACATCCCTGAGTTTGTCTTACAGAATAGTGCCAGCTTGCCTCTTAGTGAAGCCATTGATAAAGAGAATAGTCTGTTTGTGAATAAGCTGGCACTGTGTGTTAGATGCTGCTGCTAAAGGTGATACACCAAACCAGTTTGGCTTGTCCACATATCTGTAGTTAGGTGGATAGTCAGTGCAATGGCATTTTCTAGGCAAATCATTTTTTTATGTCCTGGTATAGGTGAGGAATTTATGTTTTGGTAAAATGGAATTGATATTGAATTTGCTAGAGTGAACACGTGACCTCAACTAATCATCTAAAACCAGAATATTAAATATTGTACGCACATCTATCACTATCATACCCATCATTGCTTCAGTGATAGTGGAGGAGTCAGTTTGCCTTTGTAAATCAGATGCAGGACTATCTCCAATTGTTAATGAGGAGATTGATGATGAAGGTGCTGGTGGTGGAGACTGCATGTGCTGGGATCTATTCATACTGCTGATAGCTGATGCTGGACTGCTTGTTATTATATTATATGCATAATCAGATTTTGATAAAAAATATTGCATTAACTTTTTACAGATAACATAATAGGGAGGAGTTGCCTAGATGGTTAACATTCCTACATCTATTTACTTTGGTTCTACAAAGGGAAAAGATGCCTTGACAAATGTTGTCAGGATTTTGATAAAACAAATTCCATCTGGAAGAGGTGATTTTTTTGGACTTTTGCCCAGGCATGACAATGTATTTTTTCTTATCTCTGGCAAGAACTTTTGCCACTGGTTGCTGAATTACTTTGACACAAATAACATCATACTCCTGAATTTTATCAGCGTGTTCTTGTCGAAAGCATTCATCATCAACATCCTCATTAGGGTCATATACACAAATAGCCTTCTCATTATGTTGCACTTCCAAAGTAGCATCCTCAGTTTATGTGTCTAAACCATCACCATCAATACTTTTACTACTACTTACTATTTCACAAGGTCCATAAATTGTGTAAAGAGGTTTCTCTGCTACACTTTCAGAATCAGTAATGTCAGACTCACACATAGCACTCGTGTGCACCCTTAGACTCTCCTCAGGGATTTGTGAAGTTGTGAACACACAGTATTTTGTTCTTCAGCCTTGGTGTTCTTTTTGTGTGCTGATTTGCCTGTTTGAGAGGTGACATATCTGGAGTGAGAAGGTGGTGCATGGAAGGTTATAGAAGATGCCTTAACATGTGTGGCCTTGGCTTTTGCAATAGGCATTTTATTGTATGAAAGAGCAATAGCAGGACCACCTTGGCTTTTTCAATAGGTCTTTTCTTGCATGCAATAGCAATAGCAGGACCACTTCCTCTCATTCTTTCCTTGCCACTCTGTGTGGTGTATGGCATGTTGGCAATTATATATTTTTTTGCAGTAACTTTCCCCATCATAGTTAGAGGTGATGTTTTTTTTAGATTGTGAAATACTGTTTAGATATGAGGCATCCTTTCTATATACTTTCCTCTTGACCTCCTTTAGTAGATATTGAAAAAGTACTATGACTGCTAGCACTAGTACTGGGTTGCTCCTGCTCTTCTAAGGACTAATCCATTTTTTTACACCAAGACAGGAGTAAAGATGCTTTAGTTGAACTTAAATGCCACAACACCAAGTGAATGTACAATGAGTTAACAAGAAACAAGACAGCTTATAAAAGTAACTCAACACAATTACTGTAGCAATCACTTTATATCTTTCTCCTTATACTTTTATACAACTTTCTCCTCCACAAACCCACAAAGTAAAAGTATTGTAGCCAGCAGTGGCAGTTCTAGGGGCGGGCTAACAGGGACATTGCCAGGAGCGCCGGCCCCTAGAGGGCACCACTGAGTCCCCAGGAGGAAGAGAAAAAAAATCTCAGAAAAAAATGTGCAGATCCCCCCCCCGCTAGCCACTGCAGGGAGGCTTCATTTGCCGGATGCCTGCTGATATTTGCAGCGGCAGCCAAAAGACGGAACTCACTCCTGAGCTCCGGCTTCTGTCAGAGAGCACTATGGGAAGGATGTCATGACATCATGACGTCCCTCCCATAGATCCGTGGTGGAGCCGCAGTCAGAACGGACAGCAGCAGACAGAGGAGTGGGGCTTAAGGTAAGTATTGTGTTTTGTTTTTTAATTGTTTTTTTTTTTGTTCAGAAACACCAGCACTGGGGGGATTTCTATAGGGGGCATTACTACTGGGGGCATAGCTATCAGGGGGCATTAATACTAGGGGCACGACTATAGGGAGGCATTACTACTAGGGGCATGACTATAGGGGGCATTACTAATGGGGGCATTACAACAGTGGCCACTACAAATGGGGGCATTCAGATAGGGGGCATTACTACTAGAGGCACTACAATAGGGGGCATTACTACAGTGAACACTACTAATGGGGGCATTCATATATGGGGCTTTACTACTGGAGGCACTACAATAGGGGGCATTACTACAGTGGACACTACTAATGGGGGCATTAATATAGAGGGCATTACTACTGGAGGCACTACAATAGGAGGCATTACTACAGTGGATACTACTATAGGGGGCATTACTACAGTGGACACTACTAATGGGGGCATTAATATAGGGGGCATTACTACTGGAGGCACTACTATAGGGGTCATTACTACTAATGGGGGAATTACAACTGTGGGCATTACTACTTTTGGCAATACTATAGGGGGCATTACTGGGGGCACTACTAATGTGGGCATTACAACTGTGGGCACTATTATAGAGGCATTACTACTGTGGGCACTACTATAGGGGCATTACTACTGGGGGAACTACTAATGTGGGCATTACAACTGTGGGCACAATTATAGAGGCATTACTACTGTGGGCACTACTATTGGGGCATTACCAATGGGGGCACTACTACAGGGGACATTACCAATGGGGCACTACTACTGGGGGCCTTAACACTGTGGGCATTACCAATGGGGACATTACCACTGTGGGCACTACTAATGAAGGCACTCTATAGGGGGAACCACTTGTTGGGCCATAGTGTAAGGGGCACCACTACTGTGTGCATTGTATAAGGGGCACTACTACCATGGGCATTGTATTAGGGGCACTACTACCATGGGCATTGTATTAGGGGCACTACTACTGTAGGCCTTGTGTATAAGGGGCACTAATTTGGGCATTGTGTAAAAGGGGCACCACTGTGTGTCATAACATGAATAAGGGACTACTGTGGGGTGTAACCTGAATTGAGGATAATGTATTATAAAGGGAATTACTATGTGTGGCACAATGTATTATAAAGGCCATTACTGTGTGGCATAATGTGTTATAAAGGACATTGCTGCGTGTGGCATAATGTGTTATACAGGGCATTACTACGTGTGGCATAATGTGTTAGAAAGGGCATTACTGTGTAAGAAGAATTACTGCACATGGCAATTATTCACCACGAGGGGAGAGCTTGGGGGAAGCCAAGCGCCTTCATAAGTGCTGGGCATGCCCCACAGTGTGATGAATTGGGGGTGTTCCGCAAGTACTCACCCCCTTTCCGGAAGCACACGCACAGAGGAATGCCATCTTTTTTTGGGGGGGGGGCACCACTGGGAACTTTCACCCTGAGCTCCGCAATGTCTAGAACTGGCCCTGGTAGCCAGGTGTCTATTTCTATGAGATCAATTAAATGTTGTTTTTGTAAAAGCACCATTAAATGCACATGAATAGAATAGCTTTTCATCCACCCTGGTCTGTTTCTATTATGTCAATTGAATGGTGCTTTCTAAAAGAAATAGAGTAGCACAAGTAAATGACTATCAATAGAATAGCTTCTAATCAACTTCAGTTTCAATAGAAATCGCCACCAAATAGAACATGGCAGGTTGTCATTTAGGGATCGACTGCATTTACAGTTTAGACACCAAAACTGCTACTTACTGTAGTTTATAGGACCAATTAAACTTGAAAACCGACGTCAATCTGCAGCAATTTCCAGCAATTTTTAAATGACACCAAACTTGATGCTTAGTGAATTTAGCCCTTTGTCTTTAAATTTCTCAAGATGACAGGATGATTCCTCTTGATAATACCCAGGTTGCAATGTGAAGTTCTTTTTCACACTCAGGAGTTGAGGTTTCAGAATAAAAATGAATTAAAAAACTTTTATGACCACTTTGGACTTTTTAATAAGAAAATTTGTCTGGTTCTACTTTTTAGTGAGTGCAAGATATCAACTAATAGAAGAATAAGTAGATTCAAGAAAATTAATGAGATCTGCCTCAAAATATGCAAAAAGTTTCAAATAAAATCTATCCCTGCATTGAAAATAATTGTGGCCCAATAAAAATTGAAAATACAGTATATAAAATGTTATAAAATATAGATAGATGTGTATGTTCCATTAAAGTGTTTTGATACAATGTATATGGTCAAAGATTGAATATACTGTATATGCTGACTGTAAGATTGGTATTGGTGGAGACCCATAACTTAGGAGCGGAGTCTAACATATTGGTGGCCAAAACCCCCTACAAGGGGGTTTGGTCTTTGATATGGCTGATAACATACAGTGCGGAATTACAGGAAGAAAAAAATATAGATACTGTATCAACACAGGCAAGGGACCATGTTGTGGTGGTATGGATAGATATGGAAAGTATTCAGTGTATTGCAGGAAGAAGTAAATGATAAAAAAAAAATAATAATAACAAATGCGACAATAAAAAATTAGTGAGGACATGTGGAAAAAAATACTAGAGATGTGCGCGGACCGCTGTGTTTCAGTTTTGGATCTGGATTCATCTTCAAGTTTTGGTTTTGCAAAACCACCTTCAAATGTTTTGGTTTTGGGTAAAAATCTATAAAAATCGATAAAAACAGCTATGTCATAATCCGAACCCTTAGTTCGGTTTTTAAATCTGAGTTTCGAACTGGCAACAGATGTGAACCAGGACACAAAAGTGAATCTGAACCTTGACCAATTTCTCATCTGAACCCCTAAATTCGGGTGTGTTCAGATTTCAAATATCCGGACCCATACATCTCTAAAAATATAGTAATAACACATAGGTGGCAATTCAAACAGTTGCGGGTTGGGACCTGTGAGCCGTTCTCATGACAAATTCACACAGCGAATTCCAGTAGCAGTTCAAGTCCAAACTGGCATTAATTTTTCAGTGGAATTTCACATTTTTGTGTGCACCCCTTGAACAAGTGCAAAGGTAGGAAAAATCTTTTTTTTTTTTTAAGGTAAAAATGTTTGGAGAACCTCTGGTACACCCTTCCTAATGAGTTATCAACCACTTGTAGGGGTTCAAATTAGAGATGTGCATGGACCCCGTGTTTTGGTTCTGCCAAAACCACTCTCAAGTGTTGGTTTAGATTTGGTTTTTGATTTCTATAAAATTGATAAAAACTGCTAACATCATACAATTTGCACCTGTTTACATGCAATCCAAAACCAAGATTCAGTTTTTATATCTGAGTTCTGCAATAACAGCATACTCAAGCCGGGACTGTGTTCAACTCAGAACCACAAAAGTTATTCGAGTCTGGACGCGATACAAATCGGAACCCTTAAGTTTGGGTGTGATAATTTTTTCAGGAAAAGTGAACCGCACATCTCTAGTTTAAATAGCATAATTTGGCCAATAAAGGATTTCTCTAAAAGGCTCAATCATGGTTTAAATAATGTGGGACATGTACAGTGCACAAAGGTGTATTGATGGAAGAGGGTTTTTTGAAATTGTAAATGAGTGGTAAAAGTGTTTATTCCAAAATTTTTCAAACTTAAATAAAATCACTGAAAACTTACTGTATTATGCAGACATTTTTCTGTACCCCAACATGTTGAAAAGACTTTAATTTGCTGAAAATTTGTTATCATTTTTCAAGCATTAATAAAAAGTGCACAAATCAGCCATTTGACACCTTTAAATAATCTGCACTACTTTCCCTATGGCCACTAACAGTCTACTTAATGGCCCAGTTATTGCAGTTGCCATTTTTTGGGGTCCAGGATGGATTCCCCACTTTTCATGCACTTCTCCCAGGTCACTTTTTGTAGAAATGTTGTGCAACCTCGCAGCGAGTAGACTAATGCAAATTGGCATTTTTTATTGACTCTTGCATTTCTTAGGGGCACGCCTTCATGTGATGTCAGCAAGTTTTATGAAACAATCTCTCTTCTAAATCAATTAACCCCATAATTTTATGCAATGATGGAATTACCAGGGGAAACTGCAGGAGGGTGGAATAGTAGCATTATTGAGGTACAGTGCTGGATAAATTATTTATCTGTGGTTAGAGAGTAGGCCAAAGTCCAAATCCAGTTCAAACTCATGTTACAACTCCATGTTTTATCTGACATGCTTAAGATGCATGTTTGAAGATGGCAGGCTAAGCTTGTGCATGCAGACCTTTCAGAAGATGCAGTTTTGTAGGAGATACTGTGTCAGCTGGTACAGGGAAGGAAGTATTTGAGCAAGTTGTCCAGCAAGCTAATTAATTTAGGGGGATGTTGCAGGCAGGCAGAAATGAAAACTACAGGTATGGAAGATGGAATTACTGTTCCTGTGCAGAGATTTATTTATTTATTAACAGTTTCTTATATAGCGCAGCCAATTCCGTTGCGCTTTACAATTTGAATCAAGATTAACATTATACTGGGTTGTAAAATACATACATACATGACATACATAAGGGTAAGAGGGGCCTGCTCGCAAGCTTACAATCTATAGGGAAATAGGTGTTGATACACAAGGAGAGGTGCTACAAATTGCAAATTGGTCCAGCCCAATTGCAGATATTCTTGGTGGGCTGTATAATCCAATTACACTGGAAAGTTGGCCTAGGGTTAGGAGGATGTTAAATTGAAGAAAGAGAAGATGTTATAGGTGTTTACTATAAGAAGAGAGTTAGATAGGGAGCTATAAAAGGTTAGGTAGGTGGTCCTGGAATCTGATAAGCTTGTCTAAAGAGTTGAGTTTTCAGAGAACGCTTGAATGTTTGGAAACTACTGGAAAGTCTTATTATGTGTGAGAGAGCATTCCACAGGGTGGGTGCAGCCTGAAAAAAGTCCTGTAACCGTGCATGGGAACAAGTAATGCGCGGGGATGAGAGACGCAGATCTTGTGCAGAATGGAGATGTCGGGTTGGAAAATATTTTGAGATAAGTGAAGAGATGTATGTTGGTGTGGTTTGGTCAATAGCTTTATGTGTTAGTGTACGTATTTTGAATTGAATATGGTAGAAGACCAGCAGCCAATGGAAGGACTGACAAAGTGGATTAGCAGACACTGAACGTTTGGTGAGAAAGATCAACCTCGCAGCTGCATTCAAAATGGATTGTAGTGGGGAGAGCCTGTTTTTGGGAAGACCAATAAGGAGACTATTGCAATAGTCAATACGGGAAATTATGAGTGTGTGTATTAGAGTTTTTGCAGTGTAATGCATAAGATATGGTCGAATTTTGGCTATTTTTCTTAGATGTATGTAACAGGATTTAGAGACAGATTGAATGTGGGGAACAAAAGACAGTTCAGCGTCAAGGATCACACCTAGGCAGCGAGCTTGTTGGGTGGGGTTGATTGTGGAGTTGTCAACAGTAATAGAGATATCAGGTTGGTAACTGCTATTGGCCGGTGGAAATATAATTAATTCTGTTTTGGATATATTAAGTTTGAGGTGGTGAGATGACATCCAAGATGAAATGGCAGAGAGACATTCAGTGACACGGACCAGCACAGATGGTGACAAATCAGGGGAGGATAGGTAAATTTGAGTACCGTCCACGTACAGATAATACTGAAAACCAAAAGAGCTGATTAGCTTGCCAAGAGAGGTGGTATAGATTGAGAAAAGCAGAGGACTTAATACTGAACCTTGTGATACTCCAACTGATAGAGGTAGCGAAGTGGAGGTAGAATCAGAAAAGCGAACAGTGAAAGAGCGATTAGATAGGTAGGATGAGAACCAAGAAAGGGCTGTGTCTTGAAGACCTATGGATTGTAGTGTTTGTATGAGAAGAGAGTGGTCAACAGTGTCAAAGGCAGCTGAGAGATCTAGAAAAATTAGAAGTGAATAATGGCCTTTAGCCTTGGCAGTGACCAGATCATTTACTACCTTAGCCAGTGCTGTCTCAGTGGAGTGTTGGGAATGAAAGCCTGACTGAAGTGGATCCAATAAGTTGTGGGTGTTAAGAAAGTGTGTGAGGCGAGTGTAGGCAAGTCTCTCCAGTAGCTTGGAGGGGCAAGGTAGCTGGGAGATAGGACAGTAATTTGAGAGAGAGTTAGAGTCAGAATTTTGTTTTTTCAAAATGGGAGTGATCACTGCATGCTTGAACAGTGATGGAAAGATACCAGTAGAGAAAGAGAGATTACAGATTTTAGTTAAGTGTGGAATGAGCACAGGAGACAGAGCTTTACTGATTTGTGAGGGTATAGGATCAAGAGGAGAGGTAGTAGAGTAGGAGGATGAGAAGAGTGTAGCTACTTCAACTTCATTAGTGGGGTCAAATGATGAGAATGTGCCACTGGGTTCAGGTAGGGAATTGAACAAGACCCTGGCTGAGGAAGTGCATACCATTTCATTTTGGATATTATCAATCTTGTTTTTGAAATAGGAAGCAAGATCTTGTTCACTGATAGTAGCTGGTGGGTTGGGTGATGGAGGAGTAAGAAGTGATTTAAATGTATTAAAAAGTCGCTTGGGGTCAGAGGCTTGGGCAGAGATAACAGATCGGAAATATGTCTGTTTGGCATTATCCAGTGCATTACGATAAGAGTGGTAGATCGTCTTATATGTGAGGAAGTCACTTGGAGTATGAGACGTTCACCACTGACGTTCTACTTTACGTGAGAGTTTTTGTAGGTGTCTTGTGAATTTGGAATGCCACGGTTGACGTCTAAGTCTACGCGGAATGTGATGGGTAGCTGGAGCTACTTCATCAAGGGCTAGTTCTTGGGTCTGGTTCAGGTGTGATACAGCAGTCTCAGGAGAAGTGAAATTAGAAATAGGTAAGAGTGATTGTTGCAGAGAGGTGGATAGTTGTTCAAAATTAATAGCATTAATATCTCTGCGGGTTTGAGGAGGTTTGGTTGATTTGCTTCGCATTGAGGCTAATGGAGGAGAGTGTGCAGGTGATAAGGTTATGATCTGAGAGAGGGAAAGGAAAATTAGTGAAATCAGAGACTGAGCATAGTCTGGTAAATACAAGATCAAGGCAGTGGCCATCTTGATGAGTAGAGGAGTCTGGGCCTGATTCAGAGCCGCTCGCTATTTGCGGTCGTTCGTTCTAAAACAAGGGGTGGCTATTCAAATGAACCGTTCGCTAATTGCGATCTGTTCACGCCTCTAAGTCTGAACGAGCGAGCAAAACTTGCAGTTGTAATTTTTAAAAATACGCCCCCTTTGCCGCTCGCACCATACGTCATGTCCGCTATTTATTAGATTAATGAAGTACATCGAACAGTGTATGAACTGCTTGCTATTCTTGTGGCTGTTTTTTTCAACTGCTATTTTGCAAGCAGTTCTGAGTAAAAAAAAAACAAGTGACGTGGTCAATGACGCTGCTGTATTAATTATGCACTCCCTTAAAATGCCCATTTTGACCTTTAAGCACGCCTGCGTTCGAATTCCACACCCCCATTTTCAAGCACCTTCCCCTGTTACCACCCACATACGCCTCCTTCTGTCACTCAAAATAGTAGGCATTCGCTATATAGCGAACAAACGATTTTCGGCTGCACTGACTGGTTCGCGCATGCGTATTACAATCCGTACGCATGCGCAGATGTGCGAACATCGGTCAGAACGAACGAGCGGCCACTTACGAGCGGCTCTGAATCAGAGAGGATGTTAAGGAGAGAATTTTGGAGGCATGAGGGGATTGTGGACTGTCAATGGGGATATTGAAATCACCCATAATAATGGTAGAGATGTCAGAGGATAGGAAGTGAGGGAGCCAGGCAGAAAAATGTTCCAGAAATTGATAGGGTGGTCCAGGTGGACGATAAATAGCAGCAATGCGCAGAGAGAAAGGAGTGAAAGTCCTAATAGAATGTACTTCAAATGATGTAAATGTAAGGGATGGTACCTGTGGAATACCTGTATATGTAAAAGATTGGGACAATAGTATTCCTACTCCACCTCCTTTACTATTACCAGGCCTGGAGGTGTGTGTGAAGTGTAGACCACCATGCGAGAGTGCTGCAAGGGAGGCAGTGTCTGTTTGTGTGAGCCATGTTTCTGTTAATGCCAGAAGATTGAGGTTATTAGAAATAAAGAAATCATGGGTGGATGTTAGTTTGTTGCAGACAGAGCATGCATTCCATGAGGGGGTGATGGGAGACATGTGATGTGTCTGAGGTTTGCTGGATTTATATTCCGTTGTGAGTAGGGCATGTGTGTAGGGATGAGAGATGGTTTGTTAAAAGTATTTGGACAACTGTATCAAAAGATGTTTCATGGACATGTGTGGTCTATTCCTTCATTATTTATAAATTAAGCATGCAAAGGGTCTGAAGTTGATTCTAAGCATTGCATTTGCAGTAACCCACAACATATGGTCAAAGGTGCTCTTAATGCAAGTGAAACAGGCCATTATTAGTCTGCAAATGTAAAATACATCAGAGAAATAGTGGGAACTTTAGGAGTGACCAAAACAACAGATGAGTACAGTACATTCTGAGAAAAAAAATAATGCATAGGTGACCTTAGCATCACAAAGAAGCCTGGACATCCATGGAAGGCAACAGTGGAGGATGACCACAGGATCCATTTGGTAAAGAAAAAGCCCTTCACAACATCACAACATCCAGTCAGTGAAGAACACTCTCCAAGAGGTAGGCATAAAAATATCCAAGTCTACCATAAAGAGAAGACTTCACAAGAGCAAATACAGAACATTCACAAGGTGTAAACCATTTATAAAACTCAATAATAGAAAGGTCAAATCAGATTTTGCCTAAAACAAAAGCCAGCCTAGTTCTGGAACAGCATTCTTTGGACATATGAAACTAGGGTAAACCTGTACCAGAATTATAGGAAGATAAAAGTATGGAGAAACTTGGATGGGCTCATGAGCCAAAGCCTCATCTGTAAAACAGAGTGGATGCAGTGTGATGACATGGACATGCATGGCATCCAATGGCACTGAATCACTAGTGTTTATTGGTGATGTGACAGAAGACAGAACCAACCAGATGAATTCTGATGTGTATAGAGATATAATGTCTGCTCAAAGTCAGCCAAATCCAGGAAAGATGATTGGACTGCACTTTACAGTACAGATGGAAAAAGGCCTAAAACATACTGCAAAAGCAACCCAGGAGTTATTTTAATGCAGATAAATGGAATATTTTGCAATGTCCTAGTATATCACCTGAGCTCAATCTGACTAAGCAGGCATTTCACTTGCTGAAGACAAACCTAATGGCGGAAAGATCTGTGAACAAACAACAGCTGAAGAAGGCTGCAGTAAAGGCATGGATAAGCATAACAAAGGAGAACACCAAGTATTTAGTGATGTCCATGGGTTCCAGACTTCAGACAGTCATTTGGCCTGATTCAGAGTTGTATGGTAGGTGGCATCTGGTGTAAATAGATGCCTCCAGATTGCATTGCAGATCCGGGTGCTACGTTGTACCTTCTGCAAAATCATCTGCGATCTGAGTAACCCTGAAGAGCTCAGATTGCCCCTCTACAGCTCTGTAGCTGAGGCTAGGAAATTTACATTGGAAGATGTGAACCCTGGCCTGGCCACACCTACAAAATGGGTCAACATGCTCTTATTTTATAAAACCTTCCCAGTCATCGACCGCACTTCCCCCCTCAAATGCTGACCATTGGGTTTGTGTACTACTGTTAATCAGACCCATTGCCTGCAAAGGATTCTCAACAAAGTAATAAAAATTAACATTTTATTTATGATTTTGTCAATTTGTCCAATTAGATTTGAGCCCTTGAAAATTGGGGACTGTGTTTAAAAATTGTTGCAATTCCTACACATTTCAAACAATATATTTGTTCAACCCCTTGAATTAAAGCTGACATCTACACTTCATTTGCATCTCCATTGTCTAATTTCAAATCCATTTTGGTGGTGTACAGAAACCTAACTGCATTATTACAGAATTTCAGCACTTGATCTTCAATCTATCTTTTGTTCTTTATGTAGCAATATTACTGGGTTAATGGTAAATAGTAATCAGAAGTATAGTGATATAAAATGGAAGGAAAGTCATTGTTTGTTTTAATGGAGCCAAACTTGCCCCAAATTTATAATTTTGCCTGATATTACAATTTTTATAACTGTGTTTTAAGCTCATTTGTCATAAAATGTTTACTATGTGTTTTTTTATACAGAGGAGTCTGCTTCAATTTTAAATGCTTTGTGACTTTGCCTACCCTATTGTAGAGTATTATTTTTTAGATGGTATGCACATGCTTAGTACATATGCTATTTTTTGTATTATCTATTATGTTCTTTCTTTTTGGGGCTAGGATGATGGGACTGTTACCAAAAATTAGCAAAAAATGTATTCTGTACTTTTTTAATTATTAGAGTAGGCTTGTAAAATAAAAAATGGTAGCACAAAAAATATTATTAAAATCAATACAATATGACATTTATTATAAAAAAAGTGCTCATATATACATTTTAATCTGGTTCTTGTGATATAACTTCAAATGTAATGAATTAAACTTGAAACAATGTCAAACTATTTATGGACCACACAATAAACAATGAAGCAGCAGAACATTGCATTATGAATTCAAACATAAGATTCTGATCAAGAACACATTTTAAATATTAGATAACTATGGATTAGCTATAAAAAGTAACAAACAATGAAAGTAATTATCATTGGATGCCACAGAGACTTGATATGAAGGCCAAGGCCAAGGATATCACCAGCATCAGAGAAAGTTAAGCAAGCAGTGAATTGAGATTTGCAATTAGTACATGTTGCTGTGTTGGCCAACAGTGAACATCTCCATCTGTGCATCTGCAGTTTAGAGCCAAGACTATTGGCAACAGTGACATCTTCTGGTAAATATGTAGTAGGTGTGAAAAATTAATTACGAAACTATTGTCCCATAGTTTGCATTGTTACAGTGTCTGTGCTTTAGTATACTAAAAACTATACTGTTTTTAGTATATCATATTTCTATGATAAACATATATCTGCCTTTATAAATATGCATACCATCATTATTTTTACCTTTGCAAACAATGTGTGGCACTGTGTGTGACTACTCAACTTTCTTTCAACTTTTATTATTAAAATTATTTTCCATTTCAGTTTTGTTCAATGTGTAAGTGGCATAGTTTTTTGTTACAAGGATCAAGGTGCCCTACAGTACATTTAATAAAATTTAATTAGCTATTGCAAAATCCTGTTTGTCTTTATTGTCTAAAGCAGCATTTATCATACTCCACCATTACAGTCCAGGGGGTAAATTTACTAAAGTTCGATTTGGTATTCGATTTTTTTAATCGATAAAATCATCTGAAATCAAATTTAAATCAAACTACAAAATCTCTTTACAAATCCCTCATTTGCTAATATTTGATTTTGATTTTGATTTTCAATTCAAATTTGATTTTTGCCGATATTAAAAAGAGAGTTTGTGTTCAGTTTATGAAATCCCTTCCAAAATCGAACCTCAAATCCCCATTAACATTGAATGCAAAAATTAAATTTAACTTCCTCATTACTTCCTATCGGACCAATTGCACACCAAATAACAGGCAAAAAAATTGGAAACACTTGTGCACACTCTAGAAAAGTGAAAGTAATTTATAATTTCTTGATAAATATATGTTCATCTTAAATACACATACACATATATCACATATATATATGCTGCATTTGTCAGTGTTTTTTTCGGACTGTGAATTACACTGTGGAAGGCACCCAGATCAGTAATTATACACTTTCCTCATGAGTGCCGGAACTTGGTTCTATATATATATATTTTCACATAAACGTCCTTATGATTTCTTATATATACAGTGTATATATTTAATTCTATAGAAAAAAAACTTACAGTTTCACATGTCCCATTAAGGCTTCCTAGACATGATCTGAAATTTCACAAACCCTACTGAATTTCTGGCACTCAAACTAAAATAAGCAATGAAATTCCAATCATTAAGGATGATGCCTTAATGGACATGTTCATTATGCAATACAGATGTGGTATGCCATCACACATCAGATCATGTCTAAGAAGCCTTAATGGGACATGTGAAACCGTAAGGTTTTTTGTCAATGAAATTTCATTGCTTTTCTACAATTTATTAACCATCAGGGTCTGGAGGAGCAAACCAGACCACTTGCAGGGGAAAAGGGCAACAAAATGGTACAATTGTGCTGGTGCAGGAGGAGACAGAACACATGAAGTGTTTTGGGGGTGCAGAGGGAGAGAAGGGGGGCAGGCTGCAGGTGTGCGGGACAGTGGCAGCAGCAGGGTGCAGAGCAATAGCAGCAGTGGGGCATTTCACAGGGGCATCAGCGAGCAACAGTGGGAAATGATAATGATATCATTAACATTCATTTATATCACTATTTGCGTATGCACCATTAGTGAGATCCATCCATGCATCTGTTAAAATTTGAATATGTATAAATTTTTATAAATAATAATGTGACCCTCCCCAAGGCACAACCATCCTAGGCTTTCCAATGCTGATCCTGGTTGTGAAAATACAGGGGACAAAAAGCATAGGAGTCACCTGTATTTAGCATAACCAGCACCTAGCTTTTCAGAGCCAGTCCTAGTTTTGGAAATACAGATTACAAATAGAGTAGGGGTCCACTATATTATCCATAACCAGCACCAAGCTCTTTCTAGTAGGGGAGTAATGCCACAGACAGGGGAACCCTTTCACTGGGTTCCCCAGCCAAAGCATTACTCTGGACCGCTAGTCAGCCAAGGCAAGGAATCCCTGGGGAGGTGGGGATGCTCCCAATAAAGTGGTCCCCCACTCCAGGGCACCCCATTCCTAGGCTGATAGCCCGGGGCTATCCCTTGCACCCTTGGGTGGTGGGTGCTGGGTTCATAGTTTATAGTGTAGTGCAAAGAAAGATGAAATAATATTGTCTTTTGCAGGAGAGCCTCCCCTGCATGATGTTACTTGGAGAACCACACGTACCAGCTAGCAGGGCAATACAGTCCCGCTGGTACCTGTAGTTCCACTGCAAAATAAATATTAAAAAAGACATTACACACACACCGTGAAAGTACAATTTTATTAACACATACATGCACGCTCACTATCTTACATACTCACCTAGTATCCCTGCATGCATCAAAACACAGTTGCCTGCATGGATCAGTGCAATTCTTGTGGCAAGCACCTGTGATAAAAGACACAGATGCACAGACGGATCAGTGAGATCCCTGTGCATCTGTTTAAAAAAACTGAATAAAAGTATTTTTTTTTAAATATGGTGTTCCCCCCCCACCTCCCCAAAGCTCAACCAGCCCCAGGCTTTGGCGATCCAGTACTGGTTGTGCTAAATACAGGAGTCAAATGATGTAGGGGTCCCCTGTATTAAGCACAACCAGCAGTGGGCTTTCCAGAGCCAGTCTTGGTTGTCAAAATGCATTGGACAAAATACATAAGGGTCCCCTGTATTTAACACAACTAGCACTGGGCTCAGCTGGGCCAGTCCTAGTTTTGCAAATACATAGGGGTCTCCTGTGTTTGCCATAATCAGTACTGGACCCTTTCTAGTGGCGGGATAATGCCACAGCCAGGGGAACACTTTCACTGGGTCCCCTGGCTAAAGTAATGCACCTGACCAATAGTCAGCTCAGGCCAGAGATCCCTAGGGAGCTGCGGTCCCCCCGCAAGAAAGGGGGTTCCCTGCTCCAGGGCACCCCTGGCCTAGGATGATAGCCCAGGGCTATCCACAGCACCCTTGGGAGGTCGGTACCGGGTTGATTGTGTAAAGTGTAGTGTTAAAAATGATTGTCCTTTGCAGGTTAACCACAGGTTCCAGCAAGCCTCTTTGACTGCCAGGATCCCAGTGCTGGAATTCAGATCAGTGTGGGAGGACTGGTGATGGAATCCCAACATGGCTGGAGATGCCTGACAGCTGGCATCCCAAACATAAAAATAGTGGGACCAGGTAGGTGTTAGGTTTAGGTGCCCAAGGGGGAGTTAGTGTTAGACTGCAGGAGTGGGGAGGTTAAGGTTAGGCTCCAGAGAGGGGGGATTAGGGTTAGGTACCACCAGGCGAGGGTTAGGTATAGGCACTTACTGGGAGGGTTAGGATGCAGGGTAGGGAGGATTAGTTTCAGGGTGCAGGAAAAGAGGGTTAGAGGGGAAATAGGACAGGGGAACACTAATTACCATTCCCCTGTTGGAAATGTAAGTAGCAGGATGCTGCTGTCAGTATATTGACAGCAAGCATCCTAAGTGTCGGGATATCATACCCAACCCACAGGATAGACTGTATGGTCAAAGTGTGATTAAATGGATATTCAACACACTGTAAGAATGCACTTTTCCTCTACAGATGGAGTAGATGTAGGAAAAAGAAGAGAATGAGTCATTTCAATGGTAGTCAATACTAAATGTATGTTGGGGTTATGGGATGATAAAGTAGTTCTCACAGTGTAGGACAAAGCAAGGCAGTACCTCTATCTCAAACAGACTGTACTAAATATTTCTGGGTATAGTTTAGTGCAGGTTACTTATACATGCAGTGGAAACTAAACAACTCCTTTAAGTTGTAAGGGAATTGGTATGATATCCCAGTGGCTGAATACTCCAGGATCCTGACAGGGGCAGTAAGTACCCTAACCTTGCCTTGGTGGTGCCTAACCCTAACCTCCCTGGGTGGTGTCTTACCCTAACCTCACCCTGGTGGTGCCTAACCCTAACCCCCCCCCCCTTTCCTGCACCCTATACCTATACCTATACTCCCTGGGGGTTGACTAACCTCAACATTCCCCCAATGGTTACAAGAAAAATAGCAGCACTGAACTTCTAATTCATTAATAAATAAATGCACTGATGTAATGGTCACAATACACATAATTCATATTCCAAATTATTTAATAATAATAAAACCATATAATATGCATAAACATTGTTTCCAAAGTAATAAAGTAAAATTGATTAAATATCAGCTGTAAACTAACAGGTGGAAGGTGTACACATAAAAATCAGTCTTGCTTGTTTCCTATTTGTAGCACTGGGCCAAATTGAGACAATGTAACTGAATACTTAGAGATCCTCTTTTAGTGGGGGCACAATCAACAGAGATGATACTTCTCACAAATATATCGCTGGAGGGTAATGTCCCATAAAAGTTGGTATAAATGGAAACAATACGTCATCACCAGTTTTGCAATGTTTTTTGAGTAGAGCCTCATCCACCGGCAAAGGAATACTTTCCAAAGAGAATATAGATAGTCCCAATTAAAGATGCTGCAGCATATGGTCCAGTGTTGGTTCAAGCAATTCCATCATAAATAGGTTCTTTGGGTAGTGGGAGATTTAAAACTTGATGCATTTCGCTGCTATCCTGGGCAGCTTTATCAAAGGTGACAGTCCATGTCCCATGTTAGGGTTTAAATACCCTTTTTAATGAGTAGCTGATAGCACCTGATTTAGATAATTAATTACTAAAGTGCATTTCTATGTATATAAATAAAATAAAAACAATTCATAAAACATATATTATGTATCTATAGAGACTTAAAGACAGACTTACTGAAAAAAGTTTATAATATTCTTAAGGAGAACGATGAATTGAAATATCCCTGGCTGCTGAATTGGAATGGAGATAGTCACATGACACTCACACTGCGGGCTTACAAATCGTAATAGCCCTTATTTAGTGATAAAATTTGTTAATAATCCAAGGATGTTCCTACCAACACCAGTGACTATTTGCTTTCTTATGTGGGTCCCTCAGAGTACGCGATCGCCGTAATAACATCACAGCTTCCCGGTTTGCGGTTCACCGGTGACTTACGGTAATTGGACCACATAACATTACATCATTTCCTATCTGTGAGCCACAAATGGCAATCAGACAGTGCACTTGAATAACTACGTGGAGTGCATGGACCTAATAACTTTTATGCATAGCGGTATTACACTAAGACATATATAAATTATAGTGTATATACATAAACATGACAATAAATAATATATGATAGAAGTAATGATATTATAATTAATAATAAGAAATGGAAAATAAAAAATAATGACCATGTTCATATTAATAATAATAAGAATGAAAGATAAAAAATAATAATAAGAACCATAATTAGAGGTGTTAGGTGAATAAAAAAAACACAAAAATAAATATATGAATATAGAAGTTACACAACCCGACAAAAGAAAAAATGACAGGGATTGAGAGATAAATATGGAGGGTCACAATAGTTGAACTTCATATAAATCATTGGCAATAGTATAGAATAAAATAACAATAGATGAGGATCTTGCATATCTCCATTAATGAGTGATTATATCACGATATTTAATTCCACAGAATAATTATGACAGTTTGGAAAAATAGAGTTCATCTTGTATATCCAATATACTTCTTGTTTACAAAGGTTCCTAAAACGGTGTCTTCCCTGTAAGGTGGTTTTGATGTGTTCCAGACCCACTATTTTGAGACTACTTGGATCTCCACTGTGAATATCTGATAGTGTTTGGATACACTATGGGTTGGGACTTTGTGTAATATGTTTCTACAATGTTCTAAGAAAGGAACCTTAAGTGGGTGAGTTGTTCTGCCAATATATACCAAATTACAACTGCAAACTAGCATATAGACAATGTATGTTGAGTCATAGTTGATGAAGTTTTTAATAACATAGGGTTTCTCCAGCCATTCTATTTTCATGTTTTTTGTATAGTTACATGTGATGCATCTATTTTTTCCACACTTAAAGAACCCCTGTTGTTTCTTTTGTAGCCAATTAGTCTCTGGACCCAAACCTTCTCTTTGGTCTTCTAAGCATTACACCAACAGGAGGTCAGACTGGGACCCTATCCGCCTAAAACCTGGCCAGGATACAAATGGACTGCCTCGTGTTTGTTTCATCCCAATCGTAGAAGGGGTGTCTGAATGCATAACCAGACAGACAAACAAATTAACAGACCAATTAATTTTATATCTAAGATTATATATATGATAAAATATTTATTAACACATAGGTTTATCAGGCCAAGCAAAAAAAGAGCACGTATCATGTTACATCTGTGACTTATATTTCAATAAAGGTTTTTTAGTAAACAGGACACAGTGATTCTTGCATGCTTCTTTACTGTAAACTACAGGAAACCAAAGATACAGAAGACAGATTCATATGCAAACTAAAACACACAAAAAAAGATCCATTGTAATCTTCCACTTGGTTACATACACAACAATAGGAACTATGGCCCTCATTCAGAGCCGCTCGCTAGCGGCCGTACGCTCGTTCCGAGCGATGTTCGCACATCTGCGCATGCGTACGGTTTTTAGTACGCATGCGCGAACCAGTCAGTGCGGCTGAAAATCGTTTGTACGCTATATAGCGAGTGCCTGCTATTTTGAGTGACAGAATGAGGCGTATGTGGGTGGTAACAGGGGAAGGTGCTTGTAAACGGGGGAGTGGAATTCGAACGCAGGCGTGCTTAAAGGTCAAAATGGGCGTTTTAAGGGAGTGCATAATTAATACAGCAGCGTCATTGACCACGTCACTTGGTTTTTTTTAACTCAGAACTGCTCGCAAAATAGCGGTTGAAAAAACCAACCACAAGAATAGCGAGCAGTTCATACGCTGTTCGATGTTCTCGATTAATCTAATAAATAGCGGACATGACGTATGGTGCGAGCGGCCAGGGGGCGTTTTTAACAAATAAACGAGCGTATGTTTTGCACGCTCGTTCAGACTTAGAGGTGTGAACAGACTGCAATTTGCGAACGGATCATTTGAATAGCCACCCCTTGTTTTTGAACGAACGACCGCAAATAGCGAACGGCTCTGAATCAGGCCCTATATACACTACATATAGCACACACTTAAGCAGCTTTAGTCCCATCATACACTGTGTCACCATGCCCGCATATGAGTGACCGCTGATTTGATGCAAAGCACCTTTTTCAAGGAATGCCACAAACATGCAGACTAGGTGACATTCCTTGCAAAACAACTGTCACTCTTGGTCTACCTATCAGGGCCAGTTCTTGTGGCATAGGTGATTATGATGGTGTAAAAGCTGCTTAAGTGTGTGCCATAACTGTTGTAATGCTTACATATATGTGTGTGTTTTCACTTCACAGTGGGCAGGTTGCTACTTGAAGTGGTTGCGGTCTGTCTGTGTATTCCCTACTGTACATGTGGTTATATCAATCACCATCACAGAATTGTTCTCCTGTACTCTACTAACGCTTCACAGGACCAAAGCTCTATTAGTAACGATGCAGCTGAGTTGACCACACAGAGGCAGAATGCTACTGCATTGCCACCTACTCAGCTGGCCCAAAGTACTAAATAGAGGTCTAACCTGAGGGGCACATGTTCCACAGCCATGGCACAGCCAATTCCCTGACAAATAGTTGTTGCACGCTGCCAACACGGTTAGCTTTCTGTACAAGAAGGCAGCATAGTTGCCATATCTTCTCCCATTCTTCTATTTTGTTTTATCCTTTGTTCTCTCAGCACTTGCATTGGCAGGGAGCAAAACTTGTGGTATAAAATGTAGAGATGGTGTTTCACAAATGTTGCTACTCAGAAATAAAAGGAAGGGGAGGTAATGGAAAAGATGAATGACAGTGATTAAATAATAATATAAAATGATATAAAATGCCACTTTCCTTATATATTATGTAGATCTTCTTATGATGAATGCATATGCATGAAATTATATAAAGAGACATAATATTATAGTGCAAAACTGTAAATACAGAGGTGCAGAAGTGGACACTGTCCACTTTAGGTTGCAATATAAAGTACCATACATAAGATATGTAACAAGAAAGCACTATAAGATCCCAATAGTATTTATTAATACAATAAACCAATACAATTGCACATAAAAAAAAAATAGTAATAATCGTCCAATCTAGGTACCATGTTTCCCTACCAATACTAGACAGCATATGGTTAAGTGTGCTTGAAATCTAACCTTATGTCATGAGTACCAGCTTTGATAATGGTTCTTTTTTCCATTTATTTTGGCTCTCTCTTTGCTGGAGGCAAATCACTAATAATTGCAGAAACTGGAAATTCAAAACACACCTGAACTGAATAACTTAAGGCATTCACCAAAACTAAAAGCTCATATCTCATTTTCTGGTTTACACTTCAAAAACGAATGTGTATTTTTAAAGTTATTTCTGATTTGTTTACATAATTTTGCATTCTGATTTCTTTTTCATTTAGCAGACTTTATAATTAGATGGCAGCTTTCCATGTAGGCATCACTGAGCAAATGGCAGTAAGTAGCACAGATGCAGTGATTAGTATAAGATAGGGACACAGAAGCAGCAGCTGTAATTATTTTCACATGTTCGGAAATGCACTTTCACCCAGATAATATGCGCCATAACAGACTCTGGCTCTAGTTTCTGCCCTTGTGAACTATAAAGATTCAGCAGACGCTTGTTTGCAGTGAGCTTTTCATTGTATTTTCTAGTCTCAACTATTGTACAATTTACAAATGCAAAGTAACAATCTTTCTCCCCAAAGTAAAAATACAATCTCTATGTACATCAACACAATACAGTCTTTCATATGGGCCAAAGTTTTGTGGCTAACATAACAAAATGTAATACAATATAGTCCTGTAAATGAAATAAAACTGATTTTGGTGCCAAGCAAAACATATGATAACTAAATTACTTTTAATACTAATTTATTTTGGTCGCAACATTTTATCTTTGTTGGGATTAATTTCTTCTTAATTTCTTCATTATAGAAGTATCCATTAAGATATGCATATATCATTGTATAAGGAGAATAATAAATGAGTACATTTATAAGATTCAAGCAGGGCTGATCCTGCCCTTATTACACAGAATTAAAAATTAATTAATTAACTAAGTAAAACAAAAAATGGACCTCATTCTTAGTGATTATTCCATATCACCGGACTTGCAGATTTTGTTCGCAACCTAATAGGGCTGCACACAAAAATATTCAAGGTCAGGGTGAGATCGGGCCTCGAGGAGGGCAAGTTGCGATGCCATTATTGGCATTTGTAAGCAGTTGCAACACCAGTTCACCCATTTTGTGGCTAATTGAATTGAACCATTAAAGTAAACACTGGCAGATTCATCACACACAATTCTCTATAGTAGTGCTATAAAGGGGTTATGTCTTAATTTCAATATTTAACAAATAGTGGTAATCTAAGTATACAGCTGTTTATCACTGTATTGCAAATGTCATCTATCGATGGCAAGAGCGATACAGTCCCCATTGCTGGCAATGGATACCTGGCAGCAGCCTTTCCGGCTACAGAGAAGTTTTCCAGGTACTGCCAAGTTCCCGCCGGGTGGATGTGTCATGCGCATGACACAGCAACCGATTGATGGCAGCGATAGGCTGACAGTAAAACAGCAGAGGACTCTGCTGAGGAGGGGGATCATCGCTGATTTTGCCAAAGTAAGTAATGTTGAATACTGTACCAGTTGCATATTCATTAGTATCACTGCAAAACTAAATAAAATATGCACCTGGTATTAAGGTAGAGCTTATTTCCCCTTCGCTCTAGGGACCTGGAAATGATGCAGTTCCATGCCCATTAAGGCCAACTAAAGAAGAAAGTTGTCCACTCACCATGCTTCGGGCTCAGTGGCTCGCTACGCTCGCCACAAGATTATATTCCCCCTCTATGCCCACAAGGATTGTAGGGAATGACGTTGGACAGTAGCTGATGACATCAGGGTCCTCTCCGCGAATAGAATTTAGACACTACCCTGGTATTAAGGTGTGCTCTAAAGTGGAGCCCTCATTCTTAACTAGCTTAGAGCATGATATCCTAATTAGTTTTAATAGGAGACATTTTTTACAATGCAATTGAACTTTGGCAGAGAAGCACATATCTAGACACAATTTGTCCAATGAAAAGTCAGGTAGCAAGGGCCACTAAGCCTTAGGGCAACAGAGTGTACTGCTGAGTGTCAAGAACCTGTGCTGACTCTCAGATACAGCAACTTTGTACCAACTGGTCCTGATGCCAGCACACCTCGGTCACTTACCAAAATCACACTGCCACCACAAAAGGGAATGATGGGCCCTTTGCATTTCCTGAACAAATTCTTTATATTTCACCTTCAATTACAAACAGATATGTAACATGGGCCTCACAGGCTCACAGGTTCAATAAGAATCATAGAGAATATGCTAGATTAAATGTGTTTAATTCGAAAAATTATTTTTAAAAAGGACATACAGATTTATACATGCAAACAGTTTTAGAATACTATAGAAATAATAATACAGAGATCTAAGGCATTAACAACAGAAGCCTTAGGAACTTTCTGCTGTGGGGGATTTCACAATACAATTTGGTGCATCCCAGCACATAGCTGCTCTCCCCAATGAATGGATATTGAATGCTGAGTGACGTGGTTTCTTATACCCACCCAGCTTCTTGGTTGCATCCTCAAAACAGATTAAATCTGTCCATTTAGCAGAGTCCATATAATTTACAATATACCTCTGGCCATCATGATATGTGAATTGAATTATACATGTGGTCAGGAAATATTTGGGATTCAGTAACCTGCAACATCATATAATCTGATCGAACAAGATTTGTCCCCTTACCAGACTTCTAGACTCTGGAGACAAGTCTAGGTGAGATCTCTTCCTGGCTCGCCCCCTCCCTTGTGAATAGTATACACATTCTGTTTACATCCTGAGAGGTGTAAAGACAACCTCCATATGTCCCTTAACCTAGCTCAATGCCTGGGACTGCAAATTACATACTTGAAATTGACAGTTTGAAAATAGCATGCCTTCAATACAGAATAAACATTAATACAACATACAGTTTGCAAAATTCCATATTTTGGGAACAGATTATGTGAATTATCGCAGCACCTACACCTGAAGATGGGCACAGGATAGATAGTGATTCACCTATCACATTTTCTCCTGTGCCCCAGATACCATGTCCTCTACTTGTCAGGAGAGTCCATCAGCATTCTCATGTTTTCATGATGGGTAACCAATGGTGATTTCCCAGGCTCCCCTTCAAAATGGGACTGATAGGGGTGCAGAGTGTCAGCTAGCTGTTGTAGCTGCGCCTCAAACAGCTCCTCACTGCTGTGCACATCTACCAGGGACCCCCACTTTTAGCAGCAGCTGCTAACTCCACCAAAGGGTTGAGTTTCTCCTCCATCTCAGGTAAGTTACATCGAGCTAACACACCAGCTCCCCTGTCATGACAGTCTGCCCCTTTCACCCCTCCTCTTTTGTCACTATATAATTGACATATTTGATGTGAGGTACTATCGAGTAGGGGCCCTCCCAGGCAGCCTGTAGTTTATTAGGGATCAGAAGAATGACATTTCGGCTAGAGAAGAGCGGGTCTGGTTCTTTGAAAACCGGACACACCAGAACATTGCAATTCCAAGTCGGATCCAAGTCTGGCTCAAGTTTTCCTGCCTGATTCAGATCCAAAAATGAGGCAAATGTCATGACTCTGCAGGTGGTCAGTCCCCACTCTGCAGGGGTGCTTTGTTGTCCATCAAGGGGCTGCTGCCTCATCCAGGGTTGCTCTTCCCCAGTGTAAAATAAATTATTGTTCAGTGACACTGCCAGCTAGACCACAGTTTATCATCCACATATTTGTGACTTTGCAGGTGGTCCACCTGCACACCGCAGGGGTGCTTTGTTGTCCATAAGAGGTGCTGAGGTGCTGTGTTGTTCATCAAGGGGCTGCATTTCCCCAGTGTAAAAAAATATATTGTTTGGTGACACTGCCGACTAGACCACAGTTTATCATCAACATATTTGTGACTTTGCAGGTGGTCCATCTGCACTCCGCAGGGGTGCTTTGTTGTCCATAAGGGGTGCTGTGTTGTTCATCAAGGGGCTGCTGCCTCATCCAAGGGTGCTCTTCCCCAGTGTAAAAAAAAATAAAAGTTAAATAAAATTAGGCCAGACCACAGTTTATCATCCACGTATTATGACACTATAAGTCATAGCACTGTGTTATTCTTATTCATAAAAAATATTGTGACACTGTAAGTGGTAGCAAAGTTTGTTATTCTTTTCTTATTCCTAAAATATCTTGTGAAACTGTGGGGCAGATGTATGAAGCTCTGAAAAGTGATAAAGAACAGAGTGATAACCGACCAACCAATCACCTCCCAACTCTCATTTTTTAAGCACAGCCTGGAATATGACAGTTGGAAGCTGAATGGCTGGCCAGTTATCACTCTGCATTTTATCACTTTTCAGAGCTTCGTACATCTGCCAGTGTAAAATAAAAAATATTGTGACATTGTAAGTGGCAGTGCAGTGTGTTTTTCTTTTTTTATTCATAAAAAATATTGTGACACTGTAAGTGGTAGTGCAATGTTATTATTTTCTTGTTCATGAAAAATCTTGTGACACTGTAAGTGGTAGCGCAGATTTTTACTCATAAAAAATATTGTGACACTGTAAGTGGTAGTGCAGTGTTATTATTTTCTTGTTCATAAAAAATCTTGTGACACTGTAAGTGGTAGCAAAGTGTGTTATTCTTTTCTTTTTCATAAAAAATATTGTGACACTGTAGGTCATTGATGCTGCAGTGTAATATTTAAAATTGGCATAAATTGACGTGTGTGGAGTACCCCACTTCATTCATGTTTGTTGGTATGAAGAATGATCAGTTGAGAGTAGAGGATTAACCACATACTAGTTCTGGAGCTGCTGCCAGTGCCACCAGTCATGGTGACTAGTCCGTCTAAATCATCTACTAAAGTCGATGCCCAATGGCATACTGAGTTTATGTCATGGCATCTAAAATCAAAGAACCAATCTTTTACAGTGGTAAAGAAAAAAACATCAAAAGGAAAGTTAGCTGCACAAAGACATAGAATTGGCAATATGCCTTTCACCACATGAAGTGGCAAAGAAAGGGTAAGGCCTTAGCCTTTATTTATGACTGGTGGTTCTGCCTATTATGATTATGTAAGCCCTTCTCCTTGTAGATATTTAAAAAAAAATTAAATTGTTAAGTCATAGGAGCCAACTGTTTGCTCAAAAATGTTACAAATCCCTGAGGACAGTCTAAATGTTTTGGTGGGTGTCATGAGTGAGCATGACCTCTCCAATACTGTACTCAAAGAGGAACCTCCTTCCACCACTTGCGCATCCTCTGCAAATGTGGGGATGAGCAGCATAAGTCAATATGCTGACATAGAAATTGAAGATGCTTCTGTGAAACTGCATCAGGATGAGGAGGATATTTGTGTAGCTGATGCTAATAAGGATGCTGATGATGAAGATGTTGATGAGGATTTTGTTTGTGCAAATCAGACCCCAGTGGAAACAGTTTCTGCCCAAGATAAGGAAAAGCCAATTGTCATGCCTGGGCATAAAACATAAAAATCCACTTCTTATGTGTGGAATCATTTCTACCCAAATCCAGACAACAACTGTCAAGCCATCTGTACCTGTTTTCATGCCAGAGAAAGTAGAAGTAGGGACTCTAAACATCTAGGAACCTCCTCCATGTTATGTCATCTACTGCGCATCCATCAAAAGTGCTTGCAAAATTCAGAAACTTTGGCAAAAAAGTAACAACAAGCAGTCCACCATCAGCTAGCTCCCTTCTTTCTGCTAGATCCAAGCACCTGGCATCTTCACCACCAACACCTTCATCAACAATATGCTTAATCATGATTGTAAGTAGACTTGCATCCAATTTGATAAGGCTAACTCAGTCCTCCCCTATCCTAGATTCCTCAGAATAATTCTTGACCACTACACCTGCTGCTGCTACTGGGAGTGGATCTTCTCCCCAGAAGGGGACCAGGAAGACTACTAGTAGTAGTTCTAAAAAACAATTGACTGTTAAACAATCCTTTGCAAGGGGGAGCAAGTGTGACAGCAGTCATCCAGTTGCACAGCGGATCACTGATGCAATAACATCTATGCTGGTATTAGATATGCATCCAATATCTGCCATTAGTGCAGTGGGTTTTAGACAGTTAATTGAGGTCCTCTGTCCCTTCTACCATATCCCACCTAGGTTCCACTTCTCTAGAAAAGCAATTCCCAGCCTATACAGGGACATTAAAAAATATCTTACCTTACTCAAGCTTAGTGGAAAAAACTTTTTGTGTTGTGCAGAGTGCTGAAACCCTTTGAACTAATCACATGTGAAGTGAGTTCAGACACTGCCAGCTTGAGTCAGGTAATTCCCCTCATTAGACTGTTGGAAAAGCAACTTGAGAAACTGAAGGAAGAGCTGAGATGAAGAGATTCCGCTAAGTATGTCAGACTTGTAAATCAAGTCTATTATTCACTTTGCCAGGATCCAAGGTATGTCAAGATCTTCCAATCAGAGCAATACATTTTGGCGACCGTGCTCGATCCTAGGTTTAAGTCATACATTGTGTCTTTCTTCCCAATTGACACAGATCTGAAGACATGCTAAGAGCTGTTGGTAAGCAAATTGTCAGCTCAAGCAGCACATTATGGCTCCTCCTTCAAATTCTTCATCAAGTTTGGTTGCCAGGAAAAAACTTAACTTTCCCAAAAAAAGACCCACAGGTAAGACAAATGAGTCAACACAACCAAGTTTTGATATCTGGTCAGGTCTAAAAGAATTTCCTACAATTAATGAGACCTCTACTGTGACTCCATCTAATATGGCCACCATTCAAAGAATGGTTGAGGACTATTTTAATGATAGCATCCAAATAGGCATGTCAAACAGTCCATTTCACTACTAGCAGGAAAAAAAGAAATTTGGAGGCCCTTGCAGAAACTGGCTTTGCTTTACTTGAGCTGCCCACTCTCCAGTATGTACTCAGAAAGAGTTTTCAGCACAGCCGGGAATCTTGTCAGTGATCGGCATAGGAGGCTACTTCATTAAATTGTGAAAAAGATGATGTTCATCAAAATAAACTACAAATATCACAAGAAAAATCTTTACTGCCAATTACATTAAAAAATTACAGAGGCACCTGAGGCTGTAATGGTGGATTCCAGCAGGGAGAATTAATATTGTGTGAAGAGGGTGAGGGTGAGGTATCAGATGATGATGGCGACAACATCTTGCCTTTGTAATGCAAGTTTGTGCATGGAGAGATCATTGTCAGCAATGTCAGCTGCCCATTGGTAGCTTGTTTTGTGGAGGCCGAAACAAATGAATTGTTTCAGCCACATTTGGCAGTCCCTGTCACTGAAGTGATTGGTTTGTTAACTTGTGCATGTCCTGTATACAACATAAGGGTAGGTGGAAGGGCTCAAGAACAATTCCATCTTGCACCTCTTTTCTTTGTATTATGTATTGTTTGGGGCATTGCTGCCTGACATTTTTAATTTTATAGTTTATGAAACTGCCATCCTGTCTGCCACTGCTGTGTTGCAAAAGTTTAATAGATGTCCTATATTTTTCAAACTGCCATGCTTTTGTGCTGCTACGCTGATGCTTTCTTGTTTATAGTTTTATACAGTGTATTTATTTCAACTAAAATCACAAATAGGTATTCTTGCAAAATACTCTTATGCAATTTTTCAACCTTGGTTTGTAGATACCTACCTGGTGGACTTGGCTTTCTTTGATCATAACAGCCATGTTTGATCAGATACAACTCAAACACCAAATGGAAAGGCTATTTTGTGATGGTATCTGGAGATGTTTTCATCACCAAGTTAAAAATGGAGCCCCCCAAGTATGTGCACGTGCCAAAAAACTAGGCGTGGTCATGTCACAAGGGGCATGGTCACTGGAAAATTAGTGTGTCATGTCAACATGACACAATAACATTTCTCGTCACTCTCGGAATATTCCATTCCATATTCACTTTAATTCCCAATGTAGTAGTGCCCTTTATGAAATGTCCCCAGTAGCCTGCTCCTGTTGCATCCACTGCTGTCCACTCCTCCATCCTCCATCCTCCCAGCCTGCTCGGCACTATGGGAGAGACATCATGATATCTCTCCCATCACCACTGGGGGAGCTGGAAGGTGGAGCTCATGAGTGAGCACCAGCGTGGCTTCAGCAGTTGGCGCAACTACAAATGAGATTATAGCTGGCTCTCATTGCCTGCTAAAACAAACACACCACCGCTGGGTAGTATGAGTGTACTACCTGGCACAGGCAGCTGTGTTTGTTGCTGTGTAGTGTGAACCGCATGCACTAAACTGACTTAAGACCCATGTCCTGGACCACAGGCAGTTGTGCCCCCCACGCACGCCACCGGTCTGGTGGCAGTTGACACTGATGTGCCAAACTGTATCTCAAGTAAAACACAGGATTTCCCCCACCCCTCAAAAAAGGCATGATCGATAACTGCTTTGACATTGCAAATATTATAATTTTGACTGTATATATGCCTATCAGTGTCAGTAAGCATATATACTATGGGTGTCTGAGGACTGGTACAAATATCCATGCTGATAATGATGACAGCTCAGACCTTTTAAAGGTTAAATATATAAATGAAAGAAATATTAAATAAATGGCATGTCAAACTGCCCCCCTCCACCCACAATTGCTGTGAAAATGATTGGACATATAACATGGGATCAGCACTATGCAATAACTATCTGGTGATACTATAACAGGGTTGGGTCCCTTGTCATAATGTCGAGTATCCCTAGCCTTTCAGCACAGGGCTGAATTCCCTAGGAATTAGACCCAGGACAATTAAAAGATGTTGAAAGTTATATACACAGCCAACTAAAGACATGTTTTCACAATCAAAGCTGCCAATATTTAAAGATTCATATAGTGGAGTCTCAGGATGTAATTGTTAGGTCCTGTGCAGGTGCAGTATATGCCTGGCTCTCATGTGCAAAGAGTCATGATTTTAGCATGCAGTAGTCATTGTTTAAAATCACTCTTCTCCTCTGGCAGTTGCTGCAGATGCAGGGTACTTTATGTAACCTGACTCAATGGACTCCGAGTCTGTGGTATTCAAATTGTGAACTCTGTAAATAACCTCCTGCTTTATTTTGCAATTGAGCCACAGCAACATTATACTGGATAGGGAGATTAAGAACTATTTACTCTTAATTAGTTGTAAGTACCTGATGCTCATTAAATCATTTCCATACTCATATAAACTGCTTTCTGCAATTTGCTCACTTCCAGTTTATTGAGCTTGTCTTTGTGAACCAGCATTCTAAACACTGTGTTCCAGAATTATTTCCATTGATTTGACCCCTGGCTTTCAGACAACTATCTCTGGTTCTTATATCCTAGGTTCTCAGAAAACCACAATCTCTGACTCTGGACTCCTTGGCTTTTCCTGGACTTTACTTGAGTCCTCTAAACCAATGTACTTTAAAGTACTGTACATATAATTTAAATATTGAAATCCTCTCAAGAAATTCCATAAAAGTGACAGTACTACTCTACAGTGAGAGCTGTAGTTGTCCTGAGGTTGGTCATGGTGTGTAGATTTTGATATAGAAAATCACTGATGATTGCAAACACAGATACTCCAATTTATGAATATTCAGGAATTTAATTACCCTAATGGACAGTTCCAATAAATGAATTGTAATAGGTCATTCAGTGCTAGGTTCACTAGAGAGAAACACAATGAGTCCATTTTTAAAGGAATTAGTGAGCACCAGGATTGCAAATTATTTGGGGTACATTTACTAATGTGAGAGTTTTTAGAAGTGGAGATGTTGCCCATGGTAACCAATCAGATTCTACTTAACATTTAACTAGCACCTTCTAAAATATAATAGATAGATTCTGATTGGTTGCTATGGGTAACATCTCCACTTCTAAAAACTCTCACTTTAGTAAACTTACCCCTTTGTGTCACTGAACAGATTTCCACTTGTCTTGGTAATGCTAGAAGTACAGCATAGCCAGGTGCCTGAGGGAGAAAAGATTTTTGGAAGTCAGAGTCTGTGTGATTCGAGAAACACTTTGATATAAATCTGAGTATGTGTACTAACCACCACTTTCAGATTTATTTTTGAAAATCCATACTACTGTGACTTTTTGTCTGATATTACTTTTTTTTTGCTTTCAATGACAGTAGCACATTTTTGACATATTTTATTTTGCTTATTTTATTAAAACCAAAGGTTCACTTAGCAAATGCATGGATATGTGCAAGTGTAAAATTGTATCCATAATAGGCATATTTTGTTAAAGCAAATAAGTTCAAGTCAGTCACGATTTTTCCATGAGTCGGGGAAAAAAGCCAATGAAATTAAATGAAAGATGCAGAGTAAGCAGTTTGTGCAGCTTTATTCAATGTAGACAGCTGTCCAGACTGTAAAATATTGCATTAGAAATATTTATTTACAGTTCCAAAGATACAAGGATCTTGTGACAAAAGTAATAAATGGTATGCTTAGTGATGAACAAGCTCAAGAGTTTTGAAATGGCTGCGAGGTCGATACATGCATAATGCATTGGTTGGAGCATTGCAGACAAAGCCACTGTAAATGACAATATTTCTAAACTGGACAGGATCATTTGATTTTTAGAGCTGTCTCTTGCTCAAAAACTGCCCTTAAATGTCTAAATTAATGATAGTGTAAATGTACTAAAAACAGCATGCTGTAATGAAGATGACATAAAATCCCTGCTGCTGAATTAACACTCCAAAAAGGTCCAATAAGGTGATGAATTATTTAGGAAAAGTAGATGACAAATACAAAATTAAAGAACAGCATTATCCCTCTGGCAACACATTCAATGTTTTGAAAAGTATTAATGGTGCCCAAGTTAAAACAATTAAAACAGATAAAACAAGAGAAAAAAGTGATGTAAATATATTTTTAGAGCAGTATAAAGACACTGGGTGAATATTTATTAATTGGAATTACTATTATGCAGTTTTATTGAGACTGAAAGTCCACAATGTGTGGTGGATTAAAAACCCCTAACTAGCATGTAGTTTACTGCTCCCATCCGATGCTGTTTTATTGATTGCCACAGCACAGTTTTGAAAAATTTATACTAGATAAATTATCACTACTGCTATATTAAGAGCATTTTCTATAAAGGAAGTTAGGAATGTATTGTGAATCTGTGATGGTCAACTCCCTTCTCACAAATTGTTTATCTTAGACTTTATTGCATTTAGTGTGTCTGGGGGTGCGGTCCCAATCAGTGAGCACACAGAGACATGTTTGTAACTTTAGTTATTAGTGTTCACTAAGGCTGCATAGACATAGGCTGTATTAGATTCAAAGTGTTAGATTATAGGTGTAATTACAATTTGATAACTAAATCGGAGTTATGCCTGAGTTAAACAGGAGGAAAACTGAGGGAAACCAACCTCAAAACCAGAACACTTTCTGATCAACAACAAGCAACATATTTATGTGAATTACCAAAATCACCATCTTCTGCTTTATGAATATCCAGGAAACTCCTTACTGCACTCACTGCTTGGACATTGCAAATACTTCCCTATCTGCATGCTGGCCTTGTTGATTGATCTTTGTTGATCATAACACTTTGGACTGGATCGGCTCGGTACATTGTAATTTTGCCCTCATAATACATAAAGTCTTGTTTGTATTGCCTTTTCCCATTGGTCACATCTTTTTGGGGTGTTCTTAAGTTTTTTCTGGGTTTTTTATGCCGTTGTCCTTTGGGGGGCTGTTCCAATGGTTCTGAGTGGTTTTCCCACCTTTGTCCCCCAAAACAAACATTTTGCACTTTTCTTCTGCTATTCAGAGGCAAATCTTTTTCGCCTATTACATTGCATTGACTTTCCGCGTATGCAAAAAGCAGATGGAATTGAATATGGAGATAAGTTTCCACCTGGCGAAAAAAGTCGCAATCGGTGATACTTTTTTGTGGATCTCGGCTTTTCGCTTCTAATTGAATACGGCCCTTACAGGGGAAGCGCTTTTGACAGTACAGCTAAAACCTGCTTCACTATCAGTATAGTGGATTTTCTACTGTGCCTTTCATGGTCTAAACATGACCTGCTGGATAGCAGATTCAGCAGAGCACAGGTTCAGATAATTTCTGATTAACATTATTTAACTACATTTTAGTTTTGGCTTGGATAATCTATTATAGTGGTATATACCACATGTTTAATATATAATACATATTTCAGAATACTGTTACATAACTTTCATGCACTTGCCTCTTCACTTTTTTTTACACATAGAAAAACTAAAGAAACTATTGCATCTATGGTCAAATAAGCTAATTTAACTAGTATTTTTTTTTTAAATTTACAAATTCCTAATTTCAGAAATGTATTTTTCACACATTGAAACTTACCAGTGCATGTCTGTGGGGTACCTCTAATTTTTTATATTTTACGAAGACCATTTCATGTCTACTTAGACTGAAGAGGAGCCCATCTAAAGATTTGATAGGATTGTAATTAGTTTATTTGGAATGTGTAGGTTTTTTTGTAATAAAATATTTCAAGTTGTATGTTTATTTTAATATTTTCTTTACAGGCAGGCTACAGATGCTAGTGTGCTTTTAATGTCTAAGCAAGCTGGTACTTGTTCCACAAGTGCCATCATTCCGGAGAAGACTGCCTAGGATCGTAGTCCACCTGTAATAAACACTATTATTATCTATTTTATTATTATTAACCATGAATCCACCACCTCCAGGGATGTGAGGAATAGCCCTGGGATTTCAACTGGGGGCTGGTAGTTCCTTGAGGGGGACCCAATTTTATTTTTGGTGTCCCCACTTTCCAAGGAATTACAGCCCTGGGCTGAATATTTTGGGGCTGGTTAATGTTACAAGCTGCGAGTCTCCATACTATAGCATTATCCCCCCTGGCTGGTTCATTCTGGTGCTTGTTATTGAAAATAAGTCCTACAGACTGGACTGCAGTTTGAATATCTATGATCTCTCCACTGCTGCTCTGTCCTTAGTTGTCACCTTGCAGCTTATAGCCGTGAATTTGTGAAACATCCTGATATAGAGTTAGATTTACATATTGACTCTGCAGCAACTCCCCTGCACCTCCACCTCCTCAATAGCATCTATAAACTACCAGTGCAGAGCTCTCTGGCTACCCTGACCAGATAGATCAAGACCGACCTCCGTGGATGCCCTCAGCGGAAACAGCAGCCCACCCAGGTATGCCACTATCACCAAACTGGCCCCAGGCCTCCATCGAATCACAGACAGAGTGGACAAGGAGTCTTATTAGAGGCAGCATGTAAGTAGAATAGAGGATAGGAACCGGGGGCAGTGTTTGATGAGATTAGTGATTAGGGGCCATTTTCTGAGAGCAGATATGTACTGGAACTGTATTTGAGGAGGAATAATGAAGGAAGGGGACTGAGGGCATAATCTAAAGTGAAAACAGTGAGACAAGGGTCATTATCTGAGGAGAATAGAGACCGTTTTCTAGGATGAATAGATATCAGGCCTATAATCTGAGAAAGATAAAGTCCATAGCCATTATCTGAGGAGAATAGGTACCCATACATTATCCAAGAAGAATAGGGAACAGGTACAGTTCTGAAATGTATAGATACCAAGACCATAACTGAGGAAAATACAAACTGACATTATTTCAGGAGAATAGGGACCGAAACCATAATATGAGTAGGATAGAGACCACAACATTATCTGAGAGGCGTGCCAGTGCATTTGGGATGGCGTTTGAGTGGCGTGCTTGAATTATCCACTGCAATACAATACGCAGCTTAAGGCCTCATAGTGTGCGCTGAACTAAGCTATTCCTGAGTGAGGTCTGACCTGCCTTAACTGATATTAGCATTTCCCAATTGCGTGCATATAAGCAACTGCGTTCCTTGCTGAATCATACCATGTGTCCCCCCAGCAGTATCCATCAGGATGCATGGTCAGTGCATCCTGGATGCATGCACAGATTTAAAACATTGGCCACTTGCAAACAATTTTTAAATGTGTCCACCTTTGAATCAGACCCAATATCTTGGGTCTTTCCTTTTTGTAAATACTGGAAGACTTAAGGCAAATGCATTAACTATGAAAACTGCACACAGGTATTCCAGAGTCATTAACCAAAACAATTCCTGCTGAAAAAAATATTGGGTCCCTCCTCTTTCCTTGAAAGCAGAGGTCCAGTGAAAAGGCAATGTATGGATCTTTAGAAGATATTTTTCTATATTGTTTATAAAGGGTTACCTATATTATACTGTATATAGTGGTGCACTAGATTATATTCACTCTCCATCACTGAAGATGAGCCCATATAAGAATTTGGTAGGTATATAATTAGTTTATTTGGGATGTGTAGGAGTCTTGTTGTAATAAAATATTACAACAGTCAGTGTGCGAGTCTTGTGGTTATTTTTATATTTTCTTTACAGACGGACTACAGATGCTAGTGTGCCAATAATGTCTGGGCAAGCTGGCAATTGTTCCAAAAGTGCCGTCATTCCGGAGCAGACTTCCATAAAATACCATGTCACAGAGTAGCACTGCAAAATATATTGTTTATAAATGTCAGTTTGGATGAAGAAGTTAAGAGAAATATGCAATATAAAACCTCAGTATGAACAACATAAAGTTTATACCAATAATCATCAAGTGCCAAATGAAGAGAATGACACAAACTGTTAATGTAAGTTTTAAAACATAGATATGTATATATAATGAAAATGACTAAATAATTATCGTTCAAAACCACAGAAGCTCATATAACTTGCAATGAAAAAATATATATTGTACATTAAAATTCTGTCTTAAGGCTCCTGTCGGCAAAAGTATGCTCTTACATAGGCTAAAAAAAGAAAAACAATAATGCAAGGAGGTGTGAATTTGGAAATAAATGTAGGAAATAACTTTAAAAGTGCAATTTTCATTAGCTTTTATAAGATATGTTCCCAAAGCACATCTGCTTTACAAGTTGATAACCCTAAAGGCATAGTACAAGAACTTCCACTGGATTGTGCAGTTGAAAGAAAAAACAAATTAAAAGTATTAGCTACAGACACATATCAAATATAAGACACATACAGAATCACATATACAAAAGAAAAGTCCATTACTCAGACATGTTGATTCTGAGGTGTAGAGTCATCATAATTACTTGTAGGAGTCATTTATTTTTGGGGAAAGAAAATGTAAATAAGTTTTTAGTTCCACGGGGTAACTGTTTACTGTTTCTCAAGAAAATAAGTGTCTTCTGTATCTTCTAAATAAAATGCTAGATTTTGTGCTATCAAGTGAAAGTGCTTACAGAAGCGCACATAGTTTACAAGAGCAGAGTCATTTTATAGGGCTCTATTTAAGAATGTGCGAATAAATCGCTCAAATTGGTAACATTTATTCATACTGTAACCTCCAGTATGCCAGGATTTAAATGCCTTCAGCATTCCATTTCATTAAACTAAAGTAAAAATATACATATATACTTTAGTACAGATACTTGAAGTTTAATCACATAATGCCTCAATAAGAAATGTAATATTTAAACTCCTAATTGGATAGTGAAAATCAGACTTGTCAGCTAGGTTGACAGTTTCATTAAAATACATTAGTATTTGCAACATGTGAATTAAATATCCAAGGTTATATCACCTTTTGGAATTGATCATGTATAAGCCAATTTTTGGGAGCAGAGGATAATAAACCTATAGACATGTGCACGAGATATGATGATAATAATAATATTAATAATAATAAATGAAAGTTACTGTATATAAATTTAAATCTAGCTTTAAAGAAATATTCAAAGCTGTATTTTTTTAAACAAAGTATGCTTTCCCAACTAGTAAAACCATTTGATTCTTGCCCAACTGTTCCTCATTCCCAGTTGCAAATACAGTATCTTGGTTGTGTGAGAAGGTACAGAAGGGCCCAGCTGGTTTGTTGCTCATAGCGTGACATACAGGCTTCTGAGTTGCGCCTTGGAACGTTGTATGATGGCTGAAAGACAGCGAAACGTGTCAGGCTTCCATCAGGATCATCACCCCTTATCTATTTACCTCAATTGGCCATACTTAATTTATAGACAAGTGAACACACCAGTGTGAGACTGCTATTGTTTTTATGTAATATGTCACAGTACATGTTTTAGTGAAAAAAACATTTTTTATTCAATTAATTTATAGTATACAATAAATGTGGATAGAATCCTATAGTCATTTTAACAATTGATATATGTTTATATCATTAGCGCTACCTCCATCTTTGTGATATTATCTTTGTGTTAGGGATTGACTGCCCCGTGTATTGGTAGCTGCTAGATAAACAACCCTTTCCAGTGCTTGTTTACACCTTTTAGGTATTTTTTACATTCTTCTACAGCCCTGAGTCCATGACGAAAATGCTGTACTATAGTGTACCATTCACAGGTTGTGTCAGCCAATCATCTGGCGGTGATACAGAAAATGCATTGAATATTGGACGTATGTGCAGTGTAGTTTAGCAAAACTGGTGGATAAAATTTGTATTACGTGCTATGACTTTTTCCAACGCCACGGTACTTTCTGTTGCGATTAATAATGAATGGCACAACTCAAGGCGTACCATGTGGCTCGAGATGCAGGGTGCGCTACATGGCATATGGAGCAACAAACAAGCTGGGCACATCTGTATGTTTGGATATATAGAGCAACAGTGGTGCTTGCGGCAATGAATGTGTGTTTAGAAGGTAGTGGATTGTGCTAAGAATCAACTTAGTGTTTCAAAAGGCATGCTTCAAATGTGGCGATGCCCCCATATGTGATGTGGCAACCCTTCCATTTCATTGTGGCCACACCCCCTGTCCTACTAAAAGAATTTGTGAAGTATATTGCATGACAAAATCTAGGGATGGACATTGGGAACCTGCTATTGAATGGCATGTTGGCATCTGTCAATTAATCTGTAACAAACCATCACATCAAAATAATTTGATGGAAGAACCACTGTGATGGCTTGTGCATAAGCAAAAGAACAATAGTGTCCTGCAGCTGGGCTGGATGCTAATCAGCTGAATTCTGTCTGAATTCAGCTATATTATAACATCAGATGTTAAGGTACTTTAGACACCCGCAGCAGGTTCAGAGCTTCTGTCAGAATATGTTGGAGCATGCCCAGTCAGCTTCCACTGAAGTTGTACCAAATGCTACAGCTGCTGATGCAGTGTAACAGAGGTAATGGAGTAGGTGAGTATGTGGAAAATTACTGGAAATTTTTGCTTGAAAAAAAAATAAAAATAATAATAATAATTATTATTATTATTATTATTATTATTATTATTATTATATTATTCCTTACACAACTTTCCTCCCACTACACTGGGACTGTCTGAATTTTATACAAATGTTCACACAATAGACCTGAATGTGTGACCAAAATGCTTTCTAGTACACTTTTTCCATAAATATGTGTATAAATAGATAGTCTGCTTATTCTTACGTGATCCCATATTTATGGATTATATTTAATTGCACTTTATATTTATTCATTAGCTTCTTCTTGCACTTTATTACTGTACAATTCTATATTATTGGATCATACTGTATTGCACCTTATACACAGAATATTACATTAGTTTCTTTTTGCAGTCTATCACCCTATAAGAACTTTATTTTACTAGATAGTAATTGCTATAATGGTTATGACCGGATCTCTTGGACACATTGTATGATACATGATCCAAGAACATTCTATATTTTTCACCTTATTAATTCATATTTATTTTAGATTAGTAGGTTGAATTAAAAGTTAAGTTTTAATATTTACATAATACACTAGTTACATAAGAGTGCCCCAAAAAGGAATTTTCTTTCTTTTTGCCTTGCAAAATACGTATCAGATATATGTATATATTAATTCCTGGGACCACCACCAATAACTTAATATTGATATGGATAAATACCAAGAATAATTTACAGTTGGTTATATTATATATTATACATTATATTTATCATTCCTGTGCGGGATCTATTTTCAATTTTCCCTGTTTCCCATCTTTATATGAATTCATCAGCTAACCATGCCAGAAAAGAATGCTAACATGAAAGATGCCAACTGCACAATTGTAGCAAGAAAGCGGACTATGCAGAATGACACGGGCCTAAAAAAATGTTTCTGGGCAGAAGCAGTGTCTATCACAGTATACATGCACCCACAATAGCTGTAAAAAGCAAAACATTGCTAGAGGCATGGTCTGGAAGTAAGCCAATCATTAATCATCTCAGAGTCTTTGGATGCAGATCTTATGTGCACATTATTAAACAGAAGAGATGCACACTGGATCCCAAGTTAGTGTAATGTATCATGATTGTATACTGGAAAGAAAGCAAAGGATACAGACTGTGGGACATTACAAATAAACAAACTTAAAGTCCCGGGTTGTAGCACCACCTAAAGTGAAGCTGGAACATGAGTAACAGCACAAGTTTGTTTAGCTGGATATACCAACAGATGAAAGCATGTCTGAGTTAGAGGTTGCCAGTGTGGATACAGACAATCGCAGAACAGGGGTTCTGTACAAAAATAATAAAGAAAAGCCCCCAAGAAATATTATTAAGAGTTTGCCAATATCGCTTTCTGTGAACCACAGAGAATCCAAGAGTCAAAGAAAGTTAAGCAACAATTGGGAGAAATGGAAATCTGCAATAGAAATGGCAACATTACTTGACAACAATATCTGGATGCTTGTTAACTGGCCAAATCACTGCAAGACAATTAAGAACAAGTGGGTCTTCTGTAACATGTTAGAGAAACTATAAAACGCATTTAATGTGATGTTGATTGAATAAGCAATTATCAGTAAAAAAAATCTTAATTAGTATGGCTTGGTTGAATAAATTAACTTTAATTAAACCAATGAGCTAAACACACACAGTAATAATGGGTCTGATTCAGATGTGCAAATCCCATTGCAGCTGCAATCTCTCATTGATTCCCAATTGCAAAAATATGCTAATGACTCACTACCCAGTGCTTAGACTCAGCAGGGGTGGGAAATAAGTGGCCCTCCAGCTGTTGTTGAACTACACATCTAAGCATGCCTTGTAACAGGCTTAGCATGGTCAAATAGCAAAATTGTGGCAGGGCATGCTGGAATATGTAGTTCTATAACAGCTGGGGAGCCGCTTATTGCCCACCCCTAGCTTAGAGACACCGACTGAAAGCATTTCATATCCACTGCCCATGCACAAAATCATAAACACTTGAAAAATCTGATGCAGATCAGGTGGCCATCAGCCTTCTGAAAAAATCTAAGCTGTCGCAGACATAGCAGGTCTCCAGACATGCAGAAGGCTCTCCTGCTGCAAGCAAAAAGGCATTGGCTCATTTATGAATGCCCAGAAAACAGAGTATAAACAGTCTGCTGCATCTGCGTTTTTCTAACCATCCCTCATTACCTCCCCCAAATGCTTCACTACCTGTCACTCACTTTGTGAATGAATCCTCTAAGTGAGCATAATCCCAAAACAATGACTGCATGTGCACAGGGCATCTTTCACGCATGTGCAATGGCTAACAATACATTAGCTTTATCAGCATAAATAGTTGCATTTTGTCCACATAATGAGGAATGTCCAGATTAATTTCTTTTGAAAAAAGGTTCCGGTCCCTCTTAAAATTGTCAATAAACAGTGATCATTGTGAATACTAAAAACAGTCTATTATGTGCACATACATTATAGTTATATGGATAATGCCCAGTGATATCAGTGAATGTTACCAGCTTGTAGAAAAGTAAGAGTTCATTTGGTCAGTGATTAGCAAGAGTCTTGCAGGGTGGTAGATGACAATGAATGTATTGTAGGCTGGAGTAAAACATTCAGTAGTTCTGAAAAAGTTGTGGGTCATTTCCACAATGAAACACATTAATCTTGAGCTTGTTCCCTGAAGAGTGAAACATTGTGGCTCAGTGACCAGAACAGAGCTCAAGGGGAATAGCATTTGTAGCCTCTTTAGGGTATTTGTTACAGATGTCAGGGATCCAACACCCCAGAATCCCTGTGGAAGAGTGGTGCAGACAAGGTGGAATTAAAAGTCTTATCGATGGTAAGCGAACAGTAATTTAGGCATTTGTGCCTGATAGCTGTAGCAGTTGGCCAACCGGTGAAGATGAAGCTGGTGCTGAGGATTTGGCTGAGTGGCTGGGCGGAACAGCTGAGGCCGAGGTAGCAACTTGAGGCCAAAGTTGCGGCTTGAGGCTGATGGAAGCTATGTCTTGAGGCCGGTGTTGTTGCCAAGGCCGAAATTGCGGCTTGAGGCCGACATTGCGGTTTGAGGCCGATGTTGCGACTTGAGGTTGGTGTACTTACCGAGGCCGATGTTGTGGCTAGAGCCCGATGTTATGGCCTGAGGCTGATGTTGCGGCTTGTGGCCGATGTTGCAGCTTGAGGCTGATGTTGAGACTAGAACCTGATGTTATGGCCTGAGGACGATGTTGCAGCTTGACTATGATGTTGTGGCTTGAGGCCGAAGTGCAGGCTGTGGGAGAACAGCTGCTGGAGTGGCTAAGAAGCCGGGTATGCAGGTTGTGGGAGAACGGCTGCTGGATTGGCTAGGACGCCAGGTATGCAGGCTGTGGGAGAACAGCTGCTGGAGTGGCTAAGATGCTGGGTATGCAGGCTGTGGGAGAATGGCTTCTGTAGTGTCTAAGAAGCTGGGTAACAGTTCACGGTGAAATAGCTGGAAGAAAATAGCTGACCATGCAGCTGAACCGAGCACTGTGAAATAAATGCTATAGCTAGCAAGGCAGCTAGACTCCAGTGTGTAAAAATAGAGGAAGGACTCATCAGGTGACCTGGGAGGAACCCAGACCTAATCTGAGCCATCCTGATCTCCTGGGAGCAGATCCAGTGGCGAGAGGAGCAGGAGAATCTTGAGCCATGTGCAAGCCTGGACTGGACTTGTAACAGTACCACCCCCTTGATGCTGGGTTGAAGAACCCCTAGAGCCCGGTTTAAATGTAAAGTCCCGGAAGAACACCTTCTTCAGCCTGGGAGCATGTAAGGCACATTCTGCCACCCATGAGCGCTCTTCAGGTCTATAACCCTTTCAGTGCACTAGAAACTTAAATTGACCCCTAGAAACTATTGAATAAAGGATTCGCTCCTCAATAAATTCTTGTTGGCCTCGAACCTCTACTGGTCTGGGTGTGGATACCCGAGGACTCCCAAACTTCGCAGAGGTGACAACAGCCCTGAGAAGAGAGCAGTGGAAAGAATTGTTTATCTTGAGAGAAGCTGGTAACTGAAGTCTGAAAGTCACTGGGTTGACCTGTGAGATGATCTTAAAAGGACCAATGAACTTGGGACCGATCTTCATAGTGGGTTGACAAAGTCTGATGTCCCTGGTAGAAAACCAGACCAGATCTCCTCTCTGAAAGGCACATGGCCTTCTAAGTCTGTCCACGATCCTTTTGGCCTGGGCAGCTGGTTTGATCAAATTGGCATGTACCTTCTTCCAAATGTGCCGTAATGTAGAGATCGCAGGAGGATCTGTGGATGTAGAGAAGCTGATGTCAAATGAATTAACCCTAGGGTGTTGGCCCAAGATGCATAAGAATGGTGACACAATGGAAGCAAAATTGCAGAAGTTGTTATAGGAAAATTGTGCTAGAGGCAAATGTGATACCCAGTCATTCTGGCTCTTGGAGATGTGGCACTGAATATACTGCTGTAGGGTCTGATTGGCTCTTTCTGTTTGCCCGTTGGGTTGTGGATATATCCAGATGACAGGCTAAGATGTATCCCCAGGGCAGAACAGAAATGTTTCCAGAATCTCTCAATAAATTGTGACCCCCGGTCAGAAACCACATCGACTGGTAACCCATGCAGTCGGAAAACATGCTGAATGAACAATTCACCAGTTATTTTGCAGATGGAAGCTTGGGTAGCGGAATACAATGGACCATCTTGCTGAACCTGTCCACCACTGTCCAAATCACGGAACAACCTGCCGAAACGGGAAGATCCACAATAAAATCCATGGCAATGTGGGGCCATGGCCTTTTGGGAACAGATAATGGCAGCAGGAAGCCCAGAGGAGCTGTGTGAGAAGTTTTATTACGGGCACAAGTCTCACAGGCGAGAACAAATTCATAAGTATCAGTGGGAAGGGAAGGCCACTACATGGACCAGGACAACAATTCCATGGTCTTGAAGATACCCAGGTGTCCAAAGGCTCATTGGGCATGATAGTCCAGGAGAACCTGTTGCCTGAATCTCTCGGCCACAAAGAGCAGATGTGAAGGTTTGTCAGCAGGTGCTACCATTTGATGGGCACAGATGATCTCCGCTAAACCTCGGGTAAGTGCCAAGTGAAGACAGGATTTGGGCACAATAGGTTCAAGATGAGCTTCATTCTGCTGTATGGGATGGAAGCTCCTGGAGAGGGCATCCACTTTAACATTCCTGGACCCAGGTCTAAAGGAAATGGTATAGTTTAAGTGAGTGAAAAATAATGCCCAACGAGCCTGTCTGGCATTAAGTCTCTTGACTGCCCCGATGTACATCAGATTCTTGTGATCAGTGAAGATGGAGATCTGGTGCTTTGCCCCCTCCAGCCAATGTCTCCAATCTTCAAAGGCCCACTTGATGGCAAATAGTTCAGGTTTCACCACATTGTAATTTCTCTCAGCCAAGGAAAATTTTCATAAGAAGAAGGCACACGGATGGACCTTGCTCTCACTCGGATCCTTCTGGGACAACACTGCTCCTTCTCTGATCTCAGAAGCATCTACCTCAACCAAGAAAGGAAGGTTTGGATCTGGATGATGAAGAACCAGAGCACTGATGAAAGCATTCTTAAGGACAACAAAAGAGTGTGCAGCCTTGTCCGACCAGTGAGTGGTGTCCGCACCCTTCTTAGTGAGCTTGACGATGGGAGCCACAATGGTGGAGAAGGACCCAGGAAACTCTGAATGGCCTTTAAAGTGGTTGGCTGTACCCAGTCTAGGATGGCCTTAACCATCTTTGGTTCCATAGCAAATCCATGAGGGGAAATAACGTACCCAAGAAACTTGACCTGTTGCACATGCAATTCACACTTTTCAGCCTTGGCAAACAGATGGCTCTCTCTAAGTTTCTAGAGAACCTGTTTGACATGGTTCTGATGTCCACTCATGGATGACAAGAAGATGAGGATATCATCTAAATATACAATGACAAACTTGCCCAGAAAATCCTGGAGGACATCATTGATGAAATCCTGAAAGATCATGGGAGCATTGGCCAAGCCAAATGGTATTATTAAGTACTCATAGTACCCAGTGTGAGTACTGAATGCCATATGAATTCCACTCATCTCCGGCCTTGATCCAGATGAGGTTATAAGCTCCCCGGAGATTGATCTTTGAAAAGATGGAGGTCTTTCAGAGCTGGTCGAAGAGTACAGAGATGAGAGGTAATGGGTACAAATTTTTTATTGTGATCTTATTTAAGTCCTGGTAGTCAATGCAAGGTCTAAGAGATCCATCCTTCATCTGCAAAAAAAAAAACCCTGCCCCTATTGGGGACATGGACGGATGGATGAAGCCATTGGCCAGAGCCTCTTTTATGTAGGTTTCCATTGCCTGGGTCTCTGGTATGGAGACAGAATACAAACAACCCTTGGGAAGTCTTGCTCCAGAATCAAGCTGGATGGAGCAATTGTATTGTCAGTGCGGAGGCAGGGAGCTGGCTTTCTCTTTGGGGAAGACATCCCAAAACTCTTGATAGAGAGGTGGCAAAGGATTGGTTGTATCGAAGCACTTGGATTGAAAAGTTCTGATGGGTAAGAAGAACAAACAGCAAGACTGACAACCAGACCCTCACTGGGCAATGTCCCCTGTGTTCCAATCCACCTGAGGGTTATGAGTCTTTAACCACGGTAGTCCGATGACCACGGGAGTCAATGGGCATTGGAGAAGCATGAAAGAAATAGTCTCTGTATGTAGTGAACCCATAGTAAGTCAGATGGGTGGTTTCCGACTTTTCACTGCCGCTGGAAATACGATTTTCATTTAAGCTGCAAATGGGTATTTCTTCCTCCAGCGCAACAGTGGGTAGTCCACACTGATGGAAAACGGCAAGGTCCATGAAATTTCCTGCAGCTCTGCTGTCCAAGGAGGCTGACACAGAAAGGGCAGCCTGAGGAAAATGGACCATGGCCGGCAGCAGGATCAAGTTGTCAGAGGAGATGGAAGTGAGACCTAGATGCATCTCCTCTTGACCACCTAGGCTCGGTCTTTTCCCAACTTGAGGGTACAAGTGTTGACATCATGCCCCTTGCTGCCACATTATGAACAGAGGCCCTGTGCTCATCTACGGCGTCTCTCCTGTGGAGGCCGAGGGAAGGTGCCTACCTGCATAGGTTCCTCCGAATCCTGACTTGAGGACCCTGCAGCCGAAGTTGAGGAGGATGTACAGGACTATTCTGTTCATGTCTTCTCTCCCTTAAGCGATGAGCCAGAGGAGAGAGGCCACAGTTGGAAATAGAGCTTGCAGCTGTCTCTAAAATTGAGGCACTGGTCCCAATTCCTGGAGAACCTAACCGGGAGGTTAATCTTAGGTTCTCGAATGGAAGATGGAGGAGTAGCTGTCTGAACCTCCAAGACGCTAATGGATAATTCCTGAACCTTCTGGGTCAGAGCAGATATCTGTGCAGCAAGTGCTTGTACCAAACTCTGTGACTGTTCCATAACTAGTCTGTGCGGTCTCTTCCGAGGTGGCCGGCTATAATGTTACAGATGTCAGGGATCCGACACCCCAGAATCCCTGTGGAAGAGCGGTGCAGACAAAGTGGAAGGTAAAGTTTTATTGATGGTAAGCGGACACTAATGGAGGTGTTTGCACCTGATTGCTGTAGCAGTTGGCCAACCGGTGAAGATGAAGCTGGTGCTAAGGATTTGGTTGAGTGGCTGGGTGGAACAGCTCAGGCCGAGGTAGTGACTTGCTGCCGATGTTGTGGCTTGAGGCCGATGGAGTGGCTTGAGGCTGGTGTTGTTACCAAGGCCAATATTGCGGCTTGAGGCCGACATTGTGTTTTGAGGCTGATGTTGCAACTTGAGGCCGATGGAGTGGCTTGAGGCTGATGTAGTTACTGAGGCTGATGTTGTGGCTAGAACTCAATGTTATGACCTGAGGCTGATGTTGCAGCTTGAGGCTGATGTTGTGGCTAGAGCCTGATGTTATGGCCTAAGGCCGATGTTGCAGCTTGAGTCCAATGTTGCAGCTTGAGGCCGAAGTGTGCTCTGTGGGACAACAGCTGGTGGAGTGACTAAGAAGCCAGGTATGCAGGCTGTGGGAGAATGGCTGCTGGAGTGGCAAAGAACCCAGATAACAGTCCATGGTGAAATAGCTGGAAGAAAATAGCTGACCATGCAGCTGAACCGAGCACTGTGAAATAAATGCTATAGCTGGCAAGGCAGCTAGACTCCAGTGTGTAAAAATAGAGGAAGGACTCATCAGGTGACCTGGGAGGAACCCAGACCTAATCTGAGCCATCCTGATCTCCTGGGAGCAGATCCAGTGGGGAGAGGAGCAGGAGAATCTTGGACTTACAACAGTATTTTTCTGTGTTTATATATATATATATATATATATATATATATATATATATATAAAAAGAGGATTCTTTGGCATGTTCTGTTTTTAAAGAACATGATTCATTCCCTGGAACATATAGTAGACAGGAGTGGTAAATATGTTGTTCCCTGCTAGATACCTTTAAAACACAGCTGCAACACATGGGTCTGATTGTGTGTATGTGTGAAGCATAAAGGGTTCTGGACTTTAGGGGGAAGGTGCTCCTGACAGCTTGTGGTAGTCATTAACCAATATTATGCCCTGGGAAATATGGTCCAGACAGCAGAGAAGGCTGTCAGTTCAATATTCAGAAAATATTCAGCACAAGATGTTGGCACAGAGCGTAGGGTGATCCCAGAAGGGTGCTTTAAGTGGGGCATTTTCAATGAAATTGTACATATCAGCAGGAACCGATGGATTGTTTGGTTGTGAGATGGGGCCCCACATTCCTTGTCTGTGTGGCCATGTCCTCATCCCTGGATAGCCCACTGCTGTTCATAGTGCCAGTGGTGTTAGAGCAATAGGCAGTGTTGGTGTTGATGGATTTGGGCAGTGGAGTCACCCTGGTGTCCAGAACTCTGGTTCCAGAAGAACTGATGGACCGGCTGCCACCAGTAAAGGTCCTGTGTGTCCACGGGGACACTGAGGAATATGACTGTGTTTGTCTTCATGTGACTGGGAGGGAACGGGTGGTGCAAGTGATAATGGCAATAGTACCAAGGTTGCCATATCACCTTATTCTGAGACAAGACTTTCCCATTTTCAAGGAGATTATACTCAACCAGATTGGTCTGGATATGATGGAATTATCGGCCAGATGTCCAGTCTTATATAATCATGTTACCCACATTCTGGAACTGGAGGAAGAAATCAGAAAGCACCAAGATCTGGAGCCTGGGTGCTGGGCTTTGGCTGCAATCAGACCAGCTTCACCTACCAGAAGGTGTGAAGAAGAAAGTCTGCTCAGAAAAGAATGGGAGGAAGCAGGAACCTGGCCAGCTGGTGCAGAAGAATGGTCTCCTGTGTTCAGCACTGTAACACTCCAAGACTTTACTGGAGACCAACTAAAGGACAGTGCATTGGCAAATGCCTATAGAAATGTTATGGGAATGAATGGTGTGTGGAAGGCTGAGGGACTGGCTGAAAGAGAGACATACTTTAGAATAGAAGGGGTCCTGCTATGTAGGGTAGTGCTGGTTCAAGGGAAATTAGTTAAACAGCTCTTTTTGCCATAGGTACATGTTCCTTTGATATTGGCAGTGTTTCATGTACACCCCAAGGGAGGGCATTTGTGAGAGGAGAAAACCCTCAATTGAGTACTTCAGAGGTTTTACTGGCCAGGCATCTGCATGGAAGTTATGACATCCTGCCAAGCTTGCACAGTCTGCCAACAAACCATACCTAGACCTAATTAAAGAGTCCCTTGGGTACCCATTCCTATAGTCCCATATTCAAAAGTAAAGCAACACTTAAAGGGGGCACATGGGAAGCAAAAGAGGGATTCTGATGTCCGAGCCTCCATACTCTCCTATAATGCAGGTGACAAGGGGTTAGACCAAGTGCCCATCCAAAAGAGCAAGTGGTGGGCACATGCACCAGGTTCTTATGAAGTGATAGGGTTCTGTAGGCCCTTTGGTCCTTGACCCCTACCATAGCAGATTGCAGAAGGAGGTGATGGGAAAATCAATACTAGGACTCCCCAAAATAATGTCTATGCCCATTCATGGAGAATTGCGCTGCACAGGGCAGCTGAGTCACCACTGTTGGCAAAACTAAGTGAGGGGGAGTTGGGAAAAGAAAAAAACGTTTCAGTTAAAGGGTCTGCTTCACCAAACAGGTCGCAGCTAATGGTAAGTGTTTGTGGCAAAGAGGTTTCTCGGCCATGTTCTGCTATAAAGAACATGACTCATTCTCTAGAGTAGACAGGGGTAAATATTGTTAACCTCTTTAGGGTAGGTCCCTAACATACTAGAATTCAAATCCAGAGCACAGGATACCCCCAAACTGGCCCAGCTAAGCTGGCCCAGGGCACCACCATAGTAAGTAAAGTGCAGTGTAAAAGAGATAGTTAAGAGCAGCCACAGCTGCATATAAAGAATGAAAATAAAAAAGTGAAGTACATGTATAATAAACAAACAGTGAAGGGTTAAAATGTGTTATAAAAGAAAAATGTGTTATAATGCAGTGCCCTGAAACAGATCAACCAAAGCAATCCAGAGGACCCACGCCCCAAAAATGAACCAGAGTTGCACTACAGTATATAACTTGTAGGACTTACCTAGAATTGTGCCTAATACCAGAGTGCATATTCATTACCAGACTCCATACTTTTAAACCAATAAGCTAGGCGTGCTAATTCAGACTGAGGGCGTCTCCTTTCCCTCAGGTGTGCACTAAAACACATTAAATGGAGTATATGGAAAAGATTCCAGGACTGCACACCCTGAATATATATATATATATATTTAATGGGAGCTGCTACCTGATGAGACTAATTGCAGGCACAAAAACAGGCAAAATCTCCAGGCCTACCCACCATATCCAGGTAACCTCTTTAGGGTAGGTACCTAACATACTAGGATTCAAATCCAGAGCACAGGACACCCCCAAACTGGCCCAGCTAAGCTGCCCCAGGGCACCGCCATAGTAAGAAAAGTCCAGTGTAAAAGAAAGAGTTAAGAGCAGCCACAGCTGCATATAAAGAATGAAAATAAAAAAGTGAAGTACATGTATAATAAACAAACAGTGAAGGGTTAAAATGTGTTATAATGTGGTGCCTTGAAACAGATCAACCAAAGCAATCCAGGGGGACCCATGCCCCAGAAATGAACCAAAGTTTCACTACAGTAAATAACTTGTAGGACTTACCTAGAATTGTGCCTAATACCAGAGTGCATATTCATTACCAGACTCCGTGCTTTTAAACCAATAAGGTAGGGGTGCTAATCCAGACTGAGGGCATCTCCATTCCCTCACGTGTGCAATAAAGCACATTAAATGGAGTATATGGGAAAGATTCCTGGACTGCACATCCTGAATATATATATTTATATATATATAATCTCTTTTTCACTGCACTTTTCATAGTATGACAGTGCCCTGGGGCAGATTAGCTGGGCCAGTTTGGGGGTGTCCTGTGGTCTGGACTTGAATCCTAGAATGTTAGGGGCCTACCCTAAAGAGGTTACCTGGATATGGTGGGTAGGCCCATAATCTTGGCCAAGATTATGCTAAAAACCTCTATTGATTGCAAATTCTTCTTGCATTTATATATTAACAATAATTTGGAGTTGTGCACCTGAGATTTTGTCTGTTTTTGTGCCTGCAATGAGTCTCATCAGGAAGCAACTCCCATTTTATATATATATATATATATATATATTCAGGGGGTAAAGTCCAGGAATCTTTCCCATATACTCCATTTAATGTGCTTTATTGCACACTTGAGGGAAAGGAGACGCCCTCAGTCTGGATTAGCACCCCTACCTTATTGGATTAAAAGCATGGAGTCTGGTAATGAATATGCACTCTGGTATTAGGCACAATTCTAGGTAAGTCCTACAAGTTATATACTGTAGTGCAACTTTGGTTCATTTTTGGGGCGTGGGTCCCCTGGATTGCTTTGGTTGATCTGTTTTAGGGCACTATAACACATTTTTCTTTTATAACACATTTTAACCCTTCACTGTTTGTTTATTATACATGTACTTCACTTTTTTATTTTCATTCTTTATATGCAGCTGTGGCTGCTCTTAACTATCTCTTTTACACTGCATTTTTCTTACTATGGCGGTGCCCTTTGGCGGCTTAGCTGGGCCAGTTTGGGGGTGTCCTGTGCTCTGGATTTGAATCCTAGTATGTTAGGGACCTACCCTAAAGAGGTTACCTGGATATGGTAGGTAGGCCCATAACCTTGGCCAAGATTATGCTAAAACCTCTATTGATTGCAAAATTTTAGTGTATTTATATATTATCAATAATTTGAAGTTGTGCACCTGAGATTTTGTCTGTTTTTGTGCCTGCAATTTGTCTCATCAGCTAGCACCTCCCATTATATATATATATATATATATATATATATATATATACATATATACAGGATGTGCAGTCCAGGAATCTTTCCCATAAAGATGCTGTTCCCTGCTGGATATCTTTAAAACAGTGTGTGTGTGTGTGTGTGTGTGTGTGTGCGCGCACGCGCGCGCGCGTGTGTGTGTGTGTGTGTGTGTGTGTGTGTTTTTTTTTTTTTTTTTTAAAGATTACTGGGATTCAGGGGGAAGTTGGTCCTGACACTAAACTAGTCAGCCAGCTAATAGTGAGCTGGTAATGTTAGTTTAGTGTCTGGGAGCCATCAAAAAGCTACCTGACAAGGACAAATGCTGTCAAGTGTTCACTATGGTGAATTTTTGTCAGAAGATAATTAACCTACCAGCATATCTTTTGATTGAGGGAGGAAACTAAATATCTGGAGAAAACTGGTGCAGATAGAGGGAAACATAGAAACTCCACACATACAGAATGTATCTCTATACATAAAGTGTGAGATAGTGTTTTGTCAAAAACAGAAGAAATGTACCTAGGAGTTGTAGTTTTAGATGATTTGAAAGTGAAACACAGTGTTGTCAAGCGGTGAGAAAAGCCAATAGAATATTTTGTTGTATAGGAAGTAAGTATTTTATCAGTAAATTGGAAGTTATATTACCATACTGAAGCCAGTATTTTTAATAGAATTATGTTGCACACTTTCAAATTGGAGGGATATAGACTGAAAGTTAATCTAAAGAAAAACATTTTATTAAAAGCACAATATAGTCATAGAATTATCTCTCACAGGTGGGGATTCATGCATAAATAATAAGAAAAAGTATATGGGCAAATATATTGCTATTGTTAAGACATAAAACAAACACAAACCTCATCTGCCCCCAAAAATAAAAGTACAAAACAGCATAGATGTATGTATGTACCTGTATGTTATTCTCTTTCATCAAATTCTTTGTGGCTATAATAAATGTTACAGGTATCTGAAAATCATTGGTTAGCTATTCACAAATGTACTTTTTATGAAGATAAATTTCAATCCCATAACACAGAGAAAGTACTGGATTGGTTACAGGAACACAAATGAATGAATTCAGCTTGTACTCTTGTTTCCAGTCATCATTTTGTTACTCAAATCAATGTTTTCAATGAGCTGGAACAATCTATTTACTGAGATACAGTACAGCACCAGCAAATTTATAACAACTACTGATCACAACACAGTGAAAACAGACAAAACATCCTACAGATCGCCACAATTTTGATTCCTTTTAGATTCTCCAATAAATTCAGGTTGTTCTGAGGACCTTTAGGCAAACAGCTCACCTTTAGGCAATAATATATAACTGAAGTGTAATGTCTCAGTACATCATTTAAATATGCTTCCCTAACAATGAAAAAAAAAAGGAAAACTAACATTAAAAACCTCTTTCCAAAGACAAAGAACAATGTATACACTTACTGATGTAGACTATGGACTCTTTGTTTCCAATAATGTGCATTTAGTCTAAATGAGCAATATCTGTTTTAGGTTTGCACATGTATAAGGATTGACTTACAGTAAGTGGGACAAAACAGTTCAAATATATATTTTGTATGTTGTCAATATATTCTGGTATGTTCCATAGTAGTATCAACATATAACCCATATTTCTGACAATTGCAGTGATTTACAGACGTGTTTCTGAAGTTCACATATGTGGTGCAGTATATTGTAGACAACTATTGATTTACAACTTCATTGATTCAACTTCATTGATTTACCTTGCACTGGACTGTTGAAAGCTAACTGTTATTGGATACTATAGGTTACTGTACTTAGGGCCTGATTCAGCAAGGAACGCAGTTGCTAATATGCATGCAATCAGACAATTGTTGCATACTGCTAAGGAAAGGTGTATCTGTGTTAGACTGTATAAGCCAAATTAAATAAATAGTGCTTTGATTATTGCTTTTTATTGTAGTGCCACATTGAGAAATGTTTTGACTGTATTGAAAACACAAAGTGGTACAAGTAAACCAGGGAATTGTGTTCTTTTGTGTATTGTGAACAAACCATTCATTTGAAATACTGTTTAAACCCACTTAAAGGGAAAGTTTTCTTTCTGTTTGTTGCTACTCTTTAGACGGTAATACACAGTGGCCAGTGTACAGGGCTGGCCCTAGGAATAGGCATTAAAGGCAAATGCCTAGGGGCAACTGTAATGCCTAGGGGCATCCCAAGCCTAGGGCAAGATGTAATTTTTTTTCTATGAGCTTCTTGGGTACGGCAATCCGAGGCAGCCAGCCCAGGAGGAAAGATCAGGAGGCTGCAGCAGCAGCAGGACACTTCAGTCTCCCACAGGCAGGAAGTGTATTTACTTTCACTTTCTGCCTGTGAGGCTGACATGAGCTACTGCACAGCAGAGTTCAGAGGAGAAGCCAGGCAACAACCGTGGAGCTACTGACAGACCTGGCTCCACCACACAGGATAAAGGTAAGAGCTGGATGAGGGGAGGCAGATACATTTGGGGAGTGGGAGCTGATGGCAAAACCATGGGAGGGGGAGACAAAGACATATGGGGAGTAGGGGCTCAGGGAGCTGATGATACTGCTATGGGGGAAGAGGAGATATATACATATGTTTATGTGGAGTGGGGGCTGATGGAATTGCTGTGGGAGGGTGAGACAAAGACATGGGGAGTAGTGGTTCAGGGAGCTGATGATGCTGCTATCAGGGAGGGGGAGGCAGATACATATGGGAAGTGGGGGCTGATGGCACTGCCATGGGAGGGTGAGACAAAGACACATGGGAAGTAGGGGCTCAGGGAGCTGATGATGCTGCTATGGGGGGAGTGGAAGGCTGATATATGTGGGGGCTGATGACCTGTTATGGGGGAGGCAGAGACAAGGGTGTGTGGGAGCTCAGGGCTGAAGACACTGCTATTGGGGGGAGGGCAGAAGGCCAAAACACATGGGGAGTGGGGCCTCAGGGTGTTAATGACACTGCTTTGGGGAGGATGGGGAGATATATTGGGAGTGGGGCCCAGGGGGGTAGGACAATGCTCAGGTGAACTCCATCATCCACATTGGTGAGAAGGGACCCAGTGTGTACTAGTGATGATGATGTCACCAGGATAGAAGGGGGTAGGAAGTAACAACAAGGGGCAATTACTGGCTACCATTCTACTGAGATGTGCTACAACAACCTACATGGGTGTTCTGTAAACTTATATGCAGCAGGTGGGGTGTGGAGGTATGCCTGTACTGTGAGTGGTGGGTGCTGACTGTGCTGTGCTGTGTTGCTGGGCAAGGGGTAATGGGTGAGATGTTGGGGGAGGGATAATGGGTGCTGTGCTGAGTGAGGGGTACTGTGCTGGGAGAGTGGTGTTGGGTGAGTGGTGGTGGGTGTTGTGACCTGTGCTGTGTGAGAGGTACTGGGCAAGGGGTACTCTACTGGGTGAGGGGTGATGGGTGATGACTGTAATCTGTGCTGTGAGGGGTGTTGTGCTGGGAGAGTGGTGCTGTGCTGTAATCTGTGCTGTGAGGGGTACTGTGCAGGGTGACGGGTGCTGTGAGGGGTGCTGGGAGAGGGGTACTGTACTGGGTGATTAGTACTGTGCTGTGAGGGGTGCTGTGCTGGATGATGAGTGCTGTGCTATAATCTGTGCTGTGAGGGGTGCTTTGCTGGTTGAGGGATGCTGTACTTTAATCTGTGCTGTGAGGGGTGCTTTGCTGGGTGAGAGATGCTGTACTATAATCTGTACTGTGTTGGGTGACGGGTGATGTGCAGTGAGGGAAGAGGAGTGCTGTGAGGATAGAATTTGCCCTATAGAATGCCTTCTGCAGTGGGGGTATAAGGAACTTTCCCCTAAAACCTGTCCCTTTTTTCTTTAGTTACAGCAATGTGCTGAGAGGGGGGCTGTGAGGGAAGAACCTGGGATTTTCTGCTGGGGCACCAGAGAAAATCTTGCCTAGGGCACCAAATTGGTTAGGACCGGCTCTGCCAGTGTATAAGAGATGCCCAATTTCACTACTCAGTTAGCTCAGAGAGCAAGATGGAGGAAATTTTCTAAGCCTTAATTAATGTAGCTGTGGCACAACAGGCTCAACAAGCCCAGTTGCTAGCAGTCACAGAGGCCAAGGTAGAGAGCAACAAACTGTTGCAGGCAGAGCTCAGTCAGCTGCAACTGGGTGAATGCAGGCCTGTTGTGATGCAAAATATGGCACCATTAGACAATGTTGAGGAATTTCTGTTGTCCTTTAAAGGGGATGGCAACTCGGCTTAGATGGCCAATAAAAGGAGTGGCCCAATTAACTCCTTTTTTGATTGGAAAAGGACAGCGGGCCTATGTAGACATGGCCAAAGCCCAGGCAGTAAATTATCATCAGCTAGGCCGCATTTCTGGTGCGGTAAGGGGTGACAGGACCGGGGAAAGCACAGCATTTTTATGACTGTGATATAGGTCGGGGTCTGTAATGCATGCTCAGCTAGCTAATCTGGCAAAGTTAACCCAGAGATGGTTAGAGCCCAAATGTAACCCACCAGACAGGATCCTGGAAATCCTGGCAATTGACCATTGTATGTGGAACCTAACACAGAGCTGCAAAGATGGGTTCTGCAGAGCAATACACAGTCATTTGAGGAGCTTGTGGCAGCCATTGACCGATATTATGTCCTGGGAAATATGGTACAGACAGCAGAGAAGGCTGTCAGTCCAATATTCAGAAAAGAATCAGCACAAGTTAAAGGCACAGAGCAGAAGGTGACGCCTGAAGGGTGCTTAATGTGTGGCGAACTGGGGCACTTTCAAAGAAATTGTCCAAATTGGCAGGAACCGATGGATTGTTCGGTGGGGAGATGGGGCACCCATATTCCTTGTCTGTGTAACCATGTCCTCATCCCTCGATAGCCCACTGCTGTTCAAAGTGCCAGTCTTGATAGAGCAATAGGCAGTGTTGGCTTTGATGGATTTGGGCAGTGAAGTCACCCTGGTGTACAGTAATCTGGTTCCAGAAGGAATGATGGATTGGCTGCTGCCTGTAAAGGTCTTGTGTATCCACGGGGACACTGAGGAATATCACCATGTCTGTCTTCATGTTACCATGAGGGACAAGTGGTGCAAGTGATAGCAGCAATAGCACAAACGTTGCCATATCCTCTTATTCTGGGGCGGGAGTTTACTCTGATCTAGGAGATTATATTCGACCATATCAGTCCGGACATGCCAGTGACTAAATTATCGGCCAGACATCCAATCTTATATGATCCTGTTGCCCACATTCCAGAACTGGAGGAAGAAATCAGAAAGCACCAAGATCTGGAGCTTCGGAGCTGGGCTTTGGCTGCAATCAGACCAGCATTACCTGCCAAAAGGTTTGAAGAAGTAGGTCTGCTCAGAAAAGGATGGGAGGAAGCATAAATGGCCAGCTGATGGAGAAGAATGGTCTCCTGTGTTCTGCACTGTAACACTCCAAGACTTTACTAGAGACCATTGTGCATTGGCGAATGACTTTAAAAATGGCATGGGAATGAGTGGAGTGTTGAAGGCTGAGGGACTGGCTAAAAGAGAGCCATGCTTTAGAAGAAAAGGGGACCTGCTATGTAGGGTAGCGGTGTTTCAAGGGAAGTGAATGAAACAGCTTTTGTTGACACGGGTACATGTTCCTTTGATATTGGCAGCATCGCATGTACAACCCAAGGGAGGGCATTTGGGAGTGGAGAAACTCTCAATTGAGTTCTTCAGAGATTTACTGGCCAGGCATCAGCATGGCAGTTAAGAAATACTGTAAAGCTTGCACAGTCTGCCAACAGACCATACCTAGACATTAATTATAGAGTTTCCTGGGTACCCATTTCTATAGTCCCAGATTCAAAAGTAAAGCAACACTTAAAGGGGAACAGGGGCAGCAAAAGGTGGGTTCTGATGCCCGAGCCTCCATATGCTCCAAAAATGCAGATGACAAGGGGTTTGACCAAGTGCCCACCCAAAAGGGCAAGTGGTGTGCACATGAGCCAGGGAAAATCAAAACTTGGGCTCCCCATTCACCGAGGTTTGCGCTGCACAGGGCAGCTTAGTTGCCATGTTCTGCTATAAAGAACTTCTCTGGAACATAGACTAGACAGGGGTAAAGATGCTGTTCCCTGCTGGGAGGTGGGGGAGAGAGAGAGAGAAATAAACAGCTATATGACAAGGACAACTGATTTCAAGTGTTATTTTTAAGGAGAATCTTATTTTATATATATATATATATATATATATATATATATATGTATATATATATATATATATATATATATATATATATATATATGGTCTGCTAAATAATTTTGCTGTTGTATCTTTCCAATTGTTTTGTCCACGCGATATAAAACTCACAGGGTAATGGGTACCTGTAATTAGCATAAGAGACTATCACCGCTTCACCAGATTGTTAAGTGGGAAAAAAAGAGCTAATTTTAAGATGGAATCCTCACAATATAAACTAATTCACCCTAGACTACTGTTGTCAGAAAAAAACTGGACATTCTAAAAAATACTATGTTTCTCACATGAATTGGCTCATGTTGGAATGCCTGCATGTACTCCGGTGCAAAGGTCATAAGTCTTACATCTTATTAAGCACTACATCTTGTAGTCCACCTCCTCATTGTAAATTGATATTATAAGAGGGTGGCTATTAATTTACGTGTGTTTGGTATAATCTGTTTACAGTCAGAATTTCATCAACATAATGTTGAATAGAGAATGCCAACATGGTAGTAATGTTTTAAATAACATTACTATCGTGTCAGCATTCTCTGGTCAACATTAAGCTGTCAACAATCTGACTGTTGACATTCTGACTTTTTTCTAATTAACTATAGTACATTTCATTATGTATATAGTATGACAAGAATAAGTAGGTCCTAGAGTAGACAGTGACACAAAGAAAGAAAAACAACCAGTAATAGACACAAAGTGCAGCTGTTTAGTACAGCTCACAGTCATTTTATTATATATTAATTAAGCAATTTAAGAAGAAAGTAATAGCAAAATAAATCATACCCGGTCCACACAAACTCCTCCTCCACTTGTGGATGACCTACTAACTGGATGGCACCAACCTTTTACACACAGACACATAAAATGTTTCTAAGCAAAAGTTTGTTCCACCTGGTCCACCAAGCACCTGAGAATATCGTAGTATATGATTCCCTAGGTTTATTTTATATTTTATTTAATCAGACAGTAAGATACAGTACAGGCTGTACACTCTTTTGATTATGGCCTTCAGCCAGGGCCGGCACTTGGGGTGTTCAACCAATGTGGTCAAACAGGGGTGCCACACTAAAGAGGGTGCACCCCTCCCAACATCCCGATTTCAGCGGGACAGCACTGTTCCACCCTTGGGCCGATGTGTCCCGCGGATGGTCTGGTTGGGAGGTTGGCCACCCCCCACCACCACAGCTATGCGGCAGTGTCAGACCCCAGAGTAGCTGAATGGATGCTGCTCGCATGCAGATGGCATCCATTCAGTGCCGGGAGAGGGCTGGGGGAAGCCTAGATAGTGATGGAGTGCTGAGCTCTCTCCCAGCCTGATGTTACACAGGAGGCGTGCCATGCGAGCATGCCCCCAATTAACATCACTTAGGGGGCATGACCTATCATAATTAGGCCACACCCCATTTTCGATCACGCGTGAACCCCTGGAGCTGGCCCTGCCATCAAAAGTTTAAGACTGGGAGGTGAGAAAACTGAAACTGGTCAAATAACGGAAGCCTTCTTTCCACAATTAACTTCAAGTAACCTTAAACCTTTTTTTTTGTATATGCAGTAGTGCTTACAAATTGTAGGTGTGTCCTCATACACTTAGCCTCAATATGCCATAAGGCGCGAGACACCCCCGCGTAGATGAGCCGCTTAGAAAGGTGTATTGTATTTTTTTCTTTACATTTTGCTTATTTGAATTACAGATGTAGTACAAAGCTGCACAGTGTACAAGAGACGCTAGGCTGCAACTGTAACCATGGGATGGGTATGAATGACAACCGGACCTATGTCCCATGGTTCAAATCCCAACAGTGGAAGACCGGAAGCCCTGAAAATCCTGAAGGTAAGCATTTTAACTATTGCTAACCCTCTCCCCCCTAACCCTCATTTAGGGGTGCCTAACCCTAACATCCCTCCCTAGTGCCTAACCCTAACCCCCCATGTAAGTGCCTAAACCTAACCCCCCTTTCCCCGCACCCTAAACCTAAGACTCCCAGGGGAGTGCCTAACCCCAACCACCCCCGGGGGGTGCCTAATGCTAACCCCTCTACCCTAACCCTCCCAGGGGGGTGCCAACTCCAAAGTCCCACCGGGAGCCCTGAAACATAACCTTCATTTGATATGCTGGGCATTCGGCTCCCGTTGGAATTTCGACACCTGTCATTAGTACCCTGCCGGTATTTAACAGTCGGGAAACTGGCGGTCGGCATTTCGACCGTCGGCATCCCAACTGCATATCGTAACCACACAGGAATTTGTTTTACACACATGCAAAGTAGAAGATGAAGCAAAATGGAACTTGGTGTGAGAAATACAGATTCAGACTCATTCGCACACAGATGTGCAAATGTTGCACTTCAATTTGATCAATGCAATCGATCAGTGCAATCTAGCAAAGTAGTTTTTTTGTTTCCAATTGTTTTATTTGTGTGAATAAGATGCAAATTTTAAGTGAAAAATACCCGAGTCACCCAGAACTGGCATGCCAAGAGGGGATAATTGGTGTGACTGAAGCCACAGTGTATAAGGAGCCATCTGTCTGCAGTGCTTTACAGTATATATTGCTATTCACATCAGTCTCTGCTCCAATGGATCTTGCAACCTATATTCCCTACCACATGGATACACACTATGGTGATTTTTTGCCAGAAGATAATTAACCCACCAGTATATCTTTTGATTGAGGGAGGAAACCAGAGTTTCTGGAGAAAACCCATGCATATAGAGGGAAACATACAAACTCCACACATACATAATGTATCTCCACACATATAGGATAGTGCTTTGTCAAGAACAGAAGAAATGTACCTAGGAGTTGTAGTTTTACATTATTTGAAAGTAAAAAACAGTGTTGTTAAGCAGTGGGAAATGCCAATAAAATATTTTGTTGTATAGGAAGTAAGCAGTGGTGTAACTAAGGGGGGTCGATCAGGGCATGTGCCCTGGGCACCATCGGACCGGCGGTGCAGGGGGCACCGCCGACCGTGGTCCAGGACACCATGGTCAGTGTAACGCTGACCAGACAGAGTTCGGTTAGCACTACACAGTAAGTAATGAACACACAATCGCATGCCGGCAGTTGTGTGTTTGTTTTAATTAGCAGCCAATAAGAGTCAGACAGACTCTCATTGCTGCTTCGCCCACTGCTGGAGCCCGGGCAGGAGCTCACTCATGTACTCCTTCTTTTGGCTCCTGCAGTGGATAATGGCAGAGACGTCATGATGTCTCTCCAATAATGCAGAGCGGGCTGGCCCGGGAGGATGGAGATGCAGATGCCGGAAGGAGCAGGAGCAGAGCAGTGATTCAGGTAAGTGTTTTTTTTTCTTTTTTTTTTAATTATGTCTGTGTCTACACTGCTTGAGGTGGGGGGGACTACTGCTGGGTGCACTGCATCAGGGGGGACCACTACCGGGGGCAATACTTGGGGGGGACTTCTACTGGGGGCATTGCATCAGGGGGGACTACTGTGGGAACTGCATTGGGGGACCACTACTGGGGCAATACTGGGGGGACTACTACTGGGGCACTGCATCGGGGGACCTCTACTGGGGGCACTACTGGGGGACACCAGTACTGGGGGCACTGCATCGGGGGAACACTACTGGGGCACTGCAGTGGGGGGACTCCTACTGGGGGCACTATATAAAGGGCACTACATAGGGGGGCACTTCATAGGGTGGGCTACTACTGAGGGCATTATATGAGGAGTTTTTACTTGGGGCACTGCACAGGGGGGACCACTACTGAGGGCACTGTATAAGGGGCACTGCATAGGAGGGATCACTACTGGGAGCCTGCATAAGGGTGACCACCTACTGGGGAACACTGTATAAGGGGCACAACTGAGGGCCTGCTTAAGGGGGGCCACTCCTGGGGCATTGCATAGGGGGACCACTACTGGGGGTACTGAATAGGGATGACCACTGCAGGGGGCACTGTATAAGAGGCACTGCATAGCAGGTGTCACTACTGTGGGCCTGCATAAGGGGGGCCATTACTGGGGGTACTGCATAGGGGGGATCAATTCTGGGGGACTTCAGAAGGGGGACTGCTACTGGTTGTGGTATATAAGGGGCACAAATGGGGGCCTGCATAAAAGGGACCACTACTGGAGGCTTGTATATGGGGGACCACTACTGGGGGCACTGTATAAGTGGAACTAATGGGGGGCTGCATAAGGGGGACCACTACTGGGGGTACTGTATAAAGGGCACTACTGGGTTTCTGCTTAAGGGGGACCACTACTGGGGGCACTGTATAAGGGGAACTAATGGGGGGCTGCATAAGGGGGACCACTACTGGGGGTACTGTATAAGGGGCACTACTGGGGACCTGCATAAGAGGGGCCACTACTAGGGGCACTGCATAGGAGGGACTGCATGAAGGTGCATATGGAATGGAAAGGAGTGACGAGAAAGGGGTGTGTATCATGTCGACTCAAACCATTTTTCATTAACCATGCTCCTTGTGACCACGCGCACATAGAGGGGGAGCTCCATTTTTCAATTCACCCTGGGCTCCAAATACCCTTGTTACGCCACTGGAAGTAAGTATTGTATCAGTAAATTAGAAGTTATATTACCACTTTATTGGTATATGAAACCAGTATTTTTAATAGAATTAAGTTGTACACTTTTAAATTGGAGGGAGAGAGACTGAAAGTTAACCTAAATAAAAACATATTTAATTAAAAGCATAATATAGTCATAGAATTATCTCTCACAGGTGGGGATTCATTCATAAATAATGTAAAAAGTTTATGGACAAATATATTGCAAAAAAGCATAGATGTATATATGTACCTGTATGTTATTCTCTTTCTTCAAAATCTTTGTTGCTATAATAAATGTTACAGGTATCTGAAAATCATTGCCTAGCTATTCACAAATGTACTTTTTATGAAGATAAATTTCAATCCCATAACACAGAGAAAGTCCTGGATTGGTTACAGGAACACAAATTAATGAATTCAGCTTGTACTCTTGATCCCAGTCATCAATTTGTTACTCAAATCAATGCTTTCAATGAGCTGGAACAATCTATTTACTGAAATACAGAACACCACCAGCAAATTTATAACAACTACTGATCACAACAAAGTGAATACAGACAAAACATCCAACAGTTCGCCACAATTTTGATGCCCTTTAGATTTGCCAATAAATTCAGGTTGTTCTGAGGACCTTTAGGGAAACAGCTCACCTTTAGGCAATAATATATAACTGAAGTGTAATGTCTCAGTACCTAATTTGAATTAACAATGAAAAAAAAGGGAAAAATAACATTAAAAACCTCTTTCCAAAAATAAAAGAACAATGTATACACTTACTGATGTAGTCTATGGACTCTTTGTTTCCAATAATGTGCATTTAGTCTAAATGATCAATTTCTTTCTGTTTTAGGCATGCATATATTTAAGGATTGACTACAGTAAGTGGGACAAAACAGTTCAACTATATTTTGGTATGTTGTACATATTGTTGAATTATACTTAAGCATCATCCATTGAATTTAAGAAAAAAATATTTAAAAGTTGTCAATTACACTGTTCTACTGTTGCATCAACATATAACCCACATTTCTGACAATTGCAGTGATTTACTGACTTGTTTCTGAAGTTCACATATGTGCTGCAGTATATAGTAGACACCAATCTGATGTTTAACTTCATTAATTTATCTTGCACTGGACCGTTGAAAGCACACTGTGATTGGTATATATACTGTAGGTTACTGTACTTTATCAATTCTACATTATTGCTAATAAATCATCCCTGAGTGTGCAATCTGTCCTGTAAGCAATAATAAATTGTTCAAAGTTTTTCAAAGTTATTTTTTTTTATTGTTTCTATAATACAATTAAAAACATGTTGAATCAATTACATTAAGGCTTAATTTAAAAAAAATTATGTTACAAACATTGATTCTCTATTTTCAAGCAGGACGCATTGACTTTGTTTAATGCAGAGGTGTACTGTATTTGACACCATGATTTTAAATTTTCCAACTATTTGATATAAGCACAAGATTTCTACTTTTTGAAATGGCAACTGGTCTCATACATTTAGTACAGTATATTAATGCAAATCATTATGCTGGGTACTGTAACTTATTGACATAACTTCTGATACTGGAAATATGGCTTCTGCACTACATTAGGGGGTCTATTTACTAAGCAGTGTTAGGAGACAGAGTGAAAAGAGATAAGATAGTGATAAAGTGCCAGCCAATCAGCTCCCAACTGTCATCTCACAGGCTGTGTTTGAAAAATGACAGTTGGGAGCTGATTGGCTGGCACCTTATCACTTTCTTATCACTTTTCACTCTGTCTCCTAACACTGCTTAGTAAATAGACCCCTAGATCTGAAAATACTGGCTTGTTAAACCTCAAAGACATACTGCTGTTGTCCTTTGAGAAATATGTTGTAAATGCACAGTGGCATTAGCATAATATTTACATACTTTAAAGAGGTAGTACTGATGTGCCCAGCTATAACGTGGCATCACAGCACTATCTCTCATGCCACGCATGGCGCGCCACACACCACGCCATGAGTCGCGCCACAAAGAAAGTTTATTAGTGAAAAAAGTAATTACGTGTAATACAACATTTTGCCCACCAGATGTTACTTTTCCTAAACTACATAGCGCATGCGTCTGATTTCATTAAGTGTAAAACAACATTTTGCCCACCAGGTGTCAATTTTCCTAAACTACATAGCGCATGCGTGTGATTTCATTACGTGTAATACAACATTTTGCCCACCAGGTGTCTCTTTCCAATGTACCGTACGGTATGTTCTGTATCACCGGCCGATGATTGTTTGACAGAAGCTTAGACATTAGACTTTACAAACTACAGAACTCTAGTAATGGGTGAAGCGTGTGGCCTAGCGGACTAATGCCTAGTCTCACTGCTTCTCCTCTCTTCCTGTTCCGTGGGTTCGAGACCTTGAAAATACAGTATGTTTTTTTAATTTATTTTTAAAATCTTCACTTAAAATATTCAGTATTCAATACAGTACATGTGGAGCGCATGTCTGCCCAGTGCTTCGGGAGTCAAACAGCGAAACTAGGATTTTTATTATTGTACATACAGTACTGTACCTTAGAACGCAAACTTGCGTCAATGCCGGCACTGACATGAACGCGGACATTATAGTGACTTATTATGACCATCAAGTGGCAATGGGCCCTGTTAAAGAGACTGGTTTCTGTATATCAAACTGACTGCGCATTTAAACCGCAAAATTGCGTCAATGTCTGCGCGTGCCCAGTGGTCGGATTTTAATCACAATGGAATGTGTGCACCATGTCCAGTGGAGCCAAGCCATACATTAAGTAGCGCTATTTTATGGCGCATGCCCAGTTGTCTGTATTGCTAACAGTACTGTTGAATTTTCACACTAGTGCCATTCTGCACTGTCCGAGACTTACAGTACCGCACAGTATACACAATAGTAAATTCATTACTATAGTACATAAGGTGCTACAGTAGTGAACTAACAGCAGTTTGTAGGGCAGATGCAGAGCGCAAACTTGCATCAATTAAAATGCTGTCTTAGACTTGGTAACATTAGTAATTTAATATGTCTAGTAACTGATAGTTGACTGTGTATAAGAGAGGGGTCTCTATAGTACAAACTGACTCTGCGTTTAAACCGCAAAATTGCGTCAATGTCAGCACAGTTTGCGTTGTGGTAACTTATAGCCAGTTCTGATGGGTTACGGTACAAATAGGATCTCTGGCTTGTGCCCAGTGGCGGGGTTGCAATGCATTGCCAGTGGTGCTGCACCATAGCCATACCCTTGTAGCGCTATGGCGTACAGTATGGAATATCATACTGTACAGTACCAGGTCATGATTCACACACAGTGAAAGTGTGTTATTATTACACTGACTGTGTAATAATAATATTAAAAATAAAAAGTGTAACCTTGACTGTCTAATAATAATGAAAAGCTTCATTATTAAGCTTCCTGGTTTCGAACCCGGGTTGTACAGACGTCTGCAATGTAGAAGTTCGATTTCTTACCTCTACGCTACAGACGCCTGAGTACTGTACTTCATCGTATGGTACTGTAGATGTCACATAAAGTACTGTAGAGGACTAGGAGAGACTTGTGAGCAAGGGCTTAGGTGATCCGTCTTGCTTACACTTCCCTCCTTATGTTCGAGACCTTTATAATTTAATGTATTTTTTTAATGTTCACTATAGTACTGTAGTTCAGTCTTGTTATCCAACCCTTACAAAAATCAATCTATTGTACTGTATATGTGCCCAGCTACAGTACTGTAGTTTGTTGCTCCATACGGTACGCCATACAGTATACTGCATTGTTGTGCGCTACACTGTGGCGTATTGAGTCTCATAGCACTGCGCATGCCCAGTTGTCTGTATTATATGGTACTTATAACTGTAGTTGTAAGTACAATATGGTAGACATTGTAGTGATTCCCTGACTCTAGGAACTACAGTACAGTAGATGCAGTAGTCTAGGGGGCTAATGCCTAGCCCTACTGCATCTACCATTTTCTTGTCCCGCTGGTTCGAGACCTTTAAAGTACATACTTTATACGGTAATTTTATTTTGTTTTAAATCTTCACTAATTCAGTACATTATCCAGAAATTCTTGTATTTCTATGCCACAGTACTTTGACCAAAAAGTCTAACCTTGTTAATAAAAAATAAAAAGTGTAACCTTTCAAGCTTCGAACCCGCAAAAGGGTTGTACAGGCAGCGTAATGTATTGGTTTGATTATTTACCATTACACTACAGCCGCCTGCAATACCAAGTTTGCACCTGGCTTGAGTGTTTCCTACAATACTGTACGTCATCGTATCTCAGGCGCATGCCCAGATCTACTGTATACCCATTTAGCGCTTTTTTTTTTTACTAAACTCAGTACATTTTATATATTAGGGGGTAAATGTACTAAGATGGTAGTGCTATTAAGTGATGTTGCCCATATCAACCAATCTGATTCCAGGTATTACTGTACAGTATCTTCTAGAAGGTGCTACTGTAGATAAATGCTAAGTACAGTAGAATCTGATTGGATGCTATGGGCAACATACAGTACAGTAACTTCTTAAATAGAACTCCCATCTTAGTAAATTTACCCCTACAAGTTTCACTTTTTCCCCCCGATTTTTTTTCTTCCGCCCCCCAAAATGAAAGTGAATTTTTAGTGTGTTCTGACTTTTTTTAAAAAAACTTACGCAGTTTACAGTACCTTTAGGGGACGTTTAAGGCTTCCCGCAACATTGCACCCCAATTCACCAAATTTTTCCGCCTGCTATTCATACAGTAGGCGAAACTTTTTTACATACTGTCTTAGTGTACATTGCATTGACTTCCCGCCTACAGTAGGCAGAAAAGCTTTCAAATTGAATACAGCGATAATTTCACGCCTGGCAAAATTACGTAATCTCCCAAACTGTTTTTAGCCAATCCCGTGTTTTTGCTCCAATGGGTGAAAAAGTGCCAACCAATGTTCTCCCAACTGTCATCTCACAGGCTGTGTTTAAAAAACGACAGTTGGGAGCTGATTGACTGACACCTTATAACTTTTTTATCACTTCTCACTGTCTAACACTGCTTAGTACAGTAAATAGATACCCTTGGAGTGAAAAGACGAGACCGGCTAAAAACAGTAAATAGACCACCCCAAAATTGAAAACGTCCCTCAGTGTATACAGTACTGTATGTCTACTGTACTGTATTCTACTGTAAGTGCCAGGCAGCTGTGAAATCACTGTGATGGGCAACAGGGATACTGTACAGTATATGACTGTGGGCGTCAACCCCCATCGGCCGGCGCACCCCTGGTGAGTGAAATCCTGGCAAATAGGACAATACACCCCTGCATCTGTGTGTTATTGACTTTTTGTACAGTACCTCTTTAATGACAGATGCACGTGTTGGGTCTCAGGTGCACTTAAAGACTGATTTAGAAACAGTACAAACACCAATTGTATAAATGAATGACAATTTTTATTTAACCTACAGTAACATGCTTTACAGAGGGGGGGGTGGGGGAACTTGTTTAGCTTTCCACTCCTGTAGTCCTCTACTGTCACATGCTTCTTTCTTCTGCCGCTGGCATGTCCTGGAGTTCCAAGCTGGACACGGACATGACTACTGTACAGTACCTGCAGTAGGAGGAAAGAGATGACGTGAGAACAGTCCTTCCTCAATGCCGACCGATACGCCCTACTGGGGGACCGAGGACTACACAAAAGAGTTGGCTTTTAATTTAAAATCATCACTGGCACTTTTGGACTCAGATTCAGAGTTTCACCTATACCAGGTGCTGACTCTACCGTGCATCAGAGTGCAAGGTCCACTGTACGCCCTGAAGAAAGGAGGATAGGCAGACACACAGGTTCTCACCAGAGATGCTCTTGTTCTTCATCCTGCTTGATCCCACACACCCTGTACTGTAGGAGAGAGAATCTGCTGTGCAGGGCCCTTCCCTGCTCTAACAGTGTCACACTAATCCACTTCTCCACATTAATATATGCCCTAACTAACCAGACTAACAATTTTATTAATAACTACAGTAATTTGTATTATACTGTAATTAAGCCTGGTGGTGAAATACTGTAAGCAGTGCCCCTAGGCCCACAGCCCATAATATAACGATTAAAAAAAAAATACATGAAACAAGACAGTATTTGGGTGCCCCAGATGGAGGTGAACACCAGCTGTGTGAATACGATAACAGAGCACTAACATTAACAAAAATCTCACCTTATCCTGATGTCGAAGGGACTGCCGCTCTAACCATGCAGTAGATGTACAGTAGAAGCCTGTCTCTCAATTCACGGTGCACCCACTACTGTATGTCTGCAACTATGGATGTGGATGTTGAAGCAGCCACTACTATTGTACTGTATATGAACTAAAGGAACCTGAAAACTTGAAACATCTGCATTACAAATGGCAACATCAAGCGCAGTAGCAGAAAGTGGCAGTTGCAGCACAATCTGTGACGATGCCAATGTGTGCCTTGGAACTGGGGTCAATGTACAGTAGGTGTAAGGAAAAGAGGAAAAGTATGAAGTACAGTACATAAGGTACAGTAAGGGAAAGTTATTTTAGACAAAGAGCTTATAAAATAAATTAGGAGAATACTGTATAATGTAGGGACAGAAAGCACAACCACAATACTATACATACAGTACAGTATGGACACAGTGTACAGTACTTAGCAGTCCGCATCACAAACTGAAAAGAGGAAGTTAAACCCCTCCTCCACATTACAAATTATATACAGTACAGTATAAGCTACATAGCAGTTGCTTGACCGTTTCTTTCGATGACAACTGGTAAGACTCTATGGAGATGAACAATATATTTGTTACACTGGGCACGTGTCAATACTGTTCTCCAAAACTTCATTATCCCATCCAAAAGTTCCAGCCTGTCAATCAAATGTCTGCCAGTCATGTCAGTATGTGTTAACAACTGTCAGTCATCATCAGATACTGTGCTATCCAACACCCTACAGTGCAGTGTACAGTAATGTAGAGAATGTCAGAGTCGTGCATTGTACTGTATTCGTTATTGTACAGTATACTGTAATTCATGTGATTATACAACAATACTGTACTTACTTCGCCTTATACACCTCCGGATGCGCAGTAGGCGAGGCCTATCCCTCCTCAGCAGGTCACTCCACCTGCGCTGCAGTGAGCGAACATTGCGGTGCAGGCCGTATAGCCTGTGGATCTCACGGCTTGCACTTCTGTAGGCGAGCTCTTTGTCTTGGTTAGTGGCGAACGCTTGGTCCCGCCACTTAACCAACACAAAGAGCTCACCAGACGAGTAGCGTCTTGCCCTCATAGAAGCCATTTTGACTAGCCAGTGATGCATGTCGTACTTCGCACGACGCACGGCGTCCTCCTACTGGGCATGCGCCCGCCAGAGATGGAAATGCAACAGCATTACAGTAGAGTACAAATACTGTACCGACTGCAGTAATAAAGCCAACTGCGCATGCTCAGTTTCTGCAGTTATGAAATCACTATTCTGTGGTGCTAAATTGTACGGCACCGTCAGTTTTGAATATTCAGTACAGGCACATTCATAGCGGCACACTAGTTGTCCTAGCAGACGGGGGATGGTGTCTTTTGCAATGGTGACAATTCGTAGCATTTTTCAGGACACTAGGGCAGAGCTGACTGCTTACAGTAAATGGATTAACAAAGCTTCCTCTATTATGGTAATGTGAGGCTCTTGGCTTGCATTGGGGGAAGGGACCTGATGCACTGTGTATGACTCTCGGCCCACTGGGCATGCGCCAGAAATCCCATCGCAACCTTCCTACTGGGCATGCGCCCACCAGAGATGGAAATGCAACAGAATACAATACTGTACCAACTGCAGTAATACAGCCAACTGCGCATGCTCAGTGATAGCATAGCGCTACATGGCGTATGGCTTGGTGCCACAAATCCCATTGTACCCCCCTCCATTTGTAATCCATCGCAGATGGCTGACAGCCACCATAGCACCAACCGTGTAATACAGAGAGCTCTCTCTCATACAGATCCCACTACTACCGTACTTAGTGTGCAAGGTTGGAGCAGCATCACCAATGTCATCAGTTTGGGAGGCAATGCTACAGTCAAACCACTCTCAGACACAGTCCAAGGGACGTAGCCATAGTGCACAAGGCTGAGACCACATATGCGTTGTCGCATGTTTGTGTTTTGCGGTTTCTGTGTGCACAGTTTGTGATGCAGAGGCCTGTCTCACATTCTAGACAGTAGTTTCACTAACAGTTCCTGCAGTTATGAAATCACTATTCTGTGGTGCTAAATTGTACGGCACCGTCAGTTTTGAATATTCAGTACAGGCACATTCATAGCGGCACACTAGTTGTCCTAGCAGACGGGGGATGGTGTCTTTGGCAATGGTGACAATTCGTAGCATTTTTCAGGACACTAGGGCAGAGCTGACTGCTTACAGTAAATGGATTAACAAAGCTTCCTTTATTATGGTAATGTGAGGCTCTTGGCTTGCTTTGGGGGAAGGGACCTGATGCACTGTGTATGACTCTCGGCCCACTGGGCATGCGCCAGAAATCCCATCGCAACCCTCCTACTGGGCATGCGCCCACCAGAGATGGAAATGCAACAGAATACAATACTGTACCGACTGCAGTAATACAGCCAACTGCGCATGCTCAGTTATAGCATAGCCCTACATGGTGTATGGCTTGGCGCCACAGTTCCCATTGTACCCCCCTCCATTTGTAATCCATCGCAGATGGCTGACAGCCACCATAGCGCCAACCATGTAATACAGAGAGCTCTCTCTCATACAGATCCCACTACTACCGTACTTAGTGTGCAAGGTTGAAGCAGCATCACCAATGTCATCAGTTTGGGATGCAACGCTATTTTGCGCATCAAATGCACAGTCAGCTTTGAACACAGAGCGCTCTATCACAGATGGAAACCACTCTCAGACACAGTCCAAGGGACATAGCCATAGTGCACAAGGCTGAGACCGCATATGCGTTGTCGCATGTTTGTGTTTTGCGGTTTCTGTGCGCACAGTTTGTGATGCAGAGGCCTGTCTCACATTCTAGACAGTAGTTTCACTAACAGTTCCTGCAGTTATGAAATCACTATTCTGTGGTGCTAAATTGTACGGCACCGTCAGTTTTGAATATTCAGTACAGGCACATTCATAGCGGCACACTAGTTGTCCTAGCAGACAGGGGATGGTGTCTTTGGAAATGGTGACAATTCGTAGCATTTTTCAGGACACTAGGGCAGAGCTGACTGCTTACAGTAAATGGATTAACAAAGCTTCCTTTATTATGGTAATGTGAGGCTCTTGTCTTGCTTTGGGGGAAGGGACCTGATGCACCATGTATGACTCTCGGCCCACTGGGCATGCGCCAGAAATCCCATCGCATCCCTCCTACTGGGCATGCGCCCACCAGAGAAGGAAATGCAACAGAATACAATACTGTACCGACTGCAGTAATACAGCCAACTGCGCATGCTCAGTGATAGCATAGCCCTACATGGTGTATGGCTTGGCGCCACAGTTCCCATTGTACCCCCCTCCATTTGTAATCCATCGCAGATGGCTGACAGACACCATAGCGCCAACCGTGTAATACAGAGAGCTCTCTCTCATACAGATCCCACTACTACCGTACTTAGGGCCTGATTCAGAGCCGGACGCAATTAGCGCTCGCTCGTCCAGAAAATAGGGGTGGCTATTCTAATGAACCGTTCGCTCTTTGCGGTCTGTTCACGCCTCTAGGTCTGAACGAGCGAATAAAACTTGCGGTAGTTTTTGGGAAAAATACGCCCACTGGCCGCTCGCATCCTACGTCATGTCCGCTATTTATTAGATTAATCGAGTACATCGACCAGCGTATGAACTGCTCGCTATTCTTGGGGTTGGTTTTTGCTACCACAATCTTGCGAGCAGTTCTGGCTATAAAATAACCCAGTGACGTGGTCAATGATGCTGCTGTTTTAATTATGCACACCCATAAAACGCCCGTTTTGACCTTTAAGCATGCCTGCGTTCGGATCTCCACTCCCCGTTTTCAAGCACCTTCCCCTGTTACCACCCACATACGCCTCTTTCTGTCACTCAAATTATCAGGCATTCACTATTTTGCAAGCACATGAATTTCGACCGCACTGAATGGTTCGCGCATGCGTATAACGATCCGTACGCATGCGCAGTTGGGCAAACATCGCTCTGAGCGAACGAGCGGCCGCTTACGAGCGGCTCTGAATCAGGCCCTTAGTGTGCAAGGTTGGAGCAGCATCACCAATGTCATCAGTTTGGGATGCAACGCTACAGTCAAACCACTCTCAGACACAGTCCAAGGGATGTAGCCATAGTGCACAAGGCTGAGACCTCATATGCGTTGTCGCATGTTTGCGTTTTGCGGTTTCTGTACACACAGTTTGTGATGCAGAGGCCTGTCTCACATTCTAGACACTAGTTTCACTAACAGTTCCTGCAGTTATGAAATCACTATTCTGTGGTGCTAAATTGTACGGCACCGTCAGTTTTGAATATTCAGTACAGGCACATTCATAGCGGCACACTAGTTGTCCTAGCCGATGGGGGATTGTGTCTTTGGCAATGGTGACAATTCGTAGCATTTTTCAGGACACTAGGGCAGAGCTGACTGCTTACAGTAAATGGATTAACAAAGCTTCCTTTATTATGGTAATGTGAGGCTCTTGGCTAGCTTTGGGGGAAGGGACCTGATGCACTGTGTATGACTCTCGGCCCACTGGGCATGCGCAATAAATCCCATCGCAACCCTCCTACTGGGCATGCGCCCACCAGAGATGGAAATGCAACAGAATACAATACTGTACCGACTGCAGTAATACAGCCAACTGCGCATGCTCAGTGATAGCATAGCACTACATGGCGTATGGCTTGGCGCCACAGATCCCATTGTACCCCCCTCCATTTGTAATCCATCGCAGATGGCTGACAGCCACCATAGCGCCAACTGTGTAATACAGAGAGCTCTCTCTCATACAGATCCCTCTACTACCGTACTTAGTGTGCAAGGTTGGAGCAACATCACCAATGTCATCAGTTTGGGATGCAACGCTATTTTGCGCATCAAACGCACAGTCAGCTTTGAACACAGAGCGCTCTCTCACAGACGGAAACCACTCTCAGACACAGTCCAAGGGACGTAGCCATAGTGCACAAGGCTGAGACCGCATATGCGTTGTCGCATGTTTGCATTTTGCGGTTTCTGGGCGCACAGTTTGTGATGCAGAGGCAGTAGATTCAGTAACAGTTTCTGCAGTTACTGTATGAAATCACTATTCTGTGGTGCTAAATTGTATGGCACCGTCAGTTTGCAGATGCAGAGCCCTGTCAGCCACCATAGCCACAGTATGAAATCACTATTCAGTGAAATACAGTACAGTACAGAGCCCTCTCTGGGCACTATAGTTTCCAGAGCAGACAGTGACAAAAAAAAAATATACAGTACGGTATATTCTTTTCCAGGGATCGAACCCCGGACCATAATTCTACCAAAGTGATCACCTAACCACTAGCCCACACGACAGCTACAGTGAACCACAGAGAGTGGCCTCATCCTTGTGCACTCCTTCCGCTGCTGTTTTTAATTAAAAAGAATTTTAAAAAAAATTGTCATACTGTAATGCATCCCATATCAGTGAAAGCTGTGCGTGCATCTAATTATTTTACAGTATCGGTTATACCGTGACAACAACTCCGGCAACTTCTCTACTATTCAGTTACTGCACCGTACCGTAAGTACAATACAGTACAGTATGTGCAGTGATTTGCATCCTGTTATAAGATGTTACGTACAGTACGGTACAGTACTACAGTATATACTGTATATGTATATTATGCGACATTAAAAATACAGTATGGGTTGTGCGTTCATGCAAATGCTGTGAATATGATAGACATTCAGTACAGTGGAGCACTCGCCACCCAGCGGTTAAGCACTGTATTACATGCCGTAGCATATCCTTTGTTGAAGAATACCACGGTATTCCACAAGTCCATGGCGCGACTCAGAGGCCTGCATGCCACGCCACAAGTCCATGGCACGACTCACGCCACGCCACGCCATGAGCAACAGAATAGCTGGGCAGATCTGTATAGCACCAGAAATATTCCGCTTGAAGATAATGTAAACAGTAATCAGTGTAAATGTTTACTGGTGTGGTCAGTGTTAAGCTTATTAACCACTTGCCTGGCACAGTCGTATCAGATACGACCATACCAGACTGGGCTTTCCCTTACATGATCGTATCTGATACGACCAGTCAGAAACACACAGTGGGCGGCTTGCTGGAAGTTAACTTCCAGCAGCCGCCCATCTCAGAGGGACTTGCCGGTCCCTCTACACCTGCACCTCCTCCTCCTTTGTGTTCCAATCACTGCTAGCCACAGTGATCGGGCCCCAGCGGCAACCCCCTTGAAGCAGCAGCCATGGCTCAGACTGAGCCGCTGCTAACGTCATAAGTTAACCTTATCCACCTGTGTGCGGACTATGGGGGTTTCCATGGGATCTTAGAGGAGTTTTCAGAGTACACAATATTACACGCAGTTGTTCAAGTATCTTTCTGGTACGCAATACACATTGAATTATAAGCGCTGCTTGTAAACAAAATACTACACTATATTTGTGTTCTATTTTGCTCTGTTGGAGCCTCTTTTATCAAGGTTTTCCGGATCTTTTGGAGGACCATACCTATCCCACCATATGGAATCCCAGTGTAAGAATCACAGATAAGCCTTAAAGATTTATTATTTGGTACGCACATTATATTTTGAGCATGTACATTATTGTTTTAAGTACTACACTATTAGGCGCATTCCTTTTCCCAATTCCAGTATATACTGTATATATGTATATGTTAGATAGATATCGCAGAGCCTCTGTTTAGGGGTGGCAACTGATCATCGATGGTTTGCAAACATCGATGGTCTGACTGAAAACAAGTGGTTTGCCATTGCTGGTGGCCATCAATGTTGCACCATCGATGGTAGCCATCAATCGATGTTTAGGAAACATCGACAGTTGTGGTCTACACAGATCTTGCCCAATTGCTAAACAATTGATGGCTTCTAGCGATGGTTGAACCATCAATGGTACAGCTGTCAATGGCCATCACTACAGTATAACATAAAAATTGCTATTTTTATAGTATACTGGGTTTAAAAAAAAAAAAAATTTCAAATAAAATAGTGATGAATAAGTTGAAATTTATGTTCTTGACCTAATTCAATCATAAAAGAAACCGACAATTTTGGAGTGGTTTTTGGAAAAAGAATTCGGCAGTTAAGTGGTTAAGTACAGTAGAAGGGGTGCTGGGAAGCCCAAAGGTTTTTCCTGGTGCCAGGAAAGGATGAAATTAGCATTATCTAAAAATTCTAAATAGACACTAAGCATTGCAATACACAAAGACCCAATAAGTACTTCTGTAATAAAATTTAAACCTCTGCTCACTATACTGGAGCAACAATGGAAATGTTTCCACCACAGCTTTGAGAATTAGCCTCAGTGTTAGTTATATCAGATTGGCTAGCTTAATTAGATGAATGACCATATTCTTGTACATAACAGTGAATAAAAATAAAAATAATTGAGCACCTTTATTAATTAAAAAAAAACACTCAAAGGAAGGTTTTTTTTATCTACAGTGGATTACTAGGGTAATTAATTAGTCTCCTAAGACAATGTATTCATGTCACTCCATAGGTTCCTTGAATATTATACAGTATGCCTGTAAGATCACTGCTGTATGCAATGATACAAGTTCAAAGATAAATTATCCAAAACCTGTTAATACATAAATTTATTACCACCTACAATATATTATTGCAAAAGCCCTTTTCTTATTTGTGTTTCTTTACATGTATCTTACAGTATTTTGTTGACATACTTTTCCTTCTTATTATTTTTACACTTTCTTTTATTTTCATAATCTTGTATTTTATCTTCCTTCCACCCCGCTGAATTAGAGTTTTGGTTGGGAGTCAAGGCTGTTATTATACTACTTGTGGGGTATTATTAACTTTTCATGGGTTGCATAATCCTTTGCTCAGTATACAGTATGTAACTGATTTTTTTGTACTTATATGTTAATGAAGTGTCTTAGCATTAACCAGTATACACTTATTTTAAGTGGGTGGAGTCATTCTGTATACTGGTCATAGGTCTCAACCAGACCTTGATGAAAATGCATCAATTTATTTCTGGCAAGGTTAGCAGCATGTTCCCTTCCTGTTCTATAGTTATTGTCTCAGCAGGGTATCCAGACTATAGATAGACAGTTAAAAGGTCGACAAAGTCTAGATAGAAACCAGGGGCCATATGTAATAGGGTGAGAGTTTAGAAAGTGTGACAGTTTAGCAGTGAACTGTCCACTTTTTAAACTCGGCCAATGTAATAGAGTCCAAGAACATGCAGAGTTGCATGTTTTTAGACTAAAAAAACTCTCATGATTTAAACTTCCATCCAGATGTTTTCCCATTTTGAAGATAAAACTCGACCAATGTGAGAGTTTACTGCTAAAAAATCACATTATCTAAGCTCTCACCATAATGCATTTGATCCCAGATGATAGACAGGCAATAGGTTAACAGGGACAAAATGACAACATATTAAAAGTCGACATGGAAGGATGCTGACAGGTACAACTGATCAACAGGGTCACACCGTTGACACAAAAATGGTAGACACACAAATGATCAACACTTTTTTTTAGGGCTAGGCACTTACCGGAGGGTTAGGTATTTACCCTAATGGTTAGGTTTAGGCACTTACCTTGGCAGTTAGAGTTAGGCACCAGGAGGGAAGGTTAGGGTTAGGCACTTACCCCGATGGTTAGGCACTAGAAGGGACAGTTAGTGTCAGTCACCTACCCTGATGGTTAGGGTTGGATAGGCGGGAGGGTAAGGGTGAAAATTATGGTTAGAAAACAAAAAAAATGGTCAACTATTTGTGTGTCAACCTTTTGACTTTGTTGACCATATGTACCTGTCAACCTTCTTCATGTCAACCATTACAGTGTCAACCTTTTGTGCTTGTGGAATTTTGGTGCCTATCTAACATCTGGGGCCAAATGTAATAGGGTGAGAGTTTAGAAAATGTCAGTAAGCTGTCACATTTTTAATCTCAGTCAATGTAATAAAGTCACAGAACATCCAAACTTGCATGTGTTTCAGACTCAAAAAACAGGTGTTTCCTGTTTTGAAAATAAAACTCAATCAATGTAGTAGTGTGAGAGTTTTACTACTAAACTCTCACATTTTTCTAAACTCTCACACTATTACATTTGGCCCCAGGGGTCTTTCTAGACATTGTCAAACTTTTTACTGTCTACTTTTTACTCCGCAACCATCAACAGAAGGTTTTGTCACTCACTGGAAGTCACATTCTGTCATACTGTATTTGTATTGTCATTGATTTTTTTTGTTCCCACCCCTCCCACTCCTACTGCTAGTTCCTACCACTTACAGCACTGATTGTAAAAGCTACATTATTTTGTAAATTATTGTTACAAGTATGAATAAATAATATGTAAGATATGTTCACTCGCTGCAAGTGTAACTGCCTTGAAAAGGATGACTTACTCTGGATACATTTAGGGCCTGATTCAGAGCCGAACACTCTGACCAGAGCACTCACTCTGAATCAGGGCCCTCCTCCATGAAAATGGAGCCGCCTCCTGGCCGCTCGCATAGCTGTGGGTGACCACCCACAGCTTATGCGAGCGTCCATGATGATGGTCGCGATGGTCTTGACCATCGTGACCATCGGGCTTGCGACGCAAGCCCTGGAGTGATTTTGGCTCTATCAGAGCCAAAATCCCTCCCACTGACATCACTAGTGATGTCAGTGGGGCCGGCTTCAGATGGTAGGCATTCCCATGGGAACGCCTCCGCCTGGCAGGCACGCCCCCGGCACGCCCACCAAAGGGGGCGTGCTGTCAATCAACATCGACAGCATGCCCCCTTTTGTGGGAGACCTGGAGCGATGGAGAGCCCGTCGCTCGCCGGGTCTCGCGCATGCACACGACAGAGCTCCCTCCGTCATGCGCATGCACAGTGGGGGAACATCGACCCGCTTGCGAGCGTCTTGCGCTCACGAGCGGGTCTGAATGACCCCCTTAATCAGCACCAAGCCTTTTTTTTACATATTGTATTTCAATATTTTTCTTGCAAGAATAGTAATATAGGAGCAATATTTTCATTTTTGGGGAGCTTTTATTTCAACTTAAAAAGTTATCTTGCTCATCTTTACGTGCCCCACCAGTTCATTTTTGATAAAAAAAACTTCTCATTTCTATTTCATAATCTCTAGCATAAACCATTTAAAGGCATTTAAAGTAATATAATCACGGGTTCAAAAATTCAGCTTTCAGCATCTTGAATCTTTTCAACTGTTTAGTATTATCAAATTAGCTCCACTTAATTGCAAATAAATTGTTACTGTATTCAGTTTACACAGCAAAATATAATGTAAAAGTATATTATATTTCTAGGACAAGCTTAAAATTTATGAGATGTTTAAAATTAAATTGTTTTTTATATTCGAAATGCATGTGCACTCTTGTAATTTGAAAGGTGCAAGCCATCACACTGCACTTAAAATTACTTTATTTAAAGCAGTTTTGAGACAACAAATGACATTGCTGCATAGAATATGCATTACCCAATGGATACTATTTGTGATTTAAAATTGTAATTCAAGACAATGTTAATGTTTACTACTGTTTTAATGCATTTTGGCATTTGTTTTACGATTTGTTCTGCACTTATGTTTATAGTGCAGAATCCCATGGTTAGCTGCTGTACTACTCTAAAACTATTTTTGAAAACATTACTATAGCACATTATTAACAATGTTTGGGAAACCTTTATGTTGTAGAGCTATTTTATGGTTCATTAGGATATTCTACTTTTCCATCTGCTGCATACCTGTCATAACTAAAATTCAAAGCACTTGATAAATACATGAGAACATTTGTGCAGTACATTGTTTCATATACCTACACTGATTTTAATATTGCTTAATATCAATTTTGCAAGCAATATTATTGGAAAGATCCTAGTAACTATGCTACTCATATCGTTATAGTCATTATGTTGACATTCAGAACGTTGACACCATAATGTTGAAATAGTCTTAATGTTGACATTCCAGATGTTGACATGTTTAGAAAGTCCTCATTCAACATGGCAATATTCACAATGTTGACACTGTCAGAATGTCAACATTGTAATGATTTTAGAATTAGTATTAGGGTTAGACTTCAATTAGGGTTAGATTAGGGTTAGCTGCAATCAGTGTGAGGCTCAGACTTGGGTTTACATGTAAAGTTGGCAAACCTCTCTTGGCAAACCAATCAGCTCTTTTGGTTTTCAACATCATCTGTTGAAAATACTCAAATCTACCTATCCTCCCCAGATTTGTCACTCCGTGTCACTGAATGTCTTTCTGCCATTGTATCTTGGATGGCATCTCGCCACCTCAAACTTAATATATCCAAAACAGAATTAATTATATTTCCACCGGCCAATAGTAGTTGCCAACCTGATATCTCTATATTTCCCGCATTGACTATTGCATTAAACAGGCTCTCACTACTACAATCCATAATGAATGCAGCTGTGAGGCTGATCTTCCTCACCAAACGTTCAGTGGGGGCCATTCAGACCCGTTCGCGAGCAAAGGTCGCTCTCAAACGTCGATGTTGCCCCACTGCGCATGCGCACGATGGAGGGAGCTCTGTTGTGCGCATGCACGAGACCCGGACTGCGACAGCCAAGCTGTCGCTCCAGGTCTCACACCAAAGGGGGCATGCTGTCGATGTTGATTGACAGCATTCCCCCTTTGGTGGGCGTGCCGGGGGCGTGCCTGCCAGACGGAGGCGTTCCCATGTCAGTGGGAGTGATTTTGGCTCTGATAGAGCCAAAATCACTCCAGGGCTTGCGGCAGCAAGACCCTACCACAGGGTCTCCATCGCAAGCCCGATGGTCATGATGGTCAAGACCATCGCGACCATCATCATGGACACTTGCTATAGCTGTGGGTGGTAACCCACAGCTATGCGAGCGTCAATGAGGACGCTACATAAAAAGGTAGGAGGGCCCTGATTCAGAGCGAGTGCTCTGTTCAGAGCGTTCAGCTCTGAATCAGGCCCAGTGTCTGCTGATCCACTCTGTCAGTTCCTCCATTGGTTACCAGTCTTCTACCATATTCAAAATACTTATGGGTAAATTTACTAAGATTTGAGATGGTCCCGATTTTCAAAGTGATTTATCTCGCTGGTACTTGCCAAAACTTGGGTGATTTAATCCTTTTTTTTATTCCAAATTTACCAACAGGTGATATGAGGCTCAACGAGTTTGCCAATGGTGAAGCAGAATGAGCTATCCCAAGTAACTCATTTTGCAGGAGATTACTAACCTGAGATTGCAGTGTTTTCTCTCTGCAAATCCCTCCCAAGCTATCAGCCAGCACATATAAGTGAAATATGTGCTTGCTGCTTGTGTGTTAAGACTTGTAAAAAATAGATAAATGTTGAAAAAAAAATGACATGAGGTTCCCCCCCAAAACACTAACCAGCCCGGACATGCCAGCTAGTCCTGGTTCTTAACATCACAGGGAAAAAAATGTGTAGAGTTCCACTGTAATTTAAGAACCAGCACCAGGCACCAGGGACAGAGCTGGTTTTAGATGTACGGAGAAGAAAATTGATGTGAGGTACCCCTTATATTTAAAACTAGCCCTGGACCCTCTCTAATGGGGGACTGATGCCACTGCCAGAGGTGCCCTTTCACTGGGCCCCCCCACTAAAGGGGTCACCCTCATCAGGGCACCCCTGGCTTAGGCTGATAGCCCGGGGCTATCCCTGCCACCCCTGGGCAGTGGGTGGCAGGTTGATAGTGTTGGGTGTAGTGTAAAAATTTAAATTTTCATCATTGTCTTTACATTGGAACTACAGGTTCCAGCAAGCCTCCCCCGCATGCTGGTACTTGGAGAACCACAAGTACCAGTACGCGGGGCATTAAGGGCCCACTGGTACCTGTAGTTCACCTGTAAAGAAATGATTAATAAAACACACAACACACTGTGAAAATAAAGCTTTATTGCATCCATAAACACACTTACACATACTCACCTGTTTCCAGATGTTCCCGTCCCCTTGTCAACGTAAAGTATCCCAACAAATTACCTGTTAAAAAAGATCCAATACTCACCTTTATGTCCCCCGATGTTCTCTGCAGTAATCCAGATGGGCCTGGCTACTCTGAATCAAAATGCAAGCAAGAAAAAAATTATTACATCACCCAAGATGGTCATCTCGACCTATCTCGACTATTAGTATATTTACCCCTTACACTCATAAATAAAGCTATTAACAAAACTGCACCAACATACATCTCTTCACTTTTCTTAAAATATCTTCCAATCCGAATTCTCTGCTCTGCACAAGATCTGCCTCTCTCATCCACACGCATTACTTGTTCCCATTCACAGTTACAGGACTTCTTTCGGGCAGCAACCACACTGTGGAATGCTCACCCATGCACAATAAGACTTTCCGCTACTCTCCAAACAATCAAGCATTCCCTCAAAACTCACCTCTTCAGACAAGCTTATCAGATTCCAGAACCGCCCACATAACTTTCATAGCTCCCTATCTAATTACATCCCTTCTTACAGTCTACACATAACCTCACATATTTTCTCTTTCTTCAATTTCACATCCTCCTGACCCTAGGTCATCTTTCCTGTGTGCCTGGATCATACAGCTCACCAATAACCTCTGCAATCTGGCAGGACCAATATGCAATATGTAGCACCTATCCTTCTGTATCAACACCTATTTCCCTATAGATTGTAAGCTTGCGGGCAGGGCCCTCTTACCTTTATGTATGTTTGTTATTACCCAGTTTGGTTCTATTAATGTTATTTCCATTTGTAAAGTGGAACATTCATGACTATGGTTACAACATGATACAGTAAAATTCCTGCTGAATTTGAAATAAAAGCAAATGTTTATCCATGAATTGCACAGGCCATGCATCACTTGCCCTAATTGATCAAACAACCCCATTATCTGGTGTCTCTCTTGCTGCCACATCTGATGTCAATGAACTATACCATTAATCCAAACCTATGAGCAAGAAGAGTCTGATTTAGACTAAAGGTGCGTACACACAGGGTGATTAAAGTGGATGACTGAACGATAACGTTATCGTTCAGTCGTCCACTTTATCGTCCATTTTTAACACCAAAATGATGAACGATAAGGACGATGCGCATTCCTGTGGGTCGTTCGTCATTATCGTTCATTGGGTAAACATGCAGGCCAACCTGACGATATCGTCAGTTTGCTGCATGATGGGGAATGGGGGAGAGAGCCCGGCGCTGAATGATATCGTTAATGATATCATTTAGTGGGTGTGCTCAATGTCATGAACGACACTGAGCACACCCTGCCGGGGACACACTAGACAATATCGCTCAGGGAGCATATCGCCTAGTGTGTACGCTCCTTAACTGCATAAACACATAACGATTTTGTTACCAACGATTTTATGAACGATTTTCTGTCAGATTATCTGTCAGATTTTTTAAAGTGTAATGAATGATTTTTTTGAACTACAAATAATTTTTGCATATTCCCTTAATGAAAATCGTTCAGTTGGTTAGTCTGACTGAACTACAAACTACAAACGTGAACGCGCATGAACGATAATCGTTCATTATTTTAACTCAGAAAGTGAACGATTTTTTTCAACGATTGAATGATAAACGATATTGTTATCGATAATCGTTCAAAAAATCGTTGTGTGTGTACGCACCTTTAGACAAAAGCTCTATTCTCATTACCAAAATTCTGAATTGTTTAATTGTGCATGTATAATATACAGTTTAAAGTAGCACTCCTGGCCCCTATGCCAGGAGAGTTGGAATGAGGACATGCAAGTGCAACTGATGTGCAGAAAAGGTATGCACACATTTAGTATGACATGCTTTTCTGAGCAGAACACATTCCATATTCAAATGTTTGCAGTCATATACTGTATATTGGGCCTGATTCATTACTGACTGCAAATATGATTATGCACGCAATCGGCCGATTGCTGCGTTCTGCATATGCATTGCAGTACACATGCGCGAACCAGCTACTGCAATCGGGACTGAGATCACAGTGACCATGCAGACCCATTGCAGAGTGAATGACAGGAAGTGCCGTTTGTGGGAGGTGACAGGGGGGTGGTCGCTAGTGCGTTTGAACACTGCTGCACGGGCATGCAATGAGGTTAGTATTTACTAAGTTCAGAGCTTGTGCAAGTGTTCGTGAGGCTGCTATTGTACCCAATGTTACCGATGATTTTGCAGTCTTGCTAAGGTTTACGGATGTGTGTAAGATAAAGTGTAATGTACAGTGTGGGTCCTTATGTTGTGCTACGATGGCATAGCAATCGCAGTGGACTAGCATACTATCACAGTGAGACTGCGTGCCTAATCACTATTGCAATCGCAGTTGTGATCCATAATGAATCAGGGCCATTGTGGCTATTTGAGTCAAGGTGCAAACATTCATACTGATTGTGATTATCAACATGGATCTTTGCAAATATTTTAAAAATATATAAAACAATTTTAAAGAATGTACATAGTCCCTCAGTTCTTCTAAATGTAAATTAGTACCAGCACTCATAGGTGCTGATCCAACCTGTGGCTCTCCAGCTATTGCGAAACTACCAATACCAGCATGTCCTGCCATAAATTTGATTTTAGGAAATGCTAACTGTGGCAGGGCATGTTGGGATTTGTGGTTTCACAACAGCTGGAGAGCCACAGTTTGGCCACGCTTGGGCAAAACCATTTCATCATCCTGGTTAGGGCACCAAAAAAGAGTTTACACACGTTTCTGCTTGCCACCTCAGGAATATATAGAACAATTTTAAAGAATGTACATAGGGCCTGATTCAGACCCGCTTCCGAGCACTGAGCGCTCGCAAGAGGGTCGAGGTTGGCCCAGTGCGCATGTGTACGGCAGAGCTTGCTCCGTCGTGCGCATGCGCGAGACCCGGATAGCGACAGACAAGCCGTCGCTCCAGGACTCGTACCAAAGGGGGCATGCTGTCAATGGTGAGTGACAGCACGCCCCCTTTGGTGGGAGTCCCAGGGGTGTGGCTGCCCAGATGGAGGCGTTCCCATGGGAACGCCTACCATCTGGGCTGACCCCACTGACATCAAAAGTGATGTCAGTGGGAGTGCCTTCGGCTCTGATAGAGCCAAAAGCACTCCAGGGCTTGCGGCAACAAGACCCTACCACAAGGGTCTCATAGCAAGCCCGATGGTCATAATGGTCTTGACCATCACGACCATCTTTCTGACCACTCGCTATAGCTGTGGGTGGTCACCCACAGCCATACAAGCGGCCAGGAGGCAGCTCTAAAAATTAAGAAGGATGGCCCTGATTCAGAGCGAGCGCTCTGTCAGAGCGTCTGGCTCTGAATCAGTGCCATAGTCCCATACTTCTAACTGTAAATTAGTACCAGCACTCATAGGAGTTGATCCAACCTGTGGCTCTCCAGCTATTGTTAAACTACCAATACAAGCATGTCCTGCCATAAATTTGATTTTAGGAAATGCTAACACTGTGGCAGGGTATGTTGGGATTTGTAGTTTCACAACAGCTGGAGAGCCACAGGTTGGTCAGGCTTGGGCTAAACCATTTCATCATCCTGATTAGGGTGCCAAACCACAGAGTTTACGCACATTTAAGATTGCCACCACAGGAGACCGTGAGCAGAAATGTGTATGCCTGCAACAGTTATTGAATTGTTCAATGGGGTACCCACTAGTAAAAGCCACTGGGGAAAACAATTGAATTGCCCCCATAGAGTGGTCTGGTAATAGGGTAACAAACAGCATGAAATCCCCTATAAAACCTGCAACAGGTTATGAGTGCTGTATTGGTGCATCTAACAGAGAAACAAGTAGTGTTGGGTTCCTCTGTCAAAGTGGTGTTCGATCCCTGTGGCAGTCTTCAGCTTATTCCTTAGGTCCACCAAAAAATTGCAGTCATCTCCAAAAAACACAGCTTTATAGCACTTTGGGTCTGGCCAACCACCTAGGTGGTGGAGGTTGGTGTAATACTGTAGAGCATTAAAAGACAGCACTTTAGAATGTGGCACTACAAATCCCAGTAAACCCTGTCAGAAATTAACAGATTGTGTATGCTGCATTTGTAGAACTATAAGTACCAGCATACCCATTGCTACAACTGATCCATTGACAAAGGACTCTTAACAGTACCTAGAATCTCCCGGAATTCATCTGGGCATCGAGCTTTCAGTTTTGGGGCTCCAACTTTATGGAACTCACTTCCCCACACAGTTCGAGAGGCCTCCACTCTAGAATCCTTCAAAAATAGATTAAAGACTTACCTCTTCACCCAAGCATTTCACTAATGTCCCTTGTTTAAGCTTATTTTGTATTTTGTACTGTAAAGGCAAATGTAAAGCACTTTGAGTCCTTTAGGAGAAAAGCGCTATATAAATAAAATTATTATTATTATTATTATTATTATGATTACTAGCAGGGCAGTTTCTAGGGTCTGAGGCTCCCAGTGCAAGCAGTCAAAATGCGCCCCCCCAAGAAGTAGTAATATTGCGGAGTGGGCGTGGCCTCATCGTGAGGGAGTGTGGTATCACAGTAAGGGAGAGTGGTCTCAAAAAACCACAGAATGTCAGCCGCTGTGACTACTGAGCCCAGGGGTGGCTAACCTGTCAGAGGCAAAGCGCTGAAAAATATACGTAGTTAAATTAAAGACAGCATGCACACGCCAAGGGGTGTGGCCTAGCTGTCACAGGCCCACGCCGCATTTGTGTGTGCATGCCTTTGGTGTGACATTTGCAGGAGTATGACCTTGTATCACACCCGTTTTTAGTCACATAGGGGGGTGAGCCCAGCACTTTGAAAATACAAGCCATATCCACATAAAATACACAGATATAAGCCAGGTCCACTTAAAATACATTGAAAAAGCCACTTCAGGATTACACTGCAACAAACCACTTCCACATAAAATATATTGGAAAAGCCAGAGCCACATAAAACTACATTTTAAAACCACATCCACCTCAAATGCATTATTAAATACAGAACCACATGATAAAACACATTGAAAAAAAAAGTTTCACATAATACATACTTCATTCCAGCCCCCTCCCTTGCCATTCCAGCCCGACAGGTCTTAAGCTTCCCACCCACTGGTTCTCAGGCAAAAGTGCCCATTATGCAGTGCCCCCTGTATTTGTGTTCCTTATGCATTGCCCCCTGTATTTATGCCCCTAATGCAGTGCCCACAGTGGTAGTGCAACTTATGCAGAGCCCACAGTAATCGTGCCCTTTATGCAGTGCACCCAGTAGTAGTGCCCCCTATGCTATACCCCCATTAGTAGTGCCCCCTGTAGTAATGCCCCTGTTTTAGTGCCCCAATCAGTAATGCCTCCAATAGTAATGGTCCCAGTAGTAGTGCCCCAGTATCAGTGTCCCCAGTTGAATTGCCCCCAATAGTAATGCCCCCTGTAGTAGTGTCCCCTGTATAAATTTCCCAGTATTAATGCCCCTGTATTAGTGCCCCCAATAGTAATGCTCCCTCTGTAATAGTGCCTCAAGTAGTAGTGCCACCAGAGTAATGATTGCACAGGTCGCCTGCCCCTAGAAACAGCCCTGTGCACCCCCTCCAACTGACATAGCACATGCTGCACACACCCCCTACTGACATAGCACATGCTGCACACACCCCCTACTGACTTAGTACATGCTGCACCCCCCCAACTGACATAGCACATGCTGCACATGGACCCACCCCAGGCCCCAACATGCTGCTGCAGGCTCCACTGCTACCCGCACAACTGACATTATTTACACATGCTACTCGCACCCCCTGCTTCCCCCGTGGAGGTGCAGTCACCTGGTGAAGCTGCAACAAGCACATGCGCAGCACAGCACATCTCTCTGCTGTGCGCTTGCTACTTGTATCATGATCCTGCCCAGTCAGTGCCCAGTCCAGAGTGCGGGCATGGCAGTTGTAAGTGGACAGCATGGCCCCAACCACCGACCAGAGAGAGGACAGCCTGGACAGACAGGAAGTCGAAGGGAGCCAGCAACAGGACATGGAGACCAGTCTCAGCCGGCATCCAGACACTTCAGTGCAGCTGATGTGTGCATGGCGAGCCGCCCCCTTCCTGTCATGTGTCACCCAGGAAGAGAGGAGGGAAGGCTGCTATTGGGTGTGTGCCGTGCGCGCGCAAATTTACTGTAGCTGCCCGATTGGTTGAGGCTGGGAGAAAGCGCTGATGCAGGAGTCAGACCCAGCGTAAGGGCAGAGTGCACCCTGTGCGATTGCATGGGTCACCCACCCCTAGAAACAGCCCTGGCTACCAGAGAATGCCTGCACTTGTAGAACTACATGTGCCAGCATGGCTGCTAAATCATGATGAAACCTGTAGTGCCATATAGCAGGGCTGTAACCAGGGGCTGACTGGCAAATTTCAGGCTGGGGGGCAAACACAAGCAAGTGGCCCGGCTTATGAATGAAAAAAAGCTGTGACAGAAAACTATAGATAGATACAGTATAAATGTTATATTCAATTACATTATTTTTATTAACCATATAATTACTGTATATCTACAGATCTGCCCAGCTATTTTGTTGCTCATGGCGTGGCGTGAGTCGCGCCATGGACTTGTGGCGTGGTATGCAGGCCTCTGAGTCGCACCATGGACTTGTGGAATACCGTGGTATTCTTCAACGAAGGATATGCTACGGCATGTAATACAGTGCTTAACCGCTGGGTGGCGAGTGCTCCTCTTTTGTAATTGCATGTAATATAGTGCTTAACCGCTGGGTGGCGAGTGCTCCACTGTACTGAATGTCTTGTGCAGAATGCCATAATGTTAAACTTACAGTAAATTGGGTGGATATCATATTCACAGCATTTTCATGAACGCACAACCCATACTGTATTTTTAATGTCGCATAATATACATATACAGTATATAGTACTGTACCGTACTGTACGTAACATCTTATAACAGGATACAAATCACTGCACATACTGTATTGTACATACAGTAAGGTGCAGTAACTGAATAGTAGAGAAGTTGCCGGAGTTGTTGTCACGGTATAACCGATACTGTAGATTAATGAGAAGCAGGCACAGCTTTCACTGATATGGGATGCATTACAGTATGACAATTTTTTATTTTTTTTTATTAAAAAACAGCAGCGGGAGCAGTGCACAAGGATGAGGCCACTCTCTGTGGTTCACTGTAGCTGTCGTGTGGGCTAGTGGTTAGGTGATCACTTTGGTAGAATTATGGTCTGGGGTTCGATCCCTGGAAAAGAATATACCGTACTGTATATTTTTTTTTTGTCACTGTCTGCTCTGGACACTATAGTGAAACTTGTTTAAAAGGCTATAGTGTTGTTGTTTAAAAGACTGCTTAAAAGTAAGACATTACAAACAGATTGTGTGTTTCAATAGTGCAAAACTTTCGTCAATGTCTGCGCTTTCGTCAATCGGAATTCATGCGCATGCCCAGTGGAGGGTTTACAATGGGATCTGTAGTGCCCAGAGAGGGCTCTGTATTTCACTGAATAGTGATTTCATACTGTGGCTATGGTGGCAGACAGGGCTCTGCATCTGCAAACTGACAGTGCCGTACAATTTAGCACCACAGAATAGTGATTTCATAACTGCAGAAACCGCTAGTGAATCTACTGAATTACCATAATAAAGGAAGCTTTGTTAATCCATTTACTGTAAGCAGTCAGCTCTGCCCTAGTGTCCTGAAAAATGCTACAAATTGTCACCATTGCCAAGGACACCATCCCCCGTCTGCTAGAACAACTAGTGTGCCGCTATGAATGTGCCTGTACTGAATATTCAAAACTGACGGTGCCATACAATTTAGCACCACAGAATAGTGATTTCATAACTGCAGAAACTGCTAGTGAATCTACTGTCTAGAATGTGAGACAGGGCTCTGCATCACATACTGTGCGCCCAAAAACTGCAAAACGCAAACATGCGACAACGCATATGCGGTCTCAGCCTTGTGCACTATGGCTACGTCCCTTGGACTGTGTCTGAGAGTGGTTTCCGTCTGTGAGAGAGCGCTCTGTGTTCAAAGCTGACTGTGCGTTTGATGCGCAAAATAGCGTTGCATCGCAAACTGATGACATTGGTGATGCTGCTCCAACCTTGCACACTAAGTGGGATCTGTATGAGAGAGAGCTCTCTGTATTACACGGTTGGTGCTATGGTGGCTGTCAGCCATCAGCGATGGATTAGAAATGGAGGGGGGTACAATGGGATCTGTGGTGCCAAGCCATATGCCATGTAGTGCTATGCTATCACTGAGCATGCGCAGTTGGCTGTATTACTGCAGTCGGTACAGTATTTGTACTCTATGCTGTTGCATTTCCATCTCTGGTGGGCACATGCCCAGTAGGAGGGTTGCGATGGGATTTCTGGCGCATGCCCAGTGGGCCGAGAGTCATACACAGTGCATCAGGTTCCTTCCCCCAAAGTAAGCAGAGAGCCTCACATTACCATAATAAAGGAAGCTTTGTTAATCCTTTAACTGTAAGCAGTCAGCTCTGCCCTAGTGTCCTGAAAAATGCTACAAATTGTCACCATTTCCAAGGACACCATCCCCCATCTGCTGGGACAACTAGTGTGCCGCTATGAATGTGCCTGTACTGAATATTCAAAACTGACGGTGCCGTACAATTTAGCACCACAGAATAGTGATTTCATAACTGCAGAAACTCCTAGTGAATCTACTGTCTAGAATGTGAGACAGGGCTCTGCATCACATACTGTGCACCCAAAAACCGCAAAACGCAAACATGCGACAATGCATATGCGGTCTCAGCCTTGTGCACTATGGCTACATCCCTTGGACTGTGTCTGAGAGTGGTTTCCGTCTGTGAGAGAGCGCTCTGTGTTCAAAGCTGACTGTGCGTTTGATGCGCAAAATAGCATTGCATCGCAAACTGATGACATTGGTGATGCTTCTCCAACCTTGCGGAGGCACCACCACCAACACCGGCGGCACCACCACCCTCCAGTGGCGGTTCATTCGCCTCATTTAGAATGCGGCTTGCCGCCCTGAGTAAGTGTCTTGCACTACTGTACATTGTGCTCTCCTTTTTACACTGCCTCTCTCTTCGTCCTGTACTTCAAAGACCCATGTCCAACCTCTTTTTCTTACACACTAATTGTTTCTCTACTTGTGTAACTGGAATATTTTTTTTTTCCCCACAGTGCAGGAACGTGGAAGGCCACATCCACAACCCCCCACCGGCCAGTTGCCGGAAGCTGGGCGAAGCAGGCCTCACAGGCCATGTAAGTACTGTACCCTACACAACTGTACATTGTCTTCTTCTGTACTGTCTCTCTCTATCCTTTTTTTGTTTTCACAGCTTCTCTTTCTCTCTCTTCTGTACTACAAAGACGCATCTCCAACCTCTTCTCCTTCCACACTTTGTGTTTTTATTTTTTTTATAAAGGACATCACTCTAAAAGGTGCCCATCCACTTAAAAATACCGGTATGACAACCACTGCATGATTACGACATTGTAATCGTGCAGTCGTTTGTCAGTACAGTAAGTGATGAGCCTACTCTGAACAAGCAGTTGTTCAGTGCAGGGTCATCAATCATTACTGTACTGTTTCTACACTGCACCTAAAGTATCCCTCTGTCTGCCAGCCTGAAGCTTCAGTCAGTAAAATGACCTTTGGTGTAGCAATGTTTAGACTGTACAGTAAATACAGCACTATTAATGTGAATATATTTTTTTCCAATACAGTCTTCAGTCAGGGACCACAAGGGAGGCAGGGACCCCAAGGGAGGCAGGGACCATACCTGACTCGAGGTAGAGTACAGTATTTACGGTAGTGTCAAGATTGTACAATATTGTACATTAGTGTTGTAATACTGTACCCTTTTTTTTCTCCCTACAGAACAAATTATTCTATTTTTGGCCTTATATCGCCAGATGGCCCACCACCTGGTGGATTTATTTTTTAATTTTTTGTTCACTTTATTTTTGTTTATTTTTGATTTTTATTAAAATTTATTTTATTCAGTACAACGTTTTCTGTCTTTACTTGGTTCTGTGGATAAAGTACAGTATACTGTATTTAAATTTATTGATACGGTAGCAACTAAAAGTTAAGAATATACAGTACAGTACAATAAGTCACCAATTCTGAACTTTTATTAATTGCACACCACTCTTAAGGGGTGATTTCATAAAGCTTGGAGAGAGATAAAATTGGAGAAACTGTAAATACAGTAGCACCAACCAATTAGCTACTACTGTAACTGTCATTTTTCAAACACAGCCTGTACAGTGACAGTTAGGATCTGATTGGTTGGTGCTATTTACTGTATCTACAATTTTATCTCTGTCTAAGCTTTAACTTAATAAATACACGACAACAGTAAACTTTTTTTAGCCAATCACGTGTTTTTGCTTCAATGGGTGCAAAAGTGCCAACCAATGTTCTCCCAACTGTCATCTCACAGGCTGTGTTTGAAAAATGACAGTTGGGAGCTGATTGACTGACATCTTATCACTTTTTTATCACTTCTCACTGTCTAACACTGCTTAGTACAGTAAATAGACCCCCTTGGAGTGAAAAGACGAGACCGGCTAAAAACAGTAAATACACCACCCCAAAATTGAAAATGTCCCTCAGTGTATACAGTACTGTATGTCTACTGCACTGTATTCTACTGTTAGTGCCAGGCAGCTGTGAAATCACTGTGATGGGCAACAGGGATACTGTACAGTATATGACTGTGGGCGTCAACCCCCATCGGCCGGCGCGACCCTGGTGAGTGAAATCCTGGCAAATAGGACGATACACCCCTGCATCTGTGTGTTATTGACTTTTTGTACCTTTTTAATGACAGATGCACGTGTTGGGTCTCAGGCGCACTTAAAGACTGAATTACATACAGTACAAACACCAATTGTATAAATTAATGACAATTTTTATTTAACCTACAGTAACATGCTTTACAGAGGGGGGGGAAACTTCTTTAGCTTTCCACCCCTGTAGTCCTCTACTGTCACACGCTTCTTTCTTCTGCCGCTGGCATGTCCTGGAGTTCAAAGCTGGACATGGACATGACTACTGTACAGTACCTAGGAGGAAAGAGATGACGTGAGAACAGTCCTTACTCAATGCCGACCGATATGCCCTACTGGACCGATGAATACACAAAAAGAGTTGGCTTTTAATTTAAAATCATCACTGGCACTTTTGGCCTCAGATTCAGAGTTTCACCTATACCAGGTGCATACTCTACCTTGCATCAGAGTGCAAGGTCCACTGTACGCCCTGAAGAAAGGAGGATATGCAGAGACAAACAGACAGTAAAAGACAGACACACAGGTATGGTACGGTACATACAGTACTCACCGGAGATACTCTTGTTCTTTGTCCCGCTCAATCCCACACAGAGGTCCCTGTCGGAGAGAGAATATGCCATGCAAGGCCCTTTCCTGCTCTAATAGTGTCACACTACTGTAACATTAATATCAGCCCTACTGTATCTCACCAGCCTAACAAACTACAATATAAATTAATGTACAGTACAGTTGGCCTCACAGAGGGCCTACCGCTACCTGTTATGGTGGAAGAGGCTTTGAGGGTTGGAACTTCTTTAGCTCTTTTGCTTTCCAACCCTTTAGTCCTCTCCTGTCCTCCACTTTTCTCTTCACATGGGTCTTCCTCTCTTCAGACCTGTTGGTCTACTGTAGGTTGGTTTAATGTTCCGTTGGCCTCACATAGGGCCTATCTGTTATGGTGGAAGAGGCTTTCAGGGGGGGAACTTCTTTAGATCTTTTGCTTTCCACCTCTTTGGTCCTCTCCTGTCCTCAGCTTCTTTCTTCTGCCGCTGCCACATCCTGGACAGCGGCGGCGCCGGGTCTTCCTGTCTTCTGACAAGTCCCTTCAAGTCGTGTTTGTTGATTGCAGATCTGTACTTGTATGCGTGACTGTCCTCCATGCATGTTTCCTTGGCATGCGCAGCACCCCATTCAGCATGTCCTTTATTCGGGTAAGTTCTTCCTTGCCAGTCCTGAATCTTGTCCGGCATCTTGAGAGGATATCTTCTCTTAAATTGTTGGGGATTGGCACTTTCTTCCGACTTCCATCAAAGTTCACCCGCTTTGTCCAATTGCAATACAGGTCATAGGGCATGTGTTCCTGAAATATTGCTTGTGCATATCAATGCATCTCACAATTCACAGCTCTGTAAATTTCATTGTCCTTGTCAACGTTGATCACAGCCAGTGGTATATCCGGTAAGGGTGTTCCAAATACAGTCAGTGGTGCTGGCATGCTCGACATGACAGGCGTTCCTGGTGAAAGTACAGGCATGCTTGCATTGTTGATCCTTGATTCTTCAACTGACCGTTCAGGCAGGCGATGTGATGCCACTGGTGTACTCTCCCACTGAGGCAGGCTGCATGATGGCACTGGTGTCATGTCCAAGTGCTCTGATGCCACTGTATTGTCCATATGTAGCAAGTGGAAGGATGGGTCAGTCTCCAAGTTGAAATCATCGTTGTTCTCCTCAGGCTCAAATTCATCCGGTGTGACCATTTCATACTGGATTGCCTGGTCATGTCTCTTCCTGGTACTCTGGGCAGCGGCCTCTTGCCATTCTTCTTTACTTTGCCAGATTGCTTCTTTCATTGCTTCTGCAATGGTGTCCTTCAGCCTTTCCTTCAGCTCTTCTTTCAAGTTGTCAATTTTTGCTTCCAGTTGACCAACTTTTCCGACGAGGTCTCTCACCATCCTTGCACAGCTAAATGTGCATGCATTATCTTCTTGGAATGACAGTTTTCACCGAGTTGGTGAGCAGGATACATCTTCAACAAGAGGCTCAAAGGTGTCCAGTTCTTCTGGCCCATAAATGACTGGTGTTTCCTCCTGGTTCGGGACGTTCATGGGTTGCTCCACGTTCCCTGGTCCATTTTCTCCGATGTCCACTTGCAAAGTGTTGTTCTTCACCTTTGCATTCTTATTTGCCTTGACTAGAAGAGGTACCTGTAACTTTTCCTTACCTGTTTTCTTCTTGGAAGGTTTGCTTGTAGACCATTATGGGACTAGTGCACTCAGCCTTTCATTCAGTGGAAGTGGGCAAGATTCGTTTCCGTTGTAGAAACCTTTGCTCTTCACCATTTTGACAGTTCGGTGCACTCTGAAATACACAAGTATAAAGACACTAAATACAATGTTAAGTAAAATAGTGGAAATACTGTACATGTACTGTATACAGTAAATGTTTCACATTACAACACTGTAAACAATTACAGTACTCTTTCTGTCTCCTAAGACTGTGCATGTGTTATACAGTATATACAGGTAAATATAGGAGATTACACAACGCTAAAACTGTTAAAGCACTAACCACTATTGTGAGATTGTATAGAGGCACAAGATAATAAATATGATAAATACAGGTGTATAAAAAACAATCCCTAATTATATACTGTACGGTAAGGTACAGTAGGTGTCAGCTCAACAGTAATAAAATGTGTGAATATCTCAACTGATATACAGTACAGTACTGTAAAGTACAGCGCCAAATTTGCTATTTTTATAACATAAATCAAAACTTAGTGTGTACAGGACCATTAAAACCATTAGTCTCAAAGTTAAATGTGCAAACTGGTGCAATAATGCAAACACACGTTAAACACAGCAATATTGCGACTGAAACAAAAATCGCCGCCGAGCAAAACAAGATGACGGCGGTCAGTCACGGGAAACTATGAGGGGCAACGGGAGGCTAGGAATGATCGGTATGTGTGTGTGATAGTTACTGGATTCACAAGTAAGCCTGTACGGGGATGGGTGAAGGACGGGGCATACCGAGGCAGCTGGACGATAAACACAGCAATATTGCGACTGAAACAAAAATGGCCGCCGAGCAAAACAAGATGGCGGTGGTCAGTTATGGGAAACTATGAGGGGCAACGGGAGGCTAGGAACAATCGGTATGTGCGTGTGATAGTTACTGGATTCACAAGTCAGCCTCTACGGGGATGGGTGAAGGACGGGGCATACCGAGGCAGCTGGATGATAAACACGGCAATATTGCGACTGAAACAAAAATTGCCGCCGAGCAAAACAAGATGGCGGCGGTCAGTCACGGGAAACTATGAGGGGCAACGGGAGGCTAGGAACGATCGGTATGTGTGTGTGATAGTTACTGGATTCACAAGTAAGCCTCTACGGGGATGGGTGAAGGACGGGGCATACCGAGGCAGCGGCACGATAAACACAACACCTCGCTACGCAAATCAGCGTCTAACACAGCAAAGTGCAAAAACATAGCAAGCTACCATACTTACAGTACCAGCGAGTTGATACTGTAGGAAACAGCTGTGGAAGCTCACGGTACAGCAACAAAGGAGACTCAGAAGTCAGACAGAGTTGCAGAGGTAGATCACGGTAATGAGCAGCAACAACAGCGACTTAGAAGTCAGGCAGCGTTGCAGGTAGTAGTACAGTATCTCTGCCATGCCATTGGACCACAAGGAAGTGCATTTTTCAAATACACCAATCAGCGGCCAGATTTTCTGCGGGAAGGAATTCTTTTGTCTCTGGTAGCATAAAAGAGCGTCTCAGACCGCACTAGCTATCCACACTGTGAATCTGCTACTTAACTGTACGGACTTGCTGCTCGGATTGTCTCATCGGCACGTATCAACAGTACGAACCCTTGAGATACTACTACTACTACTACTACTACTACCTGCAACGCTGCCTGACTTCTACTGTAAGTTGCTGTTGTTGTTGCTGCTCATTGCTGTACCCTGAGTAGCCTGAGCTTCTACAGGTGTTTCCTACAGTATCAACCCACTGGTACTTTAAGTATGGGAGCTTGCTAGGTTCAAGGTCATTTTGCAGTTTGCTGTTTTAGATGCTGATTTGCGCAGCGAGTTTTCAATGCATATACAGTACCGTTTTGTTTTGCTTGGTGGCCATTTTAGTTTCAGTGGCAATATTGCTGTGTTTGTCGTGCCGCTACCTCGGTATGCCCCGTCCTTCACACATCCCCGTAAAGGCTTATTTGTGTATGGAGTAACTATCACACATACAACGATCGTTCCCTAGCCTCCCACTGCCCCTCATAGTCTCCCGTGAGTGACCATCGCCATCTTGTTTTGCTCGGCGGCCATTTTAGTTTCAGTCGCAATATTGCTGTGTTTATTGTCCTGTTTGTCTCCTTCATATGGTAGAGGCATATTTGCGTATTTAGGGGCATACTGTATGAAAGCTTGATGTGAGATTAAATTGGGAAATATATATCACAAATTAGCTCAAAACTATCATTTATTAAACACAGCCTGCAAAATGAAATTTACTAGCTGGTTATACTGTACATGTTATGGCTGATTGTCAAAACCGGATAATTGGCGAAGACAGAATCTGTTTGCAATTGGAATCTGCGCAATGCTGTCTTGTAAAGGGCCAAGACTCCATCTCAGAAATAAAATCTCACAGCACTATTTTGTAAACAAAAGGTACATAGTCAGCCTTCCTCAAACACAGGCAGACTAAACAGGGAGGCTCCGACAGCACAGCTGGAAGCCTCCTTCCTGTATGAGAATTAAATTCACTGTATAAACACATTTTGCAATAGCAGTTTAAAAACATCAAAAAAATACATGTGTGCTTGTATATATATATATATATATATATATATATATATAAATATATATGTGTGTGTATATGTGGCCCATTTATAATATCACACAGACTTATATTTGAAAAGTAGCAAAATTCCCTGCAACTCATACACACAATGTTAAACAGAATACAGTCAGTTTTTTAGTGATCCTTCCCAAAATCATACTGGCATGGCCACACACACACATAGATGCCCTTCCAGCTTAGTGCTGCTTGCTGAGTGCCCCACCGACCCTCAGACGCACAACGCAATTCAGTGGTGTTTTCCCCGCATACATACATTTAAAAGCAATGGTCCCGTAACGCAAAAAGGATAATTAAGAAATGAATGTTTTCTGTAACTATGGCTTAGTAAATGACAATTGAACTGTGTGTGGAACCATACTGATCGACTCTGTTTCTACAGCATTCCGGTGACATCAATATGAAGATCAGAACATGCGGCTATGAAATATGAATGTTAGAGAGAATATCTATTTGAAATGTTGTTTTCCATAGCAGCTTAGATTTGCATGTTGGAGGATACAAAAGGAGGTTGGAGACCTTTTGTATCCTTTTGGAATTGTCCAATAAATGCCCTGTAACAGATTTCTCCAAAGGACTGGTTATTCCAGTCTAATCAATAGAGCTAGCTAGCTGAGAGTAGAAACAGTAGTCTCAGGTAACCCAAAATGATACTCCCTTTCTGATGACCTCACAGGTAAAAGGGGGCGGGAACATAGCATGCACATAGCTGAGAAAACACAGCTTAGCAGACACACTTGCAGATTTTAGAAGGAAGACAGAGGTACACTCCCTGACCAGACAACGGAAGAATGGGTCTCAGTTCCTCTGGGTTGTTATAGCTGAGTATAAAATGTGCAATATTTAGCCTATTTGGGTGTCTGTAGCTATGTTAGGTGTTAATCTGTTATTAGCTTAGCGTGGTGTGTGGTTTGTAGTTTTAAGGATATTCATGAGTCTGTGTTAGCATACAGTGGATGATATGTTATCTAATCTGTACTCTTCATCTACACTGTAGGGTACAATAGTCTGTTGTTAGCATGCAGGAAAGGGATTGATTGTGGAATTGTTGTGATATTTGTGAATGATTGATGCTGGTTGATTGAGATCCTCTGATGTGTTCTGTGTTGGGGCCTGCAATGTGTTCTGTGTTGGGGCCTGCCATGTGTTCTGTGTTGGGGCCTGCCATGTGCTCTGTGTTGGGGCCCTGCCATGTGTTCTGTGTTGGGGCCTTGCCATGTGTTCTGTGTTTGCCTTCCCATTTGTGAATGATTGATGCTGGTTGGAGAGATGAGCTTTGTGTGTGCTGTATACTCATGAATGTGATCATAGGGTGGTGTCAGTGTTGTATCGTGGAGGTTGAATTGATGGCAGCTTTGAATGGTCGTGGGTGGTTGCCGTGTGGTGTTGTGTGAGTCAGATGGGTATGTTGTCTGCGGTTTGTTGGAGATGGCTTGCCTCCATGTGGGGTGAACAAGGGAAATGGTGATTCTGCCCAGTTGTGGTGTTGTGTGGGTCAGATAGGTATATTGTCTTTGTTGTGGTTGTGGTCATTGATGGATGATTTGCGGAGTTGCAGCTTGGTGCAGGATGGAGTTTGCCTAGGGATCATGAGGCTTGCAAACAAAGGAAAAACATGTGCTTCGGCCCAACCCCCCCTCACACACAAACACACACACTCCATCACCAGCCCTCTTGAACATGTGCTCTCAGCAGACATTGATATATCTCTCATTGTATTTTAATATGTCTTTTTCTCTCTCTCTCTCTCTCTCTCTCTCTTTCTCATATTGCTCATTGTATTTTGATCTTTAATAACCGTTTCATGTATTTTAACTGTACCTTATGACCTAATGTTTGTACAATTTATTTGCGCTCATTATTAGATCATAGCATTGTAACATCTGTACTTTTACCTGAATAATAATCTTTAGCGCTTCGGACCGCTATTCAACTGTCTCGGTATTTCATTAATGGTATAATCAAAATAGCGACATCTTGTGGTTTTAGATGGTATAGGCAGGGTTTTGTCTTAGAGGTTTTTAGGCAGGGTTTTGTCTTAGAGGGTCTAGGCAGGTGAATCTTAGAGGTTTATAGGAAGGAATATATTAAAAGGTTTATTTATGAATTTAACATGATGTACAGTAAGAATGTAATACCCCCCTGTGTTTAAGATACTGAACATTAAATTATGTACTGTATACTGTACTCAGTCTGTATACTCAGCAACAGTACTGTAACATATTTCTCTTGTTCTTTACACAGATTTTGTTGTCAAACATGGCAAAAATCAGCAAAGCCATCAGCAAGATAATTGCAAGCATGAAAAAAGAACATAAAACAACATGACAGATCCATGCCTGGCTGAAAGAGTGTGGTGTTCTTGTTAGTTTACAGACTGTGCACTATCATGCATTTGAGAGAACGCGGACCAGATATAGATTTCCTTCTAAATGCACAAGGTAGGTACTTTACATCAACCTTTTTTTATTACAGTATTCTGTATGTTGCTAGATTGGTACTGTATTGTGTTCCAATTTCAACACTAACTGTCCAATAATTGCTATATGCTCTGTATGTGTTCTACCGTAGGAGCGTCAAAAAGATTGTGCACAAATTGACTTGTGAGGATGATGAGCATACATCTTTACAAATCAAACGTATTCTAAAAGCAGAATGCGACCTGGACATCTCCTGTTCCAGCATCAAACGGATGCGTAAGGAACTGGGATGGACTTTTGGCCCTACAAGGTACTGTACATACTGTAAAATATATATATATACTGTAGACTGTACAGTATATTAATAATGCACTGATTTTACATGACAGTAAACTAAAACTTGTTTTTATTTCACAGGATAAATCCCATGATAAGGGATGTTAATAAAGTAAAGAGAGTTGAACAAGCACGACAGTGGATAGATAGTGGAGAGAATTTTAATGACATCATTTTCACAGATGAAACTTGGGTTTCTCTCGAGAGGTTCTCAAGACTGTCCTTCCGACACCATGCACATCTCTCACTTAAACCACGTCCGAAGCATCCGTTAAAAGTCCATGTATGGGGAGGTATATCTCGTTGGGGTTCAGGACCGATCTATATTTTTGAAGGTGCAGTACAGTAATGCTTGTTCTAAAAATTATTTACAGTCCTGTACAGTGTACGCTTGTTACTGACAATTTCTCATCTCTTTAGGCATCATGGATAAGACCTTCTTCCAAGAAAAAATAGTAGATTGCTGTATGGTGCCATTTGTGAGAAAATGCTTCCCATCAGTACTGTATTAACTGTTTATTGTACCAAAAAGTATGTACAGTACCAAGCAGTAATTATTCTAGTACACTTTTTACTAAAGTACAGTACTATAGGTCACCGGACATGAATCCCATTGAAATGGTCTGGGCCCAGTTGAAGAGGTTCATCAGGTCTGATGTGAAACCAACAACTAAACAGGAACTTTTGGATGGGATAATGAAGTTTTGGAAAACAGTATTGACACGTGCCCAGTGTAACAATTATATTGATCATCTCCATAGAGTCTTACCAGTTGTCATCGAAAGAAACGGTCAAGCAACTGCTATGTAGCTTATACTGTACTGTATATAATTTGTAATGTGGAGGAGGGGTTTAACTTCCTCTTTTCAGTTTGGATCCGGACTGCTAAGTACTGTACACTGTGTCCATACTGTATGTACAGTATTGTGGTTGTGCTTTCTGTCCCTACATTATACAGTATTCTCCTAATTTATTTTATAAGCTCTTTGTCTACAATAACTTTCCCTTACTGTACCTTATGTACTGTACAGTACTTCATACTTTTCCTCTTTCCTTACACCTACATTGACCTCTGTTCCAAGGCACACATTGGCATCGTCACAGATTGTGCTGCAGCTGCCAATTTCTGCTACTGCGCTTGATGTTGCCATTTGTAATGCATATGTTTCAAGTTTTCAGTTTCCTTTAGTTCATATACAGTACAGTAGTAGTGGCTGCTTCAACATCCACATCCATAGTTGCAGACATACAGTAGTGGGTGCACCGTGAATTGAGAGACAGGCTTCTACTGTACATCTACATCAGGATAAGGTGACATTTTTGGTAATGTTAGTGCTCTGTTATCGTATTCAGACAGCTGGTGTTCACCTCCATCTGGGGCACCCAAATACTGTCTTGTTTCATGTATTTTTTTTTTAACATTATATTATGGGCTGTGGGCCTAGGGGCACTGCTTACAGTATTTCACCACCAGGCTTAATTACAGTATAATACAAATTACTGTAGTTATTAATAAAATTGTTAGTCTGGTTAGTTAGGGCATATATTAATGTGGAGAAGTGGATTAGTGTGACACTGTTAGAGCAGGGAAGGGCCCTGCACAGCAGATTCTCTCTCCTACAGTACAGGGTGTGTGGGATCAAGCAGGATGAAGAACAAGAGCATCTCCGGTGAGAACCTGTGTGTCTGTCTTTTACTGTCTGTTTGTCTCTGCCTATCCTCTTTTCTTCAGGGCGTACAGTGGACCTTGCACTCTGATGCACGGTAGAGTCTGCACCTGGTATAGGTGAAACTCTGAATCTGAGGCCAAAAGTGCCAGTGATGATTTTAAATTAAAAGCCAACTCTTTTTGTGTAGTCCTCGGTCCAGTAGGGCGTATCGGTCGGCATTGAGTAAGGACTGTTCTCACGTCATCTCTTTCCTCCTAGGTACTGTACAGTTGTCGTGTCTATGTCCAGCTTGGAACTCCAGGACATGCCAGCGGCAGAAGAAAGAAGCATGTGACAGTAGAGGACTACATGGGTGGAAAGCTAAAGAAGTTCCCCCCCTCTGTAAAGCATGTTACTGTAGGTTAAATAAAAATTGTCACTAATTTATACAATTGGTGTTTGTACTGTATGTAATTCAGTCTTGCGCCTGAGACACAACACGTGCATCTGTCATTAAAAAGGTACTGTACAAAAAGTCAATAACACACAGATGCAGGGGTGTATCATCCTATTTGCCAGGATTTCACTCACCAGGGCCGCGCCAGCCGATGGGGGTTGACGCCCACAGTCATATACTGTACAGTATCCCTGTTGCCCATCACAGTGATTTCACAGCTGCCCGGCACTTACAGTAGAATACAGTGCAGTAGACATACAGTACTGTATACACTGAGGGACGTTTTAAATTTAGGGGTGGTCTATTTACTTTTTTTAGCCGATCTGGTATTTTCACTCCAAGGGGGTCTATTTACTGTACTAAGCAGTGTTAGACAGTGAGAAGTGATAAAAAAGTGATAAGGTGTCAGTCAATCAGCTCCCAACTGTCATTTTTCAAACACAGCCTGTGATATGACAGTTGGGAGAACATTGGTTGGCACTTTTTCACCAATTGGAGCAAAAACACGGGATTGGCTAAAAACAGTTTGGGAGATTACGTCTTTTTGCCAGACGTAAAATTATCGCTGTATTCAATTTGAAAGCTTTTCTGCCTACTGTAGGCGGGAAGTCAATGCAATGTGCAGTAAGACAGAATGTAAAAAAGTTTCGCTTACTGTAGGAATAGCAGGCAGAAAAATTTGGTGAATTGGGGTGCAATGTTGCGGGAAGCCTTCAACGTCCCCTAAAGGTACTGTAAACTGCGTAACTTTTTTTTAAAAAAAAAGTCAGAACATACTAAAAATTTACTTTCATTTTGGGGGCGGAAGAAAAAAAATTGGGGGGAACACAAAAGTGAAAATTGTAGGGGTAAATTTACTAAGATGGGAGTTCTATTTAAGAAGTTACTGTACTGTATGTTGCCCATAGCATCCAATCAGATTCTACTGTACTTAGCATTTATCTACAGTAGCACCTTCTAGAAGATACTGTACAGTAATACCTGGAATCAGATTGGTTGCTATGGGCAACATCACTTAATAGCACTACCATCTTAGTACATTTACCCCCTAATATATAAAATGTACTGAGTTTAGTAAAAAAAAAAAGCGCTAAATGGGTATACAGTAGATCTGGGCATGCGCCTGAGATACGATGATGTACAGTATTGTACGAAACACTCAAGCCAGGTGCAAACTTGGTATTGCAGGCGGCTGTAGTGTAATGGTAAATAATCAAACCAATACATTACGCTGCCTGTACAACCCTTTTGCGGGTTCGAAGCTTGAAAGGTTACACTTTTTATTTTTTATTAACAAGGTTAGACTTTTTGGTCAAAGTACTGTGGCATAGAAATACCAGAATTTCTGGATAATGTACTGTATTAGTGAAGATTTAAAACAAAATAAAATTACCGTATACAGTATGTACTTTAAAGGTCTCGAACCAGCGGGACAAGAAAATGGTAGATGCAGTAGGGCTAGTCATTAGCCCCCTAGACTACTGCATCAACTGTACTGTAGTTCCTAGAGTCAGGGAATCACTACAATGTCTACCATATTGTACTTACAACTACAGTTATAAGTACCGTATAATACAGACAACTGGGCATGCGCAGTGCTATGAGACTCAATACGCCACAGTGTAGCGCGCAACTAGCAATGCGGTATACTGTATTGCGTACCGTATGGAGCAACAAACTACAGTACTGTAGCAGGGCACATCTACAGTACAATAGATTGATTTTTGTAAGGGTTGGATAACAAGACTGAACTACAGTACTATAGTGAACATTAAAAAAATAAATTAAATTATAAAGGTCTCGAACATAAGGAGAGAAGTGTAAGCAAGACGGATCACCTAAGCCCTTGCTCACAAGTCTCTCCTAGTCCTCTACAGTACTTTATGTGACATCTACAGTACCATACGATGAAGTACAGTACTCAGGCATCTGTAGCGTAGAGGTAAGAAATCAAACTTCTACATTGCAGACATCTGTACAACCCGGGTTCGAAACCAGGAAGCTTAATAATGAAGCTTTTCATTATTATTAGACAGTCAAGGTTACACTTTTTATTTTTAATATTATTATTACACAGTCAGTGTAATAATAATAACACACTTTCACTGTGTGTGAATCATGACCCGGTACTGTACAGTATGATATTCCATACTGTACGCCATGGCGTACAGTACATAGCCATAGCGCTACAAGGGTATGGCTAGGCACAGCACCACTGGCAATGCATTGCAACCCCGCCACTGGGCACAAGCCAGAGATCCTATTTGTATCGTAACCCATCAGAACAGGCTACAAGTTACCACAACGCAAACTGTGCTGACATTGACACAATTTTGCGGTTTAAACACGGAGTCAGTTTGTACTATAGAGTCCCCTCTCTTATACACAGTCAACTATCAGTTACTAAACATATTAAATTACTAATGTTACCAAGTCAAGGACAGCATTTTCATTGACACAAGTTTGCGCTCTGCATCTGCCCTACAAACTGCTGTTAGTCTACTACTGTAGCACCTTATGTAGTAATGAATTTACTATTGTGTATACTGTGCGGTACTGTAAGTCTCGGACAGTGCAGAATGGCACTAGTGTGAAAATTCAACAGTACTGTTAGCAATGCAGACAACTGGGCATGCGCCATAAAATAGCGCTACTTAATGTATGGCTTGGCTCCACTGGGCATGGGACACACATTCCATTGTGATTAAAATCTGACCACTGGGCATGCACAGACATTGACGCAATTTTGCGGTTTAAACGCGCAGTCAGTTTGATATACAGAAACCAGTCTCTTTAACAGGGCCCATTGCCACTTGATGGTCTTAATAAATCACTATAATGTCCACGTTCATGTCAGCACTGGCATTGATGCAAGTTTGCGTTCTAAGGTACAGTACTGTATGTCAATAATAAAAATCCTAGTTTCGCTGTTTGACTCCCAAAGCACTGGGCAGACATGCGCTACACATGTACTGTATTGAATACTGAATATTTTAAGTGAAGATTTTAAAAATAAATTAAAAAAACATACTGTATTTTCAAGGTCTCGAACCCACGGAACAGGAAGAGAGGAAAAGCAGTGAGACTAGGCATTAGACCGCTAGGCCACACGCTTCACCCATTACTAGAGTTCTGTAGTTTGTAAAGTCTAATGTCTAAGCTTCTGTCAAACAATCATCGGCCGGTGATACAGAACATACCGTACGGTACATTGGAAAGTGACACCTGGTGGGCAAAATGTTGTATTACACGTAATGAAATCACATGCATGCGCTATGTAGTTTAGGAAAAGTGACACCTGGTGGGCAAAATGTTGTATTACACATAATGAAATCAGACGCATGCGCTATGTAGTTTAGGAAAAGTGACATCTGGTGGGCAAAATGTTGTATTACATGTAATGACTTTTTTCACTAATAAACTTTCTTTGTGGCGCGACTCATGGCGTGGTGTGTGGTGCACCATGCGTGGTGTGAGAGATAGCGCTGTGATGCCACGTTATAGCTGGGCACATCAGTATCTATCTGGTGTATTTATGTATGTATATATATATATTTAGAAATATATACACCTGTATATATTAATAATAATCTACATCCCACACTGTGCTCCCCCCCTATCCACATCCCACACTGTGTTCCCCTTCTCCTATCCATATCCCACACATTGCTCCCGTTCTCACACCCACATCCCATACAGTGCTCCTCTTCCCCTATCCACATCCTACACACTGCTCTTCCCTTCTCCTATCCACATCCCACACTGTGTTCCCCTTCTCCTATCCATATCCCACACATTACTCCCATTCTCACACCCACATCCCATACTGCGCTCCTCTTCCCCCATCCACTTCCTACTCACTGTGCTCCCCTCTCCCCATCCACATCCCACACACTGCACTCCCCTTGCCCTTTCTACATCCCATAATGTGCTCCCCTTTTCCCATGCACACCTCATACTATGCTCCCCTTCCCCTATCCACATCCTACACACTGCTCTCCCCTTCTCCTATCCACATCCCACATACTGCACTCCTCTTGCCTTTTCTACATCCCATATTGTGCTCCCCTTCTCCCATCCACATCCCACACACTGTGCTCCCCTTCCCCAATCCACATCTGACACACTGTGCTCCCCTTCTCCTATCCACATCCCACACACTGTGCTCCCCTTGTCCTATTCACATCCCACACATTGCTCCCCTTCTCACAACCACATCCCAAACTGCGCTCCCCTTCCCCTATTCACATCCTACATACTGTGCTCCCCTTCACCCATCCACATCCAATACACTATGCTCCCCTTTTCCCATCCACATCCCACACACTGTGCTCCCCTGCCCCCATCCACATCCCACACACTGCTCCCCTTCCCCATCCACATCCCACACACTGTGCTCCCCTTTCCCTTTCTACATCCCATACTGTGCTCCTATTCTCCCATCCACATCCCCCACACACTATGCTCCCCTTCCCCTGTCCACATCCCACATACTGTGCTCCCTTTCCCCCATCCACATCTCACACACTGTGCTCCCTTTCTCCCATCCACATCCCACTCTGCACTCCCCTTCTATCCACATCCAACTCATTGCTCCCCATCTCCCACCCACATCCCATACTGTGCTTTCCTTCCCCTGTCCATATCCCATACTGTGCTCCCCTTCCCCTATCCACATCCCACACAGTGCGCTCCCCTTCACCCATCCACATCCCACACACTATGCTCCTTTACTACCATCCACATCTGATTCTGTGCTCCCCATCTCCCATCCACAGCCTACAATGCGTATCCGGACCAACATGCGCATTCCCATATCCACATCCGGACCCACACAGGGCTCCCTCCCCTTCCCCAATCAACACTGTAAATGATGCAGCAGTCTCTGTCCTCATCACAGGTCCAGAAGAGGCAACTCATTCACTCCTCCCCAGATCTGAAGCTGTTCCTGCTGCCACGGCAGCTGCTTGTGCTCCCGGTCACTTGCAGTACTGCCAGTGGCCACTTGGTGGCACTGTGCAGTTAGATTCAACAAACAACAAATGCATTGACAGCCCTAGCACTGCAGAATTGTGCCGGCCCGAGGGGCAGATGGAACACTGTACCCCGTCCCAGCCCGTCACTGGCTGTAACTAGCTATGGGCAACAGGAGCTGTTGCGCAAATTGCAGAGGCTGTGTGGGCAGCACTTTTACTCCCCTGGGCCTTGCTCCTGGCTAGCAGGGTGCCTGTAACAGCACTTTGCAGCCATGATTGCTGATGGGGCACCTGCAGAGTGTAACGTAGGGGTGTATTTAGTCTGCAATAATGTTGGTTGTATGTGTAAAAGGAACATCCACATGAATGGCAGCACCCAAGGTTTCCCAGCAGAACATTGCCCAGAGCATCACACTGCATCCGCCAGCTTGTCTTCTTCCCATAGTGCATCCTGGTGCCATCTCTTCCCCAGGGATATGATGCACATGCACCAAGTCATAAAGAAAACATGATTCATCAGACCTGGTCACCTTCTTCCATTGCAATATGGTCCAGTTCTGACACTCAACTGGACAGGGGTCAGCATGAAGCCCCTGTATGCAGCAAAAGGCGGTGCACTGTGTATTCTGACAGTTTTCTATCATAGCCAGCATTAACTTTTTTCAGCAATTTGTGCTAGAATAGCTCTTCTGTGGGATTGAAAAAGACAGGCTAGCCCTCACTACACACATCAATGAGCCTTGGGCATCCATGACCATCTCACCAGCTCCTCAGTTGTCCTTCCTTGGGCCACTTGTGGAAGGTGCTAACCACTGCATACCAGGAACACCCACAAGATCTGCCATTTTGGAGATGCTCTGACCCATTCATCTGGCCATCACAACTTGGCCCTTGTCAAAGTCACACAGACCCTTACACTTGCCAAATTTTCCTATTTCCAACACTTCGACTTCAAGAACTGAGTATTAATTTGCTGTCTAATATATTCCACCTCTTGATGGGTGCCATTGTTATTGACTTCACCTGCCAGTGATTTTATTGTTATAGATGAACCAAGGTTTGTACGGAAGGGACAGACTTACACAATTATTATATAAATACAGTATATGGCACTATAAGCAGAGGATAGCTATAAAGAATTGTTCAAATTTTTTAAAAAGAGAATCAGATTGCTTTAACACTGGTGTGACTCTTTTAGATTATTTAAAAGGATTTTGCATCAAAAACATTCCCACTATTGGTCATATCTCTTTATGTAAAAATGGTAAGCGATTTTAAAAAAGTGTTGATATGGAGGCCTGAAGACAATATGGTGGCTGAATGAAACCATTGCTAATTGTTTTAATATAACTGTGCCTTTAATGAAACTGTCTAATATGTGCACATATTTCATCCTTAATGCAACCATTGCAAGATTTGCAAGGCTATAAGGAAGTACAGTATACCCAGATGCATGCTGTCTAGGCTTAAAATACCAGGTTTTGATAGGCCATTTATCGGAATCAAGGGGAAATGATAAGTAGTTATAAATGTTAAATGTCCGTTTTTATGTCTGGATCAACACTCATGATTAGGGCTACGTGACTATAATAAAGAGATTGGATTTCTTCCAATTAGGGGGTAAAATAATGACTCATTGGCTTAGATCTTAGGGGAGTGAAATAATGACTATTGTTTGAATCATTTGATTGGTTTATATGTAAATTCATTTTTGGTATATAATTTCTGTACAATCAATGTATGGGCAGCTTGCAATGATGTACTGCCAGCTCTGTATGTACGTACATAATAATATCTTCAAGGAGACTTCATCGTATATTTGATAATTTCCATATCATTTTGGAGGAATCACCGAGCTCATTACAACATTGACAAATGAAGAAGGAAGGCAGGCATGGGGCTAGGAGATTTGGACCAACTGTGGCCACAGATGAGAACGCGTTTTCTTGCTTCTGGTCTGAGTTTTCTATCTCAGGTCAGCTGCCTTCATGTGTCATTGCTGGTTTGAATCTTATTGAAGTCTTGTTGAAGATTGTAAGTATGGAACCAGTTTTATATAATTTTTAGATGTGATAGGATACATGCTGTAATGATATTGCAGATTCTTTTGTTTGAAGAAAGACATGTTTGCATTATGTATTTTGCCTGCTTATTTCTAAATAAGGAGTGAATTGCTGTTAGATTGTGTGTTTAGCCAAGGCTTTACACTGGCAGAAGTCTGGACAAGGGTCCATGTGAGGGGGGAAGCTACGGTTAACCACCCACATGCTGGATAGTTAAGGGACATTCCCTATTGTGAAAACACTGTATACACTATAAAGCTGAGTTTAATAGTGTGTGCCTGTTCAGAGCCGTTTATCTGATGAGATAATGAGGTTTCTAGATAAGTGGAGTATTTTTTCTTAAATAGGGGACAGACCCTGTTACTATTGTATTGGATAATGTGCTGGACTATAAAGAAAAGATAAGCCTTTACAATGGGACAAGGAACATCCTTGGTGGATAAATCTCTAATGGTAAAGATCCCGCACAGCAGTCCAGCAAGTGTGATGTATCAGAAGTATGGAGGTGTGACTGTGAAATTTCTCAGGAAATGGCATGCAAAATATACATCTATACCATTGGTTGGTAATTTTGATATAGATAAGTGGAAGATGTTAAGAGATAAATTGGGAAAAATAGAGAGGAATGGAAATCCTATACATTATGGCTTGAATCATCTAATTGTATGTCTCCCCCAGCATATGTGCCTCAAGTGTTTTGTCAGACAGAAGAAAAAGGGAATTTAATATTGCCAAACAATTCCCCTTTTATTAGTACAAACTATGCATATTAGAACAATTGAATCGCACTGGCTAAACAAAAGAGCACAGCTATTGCATCTGCTCCTGAAATGCAAGAAGAAGATAAACTAAATGTAAGAAAACGAGACAGCAGAAAAGATAGGACCTCAATATACAAATGTACATTTAGATAATATTTTTACTGCTGGAACACGTAGTCAAGATCCCCAAAAGAAAATAATTTTACAGGCTCCATTGAGATTAATAACTACTGATGAAGACAAGTCATGGTCTATACATGTTCCTTGGACAAGGGCAGAATTGAATTAGATTTGTATTGAATGTGCAGAGTATAGGAAAAAGCCAACAGAAGTTAAGATTAAACTTGAGAGGTTGTACAAAATATATGCACCTTCGCATAAAGATATGGCACACTTGTTTTTTTGCATTATTGACAGACCAGGAGTTTACTGCACTAACTAAAGAGGCAGGTTTGGATGCCATGGCTTTTAAACCTGCTTTAGACACTGATAGACAAGCATTAGATAAGGAATGGAAGAATTTGATGATGACATTTACAGAGCAATTTCCATGCCAGCCTAACTGGGGAAAATCCATGATGATTAAACAAAGTCCTACAGAAGCAGTTCATGAATATTGGGATAGGTTCAAAACTGAAGAGGAAAATTATGGGGGAGTTGATGACATATTTGAGAACAGAGCACTTGCTCCCATGCTTTTGTTGAAGATCTTAAACCACAAATAAAAGCCAGACTGACTATAAATGATCCACTATGGTGTAAGAAAGCCCCTGAGGATCTAGCAACTTTAGCAGTTCATCATGAAGATAATTTAGTATCAACGAAAATTAACACAGAAACTAAACTTATGAACCTACAGGTCAAAGCTGCCCAAGCCACTTGTGATATAGCAAACCAACAGAAAAACAGAAACATTTGTGACACTATGACTTTGATATGTTGTGAGTCAAAACAACCAACTATTGATTTAACCATTGGCTTTCCAAATCCTAGAATGAATATTGTAGCTTGCTGTAAATACATTGAGACAATAGGAAACATTTATGAACCAACTAACCATGAGTGGAGATCTTTTCTAGGAGCGGCACTGCTAGCTGACATTGATCGAACTGCCACTTGGGCAGCAATGGGCATTCAAAAAAAGAAAGTATGAACGAAGAGCTTGTAGCTACAGCATATGGGGTGCTGCTTGTGAGGGAAAAAATAGGGGCTCACCTTCCCTAAAAGAATAGATGAATAGACAACAAAACATTAAATAATTTTTATTATTTCATCATCCATTGCATTGTGCCAAATACACTATTTTTTTTTACAAAACCATAGAGGCACTATGGGAAGCACCAGAGGTATTGTTGTCTATTGAGCAATGGGCATTAACACAGATCACTCTGTTACTATCATGCGTAACATCTTGAATATTAATAACATTGTTTCTTAAGTAATTATTCTATTTTAACAGAAAAGTGGCTCCCAGAAATATTTTAAAGCTAGACAAACAAATCAAAATTTGGCAAGGAATTATTTCAAATGGTCTGCAGTGATTATGAACAGCAGCCATAATTCACAGTATCCAACTAAACATTACACTTTAAATCAGTGGGTAATAAAAATGGAGGTTCAAAGGAAAGCTTCAAGGACATACCGGATTATTTTGAAAGGAGTCCCATTTCTGATGTTAACCCTTCTCAAAGCTCTCCACAGCACAGTGCAACTTTTGATTAATGAATTGAGTTTTTTCTTCTGCAATCACTTTGTCACATTTACTAAATTTTTGAGAAATATTTTGATATTGTTTTATTTCTGAATAATTTTAAGGGTTTGTGTTTTTGCTAAATGCGAAGTATATACTTAATTATGTGTGTTTATTTATATATATATATATATATATATATATATGCAGGTATGAACCCATGCAGGTAAGATGACCATGATAAGTCTGATTCACACTTACTGGTGTGCTCCAGGTATTGCAACTGAAGCAGCCAGATATTGCAGCTCTTGTATTATATGTTTACAGAAAAATGCAGGGTGATCAGTTAAGACAATACCTTCATGTCTTCCCAAAAACACATCAGGTCCTTTAAAAATTATATAGATTGATATCATGCTTCATTCAGCTTCCAAAGGGGTATTAAGCTTCTGTATGTTTTGTTATATGTAGTCATGTTTTGACGTGTTTAGATAGCATAAAAATTAATGCCGAAGAAATTGCTAAAATTTGTATACAAGTATAGTACACTTTAAATAAAATTGTCTGACCAAGACACACATTAAATTTGTGTCAAATTCACTACATGTATATACTTCAATTAAAAAGAGAAATCTGAGGTTTTAATGAGACTAATAAAAAACAACTTTCTAAGATATGTAAAGAGACTGGTTTGCAATGGCTGGAAGCTACATTCAATCAGAGTCACTCTTAAAGGAGAACTGAACATTTTCCCATTATGAGATAATGTTTGGAAACAACAATATTATTTTGCACCTGCATATGAACTCAGTAAGAAAAATGACTTAACTGTGAATTATCTTATTTCATTAAGCAATCAGCTGAAAAAGATGGACTGCTGTGATAGGCACCCAACCAATTCCTGTGAAAGGTGCTTGTCATGAACTCAAACCTGGTGATGAGGTAATGGTCCGGAATTTTCTGAGATCAGGTTCTCTGACAGACCAGTGGGAAGGACCTTATCAAGTTTTTGTTGACCACTCTGATGGCTGCTAAGATAAAGGAGAAGACCCTGTGGATCCACATCTCACATTGTAAAAGAGTCACACCTCCTGAGACAACCCAAGCAGAGGAGATCCTCCAAGACACTTCGCCAGTGAAAACAACAAGTGAGTTGTTTTTAAAGGTATAATAAACCCCGGGCCACTTGCCATTGCAGTAACTCTGAAGAGATACGCAACTCTAAAGAGTACTCTGAAGATCCGGACCATGCTGAACAGAGCAATGCTGTTGGGTCCAAGGCCAGATTTGGGACTCTGGGGGTGCATTATCTCCTGGGTAACTTTGATTGTAATGACTTTTGCTTTAATTGAATTTACCTTATGCATTTCAATGTTTACTGACAATGTAAGAATGACATAGATATTCCACATAACATGTCAAAGGGAAATACGATGGATAGTTTCCATTCATACATTTGTGGTATGTCAATTAAGAAAAGTGTCTGAAAAGCTTTACAACAGGAAGATCAACAACAGGAATTTTTTATTTAATTTGATAGAAATGCATGGGAGAATTGCTAACACACTCAATGAGACTAATTGTTGGGTTTGCACACACTTGTCTATGAATGTAGAGTCAGTCATACCTATGCTAGCACAATTCAGTAGAACGGCTTATATGTTAAATTGGGAATGGTCTTGTCATAAGCATCCCAGTGGAAAATATACCTGTGCTAATCATGTCTGCTTTACGAGTTCTAGATGGTATTACAGTAATGACAACTGTTTGCAATGACGGATCAGATGTTAGTTTAATTAAAAAGGAAATGTGTACTTTTGACAATGCAACTTGTATGGATGCTGCAGGAATTAACACAGCTTACTTTATGGCATATATGGGATATATTTATACCAGTGCAGGCTTGCCTATACTTAAGGTAATTTTTCCCTTATCTATTATATGTTTAGAAAATGTTATTTCAGAAATTTCTAATTTGATGGACCAAATGGAGGAAGAATTGATTGAATCTATTAATCAGACAGTGGAGGAACTTGCTCAAGATTAAGAAAGTGGCTTTACAGAATAGGATGGCATTAGAGTAGTTGTTGGCAACAAAAGGTGGTACTTGTAGTTGTAGGACAGGAATGTTGCACCTATATTGATGATAACAGAGCAGAGATTGCTGGAAATTTGATGAAGGTGGCAGAAATGCAGAAGGAATTACAGAAGATAGGAGGAGGAAAAGATGGTTGGTATCCATTGGGATGGATAGGTATAGGCATAACCAAACTCTTTGCTGGAATTATACAGTATATTGTGTATGGGACCATGGTAATAGGTAAATAGGTATATCGTACATGAGTATCAAATCTGGACCTACTATATGGGTACGATGTTGTAAAAGGATAAAGAAGATAGAAACACAGCATGAGATGACCATTGTGGTCATAGATGAGGAGACTCTGTTAGATAAAGATCCATTGTCAAATCAAATCAAATCTAATTTATTGTCACATTCACATAAAATGCATCAGCGAAAGTAAAATGCAAGATACTCACAGTCAGCAATTACATAACATCATTTAAAATATTTAAATTAACTATGGCAGCAGAGAAAAAACTATTCCGCATCCTACTAGTATGGCACTTGAGACATCTAAAACACTTCCCAGAAGGCAAAAGTGAGAATAGAGAATGACAAGGATGGCTGTGGACAACAATCATCTTGTTTGCTTTAGAAGCACACATTTTAACATAAATGTCCTCTAGTCTAGGTAAGGACTGACCAATAATTCTTTCAGCTGCCCTGATCACTCTAGTCAGCGATCTCTGCTCCAAACATATGGAGTTCCCGTACCAAACAGTAATTGAATAAGTTAAAAGGCTCTCAATTATACCACGGTAAACATTTACCAGCAACGGCCTAGGTAATGCACATCATTTTAATTTCCTAAGGAAATACAGGCGTTGCTGAGCCTTTCCTACCACTAGAGAAACATGCGACGACCACGACAGGTCCTCAGAAAATACAATATAATAAGAAACTTAAAATCACCCACCCTTTCTACTTCAACACCATTCAATATTAAAGGATGGGGAACATTTTTCCTAGACCTCCTAAAATCAACCACCACCTCTTCAGAGGAGAGATCTCAAGTTCTGTATAGTGAAATTAAGCAATCCTATGAAAGTCTTCAAACACCACTGCTTGCTGATACATATCAGACTTTGGGCCTGATACAGAGGTGCACGCTATTTATGTGCACTCGCTCTGAATCAGGGCGTCCCTATTTTTGTTTAATTCCGGCCTCCAGGCCACTCAAACAGCTTGTGCGAGTAGCCTGGCGATGGTCACAATTGTTGCGACCATTGGCATTGCGAGGAAATCCTTGTGGTAGGGTCTCTGCACTTGCAAAGAAAAGTGAACTTCCAGCTCTAATAGAGCCGGAAGTCCACTACTGACATCACAATTGATGTCAGTAGGGCCGCCCACAAATGGCAGGCGGTCCTTCGGGAATGCCTCCATTTGTTCAGCCACCCCCCCTACCGCCTACAAAATGGGGCGAGCTGTCGGTCAACAATGACAGCTGCCCCGTTTTGCTGTGAGTACCAGAGTGAGTGAAGGTCTCACTTGCTATGCGGCTCGCGCACGTGCATTGCTCATGCTGCGCATGCACACTGGGCCACCATCAACCCGCTTGTGAGTGCAATGCGCTTGCAAGCGGGTCTGAATTGGGCCCTTTGTGCGATGAGGAAGTTGTTGTACATGAGAATTTCATATATGAGTTAGGTGATGAGGGAGGTAATGGAAATGATGATGGATATGTTACCCATGAATTCAACTAGTTGTATTATTCCTTTCATAGCCATACCAGAAGGTTCATTTTCAAATATAGGGTAGGGACCACCTTTTTGTCTGGTACGGTGAGTATTAGCATACAATCTTATCCATATCCAATTTACCTTTACCTATGGTTTATGTCTTTATCTACTCCTTCTTAGTGATCATTTGAAATGACCCTTCTTGATTTGTGTATGTAGTATGCTCATTGAATGAGCAGAGAAGGGATTGATATGGTGGCATGAAGTTGCAGATTTGCAAGACTATAAGGAAGTATACCCAGATGCATGCTATGTCAAGGCTTAAAATACCAGGTTTTGGTAGGCCATTTATCGGAATCATGGGGAAATGATAAAGGTTAAACATCCGTTTTGATGTCTGGATCATACACTCGTGATTATGGCTATGTGATAATAATAATGAGATTGGATTTCTTCCAATTAGGGTGTAAACTAAATACCGATTGGCTTAGATTTTAAGGGAGTGAAATAATGACAATTGTTTGAATCATTTAATTGGTTTATATGTAAATTCATTTTTGGTATATCATTTCTGCACAATCAATGTATGGGCAGCTTGCAATGATGTACTGCCAGCTCTGTATGTACGTACATAATAAAATCTTCAAGGAGACTTCATCATATATTTGATCATTTCTGTATCAGTGTTCATTTCTCTGACTTTATTAGTGGCAGAAAAGGTTGTAAGAGAATTAAAGTAGACTAAGGATAAGTTATTGTCTTTGCAAGATCAATATGATCCAGTAATTAAGGCTGACACTAAAATTAATTGAATGGATATTTTGTCCAAACAAATTGATACCTAAGGGTTAATTTACTAAGATTCGAGTTTGGTCGAGTTTTTTTCTTTTTAATCTCGATTTACATTGCCGAATCTTGGGTGATTTTCCAGTTTTTCATCTCGCAAATTTACTATGAAGTGAGTTTAGCTGAAAGTGATTCTGATGGTGATGCAGATTTAGATACAGTATCTCCCCGGAGTTGCAAAGTTTGATGAGATTACTCACCGGAGTTTGCAGTGTATTCTCTCTGCAAATCTCTCCTGAACTAGCAGCCTGCACATATCAGTGAGATATGTGAAGGCTGCTTGTGTTATACCTGTAAAAGAAAGGTTCATTTTTTTCTTTAATGATGTATTGTCCCCCCCCACAGCCATAATCAGCCCCAGACTGGTCAGCCAGTCCTGGTTCCAAAAATTATGGGAAGCAGGGCTAGTTCTGGTTTTAAATATAGGGAAAAAAATTCCCCTATTTCAAGCCAGTACTGGACCCAAACTGACTGGGGTGTAATGCCACAGCCAGGAGACCATATTACTGGGTCTCCATGGCAAAATAATTCTCACCCCAAGCTGGTCAGACCAAGGCAGGGGTCTCAGGGGAGGTGGGGACTCCCCGAAAAAGGAATTCCCCCTCTCCCAAAACCCAAGCCTTGGTCTGAAGCCCGGGGCTCTTCCCCGCACCCCTGGAGTGGTGGGTACAGGAGCAATAAAGTGTTAAATAGTAGAAACTATTGTATTTTACAGGGGAACTACAGGTGCCAGCATGCCTGTCCTTTGACACTTGTGGAACTACAAGTGCCAGCAGGTGGCCAGCACCCATACCCCCACTGTATTATAAATAGTTAAAAATTCACAGTACACACACACTATATCTAGTAAAACTTTATTTCATACACCTAACCCACTCACACATACTTACCTGTACCAGTAGGTTGGTCCTCTTCTCCAATGTAGATTCCATGGATGTACCTGGAAACAATATCCCATACTCCCTTCCATCCTGGCACCACTCTCTGTAGCATCCACAATCTTGGCAAAAAAAGAAAACAACTTACACAAACCATACCAGACATGTGTAAGTATATGTTGTCACATACAGTATACTTACACCTAGCAAAATGACAGATGACCAAAATCATCTGTTTTTTCCCATAGGCCGCTAGCCAGTCAGTGGCCGCTATACATGTATCAGCCACTCATTGGCTGGTTACACGTGGTTTGGGTCTGGTGCTGGATTTTAAATATAGGGAAACCCGCAGTCAGGTGCTGATTATTATGTTACGTTGGAACCCTACTCGTTTTGTTCCCCAGAATTTTTGGAACTAGGACTGGCTGTCCAGTCCGCGGCTGGTTATGGCTATTTGGGGACCCTACATAATTTTTTTTTAAATAGACACAAGTACACATGCAGAAACATACACAAAATACAATGATCTGTGTATGTTTCTGGCAAACTCGCAGCTCAGGAGGGTGAGTGTTTAAAACTTCAATTTCTCTGTGAGTTTGCTCTAACCTCTCCTGAGATTTTAAACTCGATTCTTAGTAAATTTGCAAACAGCATCCTTTTCATAAAAAGTACTTGCGAGTTTGCCTGATGGTGAGAAGATTCAAGTTTGCTATTTCACCCGAGTTTTATGAGATGAAAGAACTCTCTCCCAAACTCACCAGAGTTTGCGAGATGAAAAACATGCCTAAACTCACCTGAGATTGCAATCTCGACCAAACTCGAATCTTAGTAAATCTACACATATACTAAGAATCCCATACATTTCAAAAAAGAAAAGCTGCTTACAGTAAACCAAGATTACGAGCAACAGCAACTATATTCATGGGTGACTAGAGCACAATAAAGAGACTCCAGAAAGTAGTCTTACAGGCGGTTTCAGAGTTTCTCATATTGGGAATCTTCAGGAGATTCAGGTACTCCTGCAAAAGAGTGATATCCCATATACCCAAAATAAATAATTTGATCACCCTTTAGAGGGTTGTACCAGAGCCCAAGGATTAGATATAATTCTGAAGATTCCTAAGAGTAGACCACCAGGGATAACCATAATCTCAGCAAGAGGGTCCTTATTGCAGACGTTGGGTACTTACTTGGATACGTGTTTGCAGCCAGCAGTCCAAAATAAATAAAATTTTAGGAGGAACACCACTGAGTTATTACTTAAACTAAATTTATTGACCACTTTATAGTGGACATGTGGTTATGTACAGTGGATGTGTATAAATTGTAAACATTCATTCCACACATTAGTGCTCTAAAAGCAGTGTATACACTTTTAAATGACAATCCTCTATATTCAGGCCCTGATATGGTTTTTCTATGGAGTTGCTAAAGATTATACTGATGAAGAACAATTTTTATTACAATGGGAGACACTACTTGACAATCTTAGGATGTGCAAAAGGGTCCTATGTGGCCCCTAAACATGCAATTTTTTTATGGTTGGAGTGGAAGGTGATATTTTTTTCAAAGATGATGATCGCTAAATATATTTTGTTTTTATATGCTACATAGATGAAAAAAAAAATACTCCAGCTCTAATAAAAGTGGATGTTCTGGCTCCCTGTGGTTTAAATGAAACACTGGGCTTACAATGATTTTTATTATTTCTGTAATGAGTGTATTTATTTTTGTATTAGTGGATACATTTATTTCACTTTTAATATGAGTACATCTTGGTTTAATTTATCTTGTTTTCAGAGATTTATGCCAATTGATATTGACAACATATGTATTGCTTATCTACAGAGACCCTCAGCTATATGTTACAAAGTGCTTTGCCTCATGATTTTGATTTATATTATATATGTATATATAGTTTATGATACTTTGTAACTATTTGTTTTTACAGTGTCCGGCATTTGTAGCCGGTTTCTATTGTGATGGGGAGCTCACTGTTGACATTTTCTGCTGGGGCTGCAGGGAATATGCTGAGCGTCTCACATGACCACTCGGTGTTAGTCTTCTATTTAAGGTAAGCTTGTTACATTTTGTACCTAATCTGCAAAAAATAAGTAAATTCTGAAATGTTGGTATGATTACTGACTATATATAGGGATGAGAGACCTAGAGGTGGTCCCATCAAAGAAAGAACTGCTTTTGGTGCACTCTTTATGTTTCATATGAAATGTATGTCTAGTTATTGCAACTTTACTTTTAACAATTTAAAAATAAAATACTGATCAGACACATACAACACAGAACATAAATTATATAAAATGTTGCATAGAAGCATGCAGTGTTCAGTATTATACATATAATCTCAACAGAACACCTTTGCACACACTTGTTGTATGAAAAAATTAATTCTGACTATATAGAATCATATGGCTTATTCGAATGTTTTTTTATCCTGTTACTTATAGAAAATAAATTTTTTTTACAAACAAAGTAGTGAAATATAAATTATATGATTCCTGACCATTAGGGGTATATTTACTAAAGTGAGAGTTTTTAGAAGTGGAGATGTTTCCCATAGCAACCAATCCGATTCTAGCTATTATCTTCTAGAAGATGCTAGTTAAATGTTAAGTAGAATCTGATTGGTTGCTATGGGCAACATCTCCATTTCTAAAAACTCTCACTTTAGTAAATACACCCCTTAGAGTGATGTATCTGAGTGCCGCCATTGAAGCACTGTGTATACAGGGGAAATTGTTAATTGGAAGTATTTATGCTCTTTGGTTTCACAAACCTCCACAGGATTTTCACCTTTTGATTTGCTGTATGGGAGACATCCAAGGGGATGACTAGATATTGCAAAAGAAACATGGGAGGGGCAACCCAGTCCTTATAAGATGGTTATTGAGCATGTTTCACAGATGCAGGAATGAATAGCTGCAAAGATGCCGATAGTGAGAGAACAATTGGAACAGGCACAACAGGCACAAAAGGTTGTACAATCATAATGCCCAATTACTCACATTTGCTCCTGGGTACAGATACCCTGATTCAGAGCCAGATGCTCTGACAGAGTGCTCGCTCTGAATCAGGGCCGTCCCTCTTAGTTTTTGGAGCGGCCTCCTGGCTGCTCGCATAGCTGTGGGTGACCACCCACAGCTATAGCGAGCGGCCAAAATGATGGTCGCGATGGTCAAGACCATTGCGACCATCGGGCTTGCGATGAGACCCTTGCAGTAGGGTCTCACTGCTGCAAGCCCTGGAGTGCTTTTGGCTCTATCAGAGCCAAAAGCACTCCCACTGACATCACTAGTGATGTTAGTGGGGCCGGCCCCAGGCGGTAGGTGTTCCCATGGGAACGCCTCCATCTGGGCAGCCACAGCTCCGGCATGCCCACCAAAGGGGGCATGCTGTCAATCACCATCGACACTACACCCCCTTTGGTGCAAGACCCATAATGACGGCTTGGCCATCGTTATTCGGGTCTCGCGCATGTGCACGACAGAGCTGCCTCCACCGTGCGCATGCGCACTTGGGCAACATCGATCCGCTTGCGATCGCTAAGCGCTCGTGAGCGGGTCTGAATCAGGCCCAGAGTCCTTATTTTTGTTTTCATGGTAGTAAGTCTATTCTTAACCAAGTGGCAAGAAACATTTGAAATCACAGAAAAAATAGGTGAGGTTAATTATAAAGTGTACCAGCCCATGAAAGAAAGCCAGTACAGATCTACCATTCAAATCTTATAAAACCCTGGAAGGATAGATACAATAACAATTAATTAGATAGAGTTCTTAAAGCGCTTGTGATATGTAAATAGTATACTTATAAAAGTTATTTTGAGTTCTTTTGAGCTTGTCACTTTCTGAAGATATTTCTTCTTCAAATGCGTGTACTTAGAATAAAAGGAGAGACAAAAAAGCACATATATGTAGACGTGTTTCCAAAGTTCATAAATTTTTCATGCAGAAAACCTTTCAATAGATAATTTTCCAGAGTGTGATAACATACCACACTCACATATAATCAATGGAATGTAAATCCTCAAAAGGTATGTTTTTCTTCTTAAAGGATTCTTAAGTACAGTTTAAAGCTTCAACATACAACCATAAAAAGCAGGGTTTTGGACGTACCTTACTCACTTATAAGATAGAGCAGAGAAGTATATAAAGGGATCTTTATGCAAAAATGAGATGAAACACGCACCCAACTCACTTGAAGGAGTGCAACAAGAAACACATCAAGGTATCTTTTCATCCGGAGCTCTTCAATATATAGCCAATATATGCCAGCCAATAATTTTCAGTTTTTATTGGAAATACACACATAGCATATACAGTAAAAATATAAAATATAAAATTCTGCACACAATGTAAAAAAAGGAGGAGGAAAAATCACCACATCCAGGTACAGTTGTTATACAGAGATACAATATTCAAAGGAACCGTCCGGAATAGTCAAAGTACCTTACTGGTAATGTAGTGCTTCACTACCCCCAAATTTCTCTTTAGCGGTGCAATAAACCTCTCATAACCAACACGTTTTGATTTCTTATCTTTTTCAAGGTCCAATGAGAGGTGCATCATACCTGTCCTTTTATCCTATGACTAATTTACATAATTACAATCACATGGTCCAAACCGGATGTGACACTCATTTGTTCAATAAAATTTGTTACACATAAAACATCAAGCTACCTTCTAGCTGGAGTTGCGTCCTTAAACTTGGGAGTGGTAGTGTAAATAACCCATCATCGCGGTACTAATGCGTCAATGATACACTTCACAATACATGTATCATGCACTGAGGCTTCCGGGTCTGCGTTCCATCCCAATGGAAAGCAAACAGAGAGTGGGGATCAGTATCAATCGCGCACTCCACTGGAAGTACGTCATCACACTTCCGGAACTCCAATGATCGGGCGTGGGTGCTCCACCAGAAGCGTACCACATACTGGTACTTCCAGAATAGCATTCCATCTAAGTGGAACGCAACCAGGAAGTACAGCTCCAACTCCTTAAAATTATCAAAACAACACTTCGTAAAACACTTAATGTGCATATCTATAAAACATCACATATCTAAACCTAATCTTATAAAATACAAATTAATATATTATGATGCATGATGGTAATTTTTCAGACATGACAATGATTATAAAAGCGGAATTATGTCTTCATAATTTAAAAAGGAAACATACTGAATTAATGCAAAAACCACTTCAACTCAAAATCCGCATTTAGGCCCCCTGGTGTTAGAGTATAAAGATTAAAAATCCATTTCATCTCAGCTCTAGCGAGATTACCTTCTAGATCTCTATCCTTTCAACCACACTTTATGTTCTGAATTCCAATAAATCTTGCTACATATTTATTTGAAAATTTATGAATATTTTTAAAATGATTGGATAAGGAGTGCGTTTCCATGTCTTTCTTAATATTACGTAGATGCTCAGCGAGTCTAGTTTTAAAGCTCTCGATGTTCATCCTACATACATTAGGCCACATCTACATTCAACTAAATATACTACATTGGTAGTATGGCACGTAATAACTTAATTTAAATTGTACACGTTCCCTTTTACTGTAAATTGCGTAATTTTTGGGTCTGATGATCGAATAGTCTTACATGCTATACACAATCCACATCTATGGAAACCTTTCATACGGATGGGGTTAGGATTTATAGTTGGTAATGTACTACTCACTAGTAATGTACTTCTCACTATCCTTTAGATTAGGGGCTTTTCGATAGATAAATGTTGGGTTAGATGGAATCACATCCTTTAGAACTGGATCCTTTAACAGGATCCTCCAATGTTTTTTAATGATTTTTTCCATAGTTTTATACTCGGAATTAAAACCTGTAATAAATGCCCACTCGACATTTTTTTGTTGTCAGTTATCATTATTTTTATTTTTATTTAAAACATTATCCTTATTCATACATAATACTTCCTATCCTACTTCTTTGACCAGATCTGAATTATAACCTTTCTTAATAAATCTATCACTCATTGCTAATACCTGGGTCTTTAAATGTTCTTCTTCACTACAATTTCTTTTCAGTCTTAAAAATTGACCTTTCGGTATACCTCTCAACCAGTTAGGGTGATGGTTGCTTGTTGATGGTATATAACTATTCAAATCAGTGGGTTTCACATAACCCTTTGTGTCAATCATTTTATCTTTCACATATATGGTCAAATCTAAGAAATTCACCTGCATATTGCTAATATCAAATGTTAGATGAATATTTCTATTATTCTCATTAAGTTTTCCACAAAACATTTATAAATCCATACCTTTCCAAACAAACATGATATCATCAATGAACAAGAATCAGGATACCAAGTCAGCATCCACCCCCCACACCACATCATGCTCCCAATGGTACATGAATAGGTTGGCGTAGGCAGGCGCAAACTTGGTACCCATGGCCGTTCCAATGTATTGGAGATAATAATTACCCTCAAAGTAAAAATAATTATTCTTTAGGATGAAATCAATCCCTTCTAAAATAAAATCAATTTTGTCTAATGATAGATTAGTTTGATTTAGATGCCATATTAAAGCCTCTATACCATCCTCATGATTAATAATTGTGTAAAGTGATGTTACATCAGCTATTATTAAATACATATTTTTTCCTTGCGTTTTTTCTGGATAGAGGATAGAGTAGCTCTATTGGCCAACTCAGTCACCCGAGTAACCACAGTACCTTTGTTTACCATAGTAGCAATAGCCAAAACCCTCTCAACCTTTCAAAAGCATGAGGCTAAATCATTTCTCATAAAAAATAGAGCTTTGTCATTAAACATGACATAATAATTGAACCAGGGGTTAACCTAAAGCCCTTTAGTGAGTGCTTGTGATCACTGCTTGTGATCACATTTTCTCATGCACCCCTTTTAACTAGTTTAATTAACTTGTATCATCTATTTTCCTAGGTGCTTTGCAACAGGTGTGCTTGGTAACTGTATCATGTTTAAAAGCAAAGTTGCTGTGAGCTTTAAACCTTGATAGCATAACATGAGTTTAACACTAATGTGATGGCTATGTCCATGTTATAATTCTGAGCAATAGAGTAGGGACTTGCAGTAAAGTGGGGTCCTGTGACGATGGGCTGCAAGCTTAAATGCATTGATTAATTCATGAACTATTATTATTATTATTATTATTATTATTATTATTATTATTATTAGTTATTATGGTGTGTGCAGAGCCCCTGTAATTTATATATATATATATATATATATATATATAGATAGATAGATAGATAGATAGAGAGATTCTGTTAATGGATTGTTTATTTTAGAGTCAATGAGATTGAGATGCAGGTTTCTCAATTGGAAACTAGTAAGGGATAGCAAGGCTTCAGGACACATGGGTTACAGAAGTGCAAACTAGGATTAGACAGCAATACTTGGGTACATGTGGAGTCATATTGGTGTATTACAGGCAAGGAGTAGTCTGTAACAGGAAAAGGACTCTCCAGCACTGAAAGGAACAATTATAACATGTATTTAAAAATTCACTAGTCATAGTATATATGACACTTTAATTATGTTAAAAAAGATCCACTAGAGATAGTATCTATATGCAGTACTTATATTTTGGTTAATACCCCTGGTTCCCATGAATGTGAATAATGTAAGAAAGTTGTGTCTGTAACATTATGTTACTCAAAAGGACAATTAACTTACTCACATTTATTAAGCTATATAAACCAGGGATGTCCAAATAGAGGGTGGAAATTGAAACAACAGTTTATTTAGAATTAGAGTCAAGTTCATATACCTGGCTCTTTTTAAATAGTAAATTGTCATGGAGATAAGTGTACAAATATCGCAATAAACACTTATCTCATTATTTCAGATAATACTTTGCATCTAAACAGTTATAAAATAGACATTATACAATATAATGGAAATAAGATCACAGCATCAGATAGTACAATATTAATGACATAGGGGCATATTCAATTGAGCGTGAGGTTTAGCGAGGAAAAAACCTTGTGCCCAATTTTGGATTACTGCGGGTATGCGCGCTCCCAATACCCGTGGTATCCAATTTAAAAAAAAGTGGTCATGGGGTTTTCAGAGTTGAAAACCCCGCTCCGAGTGAAAAAAAAATTCTACACTTACATACCCGGGGGTCTCTGGTGGTCTCTGCAGCTCCTGGTGGCCTCCCCTCCATCTTCTCACTGAAGAGGGGGCTGCTGGGAGCTCTGGGAGCTGCTGGGAGGCTCCAGGGGCTGATGGGAGGAGCAAGGGCTGCTGGGAGATGTAGTTCTCCCAGCACCCACTATGAGAGCACATACACACTGGGGGGGCACACACACTGAGGTGCACACATAACACTAATACACACACACTCACTCATACACGACTTACAAACACTAGCAAACACTCACACACACACACTGACATACTCACCCTGCTGCAGAAGACCCGGCTACCGACGCTGGATGCAGAAGACAGCACTGCAGAAGGTGAGTAATTATGGACTAATTAAGCTAATTGGAAACTTCCAATTGCTTAATTAGTCCTCAGGGGGTGCTGCCGGGGTTCCCAGAGCAAGTCCTGCTGATTTTTCCTAAAATTAATGATTTTAGAAAAAATTACACTTGTTCTGGAGGATGCAAGAATAAAAAGCTCCTGGCACTCAAAAAAGGAAAAATTCCATGCCTAATTGAATAGCAAAAATCCTGCACCTGCAGGAAAAACCTTGCAGGTGCGGGATTTTTGATTTTCTTGCCCCCAATTGAATATGCCCCATAAAATGAAAAAAGTAAATCATAAAATCAAAATCACTTACTAAAATCTGCTATGCATTTCAAAGCACCAGTCCACTTCTTCAGGAAGTCAAATAATGACTAATTGGCTAAAGAAGTAGACTGGGAACTATTGGTAAAACTTCTCAATCAATCTAAGAGCATGAAAATTATCAGCAGGTTCCCATAAACATTCTTCCCAACTGAAACCTTTCCATTTGACCAAGAATTGAATTTGGCCTAAAACTTTTTGAGAGTCCAGGATTTTCTCCACATCATACTGTATTCTTCTTGTACATTAACTATTAATGGCATTGTAACAGACTTATATCTTGTAGAGGTAGGTGCTTGGTTGACTTTGGAAATATTAAACAACGGATGGATTAATTGCATCTGCTGAGGAAACATTAATTTTACTGTAGAAGCAGTTGGTACAGCTGAGACAGGAAAAGGACAGATTAACCTTTCTGATACTTTGGAGAAGGTCTTTTCAAATTTAAATACTTAGTTGATAACCATGGTTTATCTCCAAAGTAGCAGTATGAAGCCACCTTGCAATGTTTGGTTGCTTGAGCTTTGTACTTTTGTTGAGATTCATGAAGGTTTCTAACTAGATGTTTCCTGACTTCCCTTAACTTTTGATGTAGTTCTTGTATTTGTAAAATCTGTGACTCAAAAGTTGCATCTGGCACTGGTTGTTGGTGGAAAACATGATGGAGGTAGCTCCACCCAATTGTCCTGATATTTGAGTATTTCCACAGGTACTGTTCCAGGCTTTGATTCCTGCATTCTGTCTGGACATTGGTTTCCAGATGAAACTCTGAGGATAGGTCCAACTTGATTTGTAGTAGTTGACAGAAAGCCTTCCAGAACCATTATGTGAACTTGACTTCTTTTGACAGTTGCAACCACCAGAAGTTGTGAGAGATTGGGGCCAATGTCTTTTGAATACCTGGATGAATTGCTGTAGGCACATCATAAAATCATTTGTACTGTAGATTTCCCATTGTAGAGTAGATTATGGAACAAAGAACCTATAGAGAAACATATAAAACCCATCTGTGGTTGTTCAATTTCTGGGTACTGGATGCAGAGTTTATTGATCTTTTTAAAGGTTTTGGTGGCTTTTGCTACCAAAGATCAAAAGACTGGAGAGCTGACAGAAGCAATCATGGTCAGAGGTTCTTGAATGTCAGTAGCACCTTTTTCAAAATTGCAAGATAAGATATCTACCTTATTGTTTCAAGATCAAGGGTGTTGGTTACAGTGAGATTGAAACAAGAGAAGAATATAGCCCATTGTGCCTGTCTTGCATGTGTCTTTTAGTTTGTTTTAAGTGTTCCAGGTTTTTATGATCAGTAAGAATAGTGAGGGTTATAGAAGTTCCTTTCATAAGATGATGCCATTCTTTTATAGCAGAATTAATGGCCAGTAACTCCTGATAATTAATTGAGTAGTTACTGTATGTTCTGCCGAAGTAAATTTTCTGGAGAAGAATATACAAGGGTGAAGTGCATATTTGTAGTTTTTTCTTTAAGACAAGATAGCTCCCACTGGTGAATTTGGCACATCCACCTTCAAAACAAATAACTGAGTAGGATCCAGCTGGATGAAGATCAGTAATGTCTGAAAAGATTGTTTTAAGAATTGGAAAACTTCTTGTGCTGCATCAGACCAGTGGAAAGGTAACATTTTATGAGTTAATTCTGTAAGTGGCTGGACAATACAAGAGAAGTTCTAGGTGGACCATCCGTATTAGTTGGCAAACCATACAAATATTTGCACAACTTTAACATACTGTGCTGCTGGCCACTACTGGAGAGCTTAGGTCTTGCTGGGATCCATGCTGATTATTGCTGAAGACACAATATGTCCATGAAAACATGAAAACACATTTAGTTTAGCGTAGAGATTATTTTGCCGGAACCTTTTCAGAAAGGCTTCTTTCTGTGTGACATGTCCTTTAACATTTTGAGAATATACAAGGCACTCATTCAAGTACATGACTACAAATTTGTCTAGAGTGTCTCTGAAAGTGTCATTTACGGAAAACTGGAAAGTAGCTGGGGAGTAAACAAAAACAAACAACATGACCATGTATTCAAAAGGATCATAGTGGGTTTTGAAAGCTGTCTTGCATTCATTTCCAGATCATATGCATATTAAATTGTACACTCAATGAAGATCTAGTTTGGTGAAAAAATTATGAGACTGTAATTTCTTGAGAAAGTCCAATAAAGGACTGAAATATAGACCACTGACACAGGCTGTCTCTACATGCTTTTTGTGGATGTTACAATGAGTACCACCATTTGCATAATTTATTTATTGATAGTAACAAATATAGGAGGGCACCTGGTGAGCATTAATTTTGTTGGTGGAATGGAGTGATGTTTTTTCACAATTATGTACAGTATACTGTATATGTGTATATATATATATATATATATATATATATATTAATTATAGATATTGGGGTAAATTTACTAAAGTGAAAGTTTTTAGAAGTGAGTTTTAGAAGAGATGTTGCCCATAGCAACCAATCAGATTCTAGCTATTGTCTTCTAGAAGGTGCCAGTTATATGTTAAGTAGAATCTGATTGGTTACTATTGGCAACATCTCTTCTAAAACTCACTTCTAAAACTTTCACTTTAGTAAATTTACCCCATTGTGTCAGTTATTATAGATGCTGACTTTTTCTTTACAAGCAGTTTTAAATGTAACATCTATTCTCATTTGTCGTTTAAACCATTATAAACACACTGACTATTTTGTGACTTTATTTATGTACTTCAGAAAAGAGAGTACAGTAAATTGCAAATTTCAGACTGAATTAGGAACGTAACTGCAATCATTAAGTTTTCATTCAATCTTTACTATTTAATTCTGCTTTTCAGCTAAGCACTTGAAATCATTCATGTCATTTTAGAAAATTTCTCTCATAGCTATGGGCATTTTAACATCATCTGATGATTTATTATACTAGTTATTCAGCTGCTGAAAGTCAGGTATGAAATATTTAAACCTACAGGGCATGGTGGGGAGATTACCAATGCTACACATATTCCAAAATCTGATTAGAAAATACATATGAGACTTTGGAACTACATCCTCCATGATTCACTTTAAAAAAGAAATTCAGAGAACTATTCCTAAAGGACATCTTTTACAGGTCACAAAATATTAAATGACGCACCAAATTCAACTTTAAATATGGATTTCTAAAGTGTTTCTTTTCAAGTGGGTAATGTCTCCTGTGTAAAGACAAGTGCTTAAAGGAATATACCACACACATGGGTTAATGATGAGTAGTAAAAAAAAACACTACTCAAAATATACGCACATAAACATAATAAACTGTACAGTGCCTATAGAAAATCATTATATCCTATAAAAATCCTTACATTTAGTTATACTACACACTGGAAAATGAAATAAATGAAATGTAACTTTTTACAGATTTATTCATACATTTGGCCTCACAATATTCAACTAATGACAAATAAAAAGGCCACAGTTCTGAAAAGCAATACAATATTAAAAACTAGAATAACGGGGCTGGAAATGTAATCAGTATTTTCATTTAATACTTTGTAAAGTCACCTTTTGCTGCAATTGCAGCCACCAGTCTATTTGTATATGTCTCTACCAGCTTTGAGCAACTAGGTTGAGGAATATTTGCTCATTCTTCCTTGCAACATTATTTAAGTTCAGTCAAATTTCCTGGTGAGACACAATAGAACTCTCTCTAAGTTTATTCACAGATTTTCTCTGAGATTTAGGTCAGGGCCCCTCGAGGAAATTCACCTTCCTAGCCTTAAGTCTCTGTGTTGTTTTATTGGTAGTACAGTATGCTTAGGATTGCAATCATGCTAAAAGGTGACCCACCTCTTCAGCTGTCTAGCAGAGGGCTTCAGGTCTTCCTCAAGAATTTAAGTGTACTTGGTAGAATCCATCTTCTCTTCATTCCTGACCAATTGCCCAATCTCTGCCGAAAAGAAACACTCCTACAACTTCATAATGTTGTCACAACTATGCTTCACAGTAGTCACAGTATGCTGTATTTTGAGTGGTGTCCTATATTTGGTTTTCACCAAAAATAGTCCTTAGAGTTCAGTCCAAACATCTCAACTAATCGTACACTTTGCCACATGGCATCAAAATTCAAAGTGTTTTTTATTTTTTTTATCTCAGAAGAGGCTTCTTTCTGGCCAGACTGCCATACAGACCAGCTTGTGAGATACAATAGTTGTTACATGCACAGACTGCCAATTTCAAACAGAAAGTCCATCAAAGTTGTTGATGGTGTTTTATAGCTTGTATACAAAAAAAAAGGGGGGGGGACAAGAAAGCTTGATTATGTAGCACACTATTGAGAATAAATATTTTTATAATAGATCTACATCCTCCTTAAAACTACTTAATCTTTATTATATTCATAATTAGAAAACATAATGAGGTCAAATATTAAAACATGAAAAATTTGAAAAAATAACTTTGTGTTTTAGAAATGTTAATAAATCTATTTAATAATCATAGTTGATTCTGTAACCGTTACATTTTGTATTTTTACATATTCGTTCTTGTGGCTGTGTCACTGGTTCCTTATTTTTAGTATTAGTATTACCTTATGAACCCTTCAAAATATACAATTGATATCATATCAATGTTATATAATATGTTACACAATGGTTTTCATGTACTTAGATATTGAATCAGTCCCTTTCCCCAAACCTGTGTCCTGTACGGAAATTCTTATTATATTTCATTTTCAAGTTGTTGTTTATTCAGTTCTTTTTCACTATATAGTTCTAATTAGTTTACTTTCACTCCAGTATTTGTCAGCAACATAAAGAAGGTTTTACCAAGTAATCCATATGTCTTCTAATTTAAGATAAGAACAGTCACTGCATTAATATCAGATTAATTTTCTGTGTGAATTTTAGTCACTGCCAATTATTATTTATTTAGGCAATATATACCACACATATTTCCATAGCATTTATATTATCTTCCTATATCTTTGATTGTTTCAGGGTCAGTTATTATAGTCTGTCTTTGTTTTTTGGCTGTAAAAATGCCCAGTTGTTGTATAATTAGGCAGTTAATATTGTTTAGAAATTATATTTCACACTTACTTTCATAGCCCTTACAGTATGTTCTCCTATTTATTGTTTCAGGCCCTGTTATTATATCCTTAATTACTTCACAAGCATGCATTGTGCAATCTCCAACTGTTTACTGTAAGAGTAATAACTTTGATTCTCTCAACAAGAATTTGCTTCAAAAGTATCTAAGTGTGTGTTAAATCAATTATGTATATTACTGCAAAGGAACTGGACATAGCGTTTCCTTTTATTTTATTGGGAACAATATTGAATCCAAAAATGGGTAACGGAACAACTGCAGCAGTAAGTGATTATAAAGTCAGTAAGTAAAAGTGCCTAGGTAGTTCCATTGTTAGAGGCACTTGTCTGAGATGGACCTTATACAAATAATATGTTTCCATATATCTTTTTGTGAAGCTCCACTTTTTGATTATAGTTTATCTGAATTTGTTTTTGGATATTGACTTTCATTCTACATTATTAAAAACATTTCTTTTATCTTTATTTTTTTAAATATAGCGTGTCCTTAAGTCTTTATTATATCTGCTATATCAGATGTGTTGCTTTGATTTTTAAAAGCATAGTTCTTCATCAGGTATTATTTATATTATATAACGTATATATTTTGAAGGATTCATTCATTATGTAATACTTAAATAAACTAACAGTGACACAGCGACAAAAACAAATATAAGTCACATCACAATATAAAAGTAATGTTTGCAGAATCAACTATTAGAATTATTAAATCACTTTATTAACATTTCTGAAACACAACTTTATTTTTTCTTCCAATTCTTTATATTTTAATATTTTGCCTCATTTAGGATTGCTTTGAAATTATCATGACATATTTATGTAACTATGTATATAACACAAATTTAGAAGTTTTAAACAAGATGTAGATCTATTATAAATAAAGTTGTTTGCATCCTCACACTTTTTGTTTTCTTTATAATTTGTATTCTAGAGCTTGTAGTAGCATCCCACTAGATATATAAAATAATTACACAAAACAGGGAATATCACATAACTGGGAGAGAAAATATTCATTAATCAAAATATTTAAGTGATTAGATTGGTGCAGAGAAAAAGCCCAAACTGTATTGTAGCTTCCCTGCTCAATATCCTCCTGGCTCTGTCATCCAGTTTTGAGGGATGGCTTGATATAGGCGAAATGTTGGTGGTGCCATACTCTTTCCGCTACTTTGAACAGTACTCAGAGGAAGAGTAAAATCTTTTGAAATCTTTTTGTGTCCTTCTCCTAACTTTTGCCTTTTCAAAACTTTATCCCGGAGCCCTTTTGTAAGCTGTTTTCCAACCATGGTGAATTATTTGCAGTACTGTGCACTATTACTAGTGAAGTTCTCAAGAACAGTTGGTTTTATTCTGAAGTAATCAAAACTACTACAATTGATGTAAGATGGTGGCCTATTAACCTATTGTGTGATCTGGAAGGTCACTGGTTGTACATGAGCAAGTTTGAAATGGTTTCTCTGAGCATGATTACTTATCCAAAACCAGAAGTTACATGGCATTAATTGAGAAGATTTTTTGTAAATGTTTTTTTAAGTTTCGAGGGTAATATTGCACAGTGTGTATGCACTATATCATTTGTTCAGGAGCTCAGGGGAAATCATTAACGATATTGCATCATTAGCAAATCGTTTAATGTGTACCCAGCTTTACAGTTTATTTTATTAGAGTTCCAAGTGCAAATCTCAGAACAAGGCAGAATGTCATCTTTCATGGACATCTGTGTCGAGATGACCATGAAAGATGACATTTTGCCTCATTCTGAGATCCAAACTTGGCCAGATTCTGTGAGGAGACCTGGAAAATATGCATTGGTTGATTTCCTGAGGACTGAGTTTGAGAACCTGTGTTATAAATAGATGCTCTAAAGCAGTGGTTTTCAGACTTGGTCCTCTGGACCCCACACAGTTCACATTTTCCAGGTCACCCAGCAGGTGCATAGGTGTATTCATTACTCACTGACACAGGTGGAGCTAATTATTTTACTTGTGATTCTGTGAGGAGACCTGGAAAACATTCAATGTGTTCTAAGGAGATGCTAGCATATAATATCATCAAAGGTACTTTGATAATATTATATGCTAGCATCTCCTTAGTATTTAGATTAGGTGTGGCTGGATATTGTCTTTCAATTGAACAATGTACTATGTAGCAATTTAACAGTGTATCACATAATTAGGCATACTAATTACTCAGTTGGACATGTTCTGTACAGTATCTGAAACATGATTCTCTGAAGGCAGTTACCTGGAGTTACCCAGAATTGTATATTGCCAGGTAATAGCCCCAGTAATTGGGGTGTGTAACTATTCTTAACTTAAGAATAATAACAGTGGTTTGTGTCTCTCCGAAAACAGGGATTAAACTACAGTACTATGTGTGTTACTAAATAGCTATAACATACCAAACTTTCAATAACAACATTGTGCCCTGGTTGATACAGTAACATCTAATATTGTTATAGTGTCTGAATATGCAGGTATAATATTGGTTTATTGAAGTTTTGCGACATACCTAAAGCAACACATTCTGACAGAATACATATTGCACTATTTAACCTTGTTATATTGCATGAATGTGTTGCTAATCATAAGGATCTACCCAAGCAGGACCTAAAGTACTGTATCTAACCTGACTAGACCAGAAACAATAATAATGAATAAAAACTAGGGATGAGCAGGTTCGGATTTCTGAAATCCAAGTCCCCCCGATCCGAGCTGGAAACCGAGTCTAGCTCGGGTTTTCCCGCCTGACTCTGCTCTGAAATCAAGGCAAAACATCATCCCATTGTTGGATTCTCGCGGATTTTGGATTCTATAAAAGATCTCTGCGTCTGCGCCATTTTTCACTCTGGCTGTGGACAGTGAAGAGGGAGGGTGGGGGTTTGCTGTGCTGGTGCTGCTGTTGTCCATAGGGGCTGTGTCCAAAGTCCATAGGGGCTGGCTGGGCTATCTTGTGCAGTGCTATTGTCCCATAAAGGCTGTAGTGTTGTCCAGGGGGTGCTCTCCCCAAGTGCATATTAGCCACACGTGCATCAACAAAGTAGCAGCGCCAAGTGTCAAGGGCTGGCTGGTCTGTTGAAGGGTGGTGTAACCCCCAAAGTGTCCCAAAAATTTTTAAATATTTAAAAAGTGTTTATTTTTCTGTGTTTGTGTGTGCATTAGCCGCACATGCATCAACAAAAGATGTGGATGACACCTTGCCTCTGTAGAGCCAGTTTGTGCAGGGGCAGATTAATTGCAAGCTTGTTTTGTGTTGGCCCAAACGAACCAATCATTTCAGCCACAGTAATGTGGCAGACCCTGGTGCTGAAATTATTGGTTTGTTAAAGTGCGCATGTCCTGTTTATTCAACATAAGGGTGTGTGCGAGGGCCCAAGGACAATTCCATCTTGCATCTCTTTTTTTTCTTTGCAGTATGTATTCTTTGGGGCCCAGTTTTTCAAACTGCTATCCTGTCTGCCACTCCTAGATGGACCACATGTTTGTGCCGCCCACTTGTGTCGCTTAGCATAGTCATCCAGCTACCTCGGTGCAACCTTTTTGCCTAAAAACAATATTGTGAGGTATGAGATGTTCAGAATAGACTGGAAATGAGTGGAAATTAATGTTATTGAGGCTAATAATAGCGTAGGAACAAGAAAAAAACAAATTCTGTGATTTTAGCTGTTTTTATGCTTTTTTTCCCAAAAAAATACAGATCGAAAACACAAAACCCAGAACCCGAAACACGGATGGGTGGTTTTGGCAAAACCAATCCAGATCCAAAACACAAAGGAAGATCCAGATCCAAAACCAAAACACAAAACACGAAAAGTGGCTGGTGCATACCCCTAATAAAAACACACACATACTGTACTGTACATGATGGCTACCAGCATTAGATATTAAATTCTGATTGGTTGGCTGCTAATTGAGCTATGAAGCTGGTAGTGCTTTCTTCCTTGATCATGAATATATTATAGGGTTTTTGGGGCATATTTTAAAGTTGATTTTTGCTATTTTATTTTTTTACAGAAGGAAGATTATTTCTGTTATATTATAGAGTAAATAGAAAAAAATTGGGGGATGGATCTGCACTGGGATTAATGTCCAAGTAATAATAATATTCTAATTATAAAGATATATAAAAAATTATATATAAAAAATGTGTACCAGCAGCATGCACAGAAAAGGGGAAATTTGCAACCCCACAAAACTAATCACTAATTATTGAAAGTGTAACACCTCCAAATAATTGCAGTGCTAGATACATTTAATAAATAATATTTATTTATATAACTCACGTCAGCCCGAGATGGAAATAAAATAGCCAGATAAATTATATGCCTCAGTTCTGTCACGGCTGTAATCCACAGTAAAGCTGGCCATCCACTATACAATTATCTGTCAGATACAGTATCTGTCCAATCTGGCTGGGTGGAATGAAAACCTAGTAATGTATGGGAGCAAATGACAATCGTCCATTTGCTCACAAACATTGGAAAATAGCCAAAAATGGTTGTTTAGACAAATTGGTTAATACACACAGATTTAACCAATTTGAACAATTTTTTTGTCCTTTTTTTCAGTGTTTAAAACCAAATGATCGACTGTCATTTGCTGCCATGCATTACCAGGTTTTCATTCCAACCAGCCAGATTGGTCAGATATCTGACAGATAATTGTATAGTGGATGGCCAGCTTTAGGGCCTGATTCAGACCCGCTCGTGAGCGCTGAGCGCTTGCAAGCGGTCGATGGTGCCCTAGTGTGCATGTGCACGATGGAGGGAGCTCCGTCGTGCGCATGCGCAAGACCCGCATAGCGACGGCCAGCCATCACTATGGGTCTCGCACCAAAGGGGGCGTGCTGTCGATGGTAAGTGACAGCATGCCCCCTTTTGTGGGCATGCCAGGGCGTTGCTGCCCAGATGGAGGCGTTCCCATGGGAACGCCTACCGTCTGGGTCCAGCCCCAATGACATCACTAGTGATGTCAGTGGGAGTGCTTTTGGCTGTGATAAAGCCAAAAGCACTCCAGGGCTTGCAGCAGTGAGACCCTACCACAGGGTCTTGTCGCAAGCCCAATGGTCGCGATGGTCTTGATCATCGCGACCATCTTTTTGGCCGCTCGCATAAGCTGTGGGTGGTCACCCACAGCTATGTGAGCAGCCAGGAGGCCGCTCCAATTTGAGGTAGGAGGGCCCTGATTCAGTGCGAGCACTCTGGTCAGAGCGTCCAGCTCTGAATCAGACCCTTAGTGTGCTGCCTGCACCTCAAATAACTTGCCCCGGATCACCATACTTGAACAATCTCCAAGAGGATATACTGTTACAATGGAGATTCCAAGAATTGTTCACTCATGCAACAAGTAGCGGAAGACTCCTGACAGGTGATATGGGCTTAGCTGGATACTGCCTATGGCCCGGCATCTCTACTTAAGCGCCGTGCACAGTGACGCTGAGAACCGGCAGGTGGTGGAGATGAATGATGGATTAAGAGTAGCCAGCACAGGCAGAACTTCACTCTAAAGAAATTCCTGAAATGCCTTGGGGTAAGTGAGAATCTCTGGATATGGTCAATCAATCAGGCAAGGTGCAATAATAAATCTAAATAGTAGAAATGGGACAGCAATGCGTTTCGTCTACTCTGTCGGCTTCTACACAGCTGCTGCTCTAATTATGAACCGTATCTGTGTATAATATTATTGTTATATGGTGCCCCAAGTGCTTGATAGTGTTGCAAAATAGGTGAATATTGACAGATGAAATATAACTACCTTAAACCTTACCACTATAATCGCAAACAGCAAGTAACCTCAGAGCGAGGTGATTGACTGAGGTCTCCCAGTTACCGCATCAAATAGCAATTGCAGCCGTGCCACAAGAGACTGCTCAGTGTGACCGCACTAGGCACATATCTTCTGCCATCAAGGGGTGGCTGTATAACCACGGCTTCCCAGTTATCATCACAGGCAACACTAGCTGCCGAGGTTCGGTTGTACTTTTTACATGTGACTACACTAGGAAGAATTTTCCCTCTGACATAGGGACAAGTAAATATTCATACATCTTTAGATAAGATATATTAAAGCACAGACATATGTGTTGGTATACTGAATATTATACGCAACATAAGGTTATTGATAGCGGCATCTAATTAGATATTATTCCATACAATAGGCAAACTGTGGAAGTAAAATTGGTCATCAATACACCTGGTTTCTGGAACTTGAAATAAAAATATATAAACCATATGGGAACATGAAATAAAGATATTATATAAGAAATTAATGTTTTCAGTTGAAATCTAAACCATAGGGGAAATTAGCTCCATACCACATCAGATTAGATCTGATACTCTTTCTTGATACAATATAATATGGTATGAGAAACAAAACTATCAATTGTTTGAATTTCACTGAACAAAGATAGAAACTATAATTAGCACAGCTTCACACAGAACATAAGTAATATAGCATTTCTATGGAAGGAGGTGAATAGGGTCATAATATAAAGACAGTAGCCGGAAGATTTTTTATATATATATATATATATATATATATATATATATATATTTTAATTAGAGATGTGCATTTCGGTTCTCTAGAAATCCGAATCCACCTGAATTTCCTGAATCTGGGTCATGGTTCTGATTTTTTTGTAGTTCGGAATTTGGATTTTAAACCAAATTTCAGGTTTTGGATTGCATAAATTACATGATTTTAGCTGTTTTTAAAACTTTTTATCTATTTTTTATTTCAAAAATCGAGATCCAAAACCAAAACCAAAACACTTGAGGGTGGTTTGCAAAACCAAATCCTGATCCAAAACCTTGAAGGAGATACATATCCAAAACCAAAACAAGGGGGTTGGTGCACATCCTTAATTTTAATACACTGTTTCTTCATTTTTGCACACTATACAGTACATTTTAATATTTAGCCAATTCTTTGAAATGAAAAATTATTTTAGACACACATTACTAAAAGTATATATTTGAATGTATTGATGGTTCAGAGTGCCCTCTTGAAGATGCTTTTTTTTCTTCTTTGAAATTATTGGTGTATTTGATTGTGTTTATCCCCAAGTTTCCTGAATTTGAGAAGAGCAAAACTCACCTGAACATGCAGCCTGCACATATCAGTGTAAAAGATAAATGGTTCATTTCTTTTTTAAATGACGTAAGCTCCCCCCCCCAAAGCATAACCAGCTCCTGAGCCAGTCCTGGTTCTAAAAGTAATGGGGGGGAAATGTGTGGTGTTCCCCCATATTTTAGGAACCTGCACTGGGCTCCCTGAGTCAGTGTTGGTTTTAAAAAAATTGGGGGGAAAAAATGGTGTAGAGTTCCCCCTATTTTTAAAACCAGCACTGGACTCAAACCTAGTCGGGGTGTAATGCCAAAGCCAGGGAATTCTTTCAATGGGTGTCTACAGACAAAGCATTAACACACCAAGCTAGTCAGCCCAAGCCAGGGACCTCAGGGAAGGTGGGGACCCCCTCAATAAAGGGGTTCCCCCTCTACTGAGAACCCAAGTATGAAGCTCAGGGATCTTCCCTGCAACCCTGGCTGGTGAGTGCAGGGGTAATAGTGTGATAAATAGATAAGTGCTATTGTTTTTATAGTGGACTACAAGTGCCAGCAGGTGGCCGGCACCCGTGCCCCCACTGTAAAAAAAAGTTGTAAAATAATGACAGAACTCACACTGTGAAAAGTATAATTTTATTACATACATAACACACTCAAACATACTGTACTTACCTTCTGCCAGATGTTCAGTCTACTTCTCTAGTAGAAATCCCACGGTTTACCTGTGAAAAAAACAAGCAATACTCACCTACTGTACCTCCTGGCATAGCATCTATCCTCTTATCCAGTAGATTCCCCGGGACTTGGTAAAACAAAAACACAAGTTACATGTACCATTTCTGACATGTAGAGATGTATGTGATAACACATACTTTTCTACCCCGGTAAATGACAGAGCCTGGGAGGCTTCTGTCATTCTCTGGGCCTGCCAGCCAATCAGCTCCTGCTCTACAGCTAGCTGGCTGTGACACACATGGCTGACAGTCAACATCATGTGGGTCACAGCCAATCAGTCGTATTCTTAAAACCAGGACAGACTCAGAAGCCCGGGGTTGGTTATGCTTTGGGGGGGGGACACTACGCAATTTTTTTTAAACTATGCCTTTAGACAGTGATTACAAGCAGAAACATACATAGATCACACTGATCTGTGTATGTTTCTGCCAAACTCACAGCTCAGGAGGTAGTCTATTTAAAACTTCTATTGCTAAAAATACACAAGTTGTATATTTTCCACAGAAAGTACTTGTGAGTTTGGTCAATGGTGTATTTATTTATATTTGTGTTTTCACCCAAGTTTTGCAGAGAGTTTCATGATTCCTCACTCGAATTTGTCTTTAGTAAATTTGCGAGTTGGAAAAAATGGTCAAACACACCCAAGATTGCATTCTCAACCAGATACGATTCTTAGTAAATTTACCCCTAGGTTTTAAATGTGCTTTTTTATGTGTGGCATTTTAGATCTTATATGTTGGATATTTGTGTGCCTAACTCTGCACAAGACCCTATTTTTGGATGTAAATCACCAATAAAATGCTAAAAAGCAAGAAGCTTTTTTTCCTGCCTATTACGTGTGCTCCGATTCCAGTCTGGTGCCACCTGTTATTCCTGCAGTATTCTGAAATATCCATTTACTAACATTGACTGTAATAGTGCTTCCAAGTGCCAAGTATTCAGTCTGCTTACCATTTTGTAACTTTAAGCAAGTATTCTGTTAACAACTCACTCACCTGATCATTGCAGGTTCAAGTGGTCTGATCATGTATTAGATACTTCAGTATGTACTGATGCACAGAGAGTTCCACATCACCTACATGACTCTTTTTAGCATGACTGCTCCAAGCTTGCTTCTGGGACTCTTCGCTCATCAAACCATCAGTGTATTGATGGTGTTTGTTGTCCTGACGGTCCTCTCACTAAGTGTTGGGGTTCTGTAAAGCTTTCAGTGAAGTGGCTGACTTTTGGGGCTGGGTACAGGGTACTGAATCTGCATCCCTCTATGAGGGTGTAGGTTTGAGTCACCCAGCTCTTGCAGTCACATTGTACCACTCTCTCTGGATTCCAGCTGGGCTATTGGTTATCTGAGTTGCCCCTGCCCAATTCCTGAAATCTCAAGTATTGGTTCCAGATCCACAGTCCTGACAGTAAGACTAGGGTTGAGTTCCTCTTAAGTAGCTCAAGGGCTAGGATTTTCCAGTAGTTGCTGACCTCCTTGATGACGTGGGGCATATTCCACATCGGTGTCTATCCCTGATCCATGAGTAAGCACCTGATACGCTCACCTCATGTCCTATTCTCCTTGTCAATCCATTCCATGGGTCTTGACTTGGCTTTCACCCTCGGGTCTTGACTTGGCTTTCACCCTCAAGCCTGTGAAAAAAAATTTACAATATGAAATCTTCCATAGACCTTAATATATTGATGCATTACATACAAAAATGTGTTCTGTTGGATATAAATATACCAATTACAAAAAATAAAACTTAGAACAATAAGGTCATAGTAATAACATTTAACAATATAGAAAGTTTTTCAAAAAAGTTTTAAAAAAGATATACAGTAGGAACTGGTGCAAGTTTGAAAGAATTGGTGTCCAATTTCCCATACTGTAGGTAAAATGTGTTATGCTTTTGGTTCTAAATCTTTATTGTGTTTTGGTTTTGGATTTCTTTAAAAATTGATAAAAATAGGAAAAATCATATTTTGGACTTGTTTTTGTTACTCTATTATTACTAACATCAATATCATTATTTTCCAGTAATTTTGACCATCTCACAATATTGTATTCACAAATATTGGGCAAAGACTGTAGTGATCTCGCTGTCTAACCTAAGTGACTGAGCAGAAGCACAAACACTAGAGATGAGCGGGTTCGGATATCAGAGATCTGAACCCACCCGAACGTAGCGATCCGAGCCGAGATCTGGGTTTTCCTGCCTGACTCGGATCTCAAAATGAGGCAAAATGTCATCATCCTGCTATCGGATTCTCGTGGGTTGTGGATTGTATAACAGGTCCCATGATCACCACCATTTTCATTCTGACTGTGGAGAGTGAAGAGAAAGGAGAGGGTTGTGATCACTGTGCTGTGCTGTTGCTGTGTGTGCATAGGGGATGGCTATTGTAGTCACTTGTCAGGGTCTGGCTGCTTAATGTCCATGCTGCATAGGGGCTGGTTGGCTGTTGTCCACTAGTCCATACTAGGGCTGGCTGCTGTGCTGGGCTATGCTGTGCCTGTTGTCTATAAGGGCTGTGTTACTGTATACTAGGAGCTGTGCTGCAGGCAGAAGAGGGGGACTTCAATGGCTCCTGTGTCACTGCAGTCCATAAGGGGTGCTGCTGTGTTGTACAGGGGGTGCTCTGTCCAATAGGGGTGCTCTTCAATTCCAGTGTGAAAAAACTAAATAATTTTTTTCTGTGTGTGTGTTAGCCACACTTATCAGCAACGTAGTTGTGCAGGGGTGCTGCCTGTGTTGTTTATCAAGGGGCTGCTGCCCTATTTAGAGGTGCTCGCCCCCTAGTTGTCATGTGTGAGCCTGACCTTTCTAATACTGTACTTGAAGAGGATCCTCCGTCCACCATTTGTGTGCCCTCTGCAAATGTGGGGATGAGTAGCACAAGTCAACATGCTGATGTAGAAATCAAGGATGCTTCTGTGGAATTGCACCAGGAGGATGAGGAGGATATTTATGTAGTTGGCGATAACAATAGGGATGATGAGGATGTTGATGATTATGAGAATGTTGATGCCAAGGATGTTTGTATAAAAACTGTAAATCAGGCAACAGTTGTTGCCCATGGTGGGAAAAATCCCATTGTTACCATGCCTGGGCAAAGGTCCAAAAAATCCGCCACTCATGTGTGGAGTTATTTCCACCCAAATCCGTACAACCTTTGCCAAGCCATTTGTAACCATTTCCAAGTATCGGTGAGTAGAGGTAAGGTCCTTAACCATCTAGGAACCTCCTCCCTGTTACGTCACTTGCAGTGCATTTAACAAATTGGAAATGGTATTTCAATTTCAGAAACTTTGGGGACAAAAAACCTAACAACAATCAGTCCAGTGTCACCTAGCTGCTCCCTTCTATCTGGATCCAAGTGCCTGTAATCTCCACCACCAACACCTGCATCATCATCAACATCCTCAATCATGATTGGAAGTTATTCTGAATCCAATTTCATAAGGACTGACTCCTCGCCTATCCATTGTTCCTCAGAAGGATCCTTGAGTGCTAGGCCTATTGCTGCTGCTGGGGGTGGATCTTCATCCCAGAAAGGGACCAAGAAGACTACTACTAGTAGTAATTTAAAAAAACAAATTACTATTAAACAGTCCTTTGATAGAGGAAGTAAGTATAACAGTTGTCATCCAGTTTCAGAGCAGATCACTGATGCCATGACAGCTGTGCTAGTATAAGATGGTGAAATAATAGAAAATTAGGATTATAGTGTGGAGGAAGTGCAAAAGGAGGGCGAGGGGGAAATTTGTGTCCTATCTGATGGTAATGAGGATGTTGATGATGAGGATGTTGTTTGCGTAAATCAGCCACCAGTGGCAGCAGTTTTTGCTCATGATAAAAAGAAAGCCATAAAAGCCACACCTTGGGTGTGAAATTATTTTAATCTAAATTCTGACATCAATTGTTAAGGCATCGGTTCCATTTGTAAAGCCAAAGTTAGCAGAGGAAGGGACGTTAACCATCTAGGCACCTCCTCCCTGTTACATCATTTGCAGCGAGTTCATGCAATTTGTTTAACAAAATTATAATGATTTGAAAATTAATAACAAGCAGTCCAGTATCAGCTACTAACAGTTTGGACCAGCACATGCAATCTCCACAACCAACACCCTTATCATCAACCTCCTCATTAATAATTGAAGGTAGTCATTCCAAAAAATGTTTTGTTGGGGCCCAAACAATCCAAGGACTTCAGCCACAAAAGTGTCAGTATTTGTCGCTAAAGTGCTTGGTTTGTCAAACTGTGCATGTCCGTTTTAATATCCCACATAAGAGTGTGTGGGAGGGACAATTCCATCTTGCGCCTCTTTTCTTTACATTTTGCGGCATTGCCAACTGACATTATTATAGCTTACTAAACTGCCATCCTGTCTGCCACTGCTGTGTGGCAATGTTTCATAGATATCCTTAATTTTTTTAAACTGCCGTGCGTTTGTGCCGCTGCTCTGTCGCTTTCTTTAGCCAGCCAGCTCGCTGCAGCCTTTTGGCCTATATTGGTTAATAATAGTGAAATCAATATTGTGAGGTTGTTAAAAATGCATGGAAAATTATTGTTATTAAGGTTAATAATACAGTAGGAACAAAATCAGGCCCAAATGATGAGGTTTTAGCTGTTTATATATTTTTTTGGAAAAAAAATACACATCGAAAACCAAATCCTAAAAACAAAACACCAAGGAAAAAGATAGAAAACCAGATCCAGATCCAAAACCAAAGTAGATACAGATCTAAAACCAAAACACGGGGCTCGGTGCACATCTTTAACAAACACATGGCAGCTTAAAAGAATAAAGCACATCTATGAAACATAGTGACACGGCAGTGGCAGACAGGATGGCATTTTAATAAACTACTATATATGAGACCTTTTAGAATGTTTTAAATTTCATTAATCAAGAACTGATAGCCTAAATCTAAAAGCCTAGTAGAAAAAATGGAATATATTACATACACACTAATTCAACCAGCAAATTAGAAATCACAGCCCTTATGCCAATACTGACAAATCAAGCCAGAGTAACAGAAAAGTAACAGGCTCTTACAAGAAATTGATAATTTGATTAATAATTAAAAGCTTTTTTAATGAATTTATGTGATACTTATAGTATTTTGGCTACTGAACACGAAAATGACTCCCGATTGTGCATATCACGTTTTTCTGCAAAACATGTATTTATGAATGTAATTTTTTTCATATTCTTTAAAGTAATGTATTCTGCCTACATTTATTATAATACATTGTCTTAAATGAATTCTGTTGGTTGTATAGAACGTTGCAATTCAGTTCTCGTCATAAAACTTCCCCCTGCTCAGTGCCAGATTAAGGTCCACATGGTCCTGGAGCTGAAATTTATAAAGGGCCTAAACCCCATACTGTCTAAAGGAACATTGCACACACACACATACACAACAACTACAACGACAAGGTGAGCTGACGAAGGTGGAACCAAATACAACAGATGCAACACAGATTTGCCCTGTGCTGGCTTATTTTAACCCCTGCCTACCACCATATACACACACAGTACACACTACACACACAGTACATATACAGTACACACCGCTCATACAGTACAATATACACACTAATTGATGCTACTCAAAGTTAATAAAAGATGAATATTTCGGGTTTGTAATGAACATTGTGGAACTTTAAGCGTGGACTTCGTTCAAACATGTGATTTCAAAATTTTTAGGCAATGTCAAGGATCCAAACTACAAAGAAATTGTCAGGGAAATGCTTGATAGTTACAGAAACTTGGCTGCAATATGAGTTTAAAGGTAAATTTTTTGAATTCCCATCTTGAGCATTTGCCGAATAATCTGGGAGACTACAGTGAAGAACAGGGTGAACGGTTCCACCAAGATGTTAAAGATGTAGAAAGAAGATATCAGAGTCGTTGGGATGTCAGCATGATGGCTGACTACTGCTGGATAATACACAGAGACGACACAGAAAAAGTTTATAAGCGAAAAGTGATAAAAAGAAGTTTGAAGACAAAAAAAACAAGATATTAACGATTTTTTCAATAATTATGGTTTTGTTTCTATTATTGTTTGATTTTATTGTTATTTTATTATGTAATTGAGACAAAAACACAGTGCTATCATCTACACTTCTTGGTATTTCACAATAAATATGTAAAAACAATTAAACTTTTTTCTTAAAAATGTATGTAACCTGCTTATAGATAACTGTGGTAATTTTTTTTAATATACTATTTCTTGATATACACAGGAGTATAATTAAGAATATAAAAGTATTATTATAAAAGCTTTCAATACCTTAAATTTCGCAGACCTGTGTTATTACTTAAACTAAGCAACAGAAAAAGATCCTGGGCCTGATTCATTATGGATCGCAACTACAACAGTGTACACATGGCCTGATTCAGAGGCGCTCGCAAAAAGTGAGCGCTCACTCTGAATCAGGGCGGGCGCAGGTTTTTTTAGTTGCTGCCTCTTGGACGCTCGCATAGCTGTGGGTTATCACCCACAGCTATTGTGAGCAGCCATGATGATGGTCACAATGGTTAAGACCATCGCGACCATCGGGCTTGTGATGAGACCCTTGTGGTAGGGTCTCGTGGCCGCAAGCCCCAGAGAGCTTCTGGCTCAAATAGAGCTGGAAGCTCTCTCACTGACATCACTGGTGATGTCAGTGGGCCGCCCACAAATGGCAGGCGTTCACATGGGAACGCCTCCGTTTGTGAAGCCACCCCTCCACCACGCCTACAAAATGGGGCGAGCTGTCAATCAACATCAACAGCCGCCCCTTTTGTAGTGAGTCCCGGAGCGAGCCCTTTTTACACTCACTCGGGGGCTCGCGCATGCACACTGGGCCACCATCAACCCACTTGTGAGTGGGTCTGAGGCCCACAGATCAGTCAATGTATATGTGTACACCGCAGTGCGTGGGTTAGCATTGCAATAGCTTAGCGATCACTCAAGCAGAAGTAAAGCCATCGCAGAGTAAGTGACAGGCTGTGAGCGCTTGGGGGTGGTGAGGGGAATGGTTGGAGAAACGCAGGTGTTTCTGCCCATTAGAATGCTGTTGCATGGGCGTGCATAAATTAGCCACTAAGATGGCATATGCAGCTTGGGTACTCACTGCGTGCAACAAGACTTGCAATTTCTGTGGCAGGTCAGGGCTGCTGTAAATGTGCATGAGGGGCCGATGTTACTCGATATTCGCGATGTATATGCAGGATTGCATGGTATTACGGATGTGACATAGTGGTAGTGGGCATCTCTATACTGGCTGTGCGATGGCTTTGCAATTGCAATCATTAGCATATTTTTGCTGCAGACCTCTGTGCATACTCATAGCTGCGATAACAATAGCAATCCATAATGAATCAGACCCCCAGTCTGAATATAAAAATAACCAAAAAATAAATAAACTAGTGTGCTGGTTTTGTTGGTAACAATAATTAAAAAAATAGTTGTACTGCAGCTCCCCAGAAGGTATTGCTCCCCTACTATATTTAATAGCTGATGAATGTGGGATACAGATGCAGAAACACATTATATTAATTATACTACCCCAGATATCCTGGAAAAGCTTTGAAAGTTTATATTGAAATACCACTGAGGGCTTATTGTGTCTGAATGTAAAGCAGTGACCATCATTATTCCTCCTAGTTAGCTGTATGCTTGGGAACACCAACAGCTGGAGGTAAAGGAAAGGTTTACCTGCAATTAACCTGTACTTTCTATTCAGCAATAAGGAGCCAAATAATAATGCCTCATTTGGTATTTCATACTAAAGCCTAAACTGGACAGTACCACTTTATGCTATATTACCAATTTACAACTAAGCACACTAATTAGGAAACGATGACTAAATATTAATATTTGTGGTCAGTTTTAAATGAATTGGCTAATTCAGTGACCTACTGAGATGTTAAAGTATATGAGTTTTTATTGTTTTTTATATATTATTGACTGTATGTATTTATATAGAACAGTTTATATGTTATTAACCATTACAGTCTCAATGAATCTAATAACAAAGGTTAATAAATTAAATGAATTTCCTACTAGTTGAACAGCATTTCCATTTCTTTGAAAATGAAGTCCCTATAAGGATTTTTTTGTTTGAATATAAAAATTATGTGCATGAATCACCATTTTTTGGGAAACCCAAGGCCTTGTGCTGCCCGCTGCTTTGGGGTATGAAGTTCTTTCCAATTTTCCCCTTTAAAGAAATGTTATGGTTATCACCTTCATATTAGTCATCCAAAAGTTTGTGTTCCACATACTAATGGGTTATTTTTTGCAAGTAGGGTGATTCTTATAGGCTGTAATGAAGTGAACTTTTCCCTTACAAGTTTTCTCACAAATTAATTCTGGGTGTGGCTTGTGGAACACTAGTACATATACTGTACCAGCAGTGTCTGAGGTATAAGGTGAAAAAATGTGCTGGAACAGCTATTTAAGGTGGAGGAGATGTGGAGGACCCCGGGCACGTTTAAAAGGTATTGATCTCATCAATGAAGGAATGCTTTTGGTCCTTTTGATGAACAAAGGTTTGGATAAGTTGATAGAGGATATCTGTTCCTTTCTGTAAAAAAGGTTTAGGGGGTGGCCGGCATTGGTATGTAGAACCAGGCGTTGACAGCAAGTAGTACTCCTCAGGGGCCTCTAGTGGCACAACAATAGTTTAGCATTTCCCCTTGGAAAACAGGAGATTGTGACTACCTCAAGAGTGGCCCTTACTGCCAATTTGAGGAGGGGCAAATGCTAAGCTATTTAAATGGAAGGGGTACTACTCAACCCAGTTGCACATGGGCGGTATGCTTTAAATGCCACTTAATAAAGCAAAGGTCAATATGGGGTTGTTGCTGCTTTTCTTGCTACCCTTAATTACCAATTCTTATACAATAAATAAAGTGAGGTGCACAATAATCAAGTATTGTGATCTAATTAGTGATGGTAATACATTGGCTACAACATATTTATCCCCAGTATTCTATTTTACTTTGAAACTTGCATAACTCTAGATGTTTCTTATAGTTATAGTTGGTAAAATTGTCTAAGAGTATAACCATGTATCAGTTGTATTAAATTTAATCTTCCATTTCATGACCCAGTTTGTAATTTTATCGTAATCTTCTGTAGCAAGTTAAACAATTTTGTTAGTTAGTAATCCTTCCTAGGTTAAAGTTATAAGCAAATATAAGCATCTTAAGTTCTAGTCCATCTACAGTGCACTTTTGGTATGCTTACTCTATAAAAACATTGATAAAGATTAGGCCCAGTGCTTGTCTCTGAACACCGCTTATTAATTTAACTAACTAATATGTTCCATTTAAAATAATACATTGTCTTCTATCTTTCTCTTCATATTTTTTTCCTATACCTATGAGGGTATGCTGAAAAGTCCTTGGCCTCACCAAGGGCGGGATGCTCCAACACCGAAAATCGCATTTACCACATTTATCCTATGCACACAGCCCCTGAATGCGATACATTCTGGAGTTTGGATGCGGTGGGCAATGCCATCTTCAGATGGCATTACCCAATAGAAGCTTATTGACTTCTATTTGCGATGCCAGCCTTGTAGGGATCCAATCATTTTTTTCCCAGCACCCTCCACAGCTTGTGCATCCTTCTGCGCATACGCAGAAGACTGCCAGAGGGACTTCTGGGTCATAAACCCGGAAGTCCCTCTCTCATAAAGGACAACTCTTATTGGGAGAGCTGTCCTTTGTGTTTTTCTACATGCATACCATTGTAATTAATGCCGGCATGCATGCAATGAGTGGCGGGATCCAGTGCATGCTAATTGTAGTGTGTCTTGCATCCACCCCAAGAAGGAAATGGGCTAGAGCCATGAAACTTACAGACTATTCTACATATTCACCCCAAAGTTCAACACACTTGGCACAGCATTTCTGGAATTTCTTTAACCCTTAGAAAAAAAATTCTGATATTTGATCTCTCAAATACTGCTCTGCTGCTGATATAACTTCCAAATCATACCCTTTCAAAGTTTTTTTTAAATGTTTAGAAACAGAAAATAGTCTTGTTGAGCAAGACATGGTGAGTAGGGTGGATGGCTATGTTCTCAAACCTCATATATCCTTCAAAACAACCATTGTCTTGCGAGCCTTTGTAGAACTAATAACTATGGTGTTGATTTTACAGTCTCAACAAAAATAAGGTCAAATAGGTATTTCATTTAATGATGAATATTGCTGCAGAATAAAGCTGTGAAGTTCCAAAAATACAATCTTTCAGTTCATGTGGCATTCTGCACTATGTTTCTTAAATATTCATGTTGTGTATTTATAGTCTATAAGTTTAGCTGAGACAACTAAGTAATTCTGCTCTGCTGTATGATGAGGGTATAAAATAGGAGAACAACAAGTGGGACAAAATGGTAGGGGAAATATTATATTTTTGACAGATACAGTATGTATGCAACATTTCATACAAGTCCAGAATAAAATGAAAATGCTGAAGCACAGTATTGAAAACTTCACTTGTCTCTAGATTTAACATACTATATTCTACAAAGCACTAGTACCAAATATCGAAAATACATTTTTCATCTAGGCATAATTGGAAAATAATAAAAAAACATTCAGTTACTGCTGCCTACATGGGTCATTTTGGCATACAGCTGCAAAGAATGCCACAAAAATATCAGGACGTAAATACCATTTTACTAATATAAGAAAATTTAAAACACTTTTAAACCCAATGGGAACATTTTAGTGCCATACAAGAGTACTTTGGTCATGTTTTATAATATGTTTTCCCCATCAGACACTGCACCTCTCTACAATCATTCAAACAAGCTCTTAAGACCCACTACTTCAATAAAGCCTTCCAGCTCTCATCCTAACTTGCTGCTACATCTTTCTTCCTCCCTGCCTACCCCATCTGTGTCACTCCTGTTTGTCTGCCCCTCCCTTTTAGAATGTAAACTCTTTTGAGCAGGACCCTCTACCCTCTTGTGCATCTCTCTACTGTATTTTCATTTATCTCTTACTCCCCACTAGGGCAACTAACACTTGGCTGCTTATATGGGTGTAAAGGTTACTAATATAGCTATGTTTATTATCCATGTCCGTGTCTTGCTTTGTATTGTATTGTATTGTAAGTCGCTGGTTACTTATTTTATTTTTGGACTTGTGGTGCCTATAAATAAATGATAATAATAAAGTATATTTATCACCCATTGTGGTTGAGTGGTGCAAGCAATAAACATGTAAAATGACAGTAAATTGTTCTGTAATTCGATGTACATGTTATTAGCATTAATATTGTATTATTAGTGTGATGTTCTGGGTTGTTTGTGGACCCGGGGTGGTAGCAGGAGCGATCACAGAAGCAGATTTAAAAATAAAACTAGAATTTTTAATAAGTGCTTGAGTAGACATATAATGGCAGTAAATAAAAGTCCAGGAATATATAATGTGCACAAGAGTTCTGTGGTGGGAGTAAAAGGGTTAATGTCCAAGTAGAAACAATTAGAGCTGTCCAGGTGTGCAGGTAGTGAAACTGAAAATAATCAAGCCAGGTTTGCAGGCAGTGAACTGAAAATAAACAAGCCAGGTATACAGGTAGTGAACTGAAGCGCAGGATGTCAGCAGGCTCAGGCACTCAGGTATGGGCAAGGGTGATGGAGGAAGAGGGGTAGTCCAGTGGGAGCTAGGAGCTGACAGGCAGACTGGCAGACAGCAAATTCACAGGAACAGGAAAGCACAGAGAACTCCCTCTTAGCTAGGCTGAGATACACGTTGCACTGGCAAAGAAGGAAGGCACTGACCCTTCCTAAATACCCCATGCCGTGCTGTTACTGGCCGGAGGGAACATGTGACTCACCAGGATTGGCCAGCCGCATCACATGGCCAGAAGGCAAGATGGCGGCGCCCATGCCAAACGGAACGGAGACGCCGCCAGGCCTCACCAGCGCAGAGTGACAACAGGGCTGCACAACAATGCGCGCAGCCAAAGCCCCCCGCCAGACACCAGCTCCGCCACCAGACAGCCCGCGCCACAATGACCTCACAGGTAACACCCGCCTAGCGCCATGCTGAAATACCCTGGCCGTGACAATTAGGTTTTGCAGTACAGGTTGAGTCTCCAATATCCAAATATTCCGAAATACGGAATTATTTTAGCATGAATGAGATAATGAAACCTTTGATTTTTGATGGTTCAATGTACACAAACTTTGTCTAAGGCACAAATTATTAAAAAATATTGTATAAAATGACCTTCATGCTGTGTGTATAAGGTGTATATGAAACATAAATGAATTTAATTTCTGTACAGAAACTTTGCTTGAGCCACAAAATTATAGAAAATATTGTATTAAATGACCTTCAAGCTGTGTGTATAAGGTGTGGGAAGCAATCGGGAAGCCGACTGCCTATATACCGGCAGCCGGCTTCCCGACTGTCTTATCCCGGCAAGGGTGAAATGCCGGGCGTCTAGATATAGACGCCCGCATTTCCCCGACGCCGGGAGACCGGCGCCCGACATCACGATCGTAGTGATGCCGGGCGCCGAGAGCGGACAGCCGCGGGTGGAGGGTTAGGTGGAGGGCTCCCGGGGGGACTTAGGGTTAGGCACCCTCCCGGGGGACTTAGGTTTAGGTAGCGGGGAAGGGGGTGGTTAGGGTTAGGCACTTAGAGGGGGGATTAGGGTTAGGCACTTGTGGGGGAAGTTAGGGTTAGGCACCCCTAAGGAGGGTTAGGGTTAAGGGGGTTAGGTTAGGTTAGTGGATACTTACCTATCCACTCTGCATCACACTCTGCTCCTGTCGGGCTGCCGCTGACGGGAATCGAACCGCCGGCCATGCCCATTCCATAAGGTGTATATAACACATACATGCATTCTGTGTGTATATTTGGGTCCCATTCCCAAGATATTTCATTAAGATATGCAAATATTCTAAAGTATGGAATATTCCATTATCCAAAATAACACTAGTCCCAAGCATTTTGGATATGGGAGACTCAACCTGTAATATTATTTTTTGGACTCTTTATTGCATCTACCATTGTGCTCAGTTCAGGAGTCTAGCTGTGCATCCTGAAAGGACATGTTGTCCCACAATAAATAAATAGGTATTGCTGGATGGCTTTAGTGCATGTTTGGGTGACTTTACTCTGAACACTACTCATCCCCTTACAGGATTAGTCACATTACTATTGTACACAGTTACAATTCAACTTTGTTAAAAAAAATAAGAAAATACCAAGGATACTTCCACTACTACTGCTACTACTACTTCTACTACTACCACTAATAATAATAATGTTCCAATGTATCAAGTCAACATCTGTATTTCAAAAAAGTAAGGTATTGTACTGTACACATTAAAAAAAATAGTTATACCAAAAGGAGAATAAATTGAGAAAAATATAAATTTCAGGAGAGGTAGCCTTAAACGGAGGTTTTCACAAAATAAACATAAAATGAAAATACATGAATTTCATACTTTCTCTGCAATACAGATGTCCTCTGCCATGCACTGAACTTCCAGGGCTACTGAACTTGTATTGAACAAAAGTGTTGAACCATTAGCAATACGAATACAGTCCAGTACACACTTACAGTATATTACATTTATTTGTACTTCATGTACAGTAGGTGCACACATCAAACTATCATCTCACTTCTCATCAATTCATATTATTGTAACATTTTGCTAAAAAATCAGTTAATACATTATATAAAATTATATGAAATTCAAAATAAAACCTGAAACTTGTCTGACAAATCAGGAGCCTCTGGTCTTGTGTGAACTTCCACCCAGGTGTATGTAAAGCAGCTTCCTCTAAGGAGAAAGAAAAACAATCAGTAATGCAACATCCAACTTCAGAGTCTTGTGGTTTGGGTAGGTTTGTTTAAATCGCAACAGGTGTGCTTCTCTTCTCTTCCATGGCAGAGAGGTGAAGACAACCTGACCCCCAACACAATAACAACACCGTTTTACTTGTATCATCAGTAAGAAATTTAATAATTTATACAAAACAGATGGTTGAAATTTAGTATTTTACACATAAACCAGTTACTCCCTTAGTTAATAAACATAAAAATGGATCTCAAGAAATAACCTCAGTTACTAGATGATACCCTGTATTGACTATAGTCCCCTACTAAAAATTCAGGTTACTGAATTTAATTACTTACTATTACTTCTATTGACCCCCTTAACTTGAGCTGGGAATGATATCCCAAATTAGTACTAGTCAGCTCGCTTCCACCCCCTTTATCTACAAATCCCTCCTATATAATATACCTAAACTCCCTTCTTAATCGTATTTACCTGGTACCGGTAAACCTCACTTAGCATCAATACACATAGATTGATTTAGCAAACATTTATATAAAGTAGATATGTGTGCCGGACCATTTTTGCTGGTTTTGGTTTGGGATCTGTATCCCCTTCATGTTTTGGATCCGGAATTGGTTTTGCAAAACTGCCCTTCTGTGTTTTGGATACGTATTTTTTTAAAAAAATTATAAAAACAGCTAACATCACATAATATGGGCCTGTTTTTGTTTCTTCAGTATTTTTAACCTTAATAACAATAATTTTCAGGCATTTCCAGTCAAATTTAACCACCTCAAGGCTCACAATATTGATTTCACTACTTTTCACCAATATAGGCCAAAGGATGCAGTGAACTGGCTGGCTAAAGTAAGCGGCAGAACAGCGGCACAAACACACTGCAGTTTAAATAAATATAGAACATCTATAAAACATTGCCACACAGCAGTGGCAGACAGGATGGAAGTTTAATAAACTATAAAAATGTCAGCTGTCAATGCCCCAAACTGTGCAAAATGTAAAGAAAAGAGGTGCAAGATGGAATTGCCCTTGAGCCCTCCCACCCACTCTTATGTGGGATATTAAAAAGGACATGCACAGTTTAACAAACCAAGCACTTTAGCGACAAGGACTGACACTTTTGTGGCTGAAGTCATTGGTTTGTTTGGGTCCCCACAAGACAATTTTTTGGAAGGACTACCTCCAATTATTAAGGAGGGGGTTGATGATGAGAGTGTTGGTGGTGGAGATTGCATGTGCTGGTCCAAACTGCTGGTACTGGACTGCTTGTTATTAGTTTACAAATTATTATCATTTTGATAAACAAATTGCATGAACTCGCTGCAAATGCCATATTAAAGAGAAGGAGCCTAGATGGTTAACGTCCCTAACTGTACTAACTTTGATTTCACAAATGGTACAGAGCCTTCACAACTGTTGTCAGGATTTAGGTTAAAATAATTCCACACCCAAGACGTGGCTTTCCTGGTCTTATGCCCAGGCATGACAATATCTTTTATTTTTATCACGAGCAAGAACTGCTGCCACTGGTGGTTGATTTACACAAACAACATCCTCATTATCAACATCCAATGTGTTGAACCCACATTCAGTCCAGTTCAATATATTAAGCACACAACTAATCCATGCAAGTGCATTGAGGTTCACAATTAGTTTGTCCAGGATGTTGGACTACGTTGAGCACAAATCTGATGTATTGTAGACCACATAGTATATAGTCCTGTCAAATGTGTATATGTACACATCAAGCCTTGTGATGTGCAGATGCTCACCAAGCCATTCTTGCTTCTTCATATTCAGTAATTAATAAACTAAAAATGTAACTAATAACTTACTGGAAAGGGAAATGGCTGTCTACAAATAGGAAGAGATGTTCTCTTAAGGTACTGCAGTGGCCACATGTTACCTCTATATGGCAGCATGGAACATGCAGTTGTGAACAGTAGTGGTTTTGCTACTGCTGGTCCCCTAGTCATTTCAGCTCTGTCACATTCTATGGTATTTTATTAGATATTTGCATGATATTTTATAGTAAAGCAGGGGCAACCGCTGGAATTTTCCAGGGGGATTCCACACACACACATATATACATACACATACATATATACATACATATACATATATGTACACACATACATACAGTATGTCACACATACCTTACACCAGGGCCGGACTGGCCATCGGGCACTTCTGGCATGTGACAGAAGGGCTGATGGCCTAAGGACCAGCTCGAGGAGGGGGGAAGGAAGAGTCCCCCACCCTCCAACCAACGGCTCCAGAATCATTATGATATCATGGAGACGGAAGGGGTGGAGGCATGTATGGACTTGCGGTGGCTGTGCCGGGCCGGGAAGAGATGGGGTTGTGCCGCAAGTGAGTCACGGCATGCCTCTTGATTTAACCATGCCCCCTTTCACACGCTAGTGCAGGGTGCACTGCCAGAGCGGATATACAGCCCCAGTCCATCCCTGCATTACACACAAATAAAATATGTCACAAATACATGACACTTACCTTTATGCAGCTGCGGGGATGGGACTTGGCAGGTTGGTGCCATGTCATTAGGCTCCTCTCCCAGGTATCAAAATGCTGTGATTTGCTGGTCAAGAAAGAGGGGGCGGTGCCAAATGATGCAATTCTAATAGAATCATTTCATATTGGCTCCGCCTCATCCTTATTAACCCACATATTGTAGCATTTTTCTGCTAGGGGCGGAGCTTAATAAGACGGTGTCTGCTTTTGAGGCTGTAAGGGGGATTTCTGGGCACCCATAACTCCCCCCTGTGTGTGCTACTGTAAAGAGTTTGCTTTTTAATAGTCTGTCCAGACACATGCTCCAGCTCCCACTGTGCACAATGCGACCTTTACAGGGCAGACTTTAGCATAGATATATATAAATATATGTATTTGTATATTATGTTGTAGTTTACAATATGTGCTATATATCATTAGGTGCTAATGATTTTGATGTCTGCATTATTTTGTGTACCTTGTAATTGTACTTTGTTTTATGTATGCCCTGTTTTCTTCACTATATAGTGCTGTGGAGTACTGTGACACCTTTTAAATCAATAATAATAATAATAATAATAATATAGGTAATATCAGGGCCGTAGTTAGGGTAGTGCGGTCGGTGCCATCGCACAGGGCACCACAGGTCAGGGGGCACTGTTTGGGCCTGTAAAATTTCTGTTTATTATCCTTCTCACTTGTAGCTTCCTCTTATTTCATCCCCAGCATCTCCTGGTCTCTTCTATCTCTTCTCTGGCCCTTCCCCATGAGGCCATTCCCTATTTTTGGGTGCATTATGTCACTTTGAAAAATGAGGGGGGCGCCAATGCTCTTTCTGGCACAGGGCACCAAAAAGTCTAGTTACGGCTCTGGGTAATATATTCCTACATACACAGGAAAAATGAAAATACAATGCAAGACCAAGAGGTCAAATTTGAGAAAATTGTAAAATAAATAAATGAATGTAGACAAAACAACAGACTTGGTATTTGTTTATATAAATGTTCTAGTTTGTTGTGAATGCACAGTGTATGTTCTAAACTAGAGGAAAATCAGTGTTAAAAAGAGGCACTAAAATATTTTAGGATGCAATCTAACACACGAGCTCCCAGGAATCTCATATCTCAGCAAGCTTCCACTAATTAGCTTCTAATTTGCTCCTGCACTGTAAAGACATTTTACTAGAATGCCAGAACATTCTGCCAACACCATGTCAGTGCTGGACACATTTCAAATGTGAATATAGTAAAATTTGGTTTGTGTTGTATTGGACCACAGCTGCAGTGATACACAGTTGTAATCATTAGTAGGTAAGTGAAAACTAACTGAATTGTGTCCCGCAGTATATCAGGAATTTAACTGTCACAGTAGGAAAAACAGCAATGATCCAGTCTGTGTATGTGTGCGTGCATGTAATGTTAATGGTCAGCAGACATCTTTGACCAAACATATAACACAGGGTGCATTTTTGCATAATAAGCTATGGACTAGACAATATAATTATAAAATGCAGCCATATGTCACTAATCTGTCAACAAAACAATATTTCACCTGCTACAATCCAGAGGAAGGCAGCTCATGTTGGTTAATTTTCATTATATGTAAATAGAAAATTAGAGATTATATCAAGCATTGTCTTATATATTTCTCTTCATTTAACATCGCCATAACACTGCCAGTCAGAGCCGTAACTAGACTTTTTGGTGCCCTGTGCCTGAGAGAGCATTGGCGCCCCCCCCCCCAAAAAAAAAATATTTTTGTTAAATATGGACACAAGATAGTGCACCTGAAAAAGGGCCATGGCCTCATGGGTAAGGACCAGGGAAGAGATAGGGGAGGCCAGGAGATGCTGTGGATAAAAGAAGAGGAAGCTACAAGTGAGAATGATGATAAAATTATAATTTGCCTCCGGGCATCTGGAATGAAGTTACACCACTGCATGGTACAATATAGCAGATATATCGTACCAATACGTTGAATTGGCTGCTTTATTGCACCATGTATGGGCATCCTAAGAGATAGCAAGTACAGTAGCTGTGTAATGTTGCAATACAAGGTTTGCAAATACATACAGATTTTTTTTGCATGTGGGGTAAATACTGGCTGCTTCTGCATGTAGCCCACAAATGCTAGTCAGCTTTATTTTTACACTGCACTTTAGATTTTAGTTTGGACACACCCCTCCCAAATCTAAATCTCTCTGCACATTTAAAATCTGCCCAACCCGCAGTGCAGCATACTGTAGCTTTGACCAATATGCACAGTAACTTGCTCCTACCTACTCTATTCCCAACTCTGAATTAGGCCCATTGTCCAGCCGCGTTTGTTTCTGGCTGATATATATATATATATATATATATATATAGACACATAAGGTAAGGTATATATAGACAAATAAGGTTAGCTAGGTACACTCTCATGTCTATTAGGCAAAATATTTAGATTTTTTTGCCAGGGTATCCTGTCATGCAAGATATAAGCATCAAAGTTTCTGTCATAACATTGACCTTTGTCAAGTCATCTTGACAAAGGTCCAAGTTAGGACCAAAACATTGATGCTTATATCTTGCATGACAGGATTTGTTGAATAAAATATTGCTTTGTTCAATACTGGTGAGCGCACCCATTTTTTCAATTTTATATATACATAAAATATACATACGAGGGCTGATTGAAAAGTATTCAGATCAGAATCAGATGACTCCACTGGATCTGAACATTTTTCTTTTTCAAAGTAGCGTCCTTCACATTCATTCAATTTTTTGCAGCATTTCAACAACAATTCAAAGACGTGCAGTAGACTGTTTGTGACATAACTTTTAGCGTTACAGCTGTGGCATTTTTCACTTCATCATCTGTTGAAAACTTCTTTCCACACAGTTGTTTTTTCAGGGCTAGCAATGTCCAGAAATCACAGGACGCTAAGTCTGGGCTATATGGAGGTTTTTCCACTGCTGTCCATTCATTTCAGCCAGTGCTGCCAATACAACAGCAGCAACATGTGGTCGGGCATTGTCTTGAAGAAAAAAACGCTGTTTCTCTAGCAAATGTGGTCTTTTCTTCCTCATGGCTCCACGCAAATGAGTTTTCAGGATGTTTGCATAGTAGTCACCATTAATTGTCTAGGAAAAGATGGATAATAGCGCAAATTGTTGACATTAGGAGCTGAAGTGACAGTGTACATATAATATCACTTGCGCTTTTTGCGCTCGCTCCGTGGCTCGCGCACACGCAGTGCGCATGCCGCGCGTGCACACTGGGCCACCAACGACCCGCTTGCAAGCGTTATGTGCTTCCGAGCAGGTCTGAATCAGGCCCAGTGTACATATAATATCACTTGATTGTATGACATAGGCAGATTGTGATAAAATTGTATCACTTTTAATAAGGGTACATAACAACCTCATATATACAAAATTGCATATCCTACATAATATCTTGTTCAATAAATATAATCAGTACATGAAAAATAAAAAATGGAAAAATAAAATAAAAGTGAAAGTTAAAAAGCATGTGAATTGGATTGGTGGATGGATAAAAATAAATAAAGGTATCCCTGTTAGGGAAATCTGGAAATGCTCCAGAACGTCACTGTAAGATGTATGAAACCTAACCTGCAGGTTGGTATGTAGATGATCCGAGTGTCACGCTGTGTAAGTTGTATTGAGGATCCTCCCCATGGATGTCAGCTTGGTAGCTGCTGGTGCAAATTGTTCAGGGGGAAGGCACAGCTCTGAAGGTGGCAGAATAGTCAATCCGTGTCCCGCTGTAACTCCGGTAAATATGAAAAGTGGAAACTCCCAGTGTATACAGCTCGGCGGCTGAGCAACTTGGTGCTGTGAGCAGGGAGAACCTAATGTCCTGTGGAGATAGCGGCTAAATGCCAGTTGGAAGCCAGGGGACCATGTGCACTCCGGTGCAGTGATAGTGCAAGTATTTAAACCTGGATACAGCATGATAGGGTCACTAGCCTCTGACGAAGCAGTTTCGGACAGTAAAACGCGTTAGGCGGACTCCTTTGCCACATTGGATTGTTATTGGATTTATACTTGCATTTTGTATATATGAGGTTGTTATGTACCCTTATTAAAACTGATACAATTTTATCACAATCTGCCTATGTCATACAATCAAGTAATATTATATGTACACTGGGCCTGATTCAGACCCGCTCGCAAGTGCATAGCGCTCGCAAGCGGGTCAAAGGTGGCCCAGTGCGCATGCACGGCATGCGCGAGCCCCGGGGCGAGCGCAAAAGCACCAGTGATGTCACTACACCAGTGATGTCAGTGGGAGAGCTTCTGGCTCTATTACAGCCAGAAGCTCTCTGGGGCTTGCGGCCATGAGACCCTACTACAATGGTCTCGTCACAAGTCGCGATGGTCTTGACAATTGCTACCATCATCCTGGCCACTTGCAATAGCTGTGGGTGGTCACCCACAGCTATGAAAGTGGCCAGGAGGCCGCACAAAAAAAAAACACCCAGATTCAGAGCGAATGCTCTTTCAGAGCATCCGGCTCTGAATCAGGGCCACTGTCACTTCAGCTTATAATCTCAATGATTTGCGCTATTATCCATCTTTTCCTAAACTTTTACTAAGTGACCACTTTGGAAGGGTAGCTGCTGCTATTAAAAATACAGTTTGTTAAATTCATCCTTCACTGTCTGCCATATACTCCAGGTGACTAATTAGTGCGGTCATTAGATAATTTACCATTAATTGTTTGTCCACTGGGAACCCAGTGCTGTAGGATCATACTGTGCACATCAAAGACCAGCAGAATCATGACTTTACATGCTGTAGGAATCACACAGAGGACCTCATTCAGCCCCGTCGCAAGCGCTGAACGCTCGCAACCGGGTCGATGTTTAGGCCCTGCGTGTGTGCAAGCCCCAGAGCGAGAGAGAAATTCTCTCGCTCCAGAGCTCACTACAAAAGGGCCAGCTGTCAATGTTGTTCGACAGCTCGGCCCGTTTTGTAGGCATGGTGGGAGGGTGGTTTCACAAATGGAGGTGTTTTGTGGGCGGCTGCACTGACATCAGCAGTGATGTCAGTGGGGTGCTTCCTGCTTGATCAGAGCAGGAAGCTCCCTGGGGTTTGCGGTTGCCGAGACCCAACCTTAGGGTCTCGTCGCAAGCCCCAATGGTCCATCGCGACCATCAACCTGGTCAGTTGCTAAAGCTGTGGGTGGTAACCCACAGCTTAGCTAGCGACCAGGAGGCCACACTTAAAAATACAAGCGGCCGCCCTCATTCAGAATGAGCACTCGCTTCTTGCGAGCACCTCTGAATGAGGGCCAGAATCTTTTGGGTGGAGGCGAAGTTGCGTGTTTCCATACACTGGACTGTTGTTTGAATTCCGGATCATAATGATGTCACACGTCCCAATCGATGTCAGGAAATTGGGTATCCTCACTGACAATCAGAAGGTGTTCTTAAATGATTCAACTCATCATTGCATCTGTTCTTCTGTGAGATTTCTGGGTACCCACCAGGCACACGCGCAATGCATTCTCAGTTCCTTTGTCACAATATGCTGAACCTTTTTGAATGAGATGCCAAGTGAAGCCAAAAGTTCATGTAAAGTTAACCTTCTGTCATTTTGCAACATCTCCGCAGCTTTGTTGACATCTCTAACCATGGTGGATGGTCTTGCAGAATGTGCTATGTCAGTCACTCGCATATTACCCTCTTTGAAGGACTTCCACCACCAAAATACTGCAGTATGGCTATTGTTTCTCCTCCATATGCTTGCCGTAACATTTCATGAGTTTCATTTATCCTTTTTCCAAGTTTAACACAAAATTCAATCACACATCTCTGACGTAATCTCAGACACATCTTCCTCATTCGCCATGATGAACATATGAAGATCTTCCACTTGCTGTGACCAAACAAAGAAGACTATGGCAGTCCAACTGCAGGATGGGACACACTGATGTATTGGCTTCACAATAACTAGCATAGCGGTGCCACGTCTACGTATGGGACAGAAAAACAGAGGCAGTCTCATTACTTTTCAATCAGCCCTCATATATATATATATATATATATATATATATACATGCATATATGTAATAGATATTCCACTCTTAGGTGTGTGGTTGTGCTCTGAAATATGCATGTCTTGGTATGCATTAAGGTGAGAGCATATCAAAGTGCAACCAAATACCCAGAAATGGTATCTCTATTCTATAAAATGGCTCATGTTCAAGTTCTTTGAATAGATGTTAATTTTATTAGTCAATCTTTGAGGATTGATGTCAGGTTCCTCGAGTTGTGTAGTAATTTTTTAATTTTTTATTTTTTTCTGTCAGATATGTGTATGTCTGTCAGCAAGGCAGTGATGTGCTGCTTTTCTGTTGAGTGATAAAGCTGTGGTCTGGATTTTAATGATAGTGTATAGTATATCGGGCATGGTGTGCGGTAAATGGCACCACAGCCAAGCAGCGCAGATCCACCACAAAAACTTCTCCCAGCACACCACGCAACCAGCAGTGTATGAGGAGCATATGTAGTATGGATGTAGTCAAGGCAAGCTTGAAGCAAACAGCATACCATCTGATCTTTGAAGCTAAACAGTGTAGGCCAGGCTAGTACCTGGCTGGATGACCACCATGGAATACCATGGTGCTGTAATTTGGCAGTGTACAGGATTATGTTTCATCCGATGGCTCTGTTTCAAACCTTTTTAACTGATACTTTTTTACCTTTCCATTTGTCTGAGTCATTTGTTTATTTCCATGTTTTTGGTTTCCAACTTCTATTTACATTTGCATTCTTTAGAGTCTACATTTGGGCACTGTTTGCCTGTTCATTGCTTTTATGTCGTTTTTGTTTTCTGCTTGCATGCCGACACCATTCATGCATATTTACACAGCCCACGGAAATGTTATATGATATAAGTTCAGTTGCTGCTGCCATTTTTCTTCATTTATTGACATCTGAGATCCTTGGTCACCTTTTCACTGCTTCCTATTCCACACATCCTCATGTTCAGCTATTACTTACTACTGACCACTCTCCCCTGGTCGTTCACACATTCATTATTTTTCCATCACGCATCCATCTTATTGTTCCTGCCATATCATTTCTTTCATTAGATTCACTTATTGTGGTACATTTCACTAGCCTGCACCCATGTTTTCTCCATTGAGACTCTTTATTGTCATCACATAGTTGCCTCACTGTGCTCAGACACATTACATATAGTGACATGTATTTCCATATAACCATATTTCTTCCCGAGTTCACCACCCCAACAGTGTCTGTCAAGGAGTGGAGGAGGATCACAGGCCATGCCTAGCGCCGGTGCATCACAGCATCTGCATGTCATGGATTGTTGCCATGGCGCTGATGCTCTGGACGGCCGAGTCACAGTGGGGGAGCCAGTCCTGCACTTGTGATGTCACATACTCGGTGTCCGGTGAGGGAGCAGGTTTCACTTTCACTTATGGGATGTTACTGGCTATTTAGGTATATATGTTTGTATTGCACCTTTGTTCTTGCTAAAAGTCGTCCTGACTGAAACGTCAAACACCGACATATTGGAGTCGTGAGTCTTTGGTATTTAGTCTTGTGAGTGCCGCTGTTTTTTGCATGTTATAATGATGTAGAAGGGCACGTGGTACTGAAAACTTTATGCCATGGTGCCTTCCTGAAGAAAATAATATACAGAACCAGGCTCCCCTTGGTAGAAGTAGGCGGCACTCATCCAGACTTGTTTTAAAGTAAAAAGTGCATGTTTATTTAGCTGACATTTCAAGGCCGGAAAGGCCTTGTCATCAGGGTGTGAAAGAAGCAACAAAAGTGAGAAATCATACCTTATATAAGATACCTAAGATGGTAACTGGTGCTTGTGCTGTCTCGTGTCGCTGTCAGCCGGGCGCCGCAGGATGTTGACGTCATCAGGCAGGGAGCATCAACAGGGCCTTCTGGGATGGTAACCAAGGATGCGGTTGGGTAACTGCTGTCTGACTGTTCTGTAACAACGCACCATGGCTGAGGGAGAGAAAAGTGTAAAACAAGTTAAATTGAAACATATAAAATAGTGTATAGGGCGCATACTCCCCAAATATGTTAAAAGAAGCTAGATCACATTTATATATATATTCTCCAAACATAGGGGCATAAATAGACCCTACCAAACAGTATGCAGATCATTTAAAGTAATAAACATCTACTATATCTATCAGGGTTTATGTGTCAGGTTCCAGACCTCAAATTACATATTGTTACTCTATTAGATGGTCAGATACCTGGGGGCTAGGTTCACTTCTATAGATACTACACCCAGATTTTTCTAATGGTTAGCCAAGCATCTGGTGGCTGGCCACACCCCCTCTGATGGATGACCACACTCCTTAAGCATGGGCCCCTACCACTGCATTCCCCCGGTGGGCCCTTCATGCCCCAGTCTGACACTGATATCTATAGTGACCCAGTGTGTCTGAAATCAGTATATTAAATAAGGACAAATGGTGTCACAGACCTATTCTCAGATATCGCATCCAGAGTCTCTGGATATTTTAGATAAATATATATCGCTTAAAGCATATATAGACACATAGTTGTAATTCATACAAAAGCAGACCAAACAATCTTCTCATTCAAACCCATCAGTTGGATAGTATCAAGAATGGAAATCCATTTGGATTCCATCTGAAGAAGTTTGTTTGTCCAATTTCCTCCAAGTGTGAGGGGGGGTACATGGTCGATAATTTTGTATTGGAGACTTGAAAGCTGATGGTTGGCAGTTTTGAAATGATGTGCCACGGGCTTGTCAGATTCTCTTCCCTGGAGTGCTACAGTAGTTTGATTGAAGAATGGTGTGTAGCCATTCGCTCCTTGAACATCCTGGTTGTCTGTCTGACATAATTTAAGCCACAAGGGCATGTCAACAGATACATCATGTATCTGGAGGTGCATGTCAAGACATGGTTGATCTTATATCTCTTGCCTGTTCGAGGATGGTAAAAAAAAGGAGCCCTGTTCTAGAAAGCCACATGTTACACAGGAAGCACATCTGTAGCATCCTGGTATTTTAAATGAGGTGCCTGTCTGTTGTTGGAGCATAGTGGTTATGTAGGTCTTAATTATAATATTCTTTAAATTTCTGCCCCATTTGTAGCTTATAAGAGGCGATTTGTCTTGGAATATTGGCAGTTCTTTATCTGTATGGATGATGGGCCATAGAGCCTTAGCAGCTTTTGAAACTACTGGACTAGCTAGTGTGAATTATGTAACAAATAGAATCTTTTGTTGTATGCTTCCCTTGCTTTTGGTAGTTAGAAGTTGATCAAGTACCCATTGAAGTTACCCCTAATCCCTGCCAGAAACAGGAGGCGGTGAGTTTAGTAGTAAGGCACCAAGAAGTGTTCTCTGCCATTCTGGGAAAAACCCAAATGATCCAGCATGATATAGTTACTCCTCCCGGGGTGGTAATAAAACAGAGGCCATACCGTATACCCGAGGCAAAGCGGGCAAGTGTTAAACAGGAAGTAGAGGAAATGCTGCACCTAGGGGTCATAGAGGAATCAAATAGCAAATGGAATAATCCCATCATTTTAGTGCCTAAGCCTTCAGGTGCTTTAAGATTTTGCAATGATTTTCACAAACTAAATAAAGTGTCACTGTTTGATTCCTATCCAATGCCCCGGGTGGACGAGCTGGTGGAGAATTTGGCAAACAGTCAGTATTTCACCACCTTAGATTTGACAAAAGGATATTGGCAGATTCCTTTAACTGAGCATGCTAAGGCCAAAACAGCCTTCTCTACACCAGAAGGTTTATTTCAGTAGAATATGCTGCCGTTTGGTCGGCATGGGGCTCCGGCAACCTTCCAGAGGGCTATGAACAGGTTGCTGTGACCTCATAAGGAATATGCAGCTGCATATCTAGATGACATAGTCATCTTTAGCCCAAACTGGGAGTCGCAGCTACCAAGAGTAGAAGCAGTGTTGCAATCTTTACGGGCACATGGGTTTACTGCTAATCCCGAGAAGTGTGCCTTTGGGAATGGTGGAGGCAAAATATTTGGAATATATTGTAGGCAGCGGGCAGGTGAAACCTCAGCCCAGTAAGGTGGAGGCAGTCCTCACATGGCCTAAACCCAAATGTAAATCCCAGCTCAGAACATTCCTTGGCCTAGTGGGTTACTACCATAGATTAAATCGTGATTTCTCCACTAGTGCAGCACCATCTTAAAAAACAGTCCCCAGACAAGACACTGTGGTCTATAGCAGCAGAAGTTTCATGGCAGGATTTAAGGCGTACCTTATGTGCAGAACCTGTTTTACAGGCTCCTAACTTTAAAAAGCAGTTTATATTGCAGACAGATGCCTCAGGTATGGGATTGGGGCAGTCCTTCCCAAGTGGTAAAAGGGGAAGAGAAACCCATCCTCTACCTCAGCTGGAAATTGCTGCCCAGGGAGCACAAGTACTCCACTGTAGAGCAAGAGTGCTTGGCAATCAAGTGGGCAGTAGACTCGTTAAAATATTATTTTTTGGGGTGGGAGTTTGCATTGGTTACAGATCATGCCCCTTTACAATGGATGCGCACAAACAAAGAAGTAAATGCTCATGTAACCTGCTTGTTTTTGTCTTTGCAGCCATTTAAGTTTGAGGTGCAGCATCGTCAGGGGAAACAGCACCTCAATGCTGATGCCCTTTCCAGGAAGTTTGTTGGGCCTGATCCTCCAAGCAACCCTTTGGTGAAGCTAGAGGAGGAGGAAGAGGGTGAAGATGGCGATAGGCACTAGGGAGAAGGTTAGGTTCAGGAACAGAGGAGGGAGGGTTAGGGTAGGGGGACAGGGAGGTTTAGGATACTAACCCTGTCGGGATGCCGGCATTGGGATTCTGATCACAGGGATCCCGAGCACAGGCATCCTGTACCCAACCTGTACGTACGTATGTGTGTTGTGTGTATGTATAAGTATGCATGTGTGTGCAGGTATGTGTGTTGATTTGTGGTGTTGATAGCGAGATGAAACATAGCCTATGTTACTTGGGGGAACTCAAGGAACATTTCTGTGAAAACCCAATCAAAATCAGTTCAGTAGATATGTACATACAACCATAAAGCAAAAGTCCTGCACCTGGCTCCGCACAGGTGGAAGTCGGTGATCACGGAAGTCGGGCGCACCCTTTTCCCCACAGCACTGTCATGACAAAGGGAAGATTTTCTCCTAGGCATTGTGAAATCTCCACCAAAATGAAATGTAAGCTGCATATGAGTGGTGTGTGTGTGTACAGTATATGTGAGGTATTTGCATTAAAAAAAGAGTAGAATGTGTATGATGAGAAATTAGTGACAAAAAAATATTTCTTAACTGTTTGCCTGAGTATTGTGTAATTATAATTTGATAATTCTGTACTAATATTATAATTCAGACATAAATATAGTAACAGGCAAATAGTTTTTAATTAAATATTAGGTTCAATTTATCCAACAGATATCAATTCACAGATGTTGTTACCATTTTGAGCTGATTAGCAATTATTAATCATGGGACGCTTGATAGCAACACAACTTCATATAGTATATACTGACAAGATATCTCCAAGTATACACTTTATATTATTTGTACATTAAGGGTTCCATATTCATCTATACAGTACATTAGGGATAGTCCCTCTATATAGTATGTTCATATATAGACTCTATACATTAAAGATATGTTTTATGGGGTTGGGTACAGGATGCCAATGCTCAGGATTCCGGCATTCAAAATCCTGATGCTGGCATCCCAACAGGGTTGGGATACTGGTCACTGGGATTCTGACAGGTGTTGGAATTCCAGCACCAGTATTATAAGCGCCGGCATCCCCTTTGCCAATATATTGACTATATCCCATTTTATGGCCCAATCTTCCACTCATATAACTACGTGGAAGAAAGATTGTTCTTTCTCTTGGATTTAATTATAGTATTGTGATATAGTTGCTTATTCCACATTTATCTCAGTGGTTCTACGAACTCTCAATTATTATCAAATTACACCATATGGATACAATTGTATCTATTCAGATGGTCCTGCAGTTGCTATAATCACAATTATTATATTTTATGACTTGTTGCAGCAAAAGATTGCTATTTTGATCCACTCACTAGCAGCTTTTGTATATATATTCTGATTAATTGTAATCCCACAATGGTCAATTCACCTTTATTTTGCATTAAGATGAAGTTCATGTTTTATAATATCTCTAATTCAACTGAGCTGATAATTAAAATGTTGTATTAGATATCAGCCTCTCTAAAAGCTTGTCTTCTTTTAATGATTTTGAAGATTACATTTTAATTATCATTTCTCAGTTGCATAAAGACTGCCCTAGTGATAAGCGCAGTATTGGAGAGGATTAGTCTCAAATCCATGTACTATCTCACATGGATTGATAACTGTAGTCTCAGTATAGCAATATAGCTTAATTGCATTATAATGCAGGAGAATCTCCCAGGAGTACTGCAGTTTTACTGCACTGAAACTCCAAAGCTCATTTTGCTGTATGGCTTTCACAAGGCTAGACCGAGCCTCTGGACCAGGAATCCTTTCAAATGCTGTGCAGACCAACTGCCACGTCATCTGGAAGGCATGGCAGTAATTTTATTGTCATCGAAGGGGGTGTGGCTACATGCCGGTAAAGTGGATGCCATGGTGGCCAATCAGTACCTGCCATATCATCAGAAGGGAGTGACTGCATGTCCTTATCATCATCAAAGGGGGAGTGTCCATGCACCAATAATGTTTACAATGAGCTTTACAGCCTGGTTGTGAGATGGATTTCCACATTGAATAATTTGATGAGGTACACATTGAGATTTCACACCAAACACATAAGTGAAGTATATATTGGAAAATCCATCTCACAATCAGGCCATTAAGCCTGTGTCAGGTTTTATAAAAAGCTTCTTATGAACCCCACAGCTGAATTTCAAACTAAACTGAAATGTCTACTTGATGACGTCCTTGCTAACAGTGTAATATCCAAGAAGATTTGGCACTTTTTATTTATCACTTATCCAGTGGTTCATACATTTGCCCAAAGGGCACAAATCCATACTTCACCCCGGAATATCGCATTATATCGGGTATTGGATCAATCGCATCAAACTTAACCTATTTTGAGGACACTTTTTAACATAAATATAAAGTCACCTTTAAATCATATATTAAAGACACCACTTAATTTCGTAATTTGATTAATAACATACAAGGGATTGTATATATTACGTGTGTGGTCGAGTCACTTTATTCAAACATTGCTCATGATGCGGATATCACAGCAGCAAAATATTATTTGGTTAGGATGAGAATTTAGGAAATAAAATTTATAATGGAACAGTATTGTGTGATTCACAATCTATTAACAGACACATGGGTCTGCCATGGGGACTAGGTTTGCCCTGAGTTTCTCCAACCTCTATATGGGCAACTAGAAGAGCAACTCATTTAGAGTGGTGATCTCAAGGCTCACCTAGTCCTCTATAGCACGTTCAGTATATAGGTAATTGTTTTTTTTTTATTTGGGATAGGGACACTAGTTCTATTGATTCTTTTGCTTGCACTCTTAATATTTTTTTCTGGTTAAAATTCACAAGCATTTATCAATTACATTTCACAAATATAATACTTGGATATTGTAAATGATGGAAATATACAAACAGAAACTATTGTTAAGAAAATGGACACAAATAATTTTTTATACTACAAAAGAAGCCACCTTAGAGCTTGGCACAACAATATTCCAAAAAGTCAGTTTTGGAGAATAAAGCAAAATTGTTCTAATAATGAAACTTGTTTTTCCATCATATACTTTAAGATAAGAATTAAAACACAAAAAACCCTGTCACTTTATGAAGCTGAACTATTTGGTAAAAAAAAATAAGGTTCAAAATGGAAATAAAAATATACATTTATTTCTTCCTATTAAATGTAGACACCTCTGTTGAAGTTATTTATATTCATTTTATTTGACACTAATGTGTACAGATTACATTATTATAATAGGTCTTGCTTTCATTTTTTATTTTATATTTATATCAATTTTTTAGAAGTTATTTAGGGCTAATAATTAATTATATATGTGAAACTAAACTGGATCAGCTGTAAGTCTATTGGTAGAATATTATGTTTTTAACATGATTTTATCTGTCAACTTGATTGAAAATAATTAACTTCTGTGGAGATACTTTCAAACTTTGATTGTCTATGAGGGACATAAAAGCAAGTTGGTGACCATTCAATCCATACATCTGATGAAATAACCATGTAACCAATGCAGAAATGGGTTGGATATGAAATCCCAGCACTCGGGATGCCTGCTGTGAAAAAACCGACAGTGGCATCCTGATGCTGAGTATTCCGACAGGGAAGAGGTAAGTACCCTAACCATCCCTCCTTAACCCGCTAACCATAACCCTAACCCTCCCTACCACTCACCCTATACCTCCCCGTTATTGCCTAAACCTAACCCTCCACCCTTAGTGCCCAACCCTAACCCCCCCCTCAGTGGTGCCTAACCCCCCCCTGTTCATAGTCTAACCCTAAACTGCCTGCTACAGTAGCCTAACCCTAAACACCCCAGGGTGCTTAAACCTGATTCTCCCCCCTCTGCGGCTAAGACCTAAGGGCTACCGCTGTACTTACCATTGGCATGTCAGCTGTAAGGATCCCAGAGTCAGCATCTCCCCTCTTGTCTGGATTCTGGCACCGGTGTCTTGTCTCCGGATTGGGATTCCGGTGACGGGATTTCTTCACCTGACATGCCGACGATCGGCATTTTGACTACATCCTGCAGAAATGCATTAGATTATGTAATAACCAGGCCCTAGACATGCAAGGAAGAGACCAGAAGTGTAGCTTCCCTGATCTCAATGCTGCAGATGCCATTGGAGTCTGTGGTGCAGTGCCGACTCCAGCCCTCCCAGCTTGGATATATAGTATGCCGGCTCAGGTACTACTGCACTGTAAATTACACTCTAGCTGTTACAGCCTGAATCAATACTAGCTCCAAAGAAATACATTTAGTGAACTACTACTTCACCCACAGCACCTATCCATTAGACATGCTGGCATCAGACTTATAAGGTAATGATGTTGCAGATGTTACTGTCAGCTAACATTCATTCTGCTTGGTCCTATATATATATATGTTGCTGATTGAGGCTGGCAAGTGTATTAAGCAGTGACTAGATCAACACCCCCACATTGCTGCTAAGGATTTATGGTTCATATCAAATTACAGGCAACTGATTTAAAGTCTGTGCTTTTAAAATTATTGTTTGAGATATATATGTATACCTCTGGAGGGGAAGGCAAATAACTTGGTTTAGCCATAGTATGTCTGTCAGGTCAGCATTTATAAATACTAACAATTTTAATTACTAATGGGCATAAAACCACTAACATAGTTGAACTTTAACAATTTTCCTAAGCTCAATACCATCCTTTATACCCTTTACTGGACTTTTTAATTATGCATGTAATGAGTTTTGTGACCATGGACATTTAAAAGGATTTGCATAGGATTTAAAATAGACATTTAAAAGGATTTTAAATGTTTAAAGTGTATCAATTGGTCCTTGTTTAATTGTTTTTGTATTACAATATAACCCATATTTTAAGCCAGCAGTTGTATTACAGCACTCTTGTACTTCTTTATTTGTGTGTTCGGCTAACCAGATATTGGCCCTGATTCAGAGCCGGACACTCTGACCAGAGCGCTCGCTCTGAATCAGGGCCCACCTCCATTAAGATGGAGTGTCCTCCTGGATGCTCGTATAGCTGTGGGTCACCACCCACAGCATATACGAGCGTGCTGGATGATGGTCGCGATGGTCTTGACCATCGTGACCATCGAAACTGTGAGCAAAAGCCTGCGGTTGAGTTTTCCACCCGCAAGGCCAGGAGTGATTTTGGCTCTATCAGAGCCAAAATCACTCCCACTGACATCACTAGTGATGTCAGTGGGGCCGGCTTCAGACGGTAGGCATTCCCTTGGGAACGCCTCCATCTGGCAGGCATGCCCCCAGCACGTCCACCAAAGGGGACGTGCTGTCAGTCAACATCGACAGCAGACACTCCGAGCAAAGGAAAGTCCTTCGCTTGTCGCATCGCACGCATGCGCACGACGGAGCTCCCTCCGTCGTGCACATGCGCAGTGCGGACCATCGACCCACTTGCGAGTGGACAGCCGCTCGCGAGTGGGTCTGAATGAGGGCCTTTGTCTTATGAGAGCTGCAGTATTAGCAAAATACACATACTTTTACACAAATTTATATAGCGCCCTTTCTTAACCACCATCTTTTTTGTTGCACAATGTTGACTACTCTGGTGGTGTAAGAAATATAAAAAAATTAAAGAGTGCAAAAACATTTTTACACTCACCCTTCTTTAGTGATGAATGTACCATAGGAATTAATAAATGAGGTTGTGAAAACCTGCGCTCACTTTAGTGATGATAAGCTGCTGGTATTTGTTCCCCTAATTTTACAATATGGATAATATATCATGAATGCCTGCGCTAGATGTATTAATTAATCTATAGAGTGTATGATTGAACAAATACATTGCCCATAATGAAATATGCACTAGTACCAAGGTGATACAAAAGGTATTTATTGTACATATAAATCGGGTATATGTTATGGAGCAGATAAAAACAGGTTCTCAGGATAGTCACAATGCTAACCTTATCCCTAATGTACCTGCAGTGGTGTGGGGTATTGCGAAAGGGAATGAGGGGGGAGGGAAAAAAAGTATGGAAATATATGGGATTAAGTTTTAACTTCCTGAATGGAAGGTGGTGAAATTGTCCAGAGGTAGTGCATTGAGGCACTAATGATATACGTTAATAAAATGGAAATAGCTGTCAATCACTATATGTGCACCAATTCCTAATCAGAGGTGACTGTCTCATATCGATGTGACAATCTCGTAAAGTACAAATACAAATGTTCTGGGTGTTGCACTCTGGAGGGGCGGCATCCCATGCCCTCCAGTCCAACAACTTACCCTATCCTCCTGATGCTTGCTTCACTCTCTGTTGCGCAGCTCCCAATTGATGGACAAGGTGCTCTCACCTGCTGGCTGGAATCACCGTCAGAGACAGGACAGCTCGAGTCCCATGCTTCCATGAGGTCACATGGTCCTCTGCCATCCACTGCCACTGTTAGGTGGCTCTACTCACTCTGGAGGAGACTGGGCCGTGTATAGATGGTTGTAAGGTGCGTGCCTAGTTATGCCCTCTGTGTGGACGCTCAGTATGAGCCGCGAGCGGTGAGCTGCGTGTGATGAGAGTGGATGTGGAAGTACGGGGTATTCTGGGTCATGTAGTTTGATTGATTCAGTCCAATGTGTAGTGGCTTCAGCCTTCTTCAGGGACATATGCACAAGTGTGCAAGGTGGTGCTTTAAGTAGGGTGGTTCCCGATGACGTACCTATATTGAGCATGTGTATTGGTTGCTTTAGCTCCACTGAGGATACAGGTTGTTACACACTGCCCTGGGAGTGGTCAGTAACCTTGGCTACTGTGTATCTATTTTGATCACATGATCGCTGTGCCAGAGTTGGGTTTTTTAGTTCATAAATAAAAAAGAGCATAAATAGTATGGTGTAATCTCCAATTAGCTGTATCTAAGTCAGTCATATATGTTTTTGTGTACAAGAAAATAAATGTAATGGGTATATTGCAGTCCTTGTGATTACACCTGTTGTGTATTTCTTAATGGGTGTCAATTTGAGTTTTGGGAGTGGAGAATTAATACAGTATTGTATGTGTATTGAGCCCGTTGTATTGTGAGTTCCTGCTTTATTTTATTAGGTGATAATGGACTTGACCTCATTATCTATGTTGAGGCCCCATGGGCTCTGTGTTCTGAGTGTAAAGATCCACTTTAACTCTTCTTTGTTCAGTCTGGATTCTAAATCACCCCCCCTCCAATTTGGCATAAAGGTTTTGATGCCTATTAGTTTAAGACCTAAGGGGTTGCTGTTATGTGCCACACAAAAATGTTTGGACAAACTATGTGTCATTAGGCCCTTGCGGATGTTACTAATGTGTTCAGCACTCCTCATAAATCTTGATGACCCAAGTCATGCCTAAAAGGACTTGATTGGAGGATACAGTGGGCACTTGGATATGACATCATCTCATAGCACCCACTGAGAGATGGAAGAAACAAGTCACTGACATGGATCCAGTGTGATGGGACACGACCCAGGAACTACCCGAGTCCTCACCCAGATGTGAACGGGGGTAATAAAAAAAACCCAGCTTCAACCCATGTTCTGTGACCCAGGGTTTAGATCTCAAAGGAGTATTAGTAAAAACACTGACAAATGCCTTTGTAAAAGCAGTGACAAATGCACTAGTAATAGCAGTAATAAATTCTTTGGCAAAAGCAGTAACAAACCTTAGTAAAAGCAGTAGCTAACACCTTAGAAAAAGCAGTTAGAAACACTTCAGTAAAAGCAGTAACTAAAGACTGGTAAATATAATTTAATTGTATTTCAAACTGTAGAATCCTGGATTAGTTTCAAAATATAAGACATTATTAGCACATATTTCTGTCAGATGCTGAAGTGCTAAGCTAGTTTAAAAAATAACAGAAACAAACAATATAGCTGGGGAAAAAGAAGACACATGAACTGTCATTATTCAAATTAGGGGTTTCAGCCATATTATCACATTTTACTAATATGAAAATAATTTGCAAGTGGACGTTTTATAATAATTTACATTTCTGTTGAATTGTTCTATTGCAAATGCATTAAGATTGTATTGTAGTAATGTTTTTCCTTTGAGATTTAAATACAAAATAAATTCAAATTAAATAGTGTAATGTCCTCAGAAAATGATAATACAAATGCAAAAATTATTATTACATTCTAGTTTATTGTGCAAGTTAGACCAGATCTATATATGATGGTTCTCTACATTTACTCATCATGATATTTGGTGTCTAAACAAGTTTTTCCCCCTTAAATATTTTCATCCTGCATAAGAAATCTAATTTTGGCATATCAGGGTGCCTACTCTACATACCTCCTTCCATTTTGCCATGCTAAATTTTACACTCTTATATATATTGCCACCTCGACCTCCATATCCATGCAGTTCCCCGTAAAAACTGGCAGATACTGCACTATTGTAAATGAGAAACAAATATGTGTTCTACTGAACAAACAGACCATTTTTATTTGGTATGTATTGCCTTGTGAAACAATATACAGGGAAATACTTCAATATGCTAAAATTACTTTGCTTTAAAATTCTGACTGATGTCTAAAGTCCAATATTTTATTATCTTTCTGTTTACAATCACATTTTACTTGGGCTTCATTCTATTTTTTAGTGTATTGTGATCTACTGTATGCCATGACATTTTATAGTATAAATTATACATATCTAAGGTATGACATTCCTCAATCTTTAATAAAATGGAAAATGGCACAGTATATTTGAAGAAGGACACAAAATTAATGAAGACAGTGCCTTATTTTTATTCTTCTGTATCAGTTGTGGTAAATCATCAAGTCATGTCGCAGAATACAATTTATGGATTTTGATGCTTGGCATTTCAGTCACTGAGAGATGGATTAAGTTTCAGGTTTTACGAATACAGTGTGAAGCCAATTGAAACTTTTTGTAAACTTTTTATTATATGATATAGAAGTATTATCAATGAGTCAATTGTGTAATTCTAAATTTAATTTATCTAATCCTGGCAGAAGTGTAGAACTCAAAGACATAGGCCCTCATTCAGAGCCGCTCGTTAGCGGCAGTACGCTCGTTCCGAGCGATGTTTGCACATCTGCGCATGCGTACGGTTTTTAGTAGGCATGCGCGAACCAGTCAGTACGGCCAAAAATCGTTTGTACGCTATATAGCGAGTGCCTGCTATTTTGAGTGACAGAATGAGGCGTATGTGGGTGGTAACAGGGGAAGGTGCTTGAAAATGGGGAGTGGAGATCCGAACGCAGGCGTGCTTAAAGGTCAAAACGGGCGTTTTATGGGTGTGCATAATTAATACAGCAGCGTCATTGACCACGTCACTGGGCTATTTTATAGCCAGAACTGCTCGCAAATTTGTGGTAGCAAACACCAACCACAAGAATAGCGAGCAGTTCATATGCTGGTCGATGTACTCGATTAATCTAATAAATAGCGGACATGACGTATGGTGCGAGCGGCCAGGGGGCGTTTTTAACAAATAAACGAGCGTATGTTTTGCTCGCTCGTTCAGACTTAGAGGTGTGAACAGACTGCAATTTGCGAACGGATCATTTGAATAGCCACCCCTTGTTTTTGAACGAACGACCGCAAATAGCGAACGGCTCTGAATCAGGCCCATAGATAACACAATATGAGATCATCGTCTGAATGCTAATTAGATGTCTAATTATATTACTTCATATTCATTTAAATATTGATATAGTAATTTTTTTTATCCAGTTAACCAGTGCAGATTAGACAACTCAGCACACTGTTTTGTACAATAAACTATATAAATAAAACTTTGTGTTTCCATATATGCATGTCTGTACTAATAGTCATAGATTCCTGATTTCATCCTAAAACTTACTGCTTAAATGTATTTATCCCTACATGGGATAAATAACAGTAATAAACAACAAAGTATCCAGGATAATTACAGATATATGAGTATAACTATACATTCCAATACAAAATATGAAGGGAGCAACAGAAGCTGATCTGAAACCATGAACACAATCTATCCACACCAATCTTTTTTCATGTCACTTGTTAATGATTAAATGCTGAAGCTCAAATAGTTACATCTTCTTTAAAAGTCTCACTTCATAGATACACATGGCCATGCAGAATTTGACTTAGATGCAGTTCTAAAAGACCTTATCAGAGCTGAGCTGTGACACCTCAGGGATTAACAGGGACAGACAAACTTGGGAAGTGGTCAGTAGGGAGGGGGTTTGGCCAGTGTAATGGACTTTTGGAACCTGTAGAACAGAACATTCCATATATTCACTGGCACTGTTAAAGGGTGGGAGGCTTGAGGTAGTCAGGCATACTCCTCCCCTTTCAAACAACACTTCTTATACTGTATAAAAATGGCATCACTTCACCAGGATCCAAAACCAATTGTTAGCAAATATTAGCTTCTTCCCAATACAATAGAACTCAGTCTGTGGTTAAGAAATTGTCTTCATTATATTATGTGCTGCTATGGACATGTTGAATCAAATATGGCTACAATTGTCAACAAACTCAAAAATTACAGTATAAGAAAGACACTAAGGGGAATATTTACTAAAGTGCAGGTTTTTAGAAGTGGAGTTGTTGCCCATAGCAACCAATCAGATTCTAGTTATCATTTATCTAGCACCTTCGAGAAGATAATAGCTAGAGTTTGATTGGTTGCTATGGGCAACAACTCCACTTCTAAAAACCAGCACCTTAGTAAATAGACCCCTAAAGGGTCTATTTATCAAGTGAAGAAAAGTGCTTTTTCCTGCGTTTTTGCAAGAGAAATGTACAGTTTTGCGTTTCTCAAAATTTATCAAAAGGCATTCCATCATGAAATCTCTGCTTTTTGTTTACAAATACTGCTTCCATAACATGCTATAGAGGCAACATGTGCATGTAATTTCTCAAGTGATTAAAAGCTCTGCTTTTTGTCATGTTTCTTATAAAATATTAATACCATCTCTGTATGGCATTATGCAATCTTTCTGCCAGTTAAAGTCTAAAAAAACTTACATCTGCTGTTCTTTTACAGTAATCTATGTCAGCTTCAGCACTATATTTTTATGTGCTTTTTATATGTAAGGGGATCAGCTAGTGCTCAATAAATTGCTGCCTGTCCCTGACCCAACACTTCTCTTCCTCCTTCACAAGGCTACAGTTGAGCACTCTTATCCTCCCTGTTATTAAATTAGTGGATTCATGGAAATTAAGTACAATACAGTATGTCTTATTGTCTCTATTCTCACTCTATGACTGTGTGTTTCCTAACTTCTCTCCTACCTGTGCCAGACTTTCTACCTATCTTTCTACCTATATTTGCCAGCCTCTCTGCATTTTTAATATCTGTAGAAGTCTCTGTGTCTGTCTTGTATCTGTGCCAGCCTCTCTTCCCTTTTCCTGTCTGTGCCAAACTTTCTGTCCTTTCCCTGTTTGCACCAGCACCTCTTCCCCTCAACTTTCTGCACCAGCATCTCAGTCCATCCCAGTGGCGTAAATACATCTCAGGCGCTCAGAGTCAAGTTATAATTTGGTGCCCCCCCATCACAGCTGCTGACACTGTAATGAAGCAATTCGTATGCAGACAGGCTATAGATAGACAAAGGCAGCAGCTGATGGTCTGACATGGAGCTGTCCACTAGTGTATGGTGGCTTATCAGGTGCCAGCAAGGGGTGCCATGTTACACAGTTACAAACTTAAGTGGGGTGAATATACTGTGGGTAATGGAGGAGATGCCCCTTCAGAGCTGGAGCCCAGTGGCAGGTGCCTCCATTGTCACCCATAGTTCTGCCCCTGGTCTATCCACTGTTTGAATGTACACCTGTTTGCACCAGAGCCTTTTTTTTGTCTGTGCCAACCTCTTTCCCATTTCATTGTCTGCACCAGCCTCTCTCCTCTGTGGAACCTTTTATGTTCATCTCCTGTCTGTGCCAGCCTATCTGCCTTTTTCCTGTTTGTGCCAATCTCTTTTCTCATTTCTATGAAGCATGTTTTCCAATATATGTGCCAGTCTCTGCCCTTACTGTGCCATTGTCTCTTCCCCTTTCCCAAAGGTGTATGCTTATGTCCAACCATTGTGCATCTGCATCCCTCACTCTCCTCTGTGTGTGTTTATATTCTTTTCTTTCCCTTACTTTTTGTGTTTGTCTTTAAATTAGTATATGTGCCTCTGTACCACCTTCTGTCTTTCTTTGACCCTCTTTTGTATTTGTGCTTTCTCCTGTGCCCCTTACACTATTTGCTTACTCTGCACCTGCCTCCTCCTTCCAATATTGCAGTCTTCATTCCTTACCTTTCTTCTTCTCTGTCACTGAAAATTTTGGAGCACAACCACATCCAAAGCAACCTAACTGAACCTTAGGATGACAGGTAAGTACAATCTTTTGATTTTAATAGGTTTCATTGAGCAACTTTTGCTATTTTATACATGCTTTTCAACAAACTCAAAACTCTATTTTCACATGCACTCATGGTCATTTGAGAGACAGCAAATTAGGGATACTTCATCAAGAATTTTATCTACACTAAGTGGAAAATTCAATACAAAGAGATGTCCTTAAAGTGTTGGAGAAATAGTCAAAATGCTGGCACCTCGCTGCCACCAAAATCTCAGCCAACAACAATTCACATTTTACCATGAACATGAACCCCATAGAGTTGCACAGGAAAATGTTGGTCTACTGTACTGAACATCATGACTGCACATCCCTAAGAACCTTCTAAGAGGTAGTTTTATGCTAATGGACTGACCATTCTTCCTTTAATGTAGCTGCATCACATGTATCCTTTAGTGACTTAACATGAATATTGTGCTAGACAAACTAGATGGCTGGGTGGTGCTAGATGGCAGTGTTTATGAGGTGCTAGGCATGCCCCTACAGCATTGCATACCCTAAAGATGTGTGCTGTGGACACCTATGTATGACAAGAATACAAAAAAAAACAGAATAATACCCAAAATATAACAATTGATATATGAAATAACTTTTAGCTTCTTTAATGTGAACTTAGAATATGAGTTTGGATATGTCCTCATTTATATATTTTGTTGACTACTGAAGCTGAACATAATAAATAACAAAGAGGTTTAAAAAATTTTTTAACTCACGGTTGAATAAAACCCCCTCTGATGAAATGGCCACCGTCATTGAATGACTGAGAAATGTGTCAGGTGACTTTGCTACAAACCAGGAAGTTTAGAAGGTAGTGCTTGGACACTGTGGTATTGGGAGCTGGGTAGGGATGGCCATTGGTATGGTATCCATTGATGGTTACCATTGATGGCGATGGTGACACAAATCGTTGATGGCTGGTAACTATTCAGCCTGGTGGCATGTATGGTTTTACCATCTTTTTTTTTGAGGTGGGCTCTGCTTCTTTGCTTCTTACTGAGAGCTGGGGCTGAGCTGTGAATGACCGCTCAGCCTGTAAAAGAGGCGGGACATCCAACAAGCATCGGGCATACAGCTACCATCAATGGCGGGAAACCATCTGGTTCTCCGCCATTGATGGTAAAAGTATTCAACATCAGCCATAAACCATGGATGATTTAAAATAATCAATGGTCGATGGCCATCCCTAGAGCTGGTACGTGACAAAGACACCCCTTCGGAAGATGCAGCATTGTGCTCTGTCCCTTCACTTGGAGATGTTGAGCTGCTGCAGCTGGTAAACCCTCACTGCTGCATATTGCTGACTGGAATGCCGGTTTCAGTCACTTATAAGTTGACACCAAAGCACGAGTCTGTAAATGTACAGTGTTAGCAGGCAGGCATTTAGGGAGAGACTCAGTTTGCCTGCTGCACCAAGACTGCTCTACCAAAAGACAGAGTTGCTGGTGCTTGACTATCTGCTTGCTTTGACAGCACTGTCACGTTACAAACTTAACTCTGCTTCTACCTGCTTATCACTAATGATCGCATCCCATCTGCCAACCTAAAGACCATCCTTCTGGTCTGTTTTCCAGTGATCCAAGCTTATGTCATCATCTACATTTTGACTGATACACAGCAGAAATTAGTAGCTTTTTAGATAATGAACATTGTTACTTTGTGTTTTGTGTGCACACAGACTTTTTTTGTATCTACATTTTTAATATATGTACTTATTGTCGCTGTCTTATTTACTGATATAACTGTATATCTTTACTTCTAGGTTTTTTATTTTATTGGTGTATTTAATAAATACCACATTAGTTTTCATTCTAGCTGCTCCTTTTTTTATTTGTTTTTTATTTAAATAAATGTCTGATCTGAAATTTCTTGATGTGTACTGATTGGCTTATTTATGTTCCAATCACCGAGTTTGGTCCGATTCATAAAGGAGCTTTATTTGTTTCGAATGAACCAGAAGCAATTTACAAATTTATTGGCTGATGGCAGATGACTGAACAAATCGATTCATCTATATATAAATACAGACATGCTTACATGGATTGGACACATCCAGAGAGTGAGTGGTGAAAGTCTGGGTAGCAGAACAGGATTTTTAGTGTCACAGAAAAATATTTTTAGAGGCATCTATTATGTCAATTTAGTAACTCTACTCTAGTGACATCTGGGATATAATTTTAACACAAATTGCTCCATACAATTGTTCAACTTTGGCACATTATTTGAAAACAGATAAATAAGTTAGAACTGAATATGTGCCACACACCTCTGCCTATTATTTCTTAATTAAGCCACTTTGGTTACATTTAAAAATCCTTATTTTCAATTTTTTTTCCTAAAATGTAGCACCAATTTATTAAATTTCAAGATCCCCCTTGTATCCTATTGACTATTTGATTTTTGACTTTACAAAGCAGTGGATGCTAACACTGATCTAAAAAGAAAAAAAATTTTCTTTACATAATTACAATGCATAAAGAACATTATTTCTGCAAATATAAATATTACACTTAGGACCTATTTCAGTACTGATCACACATGCTATTGCAATTGCAATTACACAAGCAGTCTCACTGCGATGGTATGCTAATCCATTGTGATCGCAGAACAACATAAGGACGCCCACTTTACCTTACACACATCTGTAATCCTTAGCAAGACTGCGAAACCAATGGTGCTATCGAGTACCATCGCAGCCTCACGCACACTTACACAAGCTCTGACCTTACTCAGGAATTGCTAACTTCATTGCATGCTATGAGTACTCAAGCTGCGTATGGCATCACAGTGGATAATTTATGCACACCATGCAACGGCGTTCAAACGCACTGGTACGCCTGCTTTTCGCTAACTACCCAATAACACCTACCACAAACGGCACTTCCTGTCAATCACTCTGCGATGGATCTGTGTAGTCACTGCGATCGCAGTCCCAATCGCAGTTGCCTGGTTTGCATACACAAACTACGATGCATACGCATGTGCAGATCACAACAATCGGCTGATTGCATGCGTAATTGCAATTGCAATCGGTAATGAATCAGACCCTTAATCCCTACTTAAAGAGCAACAATTAAATACACTAGAAATCTAACCTAATAATTTATTATTATTATTATTATTATTATTATTATTATTATTATTATTATATGGAGCTTTTCTCCAATTGTTTTCACAGTGCATAACAAATAGTATGAACATAATACAGAAACCATGAACATAATACAGAGGTTTAGATTTGCATCAAATGCAGAAACCATGAAAATAATATAAATGAGTGGCAGATTATTTATCCTTCCCACGAAGGATCCATGTGAGGTAGCCATTTTAGGTTCACTACATAGGATTACATTGGGCAAAATATTCTGTGTCTGGAGTTGATGACACATAATGGTGGAGATAAAAATAGTGGGAGAGATCCTTTCAAAATCATAGTTTAAGGGCACTAATTATTATCCAATAGGCATATTATATTGTGTAATGCATTGTTCATTCAACACAACAGAGTAATAGGCAAGGCAGCATGGCTTGGTGCACTACATTGGATGAAATGTGAAATAAGTACCTCATGGAAATAAGACATGCAAAGATAAAATGAACAGTGATTAGCAAGATACCCATTGCATACATACAGTAGTTCACCAGGTTGTTCATCTTACCCTTGAAAGTACCAGGAGAGGCATTCATAGGTTACAGTAGGCAGGAAGAGCAATTCAAAGAAATATAACATGCAGTGGGAAATAACAGAGAAAATGCTTTTTGCTAGCAGACAAGTCTATAGCACCTTTATTGTCACATAGGATGTTGAGAGCCTCATTAGGGTTTACAATTTTTAGTTGACATAAAGTATGTTTAATTTAAAATGCCTCTTTTGCTGTTTTAGTCAAATTCAAAGCCATATATTCTGCTTCTATTGAAGATAAAGCAACTGTTGGTTGTTTCTTACATGAGCAGCTTATCGCTGTACTTGCTAATTTAACTAGGTATCTAATTTAAGAACTTCTGTCATCTTCATCTGCTACTCAATCTGCATTACAGAATATTTCAAGTTTTGCAGGTTTAGTCTTTGAAAAAATAAGTTTTAATGAGCTAGTAGAAAATTTGGGTTTTTAACCCCCTATTGTTCCTCAGCACACTGAATTATACTTACAACAATATAGGAAGACTATATGGTAATAGAAATCAGAGATACTAGTTGCATGCATTTGCAAATACATGGGAAGCTGCTAGGCCACTAGCAGAGGTTCACATCTGGGGCGCAGGGGATCCCAAAAAATGTCCAGCCCCTTTGTTTTAATGAGCTAGTATGTTTAAGTATCTCAAGATCCTCTTAACTGCTAACCAATGCTGTTTTCAAGGATTCAGTGAAAACTGGTTAACATGGTTCAGTGCATGTGTGATGATCCATGAAATCCAGCACTTGCATAATTCAGACTCCCAATTGCATTTTGGTATAGATATTTCTCATATACTCTATTTAGATTCTGTAGTTGGTGGTTAACTTCTTGTTAGTTTTGTTTTTTTGTTAACAAGAGTACAGTATACACTGGTTTTGCATCTGACATACCATATTTCTGTAGTACTGTTTCACTATAGTTTTGCTGATATTTATTGATAGTTCCACCTTTTACATTTTTCAAAATCCTTATACACAGTAATTTATTTGCAGGACCTAGGTGTCATGCCTGTGGTTAGATCTGACTGGAAGCAAGCGTGGGTAACTGAAGAGGAATGCACAAACCTGGTTGGCTGGACCCAGGTCCTTCTCATAGAGGAACAGGAGGTATATGTGATGACTGTGGTGTCAGGAGGAACCGATGAATGAACCACTAGACAATGATAATAGTCCACAAGAGTAGATGACGTGATATTAATAGTAAAAGTCCATAGAAGAATATAGTGGATCAGCAAAGACCATCAGTAAGGACCCATGTTGGCACTGGATAGTGACCAATGGTAGAACTTGATATTGATGGTTGATGAGAAGCAAGGTGACTGCTTGATAGACATTGATGATAACTGTATTAACAATGATCAGTAAGAACCGATGTTGGAACTTGAAAAGAATTGATGATAAGTTTATTAGAGATGGTTGGTAGGAACCGATGTTGGTAGAAATCAATGATGACTTTATTAGAGATGATCAGTTGGAACCGATGTTGATATGAATCGATATTGATTGAGAGGTAATTCCCAATGATGGTAACCAAACTTCAGTGATTGAACTCGGAGAGATAATTTCCAATGGCAAATCCAGCTGAAGAAATAAGAATAATTCCCAAAGGCAATTCCGGACTGCAACAATTGATGGTGGAGTTGATTGAAGATAATCGATTATAATGGACTGTGCCGTTCAGAATAGCAATGGAGGGAGCACAGCACAGGAGCTGTTACAGTACTTCAGTGGAAGTGACGTTGTACTGTCAGAGGAGTTCAGTCCAAGGAAAGAATTTATAGGGCTAGACACCGGATGATAGGTCAGTGCAGTCAGCAGACCCACACACCCTGCTCTGAGCAGATGACTGAACTCATGTGACAATCCAAGATGGCCGTGCCCATGACCCGGCTCTGGAGGGAAGGCTGGCATGCGGCCTGCATGCTGACAAGAGACAGATGCCTGCCTGGAGTACAGGGATGCAGAGTACCATGCCTATGGCCAGCAGTAGCCCGGATGCAGCGCGAGACCTGGGATCTCCTCTGTGCCAACCAGGATAGACACCACATAGGTAAATAGTGTGTTTCCACACTCTGAATCATGACACTAGGTCTTTCAATTACATTTTTTTCATCAAAGTCTCTTTCAATGTGACTTTCCTGACCAGCTAGCAGTCATCCACATACACAATGATAAGGAATAACTTTCATTCCATATTTTTTTGGTCAAGACAATGATCTGTTTCTGATCTTTCAAATTCCATTTCTAGCAACACAGCATCTAGTTGGATGTACGATAAACCGCTGCTTTGTTTTAAGCCATATAATTATTTCTTAAGTAGGCATACTTTTCCTCCTGGAAACATAGTTTCATCATAGTGTTTTGGTGGCTCCATAAATATTTATTCAGCTACTGTAGCTCACCATTAGGAAATGCTGAATCAAAATCTAGTTGATATAATAGCAAGTCATATTGTGCGACAGGGGAGAAAACTTCACCATAGATAATTCTGGATCTTTGAGTAAATCCCATTGCAACAAGGTGAGCCTTGTAATGGACAATTGATCTATCTGTATTTAGCTTTCTACAGAAAATGAATTTGTTTTAATTATTTTCTAGTGGGTCAGTCTATTGACAATAGTCTAAATCCCAATTTCATCCAAAGATGTAATTTCCTTATCTACAGCAGACTTTCATTTGGAACACTCATTACTTAATTTTGCTTCTTCTAAACTTTGCAGTTCTGAGAATGCAATATTGGCAAATTCCTCAATATACCTTTCTGGGGGTTTCTTTTTGTCATGTGTTGTTGAAATTCTTGTTTGTTGTTGGCTTTCAAGATTTAAAGTATCTTGGTTAGAAGTATTGGTATTTACAGTTATTTTAAGCATTACCCATGTTTCAGACACTTTACAGTTTGTCTCATGAAATATGACATCTCAGGATTTAACAAGTTTTTTTGTTATCAATGTCCCAAAGTCTATATCCCTTACTCTTAAGACAATATACAAGAAAAATGCAGTCTTGTGATTTGTAGTTCAAATTGTGTCTTCTTTCTTTTGGAATATGTATATATGCTTTGCAACTAAATACTCTTAAATTACTTATGTCAGGGTTCTTACCAGTCCTCGCTTTAATCAGTGTTTTTCCCTTCACTGAAACAGTGAGGGCATGGTTCTATAGGTAAACCACTGTTTGAACTGCTTCAGGACAAAATTTCTCTTCAAGACCAGCATCGTCCAGCAATGCACAGTTTTTTCCACTATAGTACGATTTGCATGCTCACTTATACTGCCTTGTTCTGTGTATACAGTATAAGCTGATACTTGATCCCATACTTTTGTATTGGTACTCTTCTCCATTGTCAGATCTCAAAGTCTTTAGTTTGTAACATATTTCAGTTTGTACACTTCACTTTTTGCTTTTAGGACATACACATGGGTCATCTATTAGTGTCATGAAATACCTGAATCCACTAAGTTATTCATGTTCCATAGGACCACATATATCTGTGTGTGCCAACAATAGTGGTGCCTCAACTCTTGTTGCTAATTTCGGGGCATTGGGTTTGCTTACCATTGATACAAATGACACACATTGGACGATCAGGATTGCTTATAGTTATTCCTGTCACCATCCCTTCTTGAAGTTTTTGTACATTCTTATACCCTAAATGTCCCAATCACCTATGCCACAATTCCATAGTTTGACTAGAGTCATCAGCAGCCATCACATAACGCTGTTCAGTATCTAAGACATAGAGTTGCTCTCATTGGGTAGCAGTAGTTATTATTGTCCTTTTCTTATTGCACATGGTACACTTGACTTCTGCACAGTTGATGTTGTAGTTTTTCTTCTAAAGGATACTGTTGGCAAATAAGTTATTTTCAAGGTCTCGTAAAAATAAAACTTTGACTACAGTTTTGCATTTGATTTTTAGGTTCACTGAAATTGTCCCAACTTTAGATGATGTGAGGACTTTGTCCCTGATTACTCTGACTGTAATGAGTTCACATTCACTGAATTAGTTTAATCACATTTCATTGCACCTAAAATGTCTAGTGGCAGCTGAGTCTATATACCAGCAGTCTCTCCGGTGACTGTCTGCTATGTTCAAAGCTGACTTGCTTTTGTTATAATGCTTTTTTTGCATACCACTTTGGTATTTTGGTCTGCAATCTGAAGACCTACTTTGTGGCAATCTTTTATTTTTATACTTTGTTTCCTTAGTATATCAGGTAGATGATCCATTAACATTGTTCACAGGTATCTGCTCCTGGAATTCTAGCAACTTTACCCTTACAATATCAGTAGTTAATGCAGTGTTATTTGCCTCCAATCCCACCAACATAAAATCAAATTCTGAGGTCCGTTTCTGCAACATATCCATAGTAACCTCTTCATCGTCTACACAGACTCCAGCAGATGCCAATTGCTGGGTGATGGATATCTTATTGATGTATTCCTTCATGTGTTTACACTCACTAAATCTAGTCCTGTGCAAAGTGCATCTAAGGTTTATTCTTCTCATAAGACCCATATCATTGTAAGATGTTTACAGGACTACCCACATGTTCTTTGTGAATGCTTTCCATTGATAATGGAATATACTGATGTTCTACAGCTAAGCCAATGGTTTTAATAGCTCTATAAACCTCATCAGGATTTGGGTTGTCTTCTGGATCAATTGTGACCTTCCACAGATTTTCACACTTTAACTGCATTTCTATTACAAATTTCCAAGTAGATTTGAGCTTTTCAAGTAGTTCTCTGAGCCTTTTAATTTTATGACGCTCATACTTGCACTTATCCTATACATTTTAATTTTCAATGCAAATTTGTAGTCCCTTTAAACTTGTCCTTCACAGATGCAGTCCTGGACCCATAACCTATTGGCAGATGCATACAAGTTGGTAGGTACATAGCAGGCATGAGCAAGGAGATTAGTCCACATGTTGATTCCAAACCAGAGTATGGAATTTAACAGGATACATGTGATAGAAGATAAACAGCAGTCAATATGTTAAGGTATCAATCCATCTTGGGCTAAGTACTGTAAAGCTGTACAGCACTGTGACACTCCAATAACACAGTCACAGTCTTGTGCACATGCAAATATTTTTATAGAGGCATGTAGACAAGTTTTGGATCTGGACTCTAGACAGTCTGACCTTTAAGTTTGGTGAATAATCTTTTCTCAGCCAAGATGTTACTCAGACAGATGATATGCATGGGATGTAGTTAATAGACTGGCGGATGCGATGCCGACAGTTTAAATCCTGACACATCCTGCCTGTCAAGGGACTTAATATAGGCATCAAAATGGCAATGCCTATCTAAATTCTGATGCTGGAAGACCGACCCCCACCTCCCCGATCATTTTCTGATGGGTAAGTATAACACTTAGCCCGGGGATGGCGTGGTTAAGTTTAGGGACCCCCGGGGGGACTTAGGGTTGGGCACCCTCCTGGGGAAGGTTAAGGTTAGGCTAGGGGAAAGGGGGGTAAGGGTTAGGTATTAGTGGGGTTAGGGTTAGGCACCCCCCTAGGAGACTTAGGTTTAGGCTGTGGGGAGGGAGCTAAGGTTTAGTTACCCCTGGGGGAAAGTTAGGATTAGGCACTAAGTGGGAGTTTATGGATAGGCACCCCTAAAGGAGGGTTAGGGTTAGGGGGAAGAGGGCAGGGTTAGGTTACTTACCTTTACCTGTCAGGATTTCGACCCACTGGCCTACCACTGTCGGTATTTGATCTGGCAGCTAGACAGCCACCGGCAGTACATCCCAATTCCGATATGCACAATAACACACAGTTCAGATAGTTAAGAGCCAGCATGTAGTGATTACCCATTTAACTACATATCAACAATTTGTAATGATTAAGAAGTTGTATTTTTAAAAAAAGACAGCTGGGCAAAATCCAGTTTAAACGCCAACTACAACTATGTATCCTAGTAATGACATCCTTAGAATGCAACCCCCACGAATGCAGGCCATGGCCTGATTGCAAGCCTTGAAATTAATTCTCTTAATTTCTACACACAGCATCAGCTGGCCCAGGGGGGGGGGATGTGGTTATAATGGTATGGTCAGCAGTCTACTTAACAGGAGGTTTTGCTTTGGAGACAGGATCACAGTTGCAGATGGATAAACTTTCCTGTGGTGTGAATAGTGAAGAGAGAATTAAATCTTCAGATGGATAAGTTGAATATGAGTTTTACCTGTAAAGAAAGGAGAGATGGGTTTTAAACTCTAGTTATAACTCTGTATCCTTGGAATGACATCCTTTACAATCGCAGGCCATGACTTGATTTATTATTGTTATTATTATTATTATTATTATTATTATTATTATTATTATTATTTATTATCTCTTAGCATTATTATTATTATTATTATTAGTCAACATTCATTAGCTAATAACAAAATTATACTTCACTTTGTGTAATGGAGATGAACTAACAAGAATTATAGACCCTGATTTTCTTTTTTTTTATCACTCACTTAGCACATATTGTGATTCAGTAATATTGACAGAAAATCAGTTAATGTTTATGGATCTGCAAGTCCATAATTGACTAATGTATAGACCACCAGCTGTAATCACGTCTGACAAAAACTTAACTCAGCTATAAAACAGACATTTTGTTGACGTAGAATTCCCAAGCTGCTGTACTTAGCTATCATTCTTAAGAAAAAAGTACGTTTAAACAGATCTTCCTACTAAAATTTGTGAAACTCCATCTGGTATAAACAATGTTTAGTAAAGAAGTATACAAATACCTTGTTTCAGATTCTATATTAAAATCTATTAATAAAAACTATCTTTTTTCTGGTGGGAATAAAAATAGTTTGTTTCAAAGAATATTTATTTCCCTATGTATTCTATTAGTACTATCAAAATTAATGTTTTTGCACATTTTCAAACTGTGCAGCAAACATGGTAAATATATTAAATAATGCCGAGCTTATTGGAAAAATTAAAACAGTTTTAGAATTATTTATTGAGTATATAGGGGAAGGTGAAAGTACCAAGGTTGGACAACCTGACACAGAAAAGTCGAAGTGAAAAAACAAATAATTTAACATGATATTACTTTCAAATGGATGTGCCAAACAGCTCAGTAGAAAAGGAGTAGAATCCTTTAGACCAGAGGTGTCCAAACAGTCAATGGTGATCGAGTGGTCAACCATGGACATGCAACCAGTCGAGCTCTTTGGCCTATCCAGCAACATCCAATAAGAATTAGTTTGATACTTATTGGCTGCTGCACTGAAATTACCGGTGGGGTGCTGTGCCACCATTGGCCACCATGTTTTTTCAGTTAGGTGCGATTCACTAGCTATAGGAATCAAGGTGATTCCTATTGGCCGCTTGTCAGGATGCGGCCTGGGATCGGCCGCTACTCACCCCTGCACTGGTGTCCTTGGGCTTAGGTGTCCAGACGCTGGGAGTGGAGGTGAGTGGTGACTGAGTATTCTCCCTGGGGTCCGCTAGGGCTTCCATGCGTGCGTCCTGGTTTCCGGGGTGCCGGCATGGGCGCAGCCATGTTGGCTCATGTCACCTGACTAGTCTCTCCCAATGATAGTTCTGTGGTCACTCTGCTGATCCTCTGATCCAATGATCAGTCTCCCAGGGGTAATTAAGTCTGACTCCAGGAACAAGTAACTGCTATTCAACTTCTTTGTTCCAGTGCCTGTGATACTATGTTGCTATTTCCTTCAGAGTGTTGCTCAGCCTGTTCACAGTTCTCTAAAGTTTCCAGTATTAGCTACCATGCTATTCTCAGTCTGAGAGATTAGTTCTCTCCCAGTATCCTGTCTTTCATGTTTTCTATGTCTGTGTGTCTTGTTAAGTGCTGTTAGTTCTGTGGCTATTACCCTGTGTCACTGAGGTGTCAGATTACCTGCTATTACTATTAGCTCCCAGATGCATCTTTTAGCATTCCAGCCTGTCTACATCTCTGTGTTTTTCTGTGCAAATCTGCACCTGCATATGTAACTATTCCCAGTATATGCATGTGCCCAGTTTGCTCTATGTTTGTCTGTGTAATCCAGCACCTGCACATTTAGCAATCTCCAGTACTTGCCAGTGTCCACGTCTCCCTGTGTTGCTGTGCGAATCAATACCAGCATTTCTAGCTTTCCCAGGATAAGCCTTTTTCCACTCTGCTTTGTGTTTGTCTGTGCAGCCAGCACCTGCATATGTAGCAAACTCCAGTAGCTGCCAGTGTCCACATCTCCCTGAGCTACTGTGCTAATTAGCACCTGGATTTCTCAGCGACTCTCAGTACATTTCTCAGTATTCTCTAGCAAGCTTGTGATTAGGATCTCTACAGTGTTCCAATATTTATGCATCCAGTTTACCTCCAGTGATCTAGCATTTGCTTCATTTAATATAGTTTCTGGTATTCTGCCATTCCCAGGTACCTGTCCAGAGGGCCGCGAACTGCTCACTTGGTACGGCGAAAACCAAATCCCAATTGGAGGGGTCACTGGAGAAAACCACCAAGTGAGTTAAGCTGGCCACACACTAGACCAACTTACATCCAACCAGCCAACTTGTTGATTGGTTGGAATGAAAATCTGGTAAGGAATGGGAGTAAATGATGATCAGCAATTTGCTCCTAAATGCCCGAAAACAGATGAAAATGGTCGTTCAGACAAGTTTGTTAAATGTTTGATCTAAACTATTTGTTCAAACAACAGTTTTGGTCCATTTTCTAGCGTTTGGGAGAAAATTGCTGACTGTATACCTTACCAGATTTTCATTCAAACCAATCAACTAGTTGGCTGGTTGGACAGATAATCTTTAGATGTGTGGCCAGCTTTAGACTCCGCACATCTGGGCAGGTCTAGCCAAACCTGGGTTTGGCCGCAACTAGGAGACCTAGCTTAAGTCACTTCCCTAGTCACCCGAACCCCCCGGCTCACCATCCTCCACAGAGGAGCACTTACACTGGATCGTGACACCGCTGTTATGATGTCACTGTTCCAAAGTCACTGATGGGGTCATGTGGTTCAGTGCCAGCCAATAAGAATCAAGGTGATTTTTATTGGCTAAAGCTGTCAGGTGGCACTGTCAGTATTACACCTGTGTCAGAGTTACTGCCCATCATTTGCTGGTAACACTCAGAAGGAACAGACGTGTCAGGAGAGCTCTCTGTTTGGCACCTTTTTTTGGGGAAAAAGATAAATTCTGGGGGCTTGAGTGATCAGCAGCTGTAGAAATACTTTGCCTGCCATAACATTTATTTGTAAAACACAGTGTGCAGTTTGCTATAGCAGCATTAAGTCATTGTCCTGTATCTGCTGTAACATTTGTCTAAAAGTGAAAAACACCCTTTAGTTATGCTAAAATTGATTTTTAGTTTGTTTTTATGTTTTCATTGCCTCACAGCCCCCTTAAAAGTATTGCATTATGATGAGTCTAGACTATGGTAGATCACAAAAGATTTTTGTAATTTAGAGTAGATCCAAAAGTCTGTCCACCCCTGATTTAGACTATAAGCACCCACAAGCAGAGCCCTCTTCCCTCATTTGCTCAATTATACTCTACTGTCATCAAACCCCCATTGCCTACAATGGTTTTGTCACCCTGCTGTTTATTTGGGTGCTGTAACTGCAGCAATGTTTATAAACCTTGCTCATGTCTGCATTATTTTGTACTGTATGTCTATCACTTTTTTCTTGTTGTGTTCATACTGTTTCTGTTTATGTTCTGTGTAAGACGCTGTGGACCCTTTGCGGCCCCATAAATAAAAGATAATAATAATCCTGTTTTTGTTTTTAATTGAACTCCCTGGCTGTTGATCTCAAAAATGTTTACATACCATATGTTCCAGAATGAATGTTCAGTGACAATCTGCACCACTGGGAGCAGGAACTGTTTCACCATTCATATTGGGGACAAAAAAGCTATTGCACTCATATAACTTACAGGGTCTGAGCTACAAACAGCTTTTTACATTATCCAGCTTGCATGTTGGTCTAGGGTCTATAGCTACGCTAAGTATGTGGATTATTATCTGAATTTTACACTAACAGCCATTAGACATTAGGATTTATTTATTTAAACAAGCTGGTAGAATTAGTAAGGGTATGTGCACAAGTTCAGAATGTTTCAGTCGTAGGAGGCCCAGAGCCTCCGCCCACCACAGACATAATATACAAACAAGACGGTTGCAGCTACAGGAGTACCAACATTGATAGAAGCGCGTTTAAATGCAACATGGTTCCGGAATTTTTCTCCTGCTTGGCGCCAACTGCAGGTATGTACTGCCAGAATTATGTTTGCTTATCTTGTACACACAGGTGTGGGTAGAAACCAGGACAGGGGGTGCCTCTTCGGCACTTCCCTCTCGCCATCCCCCCCTCCCACCGAGACTTAGACTACTTACCTGGGTGGCCAGGTGAGTCCAGGTGAGTAGTCTATGTCCCGGATGGAGGGGAGAAGGGGTTGTCCATGACCCGTCGGTGGAGTAAGTGCTGAAACTGCATGCCCTGTATCTGCTTCTGAGCACGCCTGTGCTTGTATATTGTGTCTGTGGTGGGCTGTGGAAACTGACATTGAAAGATGTGTGTTTTGCCTGTCTCGCATGCTTGGGGCCAAATTCAGGTATGTGCTGTCACAATTATGTTTGCTTAACTTGTATATTGTGTCTGTGTTGGGCGGTGGCTTGGGGCCTCCTACAAGTCAAACACCCTGTAGTACAGACATACATATTAGGGATTGTTACTTTAGTGTTAAATACTTTATTTATATATTTGTTTAAACTACTTCATAACTCCCTTTCATGACTATGCTTTTTCTTTAGATTGAGCTGTATAGGAATAAATTTAATTATTTCTTCAGTTTATTCAAATTAATTTATATTGTTTTCCCCAGGACAGAGAGGTCTTTCTTTTAAAAGCATGTTGAGATGAATATATGTATTAATTATACAGAGAAAAATCTGAAAAGTTTCAGGAAAATACATTTTGAGTTTCAATTCTTTGTAACTTTCCCACAGCTAGTGCAGACCATTAAATTCTTCCTCTCTTTCATCCACAGGTAATTATTCTATGCCATCTCTGTATATCAACACAAGTTATTTTTAATGTAATGAGATGTGCCGTTTTTTATTAAGTTAATGATAATTGTTGAATACAATTTCTGCACCAGATATCTTTAATGTGTTCAGTTGTGCTGGTTTTTTTTTTAAATATAAAATAGGTAAATGGTAATTATTTTATGCTATATTTGTGTCAGTTTTCTTTAATGTGATTAGATTTGTTTTTTTTACATTAAGTTAATATTAATTAATTTATTATATATCATTTCTGCGCCAGCTATCTTTACTGTGATCTGTAGTGCTGATTTTATGGTATGTTTATTTTGATACATTATTTGTTTGTTTAATAAATTAACTGCTGCCATTTGTAGTGTGAGGTTATTGGGAATTAAGGACTTGATTCAGACTCGGACGCTAAGAAGTGGTCGCTTATAGCTGGCCGATGTTCGCATTCTGCACATGGGTATGCATCGCAGTGCGCGTGCATGAACCAGTGCGAAAGATCGGGAAGCGTTCGCTTGCTGCGCATAGACTTCCCAGCAGATTGAGTGACAGGAGAAGCCATTTGTGGGTGGTGACAGGGGCTGGCGACTAGAAACGGGGGAGTGGAGGTGCAAACACAAGCATGCCTGAGCATCTTAATGCCATTTTAGAGGCGTGCATAATTAACAGGCAGCATCATTGTACACGTCACCTGGTTGTATTTCACACTGAAGTGATTGCAGTGCTTGTAACAGGGTATAGTAAACCTCAAGAGCTGTGATAGCATCCGATGGTCCTCGATATACCGATGGTTACATACTGTACACTTCCAGGAGATGATGTGCGCAAGTGGGCATCTTAAGACAGGCTGGCAGGCGTCTGCATACACAAAGTTGATCGCACATCAAGACATATTGGGTGTGCTTATGCCTTGCCATGCGATCGCTTGCCTTGCTGGGTGTGTGCCAGATTTCCATACGCTGGGTGCAAGCGAATGCATCTAGTGAGTGGGTCTGAATGAGCTCCTAAATCCTGTCACTTAAGAAATTTTTTAACTTTTACATATTCTAGCATTATTTGCTGTAAGTTTAGGTATGTTGTATAACTAGTGTTTACTGTGTTTTTGTTCTATTTATTAGAAGTGTGTATGCTGCTTTTTAGCATAATAGTTAAACAGCATGTGAAGAGGAGGTGAATGCTACTTAAAAACACTGCTACAACACTGCTAAAACAACATCCAAAACTGTTCCGTGAGTTTCTGTTACCTTCCAACACATGTATGTGCTCTGTGCATGGTTTGGATACTTTGTATTGCTTATTAACTGCTTTATCACAATGATTTTATTTCCTCTATTTGCCTTAATAGTCAATTTACTTATGTTCAGAACGCTGGTGGTTGAAATCCCAGTGCCGGAATCCTGACCCATGGCCCAAACATCGGTGCCAGAATCCTGACATCAGTTGAGAAGCTGACACCTGAATCCTGACAGCCAGCAACCCGATTGTAAGTATAGAGAGCTGGGTTAGCTGTTAGCTGTGGGGGGAGGGGTGGTGGTTAGGTTTAGGCACCACAGTGGGGTTAGGGTTAGGCTGCGGCAGGGGGGAGCTTAGGAAGTGGTCAGGGGGGTTAGGGCTAGGCACCACTGAAGGGGTTAGGCACTAAGGGGGGGAGGATTAGGTTTAGGCACTAACTGGGAGGTTTAGGATTATTGTGCAGGGTAGGGAGTATTAGGTTGCTGGAAAGGAGGGTTAGGGGGTCAAGGGGAGAGGGTTAAGATACTTAACTAGCCCTAGTCGGGATTCTGAGCATCGGGATGCCACTGTCCATCTTTTGAGCTGGCATCCCGACTGCTGGTCTCCCATACCCAACCCCCTCGTCCCATGTGTTAATTTCCTACTTGCCTACTCTCCCTGATTGTCAGGGATACTCCCTGAAATAGCAGCAATCTCCCTGACTCCATGAAGAGTCTAACAATCTCCATGATTGCATCTTACCTCCATTATGAAGCTATTATTTAAAAAAAACTAAGATATATACATTTGAATGGGATCATTAGTATCATTTCCATGCATTGGTTATAAAGCACAATGATCCCTATGGCTACATGCATTTTCTGAAAAGTATCAATATGTTTTCATCAACAAATAGATCTTATTAACTGCTTTGGGGCTCATTTACATTTGGATGCAAATCAATGACACGCCTCTCAGGTGTAGCAGTACAGTCCACTTTGCCTATGTGCTCATAGGTATTGCTTTCACAATCTCCCTGAAATGCTTTTTCAAAAGTAGGCAAGTATGGTTAATTTTCTGCTATTCACCACAGTTTTCTAATGACATTTCCACTTTCTCAATCTCAGTTATAGCTGTGTAACTAACATAATGATGTCATATGTATAACATGAACTGTCCATATGGTGCATATGAAGGGTGTTGTCTAATGAATTATAATACTTGCATGGTGCAGCCTCTGAAGGATGTGCATAATGTATTTACTTGAGCTATAAAAGGGAATTAGAGAAACTGTAACATTAGCATTTTGGGTAATGTATTTTGAGATGTAAATGTTTCTGCCCGAAATACTGTAAATTACCACTTTTCTAACAAGTGACTAAAGAAGTAGATATTTTATAACAGTTGGTAATGAACACTCGGGAGGGCAAAATTCCTGCTGTTCCAACCCTTCCCTATCAAGAGCAGACCAGGGGGTATGCAGTCGGGACGCCAGCGGATATAATCCCGACTACTGGCTTCCCGACTGCTTTATCCCGGCGAGGGTTAAATGACTGGCGTCTAAATCTAGACACCTGTCATTTTACCGATGCTGGGTGCCAAGCGTGGACAGCCGAGGGGGGGGAGGGTTAGGTTTAGGGCTCCCGTGGGGGACTTAGGGTTAGGTACCCCCCCGGGGGACTTAGGTTTAGGTGGCGGGGAAGGGGGGGTTAGATTTAGGCACTTAGAGGGGAGATTAGGGTTGGGCACTGGGGCTAAGGTTAGGGTTAGGCACCCCTAAGGAGGGTAGGGTTAGGGGAGGGAATTAGGTTAGTGAATACTTACCTTAGGGACGATCAGGATTTGCAACCATGTCGGGCAGCCACTGTCGGGATTCCAACCGCCGGACAGGCGTCTGGCGGTAAATCATACCGATTCCGACCAAGGCAGTCTCCAGCATGAAAGAGCTCAAATAAAAGGTACTGTAAGCAAACACCAAGCTTTGCTAAAGTCTATTCACCCTGAGCTACCTAAGGTTCAACAACAAGGATGGAGAAGTGTGTGTTGGGTGCATATGACATCAGTCATTTAGAAAAGTGGTAATGAGAATGCAACCCACAGGCTTCAGACCTAAGGGAAGAGGCCACCATATAGGATGATGACACCCATCCAGAGTCATGATCGACCCCTATTAATCACATAATTGAGGGAATGCACTGGTAAAATAGCAGACATGTCATTAGGAGAAATTACATTATACTTTTCACAGCAGAAAGACAGGTAAAATATTTTTTTCATTGTTTTGAACTATCACTAAAAAATGTATATACTGTATTATTGTATTGTACCATGTATTGAGCTGAAACCTACCAACAATAGACACGTTTTAGTAAGAAGATGCATTCAGTTGTGGTGCCATTGGGCTTTGCTGTAAGCACTTTATGTTTTGTATGGGGGACAGGGGCTGCCACCATCTGACACCTTTTGGTAAGCAGATGCATACAGTTGCAGTATTATTGGTCTGTACTGTGAGTACTTTGTCAGTTGTGTGGGGGACAAAGGCTACCACAATCTGACATATCTTGGTAAGAAAATGTATTCAGTTGTGATGCCATTGGGCTTTGCTGCATCAGTCGTGTGCGGGTCAAAAGTTGTTCTAGTAAAGAACTTGTGTGTATGCTGTGCAGACATTTGTGCAACATCGGGCACATTATTCTTACTACTGACAAACCATTAATTTGTATGAATGATTGTAAAGACAAATACATCTGCCATGAAGATGAAAGAATGTAGTTGAATTGTGTTAAAGTGGACTTTATTTTTCATTTACATGGATTCGATCTGACAAGATAGACATTTTATGATCTTACAAATAGTATAGTTTGTGGTTTATACAGAAATTGATTGTGTTTTAATTGATTTTAATTGATTCGGAATTGGGGAAACAAATATTATATAAGTATGTCTCTTATGTTTTTGTGTGTGATCTTACTGCAACATGTGTTTACTTTGTTTATGAGCATAGTGTTGACTTCTGTGTATTTTGCAAAACCTTAGCGATTATAAAGTGTGACGTGTTTACTTCTTGCTAAATTATATTTCAAGTGGTCATTTGAACTTTGCTATCAGAGAACTCAGCAGTGCAGTATCTGTTGGTCTCCTAGTGGCTGTTTTAGAAACAATATCATTAGTAATACAATAAAAGTTATTCAATAACACTCTCTCTTGGTGAGTCTTGTGGATGTGATTACAACTATGGATTGCCCCAAGTGCCCTTAGTTGGTAGATACTCAGTTATCTTAAATGTGAGAATAGCTAAATATACCCCATGGAGATTTTCAGATAAAGAAAACCTGAGGAAGTATTGCCATACATCCAAATGGATATGAGCCTTTGAAATAAAAAAATGGCTGGCCAAACACTAGCAATAGTGGATTTAAGGTCCCTCTTATTCTCCATTTTAGGCAGTATTAAATACTTTAGGGAATAAAGTGTTACCCTACAATTGTAAAGCGCAACGGAATATGCTGCGCTATATAAGAAACTGTTAATAAATAAAATGACCACTACTATGGGACCACCTTTTATACCATTAAGGGGGATGGTATGGAAAGCATGAAGGAAAATCTTCCCCGGCAGGAAGAATTACACCAGGTTGACAAATAGAATGTATAACAAATCTAAGGATGTTGTTAACTTTTTGAAGAATTACAGAGCAGATGGAGGGAGGACATAGGAGAGGATTAGGATAATATGAGAGGTAGTCCCATACTGTTTTTACAGACTTTTAAAAACATGATACCTAGCAATATAATAATAAAATAGATCAGGTAGTAGGATTTGACTATAAATCATGAAATGCGATTATGTCTCAAATTAATGACAGTTGAAGAAGCCATAATCTCTCAACCAGGGGAGGGAAGAGAGTTTGGGGAATCGCAGCTTCAGTATATAGCACAGGCACAAACACAGCCATCTCCAGACATGTACAGAGATGGGGCCCCAGAGGATAAGAAACATTTTGAAGAAGGGGGTATAATAATAAAAAAGATCATGGTCCACCGTGGTCTCAGTACTGGAATATGAGAGGATGTGACATTTTGCATGGTAATGTAGGCAGAGTTGAATGGATTTTAATGCAAGGGACCCCAATACTAGGCCTCAGCAATCTCCTGCCAGGCCCTAAGGCCAAAATAGATGAAGTTGTCCTGAGAACGCAAGTGAACTGCCAGTTTTAGCCACCAGCTGTAAAGCAAGAGTGGAACCTACCTTGTTGGTGGAGCAACAGTCAGTACAATTTTTAATCGATACTGGGGCTACATTCACTTGCATTGGGAAAGATACACCTGCAGTCCCCATGTCAGGAAGGGTTCTGGAGACCAAAGGGTTCTCAGAGAAACATACAGTACATCACACTTTTCAACCAGTTGCAATACGGCTAGGAATTAAGATATGCCCAGCTATTTCCATGCTGCTGGCATGGCAAATCGTGACACGCATAGCGCGAGATGCATGCCTGCGGCGGATATGCACACTGTGTACTCGACCGCACCTCCATAGGAATGCATGGGCAATCGCAATGCACGCCATAGTGTTCCGTAATGTATGCAAGTGTGTGGAATTGCATGGCACAATGCATGCGCTCGTTTGTGGTGCGATCAGCCACAATGTAACTGGGTGCATCTGTACTAAAATAATCCATTTTATTCACACCTTACTTTACCAAACTATAACATCAATTCCTGCATATCAGTGTGCTCGCCATTGTCACATAATTCAATTATTAAATTATTAAATCCAAACAATAGATACTGAGAGGTAAATTTACTAAGGGTCAATTTCAATCGATTTTAATCAATTTTAATTGATTTCAAATAGATCTAAGTCAATGTTGTGTTGCTGAGGCTAATTAACTCATTACTGATACTCAGGACTATATTTCAGCTGGAACGCTCAGGAATGCCATTCAGGAAGGTCATGTGACAAATGACATCATCCAAACAATAGATACTAAGGCGTAAATTTACTAAGGGTCAATTTCAATCGATTTTATTCAATTTTAATTGATTTCAAATAGATCTAAGTCAATGGTGTTGCTGAGCCTAATTAACTCATTACTGATACTCAGGACTATATTTCAGCTGGACCGCTCAGGAATGCCATTCAGGAAGGTCATGTGACAAATGACATCATCCAGAACAGCATTCCTGAACTGCCTAAGGCTGAAGCGCTGAGCAGCAGTAGTTTTACCTTGCCAGCTAGGTGAAGGAAGAGGAAGCCAGGGCAGAGAAGAAGTAGATGGCAGGGGATTCTGTCTGTAAGTTTTGGACTGCTGAGAGTGATGGAGCCGGGGTGAGGGAGGAAGCAATGAAGGTAAGCAACGTGCAAAGCTGGGTGTCACAGGGAAGGTGTTAGCACAGTCAGTGTCCCGGTACAGTCTGTACAGGTCCTGTTGGGGCACCTACAACTAATATTAAGAATGTCTCCACTACCACTAATATTAATGATTTTCATGGATGCTATATGCCGTTGTGGCCGACTGCACTTATGAGACACTGAAGTACTGTGAAGCAATAAGAAGCCAGGCTGCAGCAGCACTGTCCCCTTCCTTGTTAATGTAATGGTTAGTAATGTAATTTTATTTTGTTTACTTTCAATTATGTGGTATTTTTATGGTAATATAGTATTGGCACATGTACTTAGGTCTACTCTGAAGTATTAAAGCCTACACACTCTTTTGTTCATTTCACTTACCAGTAATGTATGTTAATGTTTGTTTACATATTCTAATGACCAGTGGCTGGCATGTATGGCATTGGGTCTCTCGTGATCTCCGCTGTAGTCTCTTTTGACTGGAAGAGGACGTTGGGACCTGACGCCATAATTTTCATTGAATCAGGGGTAGTATGCATGCACAGAAGGGTAAACGGTTGCCTGGGATACTGAGCATTGCTTACCTGTCCGTGTTTTTTCTTTACTTCTTTTTCAGACCTTTTTAATAAAAAAAAAAAAAAAAGATTTTGGCAATAGATGTTGTCAAATTTTTATTATTTCTTTTAAATTATATATGTATGCAGAAATAGCCATAGTAAGGACATCTATTTGTATAATGTCATATACAGTAGATTATACCTTTTTTCAAACATTTTATTTTTTCTTACATTACACTTTTGTGCATGTACCTGGGAAAAGGGTGTTAAGTGGATCAGGGGCTGTAGGGTGAAGCTTTGCCTAGGGCACCTAGGCAAATCTTGCATGGACCCTGGCTCCATATTGTCAGCAGCGCTGTTCATGGGCCAGGTCATGTCGCACACACTGACAGGGCTCTGTGTATTTCCTATGGGGTGTGCTCACTGTCTCCAGCCAAGTTTTGGTGCTGAGGCTGGATCTGTGTGATCATAGAGGGGCTGTGCAGAAAGGGCAGCAGTCAGCAGGGGAGTAGAGAGGGTGGCTCCAGTGGAGCACCTGCTCCAGGCGCCTGCTCCGGCCAGAGTGCCAGAGATCAGCCATTCAACAAATGCAGAGCACCTGCTGAGCTGAGCCTGAAACACTTAAAGATATCAGTACTTCCAGACAGGGGGCACAGCTCTCTTTATGTGCTTCAGGCACAGCTCATCAGCAGGTGATCCCCCTCTCACAGTTGAATGGCTGTTCTCAGGTTTCCTGCAACAGTAAGGAGGGGGTAAGGAGATCTGAGTAAGGGGGAATGTGTGTGTATGGGGAGGGGAGCTTTGTTAAGTGGAAGAGCTGTGTGTATTTGAGTGTGTGTGGGGTTTGGTCTGTTTGAGGAGGGGAGATCTTTGTGAGGGGCAGAACTGTGTGTGTGTAAAGGGGGGATCTGAGTGAGGAAAATATATGAGAAGACCTGAGCTAGGGGAGAGCCCTGTGTGTGTGAGGGGAAGCTGAGTGAGCAGAAGAGCTGTGTATGGGGGTGAACTGTTTAAGGGGGTGAGCTGTGGCTGAGTCTGACTGAGAGGGAATCATTGTGTAGGTTTAAGAGGAGATAGGTGTTAAAATGTAATGTGAATGAGGGGCACTGCTATTGCTTAATGTGAAGTATGGACATTACTGTGGCATAATATGAACTGTGAGGACAACTGTGTAGCACAATGTGAAAAAATAGCCCAAACTCTGGCATAACACAAATTAATGGGCACTAATGTGTGGCATAACATGCATTGTGGCCATTATCGTGTAACACAATATGAATAAGGGGCACTACTATGGTGTAACATGAAGAAAATACACTACTGTGTGGCAAAGTGTAAATAAGGGGCACTACTGTGTGGTATAACATGAATTGTGGGCACTACTGTGTGGCTTATTTTTAATTGGTGGAATTACTTTAGTGGGTTGGAATATATCTAGCCATCCATGTCCCAGTTTGATACTGCACCTAATGTTTATTTTTATTTCCTTTTAATTAGCCCCTACATGCTGGACACACCCCTACCTGGCACACTTGGGTGGTGCTGTAGCACACACATGCACTGGGCACAATGGCTACATGCTACACCCCTGGCAGTCAGTGATGTGCACTACCTATCTCTCTGCCCGGGCATGTAGGAAAGTTGTACTACTAAGTGCCAGAGGATCTCTCCTCAGGTCTCTCTATATGTATGTGAGCAGGGGGATATGCACCAGGGATGGATCCATGTGCTGTGTGTGCTTTGTCTGTGTAATGGAGTAGTATGGGCTGTATGTGTGTTCTCTCTCTGTGTAATGCAGTAGTATGGGCTGTATGTGTGTGCTCTGTCTAAAGTATATGATAGGTTGACATGTTATAATAACACCCACCCCTGCAGTCCAAACTTTGACAATTTAAAAAAAAAATGGTTACGCACTAATTGATGCCCCATCCCCACTGTAGCTCCAACCACATTGCCCACAGCTCCACCCATCTCTGACCTCCCCAGGGTTCCTGAACATAAATAGCAATACTAATAATGAAAAAAAAAATCAAAAATTGTCTTTTAGTAAATGTGTGATTTAGCCCCATAAACACAACATCAATTTAGATTGATTTAGATGAATTTGAAATCAATTAAAATCAATAAGATTTGGTTGAAAATGTCCTTTAGTAAATTTACACACAAAGTTGTGCGATACCTTTGACACTTTTGCATATGTAAGAAATAATATTTGAAAAACAATTTTTGGACCATAGAAATTAACTCAGTGAACAACAGAAAGCTGCTTAAAACTTGAATTTAATTTATAAGGCTTTTACTGTATGTACAATAAGAAATAACATTGATTAGTTAAAGCAGTGCAGAGTAGACAGAAAACGGTATGCTTTGAACATTGGCTTAGATTCTTTTTGGCCCTTGACTTTATCTGGTCATACGGCTATTAGCAATTATCTCTTTTGACAGGACACAAGTCAATAGACCTGGCCTTAGAGCAAGCCAGGCTTGCTTCATTGCTAAAATGTATTTTAGCACCTGCTTTGAATATTTTGCTCTTGGCAATGATTTGATATCAGCTCTTTGCTATCCCCCTGCAGGTGGTGCATTGTCTATGAGATTACATTTTGAATTTTGTCCTTAATGAACAGATTTATGAAGATCATACTTTTGTCACAAATGTGAGTACAGGGACCTTGTAATGACACTACTAGACTACCATGCCTGGACTCCAAAGGTTGAATTATTTTTTCAGTCTGTATTTTGCCTTCAGATTGCTGTAAATAAAGATTTTTTTAAATTTTATACTTGCAGACTTAAAATGTCATTCTTATATTACTTCACCCACCGTAGCAACATACACAATTCAAGGAAAGCAGTTTTCCTATAATCTATTATTCTGCACTAGATTTAAAACCTGATGATTGTTTTATGATAGAACAGCTAATAAAATACTTTAATGGAATTGTTTATGGTGTTTATATTATAGTTAATATGACTTTTTATTTGTATAATATCTACTGAAGTGTTACTTTACTATCTTTTATATATAAAATAATCTCCCAAATAATAAAATGTTCCATTGGAAAATTAAATAGTTATAATATGCTAGTTTTATAAGGAAACATAATATAGAAGTCACAGTCTCAGCAGGCATGTGTGTGCCTGTAGCAATGATATTCCAGGGGTAGAGATGTGTGGAATTTTTTATGTTCAGTAGAATATTAACATCATTCTGCATTTCACTGCTTGATTCACATACTACTCCAGCTGGGCTTGGCCTTGAGTATGTGTTGAATTCCTCCTCATATTGTTTTCATTCCACCAAGAATTCCACCGGCCACATCATGGGGCAGAATGATTTGATGGGTTGGGTATGGGATCCTCATGATCAGGATGCTGAAGGTCAGAATACCGACAGCAGCATCCCGACAGTCAGAATCCCAACATATTTCTGAAAGTATTATAACCCATACTCTAACCCTCTCATCCCACAGCTTAACCCTAACCCTCCCAACCAGCAGCCTAACAATATCCTTCCAATTCCACAGCCTAACCCTAAACTTCCCCTCCCACTGCCTAACCCTTCCCCTAGTGCCTAATCTTAACCCTCCCCCTAACCCTAAATATTCCCTTGACCCTAATACTTACCTCTGCAATCTGTCAGGATTCCAACAGTCAGGATGCTGCTGTCAGAATTGTGACCATTCTGACTATTGGGATGCTGAAAACATCCCTGATTGAACACCATCATCATCCCAGCTTTATCTATATTATAAACTGTGAAATCCGCAAAATGTGAAACATGGTATTTATAAACAGTGCATGTTTTCCAAAGACTGCATTGCCAGAAAGTCAAACCTCTGCTCTTGGTTATTAAACTAAAACTGAAGGTTACCAAAAGGGAAATTGTAATCCAATAGATGTTACTGTGTTATTGTTGTGAACATTGATGCAGCTCCACAAGCTTCACATCTGCAGCTGGTGGTGGGAGATGGAATAATAGTAAAAAATAGAATAATAATTTTAAGAGTCTGTTTCTCTCCATGTAGAATGGCTCTTTCTTATACTATGGATTTCAGTACAGCTAAAGCTTATGCATTGTGGCCAGTTCTTCCCTTGATCAATAGGCTTACAATTTGTAGTATTAGAGTGACTGTTAAATTTTTTACACTTACTTTTCCAATAGGCCTGATTTCAAAGAAAAAAAAAATTTTGTCTACAAGAAATATTCAAATAAAGTGATGCAGTTATTATGGATGTATTTTCATCCACCTGGAAATCAGAGATATCTAACTTTAATTGTTTGAAGGGCCACATAGGGTGAATATTTTTAAAGGGAATATTGATCACACATAACAAGATTCATGTTTCATCAACCTCTCAAATTAAGTTGACCTCAGATCTTTTAGAATAACTATATTTATTATATTCTTGGAACAATGTAGTATCCAAACAGAAAAGAAAATGCTGAGAAAGACTGATAGACATATATCACTATGCCTGCATATTAATGGTACAATCAGTAGCCTCTGTCATGTTTGGCTGCCAGGGAAAAGTCAGTGCAAATCAAACATAATCACAGAAATCCATATTTTGCTGTGATGGTCCTGGTATTTGTCTTTTGTGTGTTGTCGACTGCATACTGTCTCTTCTCTTATTCTGAATTTGGCATATATGACAACATAGTAATCATAATTCTTGTTAATAAGTTAATGTTATGTAACTTTGAATATTTTCCACATTCTCATATCCACATTTTCATTATCCATAATTAACCCACTGACACTCTTTACCATGGCCACATCAACTACAGTATTTTGTGTGACAGCTCAAACTTTCTTCTCATAATATGCTCTGTTTTGTTATTGGTATAATTCTGATGCTATTTTTTTTTTAAAATGACAGCACTACAGCATTCACCACCTCATAATAAAGCAGGCATATTTCATACAATGACTTTATTGCCATTGACAAATGAAGGGATGATTCACAGTGACTTATAACTTGGCCACAATTACTCTGTCATTGGGCCTGATTCAGAGGTGCATGCTAATGCAGCTGCGATGGTTTATTTTGCAGCAGGGTGACTGCATCTTTATGCTAATGCCACAGCAAATGTGATTTATACAGAGACGCCCCTTACTGTGTGTATAAAGATGCACCTATAGCCATATGTTGCTTGCACCATTGACCATTGCACCAGCCCTATGGAGGCGCCGATTATTCATTTGAACATGATTACCAAAATCAGTGCAAATGTGGCAGAAGATGCAACGCTGACGGTGACACAGCCATGATACGGCCATGTCTAGCTTGCAACCCTCCCATTACCATCCAGAAATGCCCATTAAAATTGCCTCTCTCTGCTGTTCTGCAGCTCTCAGCAGTAACCATCAGGACACATGTGCAGTGTTGCTTGGACATAAGCACAGACTGAAAACATCAGCCACTTGCATGCGGCATCTACTTAGCATACACCCCTGAATCAGGCATGAAACTAAGAGCCTGATAGAGGGGTATATACACTGCCAATATCAGACGTAGTAGAGCAGTTTTTTGCTACTGCACATGCATTGAAAATCTAGTGGAGCATTCCCAGGTGGTGACAGGGAGGTGTCTTAAGGAGCCCATCCACTAGACTATTTAATTGAGCACTTGAACGTTATCGTTCATAAATCGTTTGCAAAAATTTCTAAAATGACCAGCGATGCGTGCTCCCACTGGTCGTTTAGACATCTATCATCAGGCGAACATGCTGGACAACCTGATGATAATGTCAGGTTCATCATGTTAGGAAATGATTGATGTGTCTACACTAAACAACTGCTCGTTCAGTGTAGGCACATCACAGACTGACAAACAACTGCACAATTACAATGTTGTAATCATGCAGTCGTTTTCATGTCTTCTAGTGGATGGGCACCTTTAGTGCATTCACTGAGATGGTTTATCTTATGAGCACGTTATGGGTATGTTGTGGGCATGTTGGTGAAAGTGGTTGCATACAGAGATGCTAGACCACTCACAAAGGAGACCATACTCAGACGGAAATACTGCACCTGCCATAGGGCTGGTGCAAGTTTTGATGGGACAACCTATGGTGGCATCTAAGGAAGCACCAATCTATATTACAGCATGTATGGTTGCTGAAAGTGGGTGTCTGAGTCCTTGCACATGGGAACGCATGGATGTACACAAAGGAAGGGTTTTGTATCAGCATCAGTATAAAGTTGTAGTACAAAAAAAGGTTCACAATCTTCCCTCCCGCAAAGTTGGTATGGTTGCTTAATTGTGGCCAATGTATATAATCCTTTGGAGTGGTGCTACCCACTATAACAGGTTAATAGAAATGGCACAAAAAGGATAGTGTTTTGGTGCACCAGTCTAGAGTTCTATTAAAATATAACTTTCAATATAGCTATTAAAATAAATATGCACAAACACAGTGAAATATTAAATCAGTATAAATTCTGTGTCAGGGACTATTCAACTGACAAATATAGAGAGTCTTAGAAGATGTACTCAATATATACCAGATGCCAATATTTTTAAAAACTCTATTTTTTGTCTAGAAATATTAATGACTGGTTACTTTACTATTACAATTGTTTTGAAACACTGTAGCCTAGTTTTAGACAAATTTGCAAAAAACAAATCTATTCTAATAACACCCTCCCTAGGTGATATTGTATGAATGTATCAGTGTAGCAATATCTTCCTAAGATCTAATACCTCCCTATGTAGTCGTAGATACTGCATTAAATCAATGCACTTTATTTCCTACTACTGTTGAATGCTGTTGTAATAAAATAAATATTTCTATTACTATGTATAAAAGTCGTCTGTGCATTGATGCAACCAAACTCCTCACATGAAAGTATAATGGACTCAGAGCTGATCGTTTATAAAGAATACAGTGTTACAATATACGTATGAACAAACCGACTGTCACTATAGTTGTACTGCTAAAAAAAATCAGCTATAAGTTGTTCATGCTGAAAGAACATATGGAGATATACCATTTAGCTGCACACATCAGATGTTAATATCGTTGTATATCTATGTTTATAATACGGGTGTTAATGGCTCAGAGCCACTAGTGGGGAAAAGTCCTGCACAGCCTTGAGGGCTGAAGTATCTTGGCAAGATGCGGCTGTATAATTGTGATGCAGCCTTTGGGGCCTGTCACAGCCTCTGGGCTGATTGAGGCCTGAGGGCCGGTAAGCTGTGGTGTGGCCTTTGGGCTGGTAGCAGCCTCTGGGCTGGTTGAGGCCTGTGGGCTTATAAGTTCTGATGTGGCCTTTTGGCCGGTAGCAGCCTCTGGGCTGGTTGAGGCCTGAGGGCCTAAAAGCAGTGATGCAGCCTTTGGGCCAGTAGCAGCCTCTGTGGTGGTTGAGGACTGTGGGCCTATGAGTTGAGATGTGACCTTTGGGCTGGTAGCAGCTTTTGGGCTGGTTCGGTCCTGTGGGCCTATGAGTGGTGATGCGACTTTTGGGCCGGTAGCAGTCTCTGGGCTGGTTGTTGCCTTGAGGGCAGAACGGCTTGGCAGGAGGATGTTGAGTTGCTACCAGTGTTGCCAGAAGTGCCCTGGATTGCACACTTGGACCGCTGAGTTGCAGCCAATGTAGCTGGGTTGACACTGGTGCCGGACACAGACTGGCGCATCAGGTGGAGAAAGTGCACCGTGCCACCTAAATGACACAAGCAGCATGAGCAGGTGGAATGCAGACTGTGCTGCCTGTATGGGACAAATGGCAGTAGATAAACACAGAACCCAAGAATGCTCATCAGGTCCATACCCTTTCCAGTGGACCAGGAACTGAAGATGTCCATGAGAAAATCTAGAGTCCAGAACCTTCTCCACCACAAGCTCTTGGAGCCCCTGGACGAGAACTGGTGGAGGTCTGACTGGATGTCTAGAAGTGAACCTGGAGTAAAAGAACAGTGGTTTGAGAAGAGAACAATGAAATGTGCTGTTGATTCTAAGGGTCTTTGGTAACTTCAGCCTGATGGCTACGGGATTGATCAGGGCAATGATGCAAAATGGCCTGATGTATTTTGGTCCCAATTTCTGTGACCTCTGGTGCAGATTGATATACCTAGAAGACAGCCACTCCAGACCACCAACCCTGAAATTACATGGTCTCCGATGCTTGTCTGCCCATGCCTTGGATCACCCAGACACTTGAAGGAGAGCCTGGTGTACCTTCTTCCATACTGACCATAGCCTTGACACAGAAGAAGAGACATGAGTTCCCATTGCAGGAGGCTCGAATAAATTACTCCTAAGATGTGTCCCATAAGTGCAATAAAATGGAGAGACAGAGGATACAGGATGGCAGGAATTGTTGTTTGTGAATTCTGCAAAGGGCAGAAGTGGCACCCAATCGTCTTGACATTTGGAAATGAAGTGGCGGAGGAACTGTTCCAATGACTGATTGGCCCGCTCCATCTGACCATTAGACAGTGGATGGTATCCAGAGGACAGGCTGACGTTGATACCCAGATCGGCACAGAAACATCTTCAAAACCGAGCAAAGAACTTTGTACCATGATCCGAGATGATGTCTACTGGAAGTCCATGGAGCCTGAAGATATGGTGAATAAATAGTGTAGACAACCCCTTAGCAGATGGTAACTTGCTTAAGGGAATAAAGTGCACCATTTTGGAGAACTGATCCACTACAGTCCAGATGACAGAGCAATGTGAGAACATTGGCAGGTCAACAACAATGTCCATAGCAATATGGACCATGGCTTAGAGGGTGTAGGAAGAGGACACAGCAGCCTTTGAGGAGAGGTCCGGAGAGTCTTATTTCTCGAGTAGACATCGCATGCCAAGATGAATTCCCGAGTGTCCCATGACATGGACTGCCACAATACAGAATGGGACATCAGCTAGCTCTGGCAATGCCATGATGACCCCCCCATCTTGGAAGAATGAAAATCCATCAGCACCTCCTTGCACAGTCTCTCAGGGACAAAGAGCACTCCAGATGGAGACTAACAAGGGGCTTCAGACTGGCATGAGCTGAGAGAATCTGCCAAGGTCCTGGTCACAGCAAAATGGATTCTGGAAGTCGGCATATTGTTCTCTTCTGAGGCTCTTGTAGGTTGAGTGATGGAAAAACTTTGACATAGGGCATCCGCCTTGATCTCCTAGATCCAGGTCTGAACGAGATCACATAATTATTCAAGTATAGAACAAGGCCCAGCGGGCCTGTCTCGCATTCTGCCTTTTTGCAGTCTCAATCTAGGCAAGATTCTTATGGTCTGTGAGAACCGTCACCACATGATTAGCCCCCTCTAACCATTGCCTCCAGCCCTCAAAGGCCCACTTGATGGCCAAAAGCTTTCGATTGCCCACGTCATAGTTTCTCTCCATGGTATCAAACTTCCATGAGAAAAAGGCGCATGGGTGAAGCGTGCCATCTTTGACATCCTTCTGTGACAGGATAGCACCTACTCCAACTTCCAATTCATCAACCTCAACAATGAAGGGAAACTCAGGATTGGGATGCCGGAGGACAGGAACTGACACAAAAGCCTCTTTCAAGATACTAAAGGCCTGAATAGCCTCAGGAGACTAATTCGCAACCTCTGCTCCTTTCTTCGTTAACTTCACAATGGGTGACACAATCGAGGAGAAGTACTTATTGAACCTCCGATAATAATTAGCAAAGCCCAAGAATCACTGGATGGCTTTCAGCATTGTGAGTTGTTACCAATCCAAGATGGCTTTTACTTTTCCAGGATCCATAGAGAAGCCTTGCGAAGAGATTATATATCCCAAGAATGACACCTCCTTCACATCAAATTCGCCCTTCTCAACTTTGGCATATAGGTTGTTGGTCAAGAGTCTTTGTAAGATCTGCCGCACGTGCCCACGGTGTTCATCTACAGACTTTCAATAGATGAGGATGTCGTCTAAGTAATCCACTGGAAAGACTCCCAAAAACTCCCTTAGAACCTCATTGATGAAATCTTGGAAGACGGCTGGGGCGTTGGAGAGGCCAAACGGCATGATGAGGTATTTAAAGTGTCCAGAATGCGTGTTGAATGCCGTCTTCCACTCATCTCCTTTTCTGATGCGAAAGAGGTTGTATGCACCTCTAAGATCTATTTTAGAAAAGATGGAAGCCTCTCACAGTTGGTCAAACAGAACGGAGATGAGCGGTAAGTGATACGCATTTCTGACTGTGATCTGATTTAGTCTACAGAAGTCAATGCAGGGTCCGAGGGATACATCTTTTTTCTCCACAAAGAAAAATCTCGCTCCCACTGGGGATTTAGATGGACGAATTAAGCCTTTCTCCAGGGCCAGTATGGACAAGGCATATAATCAGCCTTTGGGAAGTCTGGCACCTGGCAGCAAATCAATGGCGCAATCAAAGGAATGGTGAGGAGGCAGGACATCGGCTTTTTTCTTAGAAAGAACTTTGGCTAGGTCACAGTATGGAGCCAGAATAGAAGGAGCAACAGCAGCAGCATCTAGCCGGATAGGCCTAGACAGACATTGGAGGAAGCATGGCGTACCCCATTCCAGAATTTTACCGGTCTGCCACTGGATCACAGGGTTATGCTTCTTCAACCAGGGTGACCTCAAGACCACCAGAGCCAGTGGACACTGCAAGAGCAGAAAAGAGAGTTCTTCACGGTGGAGAGCCCTGACTGACAGCTGCACATGAGGAGTCTAATAAAGCACTGGGACTTTGGAAAGACTGGATCCATCCAATCCAATTACTGACACAGGTGTGGACAATGACAGCGGAGTCAGACCCAGTGTTTAGAAAAAAGACAAATCCATAAAATTGTGTATTGGACAGATGAATGAGTGCATGGACCAGGACAGAATTCTCTTGGGAGACAGATGCAAGGCCTAGATGAATCTCCCCAAGTTCACCTAGACCTTGCCTTTTCATGATTTCAGAGGGCAAAGCTGGGCCACATGACCTTTACCTCTGCAGTAAAAGCATAAGCCCAAAGAATGTCTCCTGTGATTCTCCTCAGGGGGAAAGCGAAATGCATGGGTTCATCAAAGTCAGGTGGCGTAGTCCATAACGGAGAACGAGGGGCTTGAGGAAGTAACTTCTCCATTCTGTGTTCCCGAAGCCGTCGATCAACATGAATGGCCAGGCTCATGAGATCGTCCAGAGAACTTGGGTCTGGATATTGGACCAGGATATCCTTGATTTCGTCTGACAAGCCCCACTGGAACTAACTACACAAAGCCGGATCATTCCACATAGAATTGACAGCCCATTTGCAGAACTCTGTGCAGTAATCTTCTGCAGCTCTACTCTCCTGTTTAAGGGATCCGAGGCTTGCTTCTTCCAAAGCTGCCTTATCTGGGTCATTGTAGAGTAGTCCTAGTGCCTTGAAGAACACATCCACAGTCAAAAGAGCTGAACTGGAGGATGGGAGCCCAAAGGCCCAAGTTCGTGGGTCACCTTGTAGCAGGGAAATTACAATGTCTACTTGCTGGGACTCTTCTGTTTAGGCTCCATTATAGTGGATGCAGTGGCACCATGGGTTTCCTCCACTCGGAGAGACAGTTCCTGCACTTTTTGTGTCAAAATCTGGATCTGGCTAGCCAGGATCTGAGCTGGATTCTGACTGGGGTATATGATGGAAAAGATCACAAACCCTGCGGATATATAATTTATATTTTGGCCGGTGATGATGTTAAGGGCTCAGAGCCATTAGTGGGGAAAAATCCGCACAGCCTTGAGGGCTATAGTATCTTGGCAAGATGCGGTCATATAATTGTGATGTGGCCTTTGTGGCCTGTCACAGCCTTTGGTCTGATTGAGGCCTGTGGGCCTATAAGCTGTGATGCGGCATTTGGGCTGGTAGCAGCCTCTGGGCTGCTTGAGGCCTGAGGGCCTAAAAGTAGTGATGCGGCCTTTGGGCCAGTAGCAGCCACTGGGCTGGTTGAGGCCTGTGGGCCTATAAGTTGTGATGCGGCCTTTGGGCCGGTAGCAGCCTCTGGGCTGGTTGTTGCCTTGAGGGCAGAATGACTTGGCAGGAGGATGCTGAGTTGCTGCCAGTGCCACCAGGATGACATTGGCAATGGTGCACTGGATCGCACACCAAGGATGCTGAGTTGCTACCAGTATTGCCGGGATGACACTGGCGACAGTGCGCTGGATTGCGCACTTGGACCGATGAGTTGCAGCCAATGTTGCTGGGTTGACACTGGTGCCGGACACAGACTGGCGCTTCAGGTGGAGGAAGCGCACCTTGAAACCTAGATGACACAAGCAACACGAGCAGGTGGAGTGCAGACTGCGCCACCTGGATGGGACAAATGGTAGTAGTAGAGAAACACAGTAGACTGGCTCTGGAACTCAACTGGAAAATAGGAGACTGGAACAACCGGGAGTATGAGAAACTCTATCACTGGCAAGGAGTGAAGGGCTGGCTGGAATTTAACAGAAACAGGGCCCAACTAGAGCATGTCTCCCTAATGACAGATTATTTAGCACCTGGGCTCTGTTCAGACAGGAGAATCAATCAGTGTGCACCTGATAGTGCACACAGACAGGCAGTAATTAGTGCAGAGGCTCAGCAGCAACCCAGACTGGAACTGCAAACAATATGCTGCTAACCTCAGATCCTAACAGGAGGATAGAGGAGACTTCAGCGAATGCTTGTCCGGCGTTCACCCCGCACAGAATTGGAAGCGCGGTGGCATGTGACAATGGGGCAGAATGGGAGTCTGGGTTCTCAATGCAGTGGTCAGGTGCTGAAACTTATCTTCACATTATTCAAGCTTCTTTTACAGGTATATGATTTGTTCATTCACAATGTATATGGGCTCACCTTCATACAGCTACTGATTTGTGGCAGTGAGAGAGTCAAAGTCTGCAATGAGGTGGTGTAGTGTGTGAGCCTATATTGCCTTAAAAAATTACATACATACGGCACTCTGCAGAAACTTTTACTTCAATATTAAGTGGGTTAGAGGAGAAACATCCACTATGCAGGCATGCGCTTCTGCCCGTTATGCATTCTATAACATGAAACACAAGGATCCAATTCTATGTGTCAAACAATGAGCTTGTTCAAAAGGCTATCAAGAATCAGCTACAGTTAATTCTACTGATTATTAGATTGCATGATACTCTCTCATTCTCTGTAAGCTGTCTCAGGCACACATTCGGCCAACTAATGATCTGAAGCAATGAAGGAGTTTACTCCTGCAGTGACACCAGTGGCAAACGCAGGATTTCTAGAAGGGGGTTTCCAAATGCCTGATTTAGAGCGAGTGTGGCCAGTGCACGAAGAGGGTATAATTATCACTTATCCAGCTTTAATATGCGTCATACAAAGTGTATTGTGTGTCATAATTCCAGCATATACAGGACCAGTGATCACAGTAAGCCATTAGATGTGGCAGTAGGTCCATCCTGCCTGAGCTGAATGGTTTTATTTTAGATGTGGGCACCATTCCAGAGTATTAGAGCAATTCTGGGAGTCTGGGGGAGCAGCAGAATAATCTAGCACTACCCTGGACATATATGTACATATTGGGCTCTATAGCAACGTATACAGTGAATGTTTTCCAGATCTCCTAGGTGGTGCACAGGTTATTTATTACTGACTGATACATGTTAAAATATCCACAGGTGGTGCTAATTATTTAATTTGTGATACTGTGAAGAACATGCAGCACTAGTAAAATTCTATTAATTACTATTTCTATTGTGGTCATGGTGTGGGTTTGGGGGGGGGGTTCCAGGCAGATGGAAACCCCCCCTGCGTTTGCCTAAGGACACGATCAGGTATGAATGTTAGTTGGTGAGAACAATCATTCATTTCCTCTGCTCTCTAATCCCACTGTGCTTTGGGCATACAGTCAGCCCTGAACATGTAGCACTAAGTGGAACTGAGGTGAGTGCACAGATAATACAACAGTATAGGGGCATTTAATGCTAAATGTGAAATGTCCCCGGCACACTCTGATGTACATTTCACCTATAGCTTATTTATGGAGTGTATTAGTATAAAGTTGCAGACAGGCAACTGCCAAAAGATGCAGCAGTGGCCGCTTCTAAGTCCACCTCTGAATCAGCCCCTAGATGTGGGTATTCGCTCACTTGCTGAGTTGTATGTACCTATGCGACCACAACCCTATCTATACATTTGTTCAAGTCATCATCATTATCAGCCCTATAGCTGGGGCCAGAGATCCATATGGAATCTGATGCATCTCTGCATATGCAAAACTCAGCATAGCCTGCAGGTTCAACTACAGTACATGCCCTTGACATGCTCTCCTTCACTTAGCCTATGGACAAAAGGTCCATTGTCAGATGACATACTGTAAAAAGAGCATCCAGACTGATGATTTTAAATACATTGCCTAATTCCGTATTTCTTGTGTCTGTGTATCAGACACATCAAACCAAATACATTTATACCCCCCAAAAAAAGTCTTTGATTGTGTCTTGATAAACACATCAGTTATCTTCTTTTTTGGAGGAGCATTTTGTAGACAAACCTTTCTTGTGCTTTCCTTAACAAACAAGTGTATTTCTCTAATGTTGCATTGCAGTTTTAGTAGTGGATTTCAGACTGATTGTCAATGTTCATGGTCATAAGTTTCTTGCAGCATTTATCAAATGTAAGTTATTTCAGAATGTTTGACAACCATATCCCTTCTTTAATTGCTTCTCAAAGTGAGATGTGTTCTGCATCACTTACAGTATTGACAGACAAACCGTATGTTGCTTTCAAGTTTTTTTTTTGCTGGTTGGCTGTGGATTTTCCTATCACATTATAACGCAATGCTGATCTTTGGCACATTGAAAATACCAGAGTACACTCAGACATTTTTCAGATTTCTTCTGAGTTCAGTAGTTATGGTTGAAACAATGCTAGTAATGAACTGCAAACTCTACATCATCTCTTTTGCCCTGGGCACGTTACGCATTGTTCCCCTCACAAACTCTGCTTCTTCTGATGAGTACTGTAATACTGTAACTTATTTTTTATTTCACTGGTTTATCTGTAACAATCAATCTGTAGTATTTGGGATGTAGTCATAATCCCTGCTGTCAGGATGCCAGCGCTCAGAATGCCGGCATCGGAATCTCAACACCAGAGAGAATCCCGGTGCTGGCTTCCCAACAGCAAGTAATGTGGTTAGGGAGAGGGTTAGGCACTAGGCGGAGGGTTATGGTTAGGACAGGGGCGTATTAAGAGAGGAGGGGGCCCGTGTTCATTCCCCTTCCAGGGCCCCCTCCACTCTCCCTGGCAGCTGGCAGCAGACTATGTGTCTAACTGCCGACTGCAGCATCAATAGACTTTGGGCACTAGAGTGTGCCCAGAGTCTATTGTGCATGCACAGGTCCCCAGGAAAATGGCGCTGCCACCCATTTCCCACCAATTTTCTCACTGCACATGCATGAAACACTGAAAAAATGTCCGTGGCACCCATTTTCCCACACTTTGTGCAGAACTGACACCCAATGCGGGACCTCGGAGAGGTAAATATTAGATAATATGGGTGCAGGGTGTGCGGTGTGGGCCCCCCTGGGTTAGATTTTAGAGGGAGCAGTTTAGGATTAGGCACTAGGGTGGAGGGTTAGATTTAGGCACTATGGGGGAGGTTAGGTTTAGGGTGCAGGAAGGGAGGGTTATGGTTAGGGCAGTTTTTCACAAACTTTTTTGAATCATGGCACCCTAGTGTATCAGCATTGTTTTCATGGCGCCCCTAAGCCAAAAGTTTGTTATTGAGAAATTCAGAAAAAAATGTAGGGAAGTAGTAAAGTGAAGTAAATTGTGCTTACCTGTCATCCTTAGGTTTGGTTATATAGTGGTGGACAGGCTTGTGCTTCATTTTCTGCACATATTTAAATTACAGTGACCATAAAGATTTTGATTTGGCGCTGGACCACCAACCTGAGGCACCTCTGCAAGTGTCCCAATGCACCCCAGGGAAACGCGGCACACAGTTTGGGAACCACTGGGTTAGGGGGTTAGGGTAGGTGTACTTACTTGTAGGCATTGGGATTGTAACCCAGTCTGGATGCCATCACTAGCATCCCATACCCAACCCCAGTATTTTATATAAGTGATTCACAACCATCTTTTTCCTCTGTCACTGCTAATGTCAATTTATAATATTCTTTTCACCCAAATCCTTAAACTGAACCTTGCTTTGTGAGACTTCTGTTGTCAACAAATGCTTAACCAGGTGCTGCTGTTAATATATCATCATCATCATCATCATCATTTTATTGAAAAGTATTACAACTATAATAATTAGGCTTAATTTACCCACACGCAGAATAATGTATAGTATATACTGGGCACAGTTTTATTATCCCTATCAGGCTTTGAGTAAATGCTTGTGTCTGTTACTTCTTAATCTGCTCTTGCACATATTATCTGCCTTCCTGGACATGCTAACAGCCCCAATGATGTTATACACTTTGCCTCTTGATGACACACCAATCCCTTACTACAGAGATGTAAGCTACAGTACCTACCAGATGTAAATGGAGCTCAAGCATGTAATTCTGGGTAAGAAATCCCAGAAATTCCACAATCCAAAAGTCGAACCACTAGTCTGCAGTGTGTAGGCTTGGCCACCCTCTTAGGTACGCTATCTGTGAATTTCATTGCTCTGTTTATCAAGAAAGGAATGGTCTGTGCTGATAAACTTAGAGATTATGTTTCAGTTCAGAATACATCCAAAAAGACATTCTTCTATAACAGGAATTCCAATGTTATAGCTTATTCATACAGGATATGATGTAATAATGCATTCCTTTTAAGGGAGAAGATTTATTTAAAACTGTGCTTACAACAACCCTGGACATTCTGGAAGGCTAAAATGAAGGCTGTTTAATACCAAAAATAATACATCATGATGAGCAGACACCTGTCAATATTGACACAACCTTTTAAAAGGATGCAATCTATGACAGCAAAGGTATTCACTAGAGCCTGCTGCAAGGAGGGATGGACGTGGCTGCTTTGCTGTACAGGTCTTCTGATCTCATAGAAGATTATTGATGAAGTGGATAAACATAATAAAGTGACAGGGTAATGCAAATTAGAGATGAGCGGTTTGAGTTTGACTTGTATCTTTGCGCCAAGTTGCGATTTTAGAACGAGGCAAAGCCCTATCTTTCATGGACAAAGGTGATGTTTTGGCTCTTTCTAAGATCTGAACTTGACAGGAAGATCCAAACCAAACTGCTCATTTCAAAATCAAATGAATAACACTGTACAGAGTAAAAAAAACAATTAGACTTACTTTTTGATGGGTGCTGTGCTTCCCAAAACATTTCTCACTGTGATATTTCCTTATCCTTAATCATAAAAAATAAGATGAAGATGAAAATAGTGTAATATTGACACAATAATAACATCCAAGTGTCCAATATAAAAGAGTTCTTTAAATGCTGCCTTCAATTAGTGATCAGTATTTTAATGTGCTCAGGGCCTGAATCAGTATGGATAGCAATTGCGATCGCAGCTGCGTAATCGCATGCAATGAAGCTGCAAAAAAATATTTTTTTGCCTGCCACAGCTCAGCCAGCATAGAGACGCCCAATGCTGCTTTCTCACATCTGTAATACCTTGTAGTGCTGCATATACATTGGTACCATCGAAGCACATCAGCCAGTCATGCACAATTACAGCAGGTCTGACCTGTCACATAAATTGCAAGTCTCGTTGCACACAGTGAGTACTCAAGCTGCATATGCCATTGCCTTGGCTAATTTACGCACCCCCATGCTGCAACAGCGTTCAAATGGACAGGCCTGCATTTCTCCAACCACTCCCTCGTCACCACCCGAAGTACTCACGGCCTGTCACTCGCTCTGCAATGGATACCTAACTGAGTGCGTAATCACAATGTGATTGCAGCACATGCGCAGTGCGGTGCATAAGCATGCGCAGTACTGATTTATCGGCCTATCTGCGTAGGTAGCTGCAGTTGCATACACTGCTGAATCGGGCCCTCAGTTCCTCTTACTAGCTCCATGTAATTAGAAGGCATATCTCAAGATCTTTAAGCTTCTCCCTTTCAATGATCTTTTTGATGGTAATTTGACTATACATTACCATAAAAGAAACTAAAAGCTCCAAATAGTGATGTACTGTACCTTCAGTCTTTGAACATATTGCATTTAATGGTTATAGTTACAAATAGTTAAAACTGTAACAGCATGTGTAAAATGTTGCTTTAAGATTTGCCAGGTTTCATACCAGATAAACAGAGAAACAGTAACATCAAAAGTTCTGCACTCAGAGTCACAGGTCCAGCTACAGGCTCCGTGAGCTTCTGTTCCCTGTCCCTGTTTATATTGGACACCCCAAAACATTTGTCAAGTTTAAAAAAATAATAATTTCTTGTCTGGTGTAAAAAAACTGCACATTAAAGGTAACAGTCTCTGTTTTCCTTACTCATTGTTGTTGCATGATCACATGATATTGTCACAGGTAAGTTGAACAACAGTATATTTACTCCTGTCCTGGTGTGAAAACTAAAACCAACCATGGATTAGTCATGAGAAGAGCAGGATCAGCAACCCAGTACTAATGCTGCAACTGCTGCCAGTCATAATACTTCAACATCTACTAAATGTGGCCTCCTTCCATCATTTCTGTACCTTCTGCAAATGTGAGGATTAGCAGCAGTAAAAGTAATTATGGGAACATGGAAATTAAGAATGCTACTGTGGAAGTGCAGCAGGATAAGGAAGAATTTTGAACCTAATAAGTATGTTGACAATGCGTGTGTTGGGCAAGAACAAGTTGATGAAATTCAGGAGGAGGATGTTGTTTGTATCAAAGTAAATCAGCCACCAGTATGTTTATAGTTTAGCTACCATCATACTACCACAGTACTATATCATGGCAACAGAGTGAATCCATACTAAGGGCCCAATGCAGAGATGGACGGATTTGCAGAGCCGCACACAAGTGGCTGTGTAAATCCATCCATCTCAGATACAAATGCAGAAGGAGGTGTCAGACATTGCATTTGCGATCCCATCACTGCGACCTACTGTATGTTGCTAGCTGGGATCACCATCACAACCATCAGTTGCTCCTTTGGTCAGGCTATGGGAGCTGAAGCTTCCCTCAGCCTGACTGGGTGCTGGTCACGTAAGGTGATTCATGTACGATAACACACAATCAAGAAACAGCACATAGCAATTAACCATATAACTACTTATCAACACCCCCTCTCGCTTAGAAATATCTTATATTTTCTCAAAATCTTTCTATAATAAAATATAATAAACAAGCAATAATAATAGCAAACATCATTAATCATAACAGTTTAGCCAATGTTTCAATGAAATGCACTCAGTGCTTGTGATATAAGTCCTTTAGTGAGTATATTTGCAATATCTTACTCAATATATAGTTCACAGTAATTAACTTGACCAGCTTATCGCTGTGCCTGCTAATCAACTAGGTGTCCAGTATTAGAATGTATGTTGTCTTTATCTGTTCCCCAGTCCTAATCATAGAATATAAAATGTTTTAACATTTTAGTCTTAGAAAAGAGAAGCTTTAATGAGCTAGTACCGTTTAGGTATCGCAAGATCTTCTTACCCACTAACCAATGCTGTTTTCTAGGATTCAGTGAAAACTGGCTAACACGATTCACTGCATGTGTGATGTCCGGGCGACTTCCAACATTTGCATACTTTAGCCTCCTAATTGCATTTTGGTTTGGGATGGCTCTCATCTCTATTTCTGATTCTGTAGTTGGCGACTTGTTTCTAGTTAGTCTTGTACTTTTGTCAACAGGAGTATACACCAGCTTGTCAGTAGTACAGTTTCAATATAGTTTTACTGATCTATACTGATAGTTCCAGCCTTTAGATTTTGTATAATCTAATACTCAGCAGGTGATTTGCAGGATCTAGGGCTTTCAATTAAATTTTTTCTCTTAAAAGTCTCTTTACATTTTCAGTATTACTTTTTTGACCAGCTAGAAGCAAATCATCCATGTACACAATGATAAAGAATAGCTTTCCTTCTATGGCAGAGGTTCCCAAATGCGGCCCCTCAAAGCTCCCCAACAGTTCAGGTTTTAGAGATATCCTTGGTTGAGCACAGGTGACTTAATTAGTACCTCAGTCAATTTGATTCAGCCACCTGTGCTAAACCATGGGTATCTCTAAAACCTGAACTGTTGGGGAGCTTTGAGGGCAGTGTTTGGGAACCTCTGTTACATGGTTTTGTGGTATAGATAATGATCTGTTTCTGATCTTTCTAAAGCTGGCCACGCATCTAAAGATTATCTGTCCAACCAGCCAACTAGTTGATTGGTTGGAATGAAAACCTGGTAATGAATGATGATCAGCAACTTGCTAATAAATGCCAGAAAACAGATGAAAATGGTCGTCAGACAAGTTTGTTAAATGTTTGATCTAAACAATTTGTTCAAACAACAGTTTTTATACATTTTCCGGCGTTTGGGAGCAAATTGATGATTGTCATTTGCTTTAATCCCTTACCAGATTTTTATTCCAACCAATCAACAAGTTGGCTGGTTGGATGTAAGTTGGTCTAGTGTGAGGCCAGCTTAAGTCCATTTCTAGCAACACAATGTCTAGTTTGATGTACTAACATCTGCCACTTGTTTTAAACAGTCTAATTATTTATTTGTAGGCATGCAGTACTTTTCCTTCTCGAAACAAAGTTTATCATAGTGCTCTGGTGGCACCAAAAAGATTTCTTCAGCTGGTTCACCATTAAGAAATGTTGAATCAAAGTCTACTGTAGTTGATATATGAGTAGTAAGTCATATTGTGCAGATATAGCAATTATCAAACGTAGGTTACTGTATCTTGTAACAGGGGAGCACACTTCACCATAGTTAATTTTGTGCAATAGATCCATCTATATTTAGTTTTCTACAGAAAATTCATTTTTGTTTTCCAGTGGGTAGGTCTATTCACAATAGTCCAAATCCCATTTTCATCTAAAGATGCATTTCATTATCTACAGCAAACTTTCATATGGACCACTCATTACTTAATCTTGCTTCTTCTAAACTTTGCAGCTCTGAGAATGCAATATTGGCAAATTCTTCATTATATCTCTTTGGAGGTTTCCTTTTGTCATGTGTTGTTGAAATCATTATTTACTTCTTGGTTAGAAGTATTGGTATTCTGCAGTACAGTACTGTAGTTCATGCATTACACATTTCTCACAGTTTGACTCATGAAAATTGGCAAGTTTTTTCGTTAGCAATGTCCCAAAGTCTATATTCCTTGCTCTCAAGACAATATCCAAGAAAAATACAGTCTTGAGATTTGTATTCCAACATGTGTCTACTTTCTTTTGGAATATGTACATAAGCTTTCCAACCAAATACTCTTAAGTGACTTATGTCAAGGTTCTTAATGGTCAATGGTTCAATCAGATTTTTAAATTTCACTGCAACTGTGGATGCATTGTTCCATGATTTTCACCTTTACTTACACCATTTTGTTCTGGTTCTGACATATACGACATGGTTAGCTGATTCTTGATCCCATATTTTCTCATGAAGTCCAAAAAAACTTTTGTTTAGGTACTCTCCTCCATTGTTGGATCTTAAAGTCTTTAATTTGTAATCAATTTGAGTTACTTCTAAATTCTTGTAATCCTCAATTTTTTTAATTACTTCACTTTTTGTTCTTAGGCTCTATAGTACACATCTAGTAGTGTCATGAAATAACTGAATCCACTAAACAATTCATGTTCCATAGAACCACATATATCGGTGTGTGCCTCTGCTCTAGTTGCTAATTTTGGGGCATTGGGTTTGCTTACCTTTGATGGAAATGTCACACATTGGATAATCAGGATTGCTTATAGTCATTCTTGTTACCATACCTTTATAAAGATGTTGTACATTATCATACCCTGAATGTCCCACTCACCCATGAAACAGTTCAATATTTTAACTACATTCAGCAGCAGTCTTTTCTTAACACTGTTCAGTATCTAAGACATAAAGTTGCTGGTATCGGGTAGCTGTAGCTAATATTGTCCTTTTTTATTGCACACAGCACACTTGCCTTCTGCAAAGTTTATTTTGCAGTTTTTATTCTCAAGGATACTGATGGTGATTAAGATAGTTCCAAGGTCTGGTACAAATAAAACATCTTCAATATTTGTGACTACAGTTTTCCATTTCATATTTAGGTTTACTGTAATTGTCCTGACTTTAGATGATGTGAGGACTTTGTCTCCGATTCCTCTGACTGTAATGGATGTAATGAGTGCATAAACCAGCAATCTCTCCTATGACTCTCTGCTGTGTTCAAAGTTGATTTGCTTTTGTTATAAGGCCTTTTCTGCATACCACTTTGTTCTTTTAGTCTGCCATTTGAAGCCTTGTGTCCTACTTTCTAGAAAATAAAGCATTTGTACTTTGTTTTTTTAAACTTAATGTCCTTAGTATATAAGCAGATGTTCCAGCAATATTGTCCACAGTTATCTACTCCTGGAATTGTAGCAGTTTTGCCCTTACAATATCAGTATATAATACAGTGGTATTTGACTCCAGGGCTACTACCAGAAAATTTAATTTTGGGGTCAGGTTCTGTAACATAGCCAAATCAACCTTTGTTGTCTACCTGGACTGCAACAGATGCCAATTGTTGGGTGATGAACAACTTATTTATGTATTTATTCATGTCTTTCCACTAACTTAATTTAGTCCCTTACAAAGTGTGTTTGAGGTTTATTCTCCTCATATGACCCTTAACTTTATAAGCTGTTTGCAGGGCTACCTACATGTCTTTTGCTGATGCCTTCCCATTGGTAATGGGATAAGCTTGCTTTTTGAAAGTGCCAATGGTTTCAATGGCTCTACCCACCTCATCAGGATTGGGATTGTCTCCTGTATCAGTCATGACCTTCCACAGCTTCTCATGCTAAGACTGCATTTCTATAGTGAATTTCCAAGTAGAGTAGTTCTCTGAGCCTTAAAATTTTATGAAGGTCACACTTGCACTTGGAGTATACATTTTCACCTTCAATATGAAGTTGCAATCCCATTGAATATGTCCTTTACAGCTGCAGTGCTGCACCTATAACCTATTTGTAGATGCCTACAAGTTGGTAGGTGCATAGCCAAAACCAAAACATTTGAGGGTGGATTTGCCAAAACCAAAACACAGGGTTCCGTGCACAACTCTAGTTGAAAGTGTCACTGTTTTGTTTTGTAATATTTTCCATTACACATTTCATTGTCAAGTGTACACAGTACACACAAACACAAAGCCATGACTAAAACTGCATAATGGAATCTCAATTACTTAAGGTTAGTTTCAGTTAGCCACTTATGACTAGGGAGTATAAATCTTATCTAGGGAATGGAAACATAAAACTACCTAATATAAATTGCCTAACAGAAGATAACTTAGTCTAATTTATAACTGACCAGATGACTACATCTGTAGGCAGGGTTGTGTAGAACTGTACATCAAGTGGGCACAGGGGGTAGTTCAACGTTTTAATTGAATATGCAATTCATGACAAACATTGAAATAAAAGATTTATTTTGCAATACTAGAAGGGGTGAATGTTCCCTCAAAACATTAAGTTGGGTACATGTGTACCCAGCCATGCGACTGGTTACTCCCCACCGATGGTCAGACATATTGGATGACTGATACACACTAGATGATCCGGTGCCCAATTGCCCAATATGTTGGCCCCTGCCGCATCCCACTGCATGGGGTTTTCAGCCACATCATCAGGTTGAGCTGCATATAGGGCCGACCGGACGATGTGGCTGATGACCACACAATAGCATGCACCGCACAACTTAGTGGGTACACATTAGATGATTTTGATGATTTGTTGTTTCGATCCATCGAAATCGGGCAAATCGCTCAAAAAATCATCTAGTGTGACTGTGTACCCAGCTTAAGACTGGTGCATATCTCCAACATTATTTAATTTTCAGTTTATACAGAACATCTAAAAAGATTAGAATTTAAACAAGCATAATAAACTTTACTTATAAGTGATATATAATATATATATTGTATATTTCCTTATTACAAAACTGGCCTGATAATCTCCACACTCCCCATACTTAGGTATGAGGATGTAGAAATGAGAGATGTGTGCTGGACCATTTTTACTGGTTTTGGTTCTAATTAGTAATGCGGTTTTGGTTTTGCCAAAATGCCATGACTATTTTTGATTTTGGTTTTTGATTTTTTTTCAAAATTTTACAAAAAAAGCTAAAATCACATCATCTGAGCCTTTTTTGTTCTTGAAGTATTATTAACCTCAATAATATTAATTTCCACGAATTTCCAGTCGATTTTGACCACCTCACAGTGCACAATATTGTTTTCATTCAGTTTAGCCCAAAAGGTTGCACCAAGCTATTTGGCTGAATAAGCAATAACAGTGGGTGGCACAAATATATGGCAGTTCAACTTCCAACATGGCACATCATGAAACAAATGTTTTCATTAATTAAGAGGCCTGAGGGAGATGGAGTATGTAGTTGAAGACAAGGAAAGGAACAGTTGATTTGTAGTATATTGAATACATTTTTTTTATTCCAAAGCAAATATATGAGGGAGTAGGGGAGAGCATGGGTGAACAACATGTTCCATATTTTGCCCACAAAATCAACTTTGTGGTTCAGAATATTTGTTAAATTTAAAGGGACATGCAAGAAATGCTGTCTGTGACCATAAACATTTCTGGCCATTTTCAACATTCAGCAACTGCAATTCAAATATTTCAGATGTGGCAGTGTAACTTCCAACATGGCACATCAGGAAACAAATGCTTTTATTAGTAAAGAGCCCTGAGGGAGATGGAGTATGTATGTAGTAAAAGGCAGGGAAAGGAAGGGTTTAATCTTAGTAAATTTAATTTAAGTTTTGGATTCCGAAGCAAATTTATGAGGGAGGAGGGGAGGCATTTACAAAAAATAAGTTTTGTCATTCACATCGATCCTTGCCCCAGTTGAGCTATTCAGTAGTTCCAATTTAAAAACTGCAGGAGATGCTGTCTGTGGCCATAACAATTTCTAAACATTTTTTGCATTCATCAACCATATGTAGAAGATTTCATCACCTGTGGTAGTTCAACTTCCAACATGGCACTTTTAGGAAACAGAATGGCACTGCAGTGGCAGACAGGATGGCCGTTTAATAAACTATATGACCCCATAGAAAAAAAACAAGAATGTTTTCATTAATTAAGAACTAGATCAGAGACCCAAGGGAGATGGCATATATATGTAGTTGAAGGCAGGGAAAGAAAGGGTTAATTCATAAGTTTTGGATGCTGAAGCAAGTTTATGAGGCTGGAGGGGAGGCATTTACAAAGAAAACTGACTCATTCACATCAGTCCTTGCCCCAGTTGAGCTCTTCAGAGCAGCTGCACAATGCATGGCAGTTTAAAAAAATATAGTAGTTCTATGAAACATTGCCACAGACACAGTAGTGGCAGATAGGAAGGCAGTTTAATAAATTAAAAAAATGTCAGTCAGCAATGCCCCAAACATAATGCAGAAAAAAGTAAAAAAAGAAGATGGAATTGTCATTTGGGCCCTTCCACCCACCCTTCTGTTATTTTACAAAGGACATGCACAGTTCAACAAACCAATCACTTCAGCAACAGAGAATGCCACTTGTGGCTGAAGTGATTGGTTTGTTTGGGCCCCCACAAAATAAGCTACTAATAGGCATTAGACAGCTAACAGTATTGTTAATCCTTTCTATAGTTTTAACTGGAAAAGGTAATTTATCTTATCTGATTCCTCACCCTCATCATCCTCACACAATATTAATTAATCTCCACTGGAATCCACCATTACAGGTAACTCTGTATTTTTTTTATGTACTTGGTGGTAAAGGTCTTCCTCATGGAATTTTCAGTTCATTATGAGGAATATCATCTTTTCCACATTTTGAGGAAGTAGCCCCTTCTACGCTGATAAGGTTCACAGCTGTGCTAAAAACTACACCTGAGTACACACTGGTGGGTGGGCAGCTTTGGTAATGCAAAGCCAGTCTGTACAAGGGTCTCCAAATTGCCTTTTTGTCTTCCAGTAGTCAAAGAGACTCTGTGACATGTCTATTTGTATGGTGTCATGAAAATAATCCTCCACCATTCTTTGGATGTGACCATTTCAGATGGAGTCATGGTGGCGATGTAACTAGTTTTTGGCAATTATTTTAGACGTGACAAGAAGTCACAAATTGACTCCTCTGCATCACCACTGGGTCTTTTGGGAAAGCTGAGGTTTTTTCCTGGCAGCTGCCAGAAAAACTGAAGGAGAAGATGTCATTGTGTTGTGTACCACTTTAGCTGCCAACTTGCTCACTAGGAGCTCTTTGCATTTCTTGAGATCTGGGTCAGTTGGAAAGAAAGACACAATGAACGAACTAAACCTAGGATCAAGCACATTCAACAAAATGTAGTGATCCGATTTCAAGACACTGTAAATCCTTGGATCCTGGCAAAGTGAACAAAGGACTTGATCTACAAGGCCGACATACTTAGAGGAATTGCTTTGTTTAATCTCCTCCTTCAATTTCTTGAGCTAATTTTCCAAATGCCTAATTAGGGGAATCACCTGACTCAAGCTAGCAGTGTCTGAATTTACTTCAAAGGGGGCTACTTCGAAGGGTGTTAGCAACTTGCATAAGATGGAAAGCATACTCCACTGTTCTGGACCAATGTCATGGCTTGTTTTACAGCTGTGGATGGCTTTTTGCTATTCATCCATCTGCTAAAGCATATAAAGGGTGGAATTCCACCTTGTTAGCACCTCTTGCTTCAGTTGGTGGCACGGCAAATTTTACTGTTCTTGCAGCTGCTGAAATTTCCTGCATGCTGTGGCTGAAAATCAAAAATGTCCCGATATTTTTTTGGCCACAGACAGCATCTCCTCCATGCCCATGTCATATTTAAAAAACATTGTACCGCCAAGTTGATTGTGTGAGCAAACATAGGATGTGTTTTAATTCACCTAGCTGTAATGCTCTCACAATATTGGTGGCATTATCAGATGTCAGAAATCCTGAGGAGAGTCCAAGTGGGGTAAGCCATTTTGCTATGACATTACTTACTTTTTCTAAGAGGTTGTCAGTGGTATGCCTCATAGTGAAGCCAGTGATACACAGAGTAGCCTGCCTCTGAATGAGCTGGCACTGTTTGTTAGATACTGCAGCTTCTAAGGACAAATCACCCACCAGTGGGCTGTAACAGTCATGTAATCTTTAGTTTGCCCACTACTACTTGTCCACATATCTTTGGTTAGGTGGACAGTAGTTACATTGCCATTTTGTAGGTCATTTATTTTATTTTCCTGGTAGAGCCATTGAATGGCTTTTCAGGTAGAATGGAACTGAGGGCTTGATTTAGAGCCAGACGCTATTTGTGCTCGCTTGTTCAGAAAAAGGGGCCGGCTATTTAAATTGAGCGCTTGCTCTTTGTGGTTTGCTGACGCCTCTATGTCTGAGCGACCAAACAAAAAATGCACTCGCTATTTTGTAAAGACGCCCCCTGGCCGTTCGCATCATACGTTATCTCCGCTAATTATTAGATTAATCGAGTACATCGAAAGGTATCTGAACTGCTCGCAGTGCTTGTGGTTGGATTTTCCTACCGCAATCATGTGAACAGTTCAGGCTAAGAGACAACCAAGTGACGTGGCCGATGACGCTGCTTTGTTAATTATGCACACCTTTAAAATGCCCGTTTTGATCGTTTGGCATGCCTGCATTCGGATCACCACTCCCCATTTTCAAGCACCTTCCCCTGTTACCACCGACAAATGCCTCATCCTGTCACTCAAATTAGCAGGCACTCGCTATTTTGCGAGCACTCAATTTCTGACCGCACTGACTGGTTGGCGCATGCGCATTATGACCCATACGCATGCACAGATGTGCGAACATCGCTCGTAGCGAATGAGTGGCCGCTTACGAGCGGCTTTAAATCAGGCCCTGAGATCTAATTTGGTACCAGAGACACAGGAACACAATTATATGTATGAAACCCACTGCATTAATGGCAGATATTGTATGCAGATCTAATACTAGCATAGCCATGATGGCATCAGTGATCCGCTGTGTGACTGGGTGAGAGCTGTCATACTTGCTTCCCTTTGTAAATGATTGTTTCACAATCAGTTGTTTATTAAAAATACTAGTCTTCTTAGTTCCCTTCTGGGATGACAATACATCTCCAGCAGCAGCAGGCCTAGCGTTTAAGGATTCTTTTGAGGAATCCTGGATAGGTGAGGAGTCGCCTAGCCTTATCAAATTGGATGCAGGACTACCTCCAATCATTACTGTGGATATTGAGTATAAAGGTGTTGGCGGTAGAGATTGCAGGTGCTGGTATGTAGGTGAACTTGAAAGAAGGGAATTAGCTGATGCTGTACTGCTTGTTTTGTTAGTACCAGTTTCTGATCTTGTAAAAAAATTGACATGAGTTTGCTGCAAATGACGTAACAGGGAGGAGGTTCCTAGATGGTTAACATCCCTACCTCTACTTACCATGGTTTTACAAACTCTACAGATGGCTTGACAATTGTTGTCAGAATTTGGGTAAAAATAATTCCACACATCAGTGGTGCATTTGTTGGTCCAATGCCCAGGCATGACAATGGCCATCCTCTTAACTTGGCCTAGAGCTGCTGCCATTGATGCCTGACATACACAAACAACATCCTCTTCTTCAAGATCCTCATTAGCACCTGCGTCAGCTACACAAATATCCCATTCATCCTCTTGCACTTCCTCGGTGGCATCCTCAGTTTCTATGTCATCAGCTATATTTGTGCTGCTCATCACCATATTTGCAGAAGGAGCATAAATATTTGAAGACTGCTTCTCTGCAAGTACAACAGTGTCAGAAATGTCAGGCTCACACATCACACTCAGAGTGTACACTTAGGCCCCAATTCAGAGCCGGACGCTCTGACAGAGTGCTCGCTCTGAATCAGGGCCATCCTTCTTAATGTTAGAGTGGCCTCCTGGCCGCTCGTATAGCTGTCGGTGACCACCCACAGCTATAGAGAGCGGCCAGGAAGATGGTCGCGATGGTCAAGACCATCACCACCATCGGCCTTGCGACCAGACCCTTGTGGTAGGGTCTCATTGCCGTAAGCCCTGGAGTGCTTTTGGCTCTATCAGAGCCGAACGCACTCCCACTGACATCACTTGTTCACATGGGAACGCCTCCGTCTGGCCATCCACACCCCCGGCAGGCCCACCAAAGGGGGCGTGCTGTCACTCACCATCGACAGCATGCCCCCTTTGTAGCGAGACCCATAGTGGCTATCCGGGTCTCGCGCATTCGCATGACGGAGCCGGTCCGTCGTGCGCATGCACACTGGGCCAACATCGACCCACTTGCGAGCGCTCAGCACTCGCGAGCGGGTCTGAATCAGGCCCTTAGACTCTACTCAGGGATTTGTTTTATTTCTGTTCCTAAAAACACAGTTGTTCCACAGTTAAGCCTTAGTGGGTTTAATTTTTTTACACCTTTTCTACACTGTGAGTGATAAGGTATTGCATCATCATGAGAGGTGGAGGAAGATGCCTCGCTGACACTTGCAGAACCACCACTCATAAATAAAGGCCAAGGCCTCAGTCTTTCCTTGCCACTGCATGTGGTGAATTGCATGTTGGCAATTTTATGTTTTTCTCCACCACGTTTTCCTTTTATTAGATTTTTTATTCTTTAGCACTGTATATATTTTATTTTATTTTAAATGCCCTGACTTAGACCCTCTATGCCCTTGATCACCAGCTTTAGTAGATGATGTTGAAGGACTAGCATTGTCATCATGAATGGTGGCAGCAGTGACAGTATTTGGTTGCTCTTCTCTAAAAACTGAATGTTATCCATTTTTCAGCCCTGTGGCTTATATTTGCATGTGAATAAAGTGCACTAGGGTAAAGCATACCAAACAGTACAAACAATACAATTATTATTATTTTTTTATGTTGCAGCTCTATTTATGCATGGACTGGAGCCACAGGGCTTATACATGCACATGAACAAAGTGCACCAAACAGTACAAACAATACACTTTTTTTTTCTGTTGTAACTCTGGGCCTGATTCAGACCCGCTCGCAAGCGCTCTCAAGCGGGTCGATGGTGCCCAAGTGCGCATGCGCACAACGGAGGTGGCTCCATCGTGTGCATGCGAGAGACCCAAATAACGATGGCCAAGCCGTCGATAAGGGTCTCGCATGAAAGGGGGTGTGCTGTCGATGGTGATTGACAGCAAGCCCCCTTTGGTGGGCATGCCGGCGGCATGGCTGCCCAGATGGAGGCGTTCCCATGGGAATGCCTACCGTCTGGGTCCGGCCCCACTGACATCACTAGTGATGTCAGTGGGAGTGCTTTTGGCTCTGATAGAGCCAAAAGCACTCCAGGGCTTGCGGAAGCAAGACCCTACCGCCGGGTCTCATCGCAAGCCCGATGGTCTTGACCATCGCAACCATCATTTTGGCCGCTCACTATAGCTGTGAGTGGTCACCCACAGCTATGTGAGTGGCCAGGAGGCCGCTCTAAAATGAAGGAGGGACAGCCCTGATTCAGAGCAAGCGCTCTGTCAGAGCGTCCAGCTCTGAATCAGGGCCTCTGTTCCTTCATGGACTGGAGCCACAGGGCTTATATATGAATATAAACAAAACAAATTTGATAGGATAATTGCTTACCATCCTGAGATGATGTTCAGTTCCCCAAATGTGCTAACAAGCTGTCAGCAGCTTTTGTAGTAGCTTAAGTACTGGCAGGATCTCTGCAGATTATTCACCCTTTGGTGTGTTGTTCTGCTGCCTGGAGCTGCTCCTCTTCTATGACATCAGCCCACTGCACTCACCTTCTTCTGCGGTCACTGCTCACTTATCCCTTCTCCTCCTTCTATGCCTGCTGGTCACTGCTCCCCGTGTCCCCGTGTCCATGTACATGCTGCCCGTTTTATTTTATTTATTTGTATGGTATGTGAGTATTATAATTGAAAGTGAATTTGGTTAAAGTGGATGAAGATTCCCCTTAAGGATGTGAAACTATAAGGATTTGTGAACACAATATTGTTGTAGGATAGGAATTTGAGAGTAGTCTCTAGTCAGCATCTTATCTGCTTATTACAGTTCAGTTACTCCTATATTCAAAATGGCGATGTCTGATTGTTAGCCCATCTTATTTGCATTTTCCTTATCCATTTGTTATGTTACCCTTGATCCTCCTTAGAAGATTCTGACGTTGCAGGTGTTAATTGTACAGTAGAATGGTGTCTAAGTGCAAAAGGCAGAGGAATGTGGGAGTTTAGTGAAAGCTGGAAGTCATTTTGTTCAGAGGAAAAAGTAAAAATGGAAAGGATTTTCTTTTTTTGCCCATTATTATGCTACTATGTTTGGACAATAGCATTGCCCCAGGCACTGGGAACTTTTTAGAAATGTGTGAAATATACTGTGCATTGGTAAAGCTTTTTTCTCCTCTGACACTTTTCCACTATAGAATAAATTATGATTGATATAGATAATTAATAACAGGAATAATTAATAACATGTTACTGGTAGTTATTAGCATATTCTGAAAATAATGTTTAGATGTATATCAATCTATGTCTGGCATGGTTGTAACTAGGTATTTGAAAGCCCTATAGCAATGGTTTGTAAGCGCCCCTTGGTACCACCCAATGGTGAAAAATATATATAACACATGTAACATTGACAAGGAAGATGGCCCCCCTCAGCTCTGGGCCACATAGCAGCTGCACCCCTTGCACCTATGATATTTACACCCATGGTGTCTGGGCTGCATCCCATTAGAACCTTTTCAGAGCTGTTGTAAGTCTGGAAGTTTATATCTTGCAAAATAAAACAAGAACTTTTTTTATCAGACATGTTTTTGAACTGAATTATTTCTACAACACGAACCATACTTACCAACATTCTTGGGCACCTTTCCAGGAGCAGCCAGAGGGGACCTGCTGCTCTCCTCTTTAGGGGGTGGGGCCAGACTATAGTTGTCATTAGGCCCAACCCCCTTTACAGAACCCCACCGCAATTTACAGGTCCATAAGGGAGCGGGGCTAAATGATGCGATTTGCATCATTTAACCCTGCCCCTTCCCATATGGACCCAAAAATTTAAATAAAATCTCCCCATCCTGCCCACTTCACTAGAAAGTGGGCGGGATGCGGGAGATATGCCTACTCTTCCGGGCGTGTGGGGGGGTTACCCAGTAAAATCAGGAGCCTCCCGTGACTCCTCAGAGAGTAGGCATGTATGACACAAACAAATCTGTAAATGAACATAAATCCACTTTTTTTGTGGCAGAACAAGGGATTTTTGTGGGTGTGCACAGTGCAAATTTTTATATTTTACACTAAGCAATCAGATGTATGTCAACTAAGCATCAGTCTTTGTGAGCATAACAAAATTACTGAATAGCAGTAATAATTTAATTGTTTTTCCTTTTGGTGTTCAGAACTTTCTGAAAAATGGTATTCTAGATAAGAGATCTCATGACTGTAAAACATTTAATTCTGAAATGTTTGATTTGCCAGCTTGCCCAATTCCAAAAATGGTATTCCCTTTTTCTGCCATAAAACAAGGTGGACAATTCTCTGTCTCTACACAGAGACACTTTGAAGTTTGTAAACAACCCATGGAGCAATGCAAGGGGAGCAAATATATATTTATAATTTTGCTTGAATGCAAGGCACATACTGCCTGCTTTCCTGTGTAGCCCACAAATACTAGCCATCTTTTAAGCCTCCTATTAGTTGATGATCTATACTATAGTATAACCTACATCTAATAGTTTACCATGTACAGTATTTTCAATTACCATAACTAAGCATATAACACTTCCTTCCAAAACCAAGAAAGCTAAGACTAAAGAATAAACCCATAATAAAGACACTGACAGATTGGTGAATTCAGCACAAAGTTACAAGTTACTGGCCATAATAAATCACAAACTAACAAGCTTACAGATGCTCTCACCTAACTTGCCCTTGCTTACTTAGTTTCACTCTCTAATCTAAAGTACAGCTAGGACATGCTACATCCAACTAGAGATATGCGCAGAGCTCCATGTTTTGGTTTTGGCAAAGCTGTCCTCAAATGTTATCATTTTGTCAAAACCACCCTCTAGTGTGGTTTGGGATCTCTTTAAAATTGATAAAAACAGCTAAAACATGTGATCCAAAACCCGAGATTCAGTATTTAAACCTGAGTTCCAAATTTACAGCAGACATGAGTAGGGGTTTTTTTCTACACCAAAAGTGATCCGAGCCCAGACTCGATTCGGCCCCAAAGTTCGGGTGTTTTTTGTTTTCAGGAGCAATTATAAAAATTAAGTATATAAATGTTGAATGAAGAAAGTGCCTTAGATGCAAACTATTAAGATCTATTTATGGACCATTCATTTATGTTCTAATGTTTTTGGTTTGTTTACAAAGCTTTGCATCTTTTATAAAGCGATCGCTTATTATGTACTATAAATATTACAGGCATATCATGATATTTAGGAGAAGGGGTTTGGGAGATTCTGCACCGAATGTGAATGAAGTGAAGATGTTGCCCATAGAAACCAATCAGCTTCTACTTCGCATTTAACTAGCACCTTCTAGAAGATAATAGCTAGAATCTCATTGGTTTCTATGGCAGGGCCGCAACTATGGGGGGGGGCTAGAGGTGAACATGCATCGGGTGCCGGAATGCAGGGGCTGACTCAAGGTGGCTTGGGGGGCTGCAAACTCAGAAAATGGTCATCCAAAAATGGCCAGCGCCAAAGAGGAGACAAATGCTAGAGGTCCTTACTGGCCCTCTAGTGTCTAGCCATCCACATGGACTCTGCTGAAAATAGTCATCCAAAAATGGCCACCACCTAGGAGGAGACAGATGCTGTTAGGCAGTGTCTGTTAGGCCAGCACAATGCACCCAGCGTTCCCGGGACCGGGAATACTGGTGCTGCTGGGAGAAGATTCTGAAAGCTGCATCTTCTCCCGTGAATTCCCCTGGCAACGAACATAAACCCCCTGGTGACGAACATAAACCCTCCTGGCAATGAGCATGAAACCCCATGGAAAGAAGCTTAAACCTCATGGCAACGAGCATAAACCCCATGGCAATGAGCATGAAACCCCTGGCAATGAGCATAAAAACCATGGCAATGAGCATAAACCCCATGGCAACAAGCATGAATCCCCCTGGCAACAAGCATGAAACCCCATGGCAATGAGCATGTAATCCCATGGCAACGAGCATGTAACCCCTGACAATGAGCAGGTAATTTGAAAGTAATTAGAAGCCTTACTGTGGGGTATAAAATGGTGTCAGGCAAATATGTAAGTGGCACTTTGGTAATAGGCATTACAGTGTGTGGCATAATGTGTAATGGGCATTATGGTGTGTGGAATAATGTAAGTCACTATACCAGGGACGTCTGAGTAGTGCATTGCCTTATGGAGGAGCAAGGACAAACTTCAGGTACAGGAAGGGAAGGGGCGCGAAATTGCTGCCTTGCACCGGGTGACATATCCTAGTTTCGGCCCTGGATATGGGCCACATCCCCACTTCTAAAAACTCTCACTTTAGAAACTGCTACTCAGTAATGATAAAAAAAACAATATGAAAGTGTATATATGATCATTTTAAGAATCTGGGTAGTCTTTTGATTGTTTGTGGTGCTTCCAAGAGTTAGGCAAATATACAGTATGTTACAAGGAGAAAAGGAGTAGACTCTATTTGCTGGGGCATGCCGTGTTATATATATGGTGCAGTGAATTTATTATACTATGTTAACCCTTAACTCTGTTTAATGTTGAAAGTGTGATGTGGAGTTTGATTTGATGGTATTATTAAATAATATATATTTCTTTGTCTATATGAACATTACGGCATGATATTAGTCTGAAGCAAGTTATATAAACAAGTCTATATATCAATAAAATGTGGATTTTGGGAAAAGGTGCTCTAAGGACAGCCATCCACTTTATTTTGAATTGATTGTTAATGCAGCATATATGTTGTTACACAGCCTATATCAGATGCAAAACCAATCATTATGCACATGATAGTACATTTGTACCTATATGGCTTATAATTGTACATTCCATACAGTACTCTTTACCAGGAGGCCTATTTACACAATCATAAATTAGATTATCAATTTTATGACTACATTAAAGATTTAAGATTATCCTAATTTTTCAGTTATTTCATCTATGTGTTAAATAAGCACTTTGGATGCTTTCTATTTTTTAAATAAATTTTCCTTCCCACTGATAATGTTTGATCTATTGTAAAGGTATATCATAGGATGGCTACTTTACCTAACACTGACCACTACAGCCAGTGGCAATATTTAATAGTTTTTGAATCCGCACTATGCAGTATGTTTGTTTGTTATTGGTTCCCAGGATATTCACTTTTAAGGTTCTAATTAAAAGTTACATTTTATTGAACATACAAAATAAACATATATATAAATTGAACAATAAACTTGATAAATAGTGCCGAACAGAGCATTAAGTAGAAATAATGGCCTTCTCTTTAATGAGGTATCGTGTGCAAGATGTTTAAAGTGTCAGTGCCAAAAACGTGTCTGCAATCTGAAAATGCTAATGAAGTTAGAATGATTAATGCCTTCAATTGAGAGCATGCAAAGTGTACATAATGCACAAAGTGTCTGTGCAAAGAAGTGTGTTCCAAATTAGGTTTTAAGTGACGATGTAGGGGTTAATACAGTGGCGTAACTACTGCCCCCACATCCCCCGTGGTGGCTTGGAGGCGCTGGGATGCTTGGGGGTGACGGGGGCAGTAGTTACGCCACTCAGTGGTGGAACTTCCGTAACTACGGAGGGTGCAGGCCTCCATCTGCCGGGCGCCCGCTGAGTGTGTTACCAGCGGGCGCCCGGCTCCTATTCAAACCCCTGGCGGCAGCCAGAGAATGGAGCTCCCTCTGTCTTCCGGGGAGTGACGTCATGACATCACTCCCATAGTGCCGAGGAGCAGACGCCGGGGACGGAGCTCAGGAGTGAGCTCCATCTTCCAGGTCCCACAGTTTTTTTTATGTGCGCGCTGGGGGGGAGAAACTACTGGGGGCAACTACAGGGGGCTCACTACAGGGGCAACCACAGGGGGCTCACTACTGGGGGCAACCACAGGGGACTCACTACTGGGGGCAACCACAGGGGGCTCACTACCGGGACAACTACTGGGGGCAATTAGAAGGGGCAACTACAGGGGGCTCACTACAGGGGGCTCACTACTGAAGGCAACTACAGGGGGCAACTACAGGGCACAACTACAGGGGGCACTACTAAAATGGGCACAACTACAGGGGGCACTACTTGAAGGGGCACAACTACAAGGGGCACTGCATATGGGCACAACTAAAGGGGGCACTACTTTAATGGGCACAATTACAGGGGGCCCTGCATAATGGGCACTACTACAGGGGGCATTGCATAAGGGGCACTATTACAGGGGGAATTGCATAAGGGGCACTAGTATAGGGAGCATTGCATTTTTGGGGTGCAACTACAGGGGGCACTGTATAAGGGGCTCTAACTTGATACACACAGTTTACAGGTTATAAACTATGTTCCCAATAATCTGGTTCTACACAGACATAAAAACTGTTCAACCTGTCTTGAGCTGAGGTGACAGACTGGCAGGTGCAGAGAGGAGGGTTGGTGAAGTAGATCTGTCAGGGTGGGATATAATGGGCATTACTGTTTGGCATAATGTGTATTTGGCATTACTGTGTGAACAATGTGCTATTAGGGGCATTACTGTGTGGCATAATGTGTAAGGGGCATTACTGTGTGGCATAATGTGTTGTATGTGGCATTACTGTGTGGCATAATGTGTTGTGTGTGGCATAATGTGAAATAGGGGCATTACAGCATGGCATAAATTTGTTATAAGGGCTTTACTGTATATCATTATGTGTTATACATGGCATTATTGTGTGGCATGTGTAAGGTGCATTGCTGTGTGGAATAATGTGTTGTAAGGGGCATTCCAGTGTGGCATAATGTGTCATAAGGGACATTCCAGTGTGGCACACTGTGTTATAAGTGGCATTACTTAGTGTGTCATAATGTGTAAGGCACATTGCTGTATCATGTAACCACACACCTTAAACGTCGTCTTTGGGTGTGTTTGATCTTTGGACGGTGGGGGGGCACCTGAAACTTTTTTGGCATGGGGGAGCAAAATTTATAGTTATGCCACTGGGTTAATACCTTCAATAAAAAAGTCAATATATCACATATATCATCAGGTGTGCTTGGTGCAAGCAAACACACAATATAAACTTATAATGATTCCTATCTCTCTATACCTCATTTAGCAGGTACTGACTGAATTGCAAAAGTTTGAAAAGTTAAAAATGCTTTTATTTAAACCAATTTCATATAAAAACAATAACCAGCAAAATAATTACAGAATTCTAGAGGCAGAAGCAGATAAAGACAAATAATATGATAAAAACATTTCAGAATTTTTTTTTAGAAAATTGCATACAAAATAAAAACAAAGTGCTAAGTGCAAGGTGCCTATCTTGATCCGAGTATGAAGTAGGTTCATGAAAGGTAGACCATGGAGCTCCCAACGTGTTTAATCTGGCTTTCAGAATTATTCAAGAGGATGTGGCTCCATTGGGGTTATTTGATATTTATACCCCACTAACAGGGACAAACTGGTTGTAATTTGTGTTGTCACTTCCTGTGGTCAGGAAGTTGTTTACTAAATCAATGTAAAACTTGTAAAAAAATATGTGAAAAATAACCTCAAGCTATGGTAGTTATACATATAAACCACCTATTAGAATCACAATTACATAAAGATACTCAGAATGTCTAAAACTGTCTTGTAATGAATGGATTAGATGACTTACGTTCTTCCTTTAGGCAGTGGTGCACGTCACTTCCATCAGAGACCTCTGTATGCTAGTGTGCATTAATTCTGCCTGTGACCTATATGTGTATCTTTGCAGTGTCTGAAGATTTCTGGGATGTGGTAACTTCCGTCCCTTCTCTAAGTGTTGGTGCACGTCACTTCTGCCCAGGACTTCTGTGTGCAGCTGTGCACTTTGGAGGCTGCAGATCTTAGTACATGGAGTTAATGGCATATGACGTGGCAGATAGCATCCTAACCAATTGCAGCGGCCAGGCGTGGTTCCTTCTTACTTCTTACTCTTAGTCCATGGCATGGGTGTATGATGAATCTGTCTCCTTAGTGGCGGCTGCCATCTTTAGGGTTGTCTATAATCAGATTGAAATAAAAGGTTGCATTATATAATTTTGTTGGTTCTTACTACTTTATGCATTCCCATTCAGACTAATAAGTACGGTCTCTTAGCAGAGTATTTATAGTTATACATATAAGGAATCCCAAGATCATAGGATCTATGTACACTCTATGTTAAGTATATATTACTTGCATAAGCGATTACTGTTAAGGGGAGGAGTCCAGAGTTGCAAAGAGGGATTCATTCTGAATAGATCAGTGCGAGCATATGTCAGGAAACCATATACCTTCTTGCTCTCTATCCACTTGAAATACAATATATTTATAGTTAATCTAGGCTTTTTTTTTCATTTTGGTGAACAGACTAGGACATATTTATTAGTTTTTCTAATTAAGAAAATTAAATATGTCCTAGTTTGTTCACCAAATTGGAAAAAAAAACTAGAATAACTATTTAAAATATATTATTTGCAGAGTTTGATGAATTTAGGGGATAGCAGTCCACATCAGGGCTGAAAGGTAATCAGGAGTTATCTGTGACATCCCCTACTTTACATTTACAGTATAATGAATAGCCCTGACACTTAAATTACATAAAAGTAAGCGAAAATTTTCATTTTCACCTGCTTTTGTAGAAATTAAGTGACTAAGTGATGATGAATAGACCCCTAAGTGTGGAGAGCAAACTGAGCACAACACAGTCTGTAATAAGCTGGCAGATCACAATAGGTGACCCAGATGATTTTATCTGACTGATGGCTATTTTATTTACTGTACAAGAGCCATCTCAAGTTATTACCCTGGAGCCCCCTATAAACCATAATCTATTACTGCCCCTATTACAGCAATCCTGGTATTTGGTTTCAGTATACATGCTGAATGCATATATATTTTTCTTGTGCTTTAATTATTACAATACAAAAAACATAAAAGCCTTCATTCAACATACACTTTAGTTTCAATGCTTACAATCTTCTTGTATCATAGTAGATGTAAATCCACTCAATCATCAGCTAAAAGATCAACACACTTAAAAGTTTTCTATTAATAATACATTAATATGTGTATTTATGTGAACTTTTGACAATACCATATTGATTTATAAGCTCTGTGCTTACCTAGTCTTTAGAATGTATTATGTTGGCAAATTAAGGGATTTTAAGGATAACAGTTTATTGCTGCCATCTTGTGGCCAAATTTAAAATTAGAAATAATATATTTCTTTAGAAACAAACAGTAGTTCACATGGCTTCACACTATTAATAATAGTATCACAACAACACCCGAAAATAAATATTAAGTTGTGATGTGCTCGTTATGACTTTCTGTATTGTACATTTAAACATACAATATAAATAATCAGGGACAATTAAACAAATTAAACTTATCTGTTATGGAATACAGTACTTTATCTTACAGCACATTTGAAATTATTCAAGCTTGTCATTACTATTAAGGTCACCAGAGGAACCACTAGCAGGCCCAAAACCTCAATGGGCCTCTTGACTTAGGGCCTATTTCAGAGGTGGGCGCAATAGCATGGCTGTGCTAAAGTATGCTAAAACCAAAGGTGTCTTAAGTAAAATGTCGCCTATTGCAGGCACCTCTGATCTGATGCTGCATCCTAAGATGCAGCCATCGGATCAACTACGTGAACATCAGACATCTGAGTAACCCTCAGGTTATGCAAACAAACAAGAAAGAAAGATTCTGTACAGGATAAAAATATACTGTAGTACATAGATATACAGACCAACATATATATTCGTATTTAGTGGTACCCCCTTCTATTGGTCTAGTTGGTGGTGCTCCCACAGAGTAATAACTAAACACAAATACCACCAAATATTACCCTGTATAGCAGGATAACAGAAAAAAACTCAATTGTGGGGGTGACCCTACAAAGGAGTTTTTTTTCTGTTATCCTGCTGTACAGGGTAATATTTGGTAGTATACATGTTTAACCCTCAGGTTAGTCAGGAGTGATGTAGATTCAATCCCGGCTGTCAGTAGTGGGGTTATAGGGAGGGTTAGGTTTAGGATTAGGGGTTAGGGTTAGGCACTAAGGGGAGGAATAGGTTTAGACTGCAGTGGGAGGGGCTAGGGGTGAGGGTAGGGTTGGGATACTTACCTACTGGTGTTAGTCTCCTAACCCTGTTGGGATGCCAGTGTCGGGGTTCTGTCCGCCGGGATTATGAGTTCTGGCATCCCGCACACAACCCAGTCAGCATGTATGGGAAAATCATGCTCCTGCGCCAGTGAAGCTGTCTCCTAGGATGCAGGCACTGTCTTCGGCAGGTCCTGAAAATGGTGCCAATATGCCCTTGTTTTCTGGAATATTCTGTGTCACTGCCTTGTCGCTGCCCCAAAATACTAGCAGCATGTCACTCATGCTGCAGAATTTGGGGCACTGTGACTGACATTGCAGCCCCAGATCTGCACATGCAAAGTGAAGTTTTTGCAAAAGCACAGATGCATAAACATTCAGTTTTACATACATCTCTGAATCTGTCCCTTACATCACAAGGAAACTATTCTATTATCATTTCTGTCTGTTTAACAGTACAGCAGAGTACAAAAGTCAAAAATAAATCATGTAATGTATGTAGTGGCAGATTTACCATAGACCTCTCTGGGACTTCTTCCAGTGGGCCGATAGCTTAATGAGGTTGCATGAAGCAGTTACAGGCATTGCACACACACTGAGTTTGAATGAACAGGTCCTGTTTATAAGACCTTCAGGTCATACTGTATAATCAATTGCAGAGCCATGAACTTTTATTTTTTGCCTGTCCGGTTGGGGAAGGCTTGGTGCTTGATCCACTTCTCTGTGTTTGACCAGCTATGCCAGGCTCACTCTTGCTGAGAACCACGGAGGATAAAAAAGAGCAGGAGCCATATTTGTAAGAAATGGAGAGAGAAGCAGCTGCTGTCAGAGAGACCGGGTGAGAGGTAAGAGAGATGGTGTGAGAGACACAGAGAGAAAGACAGCTGTAAGAGAGATAGTCAGCGAACAGTTGACCTTAGTTCCTCTTCATCGAAAGGAACTTTTTAGTGCCCTAGTTGCCAAATCCTGCAAATGAAGGGGAAATAGCCAGCTGTAACAAAAAGAAGGTTATTTGTCCTTCACCTTTTTAGCCCCCTAGTGGTCAGGTCATGCATATGAAGTGGATTATCTTTTAACCCCCTAGTGGTCAGATCCTGCATATGAAGGGTACCATTTTTTTCTTCCCATTGATCAGGTTCTGGGAATATTATTATAGAACAAAAATATTTTATAATTATATATTTGGAATTTTATTTTTAAAGTATACATGTATATATTTAAAAATATTGGATGGAATACCTGTATATGATTTAAAAATTTTCTAATATTGTCTGAGAGAACATAATGGAAAGCTGTCATAAAGAATGTCAATGGACAAAGTTAAAATGCTTCCTTTTATCCTGAAGAAGGGTATGTGATGAAACTAGTGCTTAATTTCACCTTACTTGAACATCCTATTATTTCACACATAAATAGGGACAGTCTAAAATTTTATTTTTGCCCCTCTTGTTTCCACTGTGGTGGTTGTGCTGGTCTATCATACACCTACTGTAGCCTCAATACACCATGTGGCATGAGATGCCTGGCACGAATGAGCCACCATATCCCATGCAACTGTGCTTGTACCAAACATCTTGTTTGCCCAAAAATGTGTCTTAGTCGCAGAGTGATGTCACTGAGATACACCAGGAGACTGTACTGATTAATTTGATATGCATCATTTGTATATCTGTGTGGAACTGTGGGCCTTATTCAGACCTGCTTGCTAGTGCATAGCATTCGCAAGCGGGTCGATGGTGGCCCAGTGCGCATGCATGCCACGTGCATGCACAAGCCCCAAAGCAAGTGAGAACTTCACTCGCAATGGACCTTGCAACAAAACGGGGTGGCTTGCCCCATTTTGTAGGCAGGTAGGGGGGGTTGCTGCACAAATGTAGGCATTCCTGAAGCAATGCCTGCCATTTGTGGGCGGCCCTACTTACATCACTCATGATGTCAGTAGTGGACTTCCTGCTCAATTAGAGCAGGAAGTCCACTCGGCATTGCGAGTGTTGAGACCCTACCTTAGGGTCTCCTAACAATGCCGATGGTTGCAATAATCATGACCATCACCATGCCACTCACACTAGTTATGTGAGTGGCCTGGTGATGGTCTAGCTATGTGAGTGGCCTGTAGGTGGAAATTAAAAAAAAAAAACGAGCGCTTGCAAATAGCACATGCCTCTGAATCAGGCCCTGAGTCTGTAAAGGAAGCACAATGGAACTTGACATGGAAAAAAAGCAGTGGCTGCTGCTGCATTATAGCACTTCATATATACATTTAGACTCAGTCAAACAAAGATATACAAGTGTTGCATATCAAATTAATCAATGTAGTCTCATGGCGCTACTTAGTCTCACCACATTGCAAATATGAAACATTTTTCAACTACAAAAGACATGACAGCAGCAATAGTACAGTATATGAGGACATATCTGTATTATGGTGCAAGATGTTTTTACTTTACAAAAAATTCTACTACACCCTTTAAGAAGCCATTGAAACAATGTTTTTACATATTTAACAGTCTTTGTCATCAAATAATCTATTGCTCATGAACAATAGCTGGCTAATTGAATCTATCTAATTGGTCCTGTCCTAAAATTTATGTAGGCAGGAATTTGCAATGGTTAACTTTCCTGCCTCATAGCACTGTGTTTGATTCCAACCAGTTATTTGTGAAGTTTGCATGTTCTCTTATTGTTTGAATAGGTTTCTTCCTGGTACTCTGTCTTTTTCACAACAGTCCAAAAACATGCTTAGTTTTTGTCTGACTAAAAGTAATCCTAGTGTGTGTCCAAGTGTTAGGGAATTTGGATTATAAGTTTCACTGGGGCAGGGGTTGATGTGAATGACTGATTACCATTAAAGCGCAGTGGAATATGTGTGCACTATATAAAAAATGTCAAATGGAACTGTTATTGCAGCTGCTGCAATCTTCTACATGCAGTTGCTGAATTCTAAAAATACCCAAAAATGTTATGGGCCGTAGTTAGCATCTCCAGCACAGTCCCATAATTTTTTTAAGATATTCTGAACCACTTTGTTTATTGTGTGTTTAATTAATAGTACATGTTGAAATTCACCCACTCATAATTCTTCTACAATGTTACAGTTCTTGCATTATTGGAAATGACAAATCCTGAGGATAGTCTTAGTGGAGCAAGCCATTTTGCTATCACATTCCTGAATTTTTCTTATAGATGGACTCCAGTTACCAAAGCATAGTTACTAAAGTATGGTAACTAAAATGTACTTATCTTATTGCATAATTGGCAAACTCTTTGGTCATTGCAAAGTGAATAAAGAATTTGATCTAAAAATCCAACTGACTTAGCAGAATTGGTTAGTTTCATCTCCTTCTTTTGCTTCTCTAGATTCTTTTCCAGCAGTTTAATTAAGGGTATGACCTGACTCAGGCTGGCAATGTCTGAACTCACATCATTGGATGCAATTTCATATGGCTTAAGTAGTTTACATAACACTAACAGTATTTTCCAGTGTGCTGCAGTAAGGTGGGAAGTTGTTCCTTTTCTCCCTATTTCATGATTTGATGTGTACATTTGGTTGGCCTGTTGCTGTTCCTCAAGTCACTGAAGCATGCAAAGCATGGAATTCCACCTGGATACCACCACTTTCTTTAGTTGGTGACATGTCAAATGGAACTGTTCTTGCAGCTGCTGCAAATGTCTACATGCAGTTTCTGAATTCTGAAAATGCCATAAAATTTTATGGGCCATAGCCAGCATCTTTATTGTTTATTGTGTGTTCAATTTATGGTACAAGTTGAAAATCAACCATTATAGTTAATGAAAAATCCTAAGGAGAGCCATAGGGGTAAATTTTCTAAAGTGAGTGGTTTTTTTAGAAGTGATTTTTAAAAGTGATGTTGCCTATAGCAACCAATCAGATTCACTTAACATTTAACTAGCACCTTCTAGAAGATAATAGCTAGTATCTTATTGGTTGGTATGGGCAACATCACTTTTAAAACTCACTTCTAAAAATTCTCACTTTAGTAAATTTACCCTCTAGTGGGGTAAGCTATTTTGTTATCACATCCTTGAAGTTTTCCCACAGATGGGCACCGGTATGCCTCTTAGTGAAGACAGTGATACAGAGAGTAACCTGCCTGTGAATGAGCTGATATTGTGTGTGAAATACTGCTGCTGCAACCACCCAGTGGACTGTCACAGTCATGTAATATTTAATTTGACCAGTACCACTTATCCACATATCTGTAGGTTGGTGTATAGTCAGTAATATGGGAATTTTTATGCTAAGATAACTTTTTGTATAACCTTCTGTTATAGGTGAGGAATTGCTGTTCTGATACAATTGAATTGAGATGGAATTTGGTATGATGGGCACGTGACCTCAACTAATTGTCTGAAACCAGATGCATTGATGGTAGATACTGGATGCAGACCTAAGTAATGCTAACATAGCCATTATTAGAGTTTTAGTGATCCACTGTGCAAGAGGATGGTGGCTGTAATATTTGGTTCCTCTTGTAAATTATTGTTTAACAGTCACTTGCTGTATGAAACTACTATTTTTCTTGATCCCCTTCTGTGAGGAAGATTTACCCACAGCAGCAGCAGTCCTTGTGTGCAAGTATTCTTCCTGAGAATCATGGGTTGGGGAGAAGTCAGTTTGCCTTTGCAATTTGATTAAAGGACTACCTTCAATCACTAATGAGGAGGTTCATGATGAAGTTGTTGTCATTGGAAATTGCATGTTCTGGGATCTATTGAGGCTGCTGCAGCTGATGCTGGACTGCTTGTTGTTATTTTACATAATTTCCCAGAATTTGCTGAATAATAGGAGGTGCCTAGATGGTAACTTCCCTACCTCTGCTTACTTTGGCCCCACAAATGGTAATGATGCCTTGACAAATGTCAGGATTTGAGTAAAAATATGTCTACATGGAAGAGGTGGATTTTTTGGTCTTATGCCCAGGCACGACAATGTCCTTCATATCACTGACAAGAACTGCTGACACTGGTGGTTGACACAAACAACATCATCCTCCTGGATTTTATCAACTTGTTCTTGTCCAACACATTCATCATCAACATCCTAATTAGCATCATATACACAAATATCCCCCTCATATTTTAGCCATTCCACATATTTCTCAAATTTTAAGTCTAATATAACCCATCATATTCATTACTGTTACTACTACTTAGCCTCACATTTGCATAAGGTTCAGAAATGGTGGAAGGAGGATTCTCTTAGGATACAGTGTCAGACATGTTAGACTCACACACAGCACTCAAAGACACCCTCTAAACTTTCATCAGGGATCTTCAGCCTTAGTGTTCTGTTTCTTTTTTGTGCACTGATTTGCCTGTTTTAAAGGTGACACATCTAGACAAAGTGAGAAGGTGGTGCATGCAAGATTACAGAAGATAGAACACAACCCAGCACTAATAAAGTATAATCATAAATGAAATTGTCCACAAAAAAATAAGAGTATGGATTAATAAAGTTTTTATTTTAAATTAGCAAAAAGACAAAATGTGCTTGTGGAAGCACATATAAGCACCTGATATCCAGGTGCAACTAAGATTATAAATAATGCTGATCTTTGTGCTTAATTATATGAATATATGAGAAGATCTATATAAATGAAGTACAATTGACATTGTATAAGAATAATTTTACTTTTACTAATAATTGATTGGTTGATCGGTTAATAAAAAATAAACAAACAAATATAAAACATTCACAATAACAATAGTACTACGTATTAGTTATTATGAGATGCAATATCTAAATATAAGGATGAATTGCTGAAAGATGTGGATCCAAAATTGTATATATAAAAATCTATCCAATGAATGTAATGTATACGATAATTCCTGAAAAATCCACACCTGCGTGTAATTCTAATATATTGTTCTCACCAATATTAAAAGTACTTTGGTGCTCGGTAGAGTATTAAATCCTGAGATTAATCTCATGCAAGAATTGATAAGATGATTGTAGATACATCCATATCCAAATGTATTGGGAGCGTGCAGTTGTCGGTTGGAGGCTGATGCACCCGGAGAGACAGAGAATGCTGCAGCTCACCTTGTGGTGCAGTGATATTGTTCCAGCCTATACTCAACTTCCAGCGTGCATCCACCGGGATCGCTGATCTCACATCCCAAATTGTATTGTTTGGCAGGCGCTCCGGTATTTCCAGGTAATCCTAATGTATCAAAAAGCATTCCACTGACGCGTTTCACTCCACAATTCTGGGGCTTTATCAAAGAGTGATAAAAAACTCCACAAGAACCTCTTTTATATGCAACCACTTTGGTGTATCAATCATATAGATAATTGACACCTGTTGGAATCCACCTCTCATCCACCTCCCCCAGCAATCCCAAAAATCAAGTGTAGTTTCACCAAATGGAAATATAATTAAAGACATGACAATAGATGTTACCAATAAAGCATAATTCAAAAATTATATATAAAATAGATTTTAAATACATATACAAAATATAACAAAATATCAGTTTCATTGTTAATATATTATACACTCATAAAAAGAGTTTTCCTTGATAATCTAGTAATCCTATTTAAAAAATATATACATACCCTTATATAGGACTAGACGGGTCTAGAACTCATTACCTAATGTATCCCAGTCAGTTACTATACCCTTTACCTTCATAGTTAGAGGTGATGGTTTCTTTAAGATTGTGAAATACTGTTTAGATTTGAGGTGCCCTTTACACCTTCTTTCCCCTTGACCTCCTTTATTCGATATTGAAGAAGTACTGTGTTGCTCGTGTTCTTCTATCAACTGATCCATGATTGATTATATTTTTTACACCAGGACAGGAGTAAAGCAACTGTAGTTGATCTTAACTGCCACCCCACCAAGTGAGCATACAAAGACATAGAAAAATGACAGATTATTACCTTTATTGTGCAGTTTTAAAAGACTGGAGATTTTTGTTAACACCAAAAAAATAAAATGCCTTTTTTTCCACGTATTATTATATTTTATCTGCAGCTAACCTGGGGCATGTCTACACAGCCACAAAGTACAATAATCATACGCTGCCTCTACAAAACAGATACTATTGCAAATATACAATTTTAACTGAATTATAATAAAAGATTTTAAGTGGGTTGTTTTTTTAACACTGGCAAATAATGTCTTCTTTCCAAATATTATTATTTTTGTATTGCAGCTGAAAGGGACATATCTACACCCATTGGTAATACAGTATCATATAATTATTAACTTTGACTAGGCTGTGACTCTGCCTTGAATGACCTGTACAAGCCTGAGGCCTGTGATGTCATGTTTTGAATTGATTCAGCTTCCGCTCCATTTTCCAAATCTCATTGGGATTTTGGAAGCTTGTTTCAAAATAATTTCTTCCACGACCCTGATTTACTTTTCTTTACAGTTATTGCTGTTAGTAATCAATCAATCAATAAATACTTTACCTGGCTTCCACTACATAAATACTCCACTTCCATTTACCTGTACTGGCCTCTGACCTCTAATATAGTTCTTGATTAATGAAAACATGCTATAGAATTGTATAGTTTATTGAACTGCCATTCTATCTTCCACTGCAGTGCCACTATGTTTCAAGCAGTAAATGTGCTATATTCTTTTAAACTGCCAACTGCGTGTGCCTCTGCATTGCTGCTTAGCTTAGCCATCAAGCTCTCTGAAGCCTTTGCCAATATTGGTGGAAACAATATTGTGAAGTGGTCAAAATTGACTCTAAATGACTGGAAATTAATGTTATTAATGGTAATAATACTGTAGGAATAAAAACAGATCCAAATTACTTGATTTTAGCTGTTTTTATAAATTTTTGATGGTGAAACCAAAACATTGGAGTCCACATACATGCAAGTAATTTTAGAAGCTGAGTTTACTGATCTTGTGGTAGACAGTGAACTGTCCACCAATATAGATATTTTAGTTAGGACAAAGCCACTTATAACAGGGGCAGTGTCATGATGTGAGGAGATAATTTAATAAGACAAGTGAAAGTCACAAATTGTGAATTAGATTGTGGAAGATGTATAGCCCTTTAACAACAAAGAGGTATATTTACTGTTTGTGGTTCTGGCCACAGTAAAATGTCACTGCTTGGGTCTCTCATAACTTAAAGGTGCCAAGCTCAATACTGCTGCTGCCCTACATCTTCATTCACAGAGCACCAGGCTGTGAGAATCAAAGACCACATTTGGTAACATAAGCCCTACTACCAATCACAGAGGCCCCACCTCCAATCACAGGCAACCTCCACAAGAATACAACAACCAGCTATACCTCAGTTTGTCAGATATTGTTCAGTAAGTTCTTCCCAACACTGCTGTAGCAGTTTCCACAAATGTGTTACACTTGCAGGTTGCTTTGCTTTCACCCTTCTGTCCAGTTTATTCCAAACCAGCTACAGATGTGTCCACATACACCTTTGTGAAAATTGAGCCATGGCCTGCCATTCATGGCATCAGATAACCAGCCCTGCCAAGATATACATGTCGGAACATGTGTAAGGAGGTTGAATAATAGTGTAGTACCACTTTTCAGAAAGCAGGTGGCAATTTTAGAAAAGTATACTGTGGCTGCCTAAGTAGAAAGCTGGAGAGGAAGATCCAATACAGTAAGCTGCTTCCCATTGCAGTGCCAGACAGGCTTACAAACATTCCTGCATACTTTGGCTACATATACAGTAAAAAGTCCTACAGAATAGAAAATAGCACTTGGAAATATAGCACCATATTTCATATACTAAAAAAAAACTATTGCTATATTTCTAGCTGGATCAAGAACAGAAGCTGTCAGTTTCAGTTTATTTTCACTTTGTAAGAGGTAAAAGACTTCAGTATTTGCCTGTAGATGTTATAGCGTAGTGGTAAGGTGACTGCACATCACATCAGGAAATTAGGGTTTGAATCTCAGTGTAAACCGATTTTTTTCTCCAAAAATAAATTTTTATGATTCAAAATATATATAAATATATATATATATATATATATATATATATATATATATATAGTTTAATTCAAACACTGACCATCAGTAATATACTATAAGTTTATGGCCTTCTCCAGGTAAACCCTTTGCTTTTCTCAACACAGAGGGGAGGGGGGAGGAATTAATTTTGTAAAGGCTGCACATTTTCCACAGACAGACAACAAACCACATTTTCATGAGACACTTTTGCACATTGACACAGAAGCACGGATGGGATCAGTGAGACCCCTCTGTGCGGCTATGTATTTCAATGACATAGATGCATGCATGGACTAGGAGATCCATGCTACATGCATCTGGGTCATTGACACAGAGCATAGATGGGATCAGAGAGACCTGTCTGTGTTGTTGTGGTAAAAAAAAAAACCTGTGAAAACAAATAAATAAAAAATGTCATGCCCCCCCTCCACAAAAGAGCCCTGAGCTTATAGTGACCCAGGGCAGGTTTTGATTAAATACAGGGGACAAATGACATAGGGGTCCCCTGTACATAAGCACAACAAGCACTGGGCTAGTCAGAACCAGCTCTGGTTGCAAAAATATGGGGGACAAACAGTATAGCGACAGTGCGCAACTAGCACTGGGCACTGATCTGATTTTGGAAATACAGGGGGAAAAAATGAGTAGGGTCCCCCTGTAAAATTCAGAACCAGTACCAGACTTTTTCTAGTGAGGGGGCTAATGCCACAGCCAGGGGAGCCCTTTCACTGGGCCCCCCAGTCAAAGCATTAAACCTGACCACTAATCAGCCGAGGCCAGGGATCCCTGGGGAGCTAAGGACCCCCTAATCAAGCCAACTCTTGGGATGTTCGACCAGTGCAGTCGAACAAGGGCGCCAACCCATAGAGGGTGCTCGGATCTCTCTGCCTGCCCCAAATCCCTAACCCGAGGCAAAACCTCGCGATCCCACTCTTGGGTTGAGAGGTTGTGGGGTCACAAGGTTTTGTATTGAGCGGGCTTGATGCTGATTGGCTGAGAGAGAGCCTTCCATCACGGGTCTCAGCCAATCAGCGTTAAGCCCATTTAATATGCACACAGGAAGCAAAAGAATTTGGCGCCCACCATCTTCTATAGCTGCCCTCACTGCCGGCACCCCACTGGCAGCAACCCCCGCTGCTGACACCACCGCTGCCAACACTCCTGCACTGCTGCACCACGTACTGAGGACACAGTCAGCGACCCCCACACTGCTGACACTGCTGGCACTCCTACACTGTGGACACCACCAGCACCTCTGCACTGCCAACACTGTCAGCACTCATGCACTGAGGACACCGCTGGCACCCCCGCTCTGCCAAAATTGCCATCACCCTGCATTGAGACCACCCCTACACTGCCAACACAGTCAGCAAACCTGCACTGAGGACACTGCTGGCACCCTTGCACTGCCGACATCGCCGGTACCCTTCACTGAGGACACTGCCACAGCACTGCCATTCCATGTACTGAGGACATCACCAGCAACCCCTGCACTGCTGACACAGCCAGCAAATCTATACTGAGGACACAACTGGCACCCACACACTGCCGACATTGCCAGCACCCTACATTAAGCACACCCTGTACTGCCAACACAGTTAGCAAACCTACACTGAGGACACTGTCAGCACCGCAGCATGGCCAAACCACATGCTGAGGACACCTTCAGCAACCCCTACAATGCTGATGCAGCCAGCAAACCTGCACTAAAGACACCACTGGCACTGCCAACATCGTCAGTACCCTTCACTGAGGACACTGCCAACACCAATGCTCTGCCATTCCATGTACTGAGGACACTGTCAGCAACCCTGCTATGCCAACACTGCTGTCACAGTATGTGCACTATTGGTGTATCCAACCCACACTGTATAACACACTGTATCCATGTTGGAGATTGGAAGATGAACTGCCACATGTTTATGTCGCCAACTGTGTCACTTAGCTTAGTCAGCCAGCTAGCTGGATGCAACCTTTTGGCCTTAACAAGATGAAAAATATAATATTGTGAGGTCGTCAAAATTGATTGGAAATTACTGTAAATTATATTTTATTGAGGTTAATAATACTGTAGGAACAAAAACAAGCCCATATTGTGATTTTAACTGTTTTTATGATATTTTAAGAAAATATCCAGATCCAAAACCAAAACATGACGGTGGGCGCACATCTCTCTTTCTCTCTCTCTCTCTCTCTCTCTCTCTCTCTCTCTCTCTCTCTCTCTCTCTCTCTCTCTCTCTCTCTGTATATATATATATATATATATATATATATAGCAACTGACATACTGTGTATACTTTACTGTAATAACAAAGTTGAAAACAAAACATTGTGCTTCCAGCTACATTACTGGTCTATGAATGTACAATATAACCATGGAAAATGAGTACAGTTTTGGGAGGAAGGGAGGGACTGAAAGTACAAAAGTGTCTCTAGACACCAAGAGCAACATTAATGAGTAGTAACAACACACAGGGGGAGGGCTAATGAAAACTTGATTTGTTGTCTGTGTAAAAAGTGCAGCCTTTACAAATTAATTCCTCCTCCCTCCCCCTCTGTGTTGAGACAAACAATGGGCAGGGTTATTCTGAAAAAGGACATGAACACACTGTAAATTACTGATGGGCACTTTTTGAATTATAATGTATATCTAGAACCAGTACTGTATATGAATACTGGGATGGCAGTGCTGGCAGTGTCTTCAGTGACAGGTAACGGAGGTGTCGGTAGTGTGGGGGTGCCATCAGTATCTTAAGTGCAGGTTTTCTGGCTGTGTTGGCAGTGTGGGGGTTGCTGACGGTTTCCTCGGTACATGGAATGGCAGTGCTGTGGTGCTGGCAGTGTCCTCAGTGAAGGGTACTGGTGGTGTTGGCATTGCAGTGTGCCAGCGGTGTCTTCAGTGCAGGTTTTCTGGCTGTGTCGGCAGAGCAGGGGTTGCTGACGGTGTCCTCGATACATGGAATGGCAGTGCTGCAGTGCTGGCAGTGTCCTCAGTGACAGGTAATGGAGTTGTCGGTAGTGTGGGGGTGTCACCAGTATCTTCAGTGCTGGTTTGCTGGCTGTGTCGGCAGTTCGGGGGTTGCTGATGGTGTCCACGGTACATGGAATGGCAGTGCTGTGGTGCTGGCAGTGTCCTCAGTGAAGGGTACTGGCGGTGTTGGCATTGCAGGGTGCCAGCGGTGTCTTCAGTGCAGGTTTTCTGGCTGTGTCAGCAGTGCAGGGGTTGCTGACGGTGTCCTCGGTACATGGAATGGCAGTGCTGCAGTGCTGGCAGTGTCCTCAGTGACAGGTAATGGAGGTGTCTGTAGTGTGGGGGTGCCAGCAGTATCTTCAGTGCAGGTTTTCTGGCTGTGTCAGCAGTGCAGGGGTTGCTGATGGTGTAATCGGTACATGGAATGGCAGTGCTGTGGTGCTGGCAGTGTCCTCAGTGAAGGGTACTGGCGGTGTTGGCATTGCAGGGTGCCAGCGGTGTCTTCAGTGCAGGTTTTCTGGCTGTGTCAGCAGTGCAGGGGTTGCTGATGGTGTCCTCGGTAAATTGAATGGCAGTGCTGGCAGTGTCCTCAGTGACAGGTAACGGAGGTGTCGGTAGTGTGGGGGTGCCAGCAGTATCTTCAGTGCAGGTTTTCTGGCTGTGTCAGCAGTGCATGGGTTGCTGATGGTGTCCTCAGTACATGGGATGGCAGTGCTGCAGTGCTGGCAGTGTCCTCAGTGATGGGTACCGGCAGTGTAGGCAGTGCGGGGGTTGCTGACGGTGTCTGCAGTACATGGGATGGCAGTGCTGTAGTGTTGGCAGTGTCCTCAGTGAAGGGTACCAGCAATGTCAGCAGTGCCAGTGGTGTCTATGGGTGAGGGGGGCACACAGAGCCACTGCTGCACTGTTCATAGAGGGGGAAGGAGTAGGAGAGCTGCTGCTGTAAAGGAGCATACATGTAGCAATTTAAAAGGACGATTTAAATTATATCGATATTGTTATTGTTACCGTTATCTATCAAATCCTCCTTTTTTAATGTACCCTACCTACTTACCTTCAACCAGCAATATGCAGGCACGTATGGATGATAGCGATATTGCCCATCATCCCTGCATGCTGCACAACCTGCTGATCATGGGTCGCTATAGTTGCTGGCAAGTTATTGGTGTTTTGGGTTATCTATATAGAGTGTGCAGTATGATCTGCCAGCGATATTGTATTGCTGGCAGATCGCTTTGTGCGTATGCACCATTACACTGCTATAGGTGGGGGAGGGGGGCACACAGAGCCAGTGATGCTGTTATCAGGGATAGGTGGAGGGGGAGAACTGCTTGGAGTGTGTGCACTAAGGATAGGACATAAAAAGACATCATTGAAAGTACTGTACAGTTTTTAATGTTGTTTACAAAACATTGTTTAGACCTAAACATTGGTTCTGGAACATCGATGTTAACCAATTTTTCTATTTTTTAATGGACCTGTAGGTGCTTAAACATATAAAACACCAATAAACTTCTTAAATCATACTTATTTTATATTTAATTTATGAGGGCATACAATATGTATAGTCCCACATACTGTATATCACTCCCTTGGAATGGCACTCTTTGGGCCTGATTCAGAGATGTACACTAACCCAATGGCTAGGGCACATCTCCGATGGTGGGAGGACTGCGCATGTGCAGCCCTCTGGCTCTGAGTCCGCTTGCAGTGTCTCCCTGCTGCAGCCTGATTGACAGGCTTTGGCTTTTTGGAGGCAGAGCGGGGGTGGTACCTGGCAGTGGGATGGTAGGCATCCTCGTTCAAATGAGTCTTAGTATTAGTATACTAAGTATAAGACTTGTTATTAAATATAGAGGTCCTATTTTTTTCTGTAATATTTTTAATAAAATAGCTGTTTGAAGCAGTATTATGCTACAGTGCATCCGGAAAGTATTCACAGCGCATCACTTTTTCCACATTTTGTTATGTTGCAGCCTTACTTTAAAATTGAATAAATTAATTTTTGTCCTCAAAATTCTACACACAATACCCCATAATGACAACATGTAAAAAGTTTTTTTGAGATTTTTGCAAATTTAATAAAAAAAAAACACTAAGATATCACATATACATAAGTATTCATGGCCTTTGTCATGAAGCTCAAAATTGAGCTCACGTGCATCCTCTTTCCATTGATCAACCTTGAGATGTTCCTACAGCTTAATTGGAGTCCACCTGTGGTAAATTCATTTGATTGGACATGATTTTGAAAGGCATACACTTGTCTATGTAAGGTCCCACACTTGACAGTGCATATCAGAGCACAAAACAAGCATGAAGTCCAAGAAATTGCCTGTAGACCTCAGAGACAGGATTGTCTCAAGGCACAAATCTGGTGAAGGGTACAGAAAAATATCTGCTGCTTAGAAGGTCCCAATGAGCACAGTGACCTCCATCATCCATAAATGGAAGAAGTGCAGAACCACCAGGACTCTTCCTAGAGTTGGCCGTCCATCTAAACTGAGCGATCGGGGGAGAATGACCCTAGTCAGGGGGGTGACCAAGAACCCGATGGTCACTCTGTCAAAGCTACAGCATTCCTCTGTGGAGAGACAAGAAACTTCCAGAATGACAACCATCTCTGCAGCAATCCACCAATCAAGCCTGTATGGTAGAGTGGCCAGATGGAAGCCACTTCTTCGTTTCTTCGTAAAAAGCACATGGCAGCCCTCCTGGAATTTGCCAAAATGCACCTGAAGAACTCTCAGACCATGAGAGACAAAGATTGAACTCTTTGGCAAGAATGCCAGGCATTCTATTTGGAGGAAACCAGGCACCGCTCATCGCCAGGCCAATGCCATCCCTACAATGAAGCATGGTGGTGGCAACATCATGCTGTGGGGATGTTTTTCAGCGGCAGGAACTGGGAGACTAGTCAGGATAGAGGGAAAAATGAATGCAGCAGTGTACAGAGACATCCTGGATGAAAACCTGCTCCAGAGCACTCTTGACCTCAGACTGCGGCGATGGTTAATCTTTTAGCTGGACAACGACCCTAAGCACACAGCCAAGATATCAAAGGAGTTGCTTCAGGACAACTCTGTGAATGTCCTTGAGTGGCCCAGCCAGAGCCCAGACTTGAATCCAATTGAACATCTCTGGAGAGATCTGAAAATGGCTGTGAGAGGTGCTTCAAAGAGGAATGGGCGAAATTGCCCAAAGATAGGTGTGCCAAGCTTATATCATTATATTCATAAAGACTTGAGGCTGTAATTGCTGTCAAAAGTGCATCAACAAAGTATTGCGCAAAGGCTGTGAATACTTATGTACATGTGATTTTTTAGGTTTTTTTTTTATTAAATTTGAACAAATCTCAAAAAAAACTTTTTACACGTTGTCATTATGGGGTAGAATTTTGAGGAGAAAATTTAATTTATTCCATTTTGGAATAAGGCTGTAACATAACAAAATGTGAAAAAAGTTACGCACTGTGAATACTTTCCTGATGCACTGTATGTACTGTACCTCATCATCTGGAAATCATCTGTTGGAGTTGCAATAAAGGATTTTATTGAAATCTACTGTATGCTGTTGAATCCTCTTTATGTGAAGAAAATTATAAGGTAACCATAAAACCTGAAGGGGTAATAAGAGGTGTTTAAATATATCAAGAGGTATGTACCTTGAACATCTGGTGGATGGGACTGTTCTAGCAACACCTATTATTCAGATATAAATAATCCCTCACATTGGGTGGATCAACAATAAATTTAAAATACTACACTATGGGTCTCATTTATTAACGAGTTTTATCACCAGAATGAGTGAAACATTTCACTGTGTATGATAAATGGTGCTCCAGCCAATCAGCTCCCAATTGTCAACTGTGACAGTTGTGACAGCCTGGTGTCACAATCAGAACAATTGCGACTGATGGTTGCCGATGTTCCTTAGGCCAGGCTGTGGGAGCTAAAACTTCCCACAGCCTGGCCAGGTCCTGGCAGCTTGCGAGGCCAGAAAGTCTGCGTGCACCCATACATACTCTGCCCTCGCCCCTCCTTGAAAAATGGGGCAACATGCCCCTATTTCCGGGAACGCTGCCAGGGAACATCCCCGCTCCACCTCCAAAACACCGCAACCTGTCAATCAGGCTGTGGCTGGGAGACACTGCAAGCGGACTTGCAGTCAGAGGGCTGCACATGCTCAGTACACCTCCTGCACATGCGCAGTCCTACCACCATCGGAGATGTGCGCTAACCATCGGGTTTCAGAACCAATGTTTAGGTCTAAACAATGTTTTGTAATTAATGTTAAAAACATTGGTACAGTACTTTCAATGTTGTCTTTTTATGTCCTATCCATAGTGTACACACTCCAAGCAGCTCTGCCCCTCCCCCCATCCCTGATAACAGCATCACTGGCTCTGTGTGCCTCCCTCCCCCACCCACAACAGTGTAACAGCAGCAGCTCACCTCCTCCTCCTCCTCCTTTCCCCTCTTTGAACACTGCAGTGGTGGGTCAGTGTGCAATCCTCACCCAGGGCCAAATTTAGGTCTGTTGGGGTTCCTGGGCAACAAATGTGGGGGGGCTATCAAGTTTATATATATATATATATATATATATATATATCGCAACTGGCATACTGTGTATACTTTACTGTAATAACAAAGTGGAAAACAAAACATTGAGCTACATTACTGATCAATGAATGTACAATATAACCATGGAAAATGAGTACTATTTTGGGAGGTTGGTAAGGATCGAAAGTACAAAAGTGTCGCAATACACAAAGGGCAACATTAATAAGTAGTAACAACACACAGAGGGAGGGCTAATGAAAACTTGATTTGTTGTCTGTGTAAAAAGTGCAGCCTTTACAAATGAATTCCTCCTCCCTCCCCCTCTGTGTTGAGACAAACAATGGGCAGGGTTATTCTGAAAAAGGACATGAACACACTGTAAATTACTGATGGGCAGTTTTTGAATTATAATGTATATCTAGAACCAGTACTGTATATAAAATATTGAGCCATAATTTCAGGGGGAAATTTCTACACTAAGAAATCACTATACACACACACTGTCCTCACTGACTCAGATCCCCACAGCCTCTAGATGAAATATGATATTATTCTAAAAAGTTTTATTGTTATTACAATAATATTATTGATATTATTATATTATTGAATTATATAAATTTATTTTTGGAGCAAAAAAAAAATGTTTACACTGGGATTCAAACCCTAACTGCCAAGTGTGATGTGCAGTGACTTTACCACTATGCCACAATACTGGTGGAGGGAAGTACAGAATCAGTCTTTTGAGGACAGTTTCCTAGTGAGTTTTTTTGGTGCTAGTACAGTGTTTCAACGGCTAGTACAGTGATTTAGATGCAAATGCATATTGTACCTTAACATAAACACTCCTCAAAACTCCTTGTTTGCCCTCTATTAAAATTGAAAGGAGACCACTACTGTATCTTTGCTACATAGGTTGAACACTATTAAGTGCTACATTACATGATACACTGGCCACCCAGTGGTGAAAGTATGAATTGCACCTTTGCTACACCGCAGATAGCACGGCACGACAATATATGAGAATTGATGCCATGCCAAATTGAGAGTCATGGCACAGTTTTCAGAAAGGTGAATGTGGACACATCTGTACATGGGGCTTTAGTCTGGAGGCTGTGATGGCTATTGCATGATTTGAAGCCTACTGTTTTGTTCTTTTCCTCAAATGTATTCTGACACAGTCTGGCTGCTAATGATAAACCCTTGTCCAACTAGGCTTAGACTAGAGGGTATTGCATAGGGCTGCAAAATGCTTTTGGTTCAGGGTGCCATTCACGTTTTGCAAGTTGGCAACTCAGAAATCTGAGCAAGAACCCCAAATACTCATGATTCCTACTCAATGTTTGGAAGCTGGTGTTGCAGGGATTGATTTACTAATGAGTGGTTTAAAGAATCCTGCTGTGTTTAAGCTAAAAATTAGGCAATAGCTTTTGCAATCTTCTGCTGAGTAAATGTACAACACACTCTAAGGGACCATCCTTTCACTTACTCGACAGTGTTGAAAAACCCTGCGTGATAAACCTAAGATTTAACATTTTGATTCATAGGACCTACTTTCAGTCTTCAGTAGGCTACTGGCTGTACTTTACAGCCCAGGGAAGACTCTTGCTTCAGAACAGCTGTAAGTGCTTAACCCATTACTTGCTTTTTCTTATAACTCTGAAATCTACATTATTTTTTAGTTAACAAAACTTTTTTTTAATCTTTGTACCATTTAAGGTTGTTCACTGAACTTAAATTGTTTACATTTCAATAAAATAATGGAATACGTAGTTGTTCTAAAACTTTTGAACAGTATTGCACATATAAACATATGTTTATTATGCAGAGTTTCCCCCATGGAGCCTGGCTAATACATGTTCTTGGAATTGTACTGAGGTTAACATAATGCTGATGTCAAAATAATCAGCAGTTATAGTTGTAATGTATGATTAGATGGGCAGCACAGACGGTGTAATGGTTAGCATTACTGCCTCACAGCACTGAGGTCATGGGTTCGATTCCCACCACGGCCCTATCTGTGCAGAGTTTGTATATTCTCCCTGTGCTTGCGTAGGTTTCCTCCGGGTACTTTGGTTTCCTCCCACACTCCAAAAATATAATTCCAACACAAATTAACCCTAGTGTGTATGTATGTGTGTGAGCATGTGATAAAGAACATAGAGTGTAAGCTCCGCTGGGGCAGGGACTGATGTGAATGGCCAAATATTCTCTCTGTAAAGCTGAGTTTCACACACTTATTTTCTGTGGATATATGGAGATATGAATTATGATGGTACATAACCCCAGACGTCTCTTATTTCCATTTTCTTTTTGTACCATACTCTCACGGTTATATTCTACTCTCTCAAGATAGATGAGATTTTTTCTTTTTTCTTTTTTTGATATTGTATTGGCCTATACTAATTTTGCATTAACAGTTTCATAATTTCCAATTAGTGGTTAGCATGGCCACAATTGTGTCTATGTTGCCTGAAATGTCTTTGCTCTGCACTTATGCATGAATTATTAGAAAATGTATGTGTAGGTAGATGTTATTTGCAGACTGGAATTTGTATTTGCCAAGTAAGGTCAATAATTGGCACGCACAACAACTAAAAGCTTTACAGGGTCTGTCATTCTTATTATTTTTCACATATGAATTCTACACAAAAAAATTTTTTTCACTATTTATTCTTTCGCTCTATTAACTGCGGATGATCTCATTAAAGTAGTTCTCTCATTGGGTGTCCAATGCGCTGAGTATGACACCTAACAGCAGAAATGAAATGTGAGTAAAGTCCCCGTTTAACTGTTGTTTCTAAGGGCAACCTGCTCTCCGGTAATCCCTCACTCTTCATAGTTAGCAATTAGCAGAGGTGAAGAGAAGTAGAATGAGGAGTAGCAGTCCTATGCTCTGACTTTTACTATTATATCCCACACTTGGATTTATTGCGCATATGCTATTATGGGTACTAACTGATTTTCAGTAGATCTATATATTTTAATATATTGATTGCAATGTTGTTATTACTTATATTTCACCTACTAGGAGATTATTATACTTGCCGCTTTCATAGATGCGAGCATGATATAACATCTATTCTATATAAAAAAAAATTCTCTGTTATATGTTGTATGTGTCCTTGTACGTCCAATATTGAGTGTCTATTTGGTCAGGTTGGATCATAAATTAATGTGACCGATTTTTAAATTACTCTTATTAAAAGTTGAATTTTAAGGGGTCTATGATAGACTTATATTTGTCCCTCTTTCTGTATATGACCAAGAGTGTTCACCAAATAGAGTTTCTTTTCTTTCCTTATATAACATATGTTGACATGTAATTCAGAATGTTTGTTCTTTAGTGTTATTAAAGTTATAGGACACCTTTCTTGTGTTGCTTCCAAAATTTGTCTTCCAAAAAAGTTCTATCATTTGTCTGGTTTGTATTTCTTTATACTGTAGACTGGGAGCAAGAACATTTTTGAGGTTTTTTTTTTCTTTCATTGTTAGGAACTAGATCAGGTTTGCTTGATAATAATTTTATCTAAAATATTTATTAAAAGTCATTCTAATAAATATCTTGTGGTTGTTATACTTGGTGGTAAAGAGAATTATAGCTGGGTCTGATTTGTGTTCAAGTATTCTAATAAATTACTTCTATCTATCTGTGTTCTTATTTTTTAATAAGGTCTCTTGCATGAGGCCCTCCGGATATCCTCTTCTTTGAATCTCTTGGCATATATAGATAATTGAGATTCGCAAACTTCAGAGCCTGAACAATTCCTTTTAACTTGGCACAGCTGAGAGAATGGAATATTTGTTTTCCACCTCTTTTGATGACCACTGTAAAAATGGAAATATCTATTGCTGTTCACTTTTTAAGGTCGTTTTTTTGTGGACTATTTATGTTCTTTAGATTAAAGTATTACTGTAAGTCCACAAATTCTACTTGGTTCTTGTTAATGTTGTGTATGAACTATAAATGTGTACGTATGCAGTTCATTATGTAAATAAAATGTGTGTGTCAACATTACATTATATGATTTTTTTTTAATACATATAACTTTAGATATTAGAGGAGACAACTGCAAGCTAATGCCCATATAACACTTACTGTAAAAGCTTCATTAAATTAACTTTTTGGTACAAGGCTATTCTTTATGTACATAATTTCATGGTGTATAACAATACTACACTTAGAATGCACAGATCATGTCAATTTTGAAATCATTAACCAACAGACTTCATCCATAAGATGTATTCACATGGACTTAGCTAATCACTGAACACATAGCGCTCTTTTTAAAATGATGTAAAAACCCTTTTTTACTCATCACCTAAGTTAGAAGGGCATTTCACAGCATTGAGGTATTCATGTAGTGTATACTCCAGAGAAATCTCTGATTTCCTATTTGGTCACCCATTTTTTGGCCAATTTTGTGAAGAACAACCCATCTGCAAGTGCAGAATTCTCCACTGACTGCCGAATTATGTTAAAACAATTTCTCATATCAAGATGGCAGAACATGAAGCACCACCAGTCTACTACTGAACACTGGAAGGTCTTGATGACTTGGATTAGCATGCAGGGTTTATGTATTGTGTTGAGTAGGTAAAAGAATGGTTCCTCAGTGTATGGAGTACATTTACTAAGATGGGCTTGTAAAAATAGCCATTTCTAGGTGTGTTAAACCTAAAATTTAAAAAGGGAACTATTTTTATAGGAAAATACCCCATTCTCTCCAGCTTTCATTCAACTTATTCCAATATGGGGCCCCCACATGCACACACATTTGCAGCATTTTACAGCAGTAGGGGTGGGGCTACAATGGCATGGATATGATGATTGATTCAATGCAAATTGTGTCACCCACTTCAGGCAGAAAGTGAGCACCAATGGAAACTGACCATCTCTGTCGGGAGAGACACTCCAAATTCAGGACTCTCACAGACTTTCCGCAAGAGTTGGCAAGTATGAAATACAGTACCCCATTGTATATCATGATATTTTCATACAGATGTCCAACACAAGGGTTTAATAAACTTCATTTGTGTGAAAAACATAGTTTAAACTGTCAGATCCTATCACAGCTTTCTCTTTTTTTTTGGCAAGCTTTTCCGGTGTGTTTTTAGCTGGTATGCAACCACTGCTTTATTAATATTGTATGATGGTTTCTAGTCTTTTCTAGTGAAAAATCATGATGGTGATTTGTAAAATTCCAGATTTTCAGATGTTTGTTGTATTATAAAACATTTGGAGTTTTCTCAATAGTTTTATGGATGTTTGTTATAAATTAAAATATTAGAGGACATAAGTTCTTTTTAAACAATGTAATTAGTAAATGGAGGTTTCAGCATCCACTTAAAACAGATTATTTTAAATAATGGTGGACTCTGTGAATTCACTTAAGAGCTACATTGGGTGGAAGTACAATTGTAGTATTATAGGAAACTATTACAGTGTAAAAAAAATAAAGATTCTGATTTGGTTGGGAATCAAATGCAAGGCTTCCGCACAGTGTATATAAAGAGGGTATATTCATCTATAGGCAGATTGCACTAAGCTTGCTGTGCACCTGATCCCTATCTGTATGCTTGGTTTGCTACTAGTCAAAATCATAATCAAAATGCACTTTGCACCAGCTTTCAGTATACTGTGTGCAATAATATATCTAAAATGTGTATTTATGCTTTCAGCCAACTCTGCTAGCTCAAAAATACATCAGCATACCCTCACAAATCTTTTCATACTTAAGATGATAAAGTACTTTTATGAATTTATTTCTGAGCTCAAAATTGCCATACATAATATCACAAGTTCAGATATATGGGAAGATGTATGAAAGCTTGTAGAGAGATAAGGTGGAGAGAGACAAAGTATCAACCAATCATCTCCTAAATTTAATTTTTAAAACACAGCTTTTAAAGTGACAGTTAGGAGCTGATTGGTTGTTACTTTATCTATTTCTACTTTATCAATCTCCAAGCTTTGATACCGCACCCCCAAAATTGCTAAAGATAACATCTGTAGTGATTTATCCAATACATGTATTCGTAGGTCCCATCACTCAATTTGGAGTTAGACTAACAGAAGTATTTGTTTGTCTTCTGTAATGTATACTGTTTGTGTTTGCTCTATGTTGCTTAAATTACTAGAAATACTGTATTATATTGTAATTGTATTGCACATATACAAAAAATTGTATGCACATAGTTACATAGTCTGTGCAATGTTTCAGACTATGAACATTTACTGTAAAAAATACATGTTTTTAAATAAAAATTTAATATTTTTACAAATTGTTGATTGAATGATTTTAAGCAGAATATTATTAGTTTACAGTCTATAGACATCTAGGGTAAAATTTACTAAGTGTCGGTTTGGTCAAACTGGACTTTTGGTTATTTTCCTAAAGATTTACTGATCTGCCATGTAATATAAACCATCTGCTACACACTGCCATCCCTATTTTTTCAATGGAAAAGATAGAGACTGTCTGATTTATTATGCATCTTTTGTGAAACCACCATAAGAGTGGCACAAAGCTGTCCATATAAATGATTAGTTTTTGACAGGTGATATTGAGAAAAGACACTTCCATTTGTTCTATGCTTGATTATGATGCCTATTGAAAGCAACACAAACATGTGCTCTGTGCTCTACTGTTGAAGTGGCTTCAGTGCTATGGATATTAGCTAGCTCCCATTCTCCTGACACTTATCCCAGATATTGGTTGCCCTCAAGAGAGTTTCATATTCCTCGATCTGCATCCTAAGCCAGGAGTCACAATGACATAAACTAAAGGTAGCATTCTGTAGTCTTGCAGAAATGCCTAAATTCTTGGGAACAATAGACTGCACGCATAGTGGTTTGATACCGCCACTGCACAGGATGGAGGTATTTATTAACAGCCATTCCATCAAGTCGCAAATAATCTGTGATGCAAATATGTGCATGAGTGTTGTTGAAGGCTACCTTGGCACATGCCATAAGTCCAGATAATCAGACAGTCATCTCTACATTACAAGTTTGCAAGAGGGTTAATACCAGAGCCATGGTTTCTGGATGTGTCTTACATGCTTATTTAACAATTTAACACATGCATGTATTTACTTTGATTATACAAATTTATATTACATCAACCTGGCCCATATATAGTGTAGTAGACAGTGACCATGTCTTTGTACCATCTGGTGAGTTGCACAGTACAGAAGAGAGTGGCAGGTTAGGCAGACACAAATTGATATCCACTTTTTGTGTAAGTATTGTTTTGTATTGCTGTTTTTTTCTTCTATCTAAACAGTGGTTTCTATGTTTTTTGGTGTGCTGTTATTGTGCTCATTTGACAGTTCATATGTTGGTTGCTAAAGTTTTTTTTTTAAAGCAAGTCATATGCTACAATGAATTGAAATGCAAAATGTTTTTTCATTTACCACAAATGTAACAACCACAACTTTAACACAGAACACAAAAATGCAAAGTTTGTGAAAATGTCCTTACACAAAAATGATCATACTGTATACATAAATTAAAGTATAATTTTAAATAACAATTTTTACAAGTAAGCACATCCCAAAAAAGCTAACCTGAGGGAATTATCAACCTGGAGATCTCCATCGCCCCTACCACTGGTGTGAGCAACAACCATGATGGTTTAAGAGGTACAGTAGAGAGCTTTAAGCTGGAGTACTGTTAGTTGATTGTTATGGTGTATGAATAGATAGCCAAGATATGACACTACATTACTAATTACTGTAACTCCCTAATAGAGTAATACAGTGGTTCCCAAAGTTTTTTTGGAATCATAGTGAAACCTAATATAAAAACTAGTTTGATTATTGATGATCTCCTATGGTGTACATAAGACCCAGAGGATATAGCAACTTTAGAAGTATATCATTAGGATAATTAGGTAATGAAATTACAAACAGAAACTAAACTCATGGACCTACAAGTTAAAGCAGCTCAAGCCACTTGATATATGGCTGGCAATCCTAAAAAATAAAATGCTATTACCCGTCACCCAATATTTGATAAATCAAATATATAATTTGTTATGTTTGTCAGGGGAAGGAACACTTTGCTGGGGAATGTAAATACACAAAGAAACTAAGACAGTTCCCTTCTAAAAAGGACACAGCAGAAATTGAAGATTTTTGATGACAGAATGAAGCAACTATTGATTTGACAATTGGATATTCTAAACATGTCTTATTGATACAGGGGCTGCAAGATCACTTAAAGTTATAACCAACAAAATGACTTTACTTACCAAAATTATTTATACACATGCGGTAGGACTAGCAAACAAAATTTATCTCCCAAAATTAACACAAATGTTAAAGATAACAATTAGTTCACTCTCTAGTGAGAACTCATTTTTAGCTGCAGATGCCTTGGCTAATTGTTAGGAAATTATTTACGGTGTAAACTCAGTTTTACTGTATTTTGCATTCCAGAGGGGGTACATTTGCAAATGCCATATTGGTCACTAATGAATTGTTTAGTAATCCATCCAGCCCAGATGTTCTGAAGCTTAGACCTCTAAAAGAACTTTCTTCAGAAGTAATAATTATATAATAATCTTATTTATATAGCGCTCTTTCTCCAATAGACTCAATGAGCTTAACAAATAGTATGGCATTATACAGTTATGCATGAAATACAGATAGTATGAGCATAATGCAGTTTGCATGAAATTACAGAGACCAAGTAGATAATGTCAATAACAAAAATGAATTAGTGGAAGATCATTGAATTTGACAATAAGGGAAAAAAATACTCACAAATGGTAAAGAACTATTGCTGTACTTGCAGGCCATTTAGATGTGCTCTAATGATCCTTACATGATATGTATAGTTTGCTTGATTAGGTGAATAATCTATTAGAGAAATAAAACAATACTCTGCTGCCATAATCAAATATTTTATTCACATAAATTATATATTAAATACAGCAAACAGGTGACAGATTAGGATATATATTTGCATATTATCCTGATTAGAACCAGTTGATAAGACATACCTTGATATGATATCAAAAGAAGCCTATCTGACGGTGTGATAGGACCTCTGGCACATCATTTTATTTTATTTATTTTTCTTATTATATATTTTTTAAATACTTTGCCACTTGAACAACTCCTAGAGGGGAATTACATTTTAATGAATACCTAATAAAACAAACTTTTTAGGTCTAACTACACTACAGTCGCTAATCGACCAGTGCACCAATATACTAACTCTTTTCCTTTTTCCTTTGACAAAGTAGATAATACAAACTGTGCCATTTTTAGTCATCAGTTGCAGGGATTAGTCATCCTGCCCATAAGGGATCCAGATGAGACAGTCAAGTTTAGGTGCACTACATGGGATTACCCTGGGCAGAAAATGAAATGCCTGGGACTGATGGCACATAAGAAGCAAAACATGGAAATAAGACATACAAGGATAAGTATCAAAAATGCTGTCAACAATGCCTGACACATTGTGGACAATAGGGGCTAATGATGGTGGAGTGGTTCTACATGTTACACCAGTTAGTGTAAAACTCAAAACAGGGGCATGACATTTCCGGTAGTCCAAAATATACCTTAAAACCAGATCAGAAAAGGCTGTTTTCTAGTAATTCAAAAATTGCTACAGTACATCAAAGAGTATTGGTTAAGATGCTAATTTTAGCAAATATGTCCATCTTTCCTGTATGGAAGAGTGGTGGGAGGTACTATAGGCTTGTTCAAGATCTATGAGCAATTGAAAAGAACAGTACAAAATTATCAGTATTTAACTTGTGTTGTGCATTCTTTACAATTCCAATAGATCCAGATATTCAATATCTGGTTGCATTCACATATTATGGAACACAATACACCTGGACTCCTGGTGGTTCTACATTCAGTACATAGATAATTTGCTTATATGCTTCCCAAATTTTGAAACATCAGTTATGGATACAGCAGTACTATTGATGTTCCATCCAAAAAATGTAAACAAAGCATCCAAAGGCAAAATCCAGCTCTGTTATACACAGGTTTCTTAAATAGGGCATTCTTTAGATAGATTTGCAGGTATTCTTTTAAGAAATGATAATACCTATAAAATAAAAAATTTTTGTTGGAATACTAAGTGATTGTACAAATTTGATGCCTAACTATTCACAATTAACTGCACTTTTGTATGACTTGACTGAGGCTTCTGTACCAGAACACTTTGAACCTGCTTTAGGGTTGTTATTATTATTATTATTATTACATTTTATTTATAAGGCACCACAAGTGGTCCGCACCGTGGTACACACAGTAAAGGGTACACAGAACATTACATTACAATACAGTAACCAAATTATAAACAGAGCACAAGTAACAATTAGCAACACAATTCTCCATACACAACACAGCTGGGAAGGTGAAGGCTGTCATAGAAGTGCTTGAAAAGAGAGCTGTGAGACAGTGGGGAGGACCCTGCTCCTAGGAGCTTACAATCTAGGGCAGATGGGAGACAGACAGATGACATGAGGCATGAGTGTGAGTGCAGGAAGTAGGCAAGGTAGATATAGCTGAGGCAGGAGGGATAGAGACTTGGTGACACAGTTATGTGGTGGAAGGGTATGCTCTGATGAACAGGTGGGTTTTCAGTGCACATTTGAAGCTCTGCAAGGTTGTGGAGAACCTGATCAAGTGAGGGAGCTCATTCCAGGGAAAGGGGCTGCACGGGCAAATTCTTGGTTATGAGCATGAGATGAAGTAACCAGTAATGGAGGAGAGGTAACTGTAATTGGCTTACCAGAGTGAATGGGAGGGAGTATGTAAGGAGATGAGGTTGGAGATGTACAGTAGGGAGCAGTAGAGTTAGAGAGGGCCTTGTATGAGAAGGTGAGGAGTTTGAAGAGGATTCTGTAGGAGAACGGAAGCCAGTGCAAGTTTTGGCAGAGAGGAGAAGCAGAAGTGGAATGGTGGGAGAGGAAGATAAGTCTAGCTGCAGCATTGAGAACAGACTGGAGGGGAGCAAAATGGCACATGGGAGGCCAGTAAGGAGAAGGTTGCAGTAGTCGAGCTGAGAAATGATTAGTGAATGAATAATCAGTTTGGTAGCATTCTGAGAGAGGAAAGGCCTGATGCCAGTGATGTTGCATAGCTGTAACTGACAAGATTGAGCCAGAGATTGAATGTGGGGTGTGAAGGAGAGGGTGGAGTCAAGGGTGACACCCAAGCAGCGAAGTTGGGGGACAGGGATGATGATGGTATTGTCAACAGCGATAGCGAGATTGGTTGGAGTGGAGACTCTATTATGGGGAAAGATGATGAGTTCAGTTTTGTCCATGCTGAGATTCAGAGAGCACTTGGACATCCAGGAAGAGATGCAGAGAGGCAACTGGATACCTGAGAGAGGACAGAAGGGGAGAGTTCAGAAGAGGAGAGGTACAGTATAGTTGCGTGTCATCAGCATAGATGTGGAATTGGAGGCCAAAGGAGCTGATGAGCTCTCCTAGTTTAGAAGTGTACAAGGAGAAGAGCAGTGGACCGAGGACAGAAACCTGTGGGACATCAACAGGAAGGGTGGAAGGGGGGGAGGTGGAGCCAGACACAGACACAGAAAAGTAGCAGTTGGTGAGGTAAGAGGTGAACCAGGCATGGATGGTGTTAGTGATGCCAAAGGTCTGAAGGAGGAGAGTATGATCCATGGTGTTGAAGGCTGTAGAGAGGTCCAGGAGGAAGCACAGAGAGAAGTGGCCCCTGGATTTTTCTGCAAGCAGGTCATTGGTGACTTTGGCCAGTGCAGTTTCAGTGGAGTGAAGTGGGTGAAAGCCAGATTGGAGAGGATCAAGGATGGAATTGTCAGAGAGATAGCTGGTGATGCGACTGTAGATAAGCCACTCAAGTAGTTTGGAGGCAAAAGGGAGTAGAGAAATGGGGTGGTAATTAGCAGGGGAGGACTGGTCGAGTTTGGGTTTTTTAAGAGTAGATGTGACAAGAGCATGTTTGAATAATGAGGGAAAGATGCCGGCTGAGAGAGATAAATTGAAAAGGTGAGCAAGATGGGAGCAGGCGGTGGAGGAGAAGGAGCATAGAAGGCGAGAAGGGAGGGGGTGAAGGGGCAGGTGGAGGGGAGAGAGGACAAGATCAGGGAGTGGATCTCATCAGCCATGGTGGGGCTGGGAGGTGTGGATGGTGGGGGAGGTGGGGTTGCAGCAGGCAGATGGAGGATATACTGTGATGAATTGCCTCAATTTTGGAAGAGAAGAAGGAGGCAAAGTCAAATGCAGTGAGGGAGGATGAAAGGGGTGGAGTGGGGGTCAAAGGAGAGTGTTTAAAGTACCAAAGAGGCGGTGGGGATTGGAGGACTGAGAGGAGATGAACGACTGGAAGAAGAATTGCTTGGCAAGGGAGAGGGCTGAGCTGTAGGAAGAGAAGAGAAACTTGAAGTGAAGGAAGTCTGCCAGAGAGCAAGATTTCCTCCAGAGGCACTTGGCTGTGCGCAAGCATTTTTGGAGAAACCGGGTCAGTTTGGAGTGCCAGGGTTGGGGTTTGGACTGACGGAGGGTGACAGAGGAGGTGGAGGCAATGAAGTCAAGTGCAGAAGTGAGGGTGATGTTGTAGAAAAAGGCCACCTGGTTATGGCAGGCCATGGTTGATAGAGGAGAGTATCAAGTAAGGAAGACAAGTCAGCAGTGTCTCATGATTACATCTGGTGATGGTGGCTTTGGGTAAGGGGAGGAGTGGAGGACTTGAGAGAGTGAAGGAGAGTAGATGGTAGTCAGAGAGGGGGAAAGGATAGTTGGAGAAGTGAGAGAGAGCACACAGATGTGTGAAGATGAGGTCAATGGAGTGGCTGAGGCAGTGGGTAGCAGCAGAGGTCCATTGAGAAAATCCAAAGGAAGAGGAGAGGCTAGAAGATTGATGGACACAGGATTTGTGATGTCAATAGGGATGTTAAAGTCACCAAGGATTATAGAGGGTTGGTCAGCAGAAAGGAAGCGGGGAAGCCAGGCAGCAAAGTTGTCAAGGAATTGGGTGGGGGAACCTGGGAGACGGTAGATGACTGCAACACGGAGATGAATGGGGTAGAAGAGACAGACAGAGTGGACCTCAAAGGTGGAGAAAGAAAGGCAGGGCTCAGGTGGGATAATGCGAAAGGTGCATTTGGGGAATCAGAGGATGCCCACTCTGCTGCCTTAGTGGTTGACAGGTCTGATAGAGTGGGTGAAGAAGAGGCCTCCACAGAAGATTTAAAGAGTGGGAAATAAAGAGGTCATGGAAAGCAGGCAGTTTATTGCAGGCAGATCTGGTATTCTAGAGTGCACAGGAAAATGGGAGGGAGGGGATGGGGAATATGTGGATGAGATTGGCTGGGTTGTGGGTGATGGGGTGTGGGCTGGATCTAAGGGGAAGGTGTAAGCCTTTGGAGATGGTTGGTATGGGGCAAGGGCAAGGAGGCATGGTGGCTGACTCAGGGTGGAGTGGGAGCAAAGGATGACAAGTGAGCAAATAGGAGGTGGGCAGGAATGCATAGCAGAGGATGCAGATATTTAGAGGGGAGGCAGACAATTAGGCAGTGTAATACAGAAGAGAGTAGGTAAATAGTGTTGGAGAAATAAAAGTCAAATGAAGAGTAGTAAATAATACACTGGTAAGAAGTACATTTAGACAGGGTAATCATGTGTATAAAAAGCAAATGACATTGTTTGGGATGTGCATTCAGATGTTTCTCAGAAACAGAAATTTCAATGCAAGAAGCTGCAGCTGAGGAGAAAAGTTTTTCAGTATCCAAACTAGGGAGATCAGTGTAGAGTGTGCAGGTTATGCAGACTGCAGAAGTTAGTTTTGTTGATTTTGTTGACTCATTGTGTAGCTTGAGTGTAGTCTATCTGTGTTAGTGCTGGCTTGCAGTATGTTTTCCATCTGATTTCTTTGGTTTAATGCTGGTATAATGCTAATATTGATTTTAAATGCTCAATACACTTCAGATACTAAACACCCTAACTGCCTATACAGCCTGCCAGCCTACTCTGAACTGAATATATAAGGCTTCAAACATGTGTGCATCCTGATTTACCCCCACCCTCTTACAAACAGCCCTCCGCCCACAGCAGAAGGTGCTAATCAAATCTGTGCATAGTAAGGTCAGTATTCCACTCTAATTCCCTTTAATTTATAAAACATAGTACAAGTTTAAAACAACTTACACCAACTAATATTATCAATTTACCTATGCAATGTAATTTCTGCTATGCTATAAAAACATAGATCAGTTGCATCTGGTTGGAGTAGTCAGTGATCAATTTACCTATATTAAGTTACCCAACTATAAGATGGATTTTTCATTATTCTGACATGAATATGTAGCACATGCAGCAATCCTTACACAATTACATGGTGGTAAACAGGGACCAGTAGCTTATTTCAGTGCCTAATCAGACCCATTCGAAAATGGATTACCGGTATGTCTTAGGGGAATAGCAGCAGCTGCATTACTTGCAGACAAATCTAAAAACATTGTTTTGGGTTACATTCTTAATGTGGGGTCTCTAGGATTTTTGTGAAATCAGATCAGGAAACAGAGAATCAACTTGGGTATTAGGATAGTGTAAGAAGTTTGGAAGCATGAGGAGGCTCTTCCTCATGTGGAAGATAACTTGGTATGAGCAGTGTTAGACTAAATAACTGACATGCAGTCAGGAGAATAAATTGTTAGTAAGCTGGTTTGGAACTGAAGTTAATATTTGTTATACCAAGTCAGGGAGCACTGTGCAGAATGATGAGGAAGACTGCCATTAGCAGAGTCTGTCGGCAGCAGACCAGGTGTGCCATCTGGTGAGTGTTGAAGTAGTACTACAGATCCTGCACACAGTCTGAGATGGATGCTGGAACTGGTTTAGATACACAGTGCAGAGGGGATTTAGAAACTTGCTGGACAGAGCACTCAGCAGTAAATAACAGAGTCTTGCTGAGTGGTTGCACCACACTGGGCTTGCTGGATGAAGTACATAGTGTAGAAAGTATAGTGTAGAATGAATACTGGAACTTGGGTGGATGAACAGCGTAGAATGGATACCAGTACTTGCTGGATAAAGTGCACTGTATAGAATAGATGCTGGTATTTTCTGACTGAGGTGCATTGCATAGAATTGATGAAGGTACTGGCAGACTGAAGTGAATGCTTGTATTTGCTGGCAGAATTGCAAGAACAAATCTAATGCTGGTATTTTCAGACTGAAGTGCAAAAAGAGATCTACTGCTGGTCTTAGCAGACTGAAGTGAAAGAAAAGATCTAATGCTGTTTTTTGTGACTAGAGTGTAGGAACAGATCAAGGTACAGATCTAGAAACTGGAATACACCAGGAAATAACAACTGGGAGCCAGTAGCAAGTCACCGGAGTGAAGATGTTCTGGCACTGGTCTGCTCACCAGGACTTCATAAAATAAGGCACCCTAGGCTCTAACAGGCTCCTTTGGTCATCTGATCCTAAAGTGGCTCCTGATTGTTAAGAGAATCAGCTGATGAGAATTAAGATGGTGGCACTCATGTGAGGGATGATCTCAAAAATATGCCAAAAACCTGGCTGATTGGCATACACCTGACTTGTGGATGTTATGCACCAGATTCAGGGATGTCTTTGGTGGCCCATGGTGGTACATAAGGCCAAAAAGCAGCACCCCTGTTTCAGGTAATGGGATTTGGAAGCAGGATGTGTGACACTTAAAGTGTATATCTCACATTCAGTAGCAGCTCTACTAACTTGTTAGATAACTGAAATTGTGGCTGATGCACACTTAACAAAATGGAAACTAGTCCTCATTATGCCTACAAACTTTATCCTGGTCAAATGTAATATTTTGAACCTAGCTATTCTACTACCAGTTAATGATACTAATGTGTATTAGAGAGAGAAAAGTGTAACCCCTGATGATTAAAGTATGTAGATGAACAAGGGTAGATTTGGAAGAGGTACCACTCAAGAGCCCTGGGTTAGTGCATGATTTGGGGAATTATGAAAACAAAGAAACTTTATGACAGAAACAGGCAACCCAATTGCACATTCAGAAGCAGTAAAGGAGTTACTAGAATATATACAATTACTGTCACAGATTGCAGTCATCAAATGCCAAGCCCATATGAGCAGACATGATGAAATTAATAATGGAAATCGTGAAGCTGATATTGCTGAAAAAGCAGCAGTACAAAGAGGAATTGTAAAATACATTTTCTGCACTTCTTCTATTGACATATGTAAACCAAGTGAAAACACATTAATCGAAATGCAGAAAGCTTGTGATTCACAGGAAAGGACAAAGTTAATTTTCACCTACTTTTTCAAAAATTAAGTGATAATGAATAGAGCTATATTATTAAGTATGATTGACCAAAAGAGTGTCCAAGTATTAATGTAAATAAATAGTAAACAGTAACATTTTTTTTAAAAACATACACCTACTGTCCTGGATAAACACATTGCATAACATTTTTCTCTAGCATAGACAATAATTGATGAAAAAATAAAAAAAATAATTTCAAATAAAATGTATAACCAAATAAATTGAAAACAGATTCACATGATAAAATAGGACATAATAATTGATATTCCTAAAAATAAAGTATAAAAAAGGATAAAAATCTCACTTAAGTTGCGACACCTTCCATGGCACCCAGCCTCATCCTCAGGCAATTGAACAGTGAATGACGGTAGTCATTACCAAGAGTGTTACTATACCCTCCTCCAGCTCTGCAGATATTACATAAGGCATACCATGAAAAAATGGAATATCAACTGACCAAGGCAAACATTTTACTAAGCTAGTTATTAAACAGACATTTTCAACTTCTCGGAATAAAATAACATCTACATTCACCATATCATCTACCATCTAGGGGGAAAGTCAAACATTATAATGGGACAATAAAGATCAAACTAAAATATGCAAAGCAATTATTTTGCAATGGCCAGAAGCTTTGCCATTAGTACTTTATTCTATCAGAATAATCCTTGGAGGAGAATTAAATGTTTCACCCTATGATATACTCTTTGAAAAGCTACCCAAAATCATTATTGCACCCACATATGAACTCAGCAAGAAAAATGGCTAAATTGAGAATTCTTTTATCTTACTATGTAACCAGCTAAAGAAGATACATGCTCCTGTGATCGGGAAACAATCAATATCTGTGGAAGGTGCTTGCCATGATTTACAACCTGGTGATGAAGGGATGGTCTGAAATAGGCTTGATGACATACCAGTAAGAAGGGCCCTATCAAGTATTGCTCATAACTCCAACTGCTGTTAAACTAAAAATTATGTGGATTTACACTACACATTGTAAAAAAAATCTCCTGAGACAACTCAATCAGAGGACAATCTTCAAGATACAGCTACTTCACTTCACCAGTAAAAAGCATCAATTGAGTGGTTCATATAGGCAAATCTTGGGCCCCTTGCTAAACACATTAGTGGTTTGACCGGTCATAAAAAACTGGGCCACTTGCCAACACAGTATTTATAAAGAAAAACATAACTCTAAATAGTACTATGAAGATCATCAAGAACAGAAGTATGTCATCGGGCACAAAGCCACATTTGGAACTTTGGGGTTACATTATTGGATGGACTATTCTGATTATCATGACCTTTATTCGGAATGAGAGTTTGAATATTTAAATGACTAAGGATGTTTTGACCAATGATACATATGATAAATACGAGTTATGTGTTATACCAGGAAGAATACAAAAATACTTACAAAGGGGAGATCATAAAGATTATTTGCCAGAAAATTCAATGATAGGAATGCAGGTTTACAAAAACCCTTACTAAAAGCAAATGTTGGACTTGTACACACCTACAGTACCTGTGAGTTTAGAGTCAGGCATACCTATAATAGCTCACTTTATCAACACCATATTATACATATTTTAGAGAATGGTATTGCCATAAAAACTGATGGGAATTCCACTTGCTTTAATAAGTCACCTAAAGTGCAGTCTATAGTGAATTTCCCCTAATGTATCAGCAGCTAGTCTAATTTATGCCTTGCAAGTGACTGTTATTACTAGGAGGCTTGAGTTTTACATGAATATACTGTAGATGATAATGTATAGAACAGTAAATTAATTATAATGATAAATAAGGTACAGTTAGCACGTGAGGGGTACCATTAAGTTCAATTTTGCATTCAAAATTGAATGAAATCGACATTCATTTTCACTGTTAAAATCAAACATTTTCTAAGATTTAATTTTGAACTCAATTTCAAAATATAATTCAGTGTGTGTCAATTTTAAATAGTAGTTTCTTGTTGGTTTTGGATGTCCATTTGAAAATCAAACATAAATTCACCTATGAAATAGAATATAAAATCAAATTAAATAGAATTAAAAATCGACAAACACTTCTTTATATTTTCCTATTGGACAAAATATATCACATGCAGAAAGCTGCTGTGGTTTCCATCATTTTGGTTTGCATACATCTCCAATGGTGGGGTGCCTGCACATGCACAGGACCCATTCCCATGTGAAGAACTGGTCCTGTATCATCACACATAGTGCCCCCTAAGCCGCAGCCTGCCACTGTTTGAGGAGGGAGTGCCAAAAATACAAGAGTGATGTGCACTGCGTCCATCTCTGAATGAGACCAATAATTCCTACAGCCACAGTGAACCTTATGTTTGATCATGTAATTTGGGCTTATCACATAGAGCTTTACACTATTATTAACATCTGGCTAGGTTCATTGATAGACGCTGCAATTGTGCAAGTTGAGGATGTGCAAAATGATTTAAAAAAAACAGCAGCCATGAAAAGTACAGAGATGCCCAGCGGAGCAATTGCAAAGGCACATTCCCAGCACATGCTTGCATCCTTCAATAACCATCAGCTCACTTAAACCAATGGGCACACAGCATGGCAGCCTGAACAGAGAGCCAGAGGTACAATCAGTGGTGTCCCTACCTCTCTCTGCATCCGTTGCGGAGCTTGTACTGCGTGTGGCGGTTCTGTGTGCCGGCAAATAAGAGGGTGTGGCCCCTGGATGGGGCATGGCCTCATGGCCAAACCCCCATTTTTTGTCACAAGGGGTGTGATGGTGCAGACTGCCCCTGGGAGACCAACCTGTGTGAAGTTCCGGCTCCCTCACTGTGCTAGGAGCACGTAATGCAGCACCCGGTTCCTGTCACTAAGGGAAGCCAGCACTTTGGTGTCACCTCTCAGCTGGTGACACCAGGGTGCGACCCACAACCCCCTTGTGATGCCAGTGGGTACAATGCTTGAGTATGGATTTGCAGGCACACCCAGCAACATGCCCCAAAAACAGCAATGTTACCTCTGCGGTTTTGCCACTAATCACCCATTAATGCATAAAGCTAAGCACTGGGAGCGGAATATCCAGGGTCATAACTAGGGTGGTGCAGCATGTACCGTGGCACAGGGTACCACAGGGCAGAGGGTGCTGTTCGGGCATTCTCACTTGTAGCTTCCTCTTCTTTTATCCCCAACATCTTCTGGTCAACCCTATATCCTCCCTGGCTGACTCCCCTTCCATCTGTCCACCTCTCTCAAGCACCTTCAGTCACATTCTCTTTTATTTAACACCCAGCTGTCTGTCCTATAATTTCTGATGGCAGTCCTGAGCAAAGCCACCGATTCTTGACCCAGGTGTTACCAGCACACTTGCTGGTGAGTTCAGCTGCTGGCACAGGATACATACACGCAGTGGCAAAACTAGAGAGTGGTGGACCCAGGTGCAAGAATATGCTTTGGGCCCCCCTATGCAGTGCCCCCAGTAGTGATCCCCCTATGCAGTGCCCCCAGTAGTAGTCCTCCTTTGCATTGCTTCCAGTAGTAGTCCCACCTATTCATTGCCCCCAGTAGTAGTCCCCCCTACACAGTGCCCCAGTAGCAGCCACCCCCTCTATACAGTGCCCCAAGAAGCACCCCCCATACAGTGCCCCAAGTAGCAGCCACCCCCTATATACAGTGCACCCTCCCTATGGAGTGCCAGTGTCAGTGCCCATGCCCCTTACACACACATACACACAAAAAACACACAGCTTACCTAAATCCCTGCTCTTGCCACAACCTCCGCTGTCTGCTCCTGCTGGCCTACTTTGCACTATGGGAGAGATATCATGACATCTCTCACATTACCAGCTGTGGGGGAGCTGGAAGGTGGAGCTCATGAGTGAGCTCCAGCCCTCTCCCTCCATGGACTCAGCAGCCAGTAAGACTGCTGGCAGCAGTGTGTTTGTTACTGTGTAGTGCAGACCACTCTCACTGCAGTCTGCACTACACTTAAATACTGTTGGGGCCTGTGGAATCCTGGTAGCAGGGTGCCCCTGCACCACATCTGACCCTGATGCAAGCCATCAGCTGCACCACTGCTAGTTCCACCACTACATACATGGATTTCCCCATGGCTGATATCTGCTGCATATACACCAAATGCAGCACTCTTTCTATACCTTCAGTCAGTGATCTATACTGCCAGCTCCAGGCTTGTGGATGGCTGTTCTGATGGACAAATCCTGCTGCAGGTGCAGCTTCACCAGTGCTCTGCAGCATCGAGAGATATGGAGTTATACTGCATAATTACTGTGCATCATCACTACAGCCATTGGATTCACACTGTAGTTTGCAGTGACATCTGGATAACAGTGGTGCAATAGGATCAGTACCACTTCATCATCAAACAGGACAAATCAGATTTGTCATGGCCTTTACCCATGAGGCAATGCCCCTTTTTTGGATGTGCATTTTATGTCCCTATTTTAAAAATAGGGGGAATGCCAATGCTCTTTCTGGCCCAGGGCACCAAAAAGTCTAGTTACAGCTCTGGGAATTGCTATTGGACTTTGGTGCATGCACAGTGAGTAATATGCTTGCGCAAATAAAAATAATTGCTCAATTGCAAAAACATCAGCATAGCATCCATCATCTACTTTTATAGGCATCATAATAAAGGTTTAGGGAATAGAATGTTGTTTAGAAGCTTGAATTGCCTGCCTGCTATTAGTGTCATGCCTAAGGTTTGGATTTGGTTGTAACAGGCATGGGAGGCTGAAGAGGAGACTTGGGAGGCATGGATGAAACTGGGTGTCTTGAGCCAAGTCTTCCTCATGTATGATGTGAGCAGTTATATGAAATGTAGAGGATGAGAGGCCCAAAGGCAATGAAAGTAAAGTCTTTATTGAACAGCAGGTTGGAATAGGAACAGGATATATGATACTGAAGAGATGTACAGAATCGGATTAGGACTGATGATGCTGGATGTAGAACTGGATTGGTTAAAGAACAATATTGATGACTAGAAGAACTTGATCGGTTTGAGACCAATGTTGATGAATTGAAGAACTTGATCGGTTTGAAACAGATCTTGATGTGTTGAATAACTTGATCGGTTTGAGGCCGATGTTTGGGGATATCAAATGGAGCTGGTATTTGGAGATATTGAATGGGACCAATGTTTGGAGATATCAGATGGGACATATGTTTGGAGATATCAGATGGGACCAATGTTTAGAGATATAAGCTAGGACCGATGGAGGCTGATAGAAACAAGTCTCTGTGGTAAAACCAGACTGGAGTGTTAGATGGAATGACTTGTAACCAGACTTGGAACTGGAATCTCATGGACTGGAACCATTCAGATGCAGCATATCTGGGAGCTCAGCAACAGCGGCCAGTCAGGAAATGGAATTTATAGGGGAGAGATCCCCAAGGCTTGGATGCTGCAATCAGCTGGTCTGGGAGCAGCGCTCTGAGTGGAGAAAAAACTGCAGGTGAGTCCAACATGACTTTGCCCACACTGTGGTTCAGGAGGGAACTCCGGGGTGCAGCCTGTCTGCCATCATGCTGGGAAGACATGCTGTGAGCAAGGTGCTGTGGAAAGCCAACACCATGCTCAGTGACAGGACAATGAGCGGATGGGGCAGGAGCAGCACAAACAGACCCTAGCACCAGCCGGGAGTGACGTGCAGTGCAAGCGGACCTCTGTGCCATCCGGGAGCAATGCACAGCGCAAGTTGTCATCAGCACTAGCCTGTACAGACACCGGACAGGTAAGAAAGTGCTTTTTAAGGGCCAGAGCATGTCAGTTAGTCTACTATTTTGGGAATTTTGTGTTAATTTCTGTGTGGGATTTGTGTTAGATTTTCAAAATGAATGTTAGTAAATCAGGGTATCCTTTGTCTATGTAAAAGTATCAATGTTTTGGCGATATTCGATTTAGAGCAGGATTCGGTTTAACTGTATGTTCAATTTTACATTCAATTTTACCTTTAGTAAATGTCTGATGTGCAAAATCTAATGAAAATCAAATTCAAATACACCACAAATCCAAAATCAAACTTTTGTAAATATACCCTTGAATGTTAAGGGACAAAAGTTGGGTTATACTAATTGTATAGGAGCAACTTTTATTAGTAAGATGCCTAGTGCCTGTTAATTTACAAATGTAAGCTACTGTTGGTACTCAGTAGATAATGTTGGGTCTTTGGTTGTAACTAATACTTTGATTTAATTACACAAGGATATTTGTACTATTGACAATACAACTTTTATATGGCATACATGGGACGCATTTATACTAGAGTAGCAGACCTACCCATGTACTGGGTATGTGGAAAATGGACCTATTCATGGATTCCTTTAGGAGCTAGTGGACAATGGGCCGGATTCAGACCCGCTCTTAAGGGCCGGCCGCTCGCAGGTAATGTGGGTGTTTTTTTTGTCTCCTGCCACTTGCAAAGCTGTGAGAACCACCCACAGCTTTTGCGAGCGACAAGGAGCCTGTCGCAATAATTGCGACCATCGGCCTTGCCACGAGACCCTGTGGTAGGGTCTCGGCTGCCAAAAGGCCGAGTGGACTTCCTGCTCTAATAGAGCAGGAAGTCCACTACTGACATTAGTTGTCGACAAAAATAGGTTCGGGTGATTGGCGCTACTATCCTTATGTGGTCTTATAAATGAACCGAAAGAAGGTGCAGCCTGGAATAATCTGAACTTTCAACAGAGATCCGGATAAAGATAGTTTTTCATATATAGAAGTATTCCGGCGCTCCCGAAGAAAAAAAAGAGAATCGAAAAAACTGTAGTGTAAATCTGTGATAAAAACCAAAAAAAGAAAGTATATAGACATATACTTTATAGGTGAGATCAGTACAATGGACACAAATCAACACCATGGTCCTACAGTGGTTGCAATAGCAACGATGAATCGATCTGGATAGGTCTCAAATCCTGGCAGTAGTCGTTATGTGAAGAAAATAAAACATGCCTCCATAGTGCAAATCGGTTGTCATTAAGTCAGAATAATAGTAAATAATATCCTGCTCACCTTATTCCAATTGCATAAGCCCCTTAGACATTCATTTTAAATCCCGATGTCTATCAGTAATGAAAAAATATATATCTCTTAAAAATAATTTTATTTAACTTCCATTAAAATAATTTCATATATGGCCATACAAAAAAAGAAATCAATAAAAATATAAAATATAATATAATTAATAAATTATAAAATAACCGCAAATAGTGGCAAACCATAATGTAAAAAATGTGAAGAAGGCACCAATAGCAGCAACGCATTTCACAGACCCTGTGTCTGCTACCTCAGGCTGACAACCTAACCGAGCCATGGGAGCGCCGGAATACTTCTATACAAAAAACTCACCATCGACAGCAACCCACTTGTAGCGAGCCCCGTAGTGACTGAACTTCAGTCGCTCGATGGGGCTCATGCATGCGCATGCCAGACGCAGCACATGCACAGATCACAAACATCGAGCCACTCGCGAGCGTCTCTTAATCAGGCCCCATGTGTTATCTCCTATGTAGTTCCATTTGTAAGAGTTACTGGACCTTGACAAAGCTGCTTATAGGCAGGTGTCACCCTGTTTGTATTTGACACCTGCCTATTTGACACTTGGCACTTGGCATCTGTGTGCACACACCTGTGAGTATCTGGACTATCATTTGGATCTGGGACATTATTCACATTACCGCAAAACCAGTCAAACTACTTACCTCAAGAGCTGTGTCTACTTGCTTTGGAGTAAACCTCATTGTGTGACCATCGCTAATTCAAGACACATCTAGAGACTATACATCCACTGGTAATATCTACATCATCCCTTGTGGGACATTTATCATCTGCCAACTCACTATTAGTGCATGGACTGCATGTCAACCTCAATTGGTGTATCAGGGTGCTTTTCAATTTATGCCTTAATATTATGTGCTGGTCATAATCTGGGCCTATGGTCCTTGGTTTTTAATGTTTTTATGATTATTTGTGTTTCTTAAATTGTTTGATTCTCTAGCGCTGCTATCTTTTACTTTTTGGTCCACATAGATAAGTACCTATGAAACATTTCTGTGGAACGTGGTCTGGTCCCCACTGCCCTAACATACCTGAAATATCATAGCAAGAGGGAAGGGAAAAAAGGGGATATATCCTTTACATTCTAAGATGTTGAGCATCCTGCAGGGTTACTTTTTCCATTATCTACCTTTTTCATGGTAGAAATAGTGATTTCATAAATTTGCTTCATATACTAGTCCACAATTTCCTACTCTCACAAACATCCAAGAGACTGCCAAATGTTTGGGGAGTTCCACATGCTTCCAGAATAGTAGATGACTTTCACTTATCCTGCTCACTTCCTATTATGAACAAAATCCCGATGTTTTAGCAGATATGTGGCCTGATTTAGAGTTGCACATAAAATGACCACAATTGCAGCCTTTTTCATGTTCAGTATTACAGTAAATGCATATCCTGTAAACCACACCATCATCATTGATCCATTAGTGAAAGTAGTCATCATCGGCAGCAGCAGGCATTTACACCAGTTCACAAGTTATATCCTTGGTGCAGGAGATCTGACTGATATCTGCATATGTTTATTTCTTAGTAACTTGCACTTCTGTCAACATGACCACAGCAAACCTATCCTATGTGTGAATGTCCCATTGCTGCTTAGTTACACCCACTCAGTCGCTTTTGAATGGAGATACAAATGAGATCTGTTCATCTCTGAATCTGTAATTGCTGGAAGTTGTGTAATCAAGCCCGACACAAGCACAAAATCCATACGCAAATGACATTCTGAATTAGACCCATATTGCAGAAGCAAATGCTCTGTGCATTAGAAATCTGTATTCATAAATTATACTTCTATTAAAATGGTTAAAAGTATCTGACACTACTTCTAAAAAATATATATTTAAAACTATATTTATTGTGTCAGTCAAGTTACTTTATTTCCACTGGATGGTGCTATGGCTTCATGAAATTCTTTGAACAATTGCATTTTAAATTGATTCTGCTTGAAAATGTGTTTGTTTGGTACAAAGCTGTTTACTTTCCTCTGATATGTTGAACTGTTTACTACTCTGACTTTATCTCCTTTGCACATGTGTAATGTTTTGAAAATAATACATAGTTTAACCATTTAACTGACAGATTTTTTTCTCCAAAAATTGCTCCGAAATTGTCGTTTTGTTTTATGATTGAATTAGGTCAAGAACAACTTTTTAAAACTATTCCAATGCAGTTTTATTATTTTAAACACCATATACCATAAAAATAGCAATTTTTATGGTATACTGTAATTACTGTAATGATGGCCATTGACAGCTGTTGACACCACTGGACCCTCCCACACCCCTGCCGAACCCCCTTGTACCCCGTCGCAAACACCGTTGGACCCCCGCACCCTTCCATGGATTCCGCTGAACCCCCACACTCTGTCATGGACGCAGCTGAACCCCCACAACGCAAGCTGGACACCAGACACCCACCTACGCCGCCATACTCCGAGGTATTCTAAATGCTGAAAACATTCCATATCTGACAAGCTCCTGGTTCCGAGCATTCAGGATATGGGAAATTCTCTACCTGTATGTGAAATATATATATATATATATATATGTATATATATATTTATATACATATATATATATATATATATATATATATACACACACATATATATATATATATATATATATATATATAGTGTGATTTTCTTTTTTTTATACAAAATACAATGTCCGTTCACTGTGATCAGGACATGGGGGATGGGCAGGGGCAGAGTTGTAGCCGCAAGGAGGGGCCGGGGACAGAATACTGGCAGCCACGCAGGGGAACAAGTGTCCATGGCTGCTCTCACACCGCTTCCAACCCAGAGCGGCTGCTGCTCTAAGTCCCCGGTGCTCCCACCGGCCACCCCTTACATGCTGGAGCGGCTGTTGCTCTAAGTCCCCGGCCGCTCCCACCCCTTACATGCCGGAGCGGCTGCTGTGCTGTGTTCCCGGCACTCCCACCCCTTACATGCCGGAGAGGCTGCTGTGTTATGTTCCCGGCACTCCCACAATTTACATCGCAGCATGGCATACAAGTACTATAGAGAAGCAGCAGCTGTGCTCTGTCCCTGGCCGCTCCCATCCCGGCGTAGCTGCTGTTTCTCTACAGTACTTGTATGCCGCGCCGGGAAGGAAAGGGTGGGAGCGACCAGGGACATAGCGCAGCAGCCGCCCCATAGCTGCTGTTTCTCTACAGTACTTGTATGCTGCACTGGAAAGGAAAGGGTGGGAGCGGCCGGGGACATAGCGCAGCAGCCGCCCCGTGATGTAGGGGTGGGAGCGGCTGTCAGGTAGGGAAGCTTCGCCCTGAGGGGGTTCACGACGGCAGCAGCTGTGGCTATCAGGAGCCGCAGCTGCTGTTTTCTTCTATTCAAGACAGGCTGCCAGGATGGGGGTCCCACTTGGTGACCGATCACTGTGGCTGGCAATGAACGGGACACACTGGCGGGGAATCTGAGGGAGCAGAGGGACCAGCAGGTCCCTCTGACATAGGCGGCTATGGGAAGATTAGCTTCCCGCAGCCGCCTAGTGGGCACTTCTGACTGGTCGTATCAGATATGACCATGTCAGGGAAAGCCCAGCCTGGTGTGGTCGTATCTGATACGACCGTGCCAGGCAAGTGGTTAATGGAAATTGATCCTTTTTTCGTTAGTTATTTTTACCAATGTTTACTACATTTCCATGGATAGAACTGCTCCATTATGCTCCTAACAATATTGCTCAGTGCAGCATATAATGAACACTCCCTGTATGCTATTTTGCATACACTACACATGGTTTTACATCAATGTGCATGGAATTTTGCCATACTTGCCTACTTTTGAAAAAGCATTTCAGAGAGATTGTGAAAGCAACGCCCATGAGCATGTGTTAAAGTGGGCGTGTACTGAGAGGCGTGTACTAAATTGACTTACATCCAAATGTAAATGAGCCCTAAAGCTAGGGATGGCCATCGACCATCGATGATTCAAAATCATCAATGGTTTATGGCCGATGTTGAATAGTTTTAACATCAATGACAGACAGCCAATGGTTCTTTGCCACTGATGTATGAGTAGCAGCCAATACTTTTTTTTTCTGGACTAGTCGGAGCATAGCCCCGGGACCCCTTTTTTGATTGGCCCGCTGGCCCCATTCCCAACAGCAGTGGTGGCCATCGAGGGGTGCAAACCATTGATGGTTCACCATAGATGATTTGTATACCATAGTAATCACCAAGGGACCCATCGATGGCAATCATCGAGGAACACCTCTCCAATGGCCATCCCTACCTAAATCAGTTAGTAAGATCTATTTGTTGATGAAAACACACTGATGATCTCATTTGAATGTATATAGCTCTGTTTTTCTTTCTACATAACAGATTCATAGTAGGGGTAAGGTGCAATCAGGGATATAGCTAGACTCTTCAGGGAGACAGGGAGATTGCTGCTATCTCATGGAGAATTGGCAAGTATGGGTTTTGCATGTTGGCATATTTAAAAAAGAGCAAATTGATGCTCAAGATATTGAGCATATAGTAGCAATCTATACGATTACTCAGTAGCAACTATTCACTACCCTACATAAATTGTTAGAATTAAAATTTCCATTTCTGTTCTTTATAGTTAAATTACCAGCAGCAGGATGGAGCAATAGGGAATGCATTCTATAAATTACAAGGTATTGCAAATCTTTTTCATAATACATTATTTAAACACCAATTTGAAACAGCTTTGACCTTCTCTCTTTTTGGAGCAACAGTAAACAATGTGCACTGATTACACATGATACTTTAAGTGTAGACCAATGACCTGAATGCTCTTTGGAGTGTATTGTGGGCCTGATTCAGAGGTGGATATGATGCTGATGTTTGCAGTGATTATTTTTCTACTGTGCATGAGTCACACTGCACATGCATCAAGCTTTATCACCAACAGCAGTCGCAGTGATGACTTTGATGCAGATAATTGACAGTCAGGGAGCATTTGTGGAAGGAAATTTGGGTGAAAACTCAAACGCAGGCATATTGCAACCATTTTAGTGTTGTGATAAGGTTCTGGCAGTTTACCTCTGACAGACATTCAGAGTGACCATAGAATTGCTCAGAACACCAATGCTGTGACCGATGTGTGACTGATGGCGCATCTTTATATGCAAGCGGTGGACTTGAGACGCCACTAGTAGAAGCAGTCAAGAGCTTGATTGACAACAGTCCACACTATGAAAGTCCAGTAGTTGAGATTTTGCTAATTTTGATTGATGTTGCTTTATGAAAGAAATATTTATTTGAGGACTATTTTTCCTTGCAATTAAGAGGGACAGTGATGGGGTCAAACTTGGCCAAATTTTATGCTAATCTATTTTAGGATATGTAGGAGAACCAACACATCATGGCCAATACTTTTTCTCACAATTATATTCTTTTATGCAACTTATATAGATGCTTTTTTTGCATGGACGGCAGTGCTGACCTTCTGACTGGTTTCATAGACCATCATAATGCCTTTGACACTATGGGGTAAATTTACTAAGAATCGAGTTTGATCGAGTTTTTTAGTTTTTAAACTCACTTTGCTTCACCAAAACTCAGGTGAGTTTTCTCTTTAACAACTCGCAAATTTACTAAGAAGTGAGTTTAGATGAAAGTGAGTTTTTCGATGGTGAAGCATATCGAGTTTTTTCCTCCAAATTGAGAGTTTAGAGGAGATTGCTCACATGAGATTGCAGTGTTTTCTCTCTTCCAAACTCACCCGAGGAAGCAGCCTGCACATATCAGTGAGATATGTGTCAGCTGCTTGTGTGTTAAGACCTGTAAAAAACAGGTTAAATAATATTTAAAAAAATGACATAGGGTCCACCCCCTAAAGCTTAACCAGCCCCAGACTTGCCAGCCTGTCCTGGTACCTACAATTATGGGGAACAAAATGAGAAGGGTTCCACCATAAATAAAGTACCAGCACTGGGCTGCAGGGCCAGTCCTGGTTTTAAATATATAGGGGGTAAAAAATTGTGTAGGGGTACCCCTATAATCAAAACCAGCACAGGACCCTTTCTAGCAGGGGGCTGATGCCACAGTCAGGGGAGCCCTTTCACCAGGTCCCCAGCCACAGCATCAGCCCTGACTGCTAGTCAGCCCAGGCCAGGGATCCCTGGGGAGTTGGGAACTTCTCCAATAAAGGGGTCCCCCTCTACAGGGCACCCCTGGCCTAAGCTGATAGCTGGGGCTATCCCCGGACCCTAGGGCGGTGGGTGCCAGGTTGATAGTGTTAGTGTTTAGTGTAAAATCAATGGTAAAATATTGTCTTTGTTCCACAACCAAAGCAATACGTAAATAAACACAACATACGCCGTGAAAGTAAAATTTTATTATAACATAAATGCACACTCACTATCACACAATTGAGTCAAATGAGAAACTCTGTTGTCTTTCAGCATTTATTAAAACTTTCCTCCAAAGTCATCATGCCTTAGAGATTTGCCACTGGAATATTATGTAATAACAGCTAAAATGTCCACATCAGTGACGAGATCCTCCAAAAGGGACCTCTTCCTGGGTGAGAGCAGAGGGACATTTATATCTTATTGGAATTGGATATCTTCTTCCTGATTATCCAGAACCACCTTCTAGATGAACTTATAGAAAGCATAAATCCATCACAAATAACAGCAAGATTAGTAAGAATGTTGCCTGTTTTATTAATAAAGGTGACCCAAGTCTTAGTCTGGTGGCTCTTCATAAGATTAGCAAGTAGTTTTCCTGAGTTGTTGTTCCATCTATAGAATTTACTTTTGACAATATCATATACAGCTTTTCTCTTGAGGAAGAATGAAAAGGAATGCATAGAGATGAATTGTTGTCAGGATCATGTGTCTAAGGTGGGCAGATGGGTTTTGGCAGTTTCTGGATTCTGAAAGAAAGTAATTTTGCAATCCTTCATGATTCTTACTCAAGCAGGATACAACCATGAGAATTTTACCATTTTCTCAAACTGTTGTTTATATACAGTGCAGGAGGTAGCTTTCTATGCTTACTGGCAACAAGATTAGAAAAGTCTTGAAAAATAAGATATTCCCTATAATGATGTAAGCCAGCAGTTCGATTGTAATGGTCAAGTAACTTCTCCTTGTCCACATAATTTAGGATCCTCAAATAACTGTCAGAAGATGATTAGTGTCTCTCTATTGGTTAGAGCCAATTCTGTGTGCCCTCTTGATGGCTAAAGGAATGCCCTCGTTGTGTCTATAATCAGCATCTAGTAATCTAGTTAATTGTTTTTCCTACTATGGTTCTCTAAATCATCTAATTTGACAGTGAAGAAGAATATAGTTTTTAATTGATCAATATGTTTAGCAGAATGGAGCTCATCTTCCAAATCAGAAATCAGCTGCACCTCACCAAACCTACCAGTAATTTATAGTTAAATGGGGCAGCAATGTTAAATATTGTACTACAAACAGGTAGATTCAGACTGCAAGGATAAAACAACATTGTTGCTGTCCAAACTTAAGTATAAAAGGTAACAAAACAATTAGGAGCACTGACCACAAGTAATATACATTTATTTTAAAATATTAAATATATTGATAGATAAAAATCATGAACACATAAAATACGGAATGGGTATGTAATACCTGCAGTCGGGATGCCTCCTGTCAAAATGCTGACAGCGGCATCACGATGGTCAGTATCGGTTGGGTACGTACTGTATACTAACCCTCCCCCCTTGTCCCCCTAACCCTCCCTTCTTGTAACCTAACCATAACCCTCCCCACCCCACACCCTAACCCTCCCTGTTAGTGCCCAATCATAGGTCTCCCCCCTTCATGCCTAAACCTAACACTCGTCCCTTAATGCCTAACCCTAACATTTGTATTAACACAGACATGTTCAAAGTACTATTTTTCTGACATCTAACATGCTGCTAACAAACATTGCTAAAGAGTCCTAGAGGTGGAACCAGGGGCTGGCTGGCAACTTTCAGCCTGGGGGGCAGACACAAGCAAGTGGCCCAGTTTTTCTACTAGCAAATGCAATGTAAAATTTGGCATGACATGGTTTCTGTAATGTGCGTGTGGTTTAAATAGCAAATGAAGCATATGAGGGTAAAATTGTTATGACAAAGAGCTATAAATAAATACCATCTATTGTGTGCGTCTCCAGGGGGCTGGGTTGAGCAGCTGTGCCCAGCCCTTTGTTCCGCCTTCCTCTAAAACTCTGGCCCTCATTCAGAGGCGGTCGCAAAATGCGAGCGGTCGCTCTGAAAGATGGCGGCCGCTTGTATTTTGATGTGCAGCCTCCTGGTCACTATCTAAGCTGTGGGTTACCACCCACAGCTTTAGCGACCGACCAGGTTGATGGTCAAGACCATCCCGACCATCGGGGCTTGCGATGAGACCCTAAGGTTGGGTCTTGGCAACCGCAAGGCCCAGGGAGCTTCCTGCTCTGATCAAGCAGGAAGCTCCTCACTGACATCACTGCTGATGTCAGGGCGGCCGCCCACAAAATGGCAGGCGTTACTTAAGGAACGCCTCCATTTGTGAAACCACCCCCCCTGCCACGCCTACAAAATGGGGTGAGCTGTCGGTCACCATCGACAGCCGCCCCTTTTGTAGTGAGCTCCAGAGCGAGAGAATTTCTCTCTCGCTCCGTGGCTTGCGCACGTGCATTGCGGCTGCTGTGCGTGCGCAGGGCCTAAACATTGACCCGCTTGCGAGCGGGTCTGAATGAGGTCCTCTGTCCCACAGTGTGTGTGTCTGACCCGGACAAAGCGGGGTGCAATTCACAGTTAACAAAACGGGCAGGGCGCAGTGCCCTGCTAAAAGTACCTAGTGGGAACACTAATAATATACATACATACAGACACATTAAGTCCACACACATGCAGGGGAATTCAATTCAAAGCAATGTAGAATAGCCCTGGGAGGGAGCTCCCGAAGCTATTCAACGCGATGTTTGGCCGGGCTAAAGGATTTCTTCTCGCACCCCCCTGGGGATGTGAGGAAAAATCCTACAAAAGTGCTGGCTGGCACTTTAACAGCAGAATGCTGGTTCTCGTGATTAAATACCTAAGTTAGTTGGCGAGAACCAGTATTCTCTGACGTAACAGCGCACTGAACTGAATAGCACCTCACAGTCCTATTCAGCATCGCACTGAATTGAATTCCGCCCATGGACATTATAAAGTACAAAACAACATCCCTCCTTACAAAGTTTATGCCACACTGACACATATAACTTGTATACAAGATATGATAGATAGATAGATAGATAGATAGATAGATAGATAGATAGATAGATAGATAGATAGTATAGAAGCCCCACTCTATACTTACCTGGTTGCTAAAAGTGTAGAGAAGACAGGAAGCATGTTCTCCTGCACTCTGGAGCACTCCTCACCTCTACCATCACTGTCTCTCTCCTCCCTGGGTGTCCATAATGCTTCTTATTCATCTCAGCTTTCCTGACAGACTCCCCGATAAGCTCTGCCCCCTTTCTCCACTTTCCAGCCTCTATGGATCCTGGGAATGAACACCTGGTTCCTCATTGGTCGACAGTGGGCATTTCTTTGTAGCTTAGTATGGGGGCAGCCATTTTTTATTAGCCTCTTTAGCTTACATCTCACTCGCAGCGTAGCTGGTCAGCCCCTGTCAGAGATGAAGCTGTACTCTTTCCCACAGCCAGGCGGCCATCAAATACTAACACTGTACCGGCCCAGGGGGCAGATGGCACCCTGCCCCCCGGCCCAGTCCGCCACTGGGTGGAACTATTGAATCTTTATTTATAGAAAAGGCTTTTCATTGTCATTGTTATTGAAATTATGTGGTTGCTCTGTCTATGTCCTAGGCTGTTTTAACATTTATCTCAGACCAGTATTAACTGAGGATACCATAGTGATAAATTTAATTTTAGGCATATATATTTTATGTTATGTGTTCATGATTTTTATCTATCAATATATTTAAAATTGTATTTAGTATCCACAGTTTTTACACTGAATTTAAAAGTTTGAGTATTATTAGTTGCATTAGCACCTATTGTGTGTTTTTTTTGTTCTTTGTACAAATAAAAAGTAACAGTTTGTGTGTGTAGTACAATTATGTATAGAAGCAACACACTCTAATGCTGGCCATACACTAGCATGATTTCTGGCATATTACCCCGATTTTCGACGCGTCATAAGATGAATCATGTTGAAATCGTGTATTTTTTAAGTAGGATATGATCCGATGCGCGCTCCCGCAGCTCCTAAAATGTATCATATGATCAGATGTGCAGCCCATATGATATGTCGTATTCGTATGCTGATCGTGCCATGTTTTTCACCATGAAATGCATCATGCGACTGACCGCTCTCATTTCAGTGACATTTTGAAGAATGATGATCAGTTTTTCAGCAGGCACTCGATCGATCATAACGTGAGATCGTATGTACATCGTGTGTCCAAAGTGCATTCTGGACTGCCAGGGAGCTTCCAGGGAGTTCAAGGGAAATCATAAGATGAATCTTATCTTATGCTGGTCATACTAGTGTATGGCCAGCATAACATGGCAACCAGGAGCATCCCAAATGATGGGGGAGAGGACAGAGTCACATGGCAAAGACATATCCCGAAGCCAGAGAGAGGGAGAAGGAGGATTTCAGTGCAGTCATTTGGAAACAGAGGGATGGGGCCTGAGGGGTGAATAGTAGCGACTAAACAAGCCATGGGAGTCCATGTCCAGCACGCCACAGTGGAGCTGACCAGGATGGGTAATAGAAATGGGCCAGTAAGTAAGGATCCTCCTCATCAATAACCTTCTATAAGATCAGACAACATGGCCAGCAGAGTAGGCAAATCCATACCACCTTCCAGAGAAGGTGAACACCTTTGCTTCCTTAGATCCCTGATAGAAGTTGCTTCCAATATTGACAGGAGTCTACTCATCTCTATTTATTATCAGTTGCTAATAAACATAATTTAGTATATCATTTGTTTGTGATAATTTATACAGCATTCCTAAATGCCCGGGGTTTTGATCATTATTATATACCTGTAACAAATTATCCCAGTTGCCATTCTAACAAAAGAAAACAATTAATGCAAAAAGACAGGGTGGTAGATAATGAGATAGACTCCTGCTTGATCCAACAATCAGTACCTTTAATACTTTTGTCAAAATACAATATAGAAAATACAAAAATACTAACCTTGTTTCTGTGCACCATCACTACAAGAAAGAAAGAATTGGGTCTCTGATCCCACATCAAAGCTACTGTAGGTGATGTAGGTTTCCCAAGAACCTTCAAAATGTACACCAAGTAAAACACAACACAAGTAATTATTATTTTGAATGATGTCCATAGCTTTTGCACTTGAAAGTGATGCCATTTACTCAGATGTACAGTTTTGCATATTTTAATGTGAAGATTTGGGGAGATTGAGATCTATGTTGAGATATATTTTGTGAGATAAATTTAATTATTTGAAAAAGGGGACATTAAGTGATAACACGTGATATATCATACACTTCCTCCGACAGTGGAGGAGGTACTCACCAATTTTGTGCTGTGCAACGGTAAAGCATTTTGTTTTTGTTTCTGGAATTCAAAGCATTGCTGAGGATGATTAGGACACCTTTGGTAGTAATTGGGTATATCCATCAGGTGAGTACCACTTAACCTTAGCAATGAACTGTTAAATGAGATTGAAGAGGGCATATTTCAAGGTCATTCCCTGTTTAGATGGGGGGATCAAAAAGCATGTTTTTCACTGTCAAATGTCATGAGTTTCACAATCATCTGAGATTGACTTATACTTTCAGTGTGATGCCTTTAGCACTTCCAGGCTTATTGTATGTAGGACAGATCCTTACAACAGCAATAAGACCTGTACAACACACAAATTGACATATGTAATAAAGACCTTACCGATGTTTACTTACAATTAATTTCAAACATACTGAAAATAAAGCAAAAAATCAGTACTTTAGGAAGAAAACAGAAAAGTTACATTTAATGGAGGGTACAGTACAATAGAAGCAGTTGGATGAACTGTACAAGTGACATTTTTATTATTTATAATGTTTGCCATTCCAGTTAGATCTGCAATCCTACAAAATTAGGTGGAGAAGCATTTATCGGTGAGATTTCCTAAACTCTGTATGTACAGGTGTACTTTTTCCTATGCATAAGGAGCACAACTAAACATGTCCCTCCATAATGTAAAATGATAAATGCTTGTACTGTATGCTTTCAAAGCCTTTGTTGAATGTGGGGGTCACTTTGTGATTGTTTTTTATGTTGTTTTTTTTAAAGTTGCTTTTAATACAAAGTATCTTATATACTGTACTTGTTGTTTCTCCCTGTCATGTGGTAGGTGACTGGTCATTGATGGAACTTGTGCTTGGGCACTTTTTATCAATTAACCATTCATTATAAAGTTACCAGAGATCCGAACCCACCCGAATTTAGCATAACCGAGTCAGATCCAAGCAGGCTTGGAGTTTCCCGCCTTACTCGCATCTCTCAAATTGAGGCAAAACCATAGAGACGAAATCTCGAGGTTCGCGATATCAATGTAGTATATAAGGGACCACGCGACAGATGCCATTTAACTCCAGCTGTGGAGACTGAACAGGGAGGGTGGGGAGTGTAGGGCTGGGAGAGGTGATGGTGCTATCTGCTGTGTCCTGGGCTGGTGACTGCTGATCCATTCTGGTCTCTGGTCACGGTGCTGTCACTATCACTGTGCTGTCTGCTGATCCATCTGGGCTGTCTGCTGGGTCCTGGGCTGGTGCTGCTGATCCACTCTGGGCTGGTGTTTTTCATGTCTGCTGTGTCCATCTGGGCAGGTGCAGAACTGCAGATACATCTGGGCTTGTGCTGTGTCCATCTGGGCCCAAGTTCTGGACTCCCAAAAAAAAAAATATATATATATATATATATATATATATATATATAGTCAAAAAAAAATCAAAGTGTCTTTTATATTTTTCTGTGTGTGTGTGCGCGTGCATGTTAGGCTTAACCGCAGTACCGCACAAGATCCAGCCCAACTCCAGTCGGGCTAAAAACAAAAAAAATCAAAGTGTCTTTTATATTTTTCTGTGTGTGCATGCGTGTTAGGCTTAACCACAGTACCTCACAAGATCCAGCCAGCAATGCAAGTTGCAACCTAGTGCTGCCTGACTCCAGTCGTGATCAATCTGTGCTCAGTGCCCAAGTTCTGGAGCTGAAAAAAAAATCAATTGTTTTTTTTTCTAATAATTGTCTGTGTGTCTGTGCGTGTTAGGCTTAGCCGCACAAGATCTAGCAAGTCGGCAACGCAACCTGGTGCTGCCCAACTCCAGTCGTCATCAATCTGTGCTCTGGGCCCAAGTTCTGGACCCAAAACCACCCCCCAAAATAATTGTGTCTTTTGTCTATTTGTTTTCTGTGTGTGTGCGTGTTAGGCTTAGCCACACAAGATACAGCAACGCAACCTAGTGCTTCCCGACTCCAGTCGTCACCAATCTGTGCTCTGGGCCCAAGTTCTGGACCCGAAAAAAATTGTGTCTTTTGTATATTAATTTTCTGTGTGCGCACGACTGCACGTGTGTGAATTTTGCAACCGCACCTTGGCTATATTATTGGTGCTTGTGACACTGCTTCAAGACCGCAGAAAATATGGAATGCTGTCACATGACAGGAGAGCAAGGCCAAGAACCACATGTTGTAGCTGCCGCCAGCAGTCATCACAATGATGCAAGGCCGTCAACTTCCTTGTCCTCTATGAAGGCCCATGTCTTCAATCCTCAAGGGTATCCCAACCATCATCTTTGCACAGTCCTCAACTCTATTAATAATAATATCAATCAGTTTTGAGCCAGCAAGCTGTATGCAACCTTTTGGCCCTTTAACTAGTTGAAAAAAAAATCAATATTGTGAGCTGTGAGGTAACCAAAATTTACTGGAAATTAGTGGAAATAAATGTTATTGAGGTTATTAATGCTGTAGGAACAAAAGAAGGCCCATGTGATTTTAGCTGTTTTTCTTATTTTTTTAAGAAAAAAATCCAGATCCAAAACCAAAACACAAAAACAAAACACCCAGAAAAAAAAGTCCAGATCCAGATCCAAAACCAAAACACGAGGGTCGGTGCACATCTCTAGTTTTAATAGAATGTGGCTCATTTATTTGTCTATCAATGGGCCTGATTTAGAGTTGTACGCTTTTGCACAGCATCTGCATCTTTGGACGCAACTGCTGTACAAAAATATGCTAATGTCTGTAGGAGGCATCTGAAATAAACGCCTCCTACAGGCATCTCAGATCCGATGCCTGTGCCCAAAATCGCAGGATCGGATCAACATTGCTACCAAACCTACTAAAATATGAAGCTCTGTGTTCTGTAAATGCATGGAGCGGCCGCTCCTACCTTGCACCCAAATGGACAGAAGCATGTCAATCATGCTGTAGCTTGGAGGCACTGCGAGTGAGCTTGCAGGACTAGTTCTGCACATGTGTAGAATGGATCATGCATATGTGCAGTCCTCCCACCATCGGTGATGTACGTAAACCATCAGGTTGGCGTACATCTCCGAATCATATTATATCACTTGAGTCCCATTGGGAAAATCAGTAATTGTATTAACCATGTACACTGATGAACACAGTAAGCATGCTATGCCATTACATTTAGTTATATCACATTTTCCTAAAAAAGACCATGCTCTGAATTCTCTATAAAGAACTTGATTCTGTTGGAGATGGTGCATTAGCTGTTGATCCTAATATTTTTCTATACTACAATATTGACACAATGGTGATAAGTTGTAATGCAAAGGTACAGTACAGTAGTTTACCATCATTAAAATTACTATTTTATGTTTATACTATGGACTTTAAATTACAATTGAAATCCTCTTGTAAGGTTGTTTTAACTGTACTGTTTTCCCTTTGTGCAATAAGACATTTAACAGGGTTAATGTGGCATGATAATGAATTAATTTACTGGAAAACCAAAACTTTGTGACATTGATTTAGAAATGTTATCAGTTCTTTGACCCAGACAGAGTGAAGTCTACCGTTCTCTCATTTTTCTCTAGTCTATTTCTGTCTTTATTTGACATTGTTATCTCCTCTATCATTTGCTCAGCAGTCATGTTAACCGCTCATCAGACTGTCCTGCACCACAAGGCTTTAGAATCATATATACTGTAATACTGTAATTGCCTTGTGTATTTCTTGTGAGTGATCTTACAAAGCTGATTGTCTTCATTAGAATTCATTAGACCTTGTGTAGCGACCAAAGGGGTGGAAGGGTGGGAGGATGTTGCATCATTTGCATATGTAATATGGAGTTCTTATTCTAAGCATAATAATCATCATTTCAAATTTGCATCAGATATTATATAAACCTAGTAACAGGTGAGGTGTGCCCTGGGTGTGTGCTCATCATATATAACCAAACCTTATCTAAGAAATAAACACAGAGATACAGTAAATGGAATTAAAAAGGTCAGCTATTTAAATTATTTTATTTTATTTAAAAAAATATTGTATGGTGGCAAGAAAGGATGGCCCCTAAACAGAGCAGCCCAACAATGCAAACTAAAGAACCAAACACTGCATTGGTGCCCAGTGGATGAAAATCCATCTACGGTTCTAAGTACAAACCTTCAACTGTCCCAATCCCATCCGGAGATGGCCATACTGCTCCCGTAAAGGTGGTACAGTGTTTTTCCACAATTACTAGTAGATGTGTGCACCCAATGCACCAACTGCACCCAGGCTGATGATAAGCCATACTTTCACGCCAATGCCAGATTCTGTCTAATAGAAAAGCAGCCCGCCACCATACAAAAAACTAGATCTCCTGACTTATACTAGCGAACAAACTATCCACAAACAAGACCAGACCCTCATCCATCAAATGACCCCATCGGGCCTATAGAGATGCTTATCACAGAAACAGATCAAGGGATACTGCACCATATAACCACCATGTGCCAACACAAATTTAGCCACAGCAGCATTAATCTTTTTTCTAGCCTCATCCAAAGCCCTCGGACAATGGGCACCACGTCGATGCTGCCTAGGAATAATGCAAGACCACAGTATTATACAGAATGGCCAAGCACCCAATATGAGCAGGATGTCTGACACAATGTTAAGGTGTAAATCAAGAGCTATCCTAGAGCCAAGGTCATCCCACCTAGATGGATTACCAGCACTTTCGGGACACCAAACTGCCACGCAGCCGCTAACAACCTGGGTTTGAGAAACTCCCAATGAAGACCTTTGAAACCTAACCAACGAATCCTAGCTGACAAAGGACATTGCAGGCACTCCCTGGTTGTGGCAGAGCGAGCTGCCAAAAATACAAACAAATGACCCACAATTCATACATCCTTAAAATCGAATATTAAACCTATAATGGAGGGCGGAGGAGAAATTAGAAAGAACATTAATATTGCATTAAAGTAATAATTAGGGAAAGTTGTAAGTTCAAAATTATTGTAAAATTAAAATTATTTTAATTTTAGTCAAGCATATTAAACAGTATTTAGTCATTTAAAGTAACAACATTTTAATTTAGTAATTTAAATTTTAGTAATAAACAAGACAACGGCAGAAAGCAAAAAGGGAAAACTGAAGATAACAGAGAAGGGAGAGGAGGGACTGGGTTGGGGAGAAAGGGAGGCAGGGGGAGGGAAGTTCAGGAAAAAAACACAATAACTCGGCAAGAGGGAAAAACAAAAACATGCTGAAGGATTGTATGGTTGGGCCAAATTAAGTTTGTCTAGTCAGGTAAAAATAAAAATCCCTCAAGACCCCCACTGTGAAAAGTGGTGAGGACTACCCAAGTAGATGGGCGGGGGAGACAAAGCAACAAACATGCAGGCAGACAAACGGGACCACAATGCAGACATTAAAAACACAAGTGAAACAAAAACTTCACCAGCGGTAACCAGGCTAATGTAGCATTTTATAACAAGACAATTTCCAACCAAGAGCCATGATGTGTGGAACCAACAAACCATTCTGAATGAATGAGTACCGAAATCACTCAAGCAGAGACGAATGTGGAGCAAACAGCACCTAAAAATTAAACCAAACTGATATTTAGTAAGTGGCGAACCATCAGCATGAATTAACCATGCACCGCCCACAGTTGGTCATAAATCTAAGTATATTTTAGCTAGGGAAACTGGACAAATATGCTCATCAGCTCAAGCCGTCAGGGAGACCCAATGGCCATGACCCATTTGGTCAGTTTTAGAATGCCTAACTTTGCACAACTCTGCACTCTCCCCAATACAGATGTCTGAGCAGAGCATGGTGGGCAATGCTAATTTAGCAGGAGCAACTAACTCCGATACTCAAAAGGTGCCATGAAACGCCATATGGAAAAGGTGAATATGTGACTTTCTCTTGCATTCCATTCTATCTTTCAGATAGATTACCATTGGGCTACAGCTACTAGTATTCTTTCCTGCCCTTGAAATATGTAGAAGGACAATATTGTATTTAATCAAAAAGGGTTATTTAAAATTTAACTTTAAGGTCCAATTCCAACTTTTAACAAATACTGTTTTTCAACAATAATTAATCCCTTACTCCTTATTCCTGACTTGCAATCTCAAGTCTCTGATGAAATCAAGCAGAATGTCCAAATTGTAAGAAGACTACACAAATACCCCAGTCTTTTCTGTCTCTTATACTGGGTGCACACTTGACATATTTGTCAAACAAAGCTAATGACTAGATTGATGAGCGGGTTTAGTTCTCCGAGAAATGGACCCACCCGAACATTGCAATTCTGAGTCGGATACAAGACCAGCTCGGGTTTTCCCACCTGACTCGGATCTCAAAACGAGGCAAAACATCATCCTCCCGCTGTTGGATTCTCGTGGGTTTTGGATTATAGAAATGTCCTGGTGATCGGCGCCATTTTCATTCCAGATGTGGATAGTTAACTGAACAGACGTGTTGCTGTCACTGTCTGTGTCAGTGTGTTGTCCAACTTGTCCTGTAGGGATCTGAGGCTGAAGGCTGCTGCTGTGTTGTCCATAAAGGGGCTGGGGCTGCAGTATATAAAAAGGGGCTTCAGTGGGTGCTGCAGCTGCTGTGTTAATTATTCTGTCAATCAAGGGGCTGCTGCTGTGTTATACTTATATATAAGGGCTGCTGCTGTGTTGTTGTCCTGTCCATCAAGGGGCTAGGGCTGTAGTCCATAAAGGGGTGCTGTGTTGTCCAGGGAGGTGCTCTGTCAATCAGGGGTGCTCTTCCAAAAGGTAAAAAAAAATAAAAGTGCAATTTTTTTTGTGTGTGTGTTAGCAACTTAGCTGCGCTATTATTGTTTGATGTTTGGTGACACTGCCAGCCAAACCACAAATTATTGTCCGCGTATTTGTGACTCTGCACTGCAGGTGGTCTGTCCACACTCGGCAGGGGTGCTTTTTTGTCCATAACGAAGAGGTGCTGTCTATGTTGTAAAAAAAAAGTGTAATAAAATTAATATTCTCAATCCACAACAAATAAAAAAAGATATATTTTTTTGTGTGTGCGTAAGCAACTTAGCTGCATTATTATTGTTTGGTGACACTGCCGGCCAGACCACAGTTTATCGTCCACGTATTTGTGACTCTGAAGGTGGTCGGAGAACTACAGGTTGCTTTCCTCTCATATAAACAGCAAGTCTTGGTCCCATTATCCCATTAACAACCACCCTGAGTACGAAGTAAATGTCTGTTTACAGTATGTTCTAGCAGCACCTCCACAAGCAAGGCCAGCTCATTTCTATTAGATGTATAAAAATTAAAAATCCTCCTCCAGATCAAAGATGTCTTTTAGGAACTGAAGAACTTGATCCTAGATTGACCTTCCCTCATATTTTTTTTAAAGAATCAGAACATTAAAATAAATAAATTAAAAACTAATTAATCCTTCCGTCCTTTCCCTCTCTTCAGTCCATAAACATATTCCAACTTCGTCGGGCCTCTGACCTAATTAAGGAAAACATTATTGGTTTTTAAATATCCTACAGGTCGTATAGTTTATTAAACTGCCATCCTGTCTACCACAGCAATGCCACTCTGTGCCATGTTGGAAACTGAACTGCCACATTTTAGTGCCACCCACTGCGGTTTTCTTAGCTTAGTCAGTCAGCCAATATTGTGATCTGTGAGGTGGTCAAAACTGACTGAAAATGACTGAAAATAAATGTTATTGAGGTTAATAATACTGTAGGAACAAAAACAGGCCCAAATTATGTGATTTTAGCTGTTTTTATGATTTTTTTTTAGAAAAAATACAGATTTAAAACCAAAACACGCAAGGGGCGATTTTGGCAAAACCAAATCCAGATCCAAAACACAAGAAGATACAGATCCAAAACCAGAACATGAGGGTCGGTGCACATCCCTACTAATGACTAGTCCACTTTCAACTGGCTAAAGTGGTCCCAAAAACAGCAGATGTGGAGTGTATACACTACAAAATACTTGTTTTTCTTATTAATTCCAAATCATCTCACTGATATAGTGTCTGCATATACATTGTCAGATAATTGTGCTCTCATGGTGTAAAATTCTAAATAGTTATACAGTAATAATTGTCTGGACTGAAGGAACATACAGAAAGAGGAACTAGAAGTAATGCCATTTTGGAAGGTTTCCAGTATTGCTCTTGTATTGTGTGGAAGCTTGGTATTTACTTTGCTGCTGCACTCTAGTATTAATACTGTCTCTTATAACTTAATTATTTACAAGACAGCCATGACTCCTCCCCCCGTGACCCCCCTCCGTTAATTAAACTTACCTCCAGTGATTGGGACTCCAATGATGTCCTCCGTGACTCCATCAGCTGATCTCTCATCCTGCACTGGGACCCATTCAGCTGACTGGGTCCCAGTGCAGGATGGGAGACCAGCTGACCGGAGGGAGGACATCACCGGACACTGGAGCCACGATCTCTGGTCCCTGGTAAGTTGTTTTTTTTTTCTTTTAGCAGTGATCAGCATCTGGTCTGATTAGATCACACAGCTTTTCACTAGGGCCAGCTCCGGGCTCTGCTCTGCATATTAGAGCAGAGATCGAAGGCACTTGGATCCCACAGAGAGGGAGCAGGTTGGTGACACTGGACTTGTTACGTTTTGAGTTTTGGAACTTGGCGACATACACTTTGATATTTGATGAATGCGCTCTAAGTGACATAACAAGGAGGAGGTTCCTAGGTGGTTTAGGTCCCTCCCTCTACTCACTTTTGCTTGGCACTGGTTACATATGGCTTGACAACTGTTGTCCAGATAGGGGTGGAAATAATTGGACTCGTGAGAAGTGGATTTTTTGGTATTTTGCCCTGGGCTTTGGCTTTTTCAATCCATGGGCAACAGCTGTTGTCTTACTTACACAAAGGACATCCTAGGCATCAACATCCTCATCACCAACATCTTCATCATCAACATCCTCATCATCCTTAGGACTTTCAACTACCAAAATATCCTTCTCCTCCATGTGCAATTCCACAGAAGCATACTCGATGACTACATCTGCAAGATGTTGACTGCCCTTCCCCACACATGGCAACCGCGGACACACTTGCACTCTCCTCAGGGATTTGTGATTTTGATTTCTCAGGGCACACAGTTGGTTTTTCCGGAGCTGTCTTACTCATCTTAACAATTTTCAATTTTTTAATGGTACCACCACCACTACTACTACAAGCAGAAGGGCTATCAGAATTAGAACCAGCAGTCTTCCTAAAGAAAGGCCAAGGCCTTATCCTTTCCTTGCCACTTCATGTAGTGAATGGCATATTGGCAATTTTTTTATATATCTAAAGGCAAATTTCCTTTCATTTTTTTCTTAACTTCAGTAAAAGAAGCTTTACTATATCGATGACATGACTTAAGCCCTGGGGCATGTGCCTTCATAGAGGACGAGGAAGTTTACGGCTTTGCACTGCCGGTGAGAAGCTACAACATATGGTTCTTCGCCTTGCTCATGTGACAGTCCTCCATATTTTCTGCTGTCTTGAAGCGGTGTCACAAGCACCAATAGTGTAGCCAAGGTGCGTTTACAAAATTCACACATGTGCAGTCATGCGCACACAGACAAATATTAGACAAAAAAAGAAAAAAAATTTTCAGGTACAGAACTTGGGCCCAAAGCACAGATTGATGATGACTGGAGATAGGCAGCACAAGGATGCATTGCTGACTTGCTGTATCTTGTGCAGTTAAGCCTAACACGCACACACACAGACAAATATAAGGCAAAAAAATACAATTTCTTTTTCTTTTTTTTCAGGTCCAGAACTTGGGCCCAGGGCACAGATTGATGACGATTGGAGATGGGCAGCACAAGGATGCGTTGCTGTCTTGCTGTATCTTGTGCAGTTAAGCCTAACACGTACACACACACAGACAAATATAAGACAAAAAAATACAATTTCTTTTTCTTTTTTTTCAGGTCCAGAACTTGGGCCCAGAGCACAGATTGATGACGACTGGAGTCGGGCAGCACTAGGTTGCATTGCTGACTTGCTGTATCTTGTGCGGTTAAGCCTAGCATGCAAACACACACACACACAAATATTAGACAAAAAAAGACAATCTTTTTTTTTTCAAGTACAGAACTTGGGCCCAGAGCACAAATTGATGACGACTGGAGTCAGGCAGCACTAGGTTGCATTGCTGACTTGCTGTATCTTGTGCGGTTAAGCCTAACATGCACACACACAGACAAATATTACACAAAAATAGACAATTTAGCTTTGTATTTTTTTTCAGGTCCAGAACTTGGGCCCAGAGCACAGATTTATGATGACTGGAGTTGGGCAGCACTAGGTTGCATTGCTGACTTGCTGTATCTTGTGTGGTTAAGCCTAAAATGCTCACACACACAGACAAATATTAGACAAAAAAAATTATTTATTTTTTTTCAGGTCCAGAACATGGGCCCAGAGTACAGACATGCACACACACACACACACACACAGTCAAATATGAGTCAAAAAAGACAATATAATTTTATTTTTTTTTCAGGTCCAGAACTTGGGCCCAGAGCACAGATTGATAATGACTGGAGTCGGGCAGCACTAGGTTGCTGAATTGCTGTATCTTGTGCTGCTAAACCTAACACGCACACACACACACAGAAAATAAAATGACAATATATTTTTTTGGGGGGGTTCAGAACTTGGGCCCAGATGGACGCAGCAGACAGCACAGCACCAGCCCAGATGGACACAGCAGACAGCACAGCACCAGCCCAGAATGGATCAGCACCAGCTCAGGATACAGTAAACAGCACAGCACCAACACCAGAGAACACAATATCAGCCCAGATGGATCAGCACCAGTCAAGATGGATGCAGCAGACAGCACAGCACCAGCCCAGATGGATCAGCAACAGCCCAGATGGACACAGCAGACAGCACGCACCAGCCCAGAATGGATTAGCAGTAGCCAAGGACACAGCAGACAGCACAACACAGCACAAGCACCTCTCCCAGCCCCACATTACCCACCATCCCTGTTCAGTCTCCACATCCGGAGTGAAATGGCATCCACCGCATGGTCCCTATATACTACATAGATCATAGAGACGAAAGCTCGCGAGCCATGAGATTTCATCTCTATGGTTTTGCCTCGGCTTGAGATCCAGGGCCAGTGGAGGAACCGAACGTACATTCGGTTCTCGCCCCGGATCTCAACATTCAGGTGGGATCGGATCTCTGAGATCCGAACCCGCTCATCTCTATTAAATAGTATAACCATCGCTGCATTTGATGCTGGATGCAGGGCTTCCAATATCCATCCCTAATCCAAAACTTGTCATCTCATTGGTGCCAAGAAGGAGAAAGTATCTAGCTTGTCACTCTCTCAGTATACAGTCTGATACTGCTGAACCCACCAAATGGCATGGAGGGCCTTCAATCACTTCCTCTGTTGGTAGTTAAATAGCCCCACCTGGGAGACATTCCACAGCAGTAGCAGGATTACAGAAGGTGGTACAAGGTGCAAATTTTCTCACCTCCCAAGGTAAAGTTTCAGCCTACCTTCCCTCCTCTCCTGAATATCTGTTTCTCAGTCCCTCACACACTTGACATTTGTAAAATTAAAATAATAACTATTTTCTGCTCCTGGTTGGTTGGCACATGATAATGGCAATGGTCAACTAAAATAAATTAGCAATACATTCTGAAAAAAAACATGCAAATGCCGAAAACACACTATCCTGTGTGTGTTCTGTGGCCACAGGCTGGGGAAGTATAAGATGGAGTAGCAAAAGAACTCTAAAACATTTAGGTCCTGAAACCATGTTACACTGCAGGTGAGGCAGGTTTTAAATGTGCAGAGAGATATAGGCTGGGTCAGGGGCTGGCTGGCAACTTTTAGCCTGGGGGGCAAATGCATGCAGGCAGCCCTGGCAGAGGAGTAGCGTGTAGCCAGGGTGTCTGAAGAATATGCGTGCTACGGCGCCCCCCCTAAAGTGTTCCAGGGTGGAGGCGGGTCCATATGGGAATAATGTAAGGTAAAAATAAAGATTAGGGCTGCCCCCTGTCGTAGTGCCCATATGCAGTGCCCCCGTGTGCCACAGGAGAGAATGCCCTTATGCAGGCCTCCAGTAGTGCCCTCAGTAGTAGTCCCCCCCCTTGTAGTGCCCCCAGTAGTAGTCCCCCCCTTTGTAGTGCCCCCAGTAGTAGTAGTCCCCCCTTTGCAGTGCCCCCAGTAGTAGTAGTCCCCCCCTTTGCAGTGCCCCCAGTAGTAGTAGTCCCCCCCTTTGTAGTGCCCCATTAGTAGTAGTCCCCCCTTGTAGTGCCCCCAGTAGTAGTAGTCGCCCCCTGTAGTGCCCCCAGTAGTAGTCCCCCCCTTGTAGTGTACCCAGTAGTAGTAGTCCCCCACCCCCCTTGTAGTGCCCCCAGTAGTAGTAGTAGTCCCCTTATAGTGCCCCCAGTTGTTGTAGTCCCCTCCCCCTTGTAGTGCCCCCAGTAGTAGTAGTCCCCTACCCCCCTTGTAGTGCCCCCAGTAGTGGCAGACTCCCCCCCAGTAAACACACAAAATAAAAAAAACAAAATAAAAAAAACACTTACCTGAATCCGCGCTCCCGCCGCCATCTGCTCCTCGTCTGTCCTCCCGGGTCGGGCCGCTCTGCATTATGGGAGAGACGTCATATGACATCATGACATCTCTCCAATTGCCCACTGCGGGAGCCGGAAGATGGAGCGGCTCCCGCAGTGGGCGCAGCAGCAGCAGCTAATGAGAGTCTGACAGACTCTCATTGGCTGCTGCTTACTACAAACATACAGCTGCCGGAGCCGGCAGCTGTGTGTTTGTCAGTCACTGTGTAGCGCTGACCGAACTCCATCCGGTCAGCGCTACACACGCGGTGCAGTCTCTGTCACAGTGACACAGACTACACCGGCCCGCATGACGCTTCCGCCCGAGGGGCACATGGCACCCTGCCCCCCGGCCCAGCCCGCCACTGGGCTGGGTACATGCATAAAGATTTTCTGTCCAACCATCCAACTAGTTGATAGTTGCAATGAAAATCTGGTAAGGTATGGGAGTAACTGATAATCAGCAATTTGCTCCTAAATGCCAGAAAACAGATGAAAATGGTCTTCAGACAGGTTTGTTAACCCCTCCACCCTCACTTTTGCAGCCATTCAACAAATACTGAGGGATTGGAGGGAGAAAGATTACATTAAGAAAATAAATAAGGCAGAACTCAAATGGATCTACATGATGAAAACCCTATCACCAAAGGGGCTCAAAATTGACTTCAACATTCTATCCATCATATAACAGATACAAACACCAGGTCCCACACTAATATAACTTACACCCCTACAAACCCCAATTACCCTCTATCCCCGCTCCCTTCACTATCAACACAAACATAAAACCCCAATCACCCCAACCACACCACCATGCCCCACCCATTGTAACCACAGTCACCCACCCCAAATTACAACACACTCATGAGCAAACAATTGATCCTCAGTACCCATTCCCACACAGGATCATTATTATAGTTACTACAGTATATCAGTGTCCGGACAACACTTACATAGAGAACCTACAACAGGTTTTGCAGCCTTTCTACCCCTAACTGTCGATAGCCTCTCATGTGATATAGGAACTTGTCCCAACCACACCCACAAATCCACCAGCTATGCTGCAACCTAGAATTCTGATCCACTATGATTGCAATACCTGCAAATTTCCAGTTTGATCCTCCATCTCTATTTCCCCACTCACCAAGATATTTATCAATAGAGATCATGATCACACACACACCTACATCATCATGATTACCCCATCCACTCAGCTGATTGGAGTTTATCATCAACACACACACCCTGGTTACTATAGCAACCTGATTACTTCCATTACCTCAGCCAATCATAGCATGAGCCATTAGGGCATTTCACCTCCACCATCCAGTGATGGCAAATCAGGAAGTGATTCAGCTGATCAGAGTTTATCAACAACACACACAAACCCTGGATACTACAGCAACCTGATTCTGGGCTTCAGGAAGTGACTCAGCTGATCGGAGTTTATCATCATCAACACGCACATACACCCTGATGACTATAGCAACCTGATTACCTCTATTACCTCAGCCAATCATAGCATGAGCCATTAGGACGTCACACCTCCACCATCCAATGACAGCAAATCAGGAAGTGATTTAAATAGTACACACCCACGCCTGGAAATCTTTGACAAAGGCACGCTGTGCTGAAACTCGTTAGACCTACCAGGGCCAAGCCCAGGAGGGACTTGTACAAGTACTTCGAGCACTGTGTAACTTATTTGTACACTGCAATTTACACCTGTTCACCCTGTATTCACTGTCCAGTATTTATTCACGCCAGCATCACACAACACCCCACACAGTATAGATTACCACACACAGCCACCCAACCTTACAGGCTTCCCCCATCTCCCAATCCACTCATACCCCCTTTTCCCCTCCTGTATACCCTCCCCCATATTTCCCCCAGTCACCACCCTCCCCCACCTACACTTGTGCAGTACACCCTTCCAAACCTTCAGATACCAATTTAGAGACCGGACACCTCTTAGGGAAGCTGCGCACAGACTACCTCCCCGCTCCCCTCAGCCACCATCATCCCCCACACCCTCCCTCCTGCAAACCCCCTCCCCTCCTCCACTCCAACCAGAGCACAGTATTAAACCATTGTTATAAAGTTTGTTAAATGTTTTATCTAAACAAATTGTTCAAACAACAGTTTTTGTCCATTTTTCGGCATTTGGGAGCAAATTTCTGATTGTCATTTGCTGTCATACCTTACCAGATTTTCATTCCAACCAATCATCTAGTTGGATGGTTGGACAGAAAATCTTTACATGTGTATGCACCTTAAGATGTGACAGGGATGTACCCAAACTAAAATCTAAATTGCAGTATAAAAATAAAGCTGTCCAGCATTTGTGGGCTACATGCAAAAACAGCCAGTATTGCCCTGCACACAAAATAAATATATATATTTACCCTTTGCATTGCAACATGTTTTGTCCACTTAATCTGGGTACATCCTAAACGATGTGTTTACCCAGCGATGCGACACGACCCGGCTGCTGATGGGCCGACATATTGGGTGGTCCATACACACTGGGTGATCTGGTGCCTGACAGCCCGATATACTGGCCCCTCCGCATAGCCCTGCATGGGATTGTCAGCCGCATCGCCTGATCTTACATGCTGTACATAAGACCAGGCAATGAGGCTGACGACCCCATGGGAGCGCGCACTACACAATGTAGTGCATACACACTACACATATTTTACTGATCTGATGTTCCGATGTATCAGAATCGGCCAAATCAGTAAAGATATCACAGTCACTTGCTCTTTTTTGCTTTGCTTCCAAAGCTCTATATTTACAGAGCGGTGGCATTTACAAGCCGCCACTTCTTGTCGGGTTGGAGCTGCAAATTTAAGGTGGCACTCAGATTCAGTGTAAAAGCACACCTGGCTTTTCATTGAAATGGAGTGCCACTTTAACTTTTCAGCTCCAACCCACCAAGAAAGCTGCGTCTTACAAAAGCGTCTGCTTTGAAAATATAGCCCTTAGTGTCAACATTTTAAAGAATCCTATGACACCTATAGGATCATTGAGGAATGAGTATGTTTAGCAGACTTTTGTTAAGATAATGGCCCTGATTCAGACCCACTCGCGAGCGGCTGTCCGCTCGCAAGTGGGTCGATGGTCTGCACTGCGCATGCGCACGACGGAGGGAGCTCCGAAGTGCACATGCGCGAGACGTGATGAGCGAAGGACTTTCCTTCGCTCGTAGTGTCTGATCAAAGGGGGCGTGCAGTCGATGTTGATTGACAGCACGCCCCCTTTGGTGGGCGTGCCGGGGGCGTGCCTCCCAGACGGAGGCGTTCCCAAGGGAACGCCTACCATCAGAAGCCGGCCCCACTGACATCACTAGTGATGTCAGTGGGAGTGATTTTGGCTCTGATAGAGCCAAAATCACTCCTGGCCTTGCGGTTGAGAAACTCAACCGCAGGCTTCTGCTCGCAGTGGCGATGGTCGAGATGGTCAAGACCATCGCGACCATCATCCTGCACGCTCGTATATGCTGTGGGTGGTGACCCACAGCTATACGAGCGTCCAGGAGGACGCTCCATATTTATGGAGGTGGGCCCTGATTCAGAGCGAGCGCTCTGGTCAGAGCGTCCGGCTCTGAATCAGGGCCCATGTCCCTGTTTTTTTTCCTAGTAGAAAAATAGTGCTTGTGCAGTAATTAGAAAATCATTGGTTAGTTACTTGCTGATATACTGTGGTTTAAGAAGAGAAAATATCAATTTAGCATGTTTGCTCCTTGAATTTCAAACATCTTTCTAATAAATAAAATGTGAGTGTTGAATAGCAGCTATACTACATAGCAGGATTAGGATTTGAAACGTGTTAAGCAAAGTCATTTCTCAAGTGAACATGTATTGTAATTAGATACCCTTGTATGACTAGCAACAAGCTGGCATCAATGTGGGAACATGCTGGGATTATTTGCTACTGGTGTCCTGTAGAGCTGGCTGTGACACTGCTTTGACCTTTCAGTAGATGGTAATAAATCTCTAAATCATGTTCTTTGCTGCAAATGTATGCATTCTACAGTCTAGGCATGTTTCAAGCAATCATTCGTCCCTAATAACTGTAAGATATTTATTATTATTAATATTATTTTATATAAATATGAAGTAACTGTGTGGATAATAACTATAATTATGTGAAGAAGTATATATTTAATATGAAGTTAAATGACTACAATGATGTTAAGACTATGAATGAATGTAACATGCATTTTACAGATATCTTTTGCTTGTGTTTCCATGGTAACACACTGGAAAACTGTATAGATTTTCTCTACTATCTGGGAAATACTTCTGTGTACTGTATAATACAGTTTATTAGCTGCAAACATTTTCACCCTTTTTCACATTTTATTTTCTTACTAAATACAATTCTAGAATGGATTTTTGGGGGCTTTATAAAAAAAACCTTACCACTTAGCAACTCAAGAAACTATGTAATGTAAAATAAAGATGTTAATTGAAAAATAAGTTTAAAGCACTAAAAAACAGTATTCAACCCTTTTGCAAAGATACACCTAATTAACGCTGGTGCTTTCTGTTGTCTACACACATAATATAATTAATTGATTGGAATCCACCTGTGTACAATTAAAGCATTTTAATTGATTTCAAAATAAACATCTCTTTTCCTGACACTTCCCACATTAACTTGGTGCATTTCCAAACAAGACCTTCATCATGTAGATCAAAAAGAATATTTCCAGCCGATATAACAAAACCACCAATAACGTGAAGGATATAAGAAGATTCCAAAGAGTTTCATGTACCCGTCAGGACTGTCAAACTCACCAAAAGGCAAGGGAGACAATATCATATAACTATGAATTTGTTTAGAGCAGACTATCCTCCAAATTTGAGTTCTTCTGCTCAACTGTAGACTACAGTCCTCTCTGAACATGCATTAAGAGACCTAAGTTATGGTTTCATAGGTCAAACTACCCACCTGCACTTCTAATGGTGACAGTATTAAAGTCTTTCAGGGCAGAGATAGGAGAACTGCCCTTGTGACAACATTACTCCGGTCAGTTAATTAAGCTGTGCGTTATGTGACTAAAGTAAAACCATTGTTTAACTCGCATAAAATTTAATCTACAGTTTGCTTGAATTCATATGACAGACCAACCTACCAAGTAGAATACGATTTTATATTCTTATGAGCTAATTACTTAATTTTTAGCCTCAATATTATGCATTATGGAGGCGATCAAATCAGCGCAATGTTGAATAGCCCTGGGAAAGAGTTTCCAGAGCTACTCAATTGACCGCGCTATTAAGCCCAACTAGAACCACTTAAATCAGAGAATGCTGGTTACCACACCTTTAGCTGGGTGTTTAGTCATGCTAACCTGCATTCTCATGCTACAGTGCCAGCCGTGATGCTATTAGCGCCTTGTTAAGCCAGAAAAAAGCATTGCGGCTGGCACTTAAGTCCTATTTCTGCTCACACCTCAGGTAGGTGCAAACATAAATCCTGTAGTTGTACTTAACAGCGCAGTCAATTGAACAGCTCAGGGAACTATTTCTCGGGGCTAGTCAACATTGCGCTGAATTGATTTGCCCTCTATATTTGGTGTAACACTAGTTGTGCACATCATCCTAAGAAAACTAAACTATGAAGTATTATGGCAAGAAGAAAGAGCTAGGATGATGGTTATCGGATTAAGGGACTGGAAAAGGTTTCAAAATAGATTTAAAAATGAATGGAACAAGATATAAACAACCTGGGAGGAAAAGCTACTGCAGTCTGCAACAGACCTGACTTGGGTAAACATTAATATACCAGCAGGACATTGATCAAGAGCATGCTGCAAAGTCCAAACTGAAGAGGATTAAATACTAAGAAATGTTCTGAAGTGGCTACATCAGAGCCTAGGGGTTTATTTATGAAGAGTCAGGTTGTAGACATCGACGCTTCTGATCATGTTTATTTATACCCGATGTTTAAAAGGGCAATGCTGTTATTAGCAAGACATGGCTAGTAAAACAATTGTCCTTTTAAATATTGCACATAAACTCAATCAGAAATGCTGCATAAATAAACCCTTAGATTCACTTGATAACCTGTGGAATCGTGGATTGTGGGCCCGATTCAGCAAGGATCACAGTAGCAAAGACGCACACAATTAGTTGATTAATTCGCATTGTGCATGTGTATGCATTGCAGTGCGCAAACTAGCAATTGCGATGGGAAATGCATTTGCAGAGGCTACGCAGACCCCGAGCACATTGTTTGACAGGAATTGCCATTTGTGGGTAGTGACGGGGGAGTGGTCGGGCATGCCAGTGCATTGCAATGCCATTGCAGGGACATGCGTAAATTATCCACTGCAATACCATATGCAGCATTAGGGCTCATAGTGTGTGTTGAAGTTAGCAATTCCTGAGTGAGGTCTGACCTGCCTTAACTGTGCATATTGGTCTGATGTTACTCCATTTTACCGATTATTTTGCTATGTTGCCCAAGTATACGGATGTGTGTAAGGGGAAGTGGGCGTCCTTATGGTAAGCTGTGATCCCAATGCGATTGCAAACATTTGCATTTCACTGCTAATATTAGCAACTGTGGTGCGTGCGTATTAGCAGAATAAGCAATCCATGCTGAATCAGGCCCTGTGTCCAATGTCCCTATCAGGGTGTATCTATAATGGGTGCAGGGTGTGTGGGGCACACAGGCACTTGGGTCCAGGGGGGCCAACACCGCACACCCTGCACCCATATTTCCTAATACTTACCTCTCCAAAGTCCCATGGTGGCTGAAGAGGCACTATACAGAACGCCTAGAAAATGGCCACAGCAGCCGCTTTTCCGACATACTGCGCATGTGCAGTAGGGAAATTACTGGGAAAATGGCTGCCGTGCTTTTTTCCGTGTGTTTTGTGCATGCGCAGTAGACTCTGGGCACAGACTAGTGCCCAGAGTCTACTGAACCTTTCAGTATGCCACAGCCACTGGATAGAGTGGAGGGGGCCTCGGATGGTGAGTGGACATGAGCCCCTTCCTCACTAAATATGCCCCTGGTCCCCATCCAGTCCACCAATCAGGATGCACAAGGTTTGCATGTTCTGTAACATCACCATCTTGATGTGTAAAATCATTTATGCTCATGACCAAAGCTGATTAGTGATGCTAAAATTACATTTGCAGGTTTTACAATGCTGGCGGTCAGAATCCCGGCAGCATAATCCAGATGGTGGAAATACTTACACATGCAGGTAAGTATACTAACCCTTCCTCTAATTTTACCACTAACCCACCTTTCCTGCAGCCTAACCCTAAACCTCCCCTCCCCCAGCCTAACCTTAGCCCTCCTCCTATGGCCTTACCCTAACCCTAATACTTACCATCGGGATTGCAGCCAGGATACTGACTGCTGTCGGTATTCCAACATCAGGATTTTGACCGCTGTCATTATGTGCACCAAGATGTCGACTACATCCCCTTTTTTGGCCTAGTAAATATGAACCATTTTATTGAAATTAAACTTCTCATGTATTATTGCTAAGGAAATGTACCTTGCTCTTTGTTGAAGCAGTTTTGGAGGTTGCTAAAGCTAACTCTACTCTGAGGTAAAATGTAGAGATGTGCGCCAACCCCCGTGTTTTGGTTTTGGATCTGTATCTCCCCTGGTTTCGGATATGGATTGGTTTTGTCAAAACCTTCCTTCCATGTTTTGTTTTTTGTCTTTAGTTTTGGATCTGGATTTTCTTAAAATATCATAATAACAGCTAAAATCCCATAAAATGGGCCTGTTTTTGTTCCTACACTATTATTAACCTCAATAACATTTATTTCCACTCTTTTCCAGTCAATTTTGACCACCTCACAGCTCACTATATTGTTTTCATCCAGTTTAGGCCCAAAATTTGCACTAAGCTAGCTGGCTGACTAAGCTAAGCGGCAGCAGTGGGCAGCACAAACACATGGCAGTTCAACTTCCAACATGGCACATCAGGAAACAAATATTTTTATTATTCAAGATAGGCCTGACAGAGTTGGAGTATGTATGTAGTTGAAGGAAGGGACAGGAAGGGTTGATTGGTAGTAAATTTAATTTAATTTTTTGATTCCGAAGTAAATTTATGAGAGAGAAGGGGAGGCATTTACAAAAAAAAAGTGACACTTTCACATCAGTCCTTGCCCCAGAAGAATCCTTGAGTGCCATGCCTGCTACTGGAAGTGGATTTTTTTTCATCCCAGAAGGTGACCAGGAAGACTTCTAGTAGTGCTTTCCAAAACAATTGACTGTTAAATAATCCTTTGCAAAGCATCCACATCAAAAAATATTTCCCAACCTGTACAGGGACATTAAAAAAACATAGTTAGTTAGTGGCCTCCAAACTGCCACTTAACCAACACAGATATTCCAAAAAGTGCAAGATTTAAGATCTTAAGTTGTGTCTTTCTTGAGAATCCTGCTCCTGCTTCTGCTGCTAGGAGTGGATTTTCCTCCCAGAATTGGACCAGGAAAAGTGCTACTGCTTTCCAAAACAATTGACTGTTCAATAATCCTTTGCAAAGCTTCCACATGAAAAGCATTTCCCAACCTGTACAGGGACATTAAAAAAAACATTGTGTCTTTCTTGAGAATTCTTGAGCACCATGCCTGCTGCTGGGAGTGGATTTTCATCCCAGAAGGGATGAAGACATTGTTTCATCTTCCCAACGGACACAGAGCTGACAAGAGATGTAAAGATCTACTGGCAGGAAAAAGAGGCAATTTGTAGGCCCTTACACAAACTGCCTTTGCTTTACTTGAGCTGCCCTCCTTCCAGTGTGTACTCAAAAAGAGTTTTCATCACAGTCGGGAACCTTGTCAGTGATTGGCCTGAGACCACTTCCCCAAAATGTGAAAAAAAAATGTCTATCAAAATGAAATACAAATTCTATGAGAAAGACCTTTACCGTCAATTATGTTAAAAAATTACAGAGGCATAGGGAAACGCAGGGGGGTTTCCATCTGCCTGGAAACCCCCCTCCCCAGCCCGAACCATGACCACAATAGAAATAGTAATATAATAGATTGTTACTAGTGCTATATGTTCTTCTCAGTATCACAAATTAAATAATTAGCACCACCTGTGAATCTTTTAACATGTTTCAGCCAGTAATAAATAACCTGTGCACCAACTAGGAGATCTGGAAAACATGCATTTTTTGTATATATATGTCCAGGGCAGTGCTAGGTTCTTCTGCTGCTCCTCCAGGCTCCCAGACTTGCTCAAATAGTCTGGAATGGTGCCCACATCTAAAATAAATACATTCAGCTCAGGCAGGATGGCCTACTGATGCATCTAATGGCTTACCGTGTTCACTGATCCTGTATATGCTGGAATTATTACACACAATACACTTTGTATGATGCTTATTAAAGCTGGTTAAGTACTAATTCTACCCTCTTCATTGACTGGCCACACTCGCTCTAAAATTAAGCATTTGGAAACCCCCCTCTGGAAATCCTTTGTTTGCCACTAAGAGGCACCTGTAATGGTGGATTCCAGTGTGGACAAATTAATATTGTGTGAAGAAGATGATGTATACATCACCCCAGATTATACCATCACCCAAGCCTATATAGTTTTCCCATCCTGTGTTATGTATAAATGACAGCTGTGCTCCCTGTTATATTGGGGATTCATTGTCCACTTTAGTGAATTCGAGCTCCATTTTAGTCCATATCACCACACCCCCTACACATCTTCTGACCTGGGCTACAGGAGGAGCAGCAGCATGCTAGAATATGGTTGCATGGAGTTGTCCCTCTGACTCGCTGAAATTCAGGTAGAGTGGCCATGGGTAGGAAGTAGGGACACTATAATCAGAGAACGCAGTTTTAGCTGCTTTATTCCATTTTTTAAACCATATCCTCTATTTTCACCTTTTGAAAATGTTTATGCAAATCTAAGCTAAGGTGTTTGTTATGTCAAGGCTAATGCACACACACACAGAAAACAAAAAAAATTGATTTTTATTTTTTTGACACTTGGGGGAGAGCACCCCTGAATGAGGCAGCAACCCCTTGATAAATGACACAGGCAGTACCCCTGAGCAGCTATGTTGTTGGTGATAAGTGTGGCTAATGCATGCACAAACACACAGACACAAAAAACACATTGACTGATTATTATTTTTTTGGCACTTGGGGGGATAGCACTCGAATGAGGCAGCAGCCCCTTGATAAATGATACAGGCAGCACCCCTGTGCAGCTACATTGCTGGTGATAAATGTGGCTAAGGTGCACACACACACACAAAAAACACATTGATTGATTAATTTTTTTGGCACTTGGGGGGGAGAGCACCCCTGAATGAGGCAGTGGTCCCTTGATAAACAACACAGGCAGCACCCCTGCGCAGCTATGTTGCTAGTGATAAGTGTGGCTAATGTGCACACACACACAGAAAAAAAAACATATTGATTGATTTTGGGTGGGGTGCACATGGGGGGAGAGCACCTATGAACAAAGCAGCAGCCCCTTGATAAACGACACAGGCAGCACCCCTGCGCAACTACATTGCTGGTGGCTAATGCGTACACACACACACAACAAAAAACACATTGATTGATTAATTATTTTTGGCACTTGCTGGGGGGGCAGTCCTGAATGAAGCAGCAGCCCCTTGATAAATGACACAGGCATAACCCCTGTGCAGCTACGACGCTGATATTTGCGATCACACACAATTTCTTTATTTATTTCACACTGGTGCTGAAGAGCAACCCTGATGGACAGTGCACCCCCTGGATAACACAGCAGCACCAGTTATGGACTGCAGTGACACTGGAGCCACTGAAGCATCCCTGAATGAGGCAGCAGCCCCTTGATAAATGACATAGGGCCTGATTCAGACCCACTCGCGAGCGGCTGTCCGCTCGCAAGTGGGTCGATGTTCTGGACTGAGCATGCGCACGACGGAGGGAGCTCCGTCGTGCGCATGCGCCAGACGCGACGAGCGAAGGAAAGTCCTTTGCTCGTTGTGTCCGATCAAAGGGGGCGTGCTGTCAATGTTGATTGACAGCACGCCCCCTTTGGTAGGCGTGCCGGGGGCGCGCCTCCCTGACGGGGGCGTTCCCACGGGAACGCCTCCCGTCAAAAGCCGGCCCACTGACATCACTAGTGATGTCAGTGGGAGTGATTTTGGCTCTGATAGAGCCAAAATCACTCCGGAGCTTGCGGTTGAAAACCTCAACCGCAGGCTCCGGCTCGCAATTTCGATGGTCGCGATGGTCTCGACCATCGCGGCCATCAAAATGCACGCTTGTATAGCCTGTGGGTGGTGACCCACAGCTATACGAGCGTCCAGAAGGACGCTCCATTTTCATGGAGGCCAGCCCTCATTCAGAGCGTGCGCTCTGCTCAGAGCGTACGGCTCTGAATGAGGGCCATAGTCTGCAGCACAGCTCCTAGTATAGAGTAACACAGACCTTATGGACAACAGGCACAGCACAGCACAGCCCAGCACAGCAGCCAGCTCTAGTATGGAGTGGACAACAGCCAGCCCCTATGACAAGTGATAACATCCAGCCAGCCCCTATGCAGTATGGACATTAAGCAGCCAGCCCCTGACAAGTGACAACACTAGCCAGCCCCTATGCACACACAGCAACAACACAGCACTTCACTCTCCACAGCCGGAATGAAAATGGTGGCAATCGCGGAACCTTTTATACAATCCAAAACCTGCTAGAATCTGACAGCTGGAAGATGATGTTTTGCCTCATTTTGAGATCCGAGTCAGGTGGGAAAACCAGAGCTGACTCAGATGTCGGCTCGGAATTGAAAGTTTGGGTGGGTTCGGTTATCTGAGAACTGAACCCACTCATCATAATAAAACAAGGTTGTTGTATTTAAATAAACATTTATTTGAATTCAAAGGATGACCTTGTATCTGCTCCGTAGTCTTGCCTGATGAGTAGCTAGTCAACTTGGTTTATCTGTAATGTGCTGTTTTTTTATTTACAACAGCAATGCTTTTACTGTAAAAGCTAAATCAATTTTGACAGCCTCAATCGACGTTTTAATCATTTTGTATACAAAATGATAGTGTATTTATGCTACACTCTTCTACATTAGTTAACTAAATACTTTTAAAGTGTAATTGGTGTTGAAACATTATTACCAATAAATATAAATATCTATTAAATATATATTGTAAGTGTGAGTTAAACAATATTATAGCAAAGTTTACAATATACAGTAAAAGTTCTCCTATAATTAGTGTTATCTCTATTAATGTATTACATTAAGGAGAAGATTTATCAAATCTTGGAGAGAGATAAAGTGGAGAGAGAAAAAGTACTAACCCATCAGCTCCTAGCTGTCATTTTACAAGCAGTGCTAGAAACACAACAGAAGCTGATTGGTTGCCATGAACTTCTTTTCTACTTTATCTTTCTGCAAGATATGCTAAATCTCCCCATGTTTATGTCTCCTACTTTAATAGCAATTCACTTACAGTGTAATGTCATAGTGTAGTACTGTATAGTGACATATGTATTTACACTGACTGAATAATGTTTAGAGAGATTACAAAATTTTCAATCAAAACTGTAACAAACAAAACTGATATATATTGTCATTGAAATGGTGTTAGTAATATAGGGTGAGATGTAATAGGGTGTGAGTTTTGAAAAAGTGCAAGTATAACTCTCCCTATGTAATAGGGTGTGAGAACATGCAAACTCGCATGTTTCTCATACCTCCACAACACGCAATGGCAAAACACGCACCCAGATGTTTTGCCATTGTGAGCTTGGAACTTGGCATGGAAGCCTCTATGAACATGCAGCACTCAGCTACTCATAGTGGTAATTACCAGAGGCTGGTCTCGTTTGCCTACATGGGAGTAGTTCTGGCTTCTGTTATAGGGCAGCCAGCCCATTCCTGCCTTGCAGGAGATAGTTACTTGTGGGAGTCATGCCATTCATTCCCTGTGCCTATATCTGCTGTTTGGTATTCCTGGTTCCTATCCTAGTTCTGCCTTGCATTACCTGTACCTGTTGCAAGTATACCTGGAACATTCATTGTGCTGCAAGTCATGTGAGTTGTGTACTGTTGCTATTCCATCTTGCAATATATGTACATATCTCTTGCTGCTATTATACTCTGAAAAACACATGCTGGTTAAGATATTGCTAGTTTATTGTTATATCATCTTGCAATATATCTGTTGTTTTTTGATTGCCACAATTTTATGTAGTTGTGCTTATATTCAATCGAATTCTGTTATTGTCCACAGCACATGCTGCTCTGTGATATTATCCTGCAATATTATTACTTAGTATTGCTGATATTCAAGCTACCTGTTATTAGTGTGCATTCTATCCTGCTTGTGTCCACAGCTGCAGGCTGCTCCATAGTTAATATTACCTTGTACTACTACTACTACAGTTTTACCTTGCAAACTCCAGCTGTTTGTATAAACTCCTGCTGTCTGAAGGTTAAGACCTGGTGGAATCCTAAGTACTGGTGAGTGCGAAGTACTCTATGGTAGTGATGAGCATTTAGAATTCTGTGGAATCTGAACCGCTCTGAAGGGATCCAAGTCCACCCGAATGCTGTTCAGGTGTTCCCCGCCTGACTCGGATCTTCGCGACGATCTGAACGTCATCCTCCTGACATCGGAGCCTCATGAGAGACGCATAGGGGGGACTACTACTGGGGCACTGCATATGGGGACCACTACTGGAGGCACTGCTGTGAGGTCATCTAAATTGACTGTAAATGACTGTATATTAATATTATTGAGGTTAATAATATTCTAGGAACAAACAAAGCCCAAATTATGTGATTTTAGCTTTTTTGAAAATCTTTGTAAAAAATCCAAATCCAAAGCCGGACGATGAATCAAAGCCAAATCCAAATCCAGCAAAAATGGTCCAGTGCACATCCCTACTCTATGAGAATAGCAGGCAGTTGTTATGGGCAGAAGTCCTCCCTAGAGTGACTCTAGGGGCTTATGCAAATACAGGGGAGATCATTACCCTGTAGCAGGTGAGCTGGAACACACTGAGGCAGAATACTTAAGAAACAAATACTAGAAAAAGCTATTATCAAGACTGATTACATCAAAAGTTGCAGGAAACAAACAGAACCAGGAGCCAGGGTACTGATCTCTAGGGAGAGACATTTTGCAGGAAATGAACAGTCAGCAGTTCCTGGTTCAAATAGGGTGACTTTAGAACTGATAGGCTGGATTAAGCAAGTGACCAGAGTTGCTGGAGCCTAGTTTGTCAGAGCAGATTATGTGATACTGTTCAAGATGGCCGCACCCATGATGCAGAACAGCAGGAAGTGCTACAAGTGTTACAGATGAGTGACCACAAGTCTCAGAAATGTCATAAGGCAGCAAGCAGGGACACAGATGGCAGTAAGATGACACCACTGGACCCAGTAATGGGGACTTGGACTTGATGTGTGACACCTTAGAGGGAGTAATCAGAGAAAGCCTTATGCATTCCCTAATAATGCGAGTTATAGGTTTTACTCCTGTGCAACAAATCATCCAGAACTACCAACTATTGCAATGCACACAACCCTTATATGATGAAGACTTCCGTCCCCTATGGGAGTCATTTGTGCATGTCTCTGTCCCTATCTGAAATTAATAGATTCCAAAAGGCTGACTGTCCAACAATACTTGTAATGTACTGTATCTTAAAAGAAAATAAATTTATGATTGTTTGCCATACTTTATAGAATAGATTCACTCTGTATGTGCTGTTATACAGATCAAACCCAACTTCTCCAATTAACACTGGAACAAAGAAACAAAATCATAACTTAGAGAGAAGAGAACCATCCAAAGGAACCAGTCAGTATATCACAAAGCAGGCCCAACCATCAAGAAAATAGAAACCAAGTGAGACTTGTTCGTCCTTGACCATTCCCTATCAAGCTGGAAAAAGTCAACATTTTTCTGGCGGCAACCGGGTCACAAATTGAAAGGCATAAAAGACTGCCATAGATGAGACCATACATAAAAGGTCAACCTCAGAAACATCATATGCCACCCTACCCACTGCTCCCAGCAATGGGTGAAGCTGATCGATAGAGTGCCTTGGCTAAGGGAGAATAAATAATAGGACCCCCATTTAATTTTTTTTTAAAATACAAATGTCAGCCAAGGCAGAGCAATAGCCATTTTAGACCAACCTTTAGTGTAATGACCCCAAACAAATGCAAGCATGCTCTGCTGAAGAGTCTTACCAACTTGTTCCTATCCAGTCAAGAATAAATGTCATTCCTCCAAGGCTGCCATGTTTGGCTTCAATGTCTTAACAAGCCAGTCTTTCTATGCTAGCTTTATAATCCGCCAAACATAAGTAGGGCAAGTTGAACCAACAACCTTAGCCTCGAGTGCAAGCGCATTAAACTTGTCCCATTGACACTGAGATAAAGAATCAACCACCCTATTTTCAACCCCAGAACATGTTTAGCCTGAAAGTAATTATTATTTTGCAAGCAATGCAAGGCTAACCTACAGAGAAGTAGCAGGACCATAGGACATGATGACATATAATTATTGATGGTCTGGAGCATGGCAAAGTTATCACACAGAAAATGTTTTTTCCACTTAAATGACTACCCAGTGCTCCATATCATCAATGATTGGAAAAAGTTCTAACATCGTTACATTCACTATCAGACCTTCCCATCTTCATGAGTTGTGTTATGAGGAAGTGAATCTTGGTTCTTCAAGATAAACTCATAAACCAACCAAACATACTGCATCTGTAAAAAGCTGGAAATTTAGACTAGCCATCACATGAGAATGCTAAATTAGAGTGCCATTAAACTCTTCCAAGAAAATACTCCACACCCACAAATTCTCCCATATTTTATTGCATCATTTCTAAAGACTCCAGATGCAAGGGAAGCTGTTGAAAGACTGACTCAGTGTCAACCTTGACCAAAAATACCCCCTCTCCGAAACCTCTGACTACATCTTGGACATTTTTGAATGTATATAAGGTGAAATGTCAATGGGGGTCATTCAGACCCACTCACGAGCGGCAGTATGCTCGCAAGTGGGTCGATGTTCCCCACTGCGCATGCGCACGATGGAGGGAGCTCCATCGTGTGCATGCGCGAGACCCAGCGAGCAACGGGCTTCCCATCGCTCCGGGTCTCGCACCAATGGGGCGTGCTGTCGATGTTGATTGACAGCACGCCCCCTTTGGTGGGCGTGCCGGGGGCGTGCCTGCCAGATGGAGGCATTCCCATGGGAATGCCTACCATCTGAAGCCGGCCCCACTGACATCACTAGTAATGTCAGTGGGAGTGATTTTGGCTCTGATAGAGCCAAAATCACTCCAGGGCTTGTGGCTGGGAAACCCGACCGCAGGGTTTCCTTCGCAAGTCCGATGGTCGCAATGGTCAAGACCATCGCGACCATCTTGTTGGACGCTCGTATATGCTGTGGGTGGTGACCCACAGCTATACGAGCGTCCAGGAGGACGCTCCATTTTAATGGAGGAGGGCCCTGATTCAGAGCGAGCGCTCTGGTCAGAGCGTCCGGCTCTGAATCAGGCCCAATGTTCAAGATAAATTGCATCATTGACCAAATGTCCTGCATGGCAATACATATTTTTGGTAAGTCTAAATTTACCCAGAGCTTTACCTTGCCCACTGCCTGCCCCTGACTTAAGATTTTTTACTGGACTTTGCCTTAAGTGCTGTCTGCCCCTAACCTTAGATTGTTTGCTGGACTTTACCTTGTCTTGAATTTGAATTGTCTTCTGTATGCTCTGCACCACTGTTGACACCCCTACCATATCTGTTTGTATCCAGAGTTTGGAGTATCCCCATCAGTACTCAGTGAGCACCTTTCAATTTGTCTGTCTCTTTTTTTCTACGTAGTTCATCTATTGTGCAATAACCAAACATGCTAAGTGACTGACTGCTATTTGGGTTTCATCTGAGCACATAATGCATTTTATGGAGTAGGTGGCTTGCTGTAGTTGAAGACTTCACAAACACTTCTAAGAATATTAATTTTAACCATGAGTACTGCCCTAACATGGACATTACATTATTTCACATCATACAGCTGTCCCCCACTTTGCACTAATCAAAATTAAAACTAATGTCCTATAAGTATTAATTGAAATCAAATTAATTTGTTATCAAATTCCAGAAACTGTAAAAAAAATGCAGAAAAAAGTGTTTATTACACATTTTATCCAAATACAGTACTGTACATCCTCTTTATCTCCACTTGTCAAAACGGAATGGTATTGAAATGCTGGTGGCATATCCCTGACAGGATCAAGATCCTGACTGGGGCAGGTAAGTACCCTAACCCTCCCCTGTACCCAACCTAACCCTCCTTTAGTGGTACCTAACTCTAACCTACCCCCGGGGGTGCCTAACCCTAACCCTCCCTTACCGCTCCCTAAACCTAACCCTCCCAGGGGAGTGGCTAACCCTAACCTCTTCCTGGGGGTGCCTAACCCTAACCCTCCCCCCCTGTGGGGGCCTAACCCTAATCCCCCCCAAACCTAACCCTAACCCAGCTAGACTCCCTAATCCTAACTCCCCCCCATGGCTAATGCTAAGGGACATATCTTCATTTGGGATGGCATCCTCGGTGTTCCGGCATCAGGATTCTGGTAGGCATCAGTATTTCAATGCCTATCATAAATCCCTAACTGACATTCTGATGTCGGGATTGTGACCGCCGGCATCTGAGGTCAGGATTGTGACCAGTGGCCTTGCAGCTGCCGGTCACATGACTACATCCCATTACATGGATAGGTTACCTTGCATGTCAATATATGGATAATCCATGCACAGGACAGGTAATTCTACAATTTGGAAATCAAAATCTTATACTGTATCTACCTCTCTCCCTTTACCTCCAATACCTCCCTCTCCTGAACACTTTAATTTGGTGACTTCTTTCCTCTCTCCCCCAATCTCCACACCTCTTCCACTTAAGACTTCAGAATTGCCTAAGAAATTATGGCCATCGTGAATAACACATTTCTGTGATGCAGTCCTCACTAGATATGGTCCTCAGCCAAATCTCTTCCCATATGACTCATCTACATATAGTTGGACACAATGCCTGTTTTGCCCTGCTACAATATACCTGGAAAAATGTACATTCATTATTCTTTGATGACCCAGTTGTAGTTCTCTCCCCTCTCCAGTCTATCCTCAATGGTGCTGCTTTGCTCATCTTCCTCTCAAAATGCTCTGCATCTGTCTCCAGTCTCCTACAAGCTCTCAACTGGCTCCCCTTCCCTTTCAGGACCCAATTTAAGGTTCTCACACTCAATACAAAGCCCTCACCCATTCCTGTACATCTCGGTCCTCATCTCTCTTCACTCTCCTGTCCGCCCTCTTTGTTCAACAAATGCACGCCACCTCACATGCCAATTGATTACTTCCTCCCACTGCCGCCTCCAAGATTTTGCCTGCGCTGCTCCCCACCTTTGGAACTCTCTCCATCTTCCCATCAGACTCTCCACCTCTCTGCAATCCTTCAAATGGGCTCTAAAGACCCATTATTTCATCAAAGCCTTCCAGCTCTCATCTTAACTTGTGCTACATGCTCCATCCTCCCTGTCTACCCCATCTGTGTCACACCTGTTTGTCTGCCCCTCCCCTTTAGAAAGTTAGCTCTTGCAAGCAGGGACCTCTACCCTCTTGTGCTTCTCCATTCTCTACTTTCATCTACTTTTTTCTCCCCACTAGGGCACCTAACACTTGGTTACTTTGCTCTGTTGCTTCTCTGGGTGTTATGGTCATGAATGTAGCAATGTATATTATTCATGTCCTGTATTGTATTGTACTGTAAGTCACTGGTCAACCTATTTGTTTATGTACTTTGTAAGGTGCTGTGGAGCACTTGTGGCGCCATATAAATAAATAATAATAATAATAATAATAATAATAATAATGTCTAATGTAGGGCAACAGAAAATGACTGTATGCTAAGGACTCTATTTTGCAAACCATAGTTAGTCAGCTGGCTCATGCCATGCAGGTAATGGCCAATAAACTGGATAATTTAGAGAACAAAAACAGCAGACACAATCTAAGATTCATTGGTATCCCTAAATATATTAGAGGCCCACAACTTCTCTTATAACTTAGTGTCTCCTTCACTTTAGCATTAAGCATACAAGATGATCAATGTGTTCCTCAAAAAGAGTGAGCCCACTGCATTGGCCCTGAAATGTACAGTACCAGCAGCCACTTCTTTATGGTCAACTTCTTGTAATACAGATGCAAATAACAGATACTGGCAGCCTACAGAAAAGCCCAGAATTGAATGATTGATGGTAACAGAATTAAGAATTTTCTTGACTTACTGGTGTCTGTACAAGAAAAGTGGAAAGCATACTGTAATTAAATGTTTGTAATTTGCACATAATACCTGCTTTGCCCTGCTACAGTATACCTGGCAAAATTTACATTCATTATTCTTTGATGACCCAGTTGTAGCTAAACACTATTTCTTTCCCAATATTGGTTCTAGCAATAGAACTAGACCACATTGATAATGCTTCTTGAATGAGAACCTTAGATTGGAAGTTGCTGAGTCTTATCAGTATTTTTATTACAAATGTTAAATTTAATAGGAATGTTATGATTATAGTTGGTGTGTAAGAGTATTTCACCTGGTATACAACTCAGATTAAGGGGCAGATGAACTATGCCTTGGAGAGAGATAAACCAACCAATCAGCCTCTGTCATTTTTTCAAACACAGCCTGTAACATGGCAGTTAGGAGCTGATCGACTGGTACTTTATCTTTCTCCACTTTATCACTCTCCAAGGCATTGTAAATCTGGACATAAAAATAATAAAATAGATATTGTAATTTGCTATTCCATCTGGTATGACCCTGGCTCCCAAATGTTAAAATAATCTCATGGAATATAGTAGTGCTGTATACTCCTATTAAATGTTTTCAAAAAAATTAAAATGGATTTTAAAAAACTATTTGGGTATCATTTTCTTACAGATGACTGACTTACTGAAGGGGAGGTGGGTGATTCTAACCTTCAGGATATTTGTATTTTGAAGTGTATTTCTGCTCTCTAAGGGCTTGATTCAGAGGTAGACACAGTGCCGATGTTTGCACAGTGCAGTAATTATTTGCTACTGCGCATGCAGTAAATATTCTGAAAACACCTATGATGCTTATGCACAAATGCACTGTTGTGTTTGGGACCACTGCTATTAGAAATGGTGAAGCAAAACCACTGGCATTCCTGGGTGGTAACAGGCAGGTGGCATGAAGTGATTGCAAAAAACTGGCTTTGAGAGTTTCAGTGAAATGGCTGCATTCTCAGATGCAGAGCCACAGCCAGAGAGGCCACGTTTAGACAGAGTTTAGGAGGAGACACTACACCTGCCATAAGATGGTGCAAGTGTCGATGGTGACTGTGATGATGTGCAAATGGTGGGGTGTTCAGAACCACCGGCAGGCTTGCAGTGTGCACGGGAATTGAAAAAGGTCATCTCAGGGCTTACACATTCCCTTGCTTGTTAGTACACAAGCGGAAGGCTGAAACTAGCATTTGCATATACAGTATTTGCCGCTGCAACTCCGCAAAAAGACGCAGCAGTGACTGCATCAGAATGCACCTCGGAATCAGGCCCTATGAATCTAAGGGCCTGATTCAGAGCCGGTCGCCATTTGCGGTCGTTCGTTCAAAAAAAAGGGGTGGCTATTCAAATGAACCGTTCGCTCTTTGCCGTCTGTTCACGCCTCTAGGTCTGAACGAGCGAACAAAACTTGTGGTCGTTTTTTGGGAAACTACGCCACCTGGCTGCTCGCATCCTACGTCATGCCCGCTATTTATTAGATTAATCGAGTACATCGACCAGGGTATGAGCTGCTCGCTATTCTTGTGGTTGGTTTTTGCTACCCCAATTTTGCGAGCAGTTCTGGCTATAAAATAACCCAGTGACGTGCACAATGACGCTGCTGTTTTAATTATGCACACCCATAAAATGCCCGTTTTGACCTTTAAGCACGCCTGCGATCGGAACTCCACTCCCCGTTTTCAAGCACCTTCCCCTGTTACCACCCACATACGCCTCTTTCTGTCACTCAAATTATCAGGCATTCGCTATTTTGCGAGCACATGAATTTCAGCCGCACTGACTGGTTCGCGCATGCATATAACGATCCGTACGCATGCGCAGTTGGGCAAACATCGCTCGGAGCGAACGAGCGGCTCTGAATCAGGCCCTAAGTGCACTGGGGTTGCAGTAATGATTTGATATAACCTTTCTTCCACAATCCTAGATTTAGTCTTGAATCCACAGAAAAATTTCAGTGTTTTGGATGAAACACATGGACGTTTATTGATCCTGAACAGTCAAACTTGGAGGGGGAGCTTCACTCTTTATATGCCAAAGTAAAAACATGTTTACTATCATTATATTCCCCAGGAACAGTTTTTGAACACACCATAGCAGCAGCACAATGAAGCCAGATGGTGACTATGGAGACTCAGTTGCACTGGCTGGAACTACTGTATTATGTAAGCATACAGCGGCAAAGTAGTATTACATTAGCTTAGCTGTGGGACTTGTGTTTGCTCATACAGTGGATCTTGTTTCCTAAACCATAAAGGTCCCTAAGGATTTATTTGTCATTAATTATGCACCTACTAGGCACCAGTGCCTTCTGACTAACAAATACTCTAACAATTATCTGCATGAGAATGTCACTTCTTTCAATTGATAGATATTGGGGCAGATGTATGAAGCTCTTGGAAGTGATAAAGTGGAGGGTGATAAACGACCATTCAATCAGCTCCCAACTGTCATTTTTCAAACACATCCTGTAACATGACAGTTAGGAGCTGAGTGGCTGGTCGTTTACCACTCTGCACTTTATCACTTTCCAGAGCTTCATTCATCTGCCCCAGTGTTTGTTGTCTACTAATATTATATGCTGATTGACTGACAAATATACTAACTTATTTATGCACAGCATGGAGTGATCCATGAGGAGTGGCAAAATTCTGCCATTCATTGAGACTGTTATTGTGATTAAATTACCTATTTTAGAGTGGATAAATAACTTTTATGCTTATTTTAATTAAATAATTAAAAAAAAAACATCTCTCTGGGACATTTGTTGAGAACGGCATTAAGTCACAGGTTCTCAAACTCAGTCATCAGGACCCCAAACAGTGCATTTTTTCCCGTTCTCCTCACAGAGGGCTCTATTTACTACAATCTGCATATTGAATGCGGATTGTAGTGTGATATTACCGAGTCAATTCGCATTGCGAATTCAGGCAATATCACAGGTATTTACTATAAATCCCTTGCAGGGACAGAGCTTGTGATAAAGCTCTGTCCCTGCGGATCCCATCCGCACTCTAGTCACGGTATTTTCGGAAAAAATACCGCGATTAAGAGCCCACGCATGCGCCGACCGACCACCACTACTACCCCCCCACCGACGCTAAGCCCCGCCCCCCAGTGCTAAGCCCCGCCCCCACTATCGCGGACCCCCGCGACCCCCCCTCCCCCCCGCGACCCCCCTCCCTTCATTACACTTACCTGCATCCTCCTGGCCTCCGGTGATCTTCTCTGGGCTTCCAGATCAGGTGATCTCCCATATTGCACTGGGGCCAGATCACCTGATGACCGGGCCCCAGTGTACTATGGGAGACCAGCTGACTGGAGAGGAGCCATCACCGGAGGCCCGATCACCGGTCCCTGGATTCAGGTAAGTAAAGAAAAAATGTTTAATTTTTTTTTTTCTTTTTTTTACAGCACTCAGCTTGCGGTCTATTTAGACCACATAGCTGATTACTGGTACCGGCTCCCACCTCTGCTCTCCCCGTTAGGGCAGAGTGGGAGCCCGGTAACCGGGGAAGACCCTGGATAACGCCACCTCCAGGTGGCATTATTATCACAGGGCTTCCCCCGGTATTTTTTTACAATTTATTTTTAGTAACTGTAGTCGGATCACATTTCCCATTACAATTATGGGAAATGCGATCTGCTTTACTAAAAATAAGTGATAATTAGGGGTTGGAGTAGAATGTTACTAATTCTACTCCAATTGCCCTGTATTAACTACAGGTGAAACTAAAATAATGTGAAAAGGGTGTAAAAACACCCTTTTTCACTTTACTTTAGTAAAAATAATGTTAATAAATAGAGCCCAGAATCATAAGTGAAATAGTTATCTCCACCTGTCGATCTTTTAAAATGTGTCAGTGAGTAAAGACTACAGCTGTACACCTGCTGGGTGACCTGGAAAACGTGACCTGTGTGGGGTCCTGAGGACCGAGTTTGAGAACCTCTGCATTAGGTGATTTTATATTTCCTTCAGGATCAATGCTGTAAAAGCTGTTTTCTTTTGTGCAATTCTTATGCTTGTTTTTAAATATGGTCAAGCAGTGGCAGATGTATACCACAGCTTTTGGTCTTGTCCAAACATTAGAGTTTTTTCCCAAATGTGTCAGTTTACTACAGAGGAACTAATTAACTACAGTATGTTCCTTACACACTAGAACTGGTGATTCATTCCTTTAGGGGTCAGAATGTCTAAGGGTGTCAGGCTACAGCAATTCTATTAGTATATAGAAAAAGCATCCTCCACGCATAAAGCCAAACACCTCCGTCATTAGATTTACAGTATTTAAAGGAAAAAAAGGATGGACAGGTTAGTAGCAATGATTCACAAAGAATATTTAACACATACTGTAAGACATTTATTGCATTACAGACTACACCAATATGGGAGCATATAAGTAAAGGCCCCCATACACGGTGAGATTCAAAGTTGGTAAGATCAGTTGTACGATTTCCCTTGAAATTCTTGCCTTGAAATTCTTCATAAGATGTGGTCAAATGGTGTGCGATTGATTTATTTATTATCAGTTATTTATATAGCGCACACATATTCCGCAGTGCTTTACAGAGAATATTTGGCCATTCACATCAGTCCCTGCCCCAGTGGAGCTTACAATCTATATTCCCTGTCACATGCACACACACATATACACTAGGGGTAATTTGTGTTGGGAGCCAATTAACCTACCAGTATATTTTTGGAGTGTGGGAGGAAACCGGAGTACCCGGAGGAAACCCATGCAAGCTCCGGGAGAATATACAAACTCCACACAGGTAGGGCCGTGGTGGGAATCGAACCCACGACCTCAGTGCTGTGAGGTAGTAACGCTAACCATTAAACCGTCTGTGCTGCATCTTATCCTATGATCATTAAGATCATAGGATAAGATGCATAGAAGTGTATCTCATCGTACACGATCAGTTGAGATCTCTCTGCAAAACCATCTGATCTGCGATCCAACTAGATGACAGCAGGGACGCGCATTGGGGTTGCAGAAGACTCAAAATACAACTATTATCAAACGATTGGTCTGTCCATGCTGTAGAAACTGCCAAAATCATGTTAAAAATTGTCCCCTGTATGCCCACCTTTAGTGTTTTTGCTCAACTATATGGTAGGAAACTCAGCATTACTTGGAGGATCCACCAAATGACATCCAGTGAAATGATCTGGTATATTATTATTTGATAACACTTTGCATAAGCTACAGCAGAGGTTCCCAAACACGGTCCTCAAGGCACCACAGTAGTTCAGGTTTTAGGTTAAACATAAGTTGTTAAATCAAATTGACTGAGCTACTAATTAATTCTCCTGTGGTCAAGCATCCTTTATACCTGGACTATTAAGATGCTTTGAGGACAGAGGGCCATAGCGCTCGCGAGCGGGTCGATGTTTGGCCAATGCGTATGCTCATGCTGGAACCGACGTGCGCATGCACGAGACCTGGCTAGCAACGGGCGCTCCTTCGCTCCGGGTCTCACACCAAAAAATGGGGGCTGTCAATTTTGACAAGCTAACGCCTGCCGTTTGTGGGCGGCCCCACTGTCATTACCAGTGATGTCAGTGGGAGAGCTTCCGGCTCTATTAGAGCCAAGAGCTCTCTGGGGCTTGCAGCTATGAGACCCTACCACAAGGGTCTCATCGCAAGCCCTGATCGTCGCGATGGTCTTGACCATCGCAACCATCATCCTGGCTGCTCGCACTAGCTGTGGGTGGTCATCCACAGCTATGCGAGCAGCCAGGAGGCCTCACAAATAAAAAAAAAATGCCCTGATTCAGAGCGAGTGCTCTTCCAGAGCGTCTGTCTCTGAATCAGGCCCAGAGTTTGGGAACCACTGACCTACAGCATTTTATTGCAAACTTTTCATTTTGCTTGGTGGTTTCTTTGGGGAATTTGGATTTATTGCTTCATCCCCTTGATACATATTACAATTTTGTGACATTCATTTTATGGCACCACTGTTTACTGACTGTTCTTTGTCCAGGTCCACAGATCTATTCTGCAACTTAATGTTTCTAGTAATGTTTAACTCAAACAGACTGATTCAGAGTCACAAGCTGCTGCTATCGCTTTAGCATATTTTTCAATAGTCATGTATGCTAGTATAAACCCTTCCCTTGTGTACAAGTCTGTGTCTGACTGTGCAAGGACTGAGATGCTCACTGTGTGCATCTTTAAATGCAACAATTCTGCTCACTATGGCCCTGATTCAGAGCCGAACTCTCTGACCTGAGCGCTCGCTCTGAATCAGGGCCCACCTCCATAATTATGGAGTGTCCTCCTGGACACTCGTATAGCTGTGGGTCACCACCCACAGCCTATACGAGCGTGCAGGATGATGGTCATGAAGGTGTTGACCATCGCGACCATCGCCACTGCGAGCCGAAGCCTGCAGTTGAGTTTCTCAACCGCAAGGCCTGGAGTGATTTTGGCTCTATCAGAGCCAAAATCACTCCCACTGACATCACTAGTGATGTCAGTGGGCCGGCTTCTGACGGTAGGCGTTCCCTTGGGAATGCCCCCATCTGGGAGACATGCCCCCGGCACGCCCACCAAAAGGGGCGTGCTGTCAATCAACATCAACAGCACGCCCCCTTTGATCAGACACAACGAGCGAAGGAAAGTCCTTCGCTCGTCGCGTCTCGCGCATACGCACGACGGAGCTCCCTCCGTCGTGTGCATGCGCAGTGCACACCATCGACCCACTTACGAGCGGACAGCCGCTCGCGAGTGGGTCTGAATCAGGCCCTATGTCTTTAGATGCAACCATAAATTTCACCATCAAAACTTGCATCTTTTAGAGGAGAGCCCCCTGCAGTGTCTACTGTCTCCCATTAGTGCCAGGACCCTGTAGTGCCAGAGGTGCATCACTGTGTGACCTCAGAACCCAATGCACTACTGTGCATACACAACTTTACAGCGCATCTACAGCTCATTCCTCCATAGAGGAAGGACGTGCCTCTGAGAGTCTCTACACAGAGACGACCCACAAATAAAGGAGAGACCCTTCTTATTCCACTGTGTCATCATTGGTCTATGTAAGTGGGTGCATACTCCACAGCCACCACTGTTTGTGTATGTATAGGTCTTTATTTGCACACCACCTGGGTTCCTTATTGGATCTCTTCCCTCTATTATATGCCTGCATTGTATACTCCTATAATAAGCTGTATAAGGTTCAGTTTGCAGAGAGACAGTGTGTTGTGTACAATTAAAGAGTGACCGTAATTGCAACAGCAACTTGGTGCCAACAACTGTTGGCACCAACGGTGAGAACGATGCAGAACGGTGACAAAGCACGGACTATGTTAAGTGATGCATGTCTGGAAAAGAGATGCTGAGCAGAAGCAGTCCCAACTGCGGTGTACCTTAGGAATTGAGCACTTACAGTGTCAGGTGAAAATAAAACACCATTGCAGGCGTGGTTCGGTAAAAAACCAAGTGTCAATCTCTGTATCTTTTTGGGTAATTTCCCTAACTTACCACGGCTAACTGAATTCCTTCTTAAGTAGTTTCTATTCTATATCTTTGATGCCTTGACTGTACCATTAGGAAGTTTACAAAGACCTCCAGTCTAATATAGATAAATTATTTTAGAGCAACTCAGACATATCACATATAACTACACTTTAATAATCAGATCAAATTTGCAGGAAATAACCCATTAAATTTTGGATTCTTTAGCAAATTCTGCATTGTAATAATTATAACAAGACTATGCATGGTGTCTCCATTGCCATAGTTTTAATAGGAGATAGCCACATTTCTTATATTTTACAACATACAGTAAGTATAGGTGTGTTGTCTATTACTGACAGGGCCGCCATCAGGAGGGGACTGCCGGGACTTGAGTCCCGGGCTCAGACCCTGGCAGAACGGGGGGGGTCCTGCCAGCTCCTACCACTCAGGCACAGCCAGCAGCAGCCCTGCACTACCCCTGCACTAACAAAAGGAGGCCCAGCCGCTGCTACTGGCCGCAGACCTGGTCCTCATAAAGTAAATGGTGGAGCGCCCACTCGGGCCGTTCCTCCACCCTACAGCTGGACACATAGAGACCTGCCGGCTCCCATGTACAATAAAGTTTTTTTGTACTGTAGTCAGCGCTCGTGACATCATGACTTCATGCAGCGCAGCTGAGGGAAGAGGACGGAGGAGCCGCGGTGATGGAGGAGCAGCATCTGCTGGGGGATGACAAGAGAGGAAGTCAGAAGGAAGTACTCAGACAATTCTTCAAGGAAAAAGGTAGTAAGTCCGGAAATGCTGGGCAAGGCAGACATTATATATATATTTGGGGTGTGCACCGGCCACTTTTCGTGTTTTGTGTTTTGGTTTTGGATCTGGATCTTTCTTCGTGTTTTGGATCTGGATTGGTTTTGCCAAAACCACCCTTCCGTGTTTTGGGTTCTGGGTTTTGTGTTTTGGATCTGTATTTTTTTTTTAAAAAAGCATAAAAACAGCTAAAATCACAGAATTTGTGTGTTTTTCTGTTCCTATGCTATTATTAACCTCAATAACCTTAATTTCCACTCATTTCCAGTCTATTCTGAACACCTCACAATAGTGTTTTTATATCCAAAAAGTTGCACCGAGGTAGCTGGATGACTATGCTAAGAGATACGAGTGGGTGGCACAAACACGTGGTCCATCTAGGAGTGACACTGCAGTGGCAGACAGGATGGCAGTTTGAAAAACTAGGCCCCAAACAGTACATAATTCAAAGAAAAAAAAGAGGTGCAAGATGGAATTGTCCTTGGGTCCTCCCACCCACCCTTATGTTGTATAAACAGGACATGCACACTTTAACAAACCAAACATTTCAGCGCCAGGGTCTGCCACAAGACTGTGGCTGAAATGATTGGTTCGTTTGGGCCCCCACAAAACAAGCTGGCAATTAATCTGTCCCTGCACAAACTGGCTCTACGGAGGCAAGATGTCGTCCTCATCCTCCTCATCCACCGATTCCTCACCCTCTTCAGTGTTGTGTACATCCTCATCCTCACAGAGTATTAATTCGTCCCCACTGGAATCCACAACTACAGGTCCCTCTGTACGTTCTACAGGCTGGTCTCCCTGGAAGAGTTGATAATTCATTTTATGAACATCATCTTCTCCACATTTTGTGGAAGCAACCTCCTACGCCTTTCGCTGACAAGGTTCCCGGCTGCACTAAACACTCTTTCAGAGTACACACTGGAGGGGGGCAACTCAGGTAAAATAGAACCAGTTTGTACAGGGACCTCCAAATTACTTCTTTTTTCTTGCCAGTACAGACTGTCTGACATGCCTACTTGGATGGTGTCACCGATGTAATCCTTTAACAGACAGATGCACGCTTGTCGCTGATGCTTTAAGGATGCAGGTGCGGCTACAGCCCACACATTTCACAAAGAGAAAAAAAAGATTTTTTTTATTGTTTGTGGAGCGCACTTTGAGGGTTACACCACCCTTTAACAGACAGACGCACGCTTGTCGCTGCTGCTTTGAGGACAGTATCATATGCAGTGACAGTAGACTTGTCAGAAAATGTTGGCACGTCCTTCAGTCCGGACCAGATGTCCAAACCGGCCCTTGACTTATGACACAGGCACACGCTTGGCGCTGCTACTGTGTTGATGCACGTGCGGCTACATTGCACACAAGTCACAAACACATAAAAAAATAGTTTTTTATTTTTTGGAGCACTTTGAGGGTTACACCACCCTTTAACAGACAGACGCACGCTTGTCGCTGCTGCTTTAAGGATGCAGGTGCGGCTACAGCCCACACATTTCACAAAGACAGAAAAAAAAAGAAGAATATTTTTATTGTTTGTGTAGCACACTTTGAGGGTTACACCACCCTTTAACAGACAGATGCACGCTTGTTGCTGCTGCTTTAAGGATGCAGGTGCTGCTACAGCCCACACATTTCACAAAGAGAAAAAAAAAGAAGAATTTTTTTATTGTTTGTGGAGCGCACTTTGAGGGTTACACCACCCTTTAACAGACAGACACACACTTGTCGCTGCTGCTTTGAGGATGCAGGTGGAATCTAGACGGGATTTGGAACTGGGGACACACTACCTCCATCAATTGTCTAAATTGCACTGCACTAATGGCGGATACTGGATGCACGTCTAACACCAACATAGCAGTCAAGGCCTCAGTTATACGTTTTGCTTCAGGATGACTGCTGTCATACTTCATCCTCATCACTAGGGTCTGTTGGAGGGTCAATTGTTTAGTAAAAGTAGTGGTGTTCCTACTTCCTCTCTGGGATGATGAACAACTCCCAGCAGCAGCAACAGCACTAGGAGGAAGTGGTTCTTGATCTCTCCCTATTTTATTTTTATCGGAGAAAGTTTGGTCCTCCATTTATGTTATATTGATATATAGGTGCGGCTAAGGCGCACACAAACACAGAAAATATTTTTTTATTTTTGCTGGAGAGTAGTGCACTTTGTGGGTTACACAACCCTTTAAGAAATGAGCCAGCCGGCTCTTTACTTATGGCACACAGGCGCACGCTTGGCACTGCTCCTTTGTTGATGCACGTGCAGCCACAGTGCACACAATTCACAAACACAGAAAATATTGTTTTATTTGGTTTGGAGTGTACTTTGGGGGTTACAGCACCCTTTAACGGTCAAGCCAGCCGGCCCTTTACTTATGACACAGGCGCACGCTTGGCACTACTTTGTTGATGCACGTGTGGCTACTGCGCACACAATTCACAAACACAGAAAATATTTTTTTAATTGGTTTGGAGTGTACTTTGGGGGTTACAGCACCCTTTAATGGTCAAGCCAGCCGGCCCTTTACTTATGACACAGGCGCACACTTGGCACTACTTTGTTGATGCACGTGCGGCTACTGCGCACACAATTCACAAACACAGAAAATATTTTTTTATTTGGTTTGGAGTGTACTTTGGGGTTACAGCACCCTTTAATGGTCAAGCCAGCCGGCCCTTTACTTATGACACAGGCGCACGCTTGGCACTACTTTGTTGATGTACGTGCGGCTACTGCGCACACAATTCACAAACACAGAAAATATTTTTTTATTTGGTTTGGAGTGTACTTTGGGGGTTACAGCACCCTTTAATGGTCAAGCCAGCTGGCCCTTTACTTATGACACAGGCGCACGCTTGGCACTACTTTGTTGATGCACGTGCGGCTACTGCGCACACAATTCACAAATACAGAAAATATTTTTTTATTTGGTTTGGAGTGTACATTGGGGGTTACAGCACCCTTTAACGGTCAATCCAGCTGGCCCTTTACTTATGACACAGGCGCACGCTTGGCACTACTTTGTTGATGCACGTGTGGCTACTGCGCACACAATTCACAAACACAGAATATATATTTTTTTTTTAGCACTTGGGGGAGCACCCCTGACAGACAGAGCACCCCCTGGACAACACTACAGCACCCCTTTAGGACTGGGACAATGCACAGGACTTTGGAGTGGACACAGCCCCTATGGACAACTGACTGCACAACACAGTCCAGCCAGCCCCTATGGACTTTGAAGTAGTGGACACAGCCCCTATGGACAACAGCAGCACAGCACAACACAGCCAGCCCCTATGGACTTTGAAGTAGTGGACAAAGCCCCTATGGACAACAGCAGTGCAGCGCAGCACAGCACAGCACAACACTACTCTGCACTACACTACACTACACAGCCCAGCCAGCCCTAACTCCCACCCTCCCTCTTCACTGTCCACAGCCGAGTGAAAAAATGGCGCCGACGCGGGTTCCTTATATAGGATCCAAAGCCCGCGAGACCCGGAAGGCGGGATGATGACATTTTGCCTTGATTTCAGATCCGAGTCAGGCAGCAAAAGTCAAGCCTGACTCGGATCGGCCCCGGATCGGGGGGGCTCGAGGGGGTTCGGATTTCAGAAATCCGAACCCACTTACCCCTAATATATATATATATATATATATATATATATATATACACACACACAGTATATACATATATATGTGTGTAGTATATATACATACAGTATAAATATGTGTGTGTATATATATACAGTCAGGTCCATAAATATTGGGACATTGACAGAATTTTCAGAGTTTGGCCTCTATTCATCACCACAATGGCTTTGAAATGAAACAAACAAGATGTGAATTAACTGCAGACTTTCAGATTTAATTTCAGGGTAATTACATCCAAATCAGGTGAACGGTGTAGGAATTACAATGGTTTCTATATGTGCCTCCCACTTTTTAAGGGGCCAAAAGTAATGGGACAAACTAAACAATCCTAAATCTAACTTTCACTTTTTAATACTTTGTTGCAAATCCTTTGCAGGCAATTACAGCCTGAAGTCTGGAACGCATAGACATCACCAGACGCTGAGTTTCATCCCTGGTGATGCTCTGCCAGGCCTCTACTGCAAATGTCTTCAGTTCCTGATTGTTCTTGGGGCATTTTCCCTTCAGTTTTGTCTTCATCAAGTGAAATGCATGCTCAGTCGGATTCAGGTCAGGGGATTCACTTGGCCATTGCATAACATTCCACTTTTTAGCCTTAAAAAACTCTTTGGTTGCTTTTGCAGTATGCTTCGGGTCATTGTCCATCTGCACTGTGAAGCGCCGTCCAATGAGTTCTGAAGCATTATACTGAATATGAGCATATAATATTGCCCGAAACACTTCAGAATTCATTCTGCTGCTTTTGTCAGCAGTCACATCATCAATAAATACAAGGGAACCAGTTCCTTTGGCAGCCATACATGCCCACGCCATGACATTACCACCACCATGCTTCACTGATGAGGTGGTATATTTTGGATCATGAGCAGTTCCTTTCCTTCCCTTCTCTTCCCATCACTCTGGTACAAGTTGATCTTTGTCTCATCTGTCCATAGGATGTTGTTCCAGAACTGTAATGGCTTTTTTAGATGTTGTTTGGCAAACTCTAATCTGGTCTTCCTGTTTTTGTGGCTCACCAATGGTTTACATCTTGTGGTGAACCCTCTATATTCACTCTTGTGAAGTCTTCTCTTGATTGTTGACTTTGACACATATACACCTACCTCCTGGAGAGTGTTCTAGATTTGGCCAACTGTTGTGAAGGGGTTTTTCTTCACCTGGGAAATAATTCTTCTGTCATCCACCACAGTTGTTTTCCGTGGTCTTCCGGGTCTTTTGATGTTGCTGAGCTCTCCGGTGCGTTCTTTCTTTTAAAGAATGTTCCAAACAGTTGATTTGGCCACACCTAATGTTTTTGCTATCTCTTTGATGGGTTTGTTTTGATTTTTCAGCCTAATGATGGCTTGCTTCACTTATAGTGACAGCTCTTTGGATCTCATATTGAGAGTTGACAGCAACTGATTCCAAATGCAAATGTCACACCTAGAATCAACTCCAGACCTTTTACCTGCTTAATTGATAATGAAATAATGAGGGAATAGCCCACACCTGTCCATGAAATAGCTTTTGAGTTGATAGTCCCATTACTTTTGGCCCCTTAAAAAGTGGGAGGCACATATTGAAACTGTTGTAATTCCTACACCGTTCACCCGATTTGGATGTAATTACCCTCAAATTAAATCTGAAAGTCTGCAGTTAAAGCACATCTTGTTTGTTTCATTTCAAAGCCATTGTGGTGGTGAATAGAGGCCAAAATATGAAAATTCTGTCAATGTCCCAATATTTATGGACCTGACTGTATATATATATATATATATATATATAAATATTTATATATACATGCATACATATACATACCCTCCTCCGGCTCACAGTTTCTGTACTATATGGGAGGGGGGGCCATGCCTATTTTCTAAGTCCCGGGCCCCACAATTTCTGATGGCAGCCCTGATTGCTGAGTCCAACCCACCCCACCCCATCTACACAAATTCACACTATTGCCTTCTCTTGCTAAGAATAGCTTGGACACTCTCTTTCTGTTAATCACTGATCCAAGATTAATATGAACATTAAAGACTCATTATGAAGCTGTAGAAGCTTGCTGCAAGCTAATTTTTACATGGTATAGGACTCTAGTAGGTCTACTTACATTTAATAAATGTATTCAAGATGTTTGTTGTGGTAAAAAAAAGACACATTTTCACATATTTAAAATTTCTGATCAGAAGTGGATTTAACTTTAAAAAAAATTCAAAAGACACTCTATTTACAGATTGGATCATATTTTATTAATGTAGCAATCACTACACAGATAAATATATATGTTTATTACTACAGGTTGAGTCTCCCATATCTAAATATTCTGAAATACGGAATATTCCGAAACACAGAATATTTTTAGTGAAACTTTTGCTTTGATGGTTCAGTGTACACAAACATTGTTTTAGTCACAAAATTATTACAAATATTCTATAAAATAACCTTCAGGCTGTGTGTATAAGGTGTATATGAAACATACAGTCAGGTGCATAAATATTGGGACATTGACAGAATTTTCATATTTTGGCCTCTATTCACCACCACAATGGCTTTGAAATGAAACAAACAAGATGTGCTTTAACTGCAGACTTTCAGATTTAATTTGAGGGTAATTACATCCAAATCAGGTGAACGGTGTAGGAATTACAATGGTTTCTATATGTGCCTCCCACTTTTTAAGGGGCCAAAAGTAATGGGACTATCAACTCAAAAGCTATTTCATGGACAGGTGTGGGCTATTCCCTCATTATTTCATTATCAATTAAGCAGGTAAAAGGTCTGGAGTTGATACTAGGTGTAACATTTGCATTTGGAATCAGTTGCTGTCGACTCTCAATATGAGATCCAAAGAGCTGTCACTGTCAGTGAAGAAAGCCATTATTAGGCTGCAAAATCATAACAAACCCATCAGAGAGATAGCAAAAACATTAGGTGTGGCCAAATCAACTGTTTGGAACATTCTTAAAAAGAAAGAACGCACCGGAGAGCTCAGCAACACCAAAAGACCCGGAAGACCACGGAAAACAACTGTGGTGGATGACAGAAGAATTATTTCCCAGGTGAAGAAAAACCCCTTCACAACAGTTGGCCAAATCAAGAGCACTCTCCAGGAGGAAGGTGTATATGTGTCAATGTCAACAATCAAGAGAAGACTTCACAAGAGTGAATATAGAGGGTTCACCACAAGATGTAAACCATTGGTGAGCCACAAAAACAGGAAGACCAGATTAGAGTTTGCCAAACAACATCTAAAAAAGCCATTACAGTTCTGGAACAACATCCTATGGACAGATGAGACAAAGATCAACTTGTACCAGAGTAATGGGAAGAGAAGGGTATGGAGAAGGAAAGGAACTGCTCATGATCCAAACATACCACCTCATCAGTGAAGCATGGTGGTGGTAGTATCATGGCGTGGGCATTTATGGCTGCCAATGGAACTGGTTCCCTTGTATTTATTGATGATGTGACTGCTGACAAAAGCAGCAGAATGAATTCTGAAGTGTTTCGGGCAATATTATATGCTCATATTCAGGCAAATGCTTCAGAACTCATTGGACGGTGCTTCACAGTGCAGATGGACAATGACCCGAAGCATACTGCAAAAGCAACCAAAGAGTTTTTTAAGGCTAAAAAGTGGAATGTTATGCAATGGCCAAGTCAATCCCCTGACCTGAATCCGATTGAGTATGCATTTCACTTGATGAAGACAAAACTGAAGGGAAAATGCCCCAAGAACAAGCAGGAACTGAAGACATTTGCAGTAGAGGCCTGGCAGAGCATCACCAGGGATGAAACCCAGCGTCTGGTGATGTCTATGCATTCCAGACTTCAGGCTGTAATTGCCTGCAAAGGATTTGCAACAAAGTATTAAAAAGTGAAAGTTAGATTTAGGATTGTTTAGTTTGTCTTATTACTTTTGGCCCCTTAAAAAGTGAGAGGCACATATAGAAACTGTTGTAATTCCTAAACCGTTCACCTGATTTGGATGTAATTACCCTGAAATTAAATCTGAAAGTCTGCAGTTAATTCACATCTTGTTTGTTTCATTTCAAAGCCATTGTGGTGATGAATAGAGGCCAAAATATGAGAATTCTGTCAATGTCCCAATATTTATGCACCTGACTGTATATTTCATGTATGTACACAAACTTTTTTTGATGCACAAAATTATTAAAAATATTGTATAAAATGACCTGCAGGCTGTGTGTGTATAAGATGTATATAATACATAAATGCATTCTGTGTTTAGATTTGGGTCCCATTCCCAAGATATTCCATTATGGTATGCAAATATTCCAAAATATGGAATATTCCGATATCCAAAATTCCCCCGGTCCCAAACATTTTGGATATGGGAGAATCAACCTGCTATACACTTTCCAACTTTGGAAATTTTGCACACTGGAATGCATTTTGTGAAGAACTTTGTCAAATGTAAAAAATACATATTCCAAAAATAACATGATAAAATAATTATAAACATTGTTATGTACTATAACAATTTTTATAATTATTTTATCATGTTATTTTTGGAATATGGCTCAGCACTCAATTGTACTATTCATTTACAATCAGTATTATTGAATGATTATTTAAAATGTTTACCTTTATTTTAATGCAATTAAATTTTTTGAGAATTGGTTTCACTAACACAAAATAACAATTTACATGCTTCTAATCTTTGGACCTTGTGGGTTCTTATGCATCTAATGTAGAAGATTGAATATTATTGTAATTGTATGGTATTGTCACACACCACTTCCTACTTTATGCTTCTTGATTCTCCTTTTTGCGACCTATTTCATCAATATATATTGTTTCATTGTTGTATACTATTATCTCATTGTAAAATATCTGGTTTTCTAAATATATTTTAAAAAATTATTAAAGATGATTTGGATTTGACCAGTTTTACGTGTGTTTTTTTTACCCCAAGGTTCTGCTTTTAAATATCATTTGATAACTATGGTTGTTTAAAGTCACACACATCTGTTTGTGGCAAATCAGCTGAATTCCAGCACAAAACTTGCAAATCTCAGATTCAAAAACTGATAAAAAGCAAAGTAACCACTGTGAACACTTGTTTTTCATCCTCGTTACATGTGGTCTACATTGTTTAAAGCAAAAAGAAAGCATGTACTGGTTAGACTCCAATGACAGGCATATTTGTTGGTTTCCAGCTAGGCAAATAGACCTGGGTAGCACTACAACAGGGAGACCACAAGCACAACAATGGCCCCGCTTCTCCCAGAGGCCACCAGCCCCAGGCTAAAGAGCACTGGGTCTTTTGCTTATGGAGTAATAAGTTTGGAACCTTAGTGCCACAATTTTTTATCCAAATGTTCCCAGTGCAATGAGCAGGAAGTTACTAAAATCAGAGCTTAGTAAGACCAGAGAGTAAAAACCAACACACAAATGTAATTTTAAAATAACCCTAATTTAATAAAAAACCTTATTTATTATACATAAAATGAAAAAAAACATCTTATTTCTTTATTCTTTTTAAATCAAAAATTAATTTAAATGAAAGACCAAAAAAGTTCTGACAATAAATGATCAAAGCTGGGATTCTTTAGGACTGGATTTTACTTTAGAACCTCAATGTCATCCTTTAGGCCACCTATCTACAAGGCATTGTGTACCCAGTATCCACATGATGGGTGGCTATCTAGGTACACCCTGGCAGATATTAGAACTGGGCTTCCTGTTCCCTGAACACCTCTCCAATTTCATTCAATACAAGAGTTTCATATCTCAGATGATTAAATCTCACCTCTATTGGGAATTCACTTCTCTACTACTCTGTGTAATTTTACTAAGGAGGGATCTGTAGACTAGGTCTTTATAAACTCTTCCCCCTCCCTCAAGCCAGGTACAGTCATCAGATCAGTGATGCTTGGTTCACTTACCCTCTCAGGCACAGGACCTTGTTCCACGAGTGGGTACTCGGGGAGATCTAGGAAAATCTCATTGCAGGTGCCATGATTGCCCACACTTGTATCAGTTGCAGAGCCCAGCCATGTCCTGGATCCTCAGCCAGGTCGATTAACAGCTGGCTACTGGGTGTTTTCTGGGCTCCCAACAAGGCATGCCTGCTTTGGCTGGGTACTTATCAGCCTGGGGAACATTTGCAAGCCTGTGCTCCACTGCAGAGCTGGACAGGGCTGCGTTTCTCCAGCCGGGTCACTTGACCAGAAATTCATTCACCAGTCACAGATCACTTGCTCCCATCTGTCCATTTGGTGAAGAGGCATCATAGCAGTGTACCTGCACTTCACATACTGTACTGTTGGAGCTTCCACCCTTCATCTAGACTTCATTAAACTTTTGCTGGTAGGCTTCAGCTGTGATCTGGAATAGACCAGTTGTGTTGCCTTCACCTTGATGTATTCACAGCATGCCTGGTTGATGAGACCTTGGTAGGCTTTCAGGTCTTTCCCAAGTCAAGATGGAGCCAAATACATGGACCAGTCCTTCAGGCTTACTCAGTGGTCCTCCATCAAGTTCTCAAACATCTGCAGATGGGTATCAATGTACATCTCAGCCACCATGAAGGGCGGGACATCTCAAAACCCCAGACACTCCATTCTTTTACTTGGGATCAAATTAGCCAGCACCTTTTAGAATCCATTTTTGTCACTCTTTCTCCCAAAATGTCAAAGTAGGCTTGGAGCTAGGCAGGGACTGTGGTTTCCTGCTGCCATGCATGGTTTTGCAGTTCTGAGCCCATGTGTGAAGCATTTTGTCCTCCTTGTTGGAGTCAGTTAAGTGTGTTCACATCCATTTCCAAGTAAACCTATCAGAACTTCTCAGGTGTACATGTTTGTGCATGGTGGGCCTTTGAATCGGTGCAGTACTAGCAGCACTTTCTTGCAGGCCTTTGCTTATGGGTGTTCTTGCTTCTGCATCACTTGAAGTTCATCACTGTTCTCCATTCTCTGTTACAAACTTATGGTTTATTAAAGCTATCCTCTGTGTGGTTCTATGCTACTTTATAATGTCTATTGCGCCTTCAGATCTTGGTCAAAAGAGATATGAACCCCTAACTCTGCCTGGACATTGGGCATTGAGCCTATGTGATTCTACTGCATGCCACCAGATGTGAGGATACTTGGTTTACGTGACTGATAGTTGCCACCTTGAGAAAGGCAGCAGTTATAGCTCACATATGGTACCCCAGTTCCTTTATGACTTCAGGGATCACACAGTGAGAACACAATAGAAAGAGTACAAAGGGCACCTTTATTACACACATGCTAAACAGACATATAAACTGTAACCACACTATGTACAGTATATACAGGAAACAATGATAACACTCAGAATTAAGACTAAAACTATGGTAAAACCACACAAAGAACCCTCCACATGATAGTAAGTCAATATTTACCTTGGTGACTCCAAAAGAGCATAACAGTCACTGCTGTGAGATACTGGTGAGCAAGTTACCACTGGGAGAGCTACTTTTGAGACACTCCTTACTTCTTTTGTAGAGTTTTTCTGATTTCAGGCAGCTCGGGCTGTACCCTTTAGGTTTACTAGTCGGCACCCATTTGTGGGTTACACTAGGTCCACCAGCCTATGGTTGGCTTCTGGCAGAGCATATATTTTGGCTGCTAGGCTCATTCCATTGTGAATGTTTGCAGGCTGTAAGGTAACACTGACTAGAAGCCTGGTACTAGACCTGCTCCACTGTTGCCACACAATCACAAAATGAAGAGCAGGGATTGGGTTGATTTTGAATCGTGTCCTGGGTCTCTTGCTGGGGTTCATTGTCAAGTCTGATTTATTACTTCCTGCAGCCCTTTTGGGATACAGGGCTGGGACATTCCAATGGTAGGGTTTGGGTGGGTAACAGGCAGAAACAGTCTTTAGGTCATGGGCTACATTTAGGAAATAAAGTGATGGCCACATATTTTCCTGAAATACTGCATAATGATGTGGGACTCTCTCTTTTGTCCTAGTGAATATATGTGGCGATACCTGTGCTGACTGCTGCATCATTTCCATCTACCCCTGCATCCACCACTGCATAGGCATTGCTTTTAACAGTTTTTCAGCTGAGGGAGTGGCTACACACCCTGCACCCTACGTGTCTATGACACTGGTTCTTCTATCCATAGCTGTTTCATCTGCTCATCCAAGTGTCCCATTTTGAAGAAAGAAAATCAAAGGTAAGGCCCTAGTCTAAACTCTTACTTTTTGTGAAGGGCAACACTTTGTAACATGGGTAATTTTCAATTAATATCTAGAAGTAAAATGAATAATTAATTTATGTTATGCTATTATAATGAGATAATCAGATTTAAAATATGTAGACATCAAGTTTAGCATCTTGGGAATTCATTTATACACTACTGTTCACTTCAAAATGTTGATTTAATTTGTATGTGTTATTATATTGTACAGTACATTGATTTCCTACCTTGAAGACATTTATCAGTAACCTCTGAAATGTTGGTTCACAGCAATATAATGTCAATATACAATTTCAGATTGACATTAGTAATTATAAAGCTTTGCATTTCCACAAGATGTCTATTTGTTCATACAATTAAATATGAATTTGTAAAAAAATATTTTTTATTCTAAAAGTACAGTTAAAGCTACTTATGTATAGCATCTACTTACCTGATCCAGCTCCTAACCTTTCTTTAGTAACTGCCTCCGTACACTAATGAATGGAATATTTCCTGATTGAAGTGTTAGAGGTTTATATTCGACAAAAGTACATATTTATTTGAAGATTTTATTGAAGGTAAAAACAATCTGGTTGATGGTTGCAAATGTACCAGGTTTGTCTGTAGGTTGTTTATTTTCATAGCAATCCCAAAGTAGAAGATCCGCTTTTGCATTAGTTACTGTACATGCAGTTTAATATGGACACTATGTTATTTTTGGTTGGGGTCCCAAAATGGCAAAAAGGAGCTCAATCTTAACTAAACCAGCATGTATGGGGAACTAGTTAACTTGACATTGTATATTTTATCAAATACATTGAGTAACATTTTCCTCTAATGCATTGTCATTTGTATGTAATAAAAAAAAGACACTAAAAAGACTTGCAAAAAAAATCAACAAATCTAGGAGAGCAAGTACTATAATACTAATATGGGAGACTAATAATAATAATAATAATAATAATAATAATAATAATAATAATTTCTTATGCAAAATAGAATTATTAAGTAGCAAACAATCTATTGCATACAGATCATGAATATAAAATACCAGGACTCCTATTCATATAGTGGGGCTGTATTCGGGCTTACCCACAGAGTCACATGGCTTAGCCAGAGTTGATGAGGTAACTTTGTATCAGTTGGTAATAAAGCAGTAACTGCCTCCGGCCCTGAACTAATGTGGTGTGGTAGCAGCCCAGAGAGATGCACAGTTCAGCTCGAGTTGATAAGGTAACCTTGTATCTTGTACCGAAACTGCCAACGATACAGTACCAGTGTTGTGTGCCAGCATCCTATTAATAAAGTAGATCTGGTATGTCGCATTAAACATGGAAACTGCTGCAAACTGACCAATCAGTGTGTTCCCATTCATTTCTATAGAGAGTGTCCCCGAGTGACCTTTCATTGAGATGGGACTACCAGAGGAGTAGTAGCGCTGTTTTTTTGTTTTGCCTATATTCAGGATGCTACATGGAACAAAGAAGGCATGATCCTTTCATATTGTGAGTAATAATTTACAGAATGAGGGTGGTGTAGGGGTGTTTTTATTTAATAAAAGACTCCCACATTTGGTGTGTACTGTGTTTTTTTTTTTTTACTTTTAACAGGTGCCAACTGTCCCTTAATGTCCGGGCATACTGGCACTTCTGTTTAGATAAATGCCATCATGCCAGGGCAGGCTTGATGGGACCTGTAGGATACCTGTAAAACAATATTATTTAACTATTTCTTTAGACCGCACCTAAAACTCTGGGCTTGTTGCACTGTGTGTGTCCCTGCCAAAGCATCAGCCCCATGGCTGTTCAGCCTACTACTGGTTATTGGAAAATAGGGGTGGGGTGGCATGCCATTTTTATCCCCTATTTTTATACCAGCCTAGGCTCAGGGATCTGGAGCTGGTTATGGGTTTAGGTGGGGTCCCCATGTATTTAGTTTTATATTTTTTCATCCAGTTATAAACATTTTAAGCAAAATAAGAAAGGATGTGCGCTGGCCTCCATGTTTTGGTTTTGATTTTGGATCTGGGTTTCATTTTGCAAACACCCTCAAGTGTTTTAGTTTTGGTTTTGGATCTGGATTTGTTAACCAAAAAATAGATAAAAAGTTTTAAAAACAGCTAAAATCATGTAATTTATGCAATCCTAAACCCGAAATTCAGATTTAAAATTCTAATTCCGAATTGCAAAAAGATCAGATCTTACCCGGATCTCCTCAGGAGATTAGAACCGCGACTCGGATTTACTAGGATTCATGAAATTCGGGTGGATTTGGATTTCTGGAGAACCGAACCACACATCTCTAAAAATAAGTCTGCACAGATCATAGTCTGTGCAGGGCTTCCACTCTGCAGCAGATTGACGATGGGTTGCCATCTGATCTATTGAGTAATAGAGGGTTGAAATCCAACTGCTATCAATGTCATTACTCATTTTGAAAGTGTCCATCCAATCTATTGAGATGGTCACACATTCTTATGTTTTACCATTGCTACCTGACTATACTGTCAAATGACAGAATGGTTTTTTTTTTACCAGCTTTGCTCAATGGTGCAAGGAGCACAAGAACTATAGTAACCAAACAACCACATGCTTTCTTAAAATGTAATTCTTAAGTACTTTTGAACAATGTTAATAATTATCCCTCAAAACTAGCAACCCAGAAAATAAATAAATGACATACTGCAATTATTTTCAATACTGACAAATGTACTTTTAGTCACTGAATGATCAGTTTTTATAAGGCAAGTTACAGTGAATGTTATGGCAAACAAGAAAATATTTTGTCATTTCTCCCCATGAGCATATTCCTGGGAAATTCTGTCAGTTTAAATTAATCTCTATCTCATCTTGAGGGCACAGTAGCCTTTGACTGTAGCTGTGATGTAAAAGAGGGAATGAGAAGTCTTAAAAAAATACATATATTAATTCAACATTTTAAAATAATCTAAAAACTGTTTTTGTAATATTATTTCATTTTAAGGCATATACAGTATGTTCTATACTAAACTATATAATGTATTTTAATCAATGACAAATAAAGAAATTGGTTATATTTTTTGTCTTTATGCACAAAATATCCAATTTAGGGCCTGATTCAGACCCACTCGCAAGCGGGCGAACGTACGTTAGGCGTACGTACAAAAATATTTAAATTCAAGGGCTCGCTCGTATTTTCGAACGCATCTAAAAATCCTCCCCAAACTCAGACGACCCCTCCTCTAACTAACGAGCGAGCGAAATAGCGAGCGTACATCCCCAAAATGGCTTGAAGGGAACGCACGCACAAGTATAAACCGGAAGTGGCCTTGTCAGATGTCGATTACCTGCTCCTTTATTCTGCCTACCTCCATCAATCGTATCATGCCAATCAATGTATCAATTAGCTTAATTTTTTTTTTTTTTCAACACAATGCAAGAAACTTTACTCTTGTCCGTGTTTGTGTTTTCACGCAGAATACGTACGGCTTAAACATTCGCTTTTATTGTTCAAAAAACATGTTACCCACAATTAAACAATTGTTCTATTGCTTTGGATCCCCGCATATTTCCCGGGGTTCATTTCTTTATTTAAATTTGCTTACGCATGTCACTGCATCAAGCCTATCATAACTCTCCAGAGATTTCTGGCCCTGTCGAACACATGACTCATACACTAACCAATAGAATTGCTCCTGTTAATTTCCCAAATACATTAGCCAATCAGAATTTTTTTGGCCACTTTATCAAAAATGAATTTTAGGAAAAACACCATTGCCATCATGAGAGCCTCCGCATTTACCAAGCGCGAGCTGCTGGTGCTAACGGAGGTGATAGATAGGCGTATCACCAGCCAGCCTCCACCCATCACCAACCGGCAGAAGCGTTCCGCATATGCGGAGGCACGGGCCCGCCTGCGCTCCTTCGGCTCACGCCGCAACATCGGCCAGCTGGAGCGCAGGTGGTCGGACCTGCAACGGCGAACGCCCCGCTTGCTGGCATGCTTTCGCATGCAGATTTCAGAAAGTAAGTTTTATGTATTTTGTTAATCATGTTTGTCTTTGTGGCCCAAACTGCGTATGCATGTTTTCATGTCTGTCCTATTTATTCATTCTCCTCATATTTGCCTGGCCATGTTTTCCCTCTATTTCATAATTATTCATTCTACTCATATTTGCCTGGCCATATTTTCCCTCTATTTCATAATTATTCATTCTACTCATATTTGCCTGGCCATGTTTTCCCTCTATTTCATAATTATTCATTCTCCTCATATTTGCATGGCCATGTTTTTACTCTATTTCATAATTATTCATTCTCCTCATATTTGCCTGGCCATGTTTTCCCTCTATTTCATAATTATTCATTCTACACAATTTGTTTGACATCTTTTAGGGGGACAGCCAAGACTACGCCGTCACTGTCTGGCCAGATGGCGGTCACGCCCACTCTCCCCAACCCCCAGCCAACACTCCACCCCCAATAATTCCCCTATTCCCCACTCCTCCCCAGCCTTCCAAGACCCTCTCCCGGAAATGTCGGGCCTCCTTCCCCTCCGTCCCACTTCCCCCTCTCCTCCAACCACCCCTCTTCCAATTACCCCCTCCCCGGAGTCCGTAATAACCCCGCCCCGATCTTTGGGGAATGGAGGGTCCTCCGAGGAGGACGATGGTGGGACTTCCGGAGCTGCCGTTTTGTCACCCGGTATGTTTTTCTTTCGCCTTTTTTTTAAGCACAAACTGTTTGTATGTAATCATGTGTCGTTCCCTTATTCGGGGTTTTTGGGTGGACTTTTGTGGATTTAGCAGATTGCCTTTAACTGTTCCTGCTGATTTCAACATACACATATCACACCTGGGGGAATTTGTACATAGGCCTTGTATTTTTGGCACCCCCCATTTTTTTTTTTTTTTTTTTTTTTTGGAGTGATTTCGTTGTATTTTAAAATTTTTAATGTGGTTGCCCTATTGTTGTATTAATCCACACACTTTTCTCACCCACAGAGGAGCAGAGGCGTCGTCACGAAGTACAAGTTTGTGTGGCCCAGATGCGCCAACATATAATTGGGGTGCTCGTGGCCCTTGATCATCTGTCTGGCATCCTTCGCCAATAGTTTGTTTTTTGGTTGTTTCTTATCAAATTAAATGTTATTTTTCAAACATACGTTCCGGCTAATTCGTTTTTGCAAACCCAAAGATTGTTAACCCTGACATAAGTAGACTGTTCCTGCAAGGATTTCCATTTTTTAAAAGTAAGATTGTGTTTTGTATTTGTATGTAAAACAGCCACAAGAAACACATAACAGTCACAATGTCATTTCCCTTTTTGGGTGTAGTGTCAATTAGATATTTCAACATTTTACAGGTTCCTAGTTGGTGTGCAAGCTGCTTAGGCCAATCTTACAAAGCCAAATGATTGTACAGGCTTCCTTTTGGTGTGGGTTTTGAACCAGAAAACATAATTCATTTTAGCTCAACTGGCGACAGTACTGGATTACCCCTTAGTCAAATGTACCGTGTGTGAACCTGGTTACACTTGCTGGTAACGTCCAAAAAAAGGAAGAACATTTCACTCTAAAAACATTTATTCACAACATAACTGATAAATCAAAGTGGTCACTCACAAAAAAAACACACAGTGATAATCTCAAATACAACACATACCAAACTAAAACAAACCAAAAACAACAAATCAAGAACTGGTTGACGAAGGACCATGCCAACATGATTCCACAAACATGGCGTTGCGATATGGGTTCCATAATATATTCCCAAAATGTCCAGATCCAGGTTTGGTAAGGGTAGCAGGAAGTAGTGAGCGTTGGATTGCCAAAGATTATGTGAACAAACAGAAGATGGTGAAAAAAACAACAAAAAATTAGAGGTTCGCAAACAAACCAAAACACATTAGGTATAAACACTGTTGTTTTGTAAAAACTTACCTAAAAAATCTGGCCACCACATCATCGCGTATGGCCCCCCCACATACTGACCTCCGACCAACCTCGGGGGGGCCATCCTCAGGTAAGGCATCCTCTGGCTGCATTGGGACACCACTCCTTATGGTGATGTTGTGAAATATCCCACACAGGACCACAATTTTCGACACCATATCCGGCAAATACATGAGCTCGCCACCAGAGCGGTGGAGGCATCGGAATCGGCCTTTTAAAAGGCCGATACAGCGCTCCACCACTTGCCTGGTGGCTGTAAGTGTGGAATTATACGCACTTTGTGGGCCTGGTGTGGGAGCCAAATAAGGAGTGAGCAGCCAGGACATGCAAGGATATCCACTGTCTCCTGTGGAAAAGAATAGACAACATCAGGAACACTGTGTATCAAGCTTAACATTGTTATGTACTAAAGGTCTCCACTTACCCAGAAGCCACGCATCACCAGCTTGTAGGTTGTTTAATTTGTGCAATATCCCTGATTGCCGGATGACGAAGGAGTCATGTGCACTTTCGGGTAATTTAGCATTCAGGGACAGGATCTGGAGGGAGGCATCACATACCAACATTACATTGAGGGAGTGATAGTGTTTCCTGTTTCGAAATATGGCCTCCAGCCATGCTGGAGGCTGAAGTGGTATGTGAGTACCATCCACAACCCCTATGATGTGTGGGAAGGCAGCTATTTGGTAAAAATTGGCCTTGGACACACTAAGGGCACCCATATCCAAAGGCATTTGAATAAAATGATGGAGGTGCTTGAAAAGTGCCTCCATCACTGCCCTCAGGATCCGGGAAAAGGAGGATTGGGAGATGCCCGCCACTATTCCCACCGTTGTTTGAAACGATCCTGAGGCACAGAAATGTAACACTGCCATAAATTACGTAAGTGGTGGTATTGCTGTTGGACTGTCAATTTGCCGCTCAAGATCACTTTCTATTAATGAGAGAGTGTCTATGATGATTTTGGGAGGTAGACGGTAGCGTCTTAAAACCTCATCATCGGGCATTCCAAAAAGGGTGACACGTGTTCGAAATATCTGGGGCCTTGCATGCCTACGATGCCTACGCCTGGGACGAGATTGAGGTTGGTCGGCTTCCGGGAGCATGGCCAGAACAATCCGCCCCAGATCTACCTGAAATTCAAAGATTTCAATGTAAGGCTTTTGACCCACCCCAAAAGTAAATTAAAACAACTTAGCTTGATGATACCATCCATTGCTGCTTACATGCCGGGGTATTGTCATGATACGTCCAAACTGAAATTAAACACCAAAATTATTTGACACATTTCACTCTGTGCATTTTTGTTTATAAATTTTGTGCTAAACCAAAGTTAAAATATGCGAAACACACATTTTGCAAAACAGCAAAACGACATTTCACACAGTACATCAAAATGGGTTGAAATGTTTGCACAAAAAGCGAAAGAGAAACCTCAAAAAAGTTAAAATGATTATTAAGCATTTAAAAATGCGCTAATTAGTTCGCAAATACAAGTCACAAAAGTAAGTACTAAAAATGCGCTAATTAGTTCACAAATACAAGTCACAAGAGTAAGTACTAAAAATGCGCTAATTAGTTCGCAAATACAAGTCACAAGAGTAAGTACTAAAAATGCGCTAATTAGTTTGCAAATACAAGATAAAAAATGGACTTACCAAGAGCAAATATATAAGAGGCCAAATCAAAAGGTCTTTTGGTTCGAAAATAATCAAAAACTAAAATAGAAGAAATTATGGATCCCAAATTTAAAAAAAAGAAGAAACACAATGAAACAACAATTGATCCAAAGTTAGACTTCACAAAACTTACCAAATCAAGAAACGAGGTCCCAAAAATATAAACCAACAAAGAAAACGGAAAATAAAAACGCAAATCTAACCAACAAAAGAATCTCCAACCGCCAACTCCTTTATACGCAATCAATAAACTCCAGCCAAGGTAACCTCCAACAATCCAAAAACGCCACCTCGACTAGAGACACACCAAGCCATAAATAGTGTTTCGTTTCCCGCACAAATTAAGGAGGGATCATAGGGACGCACAATCAATGATGCGGCCGCAAAATAAGGACGCATGTATAAATACGTCACGAAAACACATTAAAATTCTGGTGTCTTTCTTGTTTGGACCTCAGACATGGCGACAGACCAGGGAAACAATGCCCAAGAGTCAGGCGGTAAGTCTTTCATGCATTTTGTATCATTGATTAATTTGAAACATAAGATTGGGCAAGTTGTGATTTTGTGAATTCTGAAAATTTACACAAATAGGTGACGAGGATGACATGGAAGAGGCTGCTGGGCCGAGTATTCCGGCTAAAGCGGCCAAAAAAAAAAGGCAGCCACATTTCACAAGAAAGGAGATGGAGGTTTTGATCCAGAAGTGTGTGGACATCCTGCCACAGGCAGACAGGAATATGAGTCTAAGCCAGAAGTGGAGAATGTGGGAAGAGGTAGCCGTTGCTGTCAATAGGGTGGGTGATTATGTCCGTCTAGCCCGGGATGTCAAACGGCGGTAAGTAAACCCTTGCCCCCCCTAAAAACAAACACCATTTTAAACCAAAGGATAATGGCTTCCATTTTTTCCCACAGATGGGGCGACTTCAAATATCGCCTAAAGCAAAAACTCGTGGACAGGGCTAGGCATGCAAGGGGGACAGGTGGGGGTCCCACCCCTGTGTCATTGGAGTTGACGGATTTAGAAGAGCTGGCACAGGGGTGTGTGCAGCCTGTGGAGGTGTTTGGCATGTCCACATGGATACGGACATGCCAGACTTTGCGGCTCCTCATGTTGTCCCAGGTAAATCTTTGGATGTCATCAACTCTGAAATGTTATTGTGCCAATATGTAGATTCTAATGTGAGGCATTTCTCTTTTTTCCTAACAGAGACACAGGCAGATGAGTCTGCTCCAGAGGGGAGCCTTGGCCGCCGAATTTCTGCTGGCTCTGCAGGGGAGGAACCAGTACATCCGGCTGAAGACCCTGCAGAAGCCAGTCCAGGGCAATCCCCCTCGCAGGCAGTGGCCCTCCTCACAGAACTCAATTTCAAATCGGATTCCCATATGGAGATTCAGCAGAGGATGGACGCCAGTCTGCTACGGGTGGCTGAGGCCCTGGAGCAAAATGCTGCTGCCAACGTGACCATTGGTCAGGCCCTGACGGAAAATACCAGGGCCAACATCCGCATCGCCATTGCCCTGGAGCAGCTCGTTCGCCAGCACATGGTGGAGCCAACATCCCTTCCTGCCGGAACATCAGGATCCTCCACCTCTGGCACAACATCAGCCAATCCTCCAAATGTGCCTAGCCCTGTGCCTAGTCCAGAGGCCACAAAAATCTGCCTCTGGACAGGCCAGCCCGATGACATCCCGGACCCGGTCTGGCGCCCTCCCTCCCCCATCCAAACGGGTGAAAAAACGGTGACAGCAATGGTGACTTTTCCCATAGTCCTTCTGTGCTTGGCTCATATTCCTTTCTGGTCAAAACTTCCCTCTCCTTTCTTGTGAAATGTTTTTATTTTTTTGTTGTATGTTTATGTCAACAGTTATGTTGGGCCAATTTGTTTGATTTTGGAACATATCTTTGGGCAAAAAAGATGTCCCCAATATTTTTTAAGTTTGTTTTTTTGTTTGAGCAATAAATTGAAAAAAAAAAACTGACATTGGATTGTGAAATTATTGTACAAATGGGTTACATTTAATCCTGGACCAAAAGGCAAAAACTCACTCAAAAAAAAAAAAAAAATGGGCTCTTTAAGGAACGTTTAAAAATTCATATAATGAGGCAAATTCAAGAGGCACAAATAAAATGGTGCGAAACTTAAAACATGATGACATTATTGTTACAATAGGCCCTAACCACCAAATTGAGGGCAAAATAAACCCCCACAAATGTACGCAAATTGATTGTGTCATCCTGACATTAGCAGCTCTGAGTTCCATCTGCGTACAGTTTTGTGCTATCCCAAAAAACTGATTTCAAAACACATACCAAGCCAGTTCTCAATCCAACACTAATTGCTTTTCTGCCCTCCCGCGATTAATCTCAACAACATCGTGGAGTCCCTGGACGGAGGAGAAGGCCATCGCCAATGTGGTCGAGTAATCCAGACCCTAAGCTGTGCGAGCATTTTGAAGTGAAAGAGGATCATCCAGTGACGTATGAGTCGGTCCGAACACATTTTACGCTCACATCTGCTAATGTATGTACGCCCCAAAAACGCCTAGCCACGCCTGCGTTTTTCCATCTCCACCCCCGTCAACACCCTAAAACGCCCTGTTCTGTCAATCACATTTGACATGTCACTTCCTGTACGCTATTTTAGGAACGAGTCAAAAAAAACTCGCAATCTGCCGTACGCACATGCGCAGTGTTACACCGACGCATGCGCGGTTAGTCAACATCGGAACGCAACGAGCGTACTGCTGTTAACGAGCGGCTCTGAATGAGGGCCTTAGTCAATTGTCTTGGATGAAAAAAAAGCACACCCTCAGGGTGACACAAGGCTTAGTGCTGCCTCACCCATGCTGATGTCACCAAGGTGCTATCTGTGTGGAGTTAATCTGATCTCTCCATGTTTGCGTGGGTATTCTTCTGGGTGGTTAGGTTTCCTCTAATAGTCCAAAAACATAGTACTAAGTTTATTAGCATGTTCATTTGAGAATTTTGACTGGAAGCTCCAAAGGTGCAGAGACTGGTTTGAGTGATTTGAGATTCTATGAAAATGGTGACATTATACAAATAAAACATAATAATAATAATAATAATAATAGCACTGAGTCTAAGTCGGACAGAGTGGCTGTGTTTGCATGATGTCGTGGAAGTCTGATTTACTACCTTATTCCAAGTTTCCATAGGGCTATTGTAGGAATCTGTGCTACTTCAAGCGTGAAACCATTCCACCCACTGTTTATCTGTCTACAGCCTCAACTGTCATCATTATTATCAGTATGTCCACCAGCCCCATGCTGTATGCTAGGGATCATCTGAAACAGGCTTCCCTTCTCCACACTCATGAGTAAGAATAGTACTGACCTCTAGCTACAATGCAAGACAGATCAAGTTGTCGCCACAAGTTCCTGCCCTGAAATGCACATTGCATGCAGTGAGAGAGATCTGGCAAAGATGGAATCAGATGGAGATACACAAAATTGTGCAAATTTGCTTCAGCACATGTTCTATGTGCTAAAACTGGCTATTTGTGTTCATACAAAAATATCTGTGCATTGTCCTGGGGATGTTTCCATGTTACAGCTATATAGGAAGTACACAGGCTTTGCTCATAAGAAATATTTCTTTGGCTTTCTTTTAAAGACATAGGGGTCTATTTACTAAGCAGTGATAAGAGGACAGAGTGAAAAGTGATAAGTAAGTGATAAGGTGCCAGCCAATCAGCTCCCAACTGTAATTTTTCAAACACAGTCTGTGAGATGACAGTTGGGAGCTGATTGGCTGGCACCTTATCACTTACTTATCACTTTTCACTCTGTCTCTTATCACTGCTTAGTACATAGACCCCATAATGACAACACACAGGCAAGTTAAAAGATGGCATAGAGTGGACCATGCCCAGTGGTACTGCAAAATGGTGTCCAAACTTTGCTATTGGTTCTGTTGATGAATATAGATGTATGCTTAGTAGGTAGACTCTAAGGTCAGAGAATTAACTTTCTGTTGTCCACATATGTTTCTGAAGTGCTTATTGGGAAGGAGGTCAGCATCTACAGTGTAGTTCAGGTGGGTAGACCTGACATTGCCTTCACTGTCCAATTCTGGCCCACACTACCTGTCCCTAACTCGGTCGGTCCTCATTGTGTTCTACTCCCTTACACTACTACCTGTTACTAAGACCCTGACCATTCCATTACATCTCTGCATAAATATATCTCCCTTACACAGCTGTTTCTCACTTTCTTCTTAACAAATTCTCATTAACCTTCTGATTACTGTTGTAAACTATTCTATTTTTTAGCAATGTATTCTGGTATTTTAATATAGCCATAAAAAATTATAATTTTCCCAAGAACAAATAATCACTATATTACAATGTTCGATATTATTTATACCTCAATAAAGGCTACACATATTTCTGAATGAGATTTAACAATTTTAAGTGTCTATAAATTATCTTATATTTAGAGATTATATACAGTATAACAAGTATGGAGTTGCAGAGTGAGATTACAGGATTTATGCCCAACTATGCCTGGGAAGTGGCGTTCTGATGTAGGCTAAGTACACACAGTAATGTAATGCAAAGCAGCTCATGCAGCCACTAAAAACACACATACAGATGTATTTTTTAGTGCATTTTGTAAATACCGGCTTGTAGAGATTATTCATAGTAAACCAGGCACATACTGTATGCTGCCGATACAGAGGTGCACACATCCCAAGATGTGTACAGCTCAGCATGTCGGAGGAAATATACTATTTTCTCTTGCTCTGCTTTTTTTCTTCTTTTGTTGAATAATTTATGCCCACTTGGCCAACAACTTTGCATCTACCGTAATACACATCTATAAATTATCTTGCATTACTCAATGAGATACAAATATATGTTGTTATAAATTATAAAATATTTCTCAATAATATATAACAATTATAATCTCATATAGTCTATTTACCAATAAGAGAAAAAATGAGGCCCTAATTATCTCACTCTGCTATATTCTTCCTGCCAATACTCACCTCTCTGTGTGCCACATCTGTGTATTTCTCTTTCATATCTGTCAGCTTCTTTTTAAGCTGTCTCTGACTTCTGCTGCTTATTCTGTCCCTCTGATACCACTGTATTATTATTCTCTTATGTCTAGTTTCACTTATTTGAAATGCTGTCTCTCTTTCCCTTCTTAAATTGTCACCTCTTATTCTTCATTCTAAGTTCTCTACCAGCTTTCTCTTCGTAATGGCACAGTGTGGGACTCTGATGTACCGTGCGGATATCTTTGTGTGCAGCGCCCCCTTTCATACCATGCTGTTAGCTCTGTAGATGCTTCTTCATCTTTTGTTATAAAAATATCTAGATCAATCTGAAATTGAACTAAATGCCTATTTAACTGGCAATACTTATAAGGCATTTAGGGGTAGATTTACTAAATGTCTGGTTTTGCAAGCTGCTGCCTTTTGGAGGTCATGAAATGGAAATTTAAAGCCACAATAATATAAAATGTGTGTTTTGCACTTAATATTATTGGCAGTTTCACTTTCCAAGTCAAACTTGCTAAAAAGCAGTAGCTTGCAAAAGCTGCTGCCCTGTATATTTAGTCCCTATCGAGAGTGTCCTTTGCTGCCTGTATTCGGCGGCACTAGTACTATGGACTGCTGGAGGTGCAAACTCTCACCCTTGTGTGCTACTAGGCATGCACAGCCATACTGCACATCTTCAGGTGGTGTTACAGAGACAAGTAGCCCTGCAAGCTTCACTAAACCACCATCACTGTACTGCTGTATATACTGTGTGTATGTATATATATATATTAGGGGTGAGCGGGTTCGGATTTCTGAAATCCGAACCCCCCCGAGCCCCCCCAATCCGAGGCCGATCCGAGTCAGGCTCGACTTTTCCCGTCTGACTCGGATCTAAAATCGAGGCAAAACGTCATCATCCCGCCTTCCGGGTCTCGCGGGTTTTGGATCCTATATAAGGTACCCGCGTCTGCACCATTTTCTCACTTGGCTGTGGACAGTGAAGAGGGAGGGTTGGAGTTAGGGCTTGCTGGGCTGTGTAGTGTAGTGTAGTGTTGTAGTGTAATGTAGTGTAGTGCAGTGTAGTGTTGTGCTGTGCTGTGCTGCGCTGCGCTGTGCTGCTGTTGTCCACAGGGGCTGTGTCCACTACTTCAAAGTCCATAGGGGCTGGCTGGACTGTGTTGTGCAGTCAGTTGTCCACTCTAATGTCCTGTGCAGTGTCCCAGTCCTAAAGGGGTGCTGTAGTGTTGTCCAGGGGGTGCTCTGTCCATCAGGGGTGCTCCCCCCAAGTGCTAAAAAAATATATATTTTTTCTGTGTTTGTGAATTGTGTGCACTGTGGCTGCACGTGAATCAACAAAGGAGCAGCGCCAAGCGTGCGCCTGTGTCCCATAAGTAAAAGGCCGGCTGGCTTGTCCGTTAAAGGGTGCTGTAACCCCCAAAGGGCACTCCAAACAAAATAAAAAAATATTTTTTTTTGTGTTTGTGAATTGTGTGCGCAGTAGCCGCACGTGCATCAACAAAGTAGTGACAAGCATGCGCCTGTGTCATAAGTAAAGGGCCGGCTGGCTTGACCGTTAAAGGGTGCTGTAACCCCCAAAGTACACTCCAAACAAAATAAAAAAATATTTTCTGTGTTTGTGAATTGTGTGCGCAGTAGCCGCACTTGCATCAACAAAGTAGTGACAAGCGTGCGCCTCTGTCATAAGTAAAGGGCCAGCTGGCTTGTCTGTTAAAGGGTGCTGTAACCCCCAAAGTACACTCCAAACAAAATAAAAAAATATTTTCTGTGTTTGTGAAATGTGTGCGCAGTAGCTGCACGTGCATCAACAAAGTAGTGCCAAGAGTGTGCCTGTGTCCCATAAATAAAGGGCCAGCTGGATTGACCGCTAAAGGGTGCTGTAACCCCCAAAGGGCACTCCAAACAAAATAAAAAAATATGTTCTGTGTTTGTGAATTGTGTGCATTGTAGCCGCATGTGCATCAAGAAAGGAGCAGCGCCAAGCGTGCGCCTGTGTCCCATAAGTAAAGATCCGGCTGGCTCATTTCTTAAAGGGTGGTGTAACCCACAAAGTGCACTACTCTCCAGCAAAAATAAAAAAATATTTTCTGTGTTTGTGTGTGCCTTAGCCGCACGTATATATCAATATCACATAAATGGAGGACCAAACTTTCTCCGATAAAAATAAAATAGGGGAAGATCAAGAACCACTTCCTCCTAGTGCTGTTGCTGCTGCTGGGAGTTGTTCATCATCCCAGAGATGAAGTAGAAACACCACTACTTTTACTAAACAATTGACCCTCCAACAGTCCTTAGCGAGGAGGATGAAGTACGACAGCAGTCATCCTGAAGCAAAATGTATAACTGAGGCCTTGACTGCTATGTTGGTGTTAGACGTGCGTCCGGTATCCGCCATTAGTGCAGTTGGATTTAAACAATTGATGGAGGTAGTGTGTCCACGGTTCCAAATCCCGTCTAGATTCCACCTGCATCCTCAAAGCAGCAGCGACAAGCGTGCGTCTGTCTGTTAAAGGGTGATGTAACCCTCAAAGTTCTCCAAAAAATAAAAAACTATTTTTTTTATGTGTTTGTGACTTGTGTGCGTTGTAGCCACACGTGCACCAACACAGTAGCAGCGCCAAGCGTGCAGCTGTGTCATAAGTCAAGGGCCGGTTTGGACATCTGGTCCGGACTGAAGGACGTGCCAACAATTTCTGACAAGTCTACTGTCACTGCATATGATACTGTACTCAAAGCAGCGGCGACAAGCGTGCGTCTGTCTGTTAAAGGGTGGTGTAACCCTCACAGTGCGCTCCACAAACAATAAAAATATTCTTCTTTTTTTTCTGTCTTTGTGAAATGTGTGGGCTGTAGCCGCACCTGCATCCTTAAATCAGCAGCGATAAGCGTGCGTGTGTCTGTTAAAGGGTGGTGTAACCCTCAAAGTGCGCTCCACAAACAATAAAAAAATATTTCTTTTTTTTCTGTCTTTGTGAATTGTGTGGGCTGTAGCCGCACCTGCATCCTTAAAGCAGCAGCGACAAGCGTGCGTCTGTCTGTTAAAGGGTGGTGTAACCCTCAAAGTGCGCTCCACAAACAATAAAAAAATTCTTCTTTTTTTCCTGTCTTTGTGAATTGTGTGGGCTGTAGCCGCACTTGCATCCTCAAAGCAGCAGCGACAAGTGTGCGTCTGTCTGTTAAAGGGTGGTGTAACCCTCAAAGTGCTCCAAAAAATAAAAAACTATTTTTTTTATGTGTTTGTGACTTGTGTTCGATGTAGCCACACATGCACCAACACAGTAGCAGCGCCAAGCGTGCGGCTGTGTCATAAGTCAAGGGCCAGTTTGGACATCTGGTCCGGACTGAAGGATGTGCCAACAATTTCTGACAAGTCTACTGTCACTGCATATGATACTGTGCTCAAAGCAGCAGCGACAAGTGTGCGTCTGTCTGTTAAAGGGTGGTGTAACCCTCACAGTGCGCTCCACAAACAATAAAAAAATTCTTCTTTTTTTTCTGTCTTTGTGAAATGTGTGGGCTGTAGCCGCACCTGCATCCTTAAATCAGCAGCGACAAGCGTGCGTGTGTCTGTTAAAGGGTGGTGTAACCCTCAAAGTGCGCTCCACAAACAATAAAAAAATTCTTCTTTTTTTTTCTGTCTTTGTGAATTGTGTGGGCTGTAGCCGCACCTGCATCCTTAAAGCAGCAGCGACAAGCGTGCGTCTGTCTGTTAAAGGGTGGTGTAACCCTCAAAATGCGCTCCACAAACAATAAAAAAATTCTTTTTTTTTCTGTCTTTGTGAAATGTGTGGGCTGTAGCCGCACCTGCATCCTTAAAGCAGCAGCGACAAGCGTGCGTCTGTCTGTTAAAGGATTACATCGGTGACAGCATCCAAGTAGGCATGTCAGACAGTCCGTACATGTACTGGCAGGAAAAAGAGGCAATTTGGAGGCCCCTGTACAAACTGGCTCTATTTTACCTGAGTTGCCCCCCCTCCAGCGTGCACTCCGAAAGAGTGTTTAGTGCAGCTGGGAACCTTGTCAGCAAAAGGCGTAGGAGGTTGCTTCCACAAAATGTGGAGAAGATGATGTTCATAAAAATGAATTATCAACTTTTCCAGGGAGACCAGCCTCCAGAACGTACAGAGGGACCTGTGGTGGTGGATTCCAGCGGGGACGAATTAATACTCTGTGAGGATGAGGATGTACACAACACTGAAGAAGGTGAGGAATCGGTGAATGAGGAGGATGAGGACGACATCTTGCCTCCGTAGAGCCAGTTTGTGCAGGGCCAGATTAATTGCCAGCTTGTTTTGTGGGGGCCCAAACGAACCAATCATTTCAGCCACAGTCGTGTGGCAGACCCTGATGCTGAAATGATTGGTTTGTTAAAGTGTGCATGTCCTGTTTATACAACATAAGGGTGGGTGGGAGGGCCCAAGGACAATTCCATCTTGCACCTCTTTTTTTTCTTTGCATTATGTACTGTTTGGGGCCTAGTTTTTCAAACTGCCATCCTGTCTGCCACTGCAGTGTCACTCCTAGATGGGCCAAGTGTTTGTGCCACCCACTCGTGTCGCTTAGCATAGTCATCCATCTACCTCGGTGCAACCTTTTGGACATAAAAACACTATTGTGAGGTGTGAGGTGTTCATAATAAACTGGAAAGGAGTGGAAATTAAGGTTTTTGAGGTTAATAATAGCATAGGAGCAGAAAAATCAACACATTCTGTGATTTTAGCTGTTTTTATGCTTTTTTAAAAAAAAAATATAGATCCAAAACACAAAACCCAGAACCCAAAACACCGAAGGGTGGTTTTGGCAAAACCAATCCAGATCCAAAACACGAAGAAAGATCCAGATCCAAAACCAAAACACAAAACACGAAAAGTGGCCGGTGCACACCCCTAATATATATATGATAGCAAATAAAGTGGCACTCTGCAGACTGTTCAAATGCACTTAAAATATTATGAATAAAATCATAATTTTTTAAGTGTATTTGAGCAGTCTGCAGAGTGCCACTTTATTTGCTATCATATGTGTGGATGGGTCATCATTCTAAAGAGAGCACCGCAGCATTTAACCAAGCATTTGCCGTAAGGAGTGCCGGACAAAGATTGTGTGATATATATATATATATATATATATATATATGTATATATATACACACACACACCAGTGTGTGCATGCTCTACTGTCTCCACTTTACAGCTTGTATACTCACAGGTGAGTGCTCCCATTTGTCTTTGCACCACCTGTGCTTCCCCATACGTTCCTTACTGGATCGGGTACATCCTTTGTATATGAGCATTGTGTACCTGTTGTACATACTTGCTCCATTAACCTTGTGTAATCCTGTAAACCTGTTCTGTCTGGTAAATTGCTAGTTTGCGATTAGGATCCTCTTACCTTTATGTCTGTCTTTTACGACCCAGTTTTGTTCTGTTCATGTTGTTTCATATTGTAAAGCGCAACGGAACATGCTGCACTATATAAGAAACTGTTAACAACTAGGTATTTAATTTATTATTATTATTTATTATCTATCATGTGGACTGACCTTCACCACATACTGCTGCCACCTATGCCATCTATAGGGTCTGCCAATAGTGCATAGCATTTGAAAAGCAAAGTAAAACACAAAGACACCTGTCTGTGTTAGTTCCCAACATTTGAAAATTTGAAACAAAAACATGTATTTCATACCATATTAATTTATCTCTGTGCAGCTCATGAGAAAATGTGCAGTTTCTGGTAGAGCAACCATTAGCTAGAGAAGGTCTCTTAATATTGAAATGTTGTGGTATAATAATAGTGAAGTAAATGAACTTTAGCATCCAGATATGTCCAGTAATAGTAGATAGAAAATGTATGTCCGTGTAGTCCTTATAGCACAACAAAAACTTGCATCTAATTATCACTGATGGTGGCCTCTTACTGGTTAGAAGGAAGTCTGCAGCAACTAGTTGGGAATAAAGGATGGCATAGGTAGGTGCTTGATGCATTCTGCTGTAGAAAGTACCCACAGCTTCCTCAGAAGCATGTGATGGAGACCTTATGGTAACTGTCTTATATATCCCCATGTATTCAATGGATAGGAAACAGGTGAATCCTTCATTGGTAAAAACAACTCTATCAAGCGTTATATATGAAATCATAGAAATGACATTTTACCTCATGTAAACCATGAACAACAATCATTGTGTTCTAAAAAACAATGTAATAAACATTAGAAAGAGGTACCTGATAGCAAAAGCAGCAGCTCTGATCATTGGCTGATGTACATTATCTGAAGTAAACACAGACCACATGACTGGCTTGACCAATCTGAGCTTAGACCTGGGAAGTTCCTGGCTGTGGAAACTGCTCACATGATGCAAACAATATGGAACTAGCAATGTGTGTTAGTACAGGTTGTGTGTGATCATGTGTAAGTAGAAAAACATGTGATTGATGTTTAAAATATTCGAATGCTTGAATAAGCTTGAGAAGATAAAAGAACACTGTTTTTTATTTGGTACAACACTAGTTAGGGCTGGTTTTTGTTGATAGTCTGTAATTGGTAGAGGTCAGTTGCCAGTAATTATCTGTTAGTCTATTAGCTGCCCAGTCGAGGCGGGGTTTAGCACTAGTATATTAGGGCTGGAGGAGGAGTCAACTTCCCCTTTCCAGTTTGTGATCCCACCCACCTACCCGGCATATTGAGAAATTGGTTTGTACCTATATTTATTCATTGTGATAAATTGGTTTGTACCAATACGTTTTTCGTTGGAATATATTGTGTTCCTTGTTCCAGCAGGTGAGGAGCAGCAGGCAGAAAGCAGTGCTCCTCGGCGGCTCAATTTAACACAGCAGAGCTTGGCTAGCATTCCCCCCTTGAGAGAGGTGAGTCAGTTGCTACTTTAGGGGAGAGCCAGCTCTTCATCCTAGGGAGGGACCAGCACTGTGCTAGTTAAGGGGAGGTGGTACTACCCAGCATGGCTTGCGCATGGGGTGGAAAGACGCCACCCTATTTTTGGTAAAGCAAACAATTAATTATGAGCTGTAGACCGAGGTAGCACTGCTTTTTCACCACCAGGACTAATTAATTCAATTCTAAATTGATATAAATAAATTTGGCTGTAACCTCTTTTTCCAATTCTATACAGTTGTCTGTGTATTATTTATTTAGTTAAGATACACTTAAGAGTGGTATTTAAAATAATAAAACTATGAGTGACTTATAACAACAAAATGGACTATATATATATATTCAATCACACCAAATTCTTTCAAATCAATTTAGTGCTGTTTTTGACACTTGTTTTTATTTACCTTGAGTCTTCAGCTAGGGGCACCCTCTTTCTTCAGCTGCTTCATCTTCCCCTCTGACTGAAATTAATTTACAGTAAGTTATAATTTTTACATTAGTAAATGGCTGCATTTGACATGGGAGTGGCATTATGTGAGGAGTGGAATAGTGGTACTGTACAATAAGCAGAAATCAACAGACATGTAGGGGTCTATGTACTAAGCAGTGATAAGTGACTGAGTGAAAAGTGATAAGTCTATGATATATGCCAGCGAATCAGTTTCCAACTGTCATCTCACAGGCTGTGTTTGAAAAATGACAGTTGGGAGCTGATTGGCTGGCACTTATCACAGACTTATCACTTTTCACTCTGTCACTTATCACTGCTTAGTACATAGACCCCTTAGTAATTTTTTAATTGTAAACTAATCAAATTACAGTACACTATGACAGAATGTGATTGCACATAGTAGTTTTTATTGTAATGATGTATCACTGTTTTTTACTTTAGTGACTCCATCCAAGCTTTATTTTATAATGATTCTCAAGGGGATGGCTTGGGTTGTCCCCCACCAACATATTAAGTAATAAGACACTTTCTTATAATGGTAAGACAACTCACAAAAACAATATTATCACTAAAATAAATAATAGTTTATTTGTCTGGAACACTTCTCCTTTGTGATCCACCTAGGTTTAATATTAGTAAAGTGCAATACAAGTTTATCGAATAGTACAACAATAATAATTCAGATATTTTAACTAAGTTAATAAGGTTATTCCACTTTAGTTTTCACTGTAGACTGCCATACCTATAAATTTACATTGGTGAACTTTATATTAGGTAGGCTTTACAACTCCTTAAAGGATGCTTTGATCCTCTTAGTGTCTTCCTTATTTATATATTATACACCTCAACACTTACCAGATACTTCTCCCTAGTACCTGGTGACTAAACACTTTACTCCCTAATGACCATAGACTCAAACTAATAAATCACATCACACAACCCCACCTACCATATAACTGTACATATAACAATATTAATATTTCGATACCATGGTATTGTGATATTTCTATAAATATTATAGTAGATGTCTAATATATCAGTCTACTGTAGATTTTGGAATTATTTTATAGATCCCCATTAGTAGAGTTGACTTGAAAGGTGCAAACCGGGTTTGGTAGGGAATTATGGTCATTAGTAATTTTGCTATATCCAATGCTAAGTTCATACTCTTCCTGGGATATACACTATATAGACAAAAGTGATTGGACACCCCTACGCAAGCAAAAAGCAACCATGCCATGCATACCATGAGTTCCAAATGGCCACTAATGTGGCGGTTTCAACAAAAACACTTAGTAGGGAGACCAATGCACTTGCAGTTCTATGGAAACAATGCATGTTTTTATCAGGACAACAATGTCACCTGTCATGTTTCCAGGGTAACGCTGGACTGGTATACAGAAAATTTGGTAACCCGGATGGACTGGCCAGTTCAGAGTCCAGATCTTAACAGCATTGAGAACCTCTGGGATAAATTGGAGTGACGGGTGCATTCTAGGATGTCTTGACTTTCTTCCATGTCACAGTTCGTCACTGTACTTAAGGTGGAATGGTAAAACATACCGCCTGCTGTTGTTTAGGAACTTGTTGTTAGTTTGCCAAGAAGGGTGTCTGCAGTAATCACTGCACATGGTGGACCTACAAAGTACTCACGTCAATAAAATCTTGTTGATATATTTGCTGTCAGTGTCCAATTACTTTTGTTTACATAGTGTAGGTTGGAATGGATATAGTATATATTCAGGTGGAAATTAAAGTGTTCACAAGAAGATATCTTTGTCAATAAGTGTGGTCTATATTTTTCTCCTCTATAACGTATGTACCATAACTCTCATAGCAGTTTAGTGCTAATTTCTACACGTTTGATTCCTTAGTCTGAGAAGGTATAGGAGGTTCCCTTATTATAACTGTAATCAGGCCGAGCTTTGTGTGGGCTTAGTATATGAGAGTTGGTTTGGCTGGAGCTGTGCTGATTAACAGTTCCTCTCCTGAGGTAACTTCAGTATAAAGCGCTACTTGATCTCCCTGTGGATGTTAGTCAGGTAGTCTGACTTTATGTACTAAGCAATCCTGTCACAGAATCATATAGATGGTAAAGACCCAGTAAGTCTGTTAACACTAGTGACTCATATGTCTCTATGAACTTGGTTTGCTGAATGCATATACAGTATACATATATTTCCATGGCTGATGTTGAGTCCTAATTTGCCAGCAGATAACAGGATGTCAGTGGTTGCTTTAATTAGTGTGGCAGGTACTGACCTCTCCAGATTTCTACCAGCCAGCACCATTTCTCTGGCTGCTCCTACAAATATACCTACCAAAAGCTATTGGGGGCTGTAAGCTCATCATCTGGTCCCCTCTCTCACACACTGATGTCCACCTCGCTGCAGATGCTCTCTCACATATCTCTGTTACAGCTCACTTAGGCCATTATCTCAGGAACTGCTCCCTTTTTCCCATCATCAGATGTAGGGGAGCCAACAGGTTTCTGCCTGTCCAGTCAATCACCTCACCACCAACTGTCACTCTCCTTGTCTCAGTGCTATTTATAGCTCCTCATGGGTTGCCATGGAATCCTTCACATTAACCAACTGCTAACCGAATGATGGACACTCCTATATTAACCCCCTCTCTACTGCCTAAATCTGGTGAGTAGGGATTCAAAGGAAGCTCTAGTAATTTGGAGTCCCCCCCGAATTCCTTAAAAACTTTGCTTCCTGGCTCCTTCACTTTCTCTTTTCAGATCTTCCCTTTATTATTGTAGGTGACTCAATATTCCAATTTATATATCCACAGAATCTTCTGCCTCTAAAATCCATACCCTCACATCTTCATTTGGTCTATTCCTATGGACCTCCTCATCCTCCCATGTGAGTGTGCACTCGCTTGATCTGGTCTTTACTCAAATTTGTGATATTTCTGTTTACTCCAATTCCCCATTTCCCCTCTCTGACCATCACCTTTTCTCTTTTAACCTATCTCTCTCTCCTTTCCCTCCTCTGCCTCCTAAGGCTACCATTACTAAGTGTAACATTGAGGCTATCAACACTGTTTCTTTTTCCTCCCTGCTGGACTCACTTCTTTCCCTTATCCTTTCTCTTTTCTGCCCTGAACAATGCCTTCCTTACTTCTGCTCTTGACTTTGTCTTTGGCAATCTCTACTCACCCCATCAGATCCACATTCCAAATGCACCAGATAGTTGCAAAAGTGTTCACAAACTGCTGAGCAACAGTGGAGGAAATCACACTCTAAGGCAGACTTCCTTCATTTCGAATATATGCTCTCATCCTACAGTGTTGCCCTTTTCCTCTCCAAACTATCATATTTAAAGAACCTTATCTCCTCCCTGTCCTTAAGCTTCCATAGCCACTTTCAACTCCATCCTCGGCCCACCCCCTCCTCACTCTCTACCCTTGACTTTGACACCTACTTTACATCTAAAATTGACTCCATATAAAAGGACATCATATCCCACCAGACCCTCAGCACTCCACCCTCTCCTTTCCCGGACCACCCCTCCCCATCCATCTTACAAACTATGACATCCTTCTCACCTGTATCTGTTGAGGAAGTCATGGCCCTCATCTGGTCCTCCCTGCTTCCACCTCCCTCCTTGACCCTATCCCTTACCACATCCTCTGCTACCTCTGCCTGTTTGCATCTTGCCAACCTCCTCAATCTCTCCCTTTCAACTGGCACTGTCCCTTCTGCATTCAAACATGCCCCTGTCTACACCATTCTTAAAAATCTTACCCTTGACCCTAACACTCTCCCAAGCTACAAACCATCTATATCCTCCCTTTTACCTCCAAACTCCTTGAGTGTATTGTTTACAACCACCTTACCACCTTTCTTTCCTCCTACTCCCTCTTCAACTCTTTATACTTTGGCTTCTGTTCTCTCCACTCCACTGAAACTGCCCTCACGAAAGTCAGCAATGACCTCCTTGTTGCCAAATCCAAGGACGACTACTTTCTGCTCATTCGCCTTGACCTCTCTGCTGCTTTTGACACTGTGGACCAACTTCTCCTCCTGCAAATCTCTTACTCCCTTGGTCTATGTGGTACTGGCTGTCTTCTTACCTCTCTGACCATTCCTTCTCTGTCTTCTTTCATGACTCCTCTTCCCCCCACTTCCACTAACAGTAGGAGTTTTCCAAGGTTCTGTTCTTGGACCTCTCCTGTTCTAAATGCTCTGATGGTAAATCCTTAGATAGGGTGCTTAAAACATCTGAGAGAATTACTGGTCAGTCTCTGCTAAAGTTGGAGGACATTTTTGATAAAAGGCATTTAATTAAAGCAAATAAGATTATTGCTGATAGATGCCATCCATGCCACTCTCTCTTCTCTATGTTGCCATCAAAAAAATGAAACAGGTGTCTTAGGCGTCATCCTAGTAGACTGTGAAACAGTTTTTCCATCTATGATTGTTAGCATAAATTGTTAGCTTGTGGTATTTTAAGTATTTTATGGGGTGTTGAGGTTTGACCTCATCTCCCTTCACACTCCCACATGCCCACTTCACTCATCAAATGCATTCCACCTCTCCTACCAACTAATTACTTCCTCCCATTCCCGCCTCCAAGATTTTCCCTGTGTTGCTCCCTACCTCTGGAACTCTCTCCCTCTCCTTATCAGACTCTCCACCACTCTACAAATCTTCGGCTCTCAAGACCCAATACTTCATCAAAGCCTTCCAGCTCTCTTCCTAACCTGCTGCTACATGCTCCTTCCTCCCTGTGTACCCCATCTGTGTCACACCTGTTTGTCTGCTCCTCCCCTTTAGAATGTAAGCTCTCACGAGCAGGGCCTCTTTCCTCATATGCTTCTCCTCACTTATACTATCATCTACTCCTTACTCCCCACAAGGACATCTAACACTTTGTTACTTATGCCCAACTGCTTATCTTGAGTATTATGATCGCTTTTGCAGAAATTTGTAAAAACTGTGTCCTTGTCCTGCATTGTATTGTACTGTAAGTCATTGGTTTCCTCTTCACTTATTTGTTTATGTACTTTATAAGGTGCTGCGGAACACTTGTAGCACCATATAAATATATAATAATAGTAAGCCGGCTGATGCTTTTAGTTCTGTGTAGTGTTCCTCTGACTCTCAAAAATGTGGCTACATTGTCATTGTTTTTTCTGTAATTACATTAAATGGGATAATATACTGTAAGTGATACAATTGGCTAATTTACTCATGTTCCAATTTATTCTCTCAATGTAAATTTACCTTGACTCTTAAACTTTTGCTTATTCATTTAATCACTTTCCCTATAAGTACAGGTCCTCTATTTTACAAAGAGGATGGGATGGGCATACCGTATACATGACTGAATTACCTTGCATGTACCCTTCATACACTGTCCATCTCTGAATCAGGTTCTGAATGTCTACACTGATAAGTGAGTCTTATTTAAAGTAGAGATGTTCGCCAGACCATTTTTGCTGGTTTTGGTTTTGGGTCTGTATCTCATTCGTGTTTTGAATCTGCATTTAGATTTGCAAAACCACCCTTGCGTGTTTTGGTTTTGGATCTGTATTTTTTTTTTAAATAATAAAAACAGCTAAAATCATATAATTTGGGACGGTTTTTATTTATTAACTGTCAGGTTGTGGCCTAGGATCATCCATTACTCACATCAGCGCCAGCTTCCTCTGACCTCCCAAGTAGTCAGACACCAGTTGCAGTAGCGGGTGATGCGCTGAGGATTATACCTGGAGTCTGCTAGGACATCCATGTGCTCGCTCCGTGCTGTGGTTACCGTCATACCATTAATACCATTCTCCTGTGCCAGTTCTGCACCTGAAGCCACATTGTGTGTACTTAGTATGTCATCCAAGTACCATCTCATCATACCATTCTCCTGTGCAAGTTCTGCATCTGAAGCCACAGTATGTGTGCTTAGTACATCATCCAAATACCATCTCATAATATCATTCTCATGTGCCAGTTCTGCATCTGAAGCTGCAGCATATGTACTTAGTATGTCATTCAAGTACAATCTCTTAGTGCCATTCTCCTGTGTCAGCCTTGCGTCTGGAGCAACAGAGTGTGTACTCATTACATTACTCTAGTACAAACTTCCAGTATCTTTTTCCTTTGCTTTCCCTGTGATAGTGTTCTTCCATTACCTACTTGTGCCAGATACCTGACCAAAGGGCCGTAATCTGCTTGATTGGTGCAGCTTAAGACCAAATCGCGCTGGGAGGGGTCACTGGTGAACACCTCCCAGTAAGCTAGACTCCGCGCCTTTGGTCAGGTCTAGCCAACATCAAGTACTAGGGGATGAGGAAGTCATTTGTCCAGGCCCCTCACCCCCTGTTCCTTTCCCAACCTGGATCCACATCTTCCAATACCTTTTAATACAGAGGGTCAGCATAGCCTGAACTTGACATCAACCTTAATAACAATTATTTTTAGGCATTGCCAGTCAATTTTAACCACCTCACAGCTCACAATATTGGTTTCATTACTTTTCACCAATATAGGCTAAACACTGCAGTGAACTGGCTGACTAAAGTATGAAGCAAAACCACACAGCAGTGGCAGACAGGATGGCAGTTTAATCAAAATGTAATTCAGTAATGCTCCAAACAGCACATAGTACAAAGAAAAGAGATGCAAGATGGAATTGTCCCTCCCACCCACTCTTATGTGGGATATTGAAAAGGACATGCACAGTTTAACAAACCAAGCACTTTAGCGACAAGGACTGCCACTTTTGTGGCTGAAATTATTGGTTTGTTTGGGCCCAAAAAAATTTTTTTTGGAAGCACTGCCCACCCAAACTTGGCAGATACGATGAAGATCCGAATGGGCTCCGCCTGACTCGGATCTCAAAACGAGGCAAAACATCATCATCCCACTGTTGGATTCTCACGGGTTTTGGATTGTATAAAAAGCCCCGCGATCACCGCCATTTTTCATTGTGGAGAGTGAAGAGGGAGAGGGCTGTGAAATTGAATGTGCTGTTGCTGATGCTGTGAATACTGCATAGTGGCTGGCTACTGTTGTCCTGTTCATAGGGGCTGGTTGGCTGTTGTCCATTGGGGCTGGCTGTTGTCCATATAGGAGCTGGCTGGCTGTTGTCCATACAGCTAGCTAGCTGTTGTCCATATAGCAGCTGGCTGTTGTCCTGTACATAGGGGATGGCTGTTGTCCATAGGGGCTGGCTGGCTGTGCTGCTGTGTTGTCCAGGGGGTGCTCTGTCCATCAGTGGTGCTCTTTCCCCCAGTTTGATAAAAATAAAAACAATTTTTTTTGTGTGCATGTTACACTTATCAGCAACGTAGGTGCACAGGTGTGCTGTGCTGCCTGTGTCTCATTTATCAAGGGGCTACTGCCTTGTTCAGGGGTGCTTCCCCCCACTGTGAAAAATATAAAACCATTTTTTTGTGTGTGCTTGTTAACCACCCTTATCAGCAATGTAGGTGGGCAGGGGTGCTGTGCTGCCTGTGTCTCTTTTAACAAGGGGCTGCTGTCTCGTTCAGGGGTGCTTCCCCCCAGTATGGTGAAAAAAATAAAACCAACTTTTTGTGTGTTGGTGTTAGCCACACCCCCAGTGTGAAAATAAAAAAAAAAAATTTTTGTCTGTGTGCGTGTTAGCCATACCCCCAGTGTGGAAAAATAAAACCAATTTTTTGTGTGTGCGTGTTAGTCACACCCCCATTGTGAAAAATTAAAAACATTTTTTTTTGTGTGTGTGTGCGTGTTAGCCACACCCCCAGCGTGAAAATATAAAACCAATTTTTTATGTGTGTGTGTTAGCCACACCCCCAGTGTGAAAAAAATAAAACTATTTTTTTGTGTATGCTTGTTAGCCACACCTACAGTGTGAAAAAATAAAACCAATTTTTTTTGTGTGTGTGTGTGGTTGGTTGTGTGTATTAGCCGCAACTTAGCTGCGCTATAATTGCTTGGTGACACTGCTGTAAGACCTCAGTGAGTATGGAGGACAGTCACATGACAGGAGAGTCGGATCCACATACCAGTCTTGTAGCTGCAGGCAGCAGTCATGATAACGATGCAAGGCCATTAACATCATCTATGAAGGCCAATTCACCAGGGCTTAAGTCAGGCCATGTGAAAAAATCTACTTTTACCATATAAAAGAAAAAATAAAATAAAGCTATGTTAGCTTTAGAGAAACAAAAAATTGGCAATATGCCATTCACTACACAAAGTGGCAAGGAAAGGATAAGGTCTTGACCTATATTTATGACTGATGGTTCTAGTGATGATTTAAGCCCCTCCGCTTGTAGGAGAGGTACAAAAAAAAGTAAATTGTTAAGACAAGTAAGACACGGGAACCAATTGTGTGCTCTGAAAAATCACAAATCCCAGAGGAGAGTCCAAGTGTGTCTGCTTTTGCCATGTGTGAGCCTGACCATTTTAATACTGTACTTGAAGAGGATCCTCCTTCCACCATTTGTGTGCCCTCTGCAAATGTGGGGATTAGCAGCACAAGTCAACATGCTGACGTAAAATTGCTCCAGGGGGGGTGTGGCCACGGAGAGCATGAGCTAACACGGGTCTTGGTGTGCTCTCTGGACCCATATATCCAGCTGTACAATCCTGATGGCTCCCCCGGGATCATATAGCAGTGTCTGGCTGGCGGAGGATTCAGTGATCGTGGTGAGCGGCTTGGTTGCGGCTGCGGGGGCTGTCTTAGCCGGCAAACTGCAACAGAATGAGTCGGGGCCTGCTCGAGTGTCACGCCGGCGCCATTTTCCCTGCATGTGCAGAGCCCGGGAGTGGCTGGTAACTGGCTGGAGGCGCTCCTTCACAGCGGCTAGCGGCAGAGCGGTGCTTCATCAAGTGGTCTCCCTGAAGTGTGCGGATGGTGAGATTAACCGCCTCTGTTCTTTAAGGTGGCCTCAGCCCTTGGAGCGTCTACTGCAGTGCAGTGTTATAGTGCATGCACAGTTATACAGGTGGGACCAGCCTCTTCCCCACCATACCTCCTGACACTGCTAGTATTGCTATAGTTTTCATCTGTATCATATATTTAAAAAAGAGGGATGCTTTCCACATACTCCTCTACACTACTATTTATCAGCTTTATACAGTAATATACAACCGGACCCTCTCATATACACTCTCATGATGGGGAAAAATTCTGCTGCTGTGGCAAAGTTGGAGAAATTCTCCAGAGTGCCTCCTGCTCAATCCACTTCTACTGCATGGGGAGAAAAATCCCCTCCTACATCTCCAGCAGAGTCGGTGACCTCAGTTGAACCCTCAGACGCTGCGCTTCAATGCGTTCTTGAGGCAGTGACAGCCTGTTAGACTAGGTTGTCAGAAAAAATTGGAAAGGTGAAGTCAGATCTATCAATTACACACCATGACCTGCAGTGTGTGCCTGAGAGAGTTGGCGAGGTGGAAACCCGCACTTCAACCCTGGAAGATAAGCTAGCACCTTTAGGTGTCTGAGTTGATTCTATGGGTTCACAGCTTCTTTCCATACAGAGGAAAATGTCTGACATGGAGGGTTGCTTGAGGCGCCACAATGTCCAATTCATGGGGCTACCTGAGAAGGAGGAGGGTCCCAGCCCTGAAAAATTCCTGGAAAAATGGCTGTCTGACAGGTTTGGTTCTACTTCTTTTTCATCATATTTTACAATTGAGAGAGCTCACAGGGTGCCTTTTAGAACATTTCCGCCTGGGGCACCACCGTGTACTTTAATAGCAAAGTTCCTGCACTATAGTGACCGGAAGTCTGTCCTTAAACTGGCCCACACTAGTAGTCCATTACAATGGAATGGGACTCGTGTCTCAGTGTTCCTGGATTTTGCTATGGAAATACAAAAAGACAGGGCCCAATTTCTCCCAATCAAAAGGTGCCTACGGGACCTCAATATTTCATATGCCATGTTATACCCATCTAAACTCCAAGTAGTTGCTGATGGTGAAACCAAATTCTTCACGACTCCGCGGGAGGCGGTGCTCACGCTGGATAGCTGCAGACCTTCCAGAGATGCAATGGTTAATGATTGACATCATGATATCTTGCACTACATCAGTCATTTGTTGATACACAGCTAATGTTTATTCTTTCTATGCTATAGTATATATAATTTGTGTGTCAATGCTCCTAGTACTTGAATAGACAAAATATATATAAAGGTCAACTGCTGCTGACATCATTTATGTACGGATATTTTTTTAATATCTGTTATCCCATATTGTCAGGGTACTATATTCATTTACACCATTTATATGTTGAGATTTTTAATCTCATAGTTAAATTACCAAGTGTGTTCCGCTGGTTAGGTATCAACTCAATTTACACTGGAATTTTCAAAGATGTGTGTTTATTCCCGGGGATTAACTCTGTATCTGGAGACCTCCATGTTTTATTGCCATTATATATTTTGCTACAGTTAATTGTTAGTATTAAATAGTAAGGTAATATATTCTAATTGTATTGCCTAGTTCAGTTTAATAGTGTGGGGTAGGGTGTTCAGGTACAAGGTATGCCTAGGTTGGGTTTGGTATACAGGGTGGGGGAGGTTTTAAGGGATGGGCTCATATCAGTTGGTATGGGATATTTTATTCATTATTTGTGTGAAGTGGTTTCTTTCTGCTATGTGTGGTATTGTATACATTTCCTCTGTATGTTTCCAAGGCCGTTTAAATACTTTTTCAAGTATATCAAATGATGGCATTGCCAAAGGTTAATATTCTTACTTATAGAAGAATAGAGGCCATTTCCCATTATCTAAATGAAACAGATCACGATAAGGAAAAGAAAACATTCATTAAAGAATCAATTAAATTTATTTTGGAAAATAATTTCTTTTTCTTTAATGGAGAATATTTTTTACAAAAACGCGGGACTGCTATGGGCACACACTTTGCACCCAGCTACGCCAACTTATTCATGGCGTACTGGGAACAGAATGAGATCTATTCAAAAGAAGTTTATAACAACCATCTAGAGTCCTGGAATCGTTACATCGACAATATTCTTTTCATTTGGAAAGGCCCTGAAGAAACTTTGAACAAATTCTGTGAACAAATCAATAACAATAACTTAAATATACAACTCACATTCAACATAAGCAAGAACGAAGTACATTTTTTGGATCTATCCATTTACATCAAAGAAAACAGGATACACACAAAAACTTTCCATAAACCCACAGATACTTACAATTATATTCCTAAAAACAGTGAACATCATGAAAGATGGCTCAACGGTGTCCCCAAAGGACAATTCACAAGAATAAGAAGAAATTGTAGCGAGGACAATGTGTGTAAAACACAAATTAATGAATTGAAGGAGGAATTTACAAAAAAAGGTTATAAAGAACAGGATTTAGAAAACACTGCAAATACCATCTTGCACACAGAGAGATCTAATTTCTTGGAAACTAAACCAACCAAAAGAAAATCAAAAAACTTTCAATGGTCATTTATAACTGGATACGACTCAGATCATAAAAAGATAGAATCCATCATTATAAAACATTGGCATCTACTAAAAGAAGACCCCAAACTGAAAACTATAATTCCTGCAAGACCACAGTTCATATATAAAAGAGCGCCGAATCTCAAGAACCATCTAGTTAGGAGCACTTTAGAAACCAAATCCTTAAACCAAATCCAAACCAAAGGCTTCCATCGATGTGGACTATGTATAGCCTGCAAACAAGTGAAGAGTACCACTTCAAAATATACTGCAATAGAGGTTAATAATGTAAAAATTGTAATCAAAGATTTCATAACCTGCAATTCAACCAATGTAATTTACTTGGTGGTTTGTTCATGCAATAAAGCATATATTGGAAGAACTTCAAGACCACTTAAAACAGGATAGGAGAACACCTCCGGAATATCAAAAAAGGGGTGACGACCCATAATCTGTCTAACCATTTTCGCATCCACCACCAATGTTCTATAAATCACATTGAATACTTCATAGGGCTCAAACATATCAAACCCACTTGGCGATATAGGAACGTTGAAAAAAATTTAGCCTGGACAGAGATGAAAACTATCTACAACTTACAAACCTTGGCCCCTAAAGGCCTTAATGCAGATTTTGAGATTGAATGGTTTTTGTGATTTTACCTTATTGTTCTCTCATTCTTTTGTAAATTTTTCTCACCATCTACTTCATAATTTTTTCTTATGAGGTACAAAATATAAAGAAACAACTATCACATTTTTTGGAACTTCAACACAATCAAAACTGTAACAACCCATGAGATACACCATCTAAAGAGAAAAGAGAAGACATTAACATCCTCCTCACCCTACATCAAGTTATAGTTTGGAGTGATATTTCACCAAGAAAACATTTTAAAGAAAGAAGATTTTTTTCTTAACAGAAACTTCCTTGAAAACAGCAATCATAAATATTGGAAAAAAAGGGAAAGGAAGAAGGAAGGAAGAGGAAGGAAGAGAAGAAGAAAAGGAAGAAAAAAATAGAAAGGAAAAGAGGAGAGAAGGAAGGGGGAAAGAAAGGAGAAAGGAAAGAGAAAGGGAAGGGAAGAAGGAAAAAAAAGAAAAAAGAAAAGACCACCCCAAGATGGCTGCCAGAGTCCATAGAGCCAATACTAAATGGACTACACCAATATGATCGCTCTGTGTATCCACAAAAGAGACTTCTCAAAATGGCGCCTATAGACTTTTCCTATATTAAATGCCCCACACCAAAATGGCTGTCGGAATATTTCCGGTAGATGATGACATCACTTCCACACATTATGGTACTTGACCAGAAAACGTTTTAATAAAGAAGACCTTTTTTTTTTTTACAAAAAACTTCCCTAAAAACAGCTATCATAAATATTGAAAAAAAGACCACAACAAGATGGCTGCCGGAGTTCATAGAGCCATTTCTAAGTGGACTACATCAATATGGCCGCTCCATGCATCCATAAAAAGAGACTTCTCAGAATGGTGCATTTAGACTTGTTCAACACTAAACGCCCTACTCCAAAATGGCCTGACATCACTTCCACCCATCTAGAACCTGTGAACCAGGAAGTGAGGCAAAACCAACCTCTGAACACACCCATTTCAACTGACACACTGCTATAAAAGGGACACCAGGCACAGAGGTAGCAGCAGCCTTGAAGAAGAGACTATACGTCTCAAAACGCATTGGCGACCTGCACCTGTGCCAACCTCCGGATTCCAAAACTTCAAAGGACTTCCTCCCTGACTGGGTACATGCGATTGGAGCCACTGCAGGGCACCCCAGGATCCTGCAGCCAACACCAGCTGGCTCCCCACTCCCTGTCGGGTAGGACTTTCCTCAATTCATGAGCAAATCCATTCATTTATAATGGCATTTTAACTTCAATTATTTTATTTACATTGAGAAATTTTTCATTTTTTTTTTTTTCATTTTGGTTTTGTGAATTCCAACCCTCCATGTGGGATTATTCAATTCACTGCCACAATTTTATATGAACAGTATCGAATATACTTTCAATTTATGAAAAATCGTGTTTCTAATATGCATGTCGTATGTTTATTCTTTTTATCAATAAATGTATTTATTTGAGATTTATCCGAGACCTCTTGGGTCCACTAGTCGTTAGCATCCTAATTAGCGCCTAACCTGGACAAATACTCCCTTTTTTCCACATATTCTGACCAGTTTCCACTAGGGGAAACTTTTTGTCCACACGGCTTGCTTACAATAGGGAGCACCCAGTTTCAGTTTTAAAACCTTCTTTCCAAAAAATGCTTCAGATATAATTTGTCTGATGGAGACTCATTTGATTGGAGGGAAATTGATGTCTTTGAAAAAGCCGTGGATTGGCTGGACATATCATTCTACACAAACTTCTGCATCCAGGGGTGTGTCCATACTAGTGCGTAAATCTGTCCAATTTTCTATGGAGCAGGTGCAATGTGATGCCTGGGGTAGATATGTGTTCCTAAAATGCAAAATAAACTCTCTATCTGTACTATTATTGGCAGTATACATTCCACCACCATACTCACATGAGGTTCTCAGAAAGGTGGCTGAGTTTATGGCCATATTCCCACACACACCTGCCTTGTGCCTGGGGGATTTTAATAATATCCTAGACCCATTGTTAGACAGGCATAGAGTGTCTGCTTCAGGTACACAGGGGAGGGGGTCTGGTTTTTCAAATATGGTAAGGGGAATGGGCCTGGTCGATGCCTGGAGGATGAGTTAGCCTACTGTGAGACATTATTCTTGTTTGTCCTATACACATTCATTTTCCAGGATAGATATGGCATTAGTTACATCAGGTTTATTGCCGAGAGTACATAAGATCATTTATGAGACTAGGGGTATATCCGACCCTTCCCAATTAACAGTCAGTCTGGACAAGGAGGGACAATGGGGTCAACAATTCTGGAAATTTAACCAGTTCTGGTTGACACGTATGGGATCTGGGGTGGAATTAGAGGCCACATGGAAAGAATTTTTTGAACTAAATAATGGCATTGCATCTGTTGCAATTATCTGGGATACCTTTAAGTCATTTCTAAGAGGTTCTTTAATTCACAAAGTTGCTAATGTAAAATCTTCCTATAAAAAAATTGAAGTGGATCTGGAACCTTCCTGCAAATCATTAGAATTAGCCTATATTTCTGATGGATCAGAAGCGAATAAAAGAGCATTTTATGATGCGCAAAAATTATGGAAGGATTGCTTAATGGACAAGGCCCAATATAAAATTCTTTTTAATTCGCATTTACAATATGCAACAGGTGATAGACCTGGATCATATTTAGCTAACCTGGCTCGAATAGAACAAAAGTCATCCAATACGGTGGTTAAATTAGTTGGGTCACATAATGTTACATATGTGCATACCCCAGAGATAGCAGAGGAATTTGTAAGATATTATCATCAATTATACAAATCTAGGTTGGTCTATACTCAACCAGAAGTGAGAGAATTCCTATCTGCTATTTCCCTTCCGACACTCTCTCTCCGGAGGCGAGGGATTTGCTGGATTCTCCCTTGACATTAGAAGAAATCGAGGTGGCCTTAAACTCGATTCCCAATGATTAGGCCCCAGGGTTGAATGGGATCCCACCAGAGTTATACAAAAAACATAATAAAATACTTGTACCCAAATTATTTGAGCTTTTTAATCAAATGTACACAAATAATATATTACCTAAATCTATGTCTGAGGCATTAATAATTGTATTACCTAAGCCAGACAAAGACACTACTCGGCCAGCTTCATATAGACCTATATCACTACTTCCCACAGATATAAAAATCCTAGCAATAGTATTGTCCTCCAGGATTAATCAGGTTATAACTCAACTGATCCATTCTGATCAGACAGGCTTTATGCCTGGTAAGTCCACGGCAATCAATCTACGCCGTTTATTCAAACACTTACAGCTAAAATGGGAAGATGCACAAACCTCTGTTATTGTCTCATTGGATGCCGCTAAGGCGTTCGATCCAGTTGAGTGGTTGTTTCTTTGGGAAACCATGGAATGCTTTGGTATTGGCCCGGGATACATTAAGTGGGTAAAACTACTATATATGAATCCTGTGGCGAGGGTGTCAGTGAATGGTTTTGTGTCTACATCATTTTCACTTTATAGGGGAACAAGGCAGGGGTGTCCCCTGTCACCCATTTTATTTGCTATGGCTATTGAGCCTCTGGCCTGTATGAAAAGAGATCAATGAAATATTCATGGGTTTCAGCTAGGTTCAAGGATAGATAAAATTGCACTTTATGTGGACGACATACTACTCTTTATCTCGCAATATCAGATCTCTATGCCTAAGGCCCTTGAAATTATTGATTTATTTGGGAAATACTCAGGATTATTAATTAATTAATACAAATCCTGTATCCTTCTATTCTGGGGGTCTCGCCCCAATGATCCTATTATAAATCTTCCCCTACAGTGGGTAGATTTGTTTAAATACCTGGGAATCTGGATCTCTAATACACCTCAAAAGTATATATCGATGAACGTACAACAGATTGAGTATCTCAAGTCCCGTGTCCCGATATGGAGTAAATTGCCATTAACTTTAATGGGCAGAGTAAATTTAGTTAAAATGGTTCTCCAGCCTAAAATCCTCTACATTTTGAACCATTCCCCGGTATATATCCCTCAGAAATATTTCAAACAAATTGATGGTCTGTTGTCCTCATTACTCTGGGTTAACAAAAGAGTTAGGATTAAATTGGACACTTTGACCAGACCTCGTGATTGTGGTAGTCTGGCACTACCCATTTTCAAATTATATTACTATGCCACACAATTATCACATATATGGGAATGGATAAATGATAAAATGGCTGAATCCCTAACCTGCCCTAATACTGGCTGAGTCTAGGATGGGTTTGTCACCATTGCCTCTACTCTTGAGTGATAATATACACATAGTTAGTATGCCCATAATTAAGCAGGCCATCAATATTTGGAGATTTACCTCGCATATACTGCATGCAGAAGGCATAGATCATGATACTCTGATAGCTCATTCCAATAACCTTAAGGAGCTATCTGCCCTTCAGGTCGGAGAAACATGGGGTCAGTGGGATGTAGTGTCCTTGGAACAGATAGTTCAGGCGGGAGCTCTAAAGTCCTTTCATCAATTGAAACTTGAGTTTGATGTCCCCAATCATTTTTTATTTTGGTATCTTCAGCATAGACATGCTCTTAATGCCCAATTCTCTGAAGCTCCTTTGACTATACAGGAATCTCCTATTAAAACTCTATTACAATCTGTTGGAACTAGTCGCTTGATATCTGTGATTTATACCAATTTATTGAACAAGCATCATAAGTCTGATCTAATATATATAAAACAACTATGGGAAAATGACGGGGTATTGGCAGAGGATGACTGGAGTGTAGCTCTTGCTAGTCCGTGTCTTGCCACTATGTCTGTAAGATATCAGCAGATACAGTATTTCATATTACATAGAATATATATGACACCCGTCCGATTACTGAGAATAGGGGGCAGGACAGATTCAAAGTGTCCCAAATGCAATTCGTCCAGGGTGATTGTTTCTATGGGCATACCTCAGGATATCCTTACCCCTGAAGCATGTATTTTGGCTGTAATAAATGCGGATGCAATTGACAAACCTGCTATACATTTTACTAATAATCTGTGGGCGCTTGCTAAAGTATGTATAGCAAGGGATTGGATGGCAAATGCTGGGCCTAATCTGGAAACCTGGATATCTCTTATTGGAGTGGTTGCAGCACATGAAAAATATGTCTATACTGCTAGAGATATATCTCAGAAGTATAATACTGTATGGGACAGATGGCTAGACTCCCCATATAACTGTTCGGGAGCTGCATTATTGAGTAATCCCTTAGAATAAGATTACACTACTACATGTGGGATGCTGTAATTGATGTCATTATTTTGATTATATATACCAGATTAACATATTCATTATTGGTTATATATGCGTAGGAAAGATGGTATTGTATTATACAGAGATTTAAATAGCAAGAAGTGAAACCACACATGCCTGTATTTTTTTTGTTCTTTTTTGTTATTTTATTGTTTATATTTTTGCATTGTAATGTTTACAATGTTTTATTGTTTATTAATGTACATTTATTTGTATATACAAAACAAATTTTATAAAAAAATATTGGATTTAAAAAAAAAAATTGCACCAGGATGATGAGAAGGATATTTATGTAGTTGGCAATATCAACAAGGATAATGAGGATGTTGATGATGATGAGGATGCTGAGGATGTTTGTGCAAAAACTGTAAATCAGGCAACAGTTGTTGTACATGGTGGGAAAAAAAACATTGTTGGCATGCCAGGGCAAAGGACCAAAAAATCCACATCTTGTGTGTGGAATAATTTTCACCCAAATACGGACAACCTTTGCCAAGCCATTTGTAACCATTGCCATGTAACAGTGAGTAGAGGTAAGGACCTTAACCATCTTGGAACCTCCTCCCTGTTACGTCACTTGCAGCGCATTCATCAAATTGGAAAGGGTATTGAAACTTTAGACTGATTGTTGTTAATTTTTTGTCCCCAGTGTCACCTAGCAGCTCCATTATATCTGGATCCAAGCACCTGCAATATCCACCACCAACACCGACATCATCATCAACATCCTCATTCGTGATCAACTCGGACTGGGGACAGTGGCAGTGGGGAGTTTTACTGGGGCGGTACACCTGTCAAACCATAACGCAGGTGTGCTAAAGTGACAGATACCTCCCATGGAGCAGAAGGGCAGGAGATGCTCTTGGTGGCCCGAAAGCTTTCTGGACATTTTCTACATTCAGCAATTGCGTGTCGAAGATTGCAGCACCAGCAAGAACTGTTGAATTTGCCCTGCTATCAGCTGAAGCAAGAGGTAGTAACTAGCTGGATTACTACCCTCTATATGCTTCAGTGGAAGGAGGAGCATAAATTGCCATCCAAGGCTACACTGCGACCTATGACATAAGGAAAGGAGCTGGAATGCACATTAGTCAAGCGCAGTGGAGAATAATTTCCTAATTTCCATGTCGTGCAAAGTTCTCAAACCCTTTAAACTTGCCACATGTGAAGTTAGGTCAGACACTGCCAGCTTGAGTCAGGTCATTCCCCTAATCAGACTTTTGCAAAAGCAGATGGAGAAACTGAAGGAGAAGCTGAAACTGAGTGATTCCTGCTAAGTATGTCAGACTTGTAGATCAAGCCTTTCATTCACTTTGACAGGATCCAAAGGTCGTCAATCTCTTGAAATCAGATCACTATATTTTGGCCACCATACTTGATCCTTGGTTTAAGTCATACCTTGTGTCTTTCTTTCCGACGGACATAAATCTGAAAAGATGCAAAGAGCTGGTGGTGAAAAATTTGTCAGCTCAAGTGGAACGTGACACGGCAGCATATCCTCCTTCATTTTCTACAGCTGCCAGAAAAAAACTACATTTTCCTAAGAGACCTACTGCTGGTGGTGATGCAGATCATTATATTGTGTTGGATAGGGGGATAAGGAAAAAATGGGTAAATGGGGAAAAAAGGAAGGATAAATCAAGGGTAAGACACCACACAGAGAGATGGTATATACATTTTCAAAAAGGACAATATATAATCACAATCTTAAGTGAGGGTGCTCCCTAGGAGCTATAGGCATATTAAGAAAAGGAAAAAGAAAAAAGTACTCCTCTTTTGTAGGGCACACCTCATGTATTTTAATATTTAACTTTTATTATGTTTCGTTAAAACATGTGATATAGTCACGATATCATAAGAACATGCAAATTCAAATGGAAAAATTCCATTGTGAGATATAGAGGGGTATCTGGGCTGTCACAAATATCCCTATGTACCTCCTTATATATTGAATCTCACAATTAATACAATAATAAAACACCTCAAAAAACCAAAATGGACAAAAACAAACACAGAACTACCTATAAATCCCAGTGAGATATATACATGAGATAATTGATGATATGACAATAAGATATAATTCCTGTCCAGAGAATGTGAGCTTATATGAAATACTGACAATATTCACATAGGTCTGGACTGATAGATGGAGTTGTCAAAATAGTTGTACACATCCTCTACTATGTGAGGAACATTAGCTTAACCTCTCACTGGAATACTAACGTTGACATAGGAAAAACAACAATCATAAAAAACCATGTGTTAATAGGTGTTTGTATAGGCATATATCGATACAAATCAATAGCTCTAAATAGAAAAATCTATTGTAATAAGTGGTTTACATATGCAAATACACATGTATCGGCGAACATATAGGTGCAAAAATAGAAAAAATAATAATGACGTGCAATACACACAATTTAAAAAATTAGCACCTTTAACCAGACCTGTTGTCACCAATTAATTTGTAGGGTGAGGCGTCCCTCATTTAACTGGGAAATTAGTTTGTCAGGAAGATTTTGCTACCTTGATATATAGTATAGAATGAAAAGCAGTATCCGTGCATTTAGATACACTGGGATCTGCTTTCCTCAGTCATATACAAATATCAGACTGGAGATGAGAGTCCCTGTGTAATGGCACAGTTAAGGAACATAGAACCGCTTCGGCTGCTTGCTCGGGTTCACAGCTTTGCCCTGTTGTTATGCATTGCAGGGTATCAGCATGGATCCTAAGCTAGTGAGAGAGCAGTGAAAATAAGAGCAAAGTACCTGATAGTAGTATATTGTGAGATCCCAGTGGACATAGGTCTGGTGGTGCAAGGGTCCTCTGTGCGCACAGAGGTTCCCATGGAGCAGTGCCTGATGCTAGTTTCGCCGGGGGCATTCTCACAGGTGATGCAGATCAGTCAGCAAAACTTAATCACATCTGGTTGGGTCTGCAAGAACTGGCTACAAAGAGTGACATTTCCACTGTGACTTTGTCTGATACGGTCACCATTCAGAGAATGGTGGATGATTATTTTAGGGATAGCATCCAAATAGGCATGTCACTCAGTCCCTTTCACTACTGGCAGGAAAAAGAGGCAATTTGGCGTCCCTTACACAAACTGGCTTTGCTGTACTTAAGTTGCCCACCCTACAGTATGTACTCTGAAACAGTTTTCAGCACAGCCGGGAACTTTTTCAGTGATCGTCTTAGGAGGTTACTTCCACAAAATGTGGAAAAGATGATGTTCATCAAAATGAATTACAAATTCCATGAGGAAGATTTTTACCAGCATTTAGGTCCAAAAATACAGAAGCATCTGTAATGATGGATTCCAGCGGGGACGAATTCATATTGCATGAAGAAGAGGAGGATTCACACGCTGATGGGGATGACAATGACGACATCTAATCTAATGTATTTTAAAGCCAGTTTTTGTATGGGATCATTGCCACCAATGTCCACTGCGCATTGGCAGCTTGTTTTGTGGGGGGTCCAAACAAACCAATCATTTCAGACACAATTGGCAGTCCCTGTCGCTGAAGTGATTGGTTTGTTAAACTGTGAATGTCCTGTTTGATATATACAACATAAGGGTGGGTGGGAAGGCCCAAAGACAATTCCATCTTGCACCTTTTCTTTTTCCTTTCCATTATGTGCTGTTTGGGGCATTGCTGCCTGACATTTTTAATGCTATGGTTTATGAATGTCCAGAAATTTTAATGGCCACATACAGCATCTCCTGCATGCCCCTTTCATTTTTTTTTTAAGAAAATTCTGAACCAACTGCTGCTTGTTGTGTCACTGTCAACCTGGCGGCACAAGTCGCACAACAGTGACATTCAGCCAAGGGTACTCATGCCTCAAGGCTGCTACACAGGCTAACATCCGCAACCTGCTTCACGGCCCAAAGGCCACCTCTCGTCACTCCTCACCAGCCCTCAAAGCTGTAACGGCTGCAACTTGCCAAGTGTCGCAGACCTGGTTCCTTCCTAGTCATTGCTCTGTATTCCACTACCACTCAGCCCGGAGGTTGCATCAATAATTAACTATCAACTATCAATTCTTCAGCCAGTGGCTGCACCAATTATTCTTACTTCAGCCAGTGTCTGAGCCAACTATCAATTCTTTAGCCAGTGGCTGCACCAATTATCAAGTATCATCTCTTTTTACTGCAGCCAGTGAGTGCGCCAACTATCAACTATCAATTCTTCAATCCTCAAGGGGTACCCCAACCATCACCTTTTCACAGTCCTCAACTCTATTTATCAATCAGTTTTGAGTCAGCTAGCTGGATGCAACCTTTTGGTCCTTAACTAGATGAAAATATCTAAATTGTGAGCTGTGAGGTGGTCAAACTTGACTGGAAACAAGTGGAAATAAATATTATTGAGGTTAATAATACTGTAGGAACAAAAACAGGCCCATTTTATCTGTTTGTATTATTTTTTTAAGAAAAAATCCAGATCCAAAACCAAAACCGAAAAACAAAACATGGAGGTGAGGATTTGGCAAAACCAATCCAGATCCAAAACCAAGGGAGATCCAGATCCAAAACCAAAATCAAAACATGGGGTTTATTGCACATCTCTATTAAGGAGGAGGTTGATGATGGGGGTATTGGCATATGTGGTGAATGGCATATTGCAGATGTTATGTCTTTCTGCAGCTAACTTTCCGTTTTATGTTTTTGTCTTTACCACTGTAAAAGACTGTTGTTTTGATTTTAGATTTCCTCTATGCCCTTGTGCATCGGCTTTAATAGATGACGTTGACGGATTAGTATTATCATGACTGGTGGCAGCAGCTCCAGCACTAGTATATGGTTCCTGCTCTCCTCTCAACGGATCATTCTCCATATCAACAAACATGAACAAAGTGGGGTACAGCAAACACCACAATTTGTACAATTAATATTTTTAACTTTACCTTTATTTTAAACTTTGTTCACAAATGACATTGGGGAATCACACCTTTCATGTGAATGCACTGGGAAACAACCTACAGCATCACAATATGTGTATGAATATTACACTGTGGTATAACCTACAGCATCACAATACTTGTATGAAATTTCATATTACACTGAGGTATGACCAGCAGTGTCACAATACTTGCATGAATATTACACTGGGGTACGACCTACAGTGTCACAGTACTTGTATGAATATTACACACCACAGTGAATGACTGACAGAGTCACAATACTTTTATGAATATTACACTGCGGTATGAATGACCAACAGCATCACAATACTTTTATGAATATTGCACTGCGGTATGAATGTTTGACTTGCCTACTTGTCTGTGAGACTGTTGTTTGGCAACAAATTGCCACATGCTTACTAAATGAACACCTAATATCCAAGTTGCAAGCCTAATTGTTACAAGAAAGCAGTTGATATATGGTTTGGAATCCAAGTGATAAAAGGAAATTGTAATCTATATATCCCTGAAGTTTCTGTGGTTTATATGTGAATATAGATCTACATATACTGTGTGGGATTTGTTGCTTCAAATGTAACATCAATGTTTTTCTGTGCTTTGAATATGTTTATGTGTTTTTATAATTAAAACCTTTTTTATTGGTGGACCTTAAACTAGCCTCTTGTATTTTAATAGAGAGCAAGCACACATATAGATCTTTTTATATTATAAATTTTTTCAAATAGAAAAAAAACTTATACCAAGCACAGTAATTGCCTCATATTGCATTATGAATGACCTACAGCATCACAATACTTGTATGAATATTACACTGCAGCATGAATGACCTACAGTGTCAAAATACTTTTATGAATATTACACTATGGTATGGCCAGCAGCGTCACAGTGCTTATATGGATACACTGGGGGATATGGCATACAGCATTACAGTGCTTATATGGATACACTGGGGTACAGCACAAAAAAAATCTTTTACTTTTTTTTTTTACTTTTTTTTTTTTTTACAGCCCATGGACAGATAGAACACCCCTGGATTGGACACACAGCCCCCACCTGGATAGAGCAAAGCACACCAATGTTTTGCACAACAGCCTCCTGGACAGAACAGAGTGACAGAACACCTGTAGACTGGACACACAGCTCCACCCCTGGACATTGAACAGCACACTCCTGGATGGGCAACACAGCCCCCCCTGGACACAGCACAGAACAACCCTGTTTTGGACAAAAGACCCCTGGATAGAGCACAGTGACAGCACACCACTGGATTCAACAATAGCCCCTGACCTGAATACACAGTCCCCCTTGGAGTGGACAGAGCACAGCACACAGAGCACAGTGACAGCAGAAAAGCACACCACTGGATTGTACAACAGCCCCCTTGTCACACAGCCCCCCTCCCCCTGGTGTGGGCACAGAGCACAGCGCAGCCCAGCAGCCCAGGACTAAGCCACAAAATTGCACCAATCACCATGGTGAGGGACTTATATACAATCCAAAACCCACAAGAATCTGATAGTGGAAGGATGACGTTTTACCTTGTTTTGGATTCCGAGTCAGGTGAGAAAACATGAGCCTGACTCGAATCCTGATATGGGTGAAATATATTTTGCTGTCTGATATTACTTTGTGGATATACCAGCTTTAACTTCTTGTATAGATGTGGCTGCTACTGCTCCCATTGAGCAGCCTCCAGGACTAAGCCGACATCTCTCATTGCTGAGACTTCCATTGCCACATGGCACAGTGCACTGTGCTTTTGGGCTGCTGCTATATATCCAGAGAATACCAAATGGAGTTTATGACAGGATGTCAGTGCTCTCCAGCACCCAGGTGAATAAGTTCTGACTCTGTATGAGGACAATTTACACAGCACTCCAGACCCTGCTTAACCCCCATATATTATTAGGGTGTGTTCTCTATCTAATGGAGGAGTCCTATAAAGCACGTAACTATACCTGCTGTAACACTGTATACAAGTACCGTGGTTAAGGCTCCATGTTTTATACTTCACAGAATGTGTGAGTTTATATTATATAAGGAGAGCAAGCCGATTGCAGCCAAACCTCGTTGATGTTCTATTATATACTGGCTCCCAGCTCACGATTCTTTCGCTCAGTCACACTTAGGATTTAGAATTGTCTTGCATGGTGGTTTTATATAAATTTTTTATGGCCATTTATTGTATGTCGTCACCTGTCGATTGAAATTTTATGTTTATATGTGTCTTATCATTAATATAGTATCATTACATTTAATTATCATCAGCACTTCCTAATTTGTTTTTGTTGTTTGGATTCACACCATCAGGGATTAGCCCCCCTTTTTGGTAAACTGCTTTTGTATTATAATAATTATCACACTGGCTATTGCAGTGCCCCCTATTCCTTTCTTTTTGGTCTGACTCAGATCCTACTCAGATCCCCAATGTTCGAGTGGGTTTGGTTCTCTAAGATCTGGACCTTCTCATCTTTAATTTAAAGTAGTACCTGTTTGGATGCTCTCTTGGTAACATAAATGGGAAATCAATGACAAACCCAATTTATGAAGGACTATTGACCAAGCTGAGGAAATAACAAATGTACACAGCATGCAAATAACCTCAGATGAGGAAGTACTGATGATGCTATGACATTGTGCATAAGAGGTCAGACCACAGAGGAGCTGAAGCTACATTCCAACAACCTCAACAAAGGGATCCCATGCTCCCAGATATTGGCTACATACATTGTAATGTGTAAGAATTGAACACTATACCAACACCTCAATCATGGCCTGCAATACCTGTCTTAGATGAAGGATACACAGTGGAAAAAAGTGACAGTGAAGTGTGTCAGTTCAATTTATTGGCCTGACACAAAAGGATGAAGGAGGAAAGTGATATTGTACAGTTAAAATAGGCACCTGGGAGCAATGCTAGCTCCAGAAATCAATAGAATAATCTGAAATTACTACAAAGACATCTTCCATATTTTAAACACCTCTAGAAATCCAAACAGACAGGGCACCCGCTTAGCTGAACAGAAAGTTTAAGAATGAGCACAAGAGAATGGACTACAGTGCATCTTTTACATTCCATGCTAAACATCCTAGTTTGATTGGGTGATAATATAAGTAAGAGTTCCAATCAGGTGCTGTCGATATTCAATAAACAAATAATGTGCATGGACACATAGTCTCTTACTTCAAAAAGCATAAAAATAAGAAAGATAGAGGAAATTATGTACCCCACAAAAATCAACCATTCTTTAAATATGATAATAGATGGGAATATCCCAAGAGAAGCAGCAATTATTTTAAAAATAATTATTAATATCAGGAAGGGAGCAATATGGGTAATTGGAAGGATAAACCTGTATCCCATTTTAGGGATTACTATGGACCAAATAGAGGTACAATGAAACTAAGTAATCGATACCAACCTTTGGAAGAGAAAAATGAGAGGAGATTTCCTTTTTTAGATGGAGAACAGAGAGTGAAATGGAAAAATTAGATACAAATAAAAAGAGGAGAGGGAAAAGAGGGGGAAAAATCATAAATAGGAAGAAGAAAAATAAGAAAGGTGATGAAAGTGGGACATTGAAAAATAAGGAGGAGACAAAAATATTTAACCTGAGCAAATGGATATTGAGCCTAGATTAAATAAATCTACTCAAAAAGGGCTTAAAGTTTGCTCCAACAAGCCAGATAAATCATTTTAATTTATTTATTGATTTACAGAAAAGTACTCATAATAAAATTATTTCTAAATAAAAATAAAGAGGATGGGGGAGTGAGGAGATCAGTGGTCCTTCTGGGTCATTATTTAAACCTAAATCATCCTTCTACCCCTTACACCAAAGGGGTAGCTTTATAGACTGTTTCAGCAAAATAGTTAATGCTGAAACAGAAAGAATTGTAAATCAAAAGAGAGAAAACAAAAAAGTATAATTTAACTAAAAATGAATTTCTAGCTCTCCAGTCCTTAAAAGATGGTATGGACCTTATTATCAAACCTGCAGATAAGGGTGGAGCAGTGGTCCTGATGGATAAGGAGAATTATTTAGCAGAGAATAATGGCCAATTGGAAAAGAGGAATACGTATAAGAAACTTAAAAGTGACCCAACGTGTAGAATCACAAAAGAGATACTTACTGGTAAAACACTTGATAATGGTGTATTAACCAAGTCTGAATATGAGTTTATTAATCTAAAATACCCCTCAGTTCCAACCATATATACTCTGCCTAAAATACATAAGGACCCCCTCCACCCTCCTGGAAGACCCAGCATCACTTATAACCTCTCTGATGTTGTCAATGCATGTTTACAGCCATTGGTAAGGAAGGACAAAAGGACAAAAACTTACATGAGGGATACGAGTGATGTGTTGAATAAATTAAAGGGTATGAAGTGGAATGATCAATATGTTTTGATCAGTGCAGATGTTTCCACTTGATATGCCATAATAGAGATGAAAAAAGGTCTGAGAGCGGTGTCCTACATTTTTAGATCTATCTAATCTATTACCACCGGTTAAGGAGTTTGTTTTAGAAAGTATCCAATTTATTTTAACTAATAACTATTTTTATTTTAATGGATCCTTTTATTTACAAGAGGTTGGTACTGCCATGGGCACCAGGTTTGCCCCCAGTTATGCAAATTTATTTATGGCATTCTTTCAGGGCCAGATTAAGGTCCTTGGGGGCCCCTAGGCAACAAACATGTGGGGGCCTCTATAACTAAAAGTTGTGTTGTGTATACTGTATGTAATATATATTTATATATGTATATACAACACACACATACACTGGGCTACCTGCCTGGTATGTGTATATGTATTTAAAGAAGAAAAAAAGGATCATCTAAGGTATGTGGCTGGGGACAGTATGTGGGGGCCCCTATGTTTGGGGGCCCCAGGATGACCACCCCTGTTGCCCTGCATATAATCTGGCCCTGCATTCTGGGAAAAGCTTTCAATTTGGCATGACAACCAACTGAGGGCAGACCTGGTATCCTGGCAACATTTTATTGATGATGTGTTATTTGTTTGGAAAGGGATGGAGGAGGAATTGATTTTATTTTGTCAGTTACTAAACCAGAATAATTTTAATATTAAGTTAACTTTTGCTATAAGTAAAGAGGTAATTGTATTTCTGGATCTTAATATATATGTGAAAAATGAAATACTGCACACCAAAACTCACAGGAAAAAAAACAGATTCCAACAGCTATATAGTGAGAGATTGCCAACATCATGAAAACTGGTTGGAAGGGTTCCCCTTCAGCCAGTTCCTGCGAATAAAATGCAACTGTACAGAGCATGAAGTATATGTTGTGCAGCTGAAGGAAATGATGGAACATTTTCTTGATAAAGGATTCTCGAAATATAGCTTAAAGAAAGCCATAGTAAAAATACAAAATATTAATCGGGACAATCTTTTAGTGAAGAAGAATAATAAAAATGATGGGGAAATTAATAAGTATGAGTGGTCCTTCTTAAGCAGTTTTAACTCCCAATATAAAGAGATTGAGGCGGCATTCAAGAAATATTGGAAGATCTTGAAACAGGATCCTATGATTGGTGACAAGATACCAGAAAAACCTTCATTTATTTATAAAAAGGCTCCTTCTCTAAAGGATAAATTAGTGAGAAGCTCAGTTGACATAAATAATAGAATAAGTAGTAGAAGTATTGGTTTCCATAGGTGTGGTATCTGTAAAATGTGGCCAACGATCCATCAAGATGTCAAGGACTTTGTGCCAGCTTGTCGTACCTGTGCTCAGCACAAAATTCAGCAGCAATACCTTCAGGTTCCCTGCTGCCACTACCAGTGCCTGATTGTCCTTGGACCAACATCTCCATGGACTTTGTGATGGATCTACCTTCCTGCCAAGGGTGCAACACCATCATGGTGGTGGTGGTCAGATTGTCCAAGGACTCTCACTTTGTTCCTTTAAAAGGTCTACCTCTAGTCCCAAAATTTCCAGAAGTATTCATGAGAGAAACCTTTAGGTTGCAGGGGTTTCCAAAGACATTGTTTCTGACCGAGGGGTGCAGTTTACCTCTAGATTCTGGAGAGCATTACGCAAGTGCTTTGGCATCATCCATAACTTCTATTCAGCATACCATCCCCAGAGTAATGGCCAGACATTGGACCTGATTCAGAGCTGCTCTCAAGCGCTATGCGCTTGCAAGTGGCCCGATGGTATGCATATGCGCATGCTTCATTCTGCGTGTGCGCAATCTACTCTGTGCAATCGCAGCCCGCTCGCTCAAACAGCAAAGACAGCCCAGTGACAAGAGTGACAGGAGAGGCCATTTGTGGGTGGTAACAGGGACAGGACACTGATAACAGGGGAGTGGAGGTACAAATGCAGGCGTGCCTGGGTGTTTCCATGCAGTTTTTAAGGTGTGCATAATTAACAGGCAGTGTCACAGTACACGTCACAAGCCTGGTTTTTACACTGAAGTCCTCGCAGGGTAAGGCAACCACAAACACTGCGATCGCATCAGATGGTGCTTGATGTACCAATGTTTTAAAACACTTCCTGGAGATGATGTGCACTAGTGGGCATCTCTACATACACTAGTGGGTGTCTGCATACAAACAGCGAATGCTTGCATCGCCAAAGTGGGTGTGCTTATGCCTTGGCGAGCGAGCACTTCCCATGGCGTCACTTTGGCAAATTTGCATACGCTGGATGCGTGCGATCATATCTAGCGAGCAGCTCTGAATCAGGTGCATAATGAGCAGACCAAGATTTAGAGAAGTTATTTCTGATGTATGTTTCAGCCAATCAAGATGATTGGGTCTCCCTGTTGCCATGGGCTGAATTTGCCCACAATAATCTGTTTCATGAGACATCAGGGCACTCTCTATTTATCACTATGGGCCATATTCAATTAGATTCACACCCGCGATAAAGTTTTGCATGCCGGACTTTTCGCCTACATCGCGTTTTTGGCCTCGGAAACTTATCGTACACATACCCGCTATTCACCCTTTTCAATTCCAATAGACGCGAAAATGCCTACACCCAAAGTCAGAACAGGCGAAAAGTGGTGTCAGAATCCGGAAATCAGCCTGAATCCTTCAAAAAGATGCAGAAACATTGGGGATCAATGTAGTAGTGCCCAATTCGCCCTAATGAAACTGTTTGGGGTACTTAAGTTGGTACAATTGCCTCAAATTAGCGTCTTTGCACAAGTGGTGAAGAATGTTATAAAGCAGTATTTTTGTAGAAAATAAGTAGTCCTAGCAAATTTGGGGTACCTGAAAATGGGTGCAAGCATCTTTTCATTTCTCTAAAGTGAAGTATTAATAAAAGTGAAATTCTGCCCTCATAAAAGCACCTGCAATCACAAAAACACTTGACCCCTTCTTAGAGCACCCCCAGAACCTTATTTCGCTAGTTTTCAAATTTGTCCCCCCACTTGGTGTTTTCTCACCCCCAAATTAAAATTACATTTTGGGGTGTTCCTCAATTTTTTTTAGGGATTTTTTTACGCAGTTAACATTTGGGGGGCTGTCCCAAGGGTTCTTAGTGGTTTCTTAGGGTTCTTAGTGGTTTGCAACCCAAAATAAAAATGTTGCACTTCTTTTCTCCTGCTATTCAGAGGCAAATCTTTTTCACTAATTACATTGTATTGCGTATGCGAAAAGTGGATGGAGTTGAATACGGAGATAACTTTCCATCTGGTGAAAAGTTGCAATAGTCGATACTTTTTCACAGATTTCGGCTTTTCACTTCTAAATGAATATGGCCCTATGTATGGTCTACATCCAGTCTTACCTGAGTTACCAGGTCTTCAGTCAGTGTCACTTCCAGCCATCCATGGTACAGTGAACCAGTTCTGTAAGATCTGGAGGGAGGTAAAGAAGAACTTGTGCAAAGCCTCTTCAAGGTATAAGTTGTTTGCAGACAGAAAGAGGTGGAGGCATCCAGCATTGAGTCCTTGTGATAAAGTCTGGCTGTCAACAAAACACTTGAAATGTTAAGTCCCTACAATAAAGTTCACTTCCAGATTCATCAATCCCATCCAGATTCTCCAGGTGATTAATTCAGTGACATTCCATCTGAAGAATATGAAGTGTAGCAGATCTTGGACTCCAGGGTTTCTAGGGGATCTGTTCAGTTCTTTGTATACTAGAAGGGGTATGGTCCCGTGGAATGTTGTTGGGTCAAGCCTCAGATATCCATGCACCTCAACTTCTCTGGAAATTTCATAAAAAGTTTCATGATAAACCATTTGTGAGGTGTTCAGTGCCCATCCCTAGAGGAGGGGGTAATGTCACAGTATGCCGGACCCCTGTGGTTACCGGGTCCAGCAACACTAGGAGCTGTGGCTGCAGGAAACTTTAAAGAGACAGGCATGCCAAACATGACCCAATTTCGTCTGCTCCCTGGTACTTTGCTTGGCTTTCTAGTTTGACATTGGCTATCCTCCCTGACCTACATATGTCTGCTCCCTGGAACCATCTTGTATTAGGAAACCTACTATGAGGGCTGTGAGCTCTGTGACCTGAGTGTCAGATGCAGCTAAGTCCAAACTTCCTTGCGGGGGTCCCTGGTGAATACTGCCAGAATGTTAGACTCTGTGCCTCAGTTATAGGTCTCTACAAGTCCCAAAATGTGGGTTAGCATCCACTACCCAACTGAGAATTGTGACACCTTCAGCAACATTGCACATGCGCCATGTTCTCAGAGACCATGCTCTTAGAGACCTGGCATAAAGCCAGAGTACTGCACTGCCAGAGTAGAGTGGGCCTGTATAGAGGCTGCACATGGGCCCTCTCCTCTTTTAAACCAACCATGGTATTGTTTTAATTGATGATTGTAATGCTAAACTTGGATTATTTCCTTTTCACAAATTACTGTACCTACTATAAGAGGACAGACTAATGTTTTTCTGCAACTGATAACCATGTATAGTGATTTATTGAATTACTCAATTTATGGACATAGCTCTTGGACTAGCTCTTACTATAAGGGAGATATGGGGCCAAATATAATAAGGTCTGAATTTTGAAAATGTGTGAGTATAGATACTCACACATTTTTAGAACACACCCTATGTGATAGGGTGCAAGAACATGCAACTTGCATGTTTCTCACACCCCCACAACTCACAATGGCAAAACTCATATCCAGAAGTTTTGCCACTGTGAAAATACAACTTGGCCAATGTAATAGAGTGCAAGTTTTTAACTTGTACACTATTACTGACCTAAAACTCATAAAAAACAGATCTGCTTCAGGCTAGCAAGTATAACCTGAGTAGATACAAGTTATAAAGAAGTCTCCACAGATCAGTGAGATCCGTAAAGGTTTCTGTTACAAAAAAAATGTGTTTCCCACATAAAGTACATCCAGCACCGGAATTTTCTGAGCCGGTCCTAGTTGTGAAAATACATGTAGGTTCGCCTGTATTTTCAACAACCACACTGGGATCAGTGAGCCAGTCCTGGTTGTGAAAATAGGGGAGCAAAATGAATAGGGGTCACCTGTATTTTCCACAACCAGCCCCGGAATCTTTCTAGCGGGGGTGTAATGCCACAGCTGGGAACCCTTTCACCGGATCCTCCAGCCAAAGCATTAAAAATAAAATAAAAAAACTGCATAGTGTATCCTATGATGGAAACAGCAATGCTAATACAGCTGAACCTTGCGGGAAAGGGTCCCTCGGCTGTGGCATTACACCTGCGGTGCTGATTGTGGAAAATATAGGGGAACCCTACTCATGTTGTTCTTCATATTTCCATGTAGGACAACATGAGCCGAGTGCTGGTTGATGAAAATACAGGGGAATCCTAAATTGTTTCCCTTGTATGTTCACAACCAGGACCAGCTCAGAAAAGCCCGGTGCTGGTTGTGCTTTTAGGGGGGACCCCACATCATTTTTTTTTTTTCATTTTTTTTTTTAAACAGAAGCCATCACAGATCTCACTGATCTGTGAAAATTTCTGTATAACTCAGACCTTGTAATGAAAGTTGCATTACAAGGTCCAAGTTTTCATACGAGAATACTCACATTGACTCGCACAATGTAATAGCCTCAAACTCACAAGTTTGCAGGCTATTACATTTGCTGAGTTTAAATGTGCAAGAAGGTACGAGTTTGTCCCACAGAAAAAACTCAGAGCTTATTTAATTTACCCCATTTTCTAAAGGCCTGATGCAGAGATTTACGCAATGCCGATATTTAAGATGAGAGGTTTTTTTTATGTAATTTTTCATACAATTGATTTTGCAACCCATCCATCCCTCAGTATTATGTGAGATATTCACATACATTTTTAGTATATTTGAGTGTAAGTTCAATTTGCAGTTTGTTATATGTACTGAATTAATGTGTTCATCTATATTTATGCTATAAAAATTATAAACAGAGATATCTGACTCATCTTAAATTGTGATTATTAATCATTGGTAGCACTGATTGCTTTCTTTTCTATTTGATCTAAAATTGTAAATTAACAGCATTTACGTCAGCTGGCATCAACCTTAAGTTTGTGTATATTGATTAATAGACAGCAACTGAAGTACTTTTTTCTTCTTTAGGTGCAGGCATAGATATAATTAAAGCATTTAACAAATATAAATATTGTGACTTTGACACCTTCAAGCTGACTCTCACAACACATTCTGAGTGAAACCCCCTTGCCATTTATTGTGAGGATACCAAGCAATGTTAAAAACACAACCAATTTTACCTTGGAGATCCTTAGTACTAATATACAGTAGCACAATTAACCTCTTTTTTAGTTCATACAGCAGAATGGGATTGAAATGCCGGTGGCTGTTTAGCAGATGCCCGACAGGATCAAGATCCTGATGGGCAGGTAAGCACTCTAACCTCCCCTGTTCCACCCCTAACCCTAACCCTCCCTTAGTGGTGCCTAACCCTAACCTCCCCCATTAGTGCCTAACTCTGACCTACCCTCGGGGGGGCTTAACCATAATGCCCCTTACTGCTCCCTGAACCTAACCCTACCGGGGGGGTGTCTGACGCTAATCTCTCCCTGGGAGAGCCTAACCCTGACCCTCCCCTTAGGGGTGCATAACCCTAATCTCCCCCCCAAACCTAAACTTTACCCCAATAGACTCCCTAATCCTAACCCTGCCCCCCTGTGCAGCTAACGCTAAGGGCGCCCCGGATTTACCTTTGTTCGGGATGGTGTCCTCAGCGATCCGGCATCGGGATTATGATAGGCATTGGTATTTTGACACCTATCATAAATCCCTAGCCAGCATACCCAATATAGATTGTTCTGCCAGCAGGAACGTATTTTCAGTGATAAGATCCTCCCCAGTTCTAGGTGATTTACATACAAAAGCAGAAACCAGCAATAAATGGTGAGATCAGATTTCCCAATGTTACACTCATGCAGCCATTGTGTGACATTCCCAGGATTGGCTCCATGGGGATGATTGACAAATATATGTATTCCTCCCTCTGAGTCTGACATCTCCCACCTTCCCTAAGTAAAGGTAATTAGAATAAGTGCTCCACCTTGTCAACTGCAATGCCTTTTTACAGCCACACCTGGAAACTTGCTAGCTGTGAGAAAAAACTCTGCCAAACACAAATAATATTATATTTTTAATTCATAAACCACTTCTCCGGGGTACACTCAGGAAGGGTTTCGAGGTGCCCAGATAACCCTCTCATGGTCATCTAGGAACACTTCTCACACACAAAAGGGGTGCAAAAACATAATCACATAGTGGACATACCTAAGGGGTGAAGAGGGTCAGATCCCCAACCCCCTACAATCCATGAGTGTGACAAAACTTTATCTTCAGCCGAAAGAAGCATCTCTGCACCTCATGTGCACAAATATCAAAATAGAAGAAATGAAGCTGCTGCCCATTCCAAGCAGCAGCAGCTCCGCCTTCTCCCATCTGAAAATGCAGAGCTCTCTGCCTCTCAGAGTCCACTCCTCTCCAAGGCAGCCTATCCGGCAGTGTTGAGACATGTTGTGAAATGGCAAGTTTAGTTAATCACCATGAATGAATTATTTTAAAATGATTTAAGATTCCTTGACCCCACCACTTACTAATCCAGACATTTCAATGACCTTCCTAAGTCTGCCATGTACAGGAACTAAACCCATTTATGATGGAGTGCTTAAAGTGGTACTAGAGAAGTGGTGGAACTCACTGGCCCCCTTGGTGCTTATTCAATATAGGGATATCAAAAAAGGGGCATGGTCTCGAAAGAATGGGGCATTGTCACACAATAGTATTTCCAATTCAAATTATACCACACAGAATCACAATCTTGATTCACATTATACCACATAGTAGTGTCCCTTATTCATGTATGACACACAGCAGTGCCATTTTTACACAATGCTGACATTTGTACCCCTTATACACAATGCCCACAGTAGTAGTGCCCCTTATACAATGCCTACAGCAGTAGTGCCCCTTACACATAATGCCTACTGTAGTTGTACCCCTTATGCAATGCCCACATAAGGTGGTGCCCCTTAGACAGTGCCCCCAGTAGTGGTAGTGCTCCTTAAGCAGTGTCCACTGTGGTAGTGCCCTTATGCAGACCCCACAGTAGTGGTAGGGCCCTTATGCAGAGCTCTCAGTAGTGGTGCCCCTTATGAAGTGCCCCCAGTAGTGGTAGTGCCCCTTATGCAGTGCCTACAATGGCAGTGCCCCTTATGCAGAGCCCACAGTAGTGGTAGTGCCCCCCTTATGAAGTGCCCCCAGGAGTAGTGCCCCTATGCAATGTCCCATTAGTAATCCCCCTGTAATTGTGCCCCCAATAGTAGTGCCCCTTATGCAGTGCCCTCAGCTGTGGTGCCCTTTATGCAGTGCCCCCAGTAGTGGTAGTGCCCTTTATGCAGAACCCCAAATAGTGGTAGTGCCCCCAGTAGTGGTAGTGCCCCATATGCAGTGCCCACAGTGGTAGTGCTCCTTATGCAGAGCCCACAGTAGTGGTGTCCCTTATGCAGAGCCCCCCTGAGTAATGCCCCCAATAGTAATACCTACAGTAGTAGTTCCCCCTGAGTAATGTCCCCAGTAGTAGTGCCCTCTGAGTAATGCCCCCTGTAGTAGTGCTCCCTGAATAATGCCCCCAATAGTAATGTCCCCTGAGTAATTTCCCCAATAGTAATGTCCCCTGAGTAATGCCCACAGTAGTTGTGCCACCAGTAGTAATGCCTCCTATAGGGAAGCCACTTAAACAAAAAAAACACCTAATACTTACCTTAAGTTCCACTCCTGCATCTGCTGCCATCTGGTCTGCCTGGCTGTTCCTCTGAACTATGGGAGAGACGTCATGACATCTCTCCCATAGTGCAATGCGGGAACCGTAGCTCAGCAGCGAGCTCCAGCCACTGGCGCTGTGTTAGGCTCCATTTGCCGGGCGCCCACTTAGATTTTGTTGCCATCGAGGACCCCGCAAATGGAGCCTCCCTGCAACGCCAGGCTGATGTGGATCGGAGGAAGCGGAACTTGTTCCGTCACCAAATAGAAGTGACGGAAGGCAGTTCTGCACCGTTCTGGCCCACTTTAACCCTTGGAGTTACTGTAATCACTCTCCAACTTAATGACCTTTCCAGCTACAATGGCTTATTAGTCTGATCTCTTGTGATACAGAAAGTTTTTTAAATGGTAACATTGTGAATCGTTTAGTTTTTCAAACTTGGTTGCAACAGTGAAATATTATCTGGGTAGTACCGTAGTATGGATTTTATGCTACTCTGTTAGACAACTTGCAAATACAGAATGTGACTTGGAATTTAGTTGTTAGTATGTGTGGTCTGTATGCCGATAGGGTATCCCCAACCCCCCTACCATCTGCTGTACCCCTGCTTTTTTCTTTCCTCTTACTTTCAATAATGAATATATCGCAAAGTACTCTTATCGCTTATTACAGCATATAATGATTCAGTTACATTTTTAAATTATGATATCCTTCTATACTTTCTCTGTTTGGATGTTTTCCATGATTTTGACATAATTATTTGTCTTCTTGCATGTTTATTATGGCACTGTTTTCAAAATCAAGCATATGGCAAGCCCCCATTAAGTATCTTGCTACATTACTTGGCTGAAAACATTCTTACCAAATAAAAACATTAACATGTATCTAGATAAGATACAGCTGAAAAATATATCCATTTATGAAGAGTAAACAATCCACTCCTAAATTATCCAATCTTACGGTCATCTGATTAAACTAACTTCTATCACTTTGCTTAAGTATCTAAACACACTGTGAGGCTAAGTTATGACCTACCTTCAGAAAGCCAATACAAAAATACATTTACATTACTAAATAAACAGTTTGGTGATTCTCATAAGACACGTACTAATCCACTAATTAGCTAGCTAGCATTTATTTCCAAATAATTTAACTTTGATGATAATTTACTTTGCATTAGAATTTCAGTAGCAATCAAACAGTAAATATATTTTTTATAAAGGTTAGGGAAATTCAGGTTACATAGAAAAGTTGCACTTTTTCTTGAAATCACAGAAGAGATACCAGCCAAACACAAAATAAACCATAGCAAACTTCATTATTTAAATATACAAACAAACACTAAATGTAACAACGGAAGCTTAAAAACAATACAAGACTAGAGCTGCATCTTCGAAACTACCCATGACAGATGCACATAAAGGAAAATATTGATGACATGTCATATGAGCTCCTGATCACCCAAAGCTATTGTGAGCGGTCAGGATGATGGTCGCGATGGTCAAGACCATCAAGACCATCGGGGCTTGCGACAAGACTCTTGTGGTAGGGTCTCGTGGCTGCAAGTCCCAGAGAGCTTCTGGCTCTAATAGAGCCGGAAGCCCTTGGCTGCCCACAAACGGCAGACGTTCACTTGCGAACTCCTCCGTTTGTGAAGCCACCCCCCCACCCCTCCTACAAAACGGGGTGAGCTGTCGATGAACATCGACAGCCGCCCCTTTTGTAGTGAGCCACGGAGTGAAAGAGTTTCTCTGTCGCTCTGGGGCTTGCGCGCGTGCAGCGCGGCCGCCGTGCGTGTACAGAACCCACCATCGACCCGCTGGCAAGCGCTCGCAAGCGGGTCTGAATCAGGCCCTAAGGCCCTTATTTACTACATTCCACATTTAAAATGTGGTTGTAGTGTGATATTTCTGATAAAATTCACGTTGCGAATATAGGAAAAATCACATGGATGTACTAACATCCGCATGCAGGGACAGAGCTTGCGATAAAGCTCTGTCCCTGCAAATTCTGTCTGCACACTTCTCACTGTATTTTTCATAAAAAATACAGGGAGAATGTGTCTACGCATGCGCCGCCACTGTATACCACAACTCCCCCTAGCAACCTCCCCTCCCCCCACCCTGCGACCCCCTCATAAGCTGGTCTCCCAGGTCCTGCACTGTGATCCTGGTCAGCTGCTCTAGCAGCTGACCAGGGTCACAATGGAGGAGCCTTGAGACAAGTGAACCAGAGCCCCAGAGGACATCACCTTTGCACCAATCACCGGTCCCTGGATGCCTGTAAGTAGGTTTTTTTTTTTACTTTATTTTTCTTTACAGTAATCAGCTTGTGTTCTATTTAGACCACCACATGATCACAGGGAGCTGGCTCCTGGCTCTGCTCTGCCTGTTAGAGCAGAGCAGGAGTCAGGAAACCAAATGAAATCCTGGATAACACCATTTCTATTATTATTATTATCCTTATTTATATGGCGCCACAAGGGTTGCGGAGCGCCTCACAAAGTACACAAATGAGAAAACTCGTAAAACAGCGAATTACAGTACAAAACAATACAGAAGAAAAACATAGTTTATAAACATTGCTGCAGCGATCATAACATTCAAAAAAGCAGCAGGGCGTCAGCAACCAAGTGTTAAGTGCCCTTGTAGAGAGTTTTGAATAGATGATCGGAAAAACACATAAGGGCAGAGGGCCCTGTTCGTGAGAGCGTACATTCTATTTCTAGGTGGCGTTATTATCACAAGGCTTCCCCTGGTATTTTTTCACAATATGGTTTTAGTAAATCTGGACAGACAACATTTCCCATTACAATTATGGAAAATGTGATCTGCTTACTAAAGAAATTTGATAATTAGTGTTTGGAGTAGAATTGTGTGAATTCTACTCCAATTGTCCTTTAGTAAATTCATGTGATACTAAAATATAAAAATAATTTTAATAAATATGCCCCATATAGACCTAGGGGCAAATTTATTAAATGGTACTTTTTGAAAATCACAGATTTCATCTTTATTCTAGTGGTTTTCCATCAGCTGTATTTGATAAAGCCAAAACTGCTGACAAACCACCTGAAAACTAGCAGTTTAGAAGATGCCACAAAACAAATTGCAGTCCCAATTTGTTTAAATGTAAAGAATAGGAACTACCAAATTTATGAAGTGGCCGTTATCAAACTGCCAATAAACTGCTGAAAAAATGTAGGTAGTTGTGTCAGGAAAGACAGCTCAAAAAGCATGCCATCTGACCAATAAGAAGATGAGAAAGCTCAATACACTTAGAGTAAAGGCAATCATGTATTCATTAAGATAGCATCTACCATTAATAAATATCTTATAGGGAAATATTATTTTCTTAATATAATAGGGGCAAAATTAATCCTTAAATTTTTTAAGAGTGCAATATAATTTGTTAATTATTATACTAAAGGGTACCAATCTCAATTAGATTTTTTTTTTGATTGGGAAAACAAGCTGAGCCAGATTGTATCTATTATGTACAAATACAGTAGTATCTATTATGTTAAAGACACTCTTTCTAACACCCTTCTTACTGATGATAATGCCATCTCTGATCTGTTCAGGAGGTATTACAAGGATCTCTATACGGCTAATCCTGTGTATCCTCATATTCAGGATCTCCTGTTCTCTGAGGTTTGGCTCCCCATGTTGAAGCAGACTCAGAGGAACTTCTTGTCTACAGACAGGACTTCTGGCGTTTTCACCAGCAAAATAATATTTCACCCACTCTTTTACAATTGTACCAATTAAACCATAAGTATACCCCCCTTAAACCTCTGTAAACCCAACAACGCACCTCAGTTGGTGGCATCTTATTGCCCAATTACGCTTCTCAATTTTGATTTTAAAATAATGTCTTACATTATGGCTGTAAGGCTTCAAATGTTCCTTCTTTTGCTGTAGGTGGGACACCAAGGTAGGCTTCATGAGAGGTCACCATTCTGTAAAGGGTGTTCAGGCAGCTAATGCTGCCACAGTTATTTCTGCTCAAACTCATTCTACTGATAATATGTTCCTTATTCTTGATGCTGGTAAAGCATTTGTTACTCTACTATGGTCTATGGCATGCCAGTAATTCAGATCTTTCACCACTAATTAAATGTTTTATTCTATTCATGCACCTCTTTATTACTTAGGGGATTTCAAGATGATAGCATAACTATGTACAAGGATACAGACCAGGGATTCCCCTTTTTCCCATTTTTTATTTAATGTATCCTTAGAACCCCTTTTGTGTATCCTTTATCCAACTCCAGCCTTCCAGGATATTCGAGTGGGTAACCGCAAAATTAAAGTGACTGTCTTTTCATGCAGTACATTTTATATATTTAATCCAGCCCAATCAGCTTTTGAAGTTATGGATATAATTATGTAATATGGAATTATTTCTGGCCTCTCTACTGTATATTCATTGATAAATCCATAGTATTATATTTAAAGCCAAGTTTAACATGTACATTTGTGGAGCAGATATACTCCATTCAAATAGGCTAAGAAATGTATTTCTCATCTTGAAGTTTGAATATCTAATTCTAAACACCCTTCCTTGTCATACCAACTTAATAGTTACCACACTGTAACTACTCTAACTTGGGATATGGAGGTGAACATCATCTGTGCCTGTGTTATCTAGGTTAGGACAATCATATTAAGATGGTCTATTTCTAAAAAAATTACATACATGCTTCAATCTCTACCCCACCTCCTTACATAGACTGATACTAAATTAATAAACACTGTATTTTGCTAATTTATTTGGAATGATAACCTCCCGTACTATATATTTGGCTGTATATTGGGCACATTAAGCTACCACAGCCTAAAACTAACAGTGGAATCACTTTTTCAGTGTTACTGTTTACCGTCATGCAGCAATTGTGTGATATCTCCTAGATTGGCTCCATGAGACTGAGTTCTACACAGTGCTCCCCTGGAAGTGGCATTCCTGACAAATATGAACATAGTGTCCTTTTTGTGCACTTCCATGATCAGAAAAATACCTCAGCATCTATGTGAAAACTCTCTTTTCTGGTCCACACCTAGGTATGATTAATTATGATTAATTTTTATAATTAATAATTTTTGTGATCACATTTTCTCATGCACCCCTCTTAACTAGTTATCTAACTTGTGTCAGCTGTTTTCCTAGGTGCTTTGCAACAGGTGTGCTTGGTAACTGTCTCACATTTAAAAGCAAAGTTGCTGTGAGCTTTAAACCTTGATAGCATACCCTGAGTTTAACATTAATGTGATGGCTATGTCCATGTTATAATTCTGAGCAATAGAGTAGGGACTTGCAGTAAAGTGGGGTCCCGTGACGATGGGCTGCAAGCTTAAATGCATTGATCAATTCATGAACCAAAACCCCACTGTTTATTATGTTTATTATTATTGTTATTAGTTATTATGGTGAGTGCAGAGCCCCTGTGATTTATATTTAAACAATGTGGTCACATACCAAGTTGCACCCCAGAACTAGGAATGGTGAGTGCTGTGGATTAGTGCTTTTTGTTTATTATGATTAATTTTTATAATTAATCATTTTTGTGATCACATTTTTTCATGCACCCCTCTTAACTAGTTATCTAACTTGTGTCAGCTGTTTTCCTAGGTGCTTTGCAACAGGTGTGCTTGGTAACTGTCTCACATTTAAAAGCAAAGTTGCTGTGAGCTTTAAACCTTGATAGCCATCACATTAGTGTTAAACTCAGGGTATGCTACTGTATGTCCATGTTATAAATCTGAGCAATAGAGAAGGGACTTGCAGTAAAGTGGGATCCCGTGACGATGGGCTGCAAGCTTAAATGCATTGATCAATTCATGAACCAAAACCCCACTGTTTATTATGTTTATTATTATTGTTATTAGTAATTATGGTGAGTGTAGAGCCCCTGTGATTTCTATTTAAACAATGTGGTCACATACCATGTTGCACCCCAGAACTAGGAATGGTGAGTGCCATGGATTAGTGCTTTTTGTATATATATATATATATATATCAAATCCAAATGGCAGCACTCAGTAACAAATACAATTAACAGCAGGTAAATCTCTCCAGCAGTGATATATTTGCAGTATCAGTGCAAGTATAAAAATGGTGCTGAGTGCCTAAATCCAAGTGTGAGTCAATCCTGCTATTGACCACACTAAACATGTGATGCCCAAGAGATGGCACTCCAAAAAAAACAAAAAATAGTCAGCCTGGTGCCTTCCGTGTTTAGGACCCAAAATGTATGAGATTCAGAGGTATTAGTTACATACAATTGCAAATATATGAATAAGATCCAGGCCATCATCAAGGCTCCTATTCTTTACACTTCACTATCACCTTTTTTCCCCTTTTCATGTGATGCCCTGGGATGGTCCTTGGCTGGAATTTTTTGGGGTACCTTGCTTCTCGGATGTGAATCACTTAATGTTAGGGACTTCATTATAAAGGAGCCTTGATGATGGCCTGGCACTTATTCATATATTTGCAAATGTATGTAACTAATACCTCTGAATCTCTATTATCATGTAGGATTTAAGTATTTTTTGTTGATATTGCTGCAGTGAGCTGGAGGGAATCTTTTGTTTTTCTTTTTTTTTCTGTGGTTCAGTGTATACAAAACATAAATGAATTTCATTTCAGTACACAAACTTTGCTTGAACCACAAAATGATTGAAAATATTGTATAAAATTACCTGCAGGCTGTGCGTGTATATTATACATAAATGCATTCTGTGCATATATTTGGGTCCCATTCCCAAGATATTTCATTATGATATGCAAATATTCCAAAATACGGAATATTCCATTATCCAAAATATAACTGGTCCCAAGCATTTTGGATAAGGGAGACTCAACCTGTATCCAATTTAATAAACACATACATTTGCTTTTAAATCATCAAAAATATTGTCATAAAAAATAAATAGACAGCGAATAAATAATTCAGTAAATAAAAAAAAATTTTAAATGACACACACTATGGATTTCAATAGTTAAATCAAACCTATTACTCTTTTATTGTCTCATCCAAGGAGATGGTTACTTTGTATCCCTCGAATAGAGATACACAATTATCCAATGCATTTGTTGTCATAAAGTGTCCAAGTCCACAGAATCTAATAAATGGACCATGTAAGTGATGGGGGGATGCCCCAGATTATCCCAACTACATCAGTCCGTCAGCTAGACAGGGGTCAAGTTGTTACCTAGCAGCTCCCGGCCAAGTACGGTAAATATTACTACTACATGAGATTTCTATTAGAAAAATAAATTATTGCCTATATACAGTACAGTATGGTGGAAGTCCTCCTCTAGACTGCTACTAAGGTGCAAATTCCATTTTTTTAGATTCTGTGGACTTGGACTCTTTATGACAACAAATACATTGGATAAATGTGTATCTCTATTTGAGTGATACAAAGTAACCATCTCCTTGAATGAGACAATATAGGAGTAGGTCTGATTTACCTATTGAGATCCATAGTGTGTGTCATTTTAAATTGTTTTTCATTTCCTGAATTATTTATTTGCTATTTAAATTTGATGACAATATTTTTGTTGATTTATATGTTTATTAAATTGAATATATATTATATTTTACTCTTCTTATACTATTATTGTTAATTTTTGCTACCAGCGTGGCAAGGGTTAAGGGTGGTTCACTTGCAGAGGGTATGAACTGTTTGCACCTGTTTCTTTAAAGTATGTACACATACTAATGCCTTTATCACCATCTAATTGTAGATATAAGTACCCAATATTAGTTTTATTTTCTATTTTATTTATTTTTATTTTGCTGTACAATGTTTCTGAAGAAAAAAAATTTCCTTCAAACTGAAACATTTTATGATCTAGTACAAACTTAATGCTATTCACTAAAAATCATTTAATTTCAAAAGTCATTCTCAGAGACATCTCTCAAAACTCTTTCTACTGCTTTCAAACCTTTTGTATGTGGAATGGAAGAGTACGATGCTTGTATGTCGATGGTCACCCAGTTTGAGGATGGGCTCCAATTCAAATCTTTAATTTCTGTTATAAGGTTAGTTGATTCTTTATATAATAGCATATTTTTTAACATAGGGCTGGCATTTTAAGTCTATATATTGCCACAAGTTTGCTGTCAAGGAATTTACCCTTGATATAATAGGTCTACCTGGGGGACAGTCTGTTTTTATTTAACTTGGGTATATGATAAAAATAAGGATTCAACGATATTATACTTATAGATATTAAAATTCCTCACTATAGTTAACTCCATCATTTTAGCCTTATTCAATAAACAAAATATACATATTTCCAGCTCTCATCTTCTTTTCCTAGCCAGCTCTCTGCCTTATTCCTTTCACTCTCTGAAACATTTTCCCATTCCTCTATTTGCGCTTTCCCATCCCATTACTAATACTTATCTTTCTCTGCCCCCTGTATTCTTCTCTCTTGGTGCATGCATGCATATCATACCTAATGTGAACAGCATGCACAGTGGCAGCTGGGGTGCTCGCCATGCTGTGCATGTAATCTTGATGTGTACATGCCACAGCAATTATTAGGTCATCACGCAAATGTGTTGTGATGTCCTAATTTAGATCAAGCTCCAAATTTATTATACATATAGAAATAATGAATGGGTCACCTCAGTTGATCCCTCCATTCTGTCAGGCCTCAACCCCTCTCTGCTGTTCTGATACACCCTCACATACACACACACACACCTGCTTCAAAACTCACTTTGTTCCCTCCTCTTCTAAGTGTGTTCCATCTCTCTTGCATTAGGATCCATTGGAGAGCATGCCCAGCAGGGGCTCTCTTTAGAGAGAAGGGGGCCCGTGTGCATTCCCTGTCCAGGGTCCCCTCATCTCTTCCCAGCAGATGGCATCTGACTGATGTGGCTGGCCGGCCACAGGAGCATTAGTAGACTCTGGGTACTAGAGTGTGCCCGGAGTCTACTGCGGATTCGCAAAATGCCAGAAAAATGGCCACGGCAGGTATTTTTCTGGCTTTTTGTACAGGGACCTCAGAAAGGTAAGTTTTAAATAATATGGGTGCAGGGTGTGTGGTGCAGGCCACCCCTTGGCCCGTGGGCCCATGTGCAATGCACACCCTGCACCCACTATAGATACGCCCCTAATGCCCAGGCTTCCACTGCATGTGCATTGAGGAGATGGGACAGACCTTATATAAACTAGTTAAGCAGAACAGGTTCCAATAGTGTATGAGATTCAGAGGTGCAGTTTAAGTTTTTTTTTTTTTTATCATTGTTAAAGAGCAGTTTAATAGAAAACATTCTCTAGTAGGAACTATACACTCTAACCAGTGGCATAGCCATACCTTTGTGGGCCCCATATAAACATTTTGAAGGGGCCCTACCTCTTTCTAAAGAGACACTTCTCTCCTCAGCAGTTATCCATGTTATGCCTTATAGTAGGACCATAGTTCACAATTTTACTATACAGTGCACCCAGTTCATATTATGTCATATTATAGTGCCCCGAGTTAACAATATGCCAGATTGTACTGCCACCATTACAAATGACACACATTGTCCCCAGTTCACATTATACCACACAGTGTTTAGCGGGCATTTCCCGGAACCTTGTAGACAACTTTATGATCTGGCTCCAGTCAGGCCACAGAGGTTGGCCCCATAAGCCTTTGGTCCCTTCACCAATGGCCCTCCTTGAACCCACTATAACTATGTCCATGGCTATAACAGTTATAAATTACTAAGTAACATACTTACTGTTTTGACATGAGATATTTTGTAAATGTTCCATGTTTCAGCCTCTCAGAATAATGTCAGCTGCAAATTAATGCTTCTGCAGGAAAGATTCAAATTTCACAGTGAATGTTTGTCATTTTACTTCTGTATGATAGGGATCACCTTGTGGTCTCTACCTTGGTGTCATCTCTCCAAAGCTGGCCTCTGGCACTGTCATGTTCCCAATATTCCACCATTAAGTTTTACAACTACATTTTCTAAGCATATTTCAATTGGACATAAAAGGGGTCATAAACACAATTATAGAGTAACAAATACGAACATATAAAATGAGATGGCAGGAAGGACCTAACACAAAATTTACTAGGCATATCGGCCTATTCTTTTCACATAGCCTTACCTTGAATGTTGCTGTGCATAACAAACATACAAATTACATACTGTACTTTTTTTCCTGTAGCGTTCATGAGTTAAGGAGATACTTGCTTTTTCCTTTCGCTTTTTATACAACACATGCAATATTAATTCATCACCATTAAAAATGTTACTGAGCAGACCTTGTAAAAAGTCTAGAAGACTGAGTCATTGTGAAAGCTACATGCTGCTTATACCATGTTATTTACAAAACATGTTATAATCTCAGTGAATTTTAGCTAATCTGAGTAAATTGCTGCAATTTTTCAGTCAGTCAGTAGCCTACATTGTAATATGGCAAGTTGCATGTTAACATTCATTCTTGGTTTTATTTGAGAACAAAAGAAGAGTAAAAAGATTGATTAAACTACATTCTTTATAGTGGAGCTACAGTAATTTTCAAATTAAACTTACTTTTCTGCTTCAGCTGTGTTCTCATACACTTTTTATCAAGCCCTGTCAAATAGCCCGTCTCAGCGTGGCAGGTCCCAGTCAACTCGGTCGCGCCAAGCACCTTTCTTGCTCAAAATGTGCATCTTATTCACAGAAATAAAACAACTGGGAGCAACAAAGCTACTTTGCTGGATTGTAGTGATCAATTCGATGTGCAACCAAGTCTGAATCTTTTTCTCACGCCAAAATCTGTTGTGTGTTTCATCTGCGACTTTGTACGTGCTTAAAACGTATACCTGTGCACATAAGTTCACAGCCCAGACACTCTAGTACACTTTAAATGGTGGTTTGCTGAATCTTTGATGCAAATAAGATGCAATATTTAAAGAGTAAAATGGTACAGTATACTACACCACCCAGAGAGTCTCACTCACAACGGACTTGTTATACCATATGGCGTATCATCGCTAGGTGTAGGATGACACATCTGTATAATATACATTTTCCTCTCTAGTGTCTAAGTAGGAGAGTTGCCTAGTATGCATTTACTAACCCTATTATTGGTACAGGTTGAGTCTCCCATATCCAAAATGCTTGGGACCAGGGGTATTTTGGATAAAGGAATATTCCGTATTTTGGAATATTTGCATACCATAATGAAATATCTTGTGAAAGGGACCCAAATATACACACAGATTGCATTGATGTGTTATATACACCTTATACACATAGCCTGCATGTAATTGTATACAATATTTTCATTAATTTTGTGGCTCAAGCAAAGTTTGTGTGCAGAAATGAAATTAATTTATGTTCCATATACACCTTATACACACAGCCTGAAGGTAATTGTATACAATAGATTTAATAATTTGTGCCTTAGACAAAGTTTGTGTACATTGATCCATCAAAAATCAAAGGTTTCATTATCTCAGTTATGCCAAAATAATTCCGTATTTCAGAATATTCCATATTTCGGAATATTTGGATATGGGAGACTTAACCTGTATTGCTTTAATCTGTGCTGTTATTGGGCTGCTCTAATCTGTGCCATGTACATGAAAAAAGGGAAAGTTGATCTTTTAATATGTTTTTCATCTGTTCTTACAAAGTAGGAATAAACGCCAGGACAAGGTAGTGTACAATAGCCCATAAACACTTTAACATGTTATATGTCAACTATTGAAACTGGTGCTGTTACTCTACCTCTAAACAAGATTAAGTACTGGACCCAGTTGGCATCAACTGATGTGAAGGGCCACTACACTATTTATGTGTCCTTCATAACAGCTTCAGTGCCAGAATACTTGATAGGTGTGGTACAAAACATTAAAAAGGGAGCAAATCAGAATAAAGTGAATATTGCACCTGTGAGTCTGATTTGTATCATTTGTATCATACGACCGAATTTGGAGGGAGGTGAGTCTGACATATATAGCGTAAAAAAATTATTTGATAATGTGGTATCAGCATGGCTTAAAAACACTGGTCATGCCCAATAAATATGATTTATTATGTGTTAAGAAGGAGGTAAGTTGTAAATGTAATTTAATTAATTCTGTGCATTACAGTATTGTACATAAGAGGACAAGGGGGAATTAATTGTGTAGAATACAAAAGTTGGTGGTATAACACAAGGATTAGTATTAGACCATAACCTTTTTAATCTCTTTATTAATAACATTGTAAATATTCTAGAAAGCAGTGTTTCTATGTTTCTGTAACAGTTTGTACATAGTAATATTATGTTTTCTCTTACCCCTATGAATGGTGCTACAGAACATTTCCGATGCCATATAACAGTGGTTCCCAAACTTTCTTGAGTCACTGAATCTTATATTATCAGCATTTTTTTCACGGCACTCCTAGGCCAAGAGTTTTTTATTGAGAAATTCAGAAAATGTATTCAATTAAGTAACTTGTGCTTACCTGTCATCCATGTTCAGTTATGTGGTGGAGGATAGGGCTGCGCTTCTGCTGTCCACATATTTTAAGATTGTCAGCCACCAGTATGGGTTTTGCCTATCACATTGACCATAAATAATTTGATTTGGCACTGGACCACCTACCCTTGACACCTCTGCAAGTGCCCCGTGGCAGCACAATGAAATGATCCTCCAGGTATATAATCATATGCAGATATATGAGTCCAAAATGTTGTGTATCTCCTTCCTGCAGCAGTTATACAGGAGTGTGCAGCTAATGTCTGCGGATATCCAGCTACAAAGGCCTACCAATGTTTTACACCCAGCATAGTTCACATTACAGACAAGCAATGGAAAATTGGTTTGGTTGGAATATTTGACTCATTTAGAGAGTGCTCAGCATCCTCATTGCATTATCATTGCTGGCATTTCAATATTTTTTTGCCGTATCATCACTACAGACACTCCTGGCCATGTTATCACGGTGGACTGGAATGCTGGAATTTCTAACTAATAATTTCACAATATTAAATATTTTCACATATCTAGTTATTCATTTTCAGTATTATTTAGAACATTATAGGTTAATCCATTGTATCTAGCAAATAATATTTTCATTAGTGTGTCCTGTTTTTGATTTAAAGTTAAGTTGAGCTCAACAGATCTGATCCATGTGTACTTGTTAGAAAATGAGCATAGTACAATTCTCCACATGTAGTTTAAATAAGAACAAATGAATGACCAAAATATTCTTTAAATAAAGGAAAAATATTTTATTTTCTTAACTAAAATGTACATTATAATAGACAGAGCAACAAGTAACAATTCACATATTTATAGCACAACACAGATAAAAAGATATCTTTCTCCTTGGCCAAAAATAAAATCAATATTCTTATACAACAAATATATACTCCGCTGGATCCTATGGTGATGACAAAGCAACAAAAATAAGCAAACACTATCTATAAGTTCTTGCCACCATGATTTTATTGGTAATACTTAGAGTTTATCTTAGAACAGGTGGATAAGAAAAGCCAGCTAACAAGTATGTACATTTTAATGACAAAATTATTCTGGCATGTTAACCTTCAGATATCCTAGGATGATAGAAGCAATTACAATACACATACCTGATGGGTTACAATTTACATCCCATGTGTACTAAGTAGTGGTGTTCTAGAAGACTGAAGCAGTTACGGAAATTAACAGACAGCATTGTGTCTTTTACATTTACAAGAAGATGTCTAATGGAATAGCACCACTTAGTGACCTGTAGTCTAGTATATGTCTTCCGCAATACAAACAGCAATAAATGAGGATAGATCTGTTTAAACAGATCATGATAAGTTAGCATACACCTTTTATGTGCATCTCTATATATTCTACAGCACGACCTAGAGTACTGCAGGGATTGTGAGGTAATCCAAAATAGACTGGGATTATACAAACATAGAATAATCAATGAGAACTGTACAATTAAACATGTACTTGAATTGATGAAAATAGCTGATATTCCATGCTCATATTTATTTACAACTAATTGACCAGCACAGACCATTCGAGTTTCTAGCATCTGACACAATTCAGTCTGTGATTGTTGCACTTTGCAGATTGAGCTGGACATCAGATCTCATTCACTACCTTGAAGCATGAGATGTTTACAGCTAGGGCCCATTCACCAGTAGAAGTTTCTTTCCAGTATAGTCCTTGTTATGGCTAAATTCCACTGTCCCCTTTTCAGTAGTCACAAATCCATGATAAATTCCGTATAACACTGTAGTCAATAACAGCAGCACCAATTATTATATTAATCCCTTTAATAAAATACTTGACTATTTTTTTTAATTTATGATTGGTCATTTTATATCATAATATATTTTCAAAATATCAGAAATATATATTTCAATATACAATCAGTCATGTAGCTCATGCTGTTGGTTTTGGTATAAACCATTATATTTTACATTTTATTATGAATAAAAATTATCACAGCTAAAATGATAAGAGAATGGAAATCAGGGATAATTCAACAATCTCAAGAATATTTTAGAAATGTTGAGCCTTTTCTATTTTATGTCTATTTTCTTCCTATCACCAGCCCAAAACATCATATCTTTTGTTGCAATAAACAAGATGACCTAAACACTGATGTCATTTTTCCCAAGACCAAAAGTAATAGCATTTACTGTGGTGGTGGTGGTGGTGGTGGTGGGCAGGCTTCCTATTCCAAATGTAAAGAATGTAAATTATTTCCACATTCCAATGTCAGATCCACAGTACAACACCCAGTGAAGCTATAAGATTCTGAAGCTCATAGGTCATGCTGCTGGCTAGAAGGAAGATATTCCCATCCAACCATGAATTTCTCATATGACCAGGGGGTAAAAAAGCACTGTGCTGGAATTTGCTATTTTTTAATCAAGTTCCAGAGTCAAAGTTGAGGTAATTAAATCTGATCAGAAAAAACACAGCTGAACATAATAATGACTGCTTGTTTCCTATATTGTTTCTTCCAAACACATAGTGAAAATGACTTCAGTGTTTAGTGGATTTCACAGAAAGCAATTTTGTATTACTAGAATATAACTTAAAGTTCAAAATACAGTAAATCAGGTAACCTTGTGCACTGAAGCTGCTGTTGAAACCCCATATAATGTACATACTAGCCAGAGTGGATGATACATATAATTTCACAACAGCTAGAGTACTAAAAGTTTGCCAATTAAACACTATTTTGTGTATGTGTGCATATATATATATATATATATATATATATATATATGCGCACACACACAATATGTAATAATTGCTGCTGTAGGTGACAATGGTTAATGAAGATTGTATCTAGTTAAATATACTTGATTTAATTCAATTTAATAGGACAACAACCATACTTAAAGCACATAAAACACAGCAAAATGAAAAATAAAATAATGTAGCCTTGAACTAGTTTTGTACAGGCACAGCTTGAGTGTTTGAAGAAAGATGAATGAAACAACTTAACAATTGGTTAGACAAACCAACACAAACATACATGACAAACAATTTCAATGAAAAAATTTGTATGACATTAACTTGAAAATATGCAAAACTTTAATCCAGATGTTTAAGGCTGGTCCAAAAAATCTTCAGAATTTACACAGCCCTCTTAATTTAACTAAAACACACAATAGACAAGTTTGTATTTCTAGTTCATTGAATTTTTTTTATTTCTTAAAATTTTGCATGTGAAAATGTTGAAGAACCCTGGTGTAAGAAGAAGACCTGCTAGCTTAAAATTGCAAGCCTGGATGGCATTTACCTTTTTTCACATGTATTGTGCCTTCCCAAGCCATTATGAAAGAGATCTGGCCTCTGCTTGCGTGTAACCAGTAATGACAACCTCTTTGCAGTTATCTGTGTGCAAACAACCAGAGACATTTCGGTACTCTATTACAAGATTTTACCACAGTATAAAACAAAGAAAAATCATCTAGAAAATTACCAACTGAAATAAGAAAGAAAAAGAAAAATCCTACTGGCAGGAAAACTGATTAGCGAATGATACGATGCCAAGCTTATGTCCAGAGCCATTCGGTAGCTCCAGCAATCTGCAATATTGCGCTGATATGATGTGTAGACGGAATGGTCCATGCAAATGGTCTGATCTTTTACACTGCGAACTCTAAAGACAGGATCCCAGACATCTTCAGAATGGATCAGAAACTCACAAGAAATGAACGTTCAATGAAGTGTTGGTTATCATTTGGAAGCACATTGGTATAGCTGTATTTCCCTGAAAATATATGTAATTATTAAATATACTGGCCTAACGATCCATACTTTATCCACTTTATTGCTACAGAGAAAGTGGAAGGTCAATGGATATACATAAACTTCATAGGACAACTTTAAATGCATGATAGCAAATTATCTGCTGATAAAATGGTGTTACCTAGCCTTTCCAGATGAGAAAATGCAATACTGTATTTATGCTGTCTGTGATGGTTCCTAGAGTTAATGCTACGTTTAATTATTTCCATTATGTGGTAAATAGTACTTGAGGAGATTTTATTTGTCATATTGATGTTGTCTGTTTTACAGGATAGATGGAATGGGAGATCGCGACCGTCTTAGAGGACAAGGTGAGCTGTAGGGAGATGTTACAGGAGACAGTCTCAAGGCATTGCCAGTCAAGCCAGCTATGTTGTTTAAGCTTCGGGATTTCTCATATCCTTTTACGAAAAATTGCACAGACATCAGTTGAATTCAGCCAGAAAAAGACAGAGACAAACAGTAAAATGAAATGCAATCAATTATGAGTCCATCAAAAGATTTATGTCGACAGTAATGAGGAGCTGAGACAATTTATAGGTCAATCTCACCCTTTATCACATCAATGCATTTATTCAATTGAAAAAATACTGTAAAAATTACATTTAAGATCTAGAAGCAATTATAATATTATTTGCAGGGTTTCAATCTGCTATAAAATTGTGTCAGCTAAAACAACATGGCATGTTAAACCGTATGATCAAAAAAAGCTTAGTAAAAAACACAAAGTAAAATGTGAAATGTTTGCTACCTTTTAAAGATATCAAAAATGATATTACTATATAGGATTTTGATGCAGATGGATAAAATTACCAGACCCTGCATTCATAAGTTATTAATTCCAAACAAGACATTTTGCACAGCTAATATAAGCAACCATGCATTTGAAAAGAGCATCATAATGAGTTTACCATTCTCTAGGGCCTGATATTCAGGATTTCAGGAATACCAAAATGAATGTTAATATTCATGTAATTTTTCTAAGTCCATATTTTTTGTTTTTAATTTTCCATATTAATACAAATATACAAAACTCATATTGTAAACAGTTTATTTTAGAAAAAATATTTTAACTCTTTAATTTGCCCTACAATGTAATTTAGTTTTTAAAATAATTTCCTGTAATGTAACTCCACAATGCTGTGATTATGTATGTAAAATATTGTCATAAAATAGCTACTGTCTTGTTTCATATTATTTTAATTCCATGTCTTTCCCATTTCAGAAAGCTGGGATGTCATGCACATAGTGTGTTCATGAGGTATCTTCTCCTGTTCCTGATAAGTACTATAACATTTTCATAACAACACCTCCCCAGTAGGTTGCTTTGACTTGCCACAGAATGGCTAGTTTACACTGGTGTCTATATTATTTTCAGAGGTGCAAGCACTGAACAGGAAAATTGTAGTAAGTTTAGCAAAAAAAAAAACCACAATGTATACTGAAAAATTGTATCAGAATTTTTTTTTCAAACAAAGGATTTTGTAGTATTTTATTTGACTCCACACAACATGTCAATCTGTAAGAGCTTAAAATATTTTTTTTTCCAGGAAAAAATAAATATTTCTGCACTTTAATCTTGATGAAGGTACAGTTTTTAATTGAAATATTTTTCTATTTTACTTTCTCTCTTTTACTCTACAAAGACTAATATTCTGGAAATAAATAAAATACAACTAAGGATGGAGACGTTAATAGTGCTATCTGGTGAAATTTTTTAAGTAATTTAACACATTTAATCTTGTTTTTTAAATAATATTTCGAACAGTATTTCTGATATGTTTCAGGTTTGGCAAAAACCATGTTTCTAGAATACACATGGGCAGACATAAAGCAGGTGAGTGCAATACAGTAGCTGCTTCTAGTCTTCAGTAAAAGAAAATAAACACATACAAAACAGTCCTGCACTGAAATTAGAGATGAACAAACATTTTAGAACTGTTTCACAGAATATTCACCTAATTTAAATTTTAGCTGCAAATTTTTAATGTTTTGATAGCAGAAATTGTTCTCATATGTCCTAACTACTACCTCAACCATACAATATAAGATAGATCCCAACTCTATTCAAAACCTATAATTTCCATGACATAGTAATTTATTTACATTAGTTCATAATATTCAATGGCATTCCATGGAATAGCCAAGCAAAAGTGCAACTCAAAGATTATATTACCGAAATTTCACACTTATGGACTGTTCCATTGCAAAAATTAATTTCCATGAAATTTCACTCATCTCTAAATTAATTTATATTAAAAATTAGGAATATGGAAAATTGCAATGAACAAAATAGACCTGGTTTTAATTGAATCTAACAACCATGGATATAATAATTACTTTTAAAACCAGTTAAGGCCTGATGTTGATTTGGCTCCAAATTGAGCATAATTTATGAAAATAAAAGTTCAAATATAGGGTACCTGCATCTATATGCTGAATTGTGGAGAGAGCATAAATGTTGTTATAATTATTATGGTTACATTATTGTTATGTTGCTCTTCAATATCACTGGTGGAATCTTTAGACACCACTAGATTCCATAACATTTCCCTTAACAGAACAATTATCACTACATGACATAGAGGGACCCAACTGACCGGTGTTGTCCCAAGGAGTTACGCTGACTGTTGGTATCAGACTTTGAGGGACTCACATTACTTTTGGGGGCAATGATACAATGCAGTTCATTGCATTTAGCTGTGAGAACACATGTTGTCTCCCCCCCGATGAGGATTTCTATTATTACTGCATGGGGGCTGGACAGCATCCATTCAGACTCTGGGGTCCCCAGCTGCAGCTGTTGGGGTCCCCACCTCCCGATTTGACCACCCGCAGGCCACTTCGGACCATGGGTGGAACAGCGGGACAGTACTGTTCCGCTGAAATTGGGATTTTGGGGAGGGGTGAGCCCTCGATGGGTGGTGCCCCTGTGCGACCACACTGGTCAAACACCCCTAGAGCTGGCCCTGACTAGGTTATTAGGATTGGTATTTTTGTTGCAAATGATTAGGTAGCAAGTCACAAATTAAATTATGCATTGTGCGAAGCATGGCACTAGTCATTTCAATTGTACCTCTGTATTTTGTATTTTTATCCAGATTGCATGATTTTTCAAGAATTTTGAATCTTAATTTGCTTATAGTGTGCTAAATACTTTGGCTCAGTTTCTATTGCTGCAGCAGAACTTGTATAAAGTTGCAAATGAAGAAACTAGTTTTAAAAAATGGAATGGCTAAGGTACAAAGTCTTTGGCACACAAAATTCAGCAATTTGTAGCTAGGGGTATGTAGACATACCTGTATAAGCTTCAGATTAAACACATACCAGGGCATTCTGGGACATGTAGAGGACTAGAAAAATACTGTTCTAACAAATTTTTTTTTACCCCACATTGACAGTCCCATGTGGGTTTGGGAAGAGCCTTACTGCTTTTAGTATGGGCTGTTTTCTTCAAGGCAGAAACCCCACTTCTATGTCTTGTTGACATTATGACAGAGCGACCCCATGCTGTGAACTCCTTGCTATAGTGACAGCAGCCCTGCTTGTCATAGGTTAGTGCTGAGGGTTCCTGACCTATTTGACCCCCTGATTTTTCTGCCACCGGTTTATGCTATGAGCCTTGGTACTGGCAACATTTTGATGTATGGTAACTTACATAAATTAACTTTGCAAGCTAAGGTTTCAATATTTCCATGAAGTATAACCTAGATCCCAGTGATGTGTGGTGAGGCGAGGCAGAGCCTTTCATTTCATATTTAGGTATACTCCAAAGTTTTGACTATACAATATTAGAAGAAAAATGTAAAGAAAATATTATAAATATCTTTTTTGTAGTCTTATTCTAATTTTTTTTATAGTCAAAACTCTGGAGTAAAAAGTGTATGGCAGGTGAGGCACTGCCTCTCCTGTCTACCTTTTCTGCACATCCCTGATCAAAACACACCAAATTTGCAGCACTGTATTGTATAAAGCCCACATGAACCCTTGGGTTTATATATGTATCTGTAAATGTGGCTCTGATACTAGCCAGTGCCTCCCCAGCCATTTGCCTCACCGCATGCTACTGCTAGATCCTATGTCTAATTATTACAAAGTTGCAAAGTGTGACTGGCAATTACCATTTTCAGCCAATTTCTTTGATCTGCATGAGGCCAGAATTATGCAGTACTCCACCAGATCTTCACAGATTCAATATAATTGGGATATAACTAGTCAATATAAGAAGGTTTTTTAATCTACTTAGTTCATGCTGACTTTGGCCACATGAATCATGAGTGGGACTGGATGTAGACAGAAGACTGCAAAATGCCTACATATTCTAAATTAGGGATGGCCATCAAAGTGTCCTCCGTTGATGCTCACCATTTATGGCCCCATCAGTGTTTTACATTGATGGCAGAAAATCATTGCTGGTGGACTATCAATGGTTTTCACCATTGTTGGCTATTGCACACACAGCAGAGTCAGCAGCTCTGACTGAGCATGATGTGGGACATGGTGGACAGTGCGTGAAAATTGGACAAACACTATTCCAAATCTGTTGAGGATGTAGAGTCTAAATACACTCTGCAACAATAGGAAAAAGTTTATATGTGCATAATAGACTCTTCAAGTCAGTTTTGTAAATGTAGCACTCCTCCCTCTCACAAAATAAAATATACACAAAGGTGAATTTTATTTATAAAACTACAATGCATTATTTACTTAACTGGATTGACTGGAAACACATGATAAGGCATAATGGAAGTTTATAATCTGGTCTAATGATAGCTACAGTGGTGCTTGAAAGTTTGTGAACCCATCAGAATGTTCTATATTTCTGCTGAAATTTGGCCTAAAACTACTTCAGAATTTCACACAAGTCCTAAAAGTAGATAAAAAGAACCAAATCAAACAAATGACATGCTATTTTTTAGAGGCAATGATCCAATATCACATATCTGTGAGTGGCAAAAGTATGTGAACCTTTAGGCTTAGCAGATATTTTGAAGGTGAAATTAGAGTAAGGTTTTTTTAATCTATGGGATGACAATCAGGTGTGAGTGGACAACCTGTCTTTTTAAAGAACAGGGATCTTTCAAAGTCTGATGTTTACAAAACATGTTTGTGGAAGTGTATCATGCCACGAACAAACAAGATTTCTGAGGACCTCAAAAGTAGTGTTGTTGATGCTCATCAGGCTGGAAAAGGTACAAAACCATCTCTAAAGAGTTTGGACTCCACCAATCACCAGTCAGACAGATTGTGTACAAATAGAGGAAATTCCAGACCATTATTACCCTCTCCAGGAGTGGTTGATCAACTAAGACCATGCCAAGAGCAAGGCGTCTAATAGTTCACAAGGTCATAAAGGAACCCAAGGTAACCTCTAAGCAACTGAAGGCCTTTCAAAAGAATATGTCAGGACATATGTCCATGAGCTGCATCTCAAGAGAATGTGGGTCATGCAGCAAAACAATGACCCAAAGCACACAAGTCATTTAACCAAAGAATGGTTAAAAAGGAATAAATTTAAAGTTTTTAAAAAAAGAGCACGTCTAATTTTTTGGTCTCATATGTTTGATTTGGTTCTCTTTAACTACATTTAGGACTTGTGTGAAAATCTGAGGTAGTTTTAGGCCAAATTTCAGCAGAAATATAGAAAATTCTGAAGGGTTCACAAACTATCAAGCACCACTGTATATTGAAAAAAATGTGACCTGTACTGTGCTGTCTTTTGTTCATAAGTTTAAAAAAAAACACACAATACAAACACTAATTGATTTATATACATCAGTAACAGTCTAGTTACATATAATTATTGCACTTACAGTATTTAATCTTTAATAACATTGAACAAGCATATAGCATTCTAATATATAGAGCTGAAAGAAGTTTGCTCCACAAGAAAGGTATAACCAGCTGTACAACACCTGACTGCACTATTCTTCTGGGCCAAGGCTATTCTATCTATAATTATTTGCATTGATGCTTGGTACCCTATTATAGACTGTATATTAGATGGAACATTGGAACTATGCTGTGTTATGTATGTGTCTCAAATGTGTCAAGATCACTTTAAAGTGGCTTATGTAATACTCTAATTATGTATCCATTTCATCATGATTAATTTAATCATTTTGGTTGGAATAATTATAGATATGCTTGCAGGTGTAGTGCCATCATAAAGCTTTTAAGAAATCACCATTAGATATAAGCAAAATATTTGTTATGTTTAAAATTTCTGAGCTTCAGTGACTGCCATCTCCCACAAAAATTCACATATTTTAAGCCAGTTTATAAAAACAATTGTATAAAGGGAACAAATCAGAAGGCATGGCTTCATCAACAGTCTGAGACAGCAATCACAAATGAATACTGTATTTGGCACTTACAGTATACTAGTCTAATGACAAAGATGTATTTGCCACTCCTGCTGCTGCTCCATGTTTATCCCTGGCACTGAAAAAATAATGTAAAATGTTTTATGCTGCTAGGCTAAAAGTCTATTCTAAAGAAATAGAATTTCACAGGGCTAATCTATGTTATTGCATCCTCTGCTGTGCCGAATCCTACATAACACAGTGACATAGCAATTTGTAGCACAAGCTAGCTATTAATTGTCTTCACCAACTTCACTCTGTATTTTTTACTTTATGTATTATGTAGTGGATTTGAAGTCACCTTGTTAATTTAGCACATGGGGTTACAGATAATAAACATAGAGGGTCATATTCAACCTTATATGTCAATAGAGATAATTTAGACTGTACTGCCTTTCATAATTGCATCTCTGTGAAAATAAATATATACATTTGTAGCATTTTTCAATGCTATATATATATATACAGAGAGAGAGACTGTATATAAATATATATAAATATTTATATATACATATACACCTATCACTCATAACATTAAAACCACTGACAGGTAAAGGGAATAATACTGATTATCTTGTTACAATGGCACCAGTCAGGGGATGGGATATATTAGGCTGCAATTAAACAGACAGTTCTTAAATGTTATATTTTGGAGGCAGGAATAAGCGGCAAGCGTAAGGATCTGAGCAATATTCAGTTTGGAAAGCTTGAGTCCTGGCATTCATGTGGATGTTACTTTGACATGTACCTCCTACCTAAATATTGTTGTAGACCAAGTAACGCAGTATTCCCTGATGGGCAGTTTCCTCTTTCAGAAGAGTAATGCACCCTACCACACTGCAAAAATTGTTCCGGATTGGATTGAGGAACATGATGATGAGTTCAAGGGGTTGTCTTGGCCTCCAAATTCCCAAGATCTCATTCTGATTGAGCATCTATGGGATGTGCTAATAAAACAAGTCAAAACCATGAAGGCCCCACCTCATAAGTTGCAGGACTTACAGGATCTTTTGCTACTGTCTTGCTGTCAGATACCACATGACACCTTCAGAGGTCTTGTGGAGTCAGTGCCTCAATAAGTCAGAGCATTTTTGGTGGCATGAGAGGGACCTACACAATATTAGGCAGGTGGTTTTAATGTATTGGCTGATGGGTTTATATTTACATATATATATAAAGTGCAATCAAACTGAAGAAAGGGCTATGTAAACATCCTACTTTAATCAATATTACAGTGTTTATTGCTTATTTAATTTAAATAAATTATATAGAAAGATGCATGGTTGTCCTTTCAACTTACCTATGCCCATTTATAATTTTAGAAAACCCTATAAGTAATGAACAAGTAAAAACTCACTTTTTAACTCTAAAAATAGAGTTGTTCATGTTTAATAATTCATATTACTTAGAATTGCAAGCTGAGTTTTCAATATTTGTATTAATTTAAATTCCATTAAATAGCCCATACAAATTTTTTTAAAACATAAGCATGCACTAGCAAGAAAAAATAAAATATTTGTTACAAATTTTGCTTAAAAAAGTAATTAAATTTGTTTTCCATATTTATATTGCTACTTATTTTTTCAAGTGAAAAATATTACAGTATTTCTTACACATTAACATATTCATGGGGACTTACAAAATAGACTGGAACTTTCAGAAAAAGTACATTACACAATATATTTCAAGGACAATCAGACACAAAAAAATGAGAACATGAGACGTAAATGATTAAATGATTAGACTGTGCCACATACATTGCTAAGCAACTTCTCAGCAAACATCTTTGGGAGATGAAGGAAAAAAAGAGTAGCTAAGCGGTACATTGAACACCATACAGTCATTCACTTGGGCAAGAGCACATTTATCAAACGATGGACTGGCCAGCTGCTTTAGGAGATATTTAGATTTCTTTTGTTACCTCAATGTTAATAAGTAAAGCAGATATCTTAATAAGATTGCATACTATGTGATAACATTTTACAACTATAATTTTAAAAATAAATCCTAATATAAATAATCAGCCAATCTTCATTTTTCATCTGACATTTTGAAAATAGTTTTACACTCAAATCAAATATGCGGATTCCTAACTGTAAAAAAGTGTAAAAAGTTGTAAAAATATAACTAAAGGAACGAGTTATATTTAAGTACTCTAGATTTCAAAGAAGCAAATTATCCAAATAAAATTAGTTTGGAGTTAGTTCTCACTTGCATTAAATAATTAATTGAAACATATAAATGATGCAGTTATTACACAAAAGGGAACACTGCAAAACAGAAAGAGAAAACTATGACTTTCTGGATGGCACAAATTTATAGGTTGATGCATTCAGCACACAAAAGAAAATCTATTTATACCCCTCCATATGTATTTTAATTAATTTATGTGACTCTGTATAAATATATTTACATTACATGAGCTCAGATTTATGTGACAAAATTATTCATTCTTTTTTAATTAAATTTATGTAATTTAAGATAAAATGTGCATCTACATATGCACCTGTAATAAGTTTTATGTGAGAGATCTTAGTGAATTTCATAGGAATATGTTTTAAGTTATGAAAGCCTCCAGATTTTAAGATAAGAACTTAACTGTTTCTAATAAGTGATGCTTGTACAAATATCTCCAGCAGCTTGATAAACAGCACACTATATTAAGGATAGCCACCTTTGGCACACCAGTTGCATATTTAATCCAGTTTTACCATATACAGCTTCACTTGAATTAAATATATAACAAGTCTGAATAAGTATGATGAGAATTTTAGTTGAGAACTAGTTGGAGTGCCAATTATTTCCCACCTCTTCTCTATATAGTACTTTATTCATACATTCATTTATATTTATGTATTAAAAGTAAAAAAATCCCATACCTTTCCGTATCCCTCCATCAGTATTGCACGCATAATCACCTGTTGTCAGAAGGAAACATGTTCCTGCTCTCCGGTTTTTGTCTCTGGTGCTAGAGCGTCTCATTGGGTGCCTTTCTCCAGGAGAGAGGGGCTGGTCACTTCCTGAACTATCCTCACCTGATTATAGAGATTTAATTTTATTTAAAAAAAAAAAAGAATAGAATAGGATTAGAATTGATTGTACAATTAAGAATATGTATATTTCCAAATAGGCTCTCCATTCAGCCCCTGATTTAACCAGTGGTTGTCAAGACATGCAAAGACAAAAAACCTCTAGTTTAGAACTAGATAAGAAACTCCCTTTCAGGGGCACTCATGAATTTATATATACTGTATGAAATGGTGAATGTAATTAAAATATACCCTTTATTGTTGTAATATTAAAAGAAAAGGGATATTTTATAGACTCAAAAATGTACAATGCAATGGCGAGTCTACCCTAATGGTTAAAACAACATATGTGTGGAACAGTGCTCATGAATTTAAGTGTTTATTATGATGGAAATTATTATTATTGATAAATTTAGCATAGACTGTTGGGCAAAGTGTGATAATTTTCTTGTCTGCAATACAGTTTGTGCACTTATTTAGAATTTATCCTACGGTGCTCATGAATCTTATATGATTCACCCTACAGTGTGTTATGAATCCCTGGGGAGATTCACACAAAAGAGGTAGTAGAACCCCAGGACTCTGGAGGAGAACTGACCCATTTAATCACATGGCAGTCTTGAGGGCTGATGTGCACTTGATTGGTTGCAGCCTTAAGGGCTGATGTGTACTTGGCTGGTTGAAGCCTTGAGGGCTGATGTGTGCTTGGCTGGTTGCAGCCTTGAGAGCTGATATGTATTGTACATCACTGGTTGCAGCCTTGAGGGTTGATGTGTACTTGGCTGGTTGCAGCCTTGAGGGCTGATGTGTACTTGGCTGGTTGTAGACTTGAGGGCTGATGTGTATTTGGCAAGATGCAGCAAAAGTCAAAATAACAAGAGTCTTAATTGCTGATGATGGATTACAGTGACTGCCGTGAAGTTGGTAATAGTTATCTGCTCAGCTGCTGCAGTGTAGCTAAGCTGCCACTATTGCTGGTAATAGATGATACACTCTGACACTGAAGTGTGACTGAGACTATAGAAGCTGAGAAGCAACCATCCACTATGACACTGTAATGCTGCTGAGACTGCCGTGATGTTGGTAAAAGCTACTGCTTAGATGCTGTAGTGTGGCTGAGCTGCTGCTATTGCTGGTAATAGATGAAACTCTCTGACAAAGAAATGCGACTGAGGCTGTAGAAGCTTAATAGCAACTTTCCACTCTGACACTGTAATGCGGCTGAGACTGCCGTAATGTTGGTAACAGCTACCACTCAGACACTGAAGTGCGACTGACACTGCTGGAACACACACTGGATTGAAGAAACACACAAGGATGATTTCCACACACAGGAACCAGAAGACACGCTGTAGATGCTATAGCCGGCATCAGAGCAGATAACCAGAAGAGGAGAAAAAGGAAAAGGAAATAATCAGAGCAAGACAGAGATGACTGAGCAATCTGAAGGAACGACCTATGGAGTAGCAGCCCAGCATCCTCATCTCCTAGCAACAAGTGCACGAGAGCAGCCTGATGCACTGAAGTCCAATAGGATGCTACGATGGCTTGTTACACAGTGCTTATGAATTTGATATGTGTGTGTTATTATGAATTATTGATTTAATATAAATTAATGGACTAAGGGCCTAATTCAGACCCGCTCGCGAGCGCTGAGCGCTCGCAAGCGGGTCGATGGTGCCCTAATGCGCATGCGCACGATGGAGGTAGCTATGGGTCTCGCACCAAAGGGGGCGTGCTGTCGATGGTGAGTGACAGCATGCCCCCTTTGGTGGGTGTGCCGGGGGCATGGCTGCTCAGACGGAGGCGTTCCCATGGGAATGCCTACCATCTGGGTCTGGCCCCACTGACATCACTAGTGATGTCAGTGGGAGTGCTTTTGGCTCTGATATAGCCAAAAGCACTCCTGGGCTTGCAGCAGCGAGACCGTACCGCAGGGTCTCGTTGCAAGCCCGATGGTCGCGATGGCCTTGACCATCGCGACCATCTTTTTGGCCACTCACATAAGCTGTGGGTGGTCACCCACAGCTATGCGAGTGGCCAGGAGGCCGCTCCATTTTTAGGTAGGAGGGCCATGATTCAGAGCGAGTGCTCTGGTCAGAGCGTCCGGCTCTGAATCAGGCCCCAAGTTCAATAACAGTCTAGTATACAGTATAGACTGTCCTTTAAAAAAAATTGTTTTAAAACACTAAAATATGGGAACACCTGACACAGTGACTTATTAAAGGTACCTTCATATTAACATGGGAGTTTAAACTCCTAGGGTAAAACTGCCACAGCACTTACTGGGGGGCAATTTAGGACCTAATTAAGACCCGCTCGCTAGGATGCATTTGCTCATAGCTGGCCGATGTTCGCATTCTGCACATGCGTATGCATCGCAGTGCGCAAACCAGTGCTAGAGATCGGGAAGAGGTCGCTCATTGCACATAGACTGCCCAGCAGATTGAGTGATAGGAGAAGCCATTTGTGGGTGGTGACAGGGGCAGGCCACTAGAAACGGAGGAGTGGAGGTGCGAAAGCAGGCATGCCTGAGCATCTCAATGCTGTTTCAGAGGCGTGCATAATCAACAGGCAGCGTCATTGTACACGTCACCTGGCTGGATTTTACACTGAAGTGATCGCAGTGCTTGAGGTAGGGTATAGTTGCTTCTGATGGTACCCGATGTACCCATGCTTGCATACACTTCCTGGAGATGACGTGCATTAGTGGGCAGGCTGGTGGGCATCTGCATACACAAAGTGATCACATGCCAAGACATAGTGGGCATGCATATGCCTTGCCGTGCGATCGCCTGCCGTGCCGTCACTTAGCCGAATTTGCATATGCTGGGTGCGAAAGAAAGCATCTAGCGAGCGGGTCTGAATGAGCTCCTTAGTCCCTAGAAACTTTTACTGCAATTCAGATTCCCTACTGAGTACTGATAATTATTTTCACCATAATATTGTCACCAAATTATTACATTCTTGAAGACTATTACGAAACATATGTTGTTTTAAACATTAGGGTAGACTTGCCATTGCATTGTACTTTTTTGAGTCTATAAAATATCCCTTTTCTATTAATAGTACAAAATATAGGTTATATTATAAGTACATTCACCATTTCATGCAGTATATATAAACTCAAGAGTGCCCCTGAAAGGGAGTTTTTTTTTATCTAGCTCTAGTCTAGAGGTTTTTTGTTAACTATAAGTATGTTACTTTATCCCAGGGAGCACCACCAACACATTAGATTATTTATACCAAGAGATTTATTGCAACAACAGTTGGTTTAAACAGGAGCAACTTAAATTACTTGCTATATTCCTGTGCGGGATCAAATCTTTTGTTTTGTAAAGACATGCAAAGAGTTAGGAAAAATGCAAGCATCTGAAAGGAAAAGGAGCTAGAGATGGGCTCACAATGAAAAAGTGTGCTTTGCAAAACAATTATATTACAGTAACATTTAGTATACTTTTATTTAAACATCACTTCTGTTCAAATGTTATACAGATCCCTGAAACAGCGCAACCTCCATGTTCATTGGGGGGGCACATCATAATACCAATAGTCAGGTTGCCAACACTTAGAATGCTGGTGCCGGAATCCCAATGGTAAGTACTGGGGTTAGGGGGAGTGTTAGGGGTTATGGTTAGGCACTATGGGGAGGGTTAGGGTTAGGCACTATGGGGAGGGTTAGGGTTAGGCACTAAAGGGGGAGGGTTAGGTTTAGGCACATGGGGAGGAGGTTAGGTTTAGGCAGCAAGGAGGGAGAGTTAGGTGAGGGAAAGGGGGAGGGTCAGGATAGTGACTGAGAGTTGTCAGTATCCTAACTTTGTCAGGATGCCAGCATCAGGATTCTGACCAACGGGATCCCATATCCAACCCATTAAACCTGCTAGGGGGACTAACCAGACCTCTCGGGTGCACAGGGTCATGGGTCGCAATGCCAAGGGGGTGGGGTGATCATTTCCCTGATGGTATGTACCCTATTGCAGGTCATAGGGTGCCTCTCTAGTAAGCATGCCCATAGGAAGAGTCCTGCTCCTCTGTTCTGTGATGTTATGGCATGCACCAGGGTGTTAGGTGCTGGCCCAGGGCACCCTTGCACTTTTCTATGGTTTTGCTGGTGTACAGTATCTATGGTTTTGCTGGTGTACAGTAGTTCTGGCTATGGCAATTACAATTAGGGGTAAATTTACTAAGAATCGAGATTGGACGAGATGTCAATCTCGAGTGATTTTAGGGATGATTTTCATCTTGCAAATTTACTAAAGATAAAGTCGGGTAAGATAGAGAGAGATTTCTCTCTTCTCACTCATAAAACTTGGGGGAGATAGCTAATGCTGGCCATACATGGTAAGATTTTCTGTCCAACCATCCAACTAGTTGGTTGGTTGGAATGAAAATCTGGTTAGGTATGAAAGCAAATGACAATCAGCAATTTGCTCCCAAACGCAGGAAAATGGACAAAAACTGTTGTTTGAACAAATTGTTTAGAGCAAACATTTAACAAACTTGTCTGAACGACCATTTTAATCTATTTTCTGGCATTTAGGAGCAAATTGCTGATCATCATTTACTCCCATACGTTATCAGATTTTCATTCCAACCAATCAACTAGTTGGATGGTTGGACAGAAAATCTCACCATTTATGGCCAGCATAACTCAAATCAACTCACCATCGGACAAATCGGAAGTACTTTTCACCTAAAATATACATCTCTCAAAATTACCAAGAATTGGGATGAGAAGCTCTGGTGAGATGACAGCAAACTCTCTTCCCAATTACTTTTCTAACTCTCCACCTTCTGAGCTGTGAGTTAGCCTGAAACATACACAAATCATTGTGATTTGTGTATGTTTCTGCCTTTAATTAGTTAAAAACTGAATTAAATTAATAAAAAAAATTACGTGAGGTACCCCCCTAAAGCAGCCCAGGGGTGTGGGGAAGAGCCTGGGGTTTTGGGAGAGGGGAGACCCCTTTTTTAGGGGGAACCCACCTCCCCTGTGATCCCTGGCATGGCCAGAACGACTTGGGGTGATAATGCGTTGGCCCTGGTGACCCGGTAATAGGATCTCCTGGCTGTGGCATTACACCCCGGTCATTTCGGATCTGGTGCTGATTTTAAATATAGAGGGACCCCTATGCAAATTTTTCCCCCTATATTTAAAACCAGGACTGCAGCCTAGTACTGGTACCTAAATTACGTTGGAACCCTACTCGTTTTGTTCCCTGTAATTTTTGGTACCAAGACAGGCTGACAAGTCCGGGGCTGGTTAGGCTTTTGGGGGGGGACCCCACATCATTTTTTTTAAAGAATTTAACCCATTTTTTACAGGACTAACACACAAGCTGCCTTTACATATCGCACTGATATGTGCAGGCTGCTAGCTCGGGAGAGATTTGCAGAGGGAAAACACTGCAATCTCGGGTGAGTAATCTCTTGCAAAATGAGATACTCGGGAGAGATATCTCATTCTGCTTCACCATTGTCCAACTCGATTTGCCTCAAATCACCAGTTGGTAAATTGAGAGATAAAAAGTGATTGAGACACCCGAGTTTTGGCAAGTTCCAGATAGATTAATCTCATAAAAAATCGGGACCATCTCGAATCTTTGTGAATTTACCCCTTAGTGTCTATTTGATCACAATGAAAAATAACAGCAATGTTTTGCACTTCATTCCCCTTGACCTCCATCCAATAGGTTTTTTTATTAGAATTATTGTTATTATTCCTGTTGCCGGTTTAAAGTTTAAAAATAGTTTAGTAGGGAAGGATCAATGGGAATCTTTGCTTGAGACATCTAATATACATGTACAGGATAATGTTATGAGAGATAAGGCATATGCATTTGGGACATCCATGATCAGATGGCTAAACAGAGAGAATGGACTCAGCAATGCAGAGGTGTATCTCGCTGTCCTATGTGTATAAAAGTGATATTGGAGAGCCCTTTGAGATATAATAAAAACAGCAAACGCTAGTTTGACTGAGGATACAGTGTTAGAAAGGATTAATCAATATAAGTTTTTGGGTTGCCAAAGGTTCAGTATATGTCATAAAAACATTACAGACACTAAGGGGTAAATTTACTAAAGGGAGAGTTTTTATAAGTGGAGCTGTTGCCCATAGCAACCAATCAGATTCTAATTAATATTTAACTAGAACCTTCTCTAAGATAATATCTAGAATCTGATTGGTTGCTATGGGCAACATCTCCACTTATAAAATCTCTCACTTTAGTAAATTTACCCCCAAACAGTCTGGCTCACAGAAGAAAACTCATTGTATATATAGTCAACTGTGAAAAAGACATATGATTGAAAACTTTATTCTTCACATTTGATGAAGTCAGTCAAATTGCTTGGATCACAAACCAACCAGGTTTTTTATTATCTAATACATACTGCACAAAGACTGATGTAGAGTTGAGTATACAGATGTGTCCTCATACACTTAGACTCAATATGCCATGTGGTGGGTGATGCCTGGCATGAGGAAGCCATCCGGTCCTATGCGACTCTGCTTGCACTGAGCATTTGTTTGCCTAAGAATGCATCTTTGTATACAGATTCAGACTCAGTTGTACACAAATATACAATTGTTACATATCAAATTAATCAGTGCAGTCTCCTGGTGCATCTTAGTTGCAGTGTATTGTGACTAAGATGCATTTTAGGATGAAAAGATGCAAAACAACATGTTTGGCGCAGGCAGAGTTGCACAGGACCTGGCACAACCAAGAGGGCTGTTTGGCATGACTGCAGCAATAGAGTATGAGGACTCATCTGTAAACTATTTTTTATGCAAAATGCATCCTACTATATTCAAACCTCAATGGATTTATTTTTATACTTGTATTACATATGATCACTTTATAGTTGGATTACTTATCAATTCACAATCAGGTTGGGTATGGGATGCCGGCGCTCAGGATCCCGGCGGTCAGAATCCTGATGCCAGCATCCCAACAGGGTTAATATACCAACACCTGTCAGTTAAGTATCCTACCCCTACCTCTAAATTTAACCCTCCCTCCCCACAGCCTAAACCTAACCTCCCCCCCTGCAGCCTAACCCTCCCCCCACAGCCTACCCCTTACCCTCCCCCTAGTGCATAACTCTAACCCATAACCCTCCTCCTAACCCCAGTAGTTAGCATCCGGTTGCTGGCGCTGGGATTCTGACTAGTGTCAGGATTTTGGTGCCGGCATTTTGATCGCCGGCATCCCAAAAGCCAGAATATACACTACACCCCTGCCAATCCATGGAACGTGTTTATCATTAGTATATACCACAATACCATTGTAGGAAAATTATTTTTCTCATACCCATGGCACCAAGTGGGTTAGCACTTATTACTTTGGCCTGTCATCAAATGAGACAGAGTAGCCTCAAGCAAAATAGGTTGTTATAATAACTTGGCAAAAATGGGAAAAACACCAACAGACACATTAATTATAAAAATAATCATCATTCACCTTAACCCCACATTGCTGTTTGTCAATATTTAATAATTCTACAGTACAAGAAAATATTGAATCCCAGTGACTACAAATTTATTGTAACTAAAGTTTTACTACAATTTGTAAAGCAAATTGTTAATGCTGACCGACAGGCATTTTATCTGGCAGTCTGCCAGCCGCAGAAGTCGCCAGCATACACTGTGAGAGAAATCTCACAGTGTATAGCCCGACATCCGCACTCCGCCCCCGGGGGCGGAGACATTTCCCTGTTCCTTCCGTAGGAAGGAACACAGGAAATGTCTGTCTGTTGGCTGCGCTGGGCATACACTGCCTGATGCGGCCGACAGTTTACCCGCTAAATATCGCATCGGACGGGCATGCTGGACAATCCAGCATGCCTGACCGAGCAATGTTTAACCCTCGGTCGCCCCCCCACACGCTACAATTATCGCGCCGATCCGCCGATATCGGGCGGATCGTCCCGATAATTGTAGCGTGTATGGCCAGCATTACAAATAATATTACAAGTTACTGTAAGGTTCATTTTTATGGTCTGTTTTCTTTTAACAACTTTATTTTTACAGTAGAGCTTCTTAATGAACATCAGTAATTTCAAAGGACCAATTATGTTCAATGGCCCTTCAAACCACATATACAGTACTGTAGAAAGCTATTTCTACCTCAGCACTAGACTGAGCAGAACCTTAGTAATTTCAAAGAGATTATGGGCCTGATTCTGAGTTACATGCAGAAGCACATGCAGCAGCGTCTATTGGCGTTGCGTAACTGCGACTTTATGCAAATGCCATAACAAAACTCCTACCCCTGAATTCATATGGAGGTGCAGACACTTGGAGGATTGTAAGAAGTGGCTGGACAGAGCGGGAGTTTCATACATTGTTTGACGGGAGCAAGATCAATTTTTATAAAGGGGTCAAAGATTGATGGCACGACCAATAAATATATTTAGATTACTTTTCATGTTAATTCAAAGTTTTTCCTTGCAATGAGAATCTTTATTTTCAAATTTGTTAAGCTTTAAAATTCCATTATTTGTTTTGCAATTTTTAGCCTGAATAATATCACATATACTAAGCAGATTAATAAAAAATGAACAATGAAAATGCAAGGATTAATCACATTGTATTATACCATGTGCGCCAGATTTATCTTACCACCATATAATTAGATTATTAGTATGTCCCAAAGGTTTATTTCTTATATTTGTAGAAAAATTATTTTAATGTTGTAAAGAGGTGCTAATACCCAAGCCTACAGAAATGCAGACTTCTAATAGATGCAGAAAATGAAAAGTTTGTTGATACAGTGTACTTATGGGCAAAGATAGTTTTAAAATATCAACTCATTATTATTCAGTTAAAATCTCATCTCTGGATGTTTTGTTTAATAAACTTTATCAATGCTGTAAGCAAGTCAGAATGTTCGAGGCTTTGAAATAGTGATTGGTCTATCAGAATATATTCTCTTATACCATCTAACATTTCAATATTTCCATTCTGATTGGATAATCAGAATGGAAATATTTAAATGTTATTCATAAAAGTCAAATCTCCACCTTACATTCAGTAACTGAATCACATAACTGTTTAATTTATCTTTCATATTAGGAGTTACTTTCTAAAGTAGAATACTGCTGCTTAATATCAATCTAGGCAGAACAAATTGTGGGATAGGTTTTCTTTGTAAACAGTGGTCCTTTGCATTTTTAAATAACAATCCTTCAGTTTTCATTCAGTTGATAGTTGCATGAAGTCAAAATAAGCTCATTTCTTTATACTGGGTTTAAAAGGAAAAAATAGATCTATCCTGTCAGGATCCATGCTCTCTATGAATATTTACCACAGATTGATTAACCACAAGAATAAGAAAAAGTTTCCAGAGTTCACTGGTTCTCCATAATTATTGTATTATTGGCTTCCATAATTATTGTATTATTGGCTCACACTGAGTGATTTGCTACTGAGCAGTCTCTACACAATATCTAGCTGTGTAACAACTTTGGTTCTTGTTTGCTGATACCTGCTGACCTGTCTCGTGTTTGTCATCGACAGCTTCCCTTAACCACATTGATCCCTTGCAAACCTGACTGCAGATTGTATTTAGAAAATTCTATTTTCAGGTTCCTGGCTTCTGCTTTTGTCCTTGACCATGCTGTTTCCCGAAATTCACTGAGTCTCTACCTGCATTACAGTTACTGCAGCACTCTGCTGCACCTTTAAATAAATTCCACAGATCTCTTTGTCTCAGCCTGCACTGCAGTCTCCACAGTAGGGATGGCCATTAGCCATCACTGATTAGCATTAATTGATGGTTTGCTACCAATAGTCAATGGTTTTGCCATTGACAGAGGCGATCCGATGGTTCTACACCATCAATAGAAGACCCCACTGAAGTGCTTAGCGCCAAATTCTTCCCTAATTTGCCTGCCACCACCATGTCAAAGAACAGAGATGTTCATCAATGGGTCAAACAATCAATGGTTTAATGCCATTAATGCTAAACACAGATGGCACCATCAATAAAGACCAGCAATGGTTAACCCTTCGATGGCCATCCATACTCCATAATATTCTGCTACATCTTCTGTCTGTTCTCACAGTCCCTTGAGGCTCCACCCACATTGTAAATGACACAGCACTCTGTTGCGTCTCAAGCCTATTTCCAACTTTTGTTGTTTCCTGTTTCACTGCTACTGCAGCACTGAGCTGCATCTTCTCCTGGGTCAGTGTAATTAGGGTAATCTGTAAATATATGAGTATTATATAGGCCAATAATATTACAGTAGGTGAATAGTATATTTCACAAGATGAGCAAGGATTTTAACTATACTGTGGGCTCAGTGCTAATAGCAAATATGTCTTAATAAATTTAGATAATTAGTAAGCTTAATGACTCACTAAAATGTGAAGTATTGCAGCTGGTTTTAGAAAAATGAATAATTCTATAATGCAATATGGGATAAAAGAGAAACCTACACTTCTCCACTAATAAAGCATGTAAAAAAATAAACAATTCAGCTAAACAAAATAGTACAATGGTAATGTACAAAATCTATTCAATCAATAAAATCCTATATGATATTTTCGGAACTACATACAATCATATATGTATGATCAACTTGTTATCTGTTGTGGTACAGATGAATAACTAATTAAGTACAGTGGCAGTCTGAAAATGTGCATAAAGTCATTCCTCCAATAGGTTCTACAGTATGAGAGTACGCTTTACTGTAGGCACACAGATGCATATCTCCATGAATAGGCATTGTAATCTAAAGACAACCTTATGGGACTTCTTCTGACTTGAAAATAGTAGCTTTGTTATCAGTAGTAAGCACCCCCAGGTAATAAGAAAGTTCAGGAAATGCCAACAGATTTGTGGAAACACATTTACGTAAGATTATTACTGGTTTCTAGAATTATTGCTAGGGGCATAGGACAAAAGTTGAGGCAGACAGGGACATTATAGTAGAACATAATATGCTGATGATTGATTTAAGTTTGGCTTTTAATAATAAGTAGAGTGAATATAGTGAGACATGAAATCTGCAGTAATTTAGCATTCAAATCTTAGTACTACTAGACAATGGCAACTAGCAACTTTGAAGGGATCAACAGGATTGTAAATCCTATTATATTCTTTGAATTATATATAAAAAGGAAATTCACTGTGCTTAATATACTTAATGACCTATTTATTATTTGCTTGTTGATATGAAGAACAAGGAGGCTGAAATCATTTTAAATCAAACAAGTCTTTACTGATAATAGCAACAAACAGTAATTACTTCATTGTGAAACTGTACAAAAACTATACACAGTACAAAAAAAATATAATTTCACAATACACCATAGAATATAATAAAAACTAGAAGAAATTTATATTTAAAAAGTCTTGAAAAATGTCCTGTTGCTAGGGAATGAAATGCATTAACTCCCACATCCTTACTAGAAGGAGTAACTGTCACCATTGCTTCCAGGATATTGAATCGAGCGGAACTGATCTCACACCACTGTTTTTGGAGGATAGCCATCTAGTGTACTCTAGTGCTAGCCACCTCTCCCACCTCTCCCAACCTTGCGGAAAGCTGTAAGTAACGCCCTAATGCTGGTCAACTCCTCCACACTGCTACATGCCGAACATCAGCCCTGCACTTTAAAGCACAATTTACTACAAGGAGAATCAATTTACAACATACAGTTCTACGCCATTATTTGGCATGTCTTGCTTTGGCTCATTTATTTCTGATTACATAATACACTATGGGATTTATTCCATTATATTCCATTATAGCTAAATAACATTTTTGTTAAGGTAATCACTGCCTAATATTCAAGATGATACTATTCAATATTCAAGATAATACTAACTGCCTAATATTCAAGATAATATTCAATATTCAAGATGATACTAAATAACTGCAGTTTCAACATACATTATAAACAACAATACAACTAACATTTTATAGGTGGAAACCTGTTCTGACAGTGACTTTATATGACAGATATATTACAAATTTACTGCTTAGTGTACAATAACTTTATAACATAAATTATAACAATGTTATTTTCTACTATGGCATATTGTGATATTAAAATCATTATTTTTGGATTGTGTATGGCTTGTGTAGTTTCACCATTAGGTTATCACTGGTTGTTGCTAATATCAATAAAGACTTGTTTGATTTCATATTATATATATTTAATTTGTGTAGTTTAGGTCTTTCACATACTGTAGGCCTTTTTCACTAGCAGTATATCATCAGAGAAGTACAGTATTTTGAAGCCTTTGTTACATGGAAAATTAAAATAGACCTAGATTCCTGGGTAAAAAGGTACAAATCCAAGAGGGAAAAGATAGTATGATAGTTCAAAATATACAGAAATGTATATCCAAATGTATTTTCTTTCCCTTGAAACTTATTGAAGATAGATGCAACAGTGCCCAACACTACACTACCGTATGGTTGATACTCATAGAAAATCTCTGTCACAAAAATATACTAAATTTATTCTCCTCTGTAGAACATTGCATAAAAAACTAAGCTATATGATATTATATATATATATATATATATATATATATATATTAGAGATGAGCGGGTTTGGATTTACTCGGTTCTTATCACCTCTTTACCGCAAGTTTGGATTAGTTCGGATTTATTTTATTGGCTATCCAAATCACGTGATAGCCGATAGCCAATAAAATGCCATTTTGAGATCCGAGTAAATGCGAGTAAATCCGAATCTATATATATAGGCTCAACGTTACTCAGTCCATCATGAGGAATGCTTGGAACCTCTGTATAGCCAGAACCAAAAGTGGCATCACAATTCCATTTCTTAAATACAAGCTATATCAGTGTTGGCTTGGCTTGAATACCAGTCAGTGAGTCTTCTATGGCTTCAATAATTCAACCAAACAATTTGCTTAATGGTTAAAGTTTTCCAGAATAAACCAACAGCTAAGCAAATGTAATGGCAGGGTATTATTTTATTCTGTGTTCCAAACTATACTTTATAATTATAGTGTTCCCTATTAGTGCTACATGTATGCCTCCAGCCTCACTTATTAAAATGCATACATCAAATTTTGAATAACATCAAATGTAGTACATAAATGTAAGATGGCCATACACCTTAAGAATATCTTTTCAACCATTCAACTACAGTAGTTGGCTGGTTGGAAATAAAATCTGGTAATGGAGCATGGAAACAAATGACAATCAACCATTTCCTCCTAAACACTGGAAAACTGACAAAAGCCGTCATTTAGACAAATTTAACCAATTTGTCTAAATACCATTTTTGTCTATTTTCCGGACAAAAACATTCACACAAAATGCAAGAATTTGTCCCATAAAATTTGGCAGGCTGGACTGTTATTAGGTATATGCTTACTCTTTGAACTGTACAGCTAGTTACAAAGTCAAAAGTATAAGCACTAGTTGTGTGCTATATGCAAGTAAACTATTTTTTAGGTTATTTTAACACATTTGCATGCTATTCATAATGCATGCACATGCTGCGTAAATAACTGTCCCATTAAAAACTTGCTTACCAACATCTTTGCATCAGTCAGAAAAAGCGATCTCTTTTGCACTTGGTCTAAGCTCTTCGACTTGGATTATCAACCCTTTTAGTTCATTTAAAAAAACAAATGGACACAACTACCATTATTGTTTGCATGGTCGTGCAGCATCAGTTGTACAATAAGTGAAAGGCCAGTTTAGTCTACTGACCACTATTATATTACAGAAAACATTGTATTTTCAGGATCTTAGGTGTCTCCATATTCCCTAGCAAGGAACCCACCTTGTTCACCCACTGACTGCTTATGTGTACTAATATGTGTAAATAAGTGTCAGCATTTCTGCAAGGAAACTTCTTCACTACTCATATAAACAAGAACAAAACAGAAAACTAAGTCACATTAAACAATGTATTATTTTTACTGTAAAAGCTATTATTCTCTTTTGTTGTCATTGATTAATAGTATTATGTGTTAAAATAATATGTTCAATTATATTCTACATATACTTTACTCACTGAGCTGAAATTGAATTAATGAGATTAATACTGAATCAAATACTGCATTCCTTTTTATGTATTCTAAATTTACTTTTCTAATGCCAGCGATTATAGTAGTTGGATTCTTACAATTTTCAGATGTTTACAAACATGATAAATAAAATTTAACTTATAATGAATAATGTTTACTGAAAATTATGAGTGGATTAGTACATAAAATGTATTTTTCAAATATTTACTAAAAATACAAACATTTTATGTGCTGTACCTTGTGAGAAAAGTATTTTATTTTTATTTTTTTTATTGCACTGAAATTTTGTTTAATGTACTTACTGTGAGACAGACATATAAAATGAATATCCTTGGGGCAGTATGTGACCTTCCACACCAAGTTTATGGAGTTCAACTATGTTTAAAACTTACAATGAAATGCTATCATCCTTTTAAACTGACCTATATCACGTTTTAGCTGTCTTATAATCATAAGTTGTTTTTTGCTGTTGCGATAAAATGTTCTAGCTATTTAAATTACATAAATGATAAAATGTAGTCAATAGCATAAACCAAACTAACAAATGCATGCAATAAAATGTTAAAAGGGCAAATAAAAATAAAGGTATTATTTTGTTAGCTTATTTGAAACAAAAACAAATAAAAGCAATCTAAGAAAATCCTATCTTGCAAACTTGATATTTCTGAGTATGTTTATGTAGCATTTAATTAATATTTTTTGTAACTGAATTGAATATTGAGTCTATTGTTATTAAATTATCAAACAGTAAAAATAAATAGTCTCTCAATGTTGAAAATATTTTAGAAAGTAAAGTAATTGGTTCTTGCACACTATTATACTTTCTCATAAAAATCTTTGTTTATTAATAGAATAATGAAATTATTATTTGAATGCTTGGATATATCCCCTGTAGCAAAGATTTATCAGCCTATTGTGTACTGGATACCTGTATAGCATATTCCTGTATGGATTAATAACAATAGGTAATAAGAGAAATCATCACTTATAATGCTAAAAAAAAGCCACATTTAATAGAATCACACATTGGGCTAAGCGTACAATGCTAAAAATATATTAAGCCCCGACCAGAAATGTATATTAGTAAACAATTACAAACCAATTGTTTTTGGCTCTTCTGAGAAGTTGACAAATGGGAAACATCACAGGAAGGGGCATACATTCCTTGGGCAAGAAGAGGATGACTTCAATAAGGTGCAGACATTGGAGCCGATATGAAATAATGGTGGAGACAGGATATAAGGGCTGCAAACATAGGGCCTGATTCAGCATGGATCATTATTGCGATTGCAGCTGCAATTACGCACAGAGGTTTGCTGCAAAAATATGCTAATGAAAGCAATTGCAGCCAACATGGAGATGCCCACTACCATTATCTCACATCCGTAATACCTTGCAGTCCTGCATATACATCGGGAACATCGAATAACGTCGACCCCTCATGCACAATTACAGCAGGTCTGACCTGCTGTTGAAACTGCAAGCCTTGTTGCACACAGTGAGTACTCAAGCTGCGTATACCATCTCAGTGGCTAATTTATGCATGCCCATGCCCATGCAACGACGTTCAAACAGACAGACAAGCCTGTGTTTCTCCAACCAATCCCCTGTCACCACCCCGAAATGCTCACAGCTTGTCACTCATTCTGCGATGGCTTTCATTTTGCTTGAGTGATTGCAAAGTGATCACAATAATAAATCATGCACGTGCACTGTGCTGCATATGCATGCGCAGTACGCACCATCGATCAATCTGCATACACTGTTGCAGTTGCAATTCATGCTGAAACAGGCCCATAATAGCTGAAAGCAGACACATGTACTGTATACTTGCAATTAGGGGCTCATTTAGAGTTGGACATACACCATTTGTTTTGTGTAACATACACATTTGCTACAGCACATGCACAGTAAAAATGTGCACTCATATGTACATATGTAGAGTTTTGCGCATCATTAACTTGCATCCTTTTTGCCTCTACATAGGAATAGGGATGAGCAGCATTAGACATCTTACTACTGAGTACAGTAGGCATGTTTTTAATAGAGATAAGCAGTTTGGATTCAGAGAGATCTGACAGAACCAAAGTTTGGGTTTCTGAGCAGAGCCAAGTCCTAGATCAGTTCCTTCCACCAAATTGGTTCTCACTCAAGGCAAAACATGATTTTCACTGAAATCTCAGATCTCACATATTTTGGATTGCATATAAGACCAACTCTCATGATTTCAGGTGCCATTTTACACAGAAGAGTGCATGGAAAGAGTTGCGTGCTGTAGCTTTGCTGCAATAGTCGCCATTACAGCGAGTTGTACAGATGGTGGTTGGAGTAGGTTGGAAAAGGGTATAAAAGAAGGCATCTTTTATCTGCATTAAAAAAGAAAAAGAAGGAAGTTCTCACGGCGCTAATACAGTAGTCACCTATATACACAAATATATTATTCCAAATGGTAAAAAATAAGAAATACAATACTCAAAAATGAAAAAATATATATCAAAACAGAAGAAAAAAACCTCTTTCGAGATGTTAGTTCGATCTCATGTAGTATCTCCTTTAGCAAAATGATACCTTCCTACAGAATATTCATTGTCATAGAGAAGTACTTCATTAAATGATTTAATCTTCAGTGTTGCATGATGTGTAATTTTTCCTCTGGTCACACACTCTCAAAAAAGAGTGAAAGGGAGATCAAAAAAAGATGTATTCATAAAAATTAAGCACATTAAATGTACATAAAAACTGATTTCACATATAAAAGCCCATATAACTGAAAAGGGCAAATAATAGAAACAAATGTAAAATTATCCTGGTGATACAAATTGGAACCATACCGTGTTAGCTCCTAATGTAAGGAGCATGGAAAAGGATTTTTTAAAAGTGGGAGGCTCCGGAAACTTTCCTCTTTATCTCCAGGCTTAATCACAGAAGGGTCCACCGGCTGAATTCAATGATCAAAATATCTCCAAAGGGAATGAAATGTACACAGGGCACTTGCAACGCATTTCGAATCTCAGGGACTCTTCCTAAAAGTTGCTTGTAGTGACCTGTGTGTTCAGCCCCTCTTTATATATATGATAAACAGGAAGTGACATCATGATCCATAATAATCTTAGCAATCACAGATAACCCACTTAGGACACAATCTATAAGACCATATACATCCATACACTTGTATGGACTTGTAAAACATACTTTGACCAATTCGTAACATCAAAAGAAAATATTAAAACTATAAATAAATGTTAGATGTGAAACCGGAAGTGACGTCACGACCACGCACTTCCGGTAATGCAATCCTTGCTGCAGGAAATTCCCGCCCTCTCTCTTGGCTTGCCATGTGCTAGACAGAGCAAAATGGTAAGCTCTCTAGTTAGGCAGCCCACCAGAGGCTCAAAGACCACGAGGTCACAAACCGGAAGTGCGTATTGAGCGCAAACCAGAAGTGCCTCCTTCATGTGGACTGAGAAGTAAACAAACACCGGATAGAAACAATTATCCATCTTGAAAGTGCAAAAGTGCTGGAAAGTGTACTATTTACATAACAACAATACCATCCTACAGAAAATATGTAATTCTCGCATAGAAATAGAACATTTATAAATATGTTAAAAATATGGTACAATATAGTAAATAGAAATACCAGCTAATAAATACAAAATACAAAATAGGGAACCAATTTTAAAAACAGAGGGTCACTTATAAAAACCATTTCATTTCAAAGTCCTTGTTAAGATCATGAGGACATATAGGGCCAAATGTAATAGGGTGAGAGTTTAGAAAATGTGAGAGTTTAGCAGTAAACTCTCACATTGGTTGAGTTTTATCTTCAAAATGGGAAAACATCTGAATGAGATTTTAAATCGTGAGAGTTTTTGAAGTCTAAAAAATCATTCAAGTTCGCTCTGTTACTTTGTTTTTGGATTCTATTACATTGGCAAAGTTTAAAAAGTGTCAGAAACTCTCACTTTTCTAAACTCTCACCCTATTACATTTGGCCCATAGTGTTTAGTTTATAGATCCATGATATTTCAGCTTTGGAGAGCATTTTTTTCTCAACCCTGTCTCTCCAGTTAGCTTTAATATGTTGGATCCCCACAAAATATTTAATACCTTTAGTGCTACAATTATGTTTGAGTTTCAAATGTTCAGATAAATTGTGTCATAATCATAAGACCCTTTTTTATGTTGTGGGTGTGCTCGCCTAACTAGGTTTTTAAGGCTCTGGTGGTCCTACCTACGTAAAATAGTCCACACGTATATTGTATCAAATATACTATGTTAGAAGTAAGGCACCTGATGATGTCAACTACCCTATATTCTTTTTCCCGGACTTCGAAAGTAGTGTATTTGGTACCAGTTAGGCGAGCACACTCGCAACATAAAAAAGGGTCTTATGACACACAGTTTATTTGAACATTTTAAACTCAAACATAATTGTAGCACTAAAGGTATTAAATATTTTATGGGGATCCAACATATTAAAGCTAAATATCTATAAACTAAACACTATATGTCCTGATGGTCTTAAGAAGGACTTTGAAATGAAATGGTTCTTATAAGTGACCCCCCTATTTTGGATTTTGGATTTTTTAGCTGGATTTTATATTTACTATATTCTAATATATTTTTAACATATTTATAAATGTTTTATTTCTGTGCAAGAATTACATCTTTTCTGTAGGATGGTATTGTTGTTATGTATATAGTACACTTTCCAGCACTTTTGCACTTTCAAGATGGATAATAGTTACTTTCTGGTGTTTGTTTACTTATCAGTCCACATTAAGAAGGCACGTCTGGTTTGTGCTCAATACGCACTTCTGGTTTGTGACCTCATGGTCTTTGAACCTCCAGTGGGCTTCCTAACTAGAGAGCTTACCATTTTGCACTCTCTAGCACATGGCAAGCCAAGAGCGAGGGCGGGAATCTCCCGTGGCCAGGATCGCATTACCGGAAGTGTGCAGTTGCAGCGTCAATTCCGGTTTCACGGCTAACACTTATTTACAGTTTTAATATTTTCTTTTGATGTTATGAATTGGTCAAAGTATGTCTTACACGTCCATACAAGTGTATGGATGTATATGGTCTTATAGATTGTGTCTAAGTAGGCTATCTGTGATTGCTAAGATTATTATGGATCATGATGTCACTTCCTGTTTATCATATATATAAAGAGGGGCTGAACACACAGGTCACTACAAGCAACCTTGAGGAAGAGTCCCTGAGACTCGAAATGCGTTGTAAGTGCCCTGTGTACATTTCATTCCCTTTGGGGATATTTTGATCATTTAATTCAGCCGGTGGACCCTTCTGTGATTGAGCCTGGAGACAAAGAGGGAAGTTTCCGGAGCCTGCCACTTTTAAAACATCCTTTTCCATGCTCCTTACTTTAGGAGCTAACATGGTACGGTTCCAATTTGTATCACCATTCAGGATAATTTTACATTTGTTTCTATTATTTACCTTTTTCAATTATATGGGCATTTATGTGTGAAATCATTTTTTATGTACATTTAATGTGCTTAATTTTTATGAATAAATCTTGTTTTTATCTGTACTATGAGTTCTCCCTCTCACACTTTTTTGAGAGTGTGTAACCAGAGGAAAAATGACACATCATGCAACACTAAAGATTAAATAATTTAATGAAGGACTTCTTTATAACAATGAACATTCTGTATGAAGGCATCATTTGCTAAAGGAGATACTACTGTACATGAGAACAAACTAACATCTCGAAAGAGGGCTTTTTTTATATTTTGATATATATTTTTTCATTTTTGAGTATTGTATTTCTTATTTTTTCACCATTTGGAATAATATATTTATGTGTATATAGGTGACTACTGTAGTAGCGCCCTGAGAACTTCCTTACTATTCTTTTTTATTGTTATTACTATTGTAGTGGGGTACAACCTAGGAAGTTCATGGGCTAATTATCTAGGAGTGCCAGTGTGGTTTTTATTATCTATTATATATTTATCTTTTATCTGCATGTCTGACACTAAGGAAAAATCCTTCCTATTCTTAAACATATTAATAGGTGCCACTATGCTGAAATGTGTAGATCTACAGCAGAAAAAAAAGGGGAGATGCAGGTGCACACTATAAGCACTAAGAATTCTAATGATCAAAATATTTATAATAAATTACAACAATCAACATTGTTTTTTAATTAATGTTTCTTATTACATGTTTGGCCAAAGATGTTTGCCCTCCTACCACATCACGGTGAACCTCTTAGGGGCAGACTTTTGCAAGCAATCTACAATACAGGCTCCTGTGTATGTTTGTTGAAGTGAGCTGCACTTAGACTTGTTTTTCATAAGGGTACCTCTATCTGCCATGCACTAAATACTGTGATAAGATTTAAAGCCTAGCTGACCATGGGGGAGATTTATCAAAGCTTGGAGAGAGTAAAGTGGAGAGAAACAAAGTACCAACCAATCAGCTTCTAACTGTCATTTTTGAAAACACAACCTGTAAAATGACAGGAGCTTAATGGTTAGTACTGAATCTCTTCCCACTTTATCTCTCTCTAAGCTTTGATAAATCTCCCCACAAAGATCTAGTTTGCTCAGTGTTGTGTCTTGATGGACAGGAAAGTGCAGTCTTTTAAACTGTACATGTCAAGGAGAAACAAACGGACAGGTACTACAGCGAGCAATCTGCACTGGCAAGAGCTTGTATTTCAGAGTTTGAGCTATACTTACTGTGTGCATATTTGAAGGACATATATCTTGTGTATTAGGGGCAGAACAGTACTGTGATTGCAAGCTTAACTGAACAAAAAATACTATGCTGTGTCTAAGTGAGCTGCACCCCTAAGAAGACATATTTCTGTGTTTTGCTGTGGTCTTTTATAATTCAATTCACATATTTTAAAGGATGATTGTGTGTTTTTAAGTGGCAGTGTATATTATTGCACTTAATGGGTGTTGCATCCGCATCAGCTGCACTCCAACATAATAAAAGCTAGAGAAAAAAAAAATGTCAAGTCTTTTAATTCAATTTAGATTTTTCATTGGAAGATTGTGTATGTTTGATATTACTGTAGTTGCTGGCAGTTATTGCCTCATCAGCTGCATCCCAAAATAATAAAAGCTGAAAAAATATTTTTTTCTGGTTTAAAAATAATTTTTTAATCTTATAATAGAACTTTATGGTAAAGTTAACAGTCCTTCATTTCCCTATCTCATTGTACCTTGGTCACTTGGTCTGGTGGCAGTTACAAAGTACAGTAGCTTTACTCCTGTCCTGATATAAATCAATAATGAATAGTCTACAGAAGAATAGGAACATTACAGTACTAGTGCTGGCAGTCATAGTATTTCTTCAAAATTCACTTTTAATGAAGGTGTAAGAAATGGTACTCTAAATCTAAACAACGTTTGACAACCTTAGAAAAAAACATGACATTTAATTATGAAGAAAATTGCCAACATGCCATGCACCACATGCAGTGGCAAGAAAAGGCTCAGACCATGGACTTTATTTGCTAGTGGTGGTCCTGCTATTGCTATTTCATGCACTAGAATGCCTACTTTGAAAGCCAGGGTCAAAAACAGTCAAGCATCTTCTGTAATCTCACATGCACCGCCTTCTTTCTCTGAGTCTAGAATCTAGATGTGTCACCTCCAAAACAGGCAAATCAGGGCACAAAAAGACTACTAAGGCTGAAGAACAATTTGTTCAAAAACTTCACAGATCCTGAGGAGAGTTTAAGGGTATCCATGAGTGCTAAGTGTGAGTCTGACATTTCCGATTCAGACACTGTAATCCCAGAGAAGCCTCCTTCCACCATTTCTGAACCTACTGCAAATGTGAGGATGAGTAGTAGTAAAAGGGATGATGGTAGTTTAGACATAGAAATTGAGGATGCTACTTAGGAAGTTGTAACTGTGCAACATAATAAGGGGAATCATCGTTAGTGTATGTGACAATGAAAAGGCTGTTGATGATGATGAATGTGTTGGAAAAAAAATGTATAACATTCAGGATGATTGTAATGGTTGTGTCAAAGTAAGTCAGCCACTAGTGGCTGCATTTCATGCCACTGATATGGAGAACATTGTCATACATGGGAAAAAAACAAAAATGTACCTCTTCCATTTGAAAATATTATTTCTTAAATCCTAAAAATATTTTTCAAAGTATCTGTAGTATATGTGAAGCCAAAGTAAGTAGAGGTAAGGATGTTAACCATCTAGGCACTACCTCCATGTTACATCATTTGCAGCAAGTTCATTCAAGTGGTTTATAAAAATCTGGAAAATCATATATAACTAGCAGTCCAGCATCAGCTACCAGCAGCATGGAGAGATACAAGCACAAGCAAACTCCACCACCACCACTACCTTCATTAACAACCTCCTCCTTAAAGATAAGAGGTAGTCCTCCTGCATCCAATTTGTAAAGGCAAACTGACTCCTTAATTGTCACAAGCCGCCACAGCATCTTGTTGGACTTCAATGCACCAGGCGGCTCTCATGCACTTATTGCTAGGAGACGAGGATGCTGGGCAGCTACTCCACAGGCCCTTCCTCCAGATTGCTCTGTCACCTCTGCCTTGCTCTGATTTGATCATTTTCCTTTTTCTCCACTGCTGGTTCTCTTCTCTGATACTGGCTATAGCGTCTAGAGTGTGTCTTCCGGTTCCTGTGTGTGGATATCACCCTCATGTGCTTTCTTCAATCCAGCATGTGTTCCAGCAGTGCCAGTCACACTTCAGTGTCATAGTATGTCTTAAGTTACCAGCAATAGCAGCAGCTCAGCTGCACTATAGCATCTCAGTGGTAGCTGCTACCAACATCATGGCAGTCTCAGCCGCATTACAGCATCAGAGTGGATGCTTGCTGCTAAACTTCTAAAGTCTCAGTCGCACTTCAGTGTCAGAGTGTATCTTCTGTTACCTGCAATAGCGACAGCTCAGCCACACTACAACATTTGAGCTGTAGCTGTTAGCAACATCACGGCAGTCTCAGCCACAATACAATGTCAAGGTGGACGGCTGCTGTTAAATTTTTAAAGTCTCAGTTACACTTCAGTGTCAGAGTGTATCTTCTGTTACCAGTAATAGCGGCAGCTCAGTCACACTACAGCATCTGAGCGGTAGCTGTTACCAACATCATGGTAGTCTTAGCCGCACTACAGTGCCAGATTGAACTGAGTTTTTCTTCTACAGTCTCAGTTGCATTTCAGCATCAGAGAGCCTTATCTGATTCTACCTCAAGGCTGCAACCAGCCAAGTACACATCAGCCCCCAAGGCTGCAACCAGCCAAGTACACATCAGCCTTTGAGGCTGCAACCAGCCAAGTACACATCAGCCCTCAAGGCTGCAACCATCCAAGTACACATCAGCCCTCAAGGCTGCAACCAGCCAAGTACACATCAGCCCTCAAAGCTGCAACCAGCCATGTACACATCATCCCTCAAGGCTGTAACCAGCCAAGTACACATCAGCCCTCAAGGCTGCAACCACCCAAGTACACATCAGCCCTTGAGGCTGCAACCAGCCAAGTACACATCAGCCCTCAAGGCTGCAACCATCCAAGTACACATCAGCCCTCAAGGCTGCAACCAGCCATGTACACATCAGCCCTCAAGGCTGCAACCAGCCATGTACACATCATCCCTCAAGGCTGCAACCAGACAAGTACACATCAGCCCTCAAGGCTGCAACCAGCCAAGTACACATCAGCCTTTGAGGCTGCAACCAGCCAAATACACATCAGCCCTCAAGGCTGCAACCAGCCAAGTACACATCAGCCCTCAAGTCTGCAACCAGTCTAGTACACATCAGCCCCCAGAGCTGCCACATGGCCAAGATCACACAATTGGCCAGCTCTCTTCCAGTGTCCTGGGGTTCTACTATCTCTACTGTGTGATTTTTTTCCCAGGATTCATAAAAGACCAAAAAATAACAAATTGAAATTGTTTATAGAGGTATTTTCATGTTTTCATTGATCCCACTCAAAACCTGGCCCAAGTCCTTGTGGCACAGATTCAAGTTTTAACCCAAAAAGTTCAATAACTATCTCTTCGGGTTGAAGATACTCATGCTTCATCAACTCTAGCCACCATTAGAGAACCTAAGTTGAACCTTCCTAACCAGTTCTCTGGTAACTGCAAAGAATTTGTGAACTTTCATGAAAGTCGCAAGTTATACTTCAAGTTGCGTCCCCAATCTTCTGTCTTGGAAACCCAATGTGCGGGTATCATTATATCCCTGCTCCAAGGTGATCCTCAAGCCTGGGCATTTGGCTTACCATCTACTCATGCAGCACTCCACACTGTTGACGCTTTCTCTTCTGCTCTTGGGTTATTATATGACGATCCTGACAAGGCAACGATTGCCAAAGCCAGCCTTCGATCTCTTTGGCAGGTACAGAGAGCTGCAGAAGAATACTGCATGGAGTTTCGCAAATGGTCTGTGGATTGTGGGTGGAATGATCCCGCGCTTCATAGTCAATTTCGGTTTTATCTCTCTGACCAAATCCAAGACATATTGCTCCTGAAAATCTGGGCGGACTAATGCACTTGGCCATCCATATTGACTGTCAGCTTTGGGAGCAAAGACCTGTAAAAGACTTGCCTAACATCCCTCCTCGATCTCCAGTCTGAGTTACTCCTCCTGATCAAGAAGAGCCATAGGGGCTTTTCATCTTTCCTCCGAGGAAAAGCACAGAAGACGTCACTGGGTTGTGTCTTTACTGTGGTGGTAAAGGACATACTGCATATCTATGTCCAGTCAAGTCAAGAATAGGCAAGATCTAGATGTACAGGGGGAGATACATCTGTGCCTTGCATTTGTCTCTCTCAGTAATGCAGTACTTATCCCTACAGTAATTCAAATTCTTGATCAACAATCAAATATTTCTGCCTTTCTGGACAGTGGTTCCGCAGACAATTTCATGAACATTTCATTTTTTAATTCTTTAGGTTTGATTCCTGAGTCCCCACCTCAACCTGTCTCAATCATTGGTTTGGATGGCAATCTAATTACCAAGGGTGTAGTCAACTCCCGGTCTCCTCCCTTTTGTCTATCCATTGGAGCTTTGCATTCCAAAAACAGAACATTCTTGCTGTTTCATTGTCCTCTGGCACCTATAATCCTGGGGTTGCCATGGTTTAGGAACCATAATCCTGTTATCAACTTGCAGTCTGGTGAGATTCTTCAATAGGCGTCCACCAGTTCTTCATTGTGTCTTGCTCTACCAGTACGAATTGCTGCTTCCATCCAGTCAGAGTCCACTCCTACTATTTCTGATCCTTACCGTGATCTCTCTGAAGTTTTGTCTAAGAAAAAAGCTGACTCTCTACCTCCATAGCATTCATATGACTGTGGCATTGAGCTACTACCTGGAGCCAAACTTCCGAAAGGCAGGTTATACGCCTTGTCCCTACTGGAGAGTCAAGCTATGCAGGAGTACATTCAAGAGGCTCTTCAGAAGGGCTTCATCCATCCATCCAAATCACCAGTTGGAGTTGGGTACTTTTTGTGCAGAAGAAAGATGGGTCACTTCGACCATGTTAGGGTTAAATAATATAACCGTTAAAACCTCTTATCCATTGCCATTGATATCAGTTCTTTTTGACCAGCTTTGTGAGGCATCCATTTTTACCAAGATCAATCTGTGAGGGGCCTATAACCTGATCTGGATTAAAGAGGGAGATGAGTGGAAGACACCCTTCAACACACATTAAGGCCTATACGAATATCTGGTCATGTCTTTTGGTCTCTCAAATGCTCATGCCATTTTTCAAGATTTCATTAACGATGAGCTGAGAGAGTTCCTTGGAGTTTTTACCATCATATACCTAGACAATATCCTTAATTATTCTAAGTCTCTGGAACAACATTGCCAACTTGTGATACAGGTATTACGGAAACTCTAAGAGAATAATCTGTACGCAAAACTGGAAAAATGTGAGTTCAAAGTAAAGGAGGTCTACTTTTTGGGATATGTAATTTCTTCCCAGGAATTCTCCATGGACCCAAGTAAAGTTAAGGCCATCTCAGAATGGGTCCAGCCTTCCATTCTAAAAGCCATTCAGTTTTTTCTAGGTTTTGCAAACTATTATCACAAATATATCAAGTCCTTTTCTTCCATTGCCACATGTATTGTGGAGTTAACTAAGAAAGTGGAAGATACAGCAAACTGGCTTGTACAGGTAGTACAGGCCTTCAATTCCCTGAAGTAAGCATTCATTACTGCTCCTGTTCTCCATCATCCTGATCCGGATCTTTCATTTATTGTTGAAGTGGATGCCTCCAAAGTTGTTGTTGATGCCATTCTGTCACAAAAGGACCCCCGTGACAACAAGTTTCACCATGTGCCTTCTTCTCACGTAAATTTCTGCAGCGGAATGAAATTATGACGTTGGTAATCGAGAGTTGTTGGCCATCAAATGGGTTTTCGAAGACTGGAAACACTGGTTAGAAGGAGCTAAACATCTGGTCACAGTTTTAACTGACCATAAAAACTTGTCTTATATTGAATCCGCTAAGAAGCTAAATGCGAGACAAGCATGTTGGGCCCTATTCTTTACCTGTTTTAATTACATTATTTCTTTCCATCCTGGCTCCAAAAATCTGAAATCAGATTCTCTTTCAACCCATTCAACCAACGACACCTTCTGAAGAAACCATCATTCCAGCCTCTCATATTCATGTGGTTTTGACTGAAGTTCTTCATTCCTATCAGTCTGAAGCTCCTTCTGGAAAGCTGCCGGTATTACTCTGTGGGCCTGATTCATAGCTGCTCATAAGCGGCCGCTCGTTCACTCTGAGCGATGTTTGCACAACTGCGCATGCGTATGGTTCGCAATGCACATGTGCAAACTAGTAATTGCAGTCGGAAATCGTGCGCTCGTAAAACAACGAGGGGTTGCTAATTTGATTGGCAGAATGTACCGTTTGTGGGTGGTAACAGAGGAAGGTGCTTGAAAACGGGGGAGTGGAGATCCGAACGCAGGCGTCATCGACTACGTCACTTGGTTGTCTTTTAGCCTGAACTGCTCGCAGTGATAGCAGGAAGTAAATCCTACCACAAGCACTGCAAGCTGTTCAGATGCCTTTCAATGTTCCCGATTAATCTAATAAATAATGGAGATGACGTGTGATGCAAATGGCAAAAGGGCGTCTTTACAAAATAGCGAACGCATTTTTTGGACATTCACTGAGACATAGAGGCGTCAACACACTGCAAAGAGCGAGCGCTCAATTTAAATATCCGGCCCCTTTTTAAGAACGAGTGTCCATAAATAGCGTCCGGGTCTGAATCAGGCCCTTTGTCCCTGAGAGTTTTAATAAAGTAGTGTTTACAGACTTCCATTCAACCAAAGCCATTGGTCAACCAGGTATCTCCAAAACTGCTGAACTACTCTCTCACTCAGTGTGGTGGCAATCTTTTTTCCAGGATGTTCGTGAATTTGTCATGGCCTGTGAGGATTCTGCCCACAATAAGTCTCCTTGTACCACTTCTTCTGGACCCATTCTTCACTTCTCAATGCCGTCTAAACCCTGGACTCAGATTGCAATGGATTTTATTGTGGATCTTCCTTCTTATTCTCACTGCTCAGTCATTTGGACTGTTGTTGACCGTTTTAGTAAAATGGCTCATTTTATTCCACTCTCCAAACTGCCTTCTGCCAAAGAATTATCTATTTTGTTCATTCAACACACTTTCCAACTTCATGGACTTCGAGTGGACATCGTCTCTGACCGAGGAACTAAATTTATTGCTAATTTTTTTTTAAAATGTTGTTCGTCTCTTGGCATCAGTCTCAGTCTTTCATCTGGTTATCATCCCCAATCCAATGGTCAGACAGAGCGGGCCAATCAATCTGTGGAGGAATATCTCCGATGCTTTCTTTCCAAATATAAAAATGACTGGGTCTCCCATTTACCATTTATTTGCTTTCAATAACTCTTGTCATTCATCTTTCACAATTTCTCCTTTTTTATGTAACTCCAGACTGCATCCTAGAGTTAACTTGTTTGAAATTGATTCTGGAAGAACTCCATTTTCAACTTTAGCCTCTAGGCTCCATTCTGTTTGGAATAAAATTTGTCTATGTCTTCTCAAAGCATCATTTCACTATAAGACATTGGTTGATAGACACCGCAGGCCATGCAGGTTCAAGGTTGGAGATTTGGTCTGGTTGTCCTCAAAGAACATCAACATTCATCAACATTCACAGAAGCTGGGTCCTAGATACATTGGACCTTTTAGAATCATCTCTCAAATAAATCATGTCGCCTTTTGGCTAAAGTTGCCTAACACACAAAAAATTAACAATACCTTCCAATGCTTCCTACTCAAACCGGTTTGCATTTCTTCCAGGCTCAGTTCCAGACATCCTGCCAGATCTTCTACTCATCCAGGGTCATCAAGAGTTCGTCATTGAAAAAATCCTGGACTCCAGATTTTCTCGAGGAGGCTTACAATTGTTGATTCACTGGAAGTGGTATGGGCCGGAGGAGTGCTCCTGGGTCTCTGAAAGATCATTACATGCTTCTGTTTTGAAAATAAGGTTTTTTTGAGAACTTTACTGACAAGCCTGGTTCTAGAGGTTCTTTTGACCCATCATCAAGCTGTCACAAGCTGTCATAGTGATAGCATCTTGTTGGACTTCAGTGCACCAGGTGGCTCTCATGCTCTTTTTGCTAGGAGACAAGGATGCTGGGCTGCTACTCCACAGGCCCTTCCTCCAGATTGCTCTGTCACCTCCGCCTTGCTCTGATTGGATTCTTTTTGTTTTTCTCCACTACAGGTTCTCTGCTCTGATGCCGGCTATAGCATCTAGAGTGTGTCTTCCGGTTCTTGTCTGTGGATATCACCCTCATGTGTTTTCTTCGATCCAGCATGTGTTCCAGCAGTTCCAGTTCCACTTTAGTGTCATAGTGTGTCTTAAGTTACCAGCAATAGTGGCAGCTCAGCCGCACTATAGCATCTGAGTGGTAGCTGCTACCAACATCATGGCAGTCTCAGCCACATTACAGCGTTAGAGTGGACGGTTGTTGCTAAACTTCTACAGTCTCAGTTGCACTTCAGTGTCAGAGTGTATCTTTTGTTACCAGCAATAATGGCAGCTCAGCCACACTACAAAATCTGAGTAGTAGCTGTTATCAACATCACGGCAGTCTTAGCCACATTACAACATCAGAGTGGATGGTTGCTGTTAAACTTCTACAGTCTCAGTCACACTTCAGTGTCAGAGTGTATCTTCTGTTACCAGCAATAGTGGTAGCTCAGTTGCACTACAGCATCTGAGCGGTAGCTGTTACCAACATCATGGCAGTCTCAGCCGCACTACAGTGCCAGATTGGACTGTGTTTTTGTTCTACAGTCTCAGTCACATTTCAGCATCAGAGAGCCTTATCTGATTCTACCTCAAGGCTGCAACCAGCCAAGTACACATCAGCCCCAAAGGCTGCAACCAGCCAAGTACACATCTGCTCTCAAGGCTGCAACCAGCCAAGTACTCATCAGCCCTCAAGGCTGAAACCAGTCAAGTATACATTATCTCTCAAGGCTGCAACCAGCCAAGAACACATCAGCCCTCCAGGCTGCAACCAGCAAAGTACACATCAACTCTCAAGGCAGCAACCAGTCAAGTACACATCAGCTCTCAAAGCTGCCATGCGGCCAAGGTCACACACTTAGCTAGCTCTCTTCCAGTGTCATTGGGTTCTACTACCTCTACTGTGTGAATCTTCCCAGGGATTCATAACACTAATGCAATCCATGATTCCCAAGAAAAATCCTTGTGAGCTATGACTGCTTCTGGGGGTGAATTTTCATCACAGAAAGGGACCAAGAAAATTAATAGTTTCATACAACAAATGTCTTTGAAACAATTATTTGCAAGAGGAATCAAGTATGACAGCCACCATCCTGTTACACAGCGGATCACTGAAGCCATGATGGCTATGTTAGCATTAAATATGTGTCCAATATCCACCATCAATGCATTTGGTTTAAGCTGACTAGTTGAGGTCATGTGTCCTTGCTACCAACTTCTATCTTGATTCTCTTTTACCAGAACAGCAATTCTGCACTTATACTAGGATGTTAAAGTAAAAGTTATTTTTTGCCTAGAAAATTACATTGTACCAAATAGCCACTAAAGTACAGGTATGTGGACAAGTGTTACTGGTCAAGCTAAATATTACTGTGACAGTCTGGTGAGTGTATCACCTTCAGCAGCAGTATCTATCATATAATAGCATGATAATCTCTGTATCACTGGCTTCACTAAAAAAACATACTGGTGTCAATCTACTGGAAAAACTGAAGGATGTGATAGCAAATGCAACCAAATCTAAATGACTTTAGTGACTGATGATACCACAATATGGCAAAACAAAGAAATGTATAAAATTGCAAATTAAATGTTGTTACAGATGTTTTATGAACAAATTTAAAACTAAAGGAATGTAGGAGCATAATATAAATAATAAATATAAATGTGTTGGTCAAGAGTAAAAGGTGAATCAATTCAGGTGATTCTAAAATTCAACCTAATTTCAGAGGTTCCTTGCAGACAAATTGTTTAGAAATTTGATCATGATTCACCTAAACTTGTACTGTAAATTGGGCAAACTTTCCCAAATTTATGAAGCTGCAGTGCCCAGCTAAAATGTATGACTGGACAATCACTGCAGTACCATTACTCCAAAGCATAAAAAAAGCTCAACACTTCACCCCCTACCATAGAAGTGCAATTGCCAAGACACTGGCTGGGACTAGTAGCCTTTTGGAGGGAGGACAGATTGTTTTTTGCACCTCTACACAAAGGCACCCGTTCTGCAATGTCCAGCAACTGATTTTCATTGTGGCAGGAGAATCTCTATGCTACAATGGAACTGTTATATGCTTGACAGGTTGCTCATTTTTTATTTTTTAAACAGCACTGGTCGAGCAAAATCAGAAATGACCGTGACAGTTTTTTCACTTGTGATTTATAGTAAAATCTGCAAATATTGACACATTCTCTAAATCGTGGAGAAAATAATTTATGGAATCTCATGCTACCCTAAACTGAAATATTCCAACTGAACTCTTTGTTTATCATGTGTAGTGTTTGTCATTGGCATCATCTATCTTTTGAATTGAAAAGATAACTGTATTTACAGTATTTTACTTTATTTCACTTATAGGGCATATGTATCAAAAGCTTGATGTGAGATATATTTCAAAATTTTATGTCACCAACCAATCAGCTCCAAACTATCATTTCTTAAACACAGCCTGCTAAATGTAAGTTAGAAGCTGATTGGTTGGTGATATATATCCCACAATTGTATCTCACATCAAGCTTTGATACATATGCCCCAATACCTGTAAACCAGGTATTAGCAACTGATTCTTTAAAGAATGAGTAACCTCCTCTTACTCATTGTTGTCTTGGTACGGATTTTGTAAACAGTGACTAAAGTAACTGATCAAATATCAATAAGTGTATTCTAAAAGTACATAAAAGTCATCTCAGTGACAATCAAAAATGTTCAGAAGCAACTTTCATCCTTTTGAACAAAATATTTCACATGATATAACACAAGTTTTAGGCCAAAAGACCACTATCACCAGATCTTCCAAACTTGTTAGTTGTGTTCAGATTAACTGAAATTTAAATACTCTTTTACTACCAATTCTTTAACTATAGTAACATTGAGAAATATCACCATTAGTGTTATCATAAAACTTGAATTTTACTATTCTTCTACTGTACCTGACATGTTGTGTTCCATCAAACGGTTGTCCTTGCCAAGGCATGCATCCACTTGTGTGCTATTGCATCCCATATTTAGATCCATCTTGCAGAATGTGGGAGAGCTGGCCTGGGGTCCATGAGGGATATATTTCTTTCTTTTTCTTGGAAGCTTCTGTTTTGCCATTGCAAGGGAGTAGTACATTCCAAAGTTGTTAACAATGACTGGAACAGGCATTGCTATTGTCAATACACCAGCCAAAGCACAGAGTGCCCCTACTAACATCCCTGACCAAGTCTGAGGATACATGTCACCATACCCTAATGTAGTCATAGTGACCACAGCCCACCAAAATCCAATAGGAATATTTTTAAACTGTGTATGCTTACTTGCTGATGGGTCATTTGGACTGGCACCTATTCTTTCAGCATAGTAGATCATCGTGGCAAATATTAAGACTCCTAGAGCCAAAAATATTATCAGAAGCAAAAATTCATTAGTGCTAGCTCGAAGAGTGTGTCCTAGCACTCTTAGTCCTACAAAATGGCGGGTCAACTTAAAAATTCGAAGGATGCGGACAAATCTCACAACCCTGAGGAACCCTAGTACATCCTTAGCAGCTTTGGAGGAAAGTCCACTTAGTCCGACCTCTAAGTAAAATGGCAAAATAGCCACAAAATCTATAATGTTTAATAGATTTCTGATGAATTCAAGTTTATCAGGGCAGAAAGTGACACGTACTAAAAATTCAAATGTAAACCATACCACACAAACTCCTTCAACATATGTCAAGGCAGGGTCAGTTTCGATCTCAATTAGTGATACCATTTCTGTTCCATTATTCACTGTTTCTGTTTTATTGATGATGGAATTAAATGCTTCATGGGTCTCCAGGCAAAATGTTGTTATAGATACCAAGATGAAGAACAAGGAAGCAAAAGCGATGAACTGTAATACAAAAAACAATACTCAGTTTAAATATACAATATTAACTCCACACAAAAAAACTTAGTTAAATAAAACATGTATTTCCTACCTACAGTATCAAAATATAAAAAAATATAATAAAGATAGATAGAACAAAAATTTGTTTATGCTAACATTTTCTTACAACTTATGATTTGATTGTATTTAGTAATATTATATTGCAAACTTGTAAAGGGGTGTCTGTAGTCAGTCCCACCTCAGTCCTTACCATCATCAATCTGACTGTACTTTAGTGCTGACAGTTCAAGACAGTATATGTTCAGCTACAGCACATCTGAGAGCATCTGATACTCATACTATTGATCGTTATTTGGATTACCAGGATTGATATATTAGTACTTGTTATTTATTTTTCATCAGCAAGTAACTAACCCACCAATTGATCACTGTGGGAAGTTCCCTCTAAAAATGTCTTTAAATATTGTCTTTCACAAAGTTATAAAGTGATATACAGTATGACGTTATGTCTCTACTGCCTCTCTGTCATCTGATCCTGGATGTCCTAGCAGTTTCTGACATTTAATGTTGCTAAAACAGATTTCATTGTTTTTCTCCTTTTCTAGGATCCCTTCACCCCCTCCTCTCTCTCCATTGACAACATTCCTATCTCTTCTGTCCCAGTTTTTATTGTCGTGAAGTCATCCTCGTATCAGCTCTCTCCTTCTCTCCCCACATTTAGGCCATCTTTCATTCCTGCCACATCAATCTTCATAACATCTCAAAGATACAGCCTTTGCTCATTCCAGAAGCCACTAAAATACTTGTCCATGAACACATCATCTCCTGCCTTGACTACTGTAACCTTCTCTTTGCTGACACCCTTCTATGTCATCTTTCCCCATTCCAATCTATCCATAATGCTGCTGCCATTCTTATTTTCCTGTTTTGCCATATGGCATCTGCATCCCTTGTCTGTAATCTTCACCTGCTAACTTTCCCAAACAGAATCCAGTTTAAACTCCTCACCCTACATACAAAACTCTTTATCACTCCTTAAAAAGCTACACCTCCAAACTCATCTCTGTCCACTTTCCTGTCAGCTGTGCTCCTCCTCTAAATGGTACCTGTCTTATAGTGTCTCTATTGGCACATAATCAGAAGCGCCAACATATATATATAAAAGCGAAAATTTGTCCTTCTGTCCTTCTGTCTTTCTATACAAATCCTCAATTTATAAGCCAAGATCGTGAAATTTTACATACGAGTGTATTAAAACACAACCGGGGCAACAAAAGAAAATTTAAATTGAAGTTAATTACTGTTCATTTTTAATTAAATAAAAAACACAATTTTTGCTGTACGCTCATTGTGGGGCCTCGCGGCTTATGGGTAGGGCCTCGGAGCGAGCGTTTTGTGTTGTCATGATTTGTCATGATCTTAATGTTTATTATCGAAGAGAATTTTAGCAGGCTTTCCCAGCATTCTCAGCTCTCTGACTATACCAAATGACGCAACAACATTGACTTCTATCTTCGAACTGTGTCAAAATTATGTCTTTGCAAGGACCATGCTGTACTGTGAGCTGCCAAAATATTACACATGGAATGTTTCTCGAAAAGTTTCTATGCGCAGAAAACAGGGAATCGCTGTAGATGGTCATCCTGGTATCAGAGCAACAGAAGCTCTTAACCGTGTTTACACTGTACATGCAACAAATTTTGAATGCTTCCATCTCTGAAGTTTGCTTTACACCGTTACAGGTCCTACTTCCTCCGAACACCTTAGGACTGTTTGTGGGGAAGTTTGTCACAGCTTTCATGGGGCCTGCCTAAGGTGAGGTTTGTTGGAGGATGATGTGTAAACAAACAATCTTAAAATCCCAGGCAATGCCGGGTACTCCAGCTAGTGTATATATATATATATTTATATATATATATATATATATATATATATATATATATAATCTCAATAACATAATTTGGTCAAAAAGCAAGAAATTTATTTACTGGTATTGCTAGAGCTGACAAGCAGTATTTGACTTAAAATAAATTTAGCAGCAGTGACAGTTGGGCGTACATGTACATATTTTTAAATATTAATCCAAAGTTCTTACTATGGAAATAACACTAGTATTGAAGAGAAGTTACAGAAAGAAGGACATTTATATTTCATTAAATATAAACATGTTGAAATTGGGAGTGGTATTGATAAGTGGATTAGGTCACACTTACTGTAGGTCAAACTTACTATTTTCAAAGAGAAGCCCAGATAGGAGCTACAGGTGACATCTGATGGGGACGGAGCCTAACTATTTGCATAATTAGACTCTGCCCCCTTATCAGCATGATGCAATTATAATAGAATAAAATAATTTTGGACCCTCATCCTGCCCACTTCACTAGGAACAGAAGTAGTATACTATAGGAAGTGGGAGGAAAGCAGGAGGACCACCCTCTCTTCCAGGAGCCTGTGTAACTTAGTTTCCTATAAGTTTCAGGAGAGTAGTCAAGTATTAGCGAGACCACAAGCTGGTTTTCAACATTTCAATATATTAGTTCATATTGTCATCAGGAAAGGAAAGGTTTTCCTGATGACAATATTAACTAATATATTGAAACATTGAAAACCAGCTTGTGGTCTTGCTAATTTCTTGCGGTGACTGTGCCACGAGTGCCACACCTTGAGTCCTGTATACATTTGTATTTGTGAGCACCGGCCGAAGCTGCTTGTGAGTGGGGAGTGCCAGACCCAGGATGTGTACATATATATATATATATATATATATATATATATATATATACATATATATATATATATATACAGTTTTATTATTATTATTATTATTATTATTATTATTATTATTATTATTATTATTCTCCTTTATTTATATGGCACCACAAAGGTTCTGCAGTGCCTTACACAGTACATAAATGAGCACACAAGAAAAACAGTTAATAGTAATGCAAAACAATGCAGGACAAGGACATGGTTTATAAACATAGCTGCATAACACAAGCAGCAGTGTTAGGTGCCAATTGGGGATTTAGGAGTAAATGATAATATAAGTAGGGGGAGGATAAGCACATGAGGGACAAGGATATATATATATATATATATATATATATATATATATGGAAAAGAGGTTCAAGAAGACATGTGCCGAATAGTGTAGTAATTAAAATAAAAATGGTGGCGGTGTTCATAAAAATAATTGTGCATACCAAAATGAAAATCTTTTAAGCTTATCTGAATATCCTGGGGTATATGGTCCACACCGGAGGGATTAAGTGGGATGTCGTCTGCTGGATCACCTTGTAAGGAGCTTGTATAAGCTCATAGAAAAGAAAGTAATATAGTGTAATATTTCCTTAAAATGGATATAGTAATTACATAAAGAGGCTGCGTACCAGATAATGCTAGTTTAATAGCCTGTAGTATGTCATCCTCCATGTAACTACTAGTACCTTTTTTCCATCCCTCTATGGAGCATATATGTTCAGTGTATGCAAGCTAGATATGGACAATTTCTCGTCAGTACATTTGAACATGGATTTTTATTTGGTTATATGGTATGGGGAGACATTACATACATCATATAAAAAGTAAAAAAGAATTGTGCTAATCTTTTTAAAAGGTACCCAGTCCTCATATATATGTATCCAAAACAATAGAGAGCCTGGGTCAGCTGGCCTCAACACGTTTCGTCCCTTAAGGACTTCTTCAGGGGTGGAGATAGGTCTGTGGAGTGCCAGGAATCTGAAGGACATTCTAGCTCCCAGTATGCTCAGAATAAAGGTACTAGGAGTTACGTGGAGGATGACATACTACAGGCTATTAAACTAGCATTATCTGGTACGCAGCCTCTTTATGTAATTACCATATCCAATTTAAGGATATACTACACTATATTACTTTCTTTTCTATGAGCTTATATAAGCTCCTTACAAGGTGATCCAGCAGACGACATCCCACTTAATCCCTCCAGTGTGGACCATATACCCCTGGATATTCAGATAATCTTAAAAGAGTTTCATTTTGTATGCACAATTATTTTTATGAACACCAGTCACCATTTTTATTTTAAATACTACACTATTAAGCGCATGTCTTCTTGAATATTTTTCCAGAATCATTCCACCCGTCAGCCGAACGGACCCTAAGAGGACTGCTGCCACCTTTCAATTAAGGATCAGTGACTATATAGATTAACATTTCACCCACTATCACACTATCAATTTATTATCACGCTATTTCAATTAATTTTTGAGGGAATTAGCATTTACTGAGCGCTGTCCCTACACACCTTTCACATATATATATATATATATATATATATATATATATATTGTATATATGAACACTATATACAGTACTGTGCAAAATTTTAGGCAGCTGTGGAAAAAACTGTTGCAAAGTAAGAATTCTATAAAAAATAGAAGTGTTATTAATTTATTTTTTATCAATTACCAAAATGAATAAACAGAACTAAAATCTAAATCAAATCATTATTTGGTGTGACCATCCTTTGCCTTCAAAACAGCATCAGTTCTTCTAGGTACACATGCACACAGCTTTTGAAGGCACTCGGCAGGGAGGTTGATCAAAACATCTTGGAGAACTAACCACAGATTTTCTATGTATGTAGGCTTGCTCAAATCCTTCTGTCTCTTCATGTAACCCAGACAGACTTGATGATATTAATATCAGGGCTCTGTAGGGGCCATATCATCACTTCCAGGACTCCTTGTTCTTCTTTATGTTGAAGACAGTTCTTATTGACATTGGCTGTATGTCTGGGGTCATCCTGCTGCAGAATAAATTTGGAGCCAATCAGATGCCTCCCTGATGGTATTTCATGATGGATTAGTACCTGCCTGTATTTCTCAGCATTGTGCACACCATCCTAACCATAATCCTGACCAAATCCCCAACTCCATTTGCTGAAATGCAGCCTCAAACTTACAAGTAACCTCCACCATGCTGCACTGTTGCTTGCACACACTCATTATTGTACTGCTCTCCATCCCTTTGGCAAACAAACTGCCTTCTACTACAAGCAATTATTTAAAATTTTGAATCATCAATCCAGAACACCTGCTGCCATTTTCTGCACCCCAGTTCCTATGTTTACATGCATAGTTTATTCGCTTGGCCTTGTTTCCATGTCAAAGGTATGGCTTTTTGGCCGCAATTTTTCCATGAAGACTACTTTTGACCAGATTTCTCCGAACAGTAGATGGGTGTAACTGTCACATGTAATCGCAGCATGCTGCCTGGCCACTGCTGGTTCAGCTGTCAGCACTTCCACATCAGGGATATGAAAGCCACCTTACACGGCTGACAGCTGAATAGACTGTGGCCAAGCAGCTCAGACTGTGGATGGTCCATGGTAGTTCCAGAGATGCAGACAAGGCTGTCTCCATCTCTGTAAAAAAATTGAGTTCATCAGGGGGTTTTGGATATTTTGTACCCCCAACCCCCATGTGCGCAACTGACACAAGTATGGGGAGAATATACAAACTACACAATGACAATGTCTTATCCCAGAGCTGCATTAATGGGGTAAGCACAGGGACCAAACACACTACTGTTTCACTGTTAAGACACATAGTTAATGTGGGCTGGATGATGAGTGGGGGTGTGCTGGATACTCTCAGGGGGCCTCCTCTGGTTGAAGCACATGGTGGTGTATTGTATAGTAACAAGTAGTTACAGCTACACTGACTGTACCTTATATCCAGCAGCCGGAAGGAAAGCGAGGGAGGTGCTGTGAGACTAACTTCGGGAAGTTCACAATGTGTCCTTTATTGAAAGGCTACCCATTGAGCTGAAACATAACCCTTTAAGTGCCCTGCGTCACCTGAAGGCATAATCTGGCCCTGCCTGGTACAAGAATGGAATTCATGATCTCCGTGCTGTGAGGCAGTAATACTACTACACCAACCATGATGCCCAATGCTTCAGACATGGCAGGTTTTGTATAGAGGAGTTAATATCAGAAAGCTCTGCAAAACCCAAATGACAGATATGCTATCAGCATTAGCTAAATGCCAAACCTCCATGATAGACATTCTAATCATAAAAATGGTGGAGATAAAGGCAGAAATTTACTTTAATATGCAACAAAGTTTCCCGGTCCAGAGAGTGTAAAAGCTGGAGAAATCCATATCCAATTTAGCATTACTATTTTTGGGTAACTGTCCCACTCAGTCAGGACCTTGCCCACACTGCAAGAATAGTTGAGAAGTCTGTTCCTCTTCATACTTGTGGTTGTTCACAATGGACTAAATGGTGCACACAAACTGTGCCAGAAGGAAAGAAGAATCACACAAGTGAGGTTACCAGGACAGCTTTTTTTACTTTCTTCAGCCCATCTGGTGTCCTGTACTGCACATGTGATGCAACATGTGATGCAATCAATATGATCTAGTCAAACATTGTCTGTGGTCATAGAATTGATTATATGTATATAAAACCAAAACACATGTAAATTTTGTGTGAACTTTTTAAAGTTGTTGTAATTGGGTAGAAAACCCTTTACATGTCAAGTGAATAGCTTACAACTAGGAGAAAAAGTTCAGGAATTTTATAAACTTGCCTGAAGAGGTAAGTTGTCAGGGAAGGCCTGAAGACTAGATGCATGTATTGTTGTGTGAGTGGGTGCAACCCATAAAGTGCAACCATGAATGTGAGCAGGTAATGAGTATAGATGCAGATTTTAAACAGCAGAAAGGGAAAATATGTCCAAGTTGGGAGATATTTTGAGACTGTGAGATGAATGTTGTGGTGTTTTGTTGATTGCATTGTACAGTATGTTAGAAGTAGTTAAATTTGATTAAGTAAAATAAGGGCAAAGAATGTAGGGACTGATAAATTGGAGAATCAGTAGAAGAATGTTATGCATGGTAAACTGCATTCTAAATAGATTGTGAGGTGAAAGTCTGGTTAGCTGAAGAGCAGTACAGAGTCTAACGTATTAGTCAATGTGAGATATAATTAGTAGAAAAATTTAAATTTTAGCAGTGTCTTGTGTATGATATGTATGTATTATGGATATGTTTCTTAGTTTATTGTCATGTTGTCAGGTAAAGTATCTTATGTTGGCTTGCAGAAATATTATTAGTTATGTTTTGGAAGATTCAGTTTGAGATGGCAAGATACATTTAGGATGAAATGATAGAAAGACATTGAATAAAGAGGGCAAACACAGAAGATAAGTAAATTTGGGTTTAATAAGTGAAGAGGTGATACTGAAATTCAGAGGATCTTATACGTTTTTTAAGAGTAGAGCAGAGGATCTCAGACTTTGCCCTGTAGTACTCCAAATGATAAAGGAAATGGAGAAGAGGTGGGTTCCAAGCAATGACCACTGAAATAATGTTTCTATAAGTAGGATAAGAAAAGTGTGCTGAAGTCCTAGGTATTCTACAGTAGTGTTTGTATGATAAGAGAGTAGTCAACAATGTCAAATGTAGCAAAGGGATCCAGGAGAATTAGATGTGAGAAATAACCTTTACAATTAGCAATGATTAAGTAATTTGGGAATGAAGTGGGTCCAATAGGTTGTGTGAGGATGAAATATGTGAGGTGTTTGTAAACAGCCTCTCAAAAAACTTGGTGGGGCAAAGAAGCTGAGATGAGATTGTACTTTGAGACATATGCTCTATATCGAGACATAGGCTGGGTCAGATTTTTTTTGTAAACATGGGAGTATCTGCATGCTTGAATGCTTGAATAATGAAAGAAACATTGGAATGAGCACAGTACACAGTTAATATTGGAATGAGCACAGTACACAGGGTCAGCTGATTTGTGAAGCCATAGAATCAAGAAGCGATATAGTAGAGTAGGAAGTTAAGAATAGAGTAGATACTTTATCTCAATTTGTGGGATGAAATTAAGAAAATGTTATAGAGAAAGGTAAGAAATTGAGCAGTTTTTCCATGTCAAATCCTACCAATCTTGTCCTTAAAGTAGGAAACAAGATCTTAAACTAGGTACACAATATAAGGATGGGTACATATTAGACAATGTGCAATTTTCCTTCATCCCCAGAACAAACTATATAGTGCATACACACTGTGCAGTCCTTCAAACAACTGAACAATATGCTGTATCTTGTATGATTTGGTCATTAGATCATTAAGATATTGCCTGGTCATCCAGTTGGGCGTACACTCTTCACAATGTGCACAAAATCGCTAAAGATATCTTCTCATCTGTCGTGCATGTACAGCAGATCAGAAGATTCAAGGAACAATGCATGGGAGTGCACAATAGTGCATACACATTAGATGATGTGGATGATTTGACGTTCTAATTCAGCTCAAAACAACAAATCATCCAATTTATCACCTAGTGTATACCGAGTCTAATACCCCCTTATACCCCTTTTACATCTGAGCTAAAACCCGGGTTATTGCAAGGTTAACCCGGGTAGCTCCTTGGTACAAAAGGGGAAAGGGTTGGATTGCCGGGACGAGTGACCCAACAATCCAACCCAGGTAACTCGCAGGGTTTAACACGGGAATAACCTGTGAAACCCTGCAGTGTAAATGGCAAGATCCGGGGCAGGGTGACCTGGATCGTGCCACATGCCTGCCGAATGGCTGGCTTCTGTGGCGCTTGGAGATGACTTCATCTTCAAGTGTCCACTTCAATGCCGGAAAAGCCGGGTCTCTGCAGACCATGTGAATGGCGCCGACTCAGTAATATCCTGTGTCGGTGCCAGGGAAATTCCGGGTCTGATCCAGATTGGAACCCTGTTCCAACCTCCGGGTTAGACCCGGAATTTCGGTATAAAAGCGGTATAAGATTATCTGTCCAATCTAGCTGGTTGGAATGAAAATCTGGCAATATATGGGAGCAAATGACAATCGACCATTTGCTCTCAAACTTTAGGAAATGAACAACATTCATTCAGTCAAATTGGTTAAATCAAACAGATTTAAAAAATTTGTATGAACAACCATTTTTGTCTGTTTTATAGTGTTTGTGAACACATGGTCAGTTGTTTTCTAGATCATAGCTTGACTTAACAGTTCCCATTAACTTCTATTTTTTTAATGATGTTTCTGAGAGTGAAAATTCCAAGCTGGAAACACTTGTACATCCTTTTATAGCTTCCCAGCTTGGTAACAGTAAATAGTCTTTATTTTCAAGTCCTCAGACAGCTGCATAGACGAGTCCATGGTATCTGAGTGGAGGCACCTGCCACCATTTTAGAGTCTAATGAGTCAATCAACTTTTGAATCCATCTATAAAAGAATTAATGAATGAACTGGAACAATGCCCAAACGACTCTATTGCACATGCCACATTCACTGTTCTAGTTTTTTAATGTTAAATTCAGCAAATGAGTAATAATTGTGCATTAAAATGTCCATTTAGTGCTTGTGAAAAACTTATATCTTTTCACTTTGACCAATACTTTTAATATTTTTGCATACAACTGTACAATGGTGTTTTTGGAAAAAAATGTGACCAAGATAAAAAAGCAGATAGAACATCTGTATGACATTTATTATCATCATTTTTATGTTAAAGAAAATTTTCTCCTAATCAGATATACAGTTGTAAACTCAATATAAAACAATATCCCATCTGCAGGTTATACTACACTGCAACTCTAAACCCTTGTAAGTAAAAATTGTGAGACAAAGACACCATTAAAGTGTATTTTATATTGAACTGTATTTCAGTGAGATACAAGATTTATTTAATTCTTTAAACTTTTAGGAGGCCTATTGGTATGTTTTCTAGACTTTTTAGGATTGATGCAGAGTTAAATGCATTTCAATTTGTAGAGTTGTGTATACTGTATTTGTAAATAAGCCAATTTTTTTTATGAATCTTATGTACTTAAGATAAGGTTGGTGCAAGTGTACATACACTTACAATGATGATTGCAATGAAACCAAAAATAAACACAAGAGCAGGCTGGCTGTATAGATGCATACAATTCAGTATACGGGTGATTACATACATTTAGTTTTGTGCATGCAATTCTGGAGCGATTATGGATAACTTCTGTTCATCTTTGTTCAACTTTATGTTTTATTTTTATTGTTTTTCTGTTTTGTAAGCAAACTTACTATATATCATTGTATAATAATTTTAATATGCATTGTAAGTATATAATCTCATATTAATTGTTAAATATTTCATAAATTATATATTTGCAATCTAATTTCGAAGTAATGTAGGGTATCATGTTGCTGGACCAACTGGATATATTTATATTGAAGGTGGTTTGTTTAAGTAATTCAGCATCAGATTGGAACTAACTTATGTTCTTTAGAATTATAATGTGGCTAATTCTGAGTTGGGAGCAAAGCAAACAAGTAACTATGCACATTGGCAAAACCATATTGCACTGCAGGTGGAACAGATTTAAAACATGCAGAGAGATTTAAATTTGAGAGGGGAACATCCAGGACTGGTGCTAGCATTAGACAGCTTTAGGCAGCTGCCTAGAGCGCTGGCCATTGGAGGGTGCCGCTGTGTCCAGAAAAAAAAACATGGTTTAATTAAGTGTAGTTCAGACCGCACATAAGTGTGGTCTGCACTACACAGTAACAAACACACTGTCGGCGGCGGTGTGTTTGTTTTAGCAGCCAATGAGAGTCAGACAGACTCTCATTGGCTACTGTGCCTACTGCTGGAGCCGGGCTGGAGCTCACTCATGAGCTCTGCCCTCTGACTCCTGCAGTGGATGATGGGAGAGATGTCATGACATCTCTCCCATAGTGCAGAGCGGGAGGATGGAGGAGCGGACGAAGGCGGGCGCAGGAGTGGGGATTCAGGTAAGTATAATGTTTAATGTCTGTGTGTCTGTTTTATTTGTATGGGGAACTGCATGGGGGGACCACTACTGGGGGCACTGCATACAGGGAACCACTACTGGGGGGCACTGTATAAGGGACACTGCATGGGAGGCTACTACTGGAGGCACTGTATAAAGGCCACTGCATAGGGGGGCCAACTACTGGGGACACGGTATAAGGGGCACAACTGAGGGCACTGTAAAAGGGGCACTGCATAGGAGGACCACTACTGGGGACACTCCATAGGGGGGACAACTATTGGGGGCACTGCATAGGGGGGACCACTACTGTGGGTACTACTGAGGGCACTGTATAAGGGGTACTACTGGGGGCACTGTATATGGGGCACTGCCTAGGGGGACCACTACTGGGGGCACAGCATAGGGGCACCACTACTGGGGGCACTGTATAACGGTCACTACTGAGGCCACTGTATAAGGGGCACTACTGGGGGCACTATATAGGGGGACCACTACTGGGGGGGCACTGCATAGTGAGGACCACTACTGGGGGCACTGCATAATGAGGAACACTACTGGGGGCACTGCATAATGAGGACCACTACTGGGGGCACTGCATAAGGTGCACTACTGGGGATTACTACATAGAGGGGACCACCACTGGGGACACTGTATAAGGGCTTGTGTAGCCACCTGAGGGAAGGGAGGGTGCTGGGCTGAAGCTATGCCTAGGGTGCCAAGAAACCTTGCACCAGCCCTGGGAACATCCAAACTCATATCTAAATTTCAGTTCAAAAATAAAGATGTGGGCTACATGCAAAAGCAGCCAGTATTTACCCTGCAACCAGAAGCAATAAATGTATTTGCACCCCTTGCATTGCAACATGGTTTGTTCCACATACAACGTTACTTGCTTTTTTGCTTTGCTCCCAACTCAGAACCAGCCCCAATGTGATATAATGCAGAGTTTTGTTGGCAGTTTACTTTAGATTGCCTTGCAATACTTGACTGACACAGTGGATGTCCCACTACATGACTGGTTACTTTTGTTATGAAAGTGCATTTATACTTTTGTTCTTAAATAAATTGTGACAAAACTTGTCTGTCTCAGTGCACTGCCTTTTCATTATACCTGTGATTACACTTACAGTATGGCAGTGATGGGTGGTTTACTCCTGCCAGCAGCAGCAGCTCTTCCATTCACTACTTATCAGGGTGGTAAGGTCACTCCTTTCTTCCTACATGGAGTTCCTGAAGTGTATACTAAATAAGGACCAATATTCAGTAATATACAAATCGGTCAAAAGCATATAAGACTATTATACAACATCCCTTCTCTTCACTTACTGCTAGAGTGCTGAACTATAACTCGCACCATAGTCTAGTCATAGTGTTAACTTCTGACTTGCTAGCCAAAATGTAGCAACAGTTTTGTTTCTACGGCTGAGGGAGAAAGGTTAGGAAGTTACTGGTTGATTATGCCCATGCATGAAATTCTTTTGCAATGTCTGAAAGCATTTGTGGAGGTGTTACCTAAACCCTTATCTATTATGCTGCCTTAAATAATTGTTGAGGTAGCTGATGAAGCATGGCAGGTCATAAAACAGAGAATAATTATTTGCCTGAAGCAGCCACCTTACACATCAAGTATCCTCTTCTACACAAGACAGAGAGGTCACACACTGCCAGAAGCACATCTGTAATCACAGGACGAGAAATGTGCATCTGTACCACATGGACTCTCATCTTTCTCCATGCAAAGGCTGTGTGATCCCTGCACAGTTGTTATTACAGATTGGTGTCTTTTCTATGCAAAAGTATTACTGATATTGAGGGTAATACAGCATGTGGCCCTATAGAAGGTGGCAGAGTAACAGGTTGGCCATTATTCTTCTAGACTGCATGCTCTCAGGAGCAGGACCCCCTCTCTACCCTTTGTCTCATGTTGGCACCTCTTTTGTATTTGTCAATCTTATCTGTAGGCTACTTGTTCTGTTTTTTTGTGGTATATTTTATTGTGTAGAACTCTGAATGTCTAGTTCTGTGGAGTTTTGTGACACTTTACAAATAAACAATGATGAAAATGATTTTCTAGAGACTCAACTCCTGCAATAAGTACAAGTAATGAGTTCAGAGCCAGCCGCAACTGTTATTAGTGTGATGCCTCTGTAGGACAAGTACAGTGTCACCATCATACAGCTCAGTTTTCCACATCCCCTGTCATTCTAAAGGACCCATAGTATGCAATGGTAAATGAAGAAACACTGATGAACTTTAACATAGAATGTGACAAAGTGATTCACATAGGACTAGTAGAATAGTACATTCTGGAATGGGGAAATAATAACAGAAACTACATTGTCCCATCTCTCATCGGTCTTTTAGTGGAGATCAATTATGAATGCTGTCACAACTTGCATGCTTGCTTCTTTTCCTAGCTCTCATCAGACCATAAGAAAAACACACTTTGAAAGACATTTTTTGTTTTATACCAACTAAGTACTAAACCAGTCGGCATAGATTAGCTTGCGCGATTGCTCTGCGCAAGCCCAGATTATTGGCCTCACACATATGTACCCATGTAGATTTGCATGATTCTGGTACTTATATCTGCCTGCACCTGGATAGGTCATGTACACTCTGGGGTGTTCAGGCAATTGGAAGAAAGCTCTATTATTTGGTATGGGGCAAAGGCCAAAGATAAGCAAAGCAAAGCTATAGAACACCACAGAAAACAAATGAGTGATTTTCGCCATCTGATCTCCATTTATAGAATATAAATTATATATATTTACAAATACAGGTCAGGATGACATTGTGCAGAATGACAAAGCAAAAGTGATATTCAAAACATTTATTGCTGGAACGTAATATTTCTGGACATCGTCTGGTTCCTCTTTGGCACATTTCGCCACAGTTTTCATCATCTCTACCTGGCACTATTAATGTCAGCATTGAGCAAACAGTTTTCATAAATACATTTTATGTTCTGAATCTTGAATATTCTAAACTACAGTATGTTTGGGTGATTTAAGCAGCTCTCATTGATAATAAAACAAATGGATTTTATTTACTAAATATAACGATAATATAACCTTGAGTTTATACATTCAGGGCATATTACAGTTTGTCTGGCCTCTTGAGAAAAATGTATTTGTAAAGCAAGGACAAAGCAGATTCAGGCAATACACTCAGCATTATTTTGAACGAAGAGTATAATTATGTTCAAAGGAAATTACAGCACCTGCTATGATTAAGAAAAACAAACCAGTGTATTGTGCTTTTGCTTGCAGTGCTATTTTGTAGCTCTCAAGCAATATGTAAGTAGTATTTTCTATTTTAAAAATATTTTCTTTTTTTCTTTCACGTATTTGAATGCTCATGCTGAAAAGGGAAATAAAGCCGTAGAATAGTAATTGTAACATTAATATTCACTGCAGCAATTACATTGTACAGCAGATAGGTTGTTGTAATGGAATCGGTATGATTTACCGCCAGTTGGAATCCTGACAGCGTCTGCTCGACATGGGTGAAAATCCCAAACGTCCCTATGGTAAGTATTGCCTAACCTAATTCCCTCCCCTAACCCTCCCTTAGGGGTGCTTAACCCCAACCTTTCCCCCAGTGCCTAGCCCTAATCCCCCCTCTAAGTGCCTAAACCTAACCCCCCCTTCCCTGCCGAACCCTAAACCTAAGTCCCCCGAGGGGGGTGCCTAACCCTAAGTCCCCCTCGGGGGTGCCTAACCCTAACTCCCCCTACCCCTAGCCTAAACATAACCTCCCGGCGGGGTGTCTAACCCTAACTCCCCCCCGGGAACCATAAACCTAACCCTCCCCCCACGCCTGTCTTTAGACACTTGCCGGGATATGACAGTCGGGAAGCCCCAACTGCTTACCGTTGTAATATGTGATATGTTTCAGGGTTAGTATTTGATTTGACCATAAAGTCAAACAGATGACTAGTACAATACCAATAACAAGGTTTGCAGCAGTAGAAATACAGCGGTAGTCCTCTTATAGTTATCACCATTTCAGGATGCCGATATCAGGGGAAAATACTTGTAGAAAGGCTTGATTTAGTTATTATCGTCATAGCAGAATGTTTAATTTTTATTCAAGTGTGTTTTATATTTTGCAAGCCTGGGCTTTCAGTTCCAGTGCACATGCATGAGCCACCAAGATGGCTCAAGCATAGTTCCCAACTTGGACGAGACAGTCACGTTTTTCTGGGACTGTCCCACCATCCCACCCGTGGGCCACAGTGTCCAATGGTGTGGGTGGGGGGGAAGTTGGGGGGAGCACACAACTAACAGTGAGTTAGTAGATGCCGTGCGCATGCACATAGCATCTATACTGTGCAGGCAGAGTCTCTGGAGGCAGCCCAGCATCTCTGGGAGTGCTGGACATGCCTTCAGAGTTATTAAATGGTGGTGTGCAGCGAGGCCACGCCCCTCCATGCTAGGCCATGCCCTCTTTTTGGGTGCGCGAGTTGTTCATATTCTGCTGCATTCAATGTTGGGAGGTATGCTCATGCATATGTGAATGAACCCAATACTGGCTGGTGAAATGATAAGAGTACTCTTACCACTGTCAGACACTATTACCAGGCAGATGAGTATCTCTATTTTCTTGGTACATACAGGTAATATTTGATTTTCTCTCACTGTGATAAGTTGCAATAGAAAATGAATGTTACCAACACATGTTAATAAATAAAAAATGTTAGGTTATTTTGTAACTGGTAATATTTCAGCAAATCTCAGGCACATTTTCAGCTATTATAGTAGGTGGTTTCACTTTTCAGTATCAAATATTGGTGTCTAAAGCAGCATCCTGCTCAATTCCTTTTACGCTCATGAAATCGACATCAGAATGTTGACAGCAGAATGTTGACATGGACCGAATGTTGGCATTCAGAATGTCAACATGGACAGCATGATGAGTTTCAACAAGTCAACAGTCACAAAGTCAACACTAACAGAATGTCAACATTGTGAATGTCAATAGCCAATTTTAGAGTTAGAGTAAACTTTAGGGTTAGGGTTAGGCTGTGGTTAGGGTTAGGATTAGGGTTGGGCTGTGGTTAGGTTTAGGGGTGGTTAAGTTGATAAATCTATCGAAAACTGCATTGTCGATTTGCCGACTGTCATTGCTCTGCCAATGTCGACATTCAGACTACTTTGACAGTCTTGTGTGACAGAATGTTGACCTATTTGTACCACACAAACCTTGTTGAAAAATTCCAGATTCTGTTTGTGAGCCTCTTGAAAATTGTCTTTGTACAATATTGCTGCCATTAAGAAACATTTGATTCCTAGTTAAGCTATTTACATTAAACTGTTCCCTCTTAGAATATTCCAAAGATACTGCGATCTTCTGCAAACAAAGCTGAAATCTTATCACCACATTATCCATTTGGTTATGTCATTTATTTAGCCACAGTACTAGGCATAGCAGAGGATCGGAGGAACTCAATCCATACCAAAAACCAAGTACATATCTGAATAGATCAATTACAATAAGGAAAGGTTCATCTTCAAATTTGCATCTCTTGGGTTTTTCTTATTAGAGAAACTGTACAAGTACAGAGGCTAAGCAAAATTACAATGCATAACCATTACATAATACATCTATCATTCATTTCCAAGATCTTTAATCATTTACTGTATAAGCCTTAATATTTTTAAGCTGGATTTGCAAGGAGACTACAATTTAAGAAGCTGTAAAAGGCAACTTTCAACAAATTCTATGAATAGTCTATTTTTCCTTTCAGGTTATGTAATACTGGGGCTTTTAAACTTAAGAACAACCTAGAAAAAAAAGACTGTATTAATTTCTCCATGGGAAATTTAACCAAGACAGTCACTAGGCCTCTGTGCATATTGGGCCTGATTCAGAGCCGGACGCAATTAGCGCTCGCTCGACCAGAAAATAGGGGAGGATATTCAAATGAACCGTTCGCTGTTTGCGGTCTGTTCACGCCTCTAGGTCTGAACGAGCGAGCAAAACTTGCGGTCGTTTTTTGGGAAACAACGCCCCCTGGCCGCTCGCATCCTACGTCATGTCCGCTATTTATTAGATTAATCGAGTACATCGACCAGGGTATGAACTGCTCGCTATTCTTGTGGTCGGTTTTTGCTACCACAATTTTGCGAGCAGTTCTGGCTATAATTATGCACACCCATAAAACGCCCGTTTTGACCTTTAAGCACGCCTGCGTTCGGATTTCCACTCCCCGTTTTCAAGCACCTTCCCCTGTTACCACCCACATACGCCTCATTCTGTCACTCAAATTATCAGGCATTCGCTATTTTGCGAGCACATGAATTTCGACCGCACTGACTGGTTCGCGCATGTGTATAACGATCCGTACGCATGCGCAGTTGGCCAAACATCGCTCGGAGCGAACGAGCTGCCGCTTACGAGTGGCTCTGAATCAGGCCCATTGTGTGATCAATGATCACTTTGTCAGTCAGTTGAACTCTCTCAAGCTGGGAAATGTCATAACCCATGTGGTTCTATAGACTTCTTCCTAGGCCATGGTTACAAGTTTCTTTATAAATAAATAAACATAATTTGTTAGTGATCTGTTAATTCTGCAGTGGCCTTAACTTCTTACGTATTTATGTATACAGGTGCTGTCTGCAACATTTTGGAACAAATGATGAAACCAAATTCCTGTTCATTGCATGGAGACTCCTATGTGTATGGCAGCTGTTGATGGAAACAACATTAGAGTTGGCTCAAAGTCTGGTCATTTATAATAATGTTTTTTTCACAGCTCCTGAACTAAGACAACAATGTATTTCCCTGATTCCTTATTCCTTATTATTCCAATCCTTATTTTCTGTATTATTGGAATGCTTTATTTTCCTATAGAAATATCCTGGGTAAATGCATATGATGTGAGATCCCCTATTCTATAAGAATGATTTTTACTGTTTAAAAGCATTGATACCTTTTATGTAATCCAACAATAGGATTCCAAACATGTTTTAACTGTGTCACGAGCTGCCGCACTTCTAATACTGTGCGATGCGAATGCCGGGCAAGCGTTTGCTGAGTCTCCACCTATATATCCTGTCTATCATCCTGAAATTAGTCTGGATTGGCTCCTGCATCTATATCCTGCTGGCGCTAACGCTGCTCCGATGCCGGTGATAGAGTTTTCGTGTTTCCGTTCTGGCTTTGTCTCCTGGCTTCCAGTTGAGCTCCAGTGTTTCTGCCTCCTATTTTGTTATTCTGCCGTTTGTATCATCTAGGCTGCACAGTTTTGCATATCATCTACCTGCCATTTGAGTCATCCAGGTGGCCTGGTCTGCAAATCTGTCCCCTGCCGTTTGTGTCATCCAGGCGGCATGGACAGTACTCTGTGTCCCGAGTACGCACTACAGCGTCAGCTGCTTGTGTCAACCCGGCAGCACAAGCAGCACTACAGCGTCAGCTGCTTGTGTCAATTTGGCGGCACAGGCCACACTACAGTGTCAGCTGCTTGTGTCAACCCGGCGGCACAGGCCGCACTTCAGCGTCAGCTGCTTGGTCAACCCGGTGGCATAGGCCACACTACAGTGACATTAGTGCACAACCCTGCACTCCAACACCAGTGACTTTGTTACAGCTATTCTACGGCCCACTGGCCACAGAATTACCAGCCCTCAAGGCGGTTGTTAGATATTACCCTCAAAAGTCACACCACTGTCATAACAAACTTATTATAAAAATGTTTGTCATACATTTTCTTTTTCTTTCATACCTAAATGTACTAGTGAAAATATATCTGTAATATTGTTTATAGAGCATAGGAGCTTATTATTAAGATTAATTCAATGCAGATATTGGGTCAATACTAGGTAGGGAGTTTTACAGTGTACGCAAAGATTGTTTCTTCTGTTCTCAAAAAACATGTAGAATATCATATGACCCCCACTGGATTTATTATTGATGCCTTAATTGATCAGTCCATCTGAGTATGATTTTCTAGTAAATGTATACTAAAAAAGCCAATAAATGAAAATATAATTATATTGATGAATTATACATAAAGCACTGATAGCTTTAAATGAAGTGCAACATATTTCTGAAACTTTGGAAATGTATCTCATTGTGGATAGTGTATAATTGAGGTCATATCATTGATCTTGTATGGATCAAAAGAACAGAAATCCTTCCCTACATCTTTCCTGGAGCCTTCTGGACTCCATGGGCCATGTTCACTTAGTGACAAGGGGGAGGGAGGATTATCAAACCTTTGAGAGAAATAAAGGTTTGACACATCTCCCATACTCCCTTAAAATGAGGTTGTTATGTGCAGCTGGGTACATCACCACTAAATATGGTAGCCCAACTTCATCTCTTCGGGGTGCAAGGAAATATCTGTGATGTTGGTGGTTGTCAGGTTCCAGATAGTACCTTGTGGCCTTCTCCACTCCCTCCTCCTGTATAAATTATTCAGAAATAAACCTACTTTTGTTGTTCAGTCCAGATCTTCAGAACTGTATTGTACAGTCCTGCAGAAAATGGGGATTTATCATCTCATGATCTCATGAGATCGCCATATCTTGCCTAGGGGTTATAAAAATGCTAGAGGCTCTAACTGTGTAGCATTTTACATGTTTACGCCAGGACTGTTCATTTACATCAGTCATAGAGCAATGTTTAGTTGTTTAACAGATACAGAAATTAAACATTTATTTTCTTTAGCCTCTCACTAAAAGAACAAATCTTGGCTCATTCGTTATTTTCTCTCAAAATGTTTATTAAATGTGGCACCAACCAAAGCCAGATATTTAGTATCAGTCAAGCTTCATTTGTGCTCCATTATTCAAAGATTATCCCTGTTGGTGGCATTGTTTTCAACTTGGCTTTACCAACACGTCTATAATTAATAAAGATGCATGCACAAAACAGGCAACACATTCATCAGAATATGTACAGTAAAATATATTCACTGGAAAACATTTGCATGTGTCTCAGCTATGTAAAATCATGTTAACAAAAAGTGGTATATATATACAGTCAGGTGCATAAATATTGGGACATTGACAGAATTTTCATATTTTGGCCTCTATTCACCACAACAATGGCTTTGAAATGAAACAAACAAGATGTGCTTTAACTGCAGACTTTCAGATTTAATTTGAGGGTAATTACATCCAAATCAGGTGAACGGTGTAGGAATTACAACGGTTTCTATATATGCCTCCCACTTTTTAAGGGGCCAAAAGTAATGGGACAAACTAAACAATCCTAAATCTAACTTTCACTTTTTAATACTTTGTTGCAAATCCTTTGCAGGCAATTACAGCCTGAAGTCTGGAATGCATAGACATCACCAGATGCTGGGTTTCATCCCTGGTGATGCTCTGCCAGGCCTCTACTGCAAATGTCTTCAGTTCCTGCTTGTTTTGGGCCATTTTCCCTTCAGTTTTCTCTTCATCAAGTGAAATGCATGTTCAATCGGATTCAGGTCAGGGGATTGACTTGGCCATTGCATAACATTCCACTTTTTAGCCTTAAAAAACTCTTTGGTTGCTTTTGCAGTATGCTTCGGGTCATTGTCCATCTGCACTTTGAAGCACCGTCCAATGAGTTCTGAAGCAATTGAATGAATATGAGCATATAATATTGCCCGAAACACTTCAGAATTAATTCTGCTGCTTTTGTCAGCAGTCACATCATCAATAAATACAAGGGAACCAGTTCCATTGGCAGCCATACATGCCCACGCCACGACACTACCACCACCATGCTTCACTGATGAGGTGGTATGTTTTGGATCATGAGCAGTTCCTTTCCTTCTCCATACTCTTCTCTTCCCATCACTATGGTACAAGTTGATCTTTGTCTCATGTGTCCATAGGATGTTGTTACAGAACTGTAATGGCTTTTTAGATGTTGTTTGGCAAACTCTAATCTGGTCTTCCTGTTTTTGTGGCTCACCAATGGTTTACATCTTGTGGTAAACCCTCTATATTCACTCTTGTGAAGTCTTCTCTTGACTGTTGACTTTGACACATATACCATCTACCTCCTGGAGAGTGTTCTTGATTTGGGCAACTGTTGTGAAGGGGTTTTTCTTCACCAGGGAAATAATTCTTCTGTCATCCACCACAGTTGTTTTCCGTGGTCTTCCGAGTCTTTTGGTGTTGCTGAGCTCTCCGGTGCATTCTTTCTTTTAAGAATGTTCCAAACAGTTGATTTCGCCACACCTAATGTTTTTGCTATCTCTCTGATGGGTTTGTTTTGATTTTTCAGCCTAATTATGGCTTGCTTCACTGATAGTGACAGCTCTTTGGATCTCATATTGAGAGTCGACAGCAACTGATTCCAAATGCAAATGTCACACCTAGAATCAACTCCAGACCTTTTACCTGCTTAATTGATAATGAAATAATGAGGGAATAGCCCACACCTGTCCAAGAAATAGCTTTTGAGTTGATAGTCCCATTACTTTTGGCCCCTTAAAAAGTGGGAGGCACATATAGAAACTAGGAGTGTGCACCGGCCACTTTTCGTGTTTTGGTTTTGGATCTGGATTTTTCTTCGTGTTTTGGATCTGGATTGGTTTTGCCAAAACCACCGTTCTGTGTTTTGGGTTTTGGATCTGTATTTTTTTTTTAAAAAGCATAAAAACAGCTTAAATCACAGAATTTGTGGGTTTTTCTGCTCCTATGCAATTATTAACCTCAATAACCTTCATTTCCACTCATTTCCAGTCTATTCTGAGCACCTTACACCTCACAATATTGTTTTTATGGCCAAAAGATTGCACCGAGGTATGCTAAGCAACACGAGTGGGTGGCACAAACACGTGGCCCATCTAGGAGTGACACTGCAGTGGCAGACAGGATGGCAGTTTGAAAAACTAGGCCCCAAACAGTACATACTGCAAAGAAAAAAAGAGGTGCAAGATGGAACTGTCCTTGGGCCCTCCCACCCACCCTTATGTTGTATAAATAGGACATGCACACTTTAACAAACCAATCATTTCAGCGCCAGGGTCTGCCACATGACTGTGGCTGAAATGATTGGTTCGTTTGGGCCCCCACAAAACAAGCTGGCAATTAATGTGTCCCTGCACAAACTGTCTCTACGGAGGCAAGATGTCGTCCTCATCCTCCTCATCCACCGATTCCTTGGATAAAACAGGAAAAAGGGATTTAGGTGTCCCTGGACTGCTTACGGTCTTAGCCAAAGTTTCTGAACTTGACAGTAACTTTTTATGAACGTGCTGCAGGTGCCATATAAGGGAGGATGTTCCTAGGTGGTTAACATCCCTACCCCTACTTATTTCACCTTTACATATGGTACATATGGCAAGACAGTTGTTGTCCGGATTTGGATAGAAATATTGCCAGACCAAAGAGGTGGAATGTTTGGTCTTCTGCCCAGGCATGACCGTGATGGGCTTTTTCATCCCATGGACAACAACTGTCTCCCCTGGAGCCTTATTTAAACAAACCACATCACCATCAGACTCCTCCTCGCCTACTTCCTCCTCAGTGCCAGCTACACCAGTATCCTCATCCTGTTGTACTTCAACAGTGACATCTTCAATTTGCATATCAGCAAGTGGACTGGGGGTGCTCCTTTCAGCACTTGCAGGGGGGCGTGCAAATGGTGGAAAGAGCCACCTCTTCCCATCCAGTGCTGGGAAGGTCAGGCATCGCAACCGCCACCACACTTGGACTCTCCTTGGGGATTTGTGATATCTTCTTAGAACGCACAGTTCTTCACTGTGCTTTTGCCAGCTTAACTCGTTTGATTTTTTTAGTGGGAGGAGGGCTTCCATCGTCATGTGAAGCTGAACCACTAGTCATGAACATAGGGAAAGACCTTAGCCGTTCCTTGCCACTCCGTGTCGTAAATGGCATATTGGCAAGTTTACGTTTCTCTTCAGATGATTTAAATGTTTTTTTCAAGGTAATACTATGACATTGGGCATCGGCCTTGGCAGACGACGTTGATGGCATGTTATCGTCTATGTCATGACTAGTGGCAGCAGCTTCAGCGCTAGGAGGAAGTGGTTCTTGATCTTTCCCTATTTTATTTTTATCGGAGAAAGTTTGGTCCTCCATTTATGTTATATTGATATATACGTGCGGCTAAGGTGCACACAAACACAGAAAATAATTTTTTATTTTTGTTGGAGACTAGTGCACTTTGTGGGTTACACCACCCTTTAAGAAATGAGCCAGCCGGCCCTTTACTTATGGGACACAGGCGCACGCTTGGCGCTGCTCCTTTGTTAATGCACGTGCAGCTACAGCCAACACAATTCACAAACACAGAATTTTTTTTTTTATTTTGTTTGGAGTGCCCTTTGGGGGTCACAGCACCCTTTAACGGACAAGCTAGCCGGCCCTTTATTTATGGGACACAGGCACACGCTTCGCACTACTTTGTTGATGCTCGTGCGGCTACTGCGCACACAATTCACAAACACAAAAAAATATATTTTTTTATTTTGTTTGGAGTGCCCTTTGGGGGTTACAGCACCCTTTAACGGACAAGCCAGCCAGCCTTTTACTTATGGGACACAGGCGCACGCTTGGCGCTGCTCCATTGTTGATGCACGTGCAGCCACAGTGCACACAATTCACAAACACAGAAAAAATATTTTTTTTTTGCACTTGGGGGGAGCACCCCTGATGGACAGAGCACCCCCTGGACAACACTACAGCACCCCTTTAGGACTGGGACACTGCACAGGACTTTGGAGTGGACACAGCCCCTATGGACAACTGACTGCACAACACAGTCCAGCCAGCCCCTATGAACTTTAAAGGAGTGGACACAGCCCCTATGGACAACAGCAGCACAGCGCAGCACAGCACAGCACAACACTACACTGCACTACTCTACACTACACTACACAGCCCAGCCAGCCCTAACTCCCACCCTCCCTCTTCACTGTCCACAGCCGAGTGAGAAAATGGCGCCGACGCGAGTACCTTATATAGGATCCAAAGCTGCGAGACCCGGAAGGCGGGATGATGATGTTTTGCCTCGATTTCAGATCCGAGTCGGGCGGGAAAAGTCGAGCCTGACTCGGATCAGCCTCGGATCGGGGGGGCTCGGGGGGGGTTCGGATTTCAGAAATCCGAACCCGCTCACCCCTAATAGAAACCGTTGTAATTCCTACACTGTTCACCTAATTTGGATGTAATTACCCTTAAATTAAATCTGAGAGTCTGCAGTTAAAGCACATCTTGTTTGTTTCATTTCAAACCATTTTGGTGGTGAATAGAGGCCAAAATATGAAAATTCTGTCAATGTCCCAATATTTATGCACCTGACTGTATATATATATATATATATATATATATATTTTATTTTATTTTTATTTATTTTTTTAATCACAAAAAACAAAATCTAATAAATTTATCTAGCCAAACAGTTAACAAATAACCCAGATTATGACGAACCCTATATTTACCCTTGCAAAAAAAAAACCATGCCATGACTGGAGGCATACCATATGTTTGGAAATGTATGTAACTAATGCTGGGCATCCACTATACAATTATCTGTCAGATATCTGTCCAATCTGGCTGGTTGGAATGAAAACCTGGTAATGTATGGGAGCAAATGACAGTCGATCATATGGTTTAAATCGCTGAAAAAAGGACAAAAACAATTGTTTAAATTGGTTAAATTTGTGTGTTATAACCAATTTGTCTGAACAACCATTTTTGGCTATTTTCCAGTGTTTGTGAGCAAATGGACGACTGTCATTTGCTCCCATACATTACCAGGTTTTCATTCCAACCATGCTTTATCAAGGAAAAGGGAAAGAAGGGAAATAAATACCTGCACTCTATCATATAATACCAAGCCCCTATATGATCTTATTCATAGTCATGGGGGTGCAGCCCTAATCAACCAAGTTGAATCGTTTATTAGAAAAAAAGAAAAAGAAGTTGATGGTAATGGGCGCACGAATCAAATATATTACAAGATAAAATTTTACTTTTAATGGTTATTACCTTAAAACGGATATCCCCAATAATTGAAAATATACAGTGAAAAATAAGGTTAAAAAATTGATATCAAAACAAAACACACATGTAAATAAAAGAACGCAGGTCCACTGTTGTGTTGTTGTGCAATATTGACTAATGTCCAAACATATATTGTGTCGGGGGGAATCCCTTCATACAATACAAAACTATTGTCAATTGATACCTCACCACTCGAGATGCTATGATAGGTATACAACAGAACAAATTGTCATTAATTATGGACTATTGTTGTAATGATGTAAGGCCATAGCCCTTATTTAATAAGGTAAGTATATCATCCACTGTAGTAAGTGTGCCACACAGAGGGATTGTTTGTATCAATATTATCTAAGCACCACTTCAGATTTGTCGTGGTAATTACCGATTACACCTCTTGGTAAATACTGATATTTAAGGTATTGTATTTCGCATAATGAAGGTATCTCTTATCATACAATTACTATAATCCTTCAATTGAAGTGATACCTATCTTTATGTATTAAAGTGTTTGTTTCCAAAACATCAGCAGCTCACTGCTGTTAATTGTTATGTTACATCCAAACGGAAAAACATCGGCATATTAATATACTGTCTTATTGACTATTGTAATGGGCTGGTTATGATCCAGTCCACAATGATATAAATCATTTACTGGTATTAGTTGTGTTTAGATTAAGACATTCACAGCCCTAGATATCATATATTGATTTTAAATCCATATAAGTTCTCAATAAATTAATTGATGTATTCTCCCAAGCCAAGAGAAGGTAGTGGATTGTTTGGCAACATTCTAACAGATTATCCGTTTAACTTGTAACATAATTCATATTATGCGTATACTTAAACCCTATATCAGTTTAGTAGGGCACACTATATTCTCCACTGTGTTGGTTTCACTGTGACAGTTCTGCTATACATAAAACTAATTGAGTAATGACTGATATCAAATATATATAACAGAATTATTGGTCCACTGACATCCTGGAGCAATTGGAGGTATTCATTGAGTATTAACACAAAATAGGCTACTATGTAGCATCACACATAATTATAATAGAATCATATTCTTTGCACAACAACAAACAAGCACGGAGCTGCCAGTGACACCGACGCGTGCGTTTCACTGTAAACAGCTTTGTCAAGGCTGAACCCGAGTGTTCCGTTTGACCGGCTAATTATAGTAAGACAAATCCCCAATCAGATTTGTGTCCTTAATCACATGTCATTTCCAGCCATTAGGAGATGGTTGCCTGCGGTATTCAAATGTGATATTGCGTAGTAAGTTGCATCCTCTTATTCCCGATCACGTGATCGGAGTTCCATCCTATGGATGAGATGGTGTGTTCTGAACGTCTCCGTTGTGTAGTGAGTTCCATCCTCTTATTGCTGATCATGTGATCGGAATTCCATCCTATGGATGAGGGGGTGTGTTCATTTATCTATTGTGTAAACAACTGAACAAAACCGCCGCATAGTAAATTCATCCACTTATAAATAGGTGTCATTTCCAGCCATTAGGAGATGGTTGCCTGCGGTATTCAAATGTGGTGTTGCATAATCAGTTACATCCTCTTATTCCCAATCATGTGATCGGAGTTCCATCCTATGGATGAGGGGGTGTGTTTGTTTATCTATCATGTAAATATCTGAAAGTCTCTGTTGCGTAATGAGTTCCATCCTCTTATTACCGATCATGTGATCGGAATTCCATCCTATGGATGAGGGTGTGTGTTCATTTATCTATTATGTAAACATCTGAACAAACCCACCACATAGTAAGTTCATCCACTTATAAATAGGTGTACAGATATATATAACTCTAGTAGTATATTCATCTAGAGTAATGGTAAGTAGTTTGATTTATTATTACAGGGGCTAACGATCGTATCCATCCTGTAAGTGTCAATCCAGGATCAGAATGTGAGGTATAATATTCGTGATCCTACGGAATGTATGTCAAAATAAACGAGACACAATGACATACATAACCATCTTAAATCCAATATATGTCAAATATGGATATATATAGACAACAAATGTGAAAAGCTGTATATGAAAAATAAAATTATTCTGCCCCATCAATCCATGTCATCATCAAAAATAGTAATTATAAGTTTACTTTACAAACAAAAAGAACTTACCCAGTTAGTTAATAGGTACCTATAAAAATACTAGAATTTACAATAAGTTAAAAATATAGGTATCCATAAATAGATATATTCAAAATATATCTTGAGTTATCTACCTAATAAGTGATAGTGATAATCAAAATTGAGTGAGAAATTAAAATAAAATATTGAAAAATAAACACAAAAATCCTCTTATCATATATAAAAACAGAAAGGAAAAGAGGTATGTAATTAGTGTGAAAAAACAGATGTGAAGACAAAATAATGATGTGAAAACCAAGTGACTAAGATTCCCTCTTATTGTACATACAAAAAGGAGGAAAAAAGTGTATAATTGTAAGTAAAAATGTTAATTAAATTATGATTTTTCACTTACAATTATGCACTTTTTTCCTCCTTTTTGTACATACCTCTTTTCTTTTTGTTTGTAAAGTAAACTTATAATTACTATTTTTGATGATGACATGGATTGATGGGGCAGAATAATTTTATTTTTCATATACAGCTTTTCACATTTGTCGTCTATATATATCCATATTTGACATATATTGGATTTAAGATGGTTATGTATGTCATTGTGTCTCGTTTATTTTGACATACATTCCGTAGGATCACGAATATTATACCTCACATTCTGATCCTGGATTGACACTTACAGGATGGATACGATCGTTAGCCCCTGTAATAATAAATCAAACTACTTACCATTACTCTAGATGAATATACTACTAGAGTTATATATATCTGTACACCTATTTATAAGTGGATGAACTTACTATGTGGTGGGTTTGTTCAGATGTTTACATAATAGATAAATGAACACACCCCCTCATCCATAGGATGGAATTCCGATCACATGATCGGTAATAAGAGGATGGAACTCATTACACAACGGAGACTTTCAGATATTTACATGATAGATAAACAAACACACCCCCTCATCCATAGGATGGAACTCCGATCACATGATCGGGAATAAGAGGATGTAACTGATTATGCAACACCACATTTGAATACCGCAGGCAACCATCTCCTAATGGCTGGAAATGACACCTATTTATAAGTGGATGAATTTACTATGTGGCGGTTTTGTTCAGTTGTTTACACAATAGATAAATGAACACACCCCCTCATCCATAGGATGGAATTCCGATCACATGATCGGCAATAAGAGGATGGAACTCACTACACAACGGAGACGTTCAGATATTTACATAGTAAACAAATGAACACACCCCCTCATCCATAGGATGGAACTCCGATCACGTGATCGGGAATAAGAGGCTGCAACTTACTACGCAATATCACATTTGAATACCGCAGGCAACCATCTCCTAATGGCTGGAAATGACATGTGATTAAGGACACAAATCTGATTGGGGATTTGTCTTACTATAATTAGCCGGTCAAACGGAACACTCGGGTTCAGCCTTGACAAAGCTGTTTACAGTGAAACGCACGCGTCGGTGTCACTGGCAGCTCCGTGCTTGTTTGTTGTTGTGCAAAGAATATGATTCTATTATAATTATGTGTGATGCTACATAGTAGCCTATTTTGTGTTAATACTCAATGAATACCTCCAATTGCTCCAGGATGTCAGTGGACCAATAATTCTGTTATATATATTTGATATCAGTCATTACTCAATTAGTTTTATGTATAGCAGAACTGTCACAGTGAAACCAACACAGTGGAGAATATAGTGTGCCCTACTAAACTGATATAGGGTTTAAGTATACGCATAATATGAATTATGTTACAAGTTAAACGGATAATCTGTTAGAATGTTGCCAAACAATCCACTACCTTCTCTTGACCTGGGAGAATACAATTAATTTATTGAGAACTTATGTGGATTTAAAATCAATATATGATATCTAGGGCTGTGAATGTCTTAATCTAAACACAACTAATACCAGTAAACGATTTACATCATTGTGGACTGGATCATAACCAGCCCATTACAATAGTCAATAAGACAGTATATTAATATGCCGATGTTTTTCCGTTTGGATGTAACATAACAATTAACAGCAGTGAGCTGCTGATGTTTGGGAAACAAACACTTTAATACATAAAGATAGGTATCACTTCAATTGAAGGATTATAGTAATTGTATGATAAGAGATACCTTCATTATGCGAAATACAATACCTTAAATATCGGTATTTACCAAGAGGTGTAATCGGTAATTACTACGACAAATCTGAAGTGGTGCTTAGATAATATTGATACAAACAATCCCTCTGTGTGGCACACTTACTACAGTGGATGATATACTTACCTTATTAAATAAGGGCTATGGCCTTACATCATTACAACAATAGTCCATAATTAATGACAATTTGTTCTGTTGTATACCTATCATAGCATCTTGAGTGGTGAGGTATCAATTGACAATAGTTTTGTATTGTATGAAGGGATTCCCCACGACACAATATATGTTTGGACATTAGTCAATATTGCACAACAACACAACAGTGGACCTGCCGTTCTTTTATTTACATGTGTGTTTTGTTTTGATATCAATTTTTTAACCTTATTTTTCACTGTATATTTTCCCTTATTGGGGATATCCGTTTTAAGGTAATAACCATTAAAAGTTAAATTTTATCTTGTAATATATTTGATTCGTGCGCCCATTACCATCAACTTCTTTTTCTTTTTTTCTAATAAACGTTTCATTCCAACCAGCCAGATTGGACAGATATCTGACAGATAATTGTATAGTGGATGCCCAGCTTTAGAGTTCTTCATTGCTATTACCATATAGGATGTAAATCTTATTTGCTGTTTTATTGCAGTGGGCTGGGAGGATCTGCTTGTTTTTCTTGTCTAGAATTAGCCCCTCCCTTACATGCACCTGTGATGGCCCAATAAATTGATTCTGTTTATTTGCCCTTAAACAAATTTCTTTGTGACGTACACCTGTAGTTTACTGTGACCTTTGACATAATCTGTACTGTAAAATGGGCATAGTCTAGAACAAAACTGTAACAGAAACAAACAAGCTTTGATCCTATTTTGAATTAGCACATTTTGGTGTCACATGGAGTTGAAAGCAGCATTCGTGGTTACTTTATATTACAGTATATTTTGAATGACCTGCTCCTTCCCACTAGTGGATCCTTGGGAACTGCATGCTCCTCCTTTTCTGTAATAGAGCACCAGCGAAAAATGATCATTCACAATTATAAAAGGGACGCTGAGATCGGTGTCAGTGAAAGAACTAATATGAAATTGTTGGATCATTTTGTAATCTATTTACACATAATTATGACTTAATGATTTAGGGGTCTATGTACTAAGCAGTGTTAGGAGACAGAGTGAAAAGTGATAAGTCTGTGATAAGTGCCAGCCAATCAGCTCCCAACTGCCATCTCACATGCTGTGTTTGAAAAATTACAGTTGGGAGCTGATTGGCTGGCACTTATCACAGACTTATCACTTTTCACTCTGTCACTTATCACTGCTTAGTACATAGACCCCTTAATGTTTTCTGAAACATTATAACCTAGCTTCCTAAACATGCTTTCTGTCATGCTCAAGGGATCAAGGTATAAAATCTCTATTCATTTGTGCGTGTGACAAAGAAACTACTTGAATTTAACACTCACACAATTCAGAGCGGTTTTCGTGCACTCACATTGTCGTCTACCTAATTCCCACCAAGAAATGCCCAATTTCATGGAAAGACAGATCTGGTCAACTTTTGTCTGACTCAGAATAGTAAAATCCCAATTCCATGGAAAGACAGATCTGGTCAAGTTCTGTCTGACTCAGAATAGTGAAGTTGCATCTACGCATGAATAGCAATACTGTAGCTCTCAAACTATAAGCTTCAATGTATGCTGGACTGGCTTTGTTGAACAAAATGGACCTGATTATGAGTCACTTGTAATGCAGTCACAATTTCAGACTCTTACTGCAATTGTAAGTCCTATACAACGATCTGGCCATATTGTGAGCTCTATGAATCGCATTGCTCCCAATCCCCCAGCCGAAATAGCAGCAGTCAACATTAGTAATGTCATTTACACCTATTCAATTCTATGAGTAGGAGATACAACAAAAAAAAGTGAGCACAATCCATATGCACGGCACAGAATAGGTTGCAGCTATGGCTAAGCGTCCATGACCTGTCCATGGGACATTTCTCATACCTGCAAATACCCAGTTGACACCCAGTAAAGCTGGCCACACACTAGACCAACTTACATCCAACCAGCCAACTTGTTGATTGGTTGGAATGAAAATCTGGTAAGGAATGGGAGTAACTTATGATCAGCAATTTGCTCCTAAATGCCAGAAAACAGATGAAAATGGTCTTTCAGATAAGTTTGTTAAATGTTTGATCTAAACTATTTGTTCAAACAACAGTTTTGGTCCATTTTCCAGCGTTTGGGAGCAAATTGCTGATTGTATACCTTACCAGATTTTCATTCTAACCAATCAACTAGTTGGCTGGTTGGACAGATAATCTTTAGATGTGTGGCCAGCTTAAAGATGGCCACACATCTAAAATTATCTGTCCACCCAGCCAACTAGCTGATTGGTTGGAATGAAAATCTGGTAACATATGGGAGTCACTGATGATCAGCAACTTGCTCCTAAATGCCAGAAAACTGATGAAAATGGTCGTCAGACAAGTTTGTTTAATTTTTTATAATCTAAACAATTTGTTCAAACAACAGTTTTTGTCCATTTTCCGGCGTTTGGGAGCAAATTGCTGATTGTCATTTGCTTTCATACCTTACCAGATTTTCATTCCAACCAATCAACTAGTTGGCTGGTTGGACAGATAATCTTTAGATGTGTGGCCAGCTTAACACTACAGATTGCCCCCTTGATTATATTTGCAGAAAAAAAAGATTTCAGTAATTTTTTAAAGACAAAACATCGGACTTAATAATAAGTGTTGAAGTATGTTACTGTGAAAAACATGTTGAGGCTTATGTGCTGATTACTTCAAGAAGCTGAACTTGTAAAAAGCTGCAATTTTTGTAACTTTGTAACTGATTCATTGATGTTTAACACTAATATTGAACACCTGATTGATTGTATTAAAAAAATAAAGAAATCTGGGCCAAATGTAATAGGGTGAGAGTTTAGAAGTAATCTCTCATCTGTGTATTAACGAACTCTGTGTGTCCTTATAAAGTGTCAGTACTCTACAGATGGAAAATCATATTTCAACAGTACTCATTTAAAGCACTCTATTAGAGAGTAGATACAGCCAATGGGTGTATGAAGGATATAACCTTTCAGTCTATTTTATGAATTTTGTGCATTTAACCTATAAAAAATCTTTTTAAAAAAGAGCAAATTAATTAGTACTGTGCTTGAGGTTGGCACTTTCTAGTTTATCATGTCTTATGCACATTCCAAAATAAACAGAGAACAGCTGTGTTTTTCAAGCAGTACTTATTGTGTGGTTTTAAGTGTCATTTATACAGAAGAGTGAATATTAAAATCAACCAAGCTATTCATTACATGTGGAAAGTTACACGTGACTGCATACAATTTCCTGGAAATAAATAGTTCAAATGAAAACAAGAAAATTATCATTTATTTTGCAAGCACAAGCACACAATGAAATAAAAAATAGTAAATTAGCAATAACTAGTTGGAAATCTTTATTTATTTATTTTAAAAGCCTTTCTTGGAAATCTCAGAAACTTGACCAGTATATCATTATATCATGGTTTGATTTCCATTAAAAATCAACATAGGCAATGTAATGCTGGGTACACACGAGACGATCTGTTCAGCGAATGAAATCGCTGAATGATCTCCCTGAAATTCCTGGTGTGCTGGATGAACAATATTGTTCATCCACACATAAACTATTGCACCAACGATGAATGACCAACAATCGTTCTCCCATATAGAAAATTAACAATATCGTCCAGATTGGCCTGCATGCATGTCCGATGGACGATATCGTTATCATCCAGTGGTAGAACGCATCGTTGGTCGTTCATTGCATACAAACAGAATGATATCAAATGATATATCTTTGAACGATATATCGTTCATATCGTAATGATATATCATTCCATGTGTGTGCACCTTTATAGTTAAAACATCCTCTTACAAACAAGCTATTGCATACCCATTTTAAATCATGCAGTGCCATGTAATAAGCTAGGATAAGTAGAAGTCTAAAGCTATGTACACACCTGAATGACACATTGACCTTGTGATGGCTTGATACGATGTAACAATATACAGGGGCGATGTTACCGCATGGCATTGTTCGTTATATTGTCCCATCTGCCGTGTAGCACAACAGATGGAAAGATGAGACCAGACAATTGATCAAACGATGAATATCAATATCAGGTGTATTGCGCCTAAACTAGTTTATAAACACACGTCACAATAACGCTAAAAGTATTCAGAGAAGATGGGCAGAGAAATGTAAAGTAACATTACACTTAATTGGCAAATGCTGCTCATTAAGCAACCGTTTAATAACGCCTTTAATATCAACATTCAGTGTGTTGACACGAGAGTGTCATCATGGTCTGAATGTCAAAATTCATAATGAATATGGTATCTTCATGTTGACATTTGTTTTTTTTGTTTACATGTCGACATTCACTGTGCTGATCCTGACATAATTTGGACATGTACAACATGTTGACATGATGCATGTCGACAGTGAGAATATTGACAGTACTACTTTAACCTAACCATAGCCAACTCTAACCCTAATGCTCATAGCTTCATCAGGCTTTTCTTAAAATATGTGTCTTAAACTGCTACTTTATACCAAGACCTTTGCAACAAAAAATACTAAGTACTGTACTATTACTTAGTACATTATTAAAAGCACTTGATTCTTGTCTAAGCAGCAAAAGCGGACATATCTTTATCTTCTTAATGTAGACATACATAATGTTGCCATTTTGTCAATGTTTACACGACATTATGAACATGCCAACAGACTGAATGTCGATAATGTGTCGATACCTAAACTTGGGCACTGCTAGTATCAGTTTTTAAGAATAGACTTCAGATAAACTGCTGTAGGTGTCAGGAATGTTATATTAACCATTGAGACATCATTGACAGTGTAATGTACTGTAATGTGGTTTATTAGTACAATGATTACAGTGACATAATTCTGTATTTCTAAAAACAAAGGTTTAAAATTATAATAGGTTTGCACTGACATGTACAAGTATGTCTGTCTCCATGCACTGTACTTAGTTAAAGATTGAAGGTTATTAAGTTTAACCCCCTTTGCAGCGGAGGACAAGTGTGGCTTTAGACCATGCATGGGGGAAGATCTCCCCAAACCTTGCTACAAATAATTAAGGAGTACCTTTTTTAGAAAGATGAATGTCCGCTCTTTCAAATGTTGGGACCCCTACTACAAACAGCAGGCAATGTAACCCAATGCTACAGAAAATGTACTGTATGATTTCTGTATATGAGGGTAGGGGACTATGTGCTCTAATACCTACAAAATGACAGCTGCATCTAAGTGGGCACCCATATTTCAAAGCAGGAAGTAGCCACTTCCTGTGATCACCAGACAATATTACCTTGCTTTATGGAAAACGACCATTTTCCATATATGGGCAGGAGGGCACTTTGTACTCTCTCACACTCAAGATTCCACCTTTACAGGTTTGGGAACCCACAGAGCTACAAAAAAAGATAGTTTTCCATAGATATGGTAACACCGTAATGTGCCCTATCTCCCCATAATAGCCAATACACACATGTGAGTATATTTTTTTTTAAAAGGGGAGTCTCCTCTTTTAATGATGTACCCCATCAGTAGTTATTGTCTGGAGAGTGACTTAATAGTACACAAAAAAATTAATTTTTCACAAATAGTGAGGGATATAAAGCCCATATTTCCACCATCTTGTATCAAATAAAAATGTAGTCCCTCATTTAATGTGATAGGTTGTCTAGATAATAAAAAAGGTATGCCCTGTTGGGCTACCATATTCTTCCAACACATAGGAAGTCTTTAAATCAAGACAGTGAAAATGTAAATATTGTATTCATTTCAAGTGCAGATTTATTTGTCAAAACTTACACATAGAATCCTACTCTTTACAATTTTAGAAGATGGATTAGTGAAGCAAGAACCACAAATTATTTCTTTGTGGTGCTTATGAGATGAAATAAAATCACATTTACTTGTGGTTCCTTCTCTTGAAATTTAAATTAAAAAACACTTTTATAATCATTTGGATAAAAGATTTTTGACGTGTTTAAAAAGAGTATATGGACTAATGGTATAAATATAATGTCATAATTAGGGTGCCATCCAGCTTATACTAGGGGTGCTGTGAGGCAGTTTGCTGTATGTTCAGGGCCTTCAGGCAGTTTTAAAGTGTTAAAAATATAACTTGTTTACCACTATTACTATGGGCCCTGTGAGGTACTATGTTGTGTGTTCAGGCACTGTTATAAAAAAATAAAATTATAATTCTTATGTGCTAAAAAATATATCAGTAGGATTCCACCATTACTAGGGGCACTCTGAGGCACTGTGTGGTGTGTTCAGTCACAGTTATCAAAAACTGAAATGATGACATTTGTTTGTTAAAAAATAGTCATTTGGGTGCCAGCCTTATACTGAGAGCACTGTGCGTCAATATGGATCAGTCGATAGAAGAGCAAGAGCAACAATCAAGTACTAGTGCTGTGGCTGCTGGCAGCAGTCATGGTGATACTTCAACATCTACTAAAGGTGGTCAAGGGGAAATAAAGTTGAGGAAAGGGCACCGGAAATTTAAACAATATTTCCCAATGTTAAAGAAAACATAACCACTAATTAGAAAGAGAAAAATTATTGCCAAAAAATGTAAATTGCCCACATTCCATACACCATATCTGTAGCAGGGAAAGGCTCAGGCCATGGCCTTCCTTTGTGAGTGGTGGCCTTCTTCTGATGTTTCATGCACTAGAATGTCTATTGTGGAGGCCTTGGCCAAACATAGTCAGGCGTCTTCTGAAACCTCACATGCAGCACTTTTTCACTCTAAGTCTAGAGGTGTCACCTTTGAAACAGACAAATCAGTTCAACAAAACTAAGGTTGAAGAACAAACTGTGCGTTCACAAACTTCACAAATTCCTGAGGAGAGTCTAAGTGTGTCCACAAGTGCTATGTGTGAGTCTGACATTTCTGACACTGTACTTTTAGAGAAGCCTCCTTTCACCATTTCTACACCCTCTGCAAATGTGGGATGAGCAGCACAAGTGAAGATGGTGACATAGAAATTGAGGATGCTACTGTTGAAGTGCAACAGGGTTAGGGGGATATTTGTGTATCTAACGCTGAGTATGTTGATGATGTTGTTTGTGTCAAAGTAAATCAGCCACCATTGGCAGCAGTTCTTGCCAGTGATAAAAAGAAGGCCATTGTCATAACTGGGCAAAAGACCAAAAAAGCCACCTCTTTGTGAGGAATTATTTTTTCCCAAATCCTGGCAACATTTGTCAAGCCATCTGTACTGTTTGTGAAACCAAAGTAAGTAGAGGTAGGAACATGAATCATCCAGGAACCTCCTCCCTGTTTAGTCACTTGCAGCAAGTTCATGCAAAGTTTTTGGAAAAAGCTGGTAAAATAATAACAAGGAGTACAGCATCAGCTAGCTCCCTGCTCTCAATTAGATCCCAGCTTATGCAATCTCCATTGCCAACACCTTCATCATCAATCTCCTCAAAGTTGATTGGAGGTAATTCTCCTGCATCCAATTTGCAAAGGTTAACTGACTCCTACCCTATTCAGGATTTCCCCCAATCACTAGGGCTGCTGCTGCTGCTGCTGGGGGTGATACTTCTTCCCAGAAGGGGACCAAAAAGACTAGTTTCAAACAACAATTGACTGTGAAGCAATCTTTTGTAAGATGGAGTATGAAAGCTGCCATCTAGTTGCACAGTGGATCACTGAAGCCATGATGGCTATGCTAGTATTAGATCTGTGTCCAATATCTGCCATCAATGCATATGGTTTTATTGAGGTCCTGTGTCCCCACTACCAAATTCCATCTCAATTCTATTTTACAATGACAGCAATTCACATCTGTACCAGGACATTAAAAGAAAACTAGTTCTTGATCGTGGAAAATGCCAATGTACCCACTATCCACTTAACTATAGATATGTGGACAAGCAGTACTGGTCAAACTAATGATTACATGACTGTGACAGACCACTGATTGGATGCACTGCCTTCAGCAGCAGCATCTAACACAATGCCAGCTCATTTACAGGCATGGTACTCTCTGCATCACCGGTTTCACTAAGAGGCATACCAGTTTCAACCTATTAGAAAAACTCAGAGATGTGTTCTCAGGACCAGCAACAGAAATCACAGGGCCCCTGTACACACATTTTTTTAGCCCTCCCAACCCTGGGTCCCTGACAGGTACAGGCCAGTCATATGAGAGTCTTCCTTACCTATATGTGTTTTCTCTGCAATGGGGAACCTTTGAAGAAGTTCCTCCCTAGGACTGCAGTTGGTATTCAGTTTTCGCGAGGGAGATAACATAGTTCAGAAGACGCCTGCCTGCGTATGAATATAACCAATGGGACTGTCATATAGAAGATGTTTGATCAGAGAGAGGGTGACAGGGAGAGACAGAAGGTGATGGGCAGAAGCATTGGATGACAGTGAAAGGGTGACAGGGAGAGGGAAACAGGGAGAGACAGTGGGTGACAAACAGAGGGTAATAGGGAGAAAGAGGGTGATAGGGAGAAGCATTGGATTACAGGGTAAGGGTGAAGAGAGAGGATAATAGGGAGAAACAGAGGGTGATGGGGAGAAGAATTGGATGACATGGAAAAGGTGACATGGAATAGGTAATAGGGAGAAATAGAGGGTGACAGGGAGAAGCAGTAGGTAACAGGGCAAGGGTGGCAGGGAGAGAAAGAAGGTGATATGAAGAGGGTGACAAGCAGAGGGTGACAGGGTAAAGGTGAAATGGAAAGGGAAGTTTAGAGGCAGTGGATGAAAGGGAAAGGTAGAGGGTGATAAGGAGTGGAGGAAAGGGAGTGGGTGACAGGTAGAGGCAGTGGGTGATGGTAGTGGGTGAGGGTGATGTGGAAAGGCAGGTCATGAAGGGTAGGGGCAGAGGATAAGTGAGGCCTCTGTAGGAGGGTGTAAAGGGGGTTATTTTGGTTGGAAGGGTTTACTGGGACATGTAAGGAAAGTATCAGTGGGGGAAATAGGAAGAAAAAATGCAAGGAGAGAGAGAGAGCAAAAAATGTGGGTGTGTACTGTTAGTAAGGAACTCACCTTTCACCCAGTCCTTGTGCAGAGATGCTGTCTACAGAGGGTAACTTCCCCTGGCCAACATAGCAGGGCCAAGCCAGAGCCCAATGTGTACACATGCCACCTCTCAACTGGTTTTTGCACCAGGGCCGGTCACTAGAGTGTGACATCAGGCCCCCTGGCAACTGCAGTGTCAGAGAGTGGAATGAAAGGGGAGGGGAGGAGACTGGAGGAGAAAAGAGGGAGGAGACCTGTGGGGAGGAGGGAGGTCCTTTGCTACAGCCCACTGCAATGTACTGTAATGAGTCAGTCTGACTCATTACAGTACTGCTGTCATTGGCGCTGCGGGCACTCTCATTACCGCAGGCCCCAGTGCAATGCACTGGCCAAATCACCGGATGTTCCGCCAATGATGTGATGGACCATGCAGTGATGGGGCCTGTACATGCCTGCAGTGTACCCTGCATCACTACAGCAGCAGAGCAACCAGGAGCTACAGTTAGGTTTGCCTGTGGGTCCCAGGCTCTAGGGCACCTAGAATTTCAGCACCTGGTACAGCAGTGTCCCTAGTCGTCGTCCCCTGTTGCTGGGCCTGTGTGTTCTTAGCAAAATGGCTCATCCCACTAGGATTCTCCTCAGGATTTATAATTTCTGATATGCATGTAATATTGTGAAAGCATTACAACAGGTGAATTTGAACACATCCCTTATTTTGCCCACACAATAAATTTTGTGGTTTTATTTTTTTCATAAATTGACAGGGGCACGCAGGAGATGTTGTCTGTGGCCAGAAAAAAATCTGGACATTTTTGTCATTCAGCAACCTCATGTAGAAGATTGCAGCTGCTGCAAGAACATCTCAAATTGCCATGCCACCAACTGAAACAAGAGGTTGTGGAATTGTACCCTTTATATGCTTCAGCAAATGGATGTAATGGAGGTACAGCAACAAACCATCCAAACCTACACAACAAGTCATGTGTGCCTTCGACCAGAATACTGGAGAATATTCTCTGTTTTATGCAAGCTACTGAATCCATTTGAGGTAGTAACTATTGAAGTGAGTTAAGATACTGTCAGCTTGAGTCAGGTGACTTCCTTAATAAAACTGCTGGAAAAGAAGCTAAAGAAACTGAAGAAGGAGATTAAATAAAGCGATTCTGCTAAGTATGTTGGACATGTAGATCCTTTATTCGCTTCACCGGGGCCAAAGGGTTGTCAAAATCTTGCAATTGGATCACTACATTTTGCCAACAATGTTTGACCCTAGGTTTAAGTCATAAATAATCTCTTTTTTTATAACTGACACAGATCTTAAGGGATGCAAAGAGCTCCTTGCCAGCAAGTTGCCAGCTCAAATGACACATGACAGGACAACATATCCTGCTTTAGTTTCTACTGCAATTGGTGCTACCAGGATAAAATTAACCTTTTCCAAGAGACCTACTGGGGTAGGTCAAGTCAGCACACCAAAGTGAAACATAATTTTGACATCCAGTCATGTTTAAAAGAATTGCCCACAATTATCGACACCTCTACTGTGATTCAATCTGATACACTAAGTATCAATAGGATGGTGGAGGATTATTTTAATGACAATGAACACATTAGCATGTCACACAGTCATTTTGATTACTGGGAGGAAAAAAGGCAATTTGGAGCCCCTTGTACAAACTAGCTTTGGTATACAGTACTTATGCTGCCCACCTTCCAGTGTGTACTCATAAAGAGTGTCTAGCACAGCTGGAAACCTTGTGAGCGATCAGTGTAGAAAGCTACTATTTTAAAATGTGGAAAAACTAATGTTCATAAAAGAGAACTACATTCTGTGGAAATCTGTGAAAAATACCTTTGCCGCTAAATGCAACAACATTCAGAGATACTTCTGTAATGATGATTTCCAGTGGGGATGAGCTAATATTGTGTGGTGATGATGATGTTAAAACTGATCAGGGTGAGGAGAATAAAGATGATAATGACATCTTCCCAGTGTGGGAATGAACAATGCTTATTAGCAGCCTTAATCCCATTGGTAGCTTGTTTTGTTGGGGCCCCAACAAACCAAGCACTTCAGCCACAAAAGTGGCAGTCCCTGTCACTGAACTGCTATGATTGTTAAACTGTGCATGTAATTTTTAATATACAACATAAGGGTGGATGGGTGAGAAAGCTCAAGGACAATTCCATCAATTTTCATCATGGGCATTGACAAGATTGTGTGTGTTTGACAGGCAGTGTATTATACAGTACTTTAATGGGACTTTGGTGTTTTGTAGCTTGCAAGACCATCTAATTTTTTTCTGGTCTCTTAATAGTTATCATTTTTTTATAGTTTTCTTTGTGTACACATTTAGTTGTATTGTAACACAGCAACATGTACACTTTAATTGTTAAAATTGGGCATTTTTCCTTTCCAGAAAAAAAAAGTGGTCAACAAACAAAAAGCTAGATGTCAGATTGCGGCCTAGGATCAGACGTTCCTCACTTCAGTGCCGGCTTCCCTTGACCTCTCAAGCGGTCAGATGCCAGGTGTGGCAGTGAGTGACATGTTGAGGATTATACCTGGGGTCTGCTAGGACATCCATGTGCTCGCTCCGTGACAGTCTACATAACCTGATTAGCCTTTTACCCAATTGGCGCATTGGTTGATGTCAGCTGACACTATCCTCCAATGGACTGCTACCTTAGGGTATTTAGCTGGGCTCCAGACAACAGGAAGTTGCTTGTACAACATTATTACTTCCAGTGTATACTAGCTATTGCAGTGTTCCAGGCTCCAAGCTCCTTTCTCCAGCGATACTCTCCTAGTGTTTACCCATAGTGTGGGTATGTGCTCAGTACATTACCTGAGTACTATCTCCAAAGTGTCATCCTCCTGTGCCAGTTCTGCATCTTTAACCACAGTGTATGCACTCAGTACATCATCCACGTACAATCTCCTAGTGTCATCTTCCTGTGCCAGTTCTGCATCTGGGACCACAATGTATGTACTCAGTACATCATCTAAGTACAATCTGCTAGTACCATTCTCCTGTGCCAGTTCTGTGTCTGAAGCCACAGTGTGTGTACTTAGGGCCTTATTCAGACCCGCTCGCGAGCGCATAGCACTCGCTAATGGGTCGACGGCCGGGCAGTGCACACATGTGGCATGCGCACTGCGCATGCGCAAGCCCCGTAGCGAGTGAATTTTCACTCGCTGCAGGACTCACTACAAGACTGGGCAGCTGTCGATTAGAGCATGAAGTTCACCGGGGCTAGCGGTGAACGAGACCCTACCACAAGGGTCTCGCCGCAAGCCCGATGGTCACAATAATTGCGACCATCGCCAGGCCACCTACTAAAGCTGTGGGTGGTCACCCACAGCTTAGCGAGCGGCCTGGAGGTCGGTGAAAAATAAAACCGCCCCGCCCTGATTCAGAGCGAGCGCTCGCAAATAGCGAGCGCCTCTGAATCAGGGCCTTAGTACATGTCACACTGTGCCAGACACCGGGGGGGTAAATTACGGGTCCGGCAACACTGGACTGACAGGCTGTGGGCACATGCTGCCAATGCATCCGGCTCCTTCCGGCAGCTGTGAAAGGCGGCCTCGGCTCTCCTGCATTTGATATCTGGTTCTGACCTTGGCTATCCTCCGTAACCTACATACGTCTGCTCCCTGGTACCATCTTGCTCGTTTGGTTCCGACCCAGCCTGTCCACTATGCTTATATCTTCTCTGCTCTGTCTAAACTACACCAAAAAAAATCCAGAACCAAAACCAAAACACTTGAGAGTGGTTTTTGCAAAACCAAAACACAACAATGATTTAGGACAAAAACCGAAACACAGGGATCCTAACACATCTCTCATTTAAACCAGAAGAAAATTACTGTAGGTACACTAAATCAAATCTTTGTACTTTCAACATGCTATTTAATTTCCTATTTGAGTTGGTTTGCTCTTAAAATAGCAATGAATATTTGTAGAGGTGTGACTCATTTGTATTAAATTTCCCATATTAAGAACATCTATTATGTAATCTTCAAGGGTGTTTTAAGAGAGGAGAGGGCCCCTGTGCAAACTCAGCATGGTCTCTCTGGTGGTTCTGTAGATTTTGGCTTGGTGCCATAATCTACTGCACATGTGCAGGTCTCCAGGAAAATGGTGCCTGCCCCTTATTTCCAGGGACATTAGCCGTTATCCCAGTGATTTTTGCTGCTCTGCAGCTGCAGCCCAGCACTTCAGAGCAGCACTCTGGGGACTATGGACAGGTAAGTCTAATAATATATGAGTGCAAGTTGTGTGATGTTGGCCTCCCTGGACCCAGGGGCTTGTGTGTACTGCATACCCTGCACCCATTATAGATATGCCATTAGTAATCCTGTATAGTGTATGTCTAGTACAAGTGCAATGGACACCAAACACATGGGCCCCCACTAGTGGTGCATGCATGGATCTTAAGATTTAAAGGGAGATAAGCATAGCTATCCACCATGCACACACTCCCACAACAGCCCGTGGCTCTACAAGCTAAAACACATACCGCCACACAGCTAGTCCTACGTATAATACCATGTCATGACCCTGTCTAGTTGTCACCTTTTTTCCTTGAGACTTACCCCTGTCAGCTGTCCCATGGATCTGTGTTTGTAGTTCTCCTGGGGGATCTGCTCTGACTTCTCTACGCATTCATGTCACAGTGATTATTGCCCCTGGCCTCTCCTCTGTCTGTGAGCACTGCTAGCCCTGATTGGAATCGCAGGTGTGGTTCTGATTCTCAGAGCTGCAGAGATGAATACTCCCTCTGTATGTTGTGCCTTCAACCACTCAGAATGCTACTACCAGACCACCTGTCCGTATCCACCAATTGCTGCCAGACCCATGGTATATATATCCTCCCCTGATAGCATTCTGGGCCTGAACATCTCGTCTTCCCATGGTGTATGGTTCATGCTGTTTCTGCATTTCAAGTGTATCCCTGAAACCTACTACAGCAACCCCCGGTGCTTCCAGAAAACCTGCTACAGTAATACCTGGCATCCAGTCATCCTGTTACAGCAATACCTGGCCTGTGCTCTGCTGCTAGTCCTACTCCTGGTTGGTCCCTGGCACTCTGTAAACCTGCATCGTGTCACCCTGCCTTGCTTCCTGCTGTGGGTCAACTCCTGCTCCTTTTACCTACCTACTCCCTCCCTGAACCTAAAATTCCCAAACCTACCCATTCCTTCCTGAAAGCTGTTATTCCCAAATATCCAATCCAGCCTGCACCTGAGTTCCAACCTTGTCACAGCATTTCCGGATCACCCTATTTAACCCTCGTCTCAGCATTACCTGATTTCCCTTCAGCCATTGTCACGTTATTCCAGTCCAGAGTCAAGTTCCAAGCTCATCAGTTCTATCCACATAGCCACCCAGCTACCAGCGTCTACCCACAGCTATCCAGCCGCTCCACGTAGCCACCCAGCTACCAGCGTCTACCCACGGCTATCCAGCCGCTCCACATAGCTACCCAGCTACCAGCGTCTACCCACGGCTATCCAGCCGCTCCACGTAGCTACCCAGCTACCAGCTTCTACCCACAGCTACCCAGTTACCAGCGTTTACCCATGGCTATCCAGCCGCTCCACGTAGCCACCCAGCTACCAACGTCGACCCACGGCTTCCCAAGCCACAACAAGTAGCTTCCACGCTACCATCCGTCTGCAAGCCCATCTACTAGTAACCCAACCAGCTCAGTCAGCCTACCTGCCAGTCCCAGTCCGGTCCCTCCAAGTTACTTCTGGTCACGTTCCAACGTCTCAAGTTTCCAGTTCCAGTCACTCATCACCAAAGGCAGTTCTCACTGCTACCCACTTCTTATAATAAAAGAGCTATTCATCTACATCATCTGTGGTTCCAGTCATGCCGGCCTCCGTTGAAACCCGATCACCACTTGAGACAGGTAACTCGCAGACACCAATTGTGACAATACCAACCCAAACACCTACCATGTTAGAATCTTTTCCAGCCCAGTTACAAAGCTTTTTATTCTTCCTGATGCTCTGACTGCAGCATGTGCATGTGACATTTGATTATGTCATTGTGCATCACTTTGAAGCCCAATGTGAAACTTTGTCAGTGCTGTCACATATGTGAACCAGGTGGGTGCTAAGAGAGAGACATTAAGGGGATTAAAATTATGGAATTTGGAGATTTTATAGAGGCATAGTTTTTCAGACATGTAACACAGGCAAATTTTTAACTCAACTGTTGCTAGATTCCCCCATAAAGTGCTGGAACACTGTGGGCTGTTTGAGTATACACTGTATACTGGTAATCCCAAAAATAGGGAGAACTGCTCAAATAGGCAGATCTGTAAATCATGGTCTGAAGTAGTACTAAAAACAATTCAGTATAAGAGAATCTACATTGATTTCCTTTTCTATAGAACTGTTAGATACTAATATGATATGTATTGCTGTAAGTACTAGATGATTTAGTATTATCTAGACCCGTAAACAAAGGCCAAGATTTTGTACAGTTTTCTGCTAGCAGGTGAGAGAGAGAGACATTGGAGAGGGAGGGAGAGACATGGGGAGAGACATGGGGGTGTGAGAGAGATATATGGGGGAGGGAGAGTCATTGAGAGAGAGACATGTAGGAGTGAGAAAAAGATATTGAGGAGGGAAAGAGAGTCACGAAGAGAGACATGGGAGAAGGAGAAAGACATGTGGAGAGAGAGAGACATGGGGGAGTGAAATAGACATATGGGGGAGGAAAAGAGTTATGGGGAGAGACAAGGGGGAGTGAAAAAGAGATATGGGGAGGGAGAGTCATGGGGAGAGAGAGACAAGGGGAGGGAGAAATGTGGAGACAGAGGCAGATATGAAGGAGGGAGAGAGAGTCATTGGGAGAGAGAGACATGTGGGAGTGAGAACGAGATATGGGGGAGGGAGAGAGTCATGAGGACAGAGAGAAGGGGGGAGAGAGAGACATGGAGACAGAGGCAGATATGGGGGAGGGAGAGTGTCATTGGGAGGGAGACATGGAAGAGTGAGAAAGAGATATGGAGACTGAGGCAGATATGAGGGATGGAGAGAGATAGGCACAGAAAAGGAGGGAGAGATATATGGGAATGTATAGACACACTGGAAGGAAAGAGGAAAACATGGGGAGGGAGAGAGAGACATTGGGTGGAGAGACAAAGACATGTGGGGAGAGGGAGACACAGAGTAGGGAGAGAAAGAGACAGAGAAGGTGAGAAAGGGAGAGATGAGGGAGATGGGAATGTGGCTGAAGGGTTAGTAAAATGGTTTCAAACTGTCCATGCTGCCACCTAGTCTTCTTCTATATGTAAAAGTGGTTGTTGCACTAGAGATCATAAAGTGTTTTAGTCATATTAGGGACAGTTGGAATTTATGGAACAATAAAACAGCTATCTACTTAATGATAAGTCTTACACGTTTGTTCATGTATCCTTCTGCACAAAAGCAGTTTGCTTTTCTTCAACTCACAGTCATTCCAACAGTTAACTTGTTTCTGAAATAACTAGGCACACACACACATATCCATAGCAACAGACTGTGAAAGGAATGTGTGCTAACTGTAGTTTGCCAGACGAATAAGACCTATTAGAAATAGTGATGGAATAAGAGGTGAATCAGATACAAATTAGATAAGTAGGAAAGTCTGTATGTGTGCAAATTGTTACCCAATATAAATAGCACTGAACATACAAATAAACATCAAATGCTCTAAATTAGATCATATCCATCCTGTCTCATCATAATTAGCTACATAGTGGCAATTTGGCATTCCCTTGATCAACATATTGAGCCTGATGCATAGGTGAATGTAATTCAGCTGCAGATGCTTTGTATAAACATGAACGATGCATAGATTCACCCCTATGCAGGGTGCACTCTGTAAAGGGTGTATTTTCAAACCTGCTCAGCCCCACTGATGTTATCAATGCATGTTGTCAGTTTCACAAACCACAAGGCTGTTCACTGGGCGGTTATGTTGACATGAGCATACCTCTAACAATGGCTTGCCCATCACTACAGGTCATAGCAGTTTATTGCTATCTGAAGGCTCTACCCATGATGAACCCGATCTGCATCACTACTGCACATGCATTACAATACTTCAGTGATCCCCGGTCTATTTAAGGGACCTGTCCCAGCAATCTGTGTTAGGTACAGTTATTTCAAGTCTTTCCTGTTTGCCTCTGATATCCTGATAAAGTTTGCTGCAATTCTGTGTACCCTTCCTGGCGACTTCCTGACTACCCTTTTTGTACTATCCTTGTCTGCTGTTCTGCTGCTTATAAGACGGGTTTCTCTACTTCCATATCCTGAATGCCTATTTCAGAATTTCTGCATTTTATTGACTCTTGGTATGGACTGACTTTGCCTCCCCTTTATTTCCTGCACTATCTTTGATTGGACCAAGCCCATGCTATTCTGTATAATTATTTCTCCAGCCACTGGAATCCAACCTCAAGCAACAGGTTTCTATATGCCTACCGTATATTGTTACACCAATAGTTCTGTATAGTCTGTTTTGTTAGAGAAATGTCAAATAATTTCTCTCTATGTAATGTGCCAATATCAGTTTTTGAGGGCTTACATTTCACAATTCCGAGGCTTTTACAGTAAAGAGCTGTTAAAGGGACTAAAGAGATAAAGGGAGATGTTACTTTAAGAAAAGCAACATTTTATCCAAAGAGGCCTTGAGAGGGATGTGGGAGTTTATTTAAAAGTCTAGTTAACCATTATCTCAAACACTAAATTAATATTTAGTGATCACACACGCCAAGCATGAGACATACAGGTTTTTATTATATATGAAGACATATAAGGAAAATCATTCCATTACAATGTAGTTCTTTGAAGCTAGTTTAAATATGTGTTAGAGGATTGACTATAGTTATAGCTGAGGTATTTTTTAGGACTATTCCTTTCTTCATTGGTTTCAACTGGAACATGGATGAAAAACATATTTTGACCGTACAGATTATCGATCATGGGATTCAAGCAGTGACGAAAAGGATCCCCTTCTGTAGGGAAGAACATAGAGTAGACTTTTAAAATAAAAAATCCAATGCTGAGTATACCTGTTTATTATCATTTGTATGTTTTTGTTATTATAAATGAAATTTACTAAATATACAATATTTTCAGTTATTTTTACATCTTTTAGTGCAGCGGGTTATTTATTTCTAGTCATCAGATAATTTCAGTGCTTCTCACTACAAGATAAATAAACATTTTTTTTCCTTTCTGTAACATACAGTAGTGTAGCATTTTGTCCGCTAGGCTATTAGATAATTGATTGTATGAGCCTTTAATTTATTTATATACTGTGATTATACCCCCCTTGATAGAATTTTCTAGCATATATAAATCTTGCACAGATACTTTAATCTTTACCCATCTGTGGTCTTTTATTCCCCTTATTAATTATTATTTTCTTCCATACATTTACTACATTTTCATACCTTTTACTTATCTTTTTTTGTGAAGTACCCAGAATTAAACTACTCATTTAATATGAGGCCTCAACATTAACTTTCTCTCATAAGTCTATGCCTCTAGTGCATGTTAATATCCTGTTGGTTTTAGATTCAACATATTGGCATTGCATGTTATTGTTAAGTATATTTTATATATTTAAACATAAATCATATTCATACATTAGGTTCACTTAATATAGTTCAACCGAAGATGTAAGCTGCATGCATGTTTTTTGCAGTCAAATGCATAATCACAATCATCAACTGCCATGTTGTTCCCAAATCACCTAACTGAGCTACTGTATGCACCTTTTTATTTGTGCAGACCCTATTTCACTACAAAGATATTACACTACAAAGCTTTGTGTCATCTGCAAAAACAGTTACCATTAATTCCAAGTTCTACAGTATGTCTAATCATTTAAATGGCACTGATTCTAAGGCAGAACCCCGAGATGTACCACTAATAACAGTTGTTCAGTTAGAGCAGTATTTCCCAACTACAGTCCTTGGGAACCCCTATATGAATCCCTAACAGTGCAAGTTTTACAGATCACCTCAATACCACAATAATTAGTTCCACCCGTGGAATTTTCAGTCAGTAATAGAAACACCTGTGCACCCATTAGGAGACCTGGAAACTTTCCACGGGACTGGAGTTGGTAAACACTAAGTTAAAGTATGAGCCATTGATATGAACCATTAATAACTCCTCTTCAGACACCATGCAATTTTTAGAAAGTTCAGAATTGCCACTGAAATCAGAGGTGATCCAGTAGCAATCTCTATAAAGGTAGCAGTAATCTACACTACATTGGCAAAGGTATATGGCCACCCCTACTTTTAGGCTTTCTCAATCATACCTAGTGCTAACAGTTGCATAAAATCAAGCACACAGCCATGGAAGCTCCATAATGAAATATTAGCAGTAGAATGGGTCGCACTGAAGAGCTCAGTAGCTTTCAACATGTTATTGTCATAGATTGTGCAGTTTATTGATTGAAACACAAATGATGATCAGTGACAGGGTCCTAAGGTTTACAGTGGAATAACTGTACTTTGTTGTTCAAGTGTTATGATCCATACAGCAATTATTTATTCATCCTATATAGATTGTGGCATGTATTGTATATATGTTTGTGATTCGAAGATAAGTTCTCACATAGCACACTGAAAATACTTATATTTTGACTTTTTAGCTACTTAAAAAAGAAAGTATAAAAAATATATATTATTACTTGTACAAGTTACTCCCAATCTACAATATCTGTTATTATCTCTCCTATCATTATACAGTATGTTTATGCAAGGTGTATGAGTAAATGCAATGCAGTTGTAAAAAATTATTCCTGCATCCATGGAAACTGCAGAACAACTTGACTTGATGCTCATTTTGGAGTCCTGAATATTTGATGACTAGAAATGAAAAATAAAAAAATAAAACTGACTTTACTCCTTGCTGGGCTTGTCACTTGGGATAGTGATGCACTGTCTCTGTTTAGTTTAGATGTTAATGTGCTTAAATATTCAAAGACTGTTCTTGTTCTTAATCTCAGTAAAGAACATGCCTGTTCTCTAAAGTCTTTGTTGTAAAGTATATGTCCTCAAACTCAGGAAATAATCACCCATTTTCTGGTAATAGTAACATCCCAGGAAAGTAGGAATTTCTTAATAATCCTGATTTGCAGGCCTAAAATGTGTTCACTAATAAAGCCATAATTGCAGTCATATGCACACTTACAATAACTGCAGATCGGCACAAAACACATAGGGCAACATGTAATAGGGTGCGAGTTCTGAAAAGGTATGAGTTTAGCACAAAATTTGCAAAAGTTGCAAACTCGCACATGTAATAGGCTGTGAGAACATGCAAACCTGCATTTAACTCACATTTCTACTACTCACATAGCCCAAACTCGCATCCAGATGTTTTCCCATTTAAAACATACAACTTACACAATGTAATAGGGTGCGAGTTGTTAAATAATAGCCCTGCTTCAGGCGAGCAAGTTTAGCATGAGCAGCAATGTGTATAGGAGAAGCCTACACAGATCAGTGAGATCTGTACAGGCTTCTGTGCGTAAAAAGGAATTTAAGTGTTAAAATATAAAAAATAAAAAATTACGTCAGGTCCCCCACCCAAAAGCACAACCAGCACTGGGCTGTGTGAGCCGGTCCAGGTTGTGAAAATATGGGGTAAAAGAGACATAGGGGTCCCCCATATTTTCAACAACCAGCACCAGAAATGTGCAATAAATCCTGGTTTTGGGTGCCCAAACTCTCGTGTCTTTGGTGATGGAGACCTCCATCACCAGAGATCCGGCTAAGGACTTCCATTTTTAAAGCAGAATTAAATAAAGGTTTTTTTTAAATCTGTCCATAAACATGGACCCTACATAGTAGAGACTATTCTTGACAAAGTGCATGATAGCACGAAACATGTTGGATACTGGGTAAGCCAGCATCCATTGAACTGGAAGTGACATAACAAACTGATTCCAGCGGGTCGGACAGCGCTGACAGTTAGGTAGAGGCTCCCTGTGTCTCCAACATCGAGCAAATAATCACTGCCCTCCAGGCAAAATCCATCCACAGCTCCTGCCTCTGGCTCCATAACTGCACCATAAGGAGTTACAAACATTTCTATTTTAAACCATATATATTTTATTTGAAGTGTATCAGCATTGCCTTTTATTTAATTGCATTTACAATCTCATACAAGTGCTCCTTTTTATGTTCCTAAATACCCTATTTTTATGGAGCTGCTAACATAAACTTAACGCGGATCACATACCTATATCTATGCTGAGGATGTGTGACTGCAAAAGCACTAAAACAAAAATAATAATTTTAAGAAAAAAAACTTTGAATCTTGTCTAAATCCAAGTGGCTACAGTTGGTTATATTTTTGTGTGAGAGGCTGTATCATCACATCTCTAACAGCAAAAGTCTGCTGTGGACAAGTACAGTAAAAGATCTTTCTTTCTCTATTTCATTGTGTATTCACTTGTTGCACCTTCAAGTAGTTTTACTCCTGTTATTAGTCATGTATCAGTATATAGAACATGAGTATCCCAGTATTAGTGCTTACAGTAATAATGCTTTGCCACCCTCTACTAGTCAAATAGTTCACATGGGACTAAAGGTGTAAGGGAGTTGCAAATTGCAAACAATGTTTGACCCGCACTTCTGTAACATCTTATGCACCATCTCTGAGTTCTGTTTACAAAAGGTTTATTTTAATCGATTTTAAATCAATCTAAATTGATTCACATTGATGCTGTCTTTTTGTTGCTAAATCACATATCAACACTTAAAAAATATATCAAAACTTGCTTGTGAATGTGTGATTTAGCCCCAGATACACCATAACGATGTTGATCGATTTAGATAGATTTGAAATTGATGAAATCGACCATTAGTAAATACACCCCTAGCTGAGAGTGTAGTATCACCTCCAAATCAGCCACATCAAGGTAACGAAAAATAGAATCCTGAAGAGAGTCTAAAGGTATATTTGTCTGTGTGTACCCAGCTTAAGGGTGCTCATGAGTGCTATCAGTCTGATATTTCAGATTCTGATACAGTAATAGAGCAGACTCTAAACACCCATTTGAAAACATGAGAATTAGGCGAAATCATGCTGATTTGGACATAGAAATTGAGGATACTACTTAATTGTGGATGTAAATGTGCAGAAGGGTGAGGAGAATAATTGTGGATCTGACAATAATGAGCATAATTACTGTGTTGTTGATGACAAATATCATGAGAATGATGACTGTGTCGAAGTAAGGAGGCCACTAGTGATAGCAATGTCATACCCAGAGAACAGGCCAACAAATGCATGTGTGGAAATACCTCATGCAATCTTCTCTAAAAACACCTTTATTTTAAACCTCCTCATTATTATTAGAATTATATAGCATTATTAGAATACTAGAATACTAATAATATTAGAATGTCCTACAGCTACATTCAATTTAGCAAACGCAAACTGGCTCTTCTTAACAAGAATCCTTTCGCACTAGGGCTACTGTTGCAGCTGTGGGTGAAATGTCATTATTCAAGTGGGCCAAAACTAAGCATCAATTTCTAAATCAATTTCTAAAATTATCAGTGCAACCATTACAAGAGGAAGAAAGCATGAAAACCAAAATCCTGTTGCACAGTTAGTCACTATGAAATATGTAATTGTAGCTACAAATATCTATACCACTGTAATTATTTATACAATTTTATGCGTCACCAGTATCCTTAAATATAATAATATTGCACCCTTTGTAACTTAAAGTAATATTTTTTCCCCTTATTATTGTACATTAATACTTATTCCTCCTTAATTTATATTATAGTTTTCATAAGGGTCTATTCATCATCACTTAATTTATACAAATGCAGGTGAAAAATAAAATTTTCACATAATTTTGTATAATTTAAGTGTCAGGGTTATTCATCATTCATGTAATGCAGGATATATCACAGATATCTCCTGGTTACAATTGTGCATCGATAATTTCCACAGTCCCCATACTATAGTATAGGTATGTAGAAATTCTGAAATTCATCAAGTTCTGAAAAAGCATTTTTTTTGGAATGTGACAGTGATGCTGTACGTTACTCTGAGATGGCGTACAGTATCCGATACAGCAGAAAGATCTGAAAAGATCACTCCCTGTTGTGTACTCTTACCTGCCTGATGCTCCCTCCCGGCTCCCAGAGCAGTTGCTCTGTGAACCAGGGCCAGGAGAGGGCACAGTAGCAGTGGCCTGCAGGGTTAGTGGTGGCGGATGTCCTACAGCCGGCAGCTGGTGTGACAGTCTCTGGCATCAGTGGCAGCAGCAGCTTAGCCGAGTAGGTCCCCCGCACTGCAGCGACGATGGGAGGCCTAGTCAGTGCAGCAGGTCTCAGCAAGAGGGGGCCGCACAGTCTACTGCCACCATGGCGGGGAACCTACGGCGGCTGGGACAGGGGACTCAGTGCATCTAGCAAGTCTCAGCGGGGGGGATGGGGAGGGGGAGGCAGCTGCAGGGGTGGCCGGCAGCTTTAGAAGGTTGGGGGTTGACAGATGCCAGCAATGTTAGTTGGAGGGAGGGGGTCTCAGTGTCTCTTCACAGCCTGTCTTGAAGACAGGTAGTGAAAACTGAAAAGGGACAAGAGAAAAGTCTCAAGCTTCCGAAAAACTGCTTCATAGAAACAGCAGTTTTTTGGAAGTGATAGCTTAGGGCAGGAGGCATGATGAATGCCTCCTAAACTGTGTTTGAGCTCGCAGCGAGTTCAAACCATACTTATCACAAGTGATAAATATGTTTTCATGAATAGGCCCCAGAGTGTAGTGGGTATTAAATAACTTTCTTGATCTTCTTTGCTTGATCCAACACAGTTTATTGACTGCCTAGAAATGTATCACATGGTGGAAAACAGACTGATTTGAAGGCAATATGCAAGATTTACCTATTTTGTTAACCTCCCCTATGGGAAATCCCAGAGGGTAGATCGAAGGCACTAATGTGGGAGGTGTAACAGTGCGATTTGCATCATTATGCCCCCAATCCACTGGCCAAAGCCACAATTTGTGTCATCATGCATGGGGCAGGACCTGATGTTGCAATTTGGATTAAATTACATCATCTAAGCTAATTCGTTCTGCATTATATGTAGTTTAAAAATTGTTACTTTATGCATAGCCAGTTATTATTTAAACTATGTTTTATAGGATGACATTCTGGTTTGAAAAATACCACATTAAATGAAGAGCATGTTTTAGGCTTAATTATAAATGTACAGTTATTTACACATCAAATATTCAAGAGAAAATATTTTGCTATAATGCTACATTCTTTTCTCATACTTTCTGATATTTTACTTCATACAGTAAATGTAAATGAACAATTATTTGGGATGTCCTGTGGGTTGATAATCTCGGTGTAAACTTGTTTAATCCTGAGCCAACAATTAGCCATTGCCCAAAACAGGCAGACGGTTGAATAATGTTGCCAAAAACTTATCAGGATCACAGTGTAGATGATCCTTCCCGTATGCTGGATGTTATACACATGAATCACCTTATACACATTAATCACCTAATACAGCGAGTAATTCATATAACACCTTATTAATAAATAGATCATCTATATTATTATTTATTAACACCATTACATATACTGTGATATGAGAAGATCAAGGAGAAATAATTTGCATGAGCAGAATGTACTGCAGGAGAGTTGTTTAATGGAAAGTGGGAAAAGACTAAACAAAAAAGAGGCTGGGAAATTGATTAGAGGGCACTAAGAAAATGGAAAATATGGGAAATGGTGGGTGAAAGATGCAAAACTGGGGGTCACTTTGGGGTATATTTATTCCAAAATGCAGCAGTAACTGACAATTTGAAGTGCTGCCTACCCCAGTGGTACCAACAAGTTGCCGATGCAATTCAATGGCTTTGATCCGTTTCTTGATAATGTGTGCTAATCCACTTCTCCACAAAGTTCCTTTGCTGAGAGTATTATGCTCCATTGAAAGACTTCATAGTTGTTACATAGGGGTTGGGTACAGGATGCCGGCACTCGGGATCCTGATGGTCAGAATCCTGATGCCGGTATCCCAACAGTAATAGAATACCAAAACCTGTCGGTCATCCCCCTCTCCCTACCCTTAACCCTAACCTTTTCTCCCCACTACCTGAACCTAACCTCCCCCTAGTGCCTAAACCTCACCCCCCCAACCTAAACTTAACCCTCCCCCCTTAGTGCCTAACCCTGCCCCTAGTGCCTAACCTCTAACCTTCTCCCTAATCACAATACTTACCATCAGGATCGTGGCAGTCGGGATGCTGGTGCCAGGATTTTGACAGGTGTTGGCATTCTGGTACTGGCATTCTAAGTGCTGGCATCCTGACTGTCGATAGTATGGCTGCATCCCATTACATAGTGGATTTTAACTGTCCATGCCCAGGCAGGAGAACCTGCACATGCTCAGTAAACTTTTCCTCTCCATACTTGGAATGCATGAGCAAATAAGGTTGTACATGGCCAGTGAAAACTTGCCCCTTGTTCAATGTACTACACAGGCATGCAGTACATCACAACACACTGTTGCTAAGGTAAGCATTATGTCATCCTGAGATTGCGTTATGTTTCCTTCAAAAATGGCAATTACTGTAGCATATCTTTTAACAGTTTTATAAATAGCATACAGAGTGAAGTCCCCATTACAAACTAGGGTTACATGGGTGTAAGTTCTTACCAGGCACTTGGAAATTAGAGTGTTGTTGGTGCCTCCCCTATCAACACCCCAACTCCTGCAGCACCCAGAGACACACTCCCACTAACAATACCCCAACTCGCACAGCACTCAAAGACACACATTCCCTCCCTACCAACACCCCAACTCCCGCAGCGCTCAGAGACACAATCCCCCTAACAATACCACAACTCACACAGCACTCAAAGATACACATTCCCTCCCTACCAACACCTCAATGACAGCAGCACTCAAAGACACATCCCCCTATTAAAACCGAAACCACAACAGCACTCAGAGACACCCCACCACTTCATTAACACCTCAACCACAGCATCACCCAGAGACACATTCCACCCACTTCTTAACACCCCAACCTCTGCAGCACCCAGAGATAAAGCAGTATACTCGTTAAGAAAAAAAATCCCTCATCTGATGCTGCTAATCATTGGTCTTCTGGGCCAGCTATGTGCTCCTCTGCTCCCAGTCTAACACAGCCAGAGCAGAGCAAACATCTTTGTCCTGCTGATGGGTGTATGAAGGAAGGAGCCTCAAGGATGGAAGGGGTTGTGAGCCCCAATTGTGCACTCGCCCTGTTATGTGCAGCAGTTTGCAAGCTACAAATTGCTTCTGATCAATTACTGGGACAGGAGTAACGCCATCTACAGATGGCATTTGCGTAATAGGAAAATATAAATATCTCTCCTCCCCCCAAGGGAAGTGCTGCTCAATCAGTAATGTAAACAATAATATTTTTAATTGTATTACAAATACATATTAAAACACAATAAAAAGCATAAAACAGAAAAAAAAATTAATATCATATATCCATAAATCCACAATGACATGCAATCTTCTCAATATTCTCGGTAATAATCTTGTTAAATCCAAGTAAAATCTTAGTACAGTATTTGTCCATATTAATGGTTCAGCCATGTAACATTATTTAGGAAAATCCAGCCTTTGTTAGTAGTTTTAGTAACAGAGCTCTGTTTTAAAAATAAGGCTTAGTTAGTATAGAGTCGTCATATACCATAGTCATATGTCAGGCTAAATAGTGTAGTCTTCCCCCTTACCGTTTGCTATAACCATCAACCTGCAGCTATTAATGTTTCAGCTTTGTAGGGAATTTCAGTCTATGCACGGTTTAATGAACCTAGGTAGCAGTACCTTTAGTTGTTTCATGGATGCAGTAAAGAATAGGTCTGCAAACTCCTTAGCCAGCGGGGAAGTCAGAATTCAGGATAACGCATTTCTCTGCGCTCTCTTTCTATCAGCGGCTTCCTCAGACAAATACTAACATTTTACTTGGATTTAACAAGATTATTACTGAGAATATTGAGAAGATTTTTATTTTATTGTGTTTTTTTAATATGTATTTGTAATATATTATTGTTTACATTTCTGATTGACCAGCTCTTCCCTGGGGGGTAGGAGAGATATTTATATTTTTTCTTCTCACAATTTTTGGTATTATTGTCTATATTAGAGGTTAGCAATTCCTCTAGGGGAAGCAGCAGTTGAATTGGATTATCTATTAGAACTGCCAGACTAGCTGCCTTTCCATTTTTCTTGTGTGGTGTTGGTTGCCTAATAGAAGCCTATGGGCATCTTATAGGAGACTTCCCCAAAAGAGATCCAATAGGATCCCTCCCAGGGTCCTCCGCGGCTCACGCACTCCCAGGTCATAATCTAGAATTTCCAACACCGCAAAGGATAGCTCTTATTGTCCTTTTCTTAAATGTACTGTACATGCATATGGTGTTTGTAAACGCTGCTATGCATGTGATCAGTGGTGGTATGTATTACATTCAATATGTGATGTTTGATTCATCCCACCCTTTAAATGAATTGGATAAAAGTGTAAATTGAATTGGTCCTTTTTCCATCTGAAACAATAGACAAATGGGTTATCATTGCTTTATAAATACTGACCTATTCTCTACTATCCTGTAGAAGTAGTACTATGGGTACATTTGAACAGTGTGTTCGCCATCATGCTGTTTTGCAGTACAAGGCAGCAAAATTGTGAGGTGTTCAATAGATGCATGGCCTGGAGGCAGCACTGTCACTGCCCCATGGCATCTGTATGTGGCTTGCAGCAGCCAGTAGCAATACTGCAGAGCCACACAGAGCATTCAAGAAATGCTCCAGGTAAGCACTTTGCAGCCTGTAGAGCTGCCTGGAGCATTGTCAGGATGCTCTGGGGAGTGCTCTACTTCCCAGAGCCAGCATCCCCGCCCCCTAAGCGTGACATCAGTGCTGTGTTTTACTAAGTATGTATAGCTTCCATAGAAGCAGGTGTAAAATGATAATAGATATTAGAAACCACCTTTAATGCATCATTATATAAACAATTGAATGAAACATACACCCTAAGTTAAATACATAAATAGTAACATTTTATTGTATACATAAAATATGTAATAATAACAATGTTATATGTAGAAATGTACAGGAACACCCATGTTTTGGCTCAAAATTTTCATCATGTTTTGGTTTTGGCAAAACCCACCCTCAAATGTTTTTGGTTTTGGACACATACTCTTATGTTATTGCCTGGTTTTTAATCCCACTCTCACATTATAAGCTTGTATTCTCATATACTGTTATTGTCACATTATTTGTCTGATGCTGTGTACTGTTTTGATCTTCAATAAACATACTATATAAAAAGAAAATTGATGAAAATGGGTAAAATCATGAAATTTGGACCTGTTTTTGTTCTTACAGTATCACTAACATCAATAAAGTCCATTTCCAGTAATTTCACGTCAATTTTGACCACCTCACAATATTGTTTTCACCAATATCGGCCGAAGGCTGCAGCAAGCTGACTGGCTAAACTAAGCGACAGAGCAGCGGCACAAACACATAGCAGTTTAAAAGAATATAGCACATCTATGAAACATAGTGACACTGCAGTGGCACACAGGATGGCAGTTTAATAAACTATACGACCCTATAGAATGTTTTCAATTTAATTAATAATTAATATCCTAAAAGTAAAAGCCTAGTAGACAATATATTACTAACACACTTCTCCAATCAGCAAATCAGAAATCACAGACCTCAAGACAATACAGGCGATTCAAGCCAGAGTAACAGGCTAGTACAAGAAATTGATAATTGCTAAATTGTGGAACAACAAATGCCAGCATGCCCGGACATTAAGGGCCCTGGTAACGCCTGTAGTCTGCCTGTAAAGAAAATATTAAAATAAATAGGACTCGCACACCGCATGTTGTATTATTGTATTGTAAAAAAAAAACACATCACATCATATGCAACAATTACATACTGTACTTACCAAACCCTTGGATGGCCTCCTCTTCGGTCTAAATAATTAATCCGATGGTCTTGATAAACTAGTAAAATGCACCAAGCCCACAGACTGTGTACAGTATATAATGCGAAATGACCGGTCACAGCAGTCATTGTCATATGTCATATGAAGCGCTAACTGGTTGAGAGCTGCCATAGCAACCATTCCCATGCCCTCAGCTGACCAGTGTGTCCCTATTCAGTCCTATGGAGTGACTGTGAGTAAGCGGTCATATTGGGTGTAGGCACTTGTGCTATCAGTGGGGTCCGGTATGCATTTTTCATTTTCTGAAAAACCAAGGATGCCTACGTGGACCCAAAAGGATGCCATCCATGGGTATGGTAAGTGTGAACTTTTGCTTTCAAATAAAATAGTAAAAGAGTGTGCAAGACCTGTTTTTATTTTAAGATTTTCTTTACAGCCGAATAACAAGTGCGATCAGAGCCTTAATGTCCAGGTATGCTGCCACTTGTTGCTCCAAAAGTTCCAGCATGCCAAAGCTGGCTTGTTGGTACCTTTAGTCCGCCTGTAGAACAATATTATTAAGTATTATTTTACTCTTACCCACGTACCCAAAGCCCAGTGGGTCAGTGGAAGAGCTGGTAGTTCTTTGAGTGGGGGGACCCCATTTATTTTTGGGGTGACCACTTACAAATTTCGAGCCCTGGGATGACCAGTTTGGGGCTGGTTGACACTATGACATGCTGTGCGTCTCCCTGCTATAGTGTCAGTCATCCTGGTGCTGGTTATTGGAGAATAGGGGGAAACCCAAGCCTCTTTTCCCCCTATTTTCTAATACCACACCAGGCTCAGAGGTCCAGGGCTGATTATTGATTTGTGGGGGTACCCCACTTAGAATTTTTTTTTTTATTTGGTAAAAAAAAAATATTCTAAAAAATAACTAAGCTTGTGTAGTGCTCTCCATCTGCCCACAAAGTTGGAGCTACTTCAGGGAGGAATATGAACTAGGAAATAGACAGGGAGGGATTGTTATGCAAGCCAAAACAGGAGAGATCTGACATTTCCAAGACTATGATGTGTAGCATCATTTGAGACACAGATTTAGACCTCGCTACAAGTCACCTCTCTACAACTCGGAACCGCGAAGTTCAGGTGTGTTCAGTTTTCAACAGAACTGAGCTGCTTGTCTCTAGTAATATGTAATAATAACAAATTCCCCGTTGTGTATATATAAGAAATATATGATGGGAGCTCTTGTGATTGCTAAGTAAATCAAGGAACAAATGGTACAGAAAGTTACAGAATAACAATGCTGTATATTATATACCTGAACCACAATATAGCTCTAGGGAGATAGTTAGTGTTAGTGGGAGAGATAAGGGTTAGGGGTAGGGGGGAATACTCATCAGAATGCTACTCATCAGGCATCTGCATCGTAACAGCTGGTTACGTAAACACCGGGACCTGATAGATGCTGCTGCCGCCGGGACCAGGTAAGTGATTGCTGGGCCACCAGGAATATTAGGTCAACATTCCATCATGTCAACATGCTAAACATTTTGACCATGTCAACATTCTTATGTCAACCTAATGCATGTTGACATGAGAACTGTCAACCTTACATTCCACCCCTGCTGCAGAGCCGACTAAGTTTTCCCTTTCACTGCAGACGTTATATGAAGCATGGGAGCAGATCCATTACTGTGCTAATAGTTTTGCCGACTTACCTAGGGCTATGTAACCCTACAATGGACTGTGCTGTATTTCAGAAGGAATGGGTATGAAATACCGCCGGCCGCATGGCCGGCAGTTCGATTCCCGTCAGCGGCAGCCCGACAGGAGCAGAGTGCGATGCAGCGGAAGCCCAACAGCGCTGGGAATCCTGATCGTGGATAGGTAAGTATCCACTAACCTAACCTAACCCCCCTAACCCTAACCCTCCTTAGGGGTGCCTAACCCTAACTTCCCCCCTAAGTGCCTAACCCTAATCCCCCCTCTAAGTGCCTAACCCTAACCACCCCCTTCCCCGCTGCCTAATCCTAAGTCCCCCGGGGGGGTGCCTAACCCTAAGTCTCCCCCGGGGGTGCCTAACCCTAACCCTCCCTCCCCCTAGCCTAACCCTAACCCTCCCGGGGGGGTGCCTAATCCTAAATCCCCCCCCGGGAGCCCTAAACCTAACCCTCCCCCCCGCGGCTGTCTGCTCGCGGCGCCCGGCATCACTACGATCGTGATGCCGGGCGCCGGTCTCCCGGCGTCGGGGAAATGCGGGCGTCTACATGTAGGTGCCCGGCATTTCACCCTTGCCGGGATAAGACAGTCGGGAAGCCAGCTGCCGGTATATAGGCAGTCGGCTTCCCGATTGCTTCCCTTTCAAAATATAGTTAAAGCCCATTATGTAACTATTGTCTCATGTTGTATATCTGTAGAATACAAATCCACAAATATAATTATATTTATCTAATATCAGTCCAATTAATTAAGAAAGATGGTTATATCATATTCTTAGTAATAAAAATAATTATACTCTAAAACAATCTTCTAAAAATAAAATATTGATTTTACTCTTATAAATATTTTTGTCCTCTAAATAATTTTTTATTTTATATTTGTATTGTCTTTGTGTTATACAGCTTCGGTAACTTATCAGCCTCTTAAACCTAATTTATTCAAGAGAGAGTTTAATGTGCATAAAAAAACTCCCACACAATACAGATATTTATATTTATGTTAATTAAAGATCAATTCTGGGTTTTATCTGTTGGTCTAAAATTCATACTGGAATCTACTGTCAACAAGTCAATAAGACATTTTAAACTGCTTAAGAAAGGGATCTTCAGAAACACAACCGCTACTGTACTGAAACAATGTTAAACATGTTTAACAGTTAATGCTGAATAATCTATGCTGAACGCAGGTAACAAATATGTTAAACTAAACACTGCAATAAAACACACCTGAAATACTGTAAATGCATTATAATTATCCTTCATGCTACACTAGGGGGTATATTTCCTAAAATGAGAGTTTTTAGAAATGGAGATGTTGTCCATAGCAACCAATCAGATTCTACTTTAACATTTATCTAGCACCTTCTAGAAGATAATAGTTAGAAACTGATTGGTTGCTATGGGCAACATCTCCACTTCTAAAAACTCTCACTTTAGTAAATATAAGACCTTGTCCAGTAAATAAATTGGCCACATATAGGCAGGATTAAATCAGCTGTAGATGAGATCAATTCAAAAGTATGTGGGGATAGTCACAACAATGGAAGGCATTTTAAGAAGCTTTATATAATATAGGGATCATCTGAGAGACCAAAATTTAATACAGACAGCATTCCAGAGACCAATATATAGTACAATACAGGGAGCAACTCATAGACTGATATACAATACAGAGAGTGTGCTAGAGACTTATATACAATACAGAGAGTATACTAAAGACAGCTATACAATACAGAAAGCATCCCAAGAGACCACCATAAAATATAGAGAACATCTTAGTTATTAGTTAGTTAGATCATCCCAGAGACTGATATACAAAGTTACCATTTCAGAAACAATATAGAACAGAGTAAGCATTCTAGTGCCCACCATATAATGAAATGTGCATTTTAGTGACCACCATTTAGTAATGAGGGCATTTTTTGTGACCACTTTGAAATACAGAGAGCATTCTTGGGACCATCATACAAAATAAGGACATACTACACTAAGTAGACAAAAGTGATTGGACACTGACAGCAAGTAGATCAACGAGATTTTATTGACATCAGTAGTTTGTAGGTCCACCACGTACAGTGATTACTGCAGAAACCCTTCTTGGCAAACTGTCCACAATTCCTGGACAACAGCATGCAGTATGTTCTGCCATTCCACTTTAAGTACAGTGACCAACTGTGACACTGAAGAAGGTCGAGTCAGCCTAGAATGCACCCGACACTCCAATTTGTCACAGAGGTTCTCAATGGGGTTAAGATATGGACTCTGAGCTGGCCAGTCCATATGGGTTACCAAATTTTCTGTATAGCAGTCCAGCATCACCCTCGAAACATGAAAGGTGGCACTGTCGTCCTGATAGAAACATTCATTGTTTCTGTAGAAATGCAAGTGCATGGGGCTCCATACAAAGTGTTCTTATTGAAAACGCTACATTAGTGGCCATTTGGAACTTGTGTGCAATGGTATGCATTTCGCTTGTGTGGAGGTGTCCAAACACTTTTGTCAACATAGCTTGGTAACTGCTTAACAATACAGAGAACATCCTAGTAACCAATTTACAATACATACAACTTCCCCGTGTCAAATATACAAAACAGAGAACATTCTTTTGCCCACAATCCTAAAGAAAGCATTCAGTTGATTATTATACAATAGAGAGATTGAGAGTGAATGTCATACAATTCAAAGAGACCACCATACAACAAATTGAGTATCGTAGTCAGTGCATACTATACATAAAGTATCCAAGTGACCACTGTACAATATAGAGAGCATACTAGTGACTGCCACACAATACAGATGCTATTCTTGTAACCACCTTACAATTCAGGGGGTATTTCAGTGACCACCATACAATACAGAGAGAACCATAGTAATTGATGATAACTACAGAGATAATCACAATGACCCACAAACATTCCAGTTAACATTCTAGTCACCACTATAAAAACACTAGAAATGACTGGAGCTAGGGGCAGGATGGGGTTCTTAAATCTGTAGCCAAGGAGAATGAAGAAATAGTCCAATTAACTTCCTAAAAAGTGAGAGAGGAATGTAATTTTCAAAACCAAGAAATAATCTGATGGTCAAATACTTCTTACTCAATTTATGAATTGTAGATGTTGAATGTCCAATCAGTGGTATTCCAGGTTTGAATTAAAACATTTATAAATATTGTTTAATTCCTCATATAAAAACAAAATATGCACCCTGTAGTGTCACAGTTCTCCTACTATGTACAATACATCATTCATTATAATTTAAAAGACAAGTATTCACTTCACAGTTTCAGCAACAAATTGTAGTATTTATGACACATAAAAAAAAAAAAGTTCTTTGCTGCTTGTATCCCTTTGCCATGGCACAAGCCATTGCTCCAAAGCCCTTAAATCTCACAAACACCACACAATATTTTTTCCCAAAAACTGCTCAGAAATTTTCAGGTTTTCTTTATGACTGATTTAGGTCAAGAACATTCTTTTAAAACTTATGCAACATATATATATTTTTAAACACTGTATACAATAAAAATAGCAATTCTTATGGTATACTGTAATGATGGCCATTGACAGCTGTACTATTGATGGCCGATGGGTTCAACCATCAATAGAAACCATCAATTGTTTGAGACCACGGCCACCAATGTTTCATTAACATCGGTTTACAAACCATCAATGGTCAGTGGCCATTCCTAGTATACTGTATAGTATACATCTCTAAACGGAGTTCCCATATCAAGTCTTGATCATACAGGAAAGTCATAATAAAAATAAAATTACCTATAACATCAATGGTCAAAATAAATAAAACCAGAATATTTTGGATGTGCCATGACGTGAACTGGTGTCATGACGTCACTGTGACTGCAGCCATTCTCTCACCAGCAGGTCCCTCTGACATAGGCGGCTGCTGGAAGATTGATTGATTTCTGACTAGTCGCATGTGGAAAAGCCCAGTCTGGTGTACAGGGCCGGCTCTAGGGGTGTTTGACCAGTGCGGTCAAACAGGGTTGCCACCAATAGAGGGAGCACTCCTACCCAACAACCCGATTTCAGTGGGACAGTACTGCCCGCAGGTAGTGGCCCACAGGTAGTCAAATCGGGAGGTTAGGGACCCCCATCACCACAGCTGTGCGGCGGTGCTGGACCCTGGAGTCTGAATGGATGCTGCGCGCATGCACGCGGCATCCAATCAGTGACAGGAGAGGGCTGGGGGAAGCCCAGCTAGTGAGGCTCCCCTCCAGCCTAACGTTATTTGGAGAGGTAATTTTCAGTTACACGCAGCAAAGCCGCGCAAGATGTTGGGGCGCACTGTAGACAGCTGGCACAGGGTTCCCCAACCCCTGGAGCCGGCCCTGCTGGTGTGGTCGCATCTGATGTGACCATGCCAGGCAAGTGGTTAAAGACCAGACCACATCTTCAAATAAAATATATAATGTACAGTAGAGATGAGCTACTGTATATTGCTACAAGAGATCTCACAAATGGAATTTTGCTGAAGAACAGGCCTTCTTGCTGTGGCTCGCTCTGGTGATGCAACAGTTATTTGCTAAAATAAATATGAATTATCTGTGAGAAAGAACATTTGTGGTGTACTACTTTAAAAAAGTAAATTTTATATTCTCATGTACAACATTTGTTCTGAGTCTTTGGAGTCTAGCAGTAACTGGACTTAAATTCTACCTGTAAAATAATAAGAGTAGTACGTGTATAATTATGTTTTGCATAGCTCAGCCTGTTTTCCCTCTAATATTTTGCTGGCTTCTCACCGAATTTAGAATTGCTCTATTATTTTTTCTGTGATATGTATAGAGTCATGCTGACTTTAATCCAAACACTGTAATTGTATATTTTAGTTATATACAGGTGGAATTCTTTAATAGTAATATGTAATTCCACAGTTCAATACATGACAGATTTCTTTTATATATAGAACCCTTGGCTACTTACAGCTATAGAAAGACTGGAATGGCACCCTGCAGCCAGAACTTGGAAACTCCAACCATGGATACCACAGCCTCTACAGCCCCCGAAGCACCCTGAAGATGCTCTGGGCACTGCTGTTCCTCTGTGCCCTGGAGGCCTCAACCCCATCTGTATGGCATCATGCTCTCAGGGGAATGAATAGCACATCCAGTTACAGTGCTGACTGCAGGACATCAAAATCCCGCAGTAGTGTGGATGAAGGCACCCTTCTGTTACAGTGATCATTAAAGTATATATATATACAGCAATACATTTGTCCATTATCATTTTAAATATTATGACATAGGGGCATATTTATCACAATCCGCATCTCAGATGAGTATAGGATATGATAAGCTTTCTCAATTTTGCGATGTGATATTTGAATACATCGCAAGAATATATCAAATATCATCCTGATGGATTCACCAACTCGTATTATAAGAAATTTGCAACAGACCTTTCCCCCTCCCTTAATAGTCTTTTTACATACGCCACTGAACATGGTTCCCTCCCCACGGAAATGCTACAAGCTCAGATTATCACTATCCATAAACTAGGGAAAGACCCCTCCTTATGTCAAAGTTATAAACCAATTGCTCTACTTAATTCAGATGTAAAAAATTTTTCCAAATTAATTGCTTACAAATAATCCCCATATATCCCCCAGTTTATTCATCCAGACCAGGTAGGTTTTGTACAGGGTAGGCAGGTGTCCGATAACAACTGCAGGGTCTTTGACCTGGCAGAATTACTTACAAGAGAGAACCGTGAATCTATAATTATTTCCCTAGATGCCGAAAAGGTGTTTGATTGTCTTAAATGGAACTTTCTTAATGAGGTCCTGTTAAGGTTTGGATTGCAGGGAGAGGTAACATCCTCTATTTCTGCACTTTATAACTGTGCTTCTGCTACAGTAGTGAGTAATGGCTTCATATCTCCACCTTTCGTAATCTCAAACGGTACCAGACAAGAGTGTCCCCTTTCACTGTTTATGTATGTTCTTGCTACTGAACCATTTGCTGATGCCATTCGCGACTCACTATCCTTTCCTGGGATTCGAGTAGGCACATCTCCAAATAAATTGAGTTTATTTGCGGAAGATGTGATTCTTTTTATCACTGACTCTGTCTCCTTCTCTTCCTGCCTTACATAACATTATTGATCAATATAGTGCGGTTTCCTACTGCAAACTCAATACCACCAAAACTGAGGCCTTACCAATTCATTTGCTGCCTGACACTTCAACTAGACTTAAGCTCCTTTATAAGTACAATTGGTAGAAGAACTCCATTTCTTATGTAGGTATTTGCATTTCTAGCACTTTATTTAATTTAGCGGAAATTCAATTTAAGCCCCTTCTAAAACATTTTGGTGCCCTGTTGAGTAGATGGATTGGTTTTGAAGTCTCGTGGTTAGGTAGACAAGCTGCGTTTAAGATGTCAATTGTGCCAAAATGAATGTATTTGTTTCATACGATCCCTTATTTGGTCCCCCCACATATTTATCGGACAGATCTGTACCTTGATCCTGCGTTATATCTGGAAAGGCAAAACCCCTCGGATCGCCTATAACCGTTTGACCTGGGCTAGAAGTTTAGATGGGCTAGAAGTTCCTGATTTATTAGTGTACCATTATGCCTGTTTAGTGGCACAGATCAGTGATTGGTCTTTACCTCCTGGCACTAAACCTTGGGAATATTTAGAGAAGTCGTTATCCTCACACTTCCCCCTATTGGAGTTGATATGAACCCCTAAACAATTACATCCTTTGTTATCAGATACTCCACAGGCCATATCCGATTCCCTTAAAGCATGGGATCTCATTGTAGTCTCTACTAAAGGGCTATCCCTCCCATCTCGTAACCTCTCCCTGTTTGCTCTTTTCAACTTAATACCCGACCTTAATGTTTCAGTATGGCATTCATGCGGTCTTACCATCATTGCTGATGTGGTGGATACTAACTCCATTATACCTTTTTCTTCCTTGCAATCACAATATAATATGCCTTCCAGAGAACTCTACACATATACGTGCATTAGCCACTGGCTCTCTTGTATGGTTAGATCCTCTGGATCTCTACACCTCCCGCAACCTAACATTATATCTAAAGTATTGTCTAGCAATTCTAGGGGTTGCATACAGTTCTAGTACACCTTGTATCAAGATCGTGAGGAAGTGGACAAATCTTCCGTTCAATTGCAACGGGAAGATTACATGAAAATTACATTCACGCCTCAGCAGTGGGAGTCAATCTACCTAACGGCACATCGCTTTTCTAAATGCTATAATTATTTGGTAATTATGACATGTAATTTACTTGTTTGAATTTGTGCTATTGTTTTATTTATTCCCTCCCTACCCCCCCGCCCCTTGTTTTTTTCTTTTTGTATCCCTTCCCTTCCGTGGTTCATGGACTAAACTTCTAATAAATATTGTTGATAAGAACAAAAAAAGGAATACATCAAATATTGCATGCAGGGACAAAGCTTGCCAGACAGCAAGAATCTCCCTCCGCACTGCTCAGGGTATTTTTTCACAAAAAAAACCCTTAGTCTGTGTCTGCACATGTGCCGCTGGTTATCCCCCCTTTCCCCCACACTGCTCCACTAAGCTAACAATTACCTGCACCAAGGCAGCAGTGATCAGTGATCTGCTGTGCTCCTCGTGATCAGGTCATCTGATCGCTGGGACCCCAGTCATCTGATCTGTACAGTAAACTTTCACACCTAAACTATTGTAATGGTCAATTCTCCTTTTCTTGTGTGCACAGGCCATGTAAAGTGAGTAAAAAAGGAGGTTGACAAAGTCCTGTTATGCAGGGTATTATTTAGCTACATTTCAGGTGTTTGCGCAATTTTATATTTGTACACTAAAGTCAGCGCTGCAGATTATTTTGTATATCCACCTTTGGAAGCCATTTTGGAAGTATCTGTTTTTCTCCTCGGCTGGAGTCTGTAGAAGCTGTGACCACAGCTATTTCTGCTCTGACCGCAGGGCCGGTGCAAGGTTTACCGGTGCCCTAGGCAGAACTTCAGCCTATTGCACCCCCCTCCCCCCCAAAAAAATGTGTGTTGTGTGTAATGGCGCTGCCGACAGTATAATATATACTTTCTACAGTGCCATTAGCCATTACACTTACTGACACACATACACACAATATACAGTGCTGTTTATATATAATTATATATATATATATATTATATATAATATTACATACTTATTAAATTATATTCCACTGCAGCCAGCTCTCGATCCAAACATCCATTCTTTTCTCCTCGAACAAAGGGGGAAGTACAGAGGCAGCCTAGGGGGCGGGCGATTGATTCATTGGTTTGAGCACTGCGGGCGGCATGTGACGTCAGTGCTGGCACTGACACAGTATTTTATGGCAGCCTTACTGACCACGCTGGATACAGGGTGGACAATGTGGCTGTGGGGGCCGGGGAGTACTGCCACTGCACATTGTCTCAGTCAATGACAGAGCGGTGGCTGAAGAGGCAGAGCTGTGCCTGTACAAGGGGACGAGAGCAGTGTCCGGTCTGTGTTATTCTTTCAGCCTCCTCCCTCCACTACTCTCCTCCTCTCTCCTGCCACACAGTGTACAACACAGGCAGAAGAGTTGTGGAGACGAGACTGCAGTGTCCGTACTGTGTTATGTTTCATCCCCTTCCCTCCCCTGCTCTCCCCCTCTTCTGCCATGCAGTTCACAAGACAGGAGAATTGTCAACTAGAGAGAGCAGTGTGTTTAACTTACCCGTGCAGCCGGCATATGCACTGTACAATCCCACTGCCTGTCATTATGGGCAGCGAGCGGCGCCCTCTAGTGGCCGGCGCCCATAGGCAGATGCCTAAAGCTGCCTAATGGTGGCGCCGGCCCTGTCTGACCCTATGATTCTGCATTACCTGTACTTGCGTGTACCCGTTATTGTAAATTGGAACATACGCATTGTACATATATGCAATACTGTATGCACTCTGGATAAAGGCATACGTTCAACTAGTGTATATGTACAGTATATTCAGGTGTTTCTCTTTTGGTTGCTTATCATTTAAAACATAAATAGAACATTAATTTCAGCAGCCTCATTTCAGCATTGCCGTCATTGGGAGATAGCAGGTGAAAAGAAACACATTATTCTTACTCTTGTACCTTTCTCTGCTGAATGAGTACTTCACACATTTATTCTTGCAGCAAGGATAAAAAAAATATTAACAGAACAAGAGAAGAAATAAAAAAAGTTTTCTTTTAAATTGAATAAAGGTTGCCATGAGAACTGCAATTCTGTTATCTTTTTTCTTCTTTTAAAACTTTTACTTTTATGTGAAATGTGTTTTTCTCTGCAAACCACACAATGTAAAAGTGTATAAAATGGAACCATGAAAAGGATAAGTAAAAGCATACACTGGACAGATGGACAATATTACAATAGCACTATTCAGCTAAGGTTTCCAACATATGAAGGTGTGGTGCAATGGATTAGAATTCTGGTGACAGATGGTTACCCAGTGTGTAGTGAACCATATACACACTGAAGTGCCAAAAGTCATGGGATAGATGCCTAGTAATGTGTAGGACCCCCTATAGCCCGGCAAAATGCAGCAACTCAATGTGGCATCGATTCCACAAGTGGACGGAAGACCTCTGGAGAGTTGTTGACCCATGCAATTTGGATAGCTTCCCACAGCTCCCTGAAATTTGTAGGTGCAGGATCTTGGGTGCGAATTACCTCACCACTATGTCTCATAAATGCTCAATTGGGTTCATGCCGGGCAAACGTGGTGGACACACAATTCGTTGGATTCTCCAGAATCTTCCTCTAAACAATTCTGGACAACTTTGGGCCGATGACATGGTGCATTATCCTGCTGGAATATTCTATCATTGTGGGAGTACATGAAGTTCATGAAGGGATGTAAATGGTCATCAGGCAATGCAACATAGCAGCTACCAGTCAATGACATGTTCAGGCAGACTAGTGGACCCAACCCATGCCACAAGAAGACACCCCGCATCATTATGGAACCACCATTAGATTGCATGGTGCCTTGTTATCAACTGGGATTCATGGCCTCATGGGGTCTGAGCCACACCCAAACCCTACCATCAGCCAGAAACAACTGGAATTGTGACTCATTGGACCACGCCACATGTTGCTAGTCCTCCAGGGTCCAATTAGTGATGTCACAAGCCCATGTGAGGCATTGTGTCCGGTGTTGTAGTGTTAACAGGGGTACTCTGGTGTGTCTTCTGTTCCTATATCCCTAGTTTTGCTTGTCTGTTACCATGGACAATTCTGTATAGATGCTCCTGGTCATGATCAGTAAAGCACCCATGGTCGGCCACTGCACTGTCTATGTTGGGTGCTAATGCCTTCCATGAGGTATTCCTGGTAGACACATGACACCGTAGATTGGGGAATGTTAAATGTCCACACAACTTTGGAAATGGAATGCCCATCCATTGGGCACCCACTGTCATGCCCCAGGTGAAATCCGATAATTCACATTGCCTTGCCATGAGCAGCCTAGCTAGAGTTCAAACTGACTCAAAAGATGTCATATTACAACTGATGCAGGTCTGGGCATTTCCAAGAATTCACAGTATGGTGACGCCACCTATCATTACTTATACATATTGCTATCCCATGACTTTTGGCACTTCAGTAGTATAAGTGTGCTTATTATTTTTACAAAGCCTTTATGCCACAGTGTAAGGCCATTCATCTGTGTCTGATACCTGTAGGACAGTGGTGGGGAACCCTTTTTCTGCCGAGGGCCATTTTGATATATATAAAATTATTTGTGGACCCAGTGCAGGCCAAGCCCCCTCCATGTGATGTCACAAGGGGGCAGGGCCACAATCGCTGGTGATTAATGCAATGTCCGGAGCATGTGATTGTCGGAAGCATCCCAAGGATGCTCCAGATGGCACTGCTGCATAGATTCTGGCTGCAGGTTGCCATTCTAGTCACCCTGCTAGCCAGATGAGGATAGCAGAAAAAAGCTCAGACCAAATGGTTCCGCGGGCCTTATATGGCCCCTGGGCCTGAGGTTCCCCATCCCTGCTATAGGACTATCCAAGGCACATCACCCTAGCCAATGGTGGGGCACAAGTGGGTGGATCATGTCATGATTATTAACACTGTAAGTAACCACCAACCAATGGTCTACAGATGTTTGGTTCAGACTTCTGTCCAGAAGTTGTTTTTTTTTTTAATACGTAATTTTTATTGGCATGTTAAGAAAAAGTATCACAATCAATAATATAATAAATAGCAAATAAGAAATATGGAAATCAAAGGAATAGCATATATATCAGCATATTATACACTATATAAACTACTATAATTGATAAAAAAGGAAATCGGTCATAAACAGAAATCTAAAAAAATCTAATACAAGACATCAAATCAATTTTATGTATCATCCAGTATATTGTGTGCAGAGTCAGGCTAACAGAATATAAACAAAGGAAAAAAAATAAATAAATAAACAGCCTATTCAAAAACACCACTGTCCCGGCAGAAGCCATATGGAGACTGACACCAGCGATCCCAAATATTATGATACTTATTAGAACCTTTCATGGTCTGCAGTGACATTAACAAGAGCCTACCATATATCTAGGGAAGGGGGATCCTGCACAAGCCAAGGTCTTGCTATGACGACTTTCGCTAGAGTGGTCAGACACATTACATATTTATATGAAGCATTATAAAAAGCATTGTCTAGTGCAATACCAAAGAGGCAAATCCTTGGCTGTAGAGGAGGGAGAACAGGAGCACTATCTCTGACACAATCCCAAAGACTCTTACAAAACTGAAGGACTCCTAGACACTTCCATTGCATATGGCAGAAGGCACTATCAGTGGAACCGCACTCGGGACAGACACATAGCATGTACAGATACAGGGGAGTAATATATTATGTGTAGGATATAAAAATGAATTTGATGGAAGCGAAAACAAGTGGTGGCGTCCCTAGTGCAGCCAATAATCTGTTCCCAATCCCTGTTAGACAGGGCACCGATAACCTCTTATTTTACCTTCAAGGGAAGTAACCCAACCAGGACGGACTGAGAATTAAGGCTAAATATAAAGATGAGATTAATTTGGAAGAACTCAGCTTCTGCAAAGTAGTTTTAAGTGGGGAATCACATAACTGTGACTGTTCTACCTGAACTGTGAAGATAGAGCATGGCGAAGTAGAAGAAAGCAATAAAAGACAATGTGAATAAGTCCAAAATCTTTACGTAGTTGTTGGAATGATTTGAGTTGGCAAGCATGGTAAACCTGTCCAATGGTAACAACACCATATTTAAAGCAAAAGTTATCAGTTGTCATCTTGCCCAGCTCAGAGAAGATCCCACAATGGAATATTAGGGTCAACTCCGACACCCCCAAGGAGAGTATGTGCAAATCACAATAACAGCAAGGCTTGTTGGTTTAGTGGAACGACATTGGACAATCTAAACATCGTCAACAAAAACTGTAGAAGAGTAAAAGGAGACCCTGTCAGCATCCAAATGTGTCTCTTATAGTAATTGGAAGAATAAGACGTCTGGCATTATTCATGCCTCCAGTGCTAAAAACACTCTCATGTTAGTGATATATGAGACAATAACTGAGCAAATGGGAAATTAAGAGCAAAAGGGAGGGGGAAAAAGTGTGTATGAGAAATGTATACAAGCTATGTAAATTATTTTAATTGTAATAAAATGTTACCAAATTGAACACAATCTCCTACACATAAATGCCACAATGTAGGTAAATTATTAGCTGTACTGGACTGGAAAGGATTCCAGTTGCTGGAGCATAAGTGTAAAGGAATACAGAGGAAATAATAAATCCAATAATAGCCCTGGGTTCAGTACACAGATACACAGGTCCATTGTTAACAGATAAGCAGACAAAGAAAATCAGGTGTAATTAGGAATGAACAGGATTGGTGCATATGATATTAGGTCCCATGTTAACAGATACTGTAAACAGTCAAGGAGAAAGTGTAGTCACAAATGATCAAAATGAATACACAAGATAACAGGAACAAGGTCTGGACACCTAAAGCTCGGTATCACAAACTTGCAATAACCAAGCATTGTTAATTGGGATAGGTCTCTTTAAGTAGGTTGGAGCATGATGATGTAATCAATGAAAGGTTGTAATAGCCCAATGCTGTGCACATGCATCATGGCATTGAGGATCCAGTTTGTTAGCAATGGTGGTAAACTGCTGTGATTCATAGAGCCGGGTAAGCTTTCCTGGACTTTGATAGCCACTGGGATCCAATTGACAGTGTGCAAAAAGACAGCTGGACACTTGAGCCCTTGTAATAGAGACATTGGGCCTGACTCGTACACAAACCTAAATACACAGATTCTGTGCAAAAGTGTCCTTCTCTGATGCAGACCCATTGTTGTGCCAAGCTGCCCTGCAATTCAAGGTAAATAGGTGACACAAATTCCAGGAGAGTTCGGCGCAACAATTTTCTTCCTGCATGTTTTTAATTTTTCTCTCATACTTATCTAGAATACACAGAATGTCACAATGTTGGGTATAGTGGTTATACTTGTTGGCTGGAGCCTGAGTCTGTAAAATAAATTACAGGAAGTTACAACAAGATTACTAGGTATGATAGAGCATGGTCAGGGAAGCCAACTTTGGCATACATGATATCTGCTTGGTTCATATAGAATTTGCTGGAGCACAACTATGCACAGCAGAATTTATAATAGGAATATTGGAGAAAGTGTATATTTAATTGTCAGGGAGACAAATAAATGTATTATAGTCAAAACTGGATGTCAGGAATTGGTACACAGAGAATACTGAGGACAAATACCAGGTATTACTTTAATATCCAATCACTGAATGAGACATTAGGGCTTACTTAGATAGGGCTGTATCATTTGAAGACGCTTGATATTGTTGCTTCAACAAATTTAAATAAACCCATTTGTGCATATTTGCACAGTACAGCTATGGTCTAGACCAGGCCCGGGGGCCATATAAGGCCCGCGGAATCATTGGTCTGACTCTCTAAGCTTTTTTCTGCTAGCCTCATATGGCTAGCAGGGTGCCTAGAATGGCACCCTGCAGCCAGAATCTATGCAGCAGTGCCACCTGAAGCATCCTTAGGATGCTTCCGATGGTCACACCACTGCCCTTACAGCTCCCTGGAGCATCCTGAGGATGCTCCGGGCATTGCTGTAATCACAGGTGATTGTGGCCCCACCCCCATGTGGCGTCACACAGAGGGGGCATGGCCTGCACCAGGCCCCTGAATAATGTTATATATATGAAAATGGCCCTCAGCAGAAAAAAGGTTCCCCACCCCTGGTCTAGGCCTTAGTTAGGCAGGAGCTCTGATGCTAGAATCTTGGATCAGTTATTAAAAGAAGTGGAGGCACAGATCTCTGCATGTACATTGGCCTTAATTCCAGCCTTAGTGAGCACCATTGTTTTCCCATGTTTAGCTCTTAGTACAATTTATTAGTGTCTCCAATACAGTATTTCTGATGCAAGTGCCTATCTCAGAGTAAACTGCTACTACCAAGCAGTGACATGCGGTCAGATGAGGCAGATTAGCAGAGCCTTTCCTGTCATACTATCTGTCAAAGTTTGATTATAAAAATTATAAGCAAAATTAAAGAAAATTCTAATATTTTTTATAGTCACAACCCTAGAATAAAAAGTATATGGCAGGTGAGGCACTGCCTCCCCTGTCTACCTTTTCCACACATCCCTGATCAAAACACACCAAATTTCCCACACTATATACTGCTGCACCTTTGTATAATGCCCACATGAGCCCTCAGGTTCCTATATGTATGTGTAAATCTGGCTCTGATACTAGACAGTGCCTCCCCAGCCATTTACCTCACTGCACGTCACTGCTGGCAAGTTCATAAGACCTGGGGGCAACTGAATACCAGTGAGTACATGCTGCTCTAAGGCAAAGATCAGTATTAGCCTGGTTTTATGGGTTAACTAAGGGAATTGGGCGACTAGCTTTAAAGTGATGTACTATATGTGTCCCAGACATAGGTTACATATAACTACTTGGCTTCCTTCTCTTCTTCCCATGCAAGCTCATCAGTTGCTCTGGCCTTCACTACCACCTGTATACCGATGATAACCAAATTTGCCTCAAAAGGTGATAGTTTCATGGGTCACCTCTTCTCTGCCAGCCATCTCATCCTAGATGGCACAATGCTTTCTGAAACTCAATATTTCAAAAACGGAACACATCATTAGTACTTTAGCCAAGACTCACTCTACTAATGTCTCCCTCTCAGCATTCCCCAAGTACACTCTTTGGGTGTCACCATGACTCAGCCCTTTCCCTCTCCACCCACATACAATCCATTTCACAATCCTACCACTTCCACAATTATATTTCCAAACTCAGGGAATTCCTTACCCTGGAAGCTACTAAAACTCTCATTTATGTCCACATCATTTTGGACTTTGATTACTGTAATCTTCTTCTCTCTAGCCTTTCTAACTGCCATCTCGACCCTTTCCAGTCTATCCTCAACTCTACTGCCCTCTTAATTTCCCTTGTTGCTCTACCTCTGCTGCCCCATCTGCCATTAACTCAAACTGCTCTCTTTCACCTACAAAGCTCTTCACATTGCCTTTCTTCCTTCATCTCCAGCATCATTTTCTCACATACTCCATCCTTCCTTTTTTACTCTGCTAATTTTATCTCCTCATTGATCACCACTTCCCACTGTCACATTCAGGATTTCTGCCACATCTAACCCATGGAATACCCTCCTTTGCTTCATTATACACTATGTAGACAAAAGTGATTGGACACGCCAGCGTAAGCGAAATGCATACCATGCATACCATTGCACACAAGTTCCAAACCGCCACGGTTTGAACAAGAACATCTTGTAGGGAGGCCCATGCACTTGCAGTTCTACAGAAACAATTAATGTTTTTATCAGGACAACAATGCCACCTGTCATGTTTCCAGGGCAATGCTGGACTGATATACAGAAAATTTGGTAACCCGGATTGCCTGGTCAGCTCAGAGTCCAGATCTTAACCCCATTAAGAACCTCTGGGATGAATTGGAGCAACAGGTGCATTCTAGGCCGACCTGACCTTCTTCAGTGTCACAGTTGGTCACTGTAAGGAGGAATGGCAAAACATAGCGCCTGCTGTTGTCCAGGAACTTGTTCACAGTTTGCCAAGAAGGGTGTCTGCAGTAATCACTGCACATGGTGGACACACAAAATATTGACGTCAATAAAATCTTTTTGATGTATTTGCTGTCAGTGTCCAATCACTTTTGTCTATATAGTGTACTTCCAATCACTCTTGGACCGTTCAAGAATGTCCTTAAAACTGTATTTTTCAATCTAGATTATCATCCCTTCTCCTAAGTCTGTGATCCCTGTGCAATTCTGACCTCTTCTAAAAATTATATCTACCCATACAATTTGTAATCTTGTATAACCAGGGCTCCCTTTGTATTCTGTACATAATTATAATAAGTGTGCTCTGTAATTATGTATCTATAATCTATATGCATTGATATACTTTCAGTGTTGTTTTTTAATTAGGTATCTTGTTGCCCGTTTTTTTTCCCTTATACGGTGCTACGGAACCTTTGTTGCGCCTTATACTGTAAGTATAAAATAATAATCAGAAGTGAGGAAGCATTTGTTTATCAAATGTTATTCCTTATCGTCCTCAATCATAAAGATGATATGAAACAGTTTCAAAGGCAGTAATACATAAACGCCTTCACAGGGAGCTATGTTGTGTGTATTTCATTGTTTATCTATGTTTCACATTAACATATTAATGTCTAACTTCATCTGTATTCATCCCTTTTCTTACTAATGGTAATGCCCAACACAACAACTGCTCTTTAGCCAGAAATCTGTTATGAGCAGGTAGTTCTACTTATTCAGCAGCCATATAAATGCATTGAACTCCATGATATCACTGTCCCTTTAAACAATCCTTCTATATTTGCATTCAGTGTAAAAGCATGCTTTTCACAGCTGGTAATCATGGTAAACAAGCAACATTTCAAATACACAAAGCAAATAATTCAGAGAGGCCTATGATCATCCTACAGTATCTCAACACAAGTAGAACCCCTACAGAGACAATGTGGGAATTAGGAGGAGTCTTCATTGCTATATCTGTACAATGTAAGCACAGCTGTCCTGCTGCTGGAGAGTTTTGCTTCAGTTTTAGTGAGGTTTATAAGGGTTGATTCACTAAAAGCATAAAATGTTATGGATTAAAAATAAATAAAAGATACATACAGTTTGGGATAAACAACTAAAAAGCAAAATGACCATTATACTACTGCGCAATGACAGGTGTAAAAGAAACAATTTGTAACACACCAGCTAGTCCTGTAAATTACTTTATCTTGGTATAAGAAAATGAGCCTACTGTTAAACAAATTCCATACATTAAAGAAGAAGAGGCAGCTAACTGATATTCCACTTCTTGATCTGTAAGTTAAATGTTTATTCTTTGTTCATGCTTGCAGCCATACTGTATACTATGTATGCTGTCAATCCATGTTATTTTCTCTGTGTCTGTATTTTGTTTTCACAAAAAATGTTCTATTAGGGGAAGGGGGTTGTGTCTGGATAGAATTTTGGCTAAAGTCACTGATACACGGTAACTGCAGGCACAAAGCACAATGGACATTGGGCTTGATTCAGCGAGAATCGCTGATGCGATCCCGGCAGCTAGCGCGTACGCAGTTCTGCTGCAAAATTATGCAAATGACTGCGATCTCAATGCTGCTGCTGCACAACATAAAGATACCCACTTCCCTTTACTCACATCCGTAATACCTTGAGAGTCTGCAAAAACATCGGTATCATCGTACCATTGGAGCCTCATGCACAATTAAGGCAGGTCAGACCTCACTCACAAGCTGCTAAACTTAATGTCGGTATCTAGAGGTCAGGCTGCATATGCCGTTGCAGGGGCTTAATTATGCACGCCCCTGTAATGGCGTTCGAAAGCACTGACACGCCTGTGTTCCCTCGATCACACCCCCGTCACCACCCACAAACTATACATCCTGTCAATCACTTTGCGATGGGTCTGAGTATACACTGCGATCTCATCCCCGATCGCAGTGGCTAGTTCGCACACGCACACTGCGATGAATGCGCAGATTGTGAAAATCAGCATGCCCGGATATTCAGAGCCCACTAGCACCTGTAGCCCCACTGTAAAGAAAATATTTTAAAAAATGCAGGACACGTACATTGAATGTGGAAGTCTTTTATTTAAAAAAATCCATACTAACTAACCCATGAATCGGATCCTCCTGGGTTCATGTCATACTTGCCAACTTTCCCTGTTTGAGACTCCCTGTAGTTGCAATGTCCCTGACTCCCTGAAGAGTCTAGCAATCTCCCTGATTGCCCCTTATTCCCATTATGTAGCTGTGATATACTTGGGAAAAAAAGAAATCAGCAATATATACATTGAAAATGGACCATCAGTGCCACTTCCCTGCATTGGTTAAAAGGCACAATGATCCCTATGGATATGTGTATTATAAATATAAGGTTTGTCATGGCCACTTATATGGATCAACTTGTACAGTAAAACACAATACATGTAGATCTTACTAACTGCTTTGGGGCTCAATTACATTTGGATGTAAGTCAATTTTATGACACGCCTCTCAGATATAGCAGTACACAAGTACACGTCCACTTTACCGACGCGCTCATATGTGTTACTTTCATAATCTCCCTGAAATTCTTTTTCAAAAGTAGGCAAGTATGGTCCATGTAGAAGACCATGGTCTTCATAAATAAAAATGCCATACGTATCCAATCTGGACACACACTGTACATGATAGAGAACTATTGCCAAGCTCAGGGGCCACATAGACAATGCACTAACCATACTTCCCACCTAACACTCACCAGGGCACTGCAGTTGCCTGTGTCTGAGCTCAAGGGTTCACTGAGACAGTCAGGAGGAACACCTGGTGGAGGAGACTGGAGAGCGGACAAGGAGGAGGGAGAAGGAAAATGGGCAGAAACATGGAGAAGGGGAAGGAGACTGGGTAGAACTATGAGGATGCAGCTCTTTGAAGGGAGACAATGTCCCCTCAGTAGCTGACCCGGGCTCACACCAGGTCCCTCCAACTGACCTCAACCCAGGCAAGTAGTGCCCTTGAATGCAGGCACATACATGACTATGCTGCTTCACACAGCAGGAGAGGTCTCGGCAATGCTGTCACAGCGCTCCTCCAATCAGCACAAAGAGGAGATTGTGCTATCCCATATCTATGCATAGGATCCAGCAACACAAGGCAAGTGGAGAAGAGAGAGGTTAAAGATCCATTGGTGCAAATAATCTTATGTGGGGATATTTGATGGGTATATTAGGGGTAAGGGTAAACATCTAATGGGCATATAACAGGCAAGGGGGATCTGATATGCATGTAACGGGCAAGTTATGAGGTCTGATGGCTTGTGCTGTATGTGAGTTCTAATGGCATGTCGAGAGAGCTGATGGGCATGTAAGAGCATGTTGTGATATCTGGTGGCATGTAAGGAATATTGTGGGAGGTCTCATGACATCTTAGGGACTGTCTGTTGGGCCTCTAAAGAGCATCTAGAGAACATGTGGTAATGTCTGATGGCATATAAGTGGCACATTAAGTTGTCTGATGGGAATATGGGAAGATATGATGGTCCTGTTGGGAGCTCTGATGGCATGTAGCTGATTGGCAAGTAAGGGACAAGTGACAATGTCTGATTACATTTAAGGGACAAGTGGGAAGGTATGATGTGCCTATGGGGAGACTCAATGGTGTCTGATGAGCATATGGAGACTTATGGCAGGTGTGTGTGGGAATCTTGTGGTGAGTGTGTAAATGTGAGGGGGTTGTGGCCATTTATATTTTTTTTCCTACACTCTTGTGTTGATATAGGGCCCTGGACTAGTATTTTGCTTAAGACCCAAAGGGGCCTTAATCCAGCTGTGATTCACTTAGTAAATAACGTTTATCAATCATGTAGTCACTTCCCATGAAACGTCCATGTCCCTGCATGTGATATTTGATACATTCCAGCACTATTATAATATACCACAATGTGATTTTGGTTGAGAATACTGTGTCCAGATCGCACTCAAAATGTTTTATTGATAAATGGGCCTTAAAGAGTGTTACTTTTGTGTTAGGTGTAATTTAATTTTGCATTTATTGTTCCTATTCTGCTGCTGTAGTATTGCTACATTGTGTACACACTATAGCATAACATATTTTTGACAATCAATTATACATATATTGTTTCATGCATTTTTGTTTCAGAGTTTGCCTTTATTATTACGATAACTGATTTTCATTCGTCCTTGGGCCATTCCATTGTTTTCCACCACAGTTAGGGAAATAGGGATTATTGATCTGTGAAATAAGGATAATTGATCTATGTAAGTACCAGATCATGTAGACAACTGGCTATGTCATGATACACATGGCAGACCGTCAAAGCAGCATGCTTTCCATTTGAAGGTTTGGGAACAAAATTTCTTTTACAGACAGTGAATCACTGATCACAGAATTTATTCTTCTTTTTTTGCTGGATTTGCATATGAAATGGTGTTAGTTCCTTCAGTAAAAAATATCAATATTTTAACTTTGTCTAGCAAATACAATAGCTGAAATAGTATGGACTAAATGGAGAAGTCATTGAACCATTTGGTTGCTATAGGAACAGGACGTTACTAAACCTCATTGTGAATGAACTGTGCAGATTAAAATGCTATATGAATGCGAGAAAGGCTAACCACAGTCTTACATATAGATGAAATAAACACAAACAAGGCTATTTGTCAATGTCAGTAATTGAAGTAATCTGCTATTAAATTATGGTTGTTTTTAAGGATGTGACGCATGCAGTACAAGGGCATTTTAGATCCTTTTGTGTAATGCATTTTTGCCAACTTTTAAAGGGACACTTTGCAGCTCAGCATGCATTTATCAATACACTGTATAAGATGCTCTAGGTAAACAATTAGACTACAATCTACATTATGCAATGCCATTCATATTTTGTGGTGTAGAGCTGAAACAATGACATGAGAGTTATGACATCCTGCCATGTGGTGTGGTTATGATAGGACTGTGGAAACATGACTCCAAATTCCAACAACAATAGGTAAGTATGTAATAAATGTAATGTTACAAAGCTCATAGAAAAATAATACATTCTATTAATGTAAAAAATAATTCTCGGCCACCGTGTCATTTTGAAAAACTATTTGTATACCGGCTGACTGCACCCTTGAGAACTTTTTATTTTATCCAGGAATATTCCCCTTTGGTGTGGACTTAAGGATCTCAGATAAGCTGTTATTAATTATTAGAGATAAGCAGTTTGGTTTTGGCTCTGATTTCCCACCCAAGTTTGGATCTCTGAATGAGGCAAAACGTCATCTACCACGGACATCCAAGAAAGATTAAGTTTTGTCCATATTAGATGATGTTTTGCCTCAATCTGCCTTATTCTGAGATCCAAACTTGGCGGACAGACCAGAGCCAAAATCGAACCACTCATCTCTATTAATTATCTTCATGTATGGGCATATTATGTTGTTCTGAACAATAAAATAAAATATAACACTATTGTGATGTATTTATGCTGAGGTACATGAGTCATCTTAAGAACTTTATATCTATGTACTTTGTGACAGTATTGGCTGGAATACTCTGGAGCCATCTTTCTAATAGTCTCTTCTCCCCCTCTCTGAACAAGCTATACTATATCCTTTATTGTTACTGGGTGTATTATTCTTCTTTTGGCACACATAAATGTAATTATCTTTTGAACAGTTTTTAGTTTGTCACAGTTATTGCACTATGTTTCACACCACTTGTCCCTCTTTAAAATGGAGAAGTTGACCAAAGCAACCAATCAGCTACTAACTGTAATTTATCTAGCACAGTCATTGAAATGTCAGGTAGAAGCTGATTGGTTGCTTTGGTCGACTTCTCCACTTTATCTGTCTGGTGCCTGTATACTGTAGCATCTGTCTGGCCCTAGTGAAGAGTCTTGTGTCATTAAAATGTGGCAAAATAGGACATTTTCACATTACAGTTTTTATTTGTAGGATCATGGTCTGATAATAACATTTCAAGTACCATCTGTTTAAATGGGCTGAGTAAGAAATTGATGATGATGATAATATTGCATTAAGTAAATCAACCTAGTCAGAACACTTTTAGCATCCTTTACATTGGCGTAGCTATAATGGGTGCAGGGTTGCCCACACTGCACACCCTGCACCCATTATAGATATTTACCTGTCCATCGGTGCTGTAGATTTCATAGGGAACATGACACGGGTGCCATATTTCCAGAGATGTACACATGTGTACTACAGAGATCACTGGGAAAATGTTACCAACGAGATTGAAGCCTGCTCAGTAAATTCTGGCACAGTTCCAGAGTGTACTGGAAACAGAGAAGGTTGGAGGGGTGCAAGGAGACCACACACAGATCTCCCCTCTTTTGAACTGCCCCTGATTTTATTTTACAGTGAGCTATTGAGTTTTGTGGTGTTTGTGGCTTAAACTAGATACACCTACAAATCAGCTTAGATAGATGATCATGTCTGTGTTTATTGATAGTAGAGAAGGAAAATTATCTATTTACAGTTATGCAAATTATGTGTTCTGTCTAACGATTGCAAATGTAGTGCATAAATCCTATAATTTGCACTTAAGTCAATTAGGGCAACATAACTCTAGATGACATCATGTTCGAAACCGTGAATATTGCATGACAAGTATTAACTGTTAAAAGTTTTAACAACCTTTACATATATATTAGGAATGTTAACGTTATCACTGGTGAAATGCATTTCTTACACCTTTTCCATTCAGTTATTGGACATTGATGGGCAGTTTTCATCCCCGTGAGGTTTATGTTTGGACATGTAATCATTACACAGCTCTGCCTCACCGGCCAGTCGCTGAATGTATCACTCACAAAAGGAATACTATTTGGAATTCGGTGCCTTAATAATGTTCAGTGGCATTGATAGAATAGCTGCAGTAGTAACCGATATAGCAATGCTGATTATTGTTAATAGTATCTTATAAATGTACAGTAGACAATTGGGGGCCAAATGTAATAGGGTGAGAGTTTAGAAAATGTGAGAATTTTCTCACGCTTCTTAATCTCGGCCAATGTAATAGAGTCCGAGAACAAAGCATCAGAGCAAACTCGCATGTTTTTCAGACTCAAATAACTCTCACGAGTTAAACTCTCATCCAGATGTTTTCCCATTTTGAAGATAAAACTCGACCAATGTGAGAATTTACTGCTAAACTCTCACATTTTCTAAACTCTCACCCTAATACATTTGGCCCCTAGACCTGACATTCAAAATAAAATTGATTCTTTTTAATGATATAACAACCAACAAATTACTTCACAATTGATTCTCTGCATTAATACTTCTATTCAAGATAATATACTGTATATTAGATTTTTTTTCTCATAAATGTGATTAAAAGTTGTAAACTTGGACAGATTGTCTTAACATAAATGTTCCTTCATATGTTCAAACATAATTATTTCTTGTCAAATACATATAATTACAAAAGTCACCCAGCAGAAAGCAAACATGTATTTTACTGGATCATCTAAGTTATATTTCTGGAAAAATAAAGCCTGATTATGACCTTAATGTGTCACTGCAAATGTGTGCATTTGGAAGAAGAATCCCTTACTGATGATGCTTTTAAGGATGTCCCCAATTGAGTGTGACATATTAAGGTCACAGTTAGGACACAGACAGAGAAGCCTTTAAAAAATCCAGGAACACTCAGTATAGGTAAAGGTGGTAGACGAATAGCCAACGGTCAGACTTCATGTGCGAAGATGACATTTAAGTATACTTTAATAATAATGATTTGTCTTTAGTACATTACAGAGGATGAAAACTCTTGCATTTGTGAATGTGGTTTATCAACATATAGTAGTAGTTATTTATTCTATTTATATTATAAAGTAAAGTTATGTTTTGTTCTCCAATTGTACTGTACATGATATGGTACTGTATATTTGATTTAATAATTTGAGACTAAGGGCAGTATTCAATTGTTTCAGCGCCCGATCTCCCATCTAAAGTAACAGGAGATCGCGGGGCGCTATTCAATTGATGCCCATTTCCACGCTGATTTTGCCCATAGTTGTTGGGTTTATCCACATACACCGGCTTCCCCCGACCAAAGTGCTGGGTGCGTTCACGAAAATTGATGTTTGGGCACCCAAACAGGTAACTTTTTGCCCATTTCAGCCAGCACCCCCCGAGGGGTGTGAGCTGAAATGGTGCGCTGGCAGCTGATCGCGTCCGATTGGAGCAACAATGGAATAGCTCCTGCTGGGCGCGTAGAGGGGCAAACAATTGAATTCTGCCCTAAGGGGTATATTTACTAAAGTGCAGGTTTTAAGAAGTAGAGATGTTGCCCAGAACAACCAAACAGATTCTACTTACCATTGATCTAGCACCATCTAGAAGATAATATATAGAATCTGATTGGTTGCTATGGGTAACATCTCCACTTATAAAAACCAGCATTTAGGTGGGGACTTCAACTGGGCTCTAGGTCATCTCCTGGACACCTCATTGGGCTCTTCGACGGTCCCTTGCCATACATCAAGGAAGGTAAGACAGTTTCTCTATACTCACCAGCTGTCCGACGTCTGGCGTATATCTCATCCCTCAGACAGAGACTACTCATATTATTCTAGTTCCCACCAGTCCTATTCCAGGATAGATTATATATTGGTTTGCCATAGATTCCTCCATAGCAAGGCAACTTCCATAGGAGTGGCAACCTGGTCTGACCATGCCCCAGTGAGCGTGGATCTCTTTCTGATCCAATGAGCAGACCTGGCATTTTAATGAGTCCCTTCTGTCCAACCCTTACTGTAGATCCTAGGTGGAAGAGGCTATTGACGTTTATCTAGAATGCAATACCACCCCAGGTGTATCTAGCCTCACTATTTGGGAAGCCCATAAATGTGTTCTTAGGGGAAAATGCATCCAACTGGGTTCCTCTTTAAAGAAGCAAAGGGTAGGACAGATAGAAGACTAACAGGGTTTGGAGTCTACCCACAAAACTTCCCTTTCCTCTGATGTTTATGTGGACTTAGTCTAGGCCTGATCAGCCTTAAATAAACTTTTACTGGAAAAGGTCAAACATTCTTTTCGAAAATGTCGTAGTCGCTATTATCGCTGGAGTAATAAATCCAGAAAAATGCTAGCTAGGGCTCTGAGAACTCAAAGAGCTCATTCCTTTATCCCTATTAAAGATGGGAGGGGACAGGTCTCACGTGATACTCGCAAGATTGCAGAAGCTTTTTGTTCCTACTATTCATCACTGTATAATCTACTTGCCCCTTTGGCCTTCCCTGACATTCTTGGGAAACAACAGGCTATTTAGGCCTATCTCACTAGGATTGGGTTTCCCAAGCTTGACAACCTTGCCAGTGAGGACTTAGAAAGACCTTTCACCTTACCTGAGTTATTGGAGACCATTAAATCCACCCTTTTCGGGAAAAGTCCTGGCCCTGACGGGTTCACTATCAATTATTACCAAGCCTTCAGTGACAAACTGGCTCCTCCACTGTTGGAGGCCTTTAATTTAGTTTCCAATAAGACCCCCTTCTCCTGCCAATCCCTAGAAGCCCATATAATGGTTATTCCCAAGGAAGGCAAAGATCCCCCCCTCTGTCCCAGCTGCTGCCCAATCTCCCTTCTCAATGTAGATGTCAAACTGTATGCGAAACTTCTCGCAAACAGATTAAAACATTTTCTACCTTCTCTGATTTATAGCGACCAGGTAGGGTTTGTTCCGGGCCGTGAAGCTAGGGACAATACCTCCAAAATTATAGCCCTCATCCATTATATCTCATCTTTGGATACCCCAGCTATTCTGCTGTCTACTGATGCCGAGGCATTTGACAGGGTAGATTAGAGCTTTATGTCTGGAGTACTGAGACACCTGGGACGGGGGCCAGTTTGCTTCCAACGCGTCCTTGCCCTTTATCATTTCCCCTCTGCCCATATTAGAGTTAATGGTTCCCTTTCTGACTCCTCCATTAACAATGGAAGTAGACAAGGTTGTCCCTTATCCCCCCTGATTTTTATTATTTGTATGGAGGCTCTGGCAAGGTTTACCAGGCTGAATCCGAACATATCGGGCTGTAGGTTACATAGTGATGAATACAAATTAGCTCTATTTGCCGATGATTTATTGGCCACAATTACAAATCCCATTATTTAATTACCGAACCTATTAGAGGAATTCAAGATTTTTGGAGACCTCTCCAATTTTAATGTTAATTACTCTAAGTCGGTGGCCTTGAATATTACGGCACCTCCACAGATGGTTGCACGCCTTAAATCAGTGTTCCTTTTCACTTGGCACTCTTCCCAACTCAAATATCTGGGGGTTACTCTTACTAGAGATCTCTCCCACCTGTTTGATGCCAATTTCACCCCCCTCTTAGACGAGCTACGCTCAGACACTTGAGGTTATGGAAATCAGGACCCTTCTCATGGTTTCGGAGGCTGGGCATTCTCAAAATAAACTCTCTTCCTAAAATCCTCTACTTGTTGCACACCCTCCCAATTAAATTACCCCCTAGATCAGGGGTTCCTAACCACAGTCCTCAAGGCACACTAACAGTCCAGGTTTTAGGGATAGCCATACTTGAGCACAGGTGACTTAATTAGTGCTTCAGTTATTTTGATTAAACCATCTGTGCACAATCATGGATATCACTAAAACCAGGACTGTTAGGGTGCCTTGAGGACTGAGGTTGGGAATCACTGACCTAGATGGTTTATGGAAGTCCAGGCTCTCATTAGAGAATTTGTCTGGGGAGGTGGCAGGCCCCGTTTGAAGTTAGACGTTATGTTTTGCCACAAAGATAGAGGGGGTTTACGCCTCCTAAATATTAAAGGTTACTACCAGGTCTGTATCCTTCACAGAATTGTGGCTTGGTCCAGACCAGACATTCCTAAACAATGGGTGCAAATTGAGAATCAGGTGCTGAAGATCCCTTTATTAATAGTTCCATGGCTCCCCGTCCTTCCCAAAATTTCTCATCCTACCATTGGTTCTTGGAGAACATTACGGAAGTCCCCCTCGATATCTTCAGCTCATTCCTCCCTCATGTCATTCCTCTTTAATTAACAATTTCTTCCAGGTATGGATGTCATACTTTCCACTCCTGGTTAGCGGCAGGACTTTTTAGGGTCAGACAGCTGATGAGTGACGGTAGCTTTGTGCCCTTTGCTGAGGTTTGTGAGAAATGGAATCTACCTTCACGGGAATACTGGCACTACTTTCAGTTACGTCATTACCTGCAATCTCTTGATCCCCCTAGTACCCTTTGTTTGCTTTATACTCCCTTTGAACAATTATGTACTAGCCCTACTCCCCCGACCCACACTGTCTCGCTGATTTATAATTTTCTGAGAGCGGATACTAGCCTCCCTCTCCATAATTTTACTACAGTCTGGGACCAAGAGCTTGGAGTCGGTCTAACTGACGATGAGTGGGAGATGGCGACTATGCGTACTTTAGAGATACATGGCTCCGCTGGATAAATTTCAAGGACTCTGTGATCTTCAAAAATATCTGTCCCACCTGTGGTAGAACCTACGCCCTTGCACCTGGTTCAAAGGTTGTATAACAGCTATACTTTACTTTTCTCATTATCTTTCTCTCTACCCTTTTTAATGGGTACTGATGAATCCGTGATTAAATTATTTGATTTGAGGTGACTGTTTTCTCTCTTTTTCCAATCTACTTCCATCTATTCCCTTTCCTTCCTCTTCCCCCCTCCTCACCCTATTGTCTGGTTGTGTCTTTGTTTGCTTCTATTATTTTCTTCTTTGTGTCTGTCTTTTTATTTCTTTCCATTTATTTCTTTCCATTTTTGTGGGTCTTTTTCTAGATGCTTTATGATGTCACTGGCAATTTTTGTTACTGAGTCTTAACTTTTTCCAGTGTATTACTATTTTTGAACAATGACCCTGATATTGTCTATAAGTATTTGTACTGTTATTTTACTGTTTCTGACAAATTTTTTACAATAAAATTTAATTTGCACTAAAAACCGTCATTTTAGTAAATATACCACAAATAGAAAATGTGGACGATGCAGATGTAAAAGGAATTGTAAAAGTACAACAGAACATATTGGCGTCTGCCTGCGTTCTATGCACTGCAATTTCTACAACATACATAAAAAATACTTGTTACAAACTACATGTCAAAAATCATATTTGACATGTGATTTCACTGGTATTTAATGCAATACCAGTAAGGCAAGGGGGTATTGCAGCTGGCACTAGGGCTTCTTCACTAACATTGTATTTAAGTGAACAATCTTCACTAAACCACAGCAACCAATCAGACACATGTTTTCATTTACTAACTTGTGCTAGACAGAGAAAATCTAATTTCATGTAAATATTGCACCTAATTAACAAAGGAGCCCTTCTGGGTTTCTTTTTGTGTGTCACAAATGTACCGTCAATCTGTGGATAATTTGAGTACATGCATGCAGAGAAACTGCAGTTTATTCATTGGACAAAATGATTTAGTTACAATATATAGAGGCTATGTACCACTTTCAGACCAGTCTATGGCTTTATGACCAAATTGGATGCATACTGTATAACAAATAGAACTAAGTGCAATTAAGTATTCATGCATATTCACTGTAGTTGAACTTAGATATTATATTTGCGTTGTGTATAATAACTTTTGATTGTTCCTGTAATTAAATGTAATAATGTAATAACTAACGAGGAGTGCATAGTGATGCAGTTACTTCAGCATTAGCTAGGAACAGTCTCATAGTAAAATCAATCAAAAAATGTCACATAAATTCTAACAATATTAAAACCAACATATCTCTGCTCTGTATTCAGTAAAATCACTCGGCCAACAGAATCATGCATTTAAATGGGGGAAGTACCTGCTTACAGTGAGTTCTGGCAACTGGGACCAGTGATTTACTGTAGACCCAAGCTTTTCATGGTGGCAGTTTCAGTGTTAGAAGTTATATGGGTCTATTTACTAAGCCTTGGATGGAGATAAAGTGATTGGAGATAATGTCCCAGCCAATCAGCTCCTACCTGTCATTTTTCAAACACAGCCTGTAACATGGCAGTTAGGAGCTGATTGGCTGGTCATTTATCTCCGTTCACTTTATCTCCATCCAATGTTTAGCAAATAGACCCCATAGTGAGATATTACACAAATTGAGTTTTACTGCAGAACAGGTAATTTGCACAGGTGCGAAGGCTTATGTATAAAATCTTCGAGGTCTATTTCTGTTTCATCATTCAGTGGAATGACACAGGGCCTGATTCATTACGGATCACTATTGCGATCACAGCTGTGATTACGCACGCAGATCTGCTGCGAAAATTTGTTAATTAATGATTTCGCAATGCCGTCGCACAGCCAGCATAGAGACGCCCACTACATCCAACTACCGCTATCTCACATCCGTAATACCTTGCAATCCTACGTATACATCAGGAACATCGAGTAACATCGGCCCCTCACGCACAACTACACCAGGTCAGACCTTACTCAGGAATTGCTAACCTCGTCACACGCAGTGAGTACTCAAGCTGCGTATGCCGTCGCAGTGGCTAATTTATGCACGCCTAAGTAATGGCGGTCAAACGGACAGGCCCGTCTGGGTTTCTCCGACCATTCCCCTGTCACCACCCCCAAACGCTGACCTGATGCCACTTACTCTGCATGAGTGATCTCAGAGCTATCTTAATGCTGACTCAAGCATGAGCACTGCGATCTGTACGCATGCGCAGTAGGTAACAATCCGCCATTGCGTATGCTGTTGCAATAGCGATCCACGTTGAATCAGGCCCACTAATTGTAAAATCACATTTCAATGAATTTATAGGCTATTGATACAGCTGGAATGAAGACAATCCATTATCTCATCTACTACATAGTGTGGTCAATGTGTGACACAAAACACTTAATGTCAAATTTCAGTCGGAATGTGTGTGAAAGTTTATGCAAAATGATGAATATTACACAGAACAATTTTTGAAAAGTTTGGTGACCTCAAATCCCTGTATACCACTTCTAAAGACTTCACATACAGACCTAACACGATGTATATTTTATTATTTAAAAGTGCCTCGGTACTGCTCCTACGTCAACATTGACATGTCATTTATTAAGCATTACCTTATTGTGAAAATATAGATCTGTTAAAAAGTAACAGTTTATTTTTCATTTTGACCTGTATCATTCTGTAAACATATTACTTAACTACTTATAACATTTCCTTCTGCTGTAACATATGACCACTACTGAAATAGAAACTTCTGTGACCAAGAGGTCTATTTATAAAGCAGTGAAAAGTGTGAAGTGGAGAAATTGCCCATAGCAACCAGTCAGATTTGAATGGCCTGGAGGCCAATACTAAACAAAAAAACAACACCCTGATTCAGAGCGAGCGCTTGCAAACAGCGAGTGCCTCTGAATCAGGCCCTCAGTATGCTGGTACACAAAACTCAATCTAGCACTCTACTTATACCTTATGAGTGTGTCAGTGGGCAAACTGACCATAATAAGCAGACTGACCCCTTTCGGCACTTTATAAATACATCATGTTTCCAGATGCCAACCAGCAAACTAACCGGAATCATGCTGTAAGGCAACTGCACCAAATATAATGTAGGCAATTCATCATGATATCACTGAAGAAACCTTCAAATGTACAAACTGCATTGAGCTTGCAGGGTTGATGAATTTAATCATAGTGATGGTAATATAGCTGATAATTTTGGTTCCTTTCAATCTTGTTGGTAAAGTAGTGTTCTACACTAGAATACAGATAGGGAATTATATACACTTAGAGCAGGATTCCTAATATACTGTACACAAGCAAAAGATGTCCATAATTGAAATACACAGAGAGGGCAATCTAGTAGATGAGTCTCAGTATAAATATTTCATAGATGTACTGGTATGTAAGATTATACTGTTTGTACTGCATAAATAATAAGGGCAGCCTACATTTACTACATATATTTATATAAAAAATGTTTTTATTTTTTATGACAAAAGCTCAGGACTACTAACTTAGCTTCTGCTCAGATTTATGTCTAAGGAGGAGATGTATCAAGACTTGGGGGTAAATTTACTAAGATACAATTTTGGTCGAGATTGCAATCTCGGGTGAGTTTAGGCATATTTTTCATCTCGCAAATTTACTAAAGACAAACTCGGGTGAGCTTGGGAAAGAGTTTTCATTTGTCACCAAAAAACTTGGGTGAGATTGCAAACTCGAATCAACTCACCATTAGCCAAACTCGGAAGTACCTTTCATGAAAAAGATGCAACTCGGGAGTTTACCAAGAATGTGCCAGAGAAATTGAAGTTTAAAATAGACCACCTCCTGAGCTGCGAGTTCTGCATGTGTACCTAATTTAAAGTGTTTTTTATAAAAAAACAATCATGTAGGGTCCCCCCTCAAAAGCATAACCAGCCCCGGACTGCTCAGCCAGTCCTGGTTCCTAAAATTACAGGGAACAAAATGAGTAGGGTTCCCCCATAATTTAGGAACCAGCACCTGGCTGCAGGGCCAGTGCTGGTTTTAAATATAGGGGGAAAAATTGCGTAGGGGTCCCCCTATATTTAAAACCAGCACCAGACCCAAACCAACCGGGCTGTAATGACACAGCCACGAGACCCTATCACTGGGTTCCCAGGGCCAAAGCATTAACACACCAAGCCAGTCAGCTCAAGCCAGGGATCTCAGGGGAGGTGGGGACCCCCTCTAAAAGGGGTCCCCCCCTCTCAAAACCCCAGCTGTAGCCCGGGGCTCTTTCCCTCACCCCTGGAGCAGTGGGTACGGGGGTAACAATGTGATATATAGTTCAAAACTATTGTAATTTACAGTAAAACTACAGGTGCCAGCATGCCTGCTCTTTGGCACTTGTGGAACTACAAGTACCAGCAGGCAGCTGGCACCCGTACCCCCACTGTAAATTATTAGTTAAATAAAGTTATACTGAATACAGTGTGTGTGTACTGCATTTTTTTAACTATTTAATTTACACAGTACAAACACACTGTATTCAGTATAACTTTATTACATACCTACCTATCCTATTCACACATACTTATCTACTGCCAGCTGATCTGTCCATTTCTCCCATGTAGAATACACTGGGTGTACCTGGAACAAAGTTCAGATACCTCCATCCTCGCGGTGCTCTCCATAACCAGCCAATGAGCAGCCACTATACGTAAAGCAGCCTCTGATTGTCTGGCGGGCCATGGGATTTCCCGAAGAGGCCCATCAGCTGGCTTTCGCAATGTATTGGTATGTGTCTGTTCGGCTTCGGGGCAGTCGGTTTGTTATGTTACCAAGTCAAGGGATGCTACAGAGAGCAGTGAGTATCAGAACTTTATTCCATGTACACCCATAATAAAGTTATACTGTATACAATGTGTATGTACTGTGTCTTTTTAACTAATAATTTACAGTGGGGGTACTGGTGCCAGCCACCTGCTGGTACTGATAGTTCCACAAGTGCCAAAGGGCAGGCATGCTAGCATCTGTAGTTCCACTGTAAATTACAATAGTTTTGAACTATATACCACATTATTAACCCCATACCCACCATTCTAGGGGTGCGGGGAAGAGCCCCGGGCTTCAGCCTAAGTCTGTGGTTTCGGAAGAGGGGGTACCCCTTCTTGGGGGGGTCCCCACCACCCCCAAAATCCAAGGCTTGGGCTGACCAGCTTGGCATGTTAATGCTTTGGTCCTGGAGACCTGATGATAGTCTCCTGGCTGTGGCATTACACCCTGGTCGGTTTGGGTCCGGTGGTGGTTTTAAATAAAGGGGGAACCCTATGCATTTTCCCCCCTATATTTAAAACCAGTACTGGCCCTGCAGCCAGGTGCTGGTTCCTAAATTATGAGGGATCCCTGTTCGTTTTGTTCCCTCATAATTTTAGGAACCAGGACTGGCTGACCAGTCCAGGGCTGGTTATGCTTTTGGGGGGGGAACCTATGTCATTTTTTTAAAAGTGTAACCCTTGTTTAACAGGTATAACACAAGCCGCTGATATGTGCAGGCTGCTTGCTCGGGAGAGTTTTGCAGCGAGAAAACAATCTTGGATGAGTAATCTCATCTAAACTTGCTACTCGGAGGAGAAATCTCAATCTGCTTCACCATCGGCCAACTCACTTTCAGCTAAACTCACTTCTTAGTAAATTTGAGAGTTTAAAAATGGGAAAATCACCCAAGTTTCGGCGATGCTAATCAAGTTTAAAAAAACTAAAACTTGATCAGACTCGAATCTTAGTAAATTTACCCCTTGGAGAGAGATAAATTGGAATAGTTACCCAAAGCAACCAAGACACAATATCATGAAAAGAACAAAATGTTATGTATCTGTTTGTATATATTTACATTTGATACAAGTGGTGGATATAGATTAAACTTCATGGCATTATCTAAATAATTTGTTGCTTAATCGAATGACAAATATTTTCTGTACAGTGCGACACATTTAGAGGCACTATAATTATTATTATTTTTAATAATTATTAATAATATATATATATATATATATATTCCATAGACAAAAAACCTTACGGTTTCATATGTCCCATTGAGGTTGCTTAGACATGATCTGAAAATTCACAAAACCTAATGATTTTCTACCACTCAAACTCCAGAAAGCAATGAAATTATGATCATTAAGGCTGACGCCTTAATGGACGTGTTCCTTGCGCAATACAGATATGGTATGCCATCACACCCTGTGGTTAATGGCAGATTCAGCACTCTCACAGAATGAGATTGCTGTCACTCACAAAATGGTGGAGCTGCTAATTCACAGAATCGTGTGCTCATTGGAATACACACATGCAGTCTATGCAACTGAGGTCTGAGCAGTTATGTGGCTCCCACATCCCACTCAGTGCCCACAATCTTCCCATTTGATCACCAAAACAATCTCACTGGCTTCCCACATCCTTCTCACTGCATACATTTACCTCATTTAGAATACACGTTCAGCTCCCTTATTTTTAAAAATATCATACTCTGTCTATGCTTGTACACTTTCTTCCCCTATATGCCTCCATGCTGCTATATATTCCCCAATCCCTACTGCTGTGTGGTCTCCCAACTGTGATAGTCTGTGTTCCCTCATCCGCACCAATGTTTTTCCCCAGCTCACCGCCCTGCATCCGTGCCTTCTCCACAGCCACGCTGCTGTCTTTCTCTCATCTGTGGCACTCTTTCTTCCTCCATCTGCACTACTCTGGTCCCTCAACTGTGCAACTCTGTCTCCCTGAAGCACCCGCACCACTCTGTCTTCCTCCCCATACACACCAATCTGTCTTCCCCAATCCCTACTGCTGTGTGGTCTCCGAACTATGGTAGTCTGTGTTCTCTCATCTGTACCAATCTGTCTTTCTCCATCTGCACCACCTTGCATCAGTGCCACTCTGTTTCCTTCTACACCACTGCCTTCCCCTAAGCCATGCCGCTGTCTTCCTTTCCTCTGTGGCACTCTTTTTTCCTCCATGTGCACCACTCTGTCCCCCCAACTGTGCAACTCTGTCTCCTCCCCCCACCTGCACTACTCTGTCTTCCCCAATCCCTACTGTTGTGTGTTCTCCTATTTGTGCTAGTCTGTATTCCCTTATCTGCACCAATCTGTCTTTGCCTGTCTTCCCATGTCCATGCCACTTGCTTCCCCTATCCACGTTGCTGTCCCTCCAAACCATGCCACTCTGTTTCCCCCCCATCCGCACCACTGTTTTCCACCCATCTGCATTACTTTGGCAACCCCCCCCCCCCGGTACTGCTTAACCTTCTCTCCTTTACACACCTTTGTGTCTCACCTATCCACGCTGCTATGTCTTCTCCCCCAATCCACACCACTTTTATCCCATCTGCACAGCTCTATTCTCTGCTTTGACCTCAGTTGCATAGACTGCATTTGTGTATTCCAATGAGCACACAATTCTGTGAATTAGCAGCTCCGCCATTTTGTGAGTGACAGCAATCTCATTCTGTGAGAGTGCTGAATCTGCAGTTAACCACAGGGTGTGATGGCATACCATATCTGTATTGCGCAAAGAACACGTCCATTAAGGCGTCAGCCTTAATGATCGTAATTTCATTGCTTTTTGGAGTTTGAGTGGCAGAAAATCAATAGGTTTTGTGAATTTCAGATCATGTCTAAGCAGCCTTATTGGGACATATGAAACTGTAAGTTTTTTTGTCTATGGAATTTCATAGCTTTTTTAAAATTTATTAACTATCAGGGTTTGGATGAGCAACCGGGCTACCTGCAGGGGAGAAGGGAAACAAAATGGTACTCTAACGCAGGTGGAAGAGAGGACAGCACACAGGAGGTTGGTTTGGGATCTGCAGAGTGCGAGGCGGCTGTAGGCGTGTGGGGTAGCGGCAGCAGCAGTGGTGCAGAGCAGTGGCAGAGGTGCAGTGCAAAGGTGGAATCAATGGGCAACAGATGGTGGAAGAGGGGACCGCACACAGGAGGTTGGTTTGCATACCTTCCAACTGCCCCGCTTCCAGTGGGGACAGTCCCATTTTTCTGGGACTGTCCCACCTGCGTGCCGCAGTGTCCCGCGGTGGGGGGGAAGTTGGGGGGAGCACAAACCACTGCTCTGCATAGTAGAACAGTGGGTGTGCAGGAGGAGAACATGCTGTGCACATCTGTTCTCTTGTGTAGGGAGAGCCTGAGGGCAGGCCAGTGTCTTGGAGAGTGCTGGGCACGCCCCCAAAGTGACGAAAACGGGGAGGCCACAAGGATCCGCCCCTTTTACCTCAAGCCATGCAGACTTTTCGGATGCGTGACCTGTACCTCCTCATCATCTTTAAATGTTGGGATATATGGGTTTGGGAGGTGCAGAGAGAGAAAATACCTGAGAAAATCAAATCAATAAGTCACAGATAGACGAATGCAGCAGTGAGATCTATGCATTTATATTACAAATTGAATGTGTAAAAAAAAAAAAAAAAAAAAAGCGTAGCCACCCCCTACAGAAAACAACCAGCCCCAGGCTTTGGAGCCCCAGTACTGGTTGTGCTAAATACAGGGGACATATGACGTAGGGGTCCCTGTATTAAGCACAACCAGCACCAGGCTTTTGAGATCCTATCCTGGTTGCCAAAATACGGGGGACAAATTACATAGGGGTCCCCCGTATTAGCGCAACCAGCACAGGGCTCTGAGCCGGTCCTGGTTCTGGAAATACAGGGGGGAAGAAATGCTTAGGGCTCCCCATGTATTTCCCAAAACCAGCACCGGACTCCGTCTAGCAGGGGGGTGATGCCACAGCCAAGGGAGCCCTTTCACCGGGCCACCCAGCCGCAGCATCACCACTGACCGCTAGTCAGCCCAGGTCGGGGATCCCTGGGTAGTTGGGGACCCCCCCAATAAAGGGGTCCCCCTCCTCCGCTGATAGGCGGTCAGTGGTAATGCTGGCCGGTGGGTGGCGGGTTGATTATGTATAGTGTGGTGCATAAGAAAATATAAATATTGTCTTTTGCAATAGTACTACAGGTCCCAGCAGGCATCCCCCATATGCTGGTACTTGGAGAACCACAAGTATCAGCAGGCGGGGTATTAAGGGCCTGCTGGCACCTATAGTACCCCTGCAAAAGAAATATTAAAATAAACAAACACCGTTTTTAAAAGTATTTTATTATGCCGCACTTTCACCTGGAGGGCGTCGGCCTTTAAGCTCTTTTACATAGCCGTCGTCCAACCAGGACTTCCACGGCGTCTTCACCTGGAGCGCGGTGGCCAGTAAGCTTTTTTGCGCGGCCGCTGCACATCCAGGGCTTCCCGTCATCTTCATTCTTCAGCTGGTCTCTCCAGCTCCCTGGCCAACGACTTAATGGATGGGGCTCATGCTGCTGGCTGTATTTAAGCCAGCCGAGGGGGCGGGGCGATGACATCACGAGCCGTGATTGGCTCGCGGTGGCTATCTTTGAATTTAAAAAATGGCGCTGAGGAGCCATTTGTGAAAAGGGCACGCTCGGTGACCCGCTCATTGGCTGAGAGGCGGAAGGCTCGCCTCTCTCAGCCAATGAGCGCTCCGCATCGGGATTTCTGTACTGAAATCCCGGGCGGAGCTGTCAATCGGGCAGCTCCGGTTATCAAGACCCTGGATTGTGTGAAGAGGACCTGATCCACGCATAGGAGGAGGTGAGTATGAAATTTTTTTTCACAGGTAATCCATTGGATTGTCTACTGGAGAAGAGGACAGATTGGCTTCAGGGATACATAGGTGAGTATGTGAGATAGTGTGTGCATGTGTGTGCATGTATGCTTTAATATAATTATACTTTTCTACAGTGTGTGTGTGTTTTTTCAATATTGCTTTTTCTGTGGAACTAAAGGTACCAGCAAGCCCATAATGCCCCGCATGCTGATACTTGTGGTTCTCCAAGTAACGGCATGCAGGGGAGGCTTGCTGGGAACTGTAGTTCCACAGCAAAAGCCAATATTTATATTTTCAAATGCACCACATTTTACTGGGGAGCTGGAGAGACCAGCTGGAGAAAGAAGACGACGGGAAGCCCTGGATGTGTGGCGGCCTTGCAAAAGAGCTTACTGGCCGCCGCGCTCCAGGTGAAGATGCCGCAGAAGCTCTGGATTGGTGGCGGCCGCGCAAAAGAGATTACTGACCACCGCGCTCCAGGTGAAGGTCGCGGTAAATAAAAGATTTATAAGACTGTGTCTGTGTGTTTTATTTGAATATTTCTTTTGCAGGGGAGCCCTTTCACCAGGCCCCCCAGCCGCAGCATCAACCCTGACCGCTAGTCAGTCTAGGCCAGGGATCTCTGAGGAGCTGGGGACCCCACCCAATAAAGGGGTCCCCTCCTCAGGGCACCCCAGGCCCAGGCTGATAGCCCAGGGTTATCCCCAGCACCCCTGGGTGGTGGGTGCTGGGTTGATTGTGTTGTGTGGTGCATTTTAAAGAATATTTTCTTTTGCAGGTGAACTATAGGTCCCAGCACGTCTCCCTGCATGCTGGTACTTGGAAAACCACAAGTACCAGCATGCTGGGCATTAGGGCCCACTGCCACTTGTAGTCCACCTGTAAAAAAAAATATTAAAATAACACAACACACTTTAGCCTGTGATAGCTCTTTTTCGTGGCTGCCTCCCACTAGGACTTCTGGTGTCTTCGCCTGGTGGGCACCAACCCGTCAGGGTTTCGGCATCTTCACCTTGCGGGCACCAACCCGCCAGGGCTTCCACATCGTCACCTAGTGGGCGACAGCCTGTGTCAGCTCTTTTGCATGGTCGCTGCCCACTAGGACTTACGGTGTCTTTGCCCGGCGGGTGGAAACCTGCCAGGGCTTTGGCGTCTTCGCCTGGTGGGCGCCAACCCGCCAGGGCTTCGGCCTCTTCACCTAGTGGGCGGCAGCCTGGGTCAGCTCTTTTGCATGGCCACCGCCCACTAGGACTTCCAGTGTTTTTGCCCGGCGGGCGGCAACCAGCCAGGGCTTCGGCTTTTTCGCCTGTCGGGCACCAACCCGCCAGGGCTTCAGCCTCTTTACCTAGTGGGTGGCAGCCTGTGTCAGCTCTTTTGCATGGCCACTGCCCACTAGGACTTACAGTGTCTTCACCCAGCAGGCGCCAACCTGCCAGGGCTTCGGCGTTTTTGCCTGGGCACCAATCCACCAGGGCTTCCACTTCTTCACCTAGTGGGTGGCAGCCTGTGTCAGCTCTTTTGCATGGCCGCCACCCACTAGGACGTCCGATGCCTTAGCCCCGGTGGGCGCCAACTCGCCAGGGCTTCGGCGTCTTTGCCTGGCAGGTGCCCACCCGCCAGGGCATCTGGCATCTTCACTTAGAGGGCAGCAGCCTGTGTCAGCTATTTTGCATGGCCGCCACCCACTAGGACTTCCGATGTCCTCGCCCGGCGGGTGCCAACCTGCCAGGGCTTCTGGCGTCTTCACCTGGGGGGGTGGCTGCTACCACACCAGGGCTTCTATGGTCCTCTGCAGGTGCCGCCGCCTCCAATGACGTCACGAGTCATGATTGGCTTGCAGCGGCCATCTTTGAAAATCAAAGATGGCCACAGCGAGCCAATCATGGCTTGCGACGTCATCGGTGGTGGCAGCTGCGGGACCGGCGCCTGTTGGAGTCAGCAGCGGGCCTGGATCTGTGAAGATCTTGTCTCCGCGAGCCATTCTGCCGAGTACGGTAGCGGCGCCCATTTTAAAGTTCAAAGATGACCGCCGCGAGCCGTGATTGGCTAGTGGCGGCCATCTTTGAATTTCAAACATAGTGCTGAGGCGCCATTTTTGAAATAGGCGCCGCTGCCATATTCGACATAATGGCTCTAGGGGTCTGAATCCTCTCCGGTCCAGGCCCACCGCCAACGCCCTCACCACCGCTGGACCCTCCGCCGGACCTTCCGCCGCCAACACCCATGCCCCAGCAACCACCCACATCCCCCGCCAACAACCACAACCCGCTACCCGCCGCCACCGCCGCTGAGGTCCTCACCGCTGTATCCGTATCCCCGCCACTGCTTTGCCCACTACCGCCCGCAAACGACGGCCATCTTGCTGTACCCAAGTGAAGTCACTATGACTACACCTGCTGGAAGCTCCTACCTACTCTTGAGGTAATAGTTTAAAAACACGTACCCTGGCACAATAGCTACCTAATAAAACTAACCCCAAGTCTAAATTTCACCCCTAACTTGACTTTTGCCTTCCCAAAAATCCACCATAGACTACTGCACAAAAGGGTTACTAATTCACAATGTCAAAAAAACTGACAGTTGGAGCATTTAGATTACTCCCAAATCCTCATTTTTTATGTTTTTGCCCTGAAATTTGGCATGCAGCACCCAGTGATAGTTCTACCCGGCCATGCCAAATTTCACATCCATACCTCCTATATCTTTTGAGGTGTAGCCCCTTGAACACCCTGACCCCCCCTTCAGAATTCTCTATGGAGAAATCCATTTTTTTAGATGCAGCCTTAATATAAGGGCACGACTGTGCCCTTATAATATAAGTGACTAGATGGTGCCCTACGGAGCATTCAATTGTTGCTCCATTCTAGCATGCACAGCTATCGGCGCTGACATTTCTACTCACAGTCCCCTGAGTTGGCAAGCGGAAATGACTGAAAAGTGACCCGTTTGAATGCTCAAACATGACTTTTCGCGGGCGTGACAATGTTCCTTCATTTTGACAAGCTGCTAACTAGTAATAATATACCCCTAGACTGTAATCTCTCAGAAAGCAAGGCCCTCCAGCATCTTGGATCTCACACACCCCTATCCTTGTCACCAGTGCACCCCCCATTCACAGTCAATGGGTCATCAAATGCTATTGCTATTATTTGTCACTCGCTTAGCTGTATAGAAAACTCACAGTTTTTCCCTTCAGTACTGTTTGTTTGAATATATTGTATTATTTGTGCATTTTATTGTAATTTTCTCTTTATGGCACTGTGGACACTTTGCAGCACCATATAGATAATAATAATAATAATAATAATAATAATAATAATAGCAAATGCCGTTGATTTGTACCCCACATAAGAGGTTACATGAGGTTACACTTTCCATGGGGTGCTGTTTGGTTATCTTATTCAAACTAAATTAACCCCAAGACTTTGGCTTATACAGGGAGCACCTGCTGCTTCTGTTACCTGCAATGGGTTCTGGCCCTGATTCAGAGCCAGAAGCTCTGACAGAGCGCTCGCTCTGAATCAGGGCTGTCCCTTCTCATTTTTGGAGCGGCCTCCAGGCCGCTCGCATAGCTGTGGGTGACCATCGCGACCATCGGGCTTGCGACGAGACCCTGCGGTAGGGTCTCGCTGCCGCAAGCCCTGGAGTGCTTTTGACTCTATCAGAGCCAAAAGCACTCCCACTGACATCACTAGTGATGTCAGTGGGGCCGACCCCAGATGGTAGGCGTTCCCATGTGAACGCCTCCATCTGGGCAGCCACGCCACCGGCACGCCCACCAAAGGGGGCGTGCTGTCAATCACCATCGACAGCATGCCCCCTTGGTGCGAGACCCATAACGATGGCTTGGCCGTCGTTATTCGGGTCTCGCGCATGCGCACTTGGGCAACATCGACCCGCTTGCGAGCGCGTCTGAATCAGGCCCTCTATTCCTTCTCCAACTCCGGAGATAAGACTTCCATTGAGCCATTTAAATGTGTCCTCATATACTATTTCTGTAGGGTTTTTTGGCATGTCAGGACCTCTGCTTCTCAGCTTGAGCCATGTGGGTTTAATTGTGTCTCTTTTGCTCAAAATGCATCTTTTTCACATTTGATGTGAGAAACCATTTCATGAGACTGTACTGATCAATTCGATATGCAACACTTATATTTGTGTGTGCTAATGGAAACTCATTCAGATGATTTTCCTTCTTGTTGAAGAGGGAAAATCACATTTGCCTTCGGTGAGGAGATCTACTAGATAGAACAAGAGTATACTGCCAAAGCAGTTATCTTATATTGCTCGGACAGCCCCACAACCTGAGCCAGAATCCTGGAAAGAGATGCAGAAACTGCCTACCCATAACAAGAAAAAGTGGATTCAAGCTTCTGACATGGGATCTTACAGGGTTACCTCCAGGAAAACATGAAATTGAATGTAAATGGGTTTTTAAAACCAAAACTTTACAGACAGTGAAAAGATAGATGCTAGGACCAAACATGTTGGACTGTTTCATCATTACATTGTGACTCTGAAGGTGAAATGTACAGATGTAAATCAAGATTAGTGGCAAAGGGCTATTCTCAAAAATATAGTGTAGATTATGATGCCTCTTCTGCGCCAGATCTAAACTCAGTACTTTCAGAACCTTGACCGCCATATTGTAGCTGCCTTAAGAAATATGCATGTGAGACATTAGACATGAAAGCAAATGACAATCAGCAATTTGCTCCCAAATAACGAAAATGGACAAAAACTGTTGTTTGAACAAATTGTTTGGATCAAACATTTAACAAACTTGTTTGAATTACCATTTTCATCTGTTTTCTGGCATTTAGGAGCAAATTGCTCATCATAATTTACTCCCATACCTTCCCAGATTTTCATTCCAACCAATCAACTACTTGGATGGTTGGACAGAAAATCTTTAGGTGTGTACCCAGTTTAAGTTACATCGTAGATTCACACTTTGGTATTAAAGACCTGGGACTGCTTAATAACAATTCTCCATCAGTTTGAAATGTCAGAAGCAAAAGATGTGACAACACCAATGTATGCATCATATCTGATATTAGAAGGAGAAGATGATCTCTTTCCAAATAATGAACAGTATAGAGAAGAAGTGGGGGCACTTTTATATGTGGCAACTACAACAAGGTCTGATATAGCTATGTCTCATTAATTTAATTATATATTTAAGTAAGCAGCAATTGTTATCTGAAGTCTGCTGTGGTCTTATAATATTTTATTGTATATAAATTGCCATAAGTACTATCTCCAGTCTTTAGATTGAGTGTAGGCATGATTGATCTTAAGTTCTAAATGTTTGGTATGTGCAACATGTTTGTTCACTACCTCTTCACAACAAATATCTGCTGCCTGCATAACCAGGACATGCAACACTGAACTCTGTTTGATCATTGCATAGACATTACATCTCTTGCTACTATTTGTGCTGCCTCTCTTTTTTCACAAAAATCTAAATTCTTATTTGTACCAATGCCAAGCAACCTCTATAACCTTGCATATACTGTCTAATTTACCATTGTTTTTTGGCTAGCCTCACAACTTTGAACTTCTTTTTTTTATTACTCATTTTCAAAACCCATTAAATCACATATAATCCCCTCAATAAAAAATAAATAAACTTTTGTCATCAAGCATACGCACTCACCAACAGTGTTCTTTCACCAGCATTCCTACAAAACCTTCAATACTGTCGTTCTCATACATACACTATTCCTACTTCCAGTTTTTCTCCCCCCATCTACACCATGGCCATGTTTTCTTCAACTTCTTACTTTACTCAGTGCCTACCTAATACTTTATTCTGCCCCCTGTTCCCACCTCTATCCTTCCCCCTAGTCTCCTCCACTTCTTCCTCCGCTCCTCTGTCTGTATTTCTCCCCTCTGTTTCCCTCCCTCTCCTCTCCTGTTACTCCACTTTCATTCTTTTCTCCCCCATAATGGTCCTACTACCCAACCACTAAGCTCTGCACCCACCCTCCTCTCCCTATCACTTCACCACACCTTCATCTACATCACACTAATCTCCCTCCCTTTTCTACAAATGCATGCCACCTCTCTTGCCTACTGATTACTTCCCCCCACTCCTGCCTCCAAGATCTCACCCAAGCTGCTAACCTCCTCTGGAACCCTCTCCCTATCAGACTCTCCACCTCTCTACAAATCTTCAAACTAAGGGTGTGCACCAGCCACTTTTCGTGTTTTGTGTTTTGGTTTTGGATCTGGATCTTTCTTCGTGTTTTGGATCTGGATTGGTTTTGCCAAAACCACCCTTCCGTGTTTTGGGTTCTGGGTTTTGTGTTTTGGATCTGGATTTTTTCTTAAAAAATAAAAAAAAAAACGCTAAAATCACATAAAATGGGCCTTTTTTTGTTCCTATGCTATTAATAACCCCAATAACATTAATTTCCACTAATTTCCACTCTATTCTGAACACCTCACACCTCACAATATTGTTTTTAGGCCAAAAGGTTGCACCGAGGTAGCTGGATGACTTTGCTAAGCGACACAAGTGGACGGCACAAACACGTGGCCCATCTAGGAGTGGCACTGCAGTGGCAGACAGGAAGCCAATCAGCGTTATGGTGCCCATTTGCATGTAGCACGGACCCAGGAGATCCGTGCTACATGCATCTGTGTGATTGGCACAGAGCAATGACAGGTCCGTGAGACCCGTCTGTGCTGCTGTGGTAAAAAAAAAAAAACCTGTGTAAAAAAAGAAAAAAATGGCGTGCCCCCCCCCAAAAAAAGAGCAACCAGCCCCGGGCATTAGTGACCCAGTGCTGGGTGTGCTTAAATACAGGGGACAAATGACTAAGCACAACCAGCACCGGGCTAGTCAGAACCAGCGCTGGTTGCCAAAATACGGGGGACAAACGACGTAGGGGTCACCCGTATTCTGCGCAACCAGCTCTGGGCTCTGATCCGGTCCTGGTTCTGGAAATACAGGGGAAAAGAATGAGTAGGGTTCCCCTGTATGTTCCAGAACCAGCACTGGACTTTTTCTAGCGGGGGGCTGATACCACAGCCAGGGGAGCCCTTTCACCGGGCCCCCCAGCCGCAGCATCAGCCCTGACCGCTAGTCTGCCCAGGCCGGGGATCCCTGGAGAGCTGGGGACCCCCCAATAAAGGGGTCACCCTCTCCAGGGCACCCCAGGCCCAGACTGATAGCCCGGGGCTATCCCCGCCACCCCTGGTGGCGGTGGGTGGCGGGTTGATAGTGTGGTGTGGTGTAAATAAAGAATATCAAACATTGTCTTTACAAGTAGAACTGCAAGTCCCAGCAAGCCTGCCCCGCAAGCTGGTACTTGGAGAACCACAAGTACCAGCATGCAGGGCATTAAGGGCCCACTAGTACCTGTAGTTCACCTGTAAAAAAAATGTTTAAAAAAAACACAGGACACACACACCGTGACAGTATAAGTTTTTTAAACATACATACACACACACACACATGTACACATACTCACCTATGTAACCCTGTAACATCGGTCCACTTGTCCGGTAAAGTATCCATAGGGGACCTGTGAAAAAAAACATACTCACCATCTCCTATGCAAGGTTCTGTCCTCTTCGTTCCAAAGTAGGCATCCCCGGACTTAGCAAAAAAAAAAAACGAAAACCCGATCCACGAACTTAGTACCTTTCTATAGAACGGTACTTCCCAAATGAGAGCTTAGCAGCAGGGTACCATGGAAAACCCGCTGCTAAGCGTTCATTGGCTGAGAGAGGTCATATCCCGTCTCTCAGCCAATGAACGGCTCCCTCCATTGTAGTCAATGGTGGGAGCCGCAAGGTTATTAAAGTTTACCCTGCGGTTCCCACCATTGACTATAATGGAGGGAGCCATTCATTGGCTGAGAGTCGGGAGATGACCTCTCTCAGCCAATGAACGCTTAGCAGCGGGGTTTCCATGGTTCTATAGAACGGTACTAAGGGGGTCATTCAGACCCATTCGCGAGCAAATGACGCTCGCAAACGGGTCGATGTTGCCCCACTGCGCATGCGCACGACGGAGGGAGCTCCGTCGTGTGCATGCGCGAGACCCGGATAGCGACGGGCTCTCTGTCGCTCCGGGTTTCGCACCAAAGGGGGCGTGCTGTCGATGTTGATTGACAGCACGCCCCCTTTGGTGGGTGTACTGGGGGCGTGCCTGCCAGATGGAGGCATTCCCATGGGAATGCCTACCATCTCAAGCCGGCCCCACTGACATCACTATTGATGTCAGTGGGAGTGATTTTGGCTCTGATAGAGCCAAAATCACTCCAGGGCTTGCGGCAGCGAGACCCTACCGCAGGGTCTCCGTCGCAAGCCCGATGGTCACGATGGTCTTGACCATCGCGACCATCATCATGGATGCTCGCATAAGCTGTGGGTGGTAACCCACAGCTTATGCGAGCGTCCATGAGGACGCTCCTAAAACAGGTAGGAGGGCCCTGATTCAGAGCGAGCGCTCTGGTCAGAGCATTCAGCTCTGAATCAGGCCCTAAGTTCGTGGTTCGGGTTTTAGTTTTGTTTTTTTGCCAAGTCCAGGGATGCCTACTTTGGAACGAAGAGGACAGAACCTTGCATAGGTCCCCTATGGATACTTTACCGGACAAGTGGACTGATGCTACAGGGTTACATAGGTGAGTATGTGTACATGTGTATGTAGGTATGTTTAATAAACTTATACTGTCACGGTGTGTGTGTCCTGTGTTTTTTTTAAACATTTTTGTACAGGTGAACTACAGGTACTAGTGGGCCCTTAATGCCCTGCATGCTGGTACTTGTGGTTCTCCAAGTACCAGCTTGCGGGGCAGGCTTGCTGGGACTTGCAGTTCTACTTGTAAAGACAATGTTTGATATTCTTTATTTACACCACACCACACTATCAACCCGCCACCCACTGCCACCAGGGGTGGCGGGGATAGCCCCGGGCTATCAGTCTGGGTCTGGGGTGCCCTGGAGAGGGTGACCCCTTTATTTGGGGGGTCCCTAGCTCTCCAGGGATCCCCAGCATGGGCTGACTAGCGGTCAGGGCTGATGCTGCGGCTGGGGGGCCCGGTGAAAGGGCTCCCCTGGCTGTGGTATCAGTCCCCCGCTAGAAAAAGTCCAGTGCTGGTTCTGGAACATACAGGGGAACCCTACTCATTTTTTTCCCCTGTATTTCCAGAACCAGGTCCGGATCAGAGCCCAGAGCTGGTTGCGCAGAATACGGGTGACCCCTACCCGTTTGTCCCCTGTATTTTGGCAACCAGCGCTGGTTCTGACTAGCCCAGTGCTGGTTGTGCTTAAGTACAGGGGACCCCTACATCGTTTGTCCCCTGTATTTAAGCACACCCAGCACTGGGTCACTAATGCCCGGGGCTGGTTGCTCTTTTTTGGGGGGGTGCACGCCATTTTTTTCTTTTTTTACACAGGCTTTTTTTGTTTTTTTTACCACAGCAGCACAGACAGGTCTCATGGACCCATCAGTGCTCTTTGTCAATGACACAGATGCAAGTAGCATGGATCTCCTGGTCCGTGCGTGCATCTGTGTCATTGAAATACACAGCAGCACAGATGGGTCTTACTGACCCATCTGTGCTCTGTGTCACTGTCAATCACACAGATGCATGTAGCACGTATCTCGCGAGTCCGTGCTACATGCAAATGAGCACCATAATGCTGATTGTCTGAGAGCCGTGACAGACGGCTCTGTCAGCCAATCAGCACTTTGCCCATAAAAGGCAAAGGCATTTTTTTTAAATGGCTGCTCGAGGCAAAACCTCGAGATCCGACAGCAGATCTCGAGGTTTTGCCTCGGGAGAGGGATCCGGGGCAGACAGGGAGATCCGAGCTTGGGCTCGGATCGCCCCGGATCCCCGAAGTTCAGGTGGGTTCGGTTCTCAGGGAACCGAACCCGCTCATCCCTACTTCAAACGGGCTCTCAAGACTCACTACTTCAAGCCTTCTAGCTCTCGTCCTAACCTGCTGCTTACATGCTTCTTCCTCACTGTCTACCCTGTCTGTGTTTTCTGTCTATCTCCCCCCCCCCTCTATAGAACGTAAGCTCTCACGAGCAGGGCCCTCTTCCCTTATGTGCTTTTGCTTCCCTCACTCATACGATCATCTACTCAAAATTCTCCACAAGGGCACTTAACACTTGGTTGCTGACACCCTCCTGCTTTTTTGAGTGCTATGATCGCTGCAGCAATGTTTTGTTTTGTACTGTAAGTCGCTGTTTTACGAGTTTGCTCATTTGTTAATATACTTTGTGTGGCACCAAATAAATAAAGGATAATAATAATAATAATAATAATAATAATAATAATAATAATTATTATTATTATTATTATTATTATTATTATTATTATTATTATTATTATTGTAGACGTGAGAGTAAACCTCATCAAAGAGATCAGAATGCAATTAAGAGAGTGATGCAGTACCTTAAATATACGCAGGACTTCACCCTGAAGGTAATCTTGAATTGCAAGGCTATGTAGATTCAGATTGGAAAGGTGATTACAGGGATTGCAAATCAACAAGTGGCTACTTTTTTCAAACATGGGAACAGTCCAATCTCATGGTCCAGTAAAAGGCAAATGTCATTTGTTTTATCATCAACAGAAGCGAAATACCTTTCAGAAGCCTATGCTAGTCAAGAAGTTGTTTAGTTATGTCAGCTACTACAGGATTTGGCGAGTCAGTACCTAAACTAACAGTTCTAAATGAGGACAATCACGCATGTATAAAGCTGGCAAACAGTCAAAAGATAAACACTAGAACCAAATGTGTTGATGTAAACCATCATTACTTTTGTGAACCAGTGGAGCAAGATGTTTTCAAAAAGCAAATCCCAAGGCCAAAGTTCGAGGACATTAGATCAAAGATGGGACTGGTTTGAGAAGCAGTTGTTGAGTGGGAGTGTTAGACATGTGTAATTTTGATACTGCAGCAACTGTTCCAACTGTGTTTATTATATATGCAGATATCATCAGTGTTTGGCTGCTGATAAAATTAGATAAAGAGAAGGTTTTCATCCAGACTCTGATATTGAAGAATGTTTGCCTTCCTCCCTTTCCTCCATGAAGCAGCATGTTAAAGTTTGCAGCATGTGCTTGATCCAGTTTATACTTAAATAAAGAGTTCCTGTTTGATTATATTATCTGCTGCTCCTATGTGGCACATCTGCTAACAATTACATCATATTACAGGGCTCGATTCAGACCCGCCGCGCATGCAAGTTTGGGAAGGCAGGCGATAGCACGCCCACTTTGTCTTGGCGTGCAATTGCTTTGTGTATGCAGATGCCCACCAGCCTGTCTTAAGATGCCCACTTGCGCACATCATCTCCTGGAAGTGTATGCAACCATCGGTACCATCGGGTAACATCGGACCCATACACAACATTTGTTGCTGACCATACCCTATGGCAAGCACAGCGAGCACTTCAGTGTAAAATCCAGCCAGGTGACGTGTATTATGACGCTGCCTCTTAATTATGCACGCCTCTGAAATGGCGTTAAGATGCTCAGGCACGCCTGCGTTCGTACCTCCACTCCCCTGTTTTTAATGTCCAGCCCCTGTCACCACCCACAAATGGCTTCTCCTGTCACTCATTCAGCCGGCCAGTCTATGCGCGGCGAGTGAACGATTCCCGATCGCTCGGACTGGTTCGCGCACTGCGATGCATATGCATGCGCAGAATGCAAAAATCATCTGACTGCGTGCGAGCGCTTCCCATACTTTCTTATGTTCAGCTATGAGAATTTAAAAAATTCCTCCATTCTAAAAATATTTGTGATTGAAGAACTGTTTACGCCAATGGTTCTCAAACTGGGTCCTCAGGACCCCACACAGTTCACATTTTCCAAGTCACCCAGCATTTGCACAGGTGTAATCATTATTCACTGATACATTTAAAAGATCGGAAGAAATGGAGTGTATGCGCTTGACTAATTAGCTGCTTAAAATTAAAATAGTAATAGTGCAAAAGTGTTTAAGCGCTTGTGGTGATTTGAGCGGACAAACAAAACAAACATACAAATAACACATATATGTTTATGCTCTTTTGTTACTAATGAGAGTGGCAGCTTGCTGGTATCTTATCAGCGTTGCTGTGGGTGGGAGTCCGTATGCCCGTTCCTCTCCTAACTGTCCCTTACTATACCTCAGAGTGTCCGGTGATAGTGGCAGTCTTCTCCCTTGCACGGGGTGCCTTCTCACTCCGGAACACGACTCTGCTTGCAGCGCTGTAAGTGCAGCCGGGTATCTGCAGGCTCTAGCGGTGAGGACTGTTCCACGTGACTCCAAACTCTCCTGCTCCAATGCGTTTCGGACCTCGCTGGGTCCTTTGTCAAGGATAGGGATTGGGCTGCTCATTGCCTCTATTTATACTGTTCTTTATTAAGTGCTAAGTTAAAACAGGAAGTCTGTACCTTGTGACTTCCTTCTTTTTTTGGTGGCAACCATGTGTTGTCAAATTTTTTTTTTTTTTAAATAAAATCCACTTTAAAATCCATATATTAGTCATTTGTATTTCTTGCCGGTTCGCCGCTCATTCTATAAATACTATGTGTGTGTAAAATTATTAAAAGGATATTGTCATGTATGAAGATATATACTAGGAATTCTATGTCATTTTTAAAATTTATAAAAAAGCTTTTAGTTCAATGTCTATATTCAACCCATATGGGTCCAAAGTTCTCAACATATAGATCCATTTTGTTTCAGTTTTTTTCAATAAAGTGATTATGTCCTCACCCCTCCAATTGGGGGTCACTTTTTGAATGCCCATAAATTTCAAGCCTTCTGGGTTTCTTCTATGATGTTGGTGGAAATGGGCTGATACACTGTGAGTCATTAATCCTTTCTTGATGTTATTGATGTGTTCGTAAATTCCTGTTTTGATTTTTCTCTTTGTTTGTCCCACATACTGTATGCCGCATGGACATTCCAGTAAGTATATGGCACCCTCTGTTTCACAGGAAATTGCATTCAGAATTTTGTGTTGTTTCTTTGTTGTTTTTGAAGTAAATTCCAGAATAGGTTTTGTATCTGTTGTTTGATTTCTACAACCTACACATTTTGTGCAATAGTAGAATCCATTTTTTTCTTTATTTCCTTTATTCAAAGTGTTTGTAGGTAGAAAACTTCTGGTCAGTTGTTGTTTTAGATTTTTTGCTTTGGTATATATTATATTTGGTTTTTCCGGAAGTATTTTCTTCACCTCTTCGTCCAGAAGTAAAATATTCCAGTGTTTATGCAAAATCTTTTCAAAGATTGTGTGATTACTGTTATATTGTGTGATGAATGATAATGGTCCGTAATCTTCTTGTTTCTTTGGTTTGTATTTTATTAGATCTTTTCTATTGAGTTTGGACACTTTGTTGATTTCAGATTCCAGATATTCTTCTTTATACCCTTTTTGAACAAAATTACTCTTCATTTCTGTACTTTGTTGTCTAAAGGTTGTGTCTTCCGTACAGTTTCTTCTAAGACGGAGAAATTGCCCCCCCGGAATGTTATTAATCCACTTCTTGTGGTGGTTGCTTTGGGCTGGTAGAATGTTATTTCCATTTACCTCTTTCAGATGGTTTCTTGTTTGTAGGTTGTCGTTTTTGACAAAAATTTCTAGATCTAAAAAGATAACCAGTTCTTTGCTGTGGGTCGATGTGAATTCTAGGTTAAGGGTATTGGTGTTCATCATTTTGAAGAATTCCGTTAGTTCTTCCTCCGTCCCGTCCCATATGAAAAAAAGGTCGTCTATGTATCTTCGCCATATTTTTATCTTGTCTAGAAACGGGTTGTTCTGCCATATATGACTGTCCTCCCACCAAGCTACAAATAAATTGACATAGCTTGGTGCGAATGATGTGCCCATGGTGGTACCTTTCACTTGCAGGAAGTAGGTGTCCTCATACCAAAAATAATTTTTTGTTAATATGAAATCTATATTGTCCATAATGAAGTTAATTTGTCTGTTTGAAATTTGTGTTAGTGTTGATAAATAGTGCCGGGTTGCGTTGCATCCATCTTTATGATTGATGACTGTATATAGAGATTTAATGTCGCTCGTGCATAATATGTAATTGTTTTTCCATTCTATGGTGTCTAATATCTGGACCATATGCATCGTATCTTTAAGGAAACTCATCTGTTGTGATACTAAAGGTTGTAAGTAGTGGTCCACATACTTAGATAGATTTGCCGTCAATGATCCAATACCCGACACTATAGGTCTTCCCGGTGGTCTTTCTAAGCATTTATGAATCTTTGGTAAGTGGTAAAAGGTCGGAATCCTGGGGTATTCTATACTGATGAAGTCGTATTCTTTTTTTGTTATGATGTCCAATTGTAGGCCTTCATCCAATTGTGATTGTAGGATATCTTTGAATTCCTTTGTGGGGTTTTCTTGAAGTTTAATGTAGGTATTTGTATCTGAGAGGAGGTTGGTAGCTTCTTCTTTATACTTTTCCACATCCATAATGACCACACCTCCTCCCTTGTCTGCCGGTTTTATCACAATTGAACTATCTTCTTTTAATTCTTTCAGACTTTGTATTTCTTCTCTCGTGAAATTGTATGATATTCTTTGTTTGTCCGGTAAGTTAGTAATCTCCTCTTCTATCATTCGTTGAAAAGTGGTTATATGGGGGCCCTTCATATGTGCCGGAAAGAATGTTGATTGGGGTCTATAATCTGTGTGTAGATACTCCCTTGTTTGTGGTATAGCCTCTCTTGTAGGAGCATCTTTCAGAAAATATTTCTTCAGACATAATTTTCTAATGAATTTTTGTGTATCAATGAATAGGTGGAATTTGTTGCTGCTTGACTGAGGTGCAAACTTAAGGCCTTTTTTGAGGACATTAGCTTGGTCTGTTGTTAGTTGTTTGTTACTTAGATTAAAGATGCTTTCTTTGATATTTGCTTCATCACTCCTTATTGTTTTCGAGTACTTCTTTCCTCCTCTTGTGCCTCATTTTCTTTTGTTGAAATGTTTCTTCTCTTTCTGTACTGTGTTGGTATATGGTCTGGCGGTTTTCCTGATCCCCAGCTGATGTCTAAAAAAGTTTCATCATCGTCACTTTCCAAATCTTCTGTGTAGTTTCTTTTTAATGTTCTCTTTTTTAGTGTTTGGTCTTTCTTATCTTCTATAGTCTGTAATAATGTACGGTAGTTGTTGTGTTCTTCTTGTTTTGCATCTAGTGTCCCCTTCTGGTAGGAATCTCTTATTATTTTATATGGATTTGGTTCATTGTAGGTGAAATTTCTCCAGTTGTAGGGTTGATAATTCCTCTTGATTCTTGGTGTTTGTGGTATATGTTTAAGTAGCGGTTCTTTTTTCTTGTAATTGGCTTGAATTTTTGTTTTTTGTACAATTCCATGAGTTTTCTTTTTTTCTTCACCTATTTTCTGATCTCTTCTTTCATTGATTGTTCTAGTGTATGTATCTTTTTCCTCTAAATCTCTCAAAAATTTTCTTTTTTTCTGTTGGATTATGTTCTCCTCTAGTTTTTCAATTTTATTCTTCGTCATTTCTGTCAATTTTCTGTAATCTTCCATGTTCTGAAGTGGTTCGAACTTTTTTTCCACTTTTTCTATTTGTTCATTTATATTTCCTAATGAAAATTGTCGATCTGCAATTATAAGCTTGATGAGATCTTGTGAGCATTTATCTAAAATACCGTTCCATTGTTTATAGAAATCAATTTTGCATGGTTCAAACGTGGGGTTTTTTGATATTCTGAGTCCCCTGGGAATCAGACCCTGTTCCACATATTTGGAAAGGGTTGTGATCTCCCACCACTGTCTCGTCTCCTGTGTATAATATTTTTCCAATTTCAGAAATTGATTGCAGAATCGTTCTTCTTCTATTTCTGGTTCGATAATAATCGATGTTGAAAAAATTTCTTCTAGTTTGTTTCTTTTTGAGTTGTGTGTAATATGGCGTGAGGTGTATGTCATAGCTGCAATAACACTCAATATAAATATGTAACTGAGGTATAGTAAGGGACAGTTAGGAGAGGAACGGGCATACGGACTCCAACCCACAGCAACACTGATAAGATACCAGCAAGCTGCCACTCTCATTAGTAACAAAAGAGCATAAACATATATGTGTTATTTGTATGTTTGTTTTGTTTGTCCGCTCAGATCACCACAAGCGCTTAAACACTTTTGCACTATTACTATTTTAATTTTAAGCAGCTAATTAGTCAAGCGCATACACTCCATTTCTTCCAGTTACATATTTATATTGAGTGTTATTGCAGCTATGACATACACCTCACGCCATATTACACACAACTCAAAAAGAAACAAACTAGAAGAAATTTTTTCAACATCGATTATTATCGAACCAGACATAGAAGAACGATTCTGCAATCAATTTCTGAAATTGGAAAAATATTATACACAGGAGACGAGACAGTGGTGGGAGATCACAACCCTTTCCAAATATGTGGAACAGGGTCTGATTCCCAGGGGACTCAGAATATCAAAAAACCCCACGTTTGAACCATGCAAAATTGATTTCTATAAACAATGGAACGGTATTTTAGATAAATGCTCACAAGATCTCATCAAGCTTATAATTGCAGATCGACAATTTTCATTAGGAAATATAAATGAACAAATAGAAAAAGTGGAAAAAAAGTTCGAACCACTTCAGAACATGGAAGATTACAGAAAATTGACAGAAATGACGAAGAATAAAATTGAAAAACTAGAGGAGAACATAATCCAACAGAAAAAAAGAAAATTTTTGAGAGATTTAGAGGAAAAAGATACATACACTAGAACAATCAATGAAAGAAGAGATCAGAAAATAGGTGAAGAAAAAAAGAAAACTCATGGAAATGTACAAAAAACAAAAATTCAAGCCAATTACAAGAAAAAAGAACCGCTACTTAAACATATACCACAAACACCAAGAATCAAGAGGAATTATCAACCCTACAACTGGAGAAATTTCACCTACAATGAACCAAATCCATATAAAATAATAAGAGATTCCTACCAGAAGGGGACACTAGATGCAAAACAAGAAGAACACAACAACTACCGTACATTATTACAGACTATAGAAGATAAGAAAGACCAAACACTAAAAAGAGAACATTAAAAAGAAACTACACAGAAGATTTGGAAAGTGACGATGATGAAACTTTTTTAGACATCAGCTGGGGATCAGGAAAACCGCCAGACCATATACCAACACAGTACAGAAAGAGAAGAAACATTTCAACAAAAGAAAATGAGGCACAAGAGGAGGAAAGAAGTACTCGAAAACAATAAGGAGTGATGAAGCAAATATCAAAGAAAGCATCTTTAATCTAAGTAACAAACAACTAACAACAGACCAAGCTAATGTCCTCAAAAAAGGCCTTAAATTTGCACCTCAGTCAAGCAGCAACAAATTCCACCTATTCATTGATACACAAAAATTCATTAGAAAATTATGTCTGAAGAAATATTTTCTGAAAGATGCTCCTACAAGAGAGGCTATACCACAAACAAGGGAGTATCTACACACAGATTATAGACCCCAATCAACATTCTTTCCGGCACATATGAAGGGCCCCCATATAACCACTTTTCAACGAATGATAGAAGAGGAGATTACTAACTTACCGGACAAACAAAGAATATCATACAATTTCACAAGAGAAGAAATACAAAGTCTGAAAGAATTAAAAGAAGATAGTTCAATTGTGATAAAACCGGCAGACAAGGGAGGAGGTGTGGTCATTATGGATGTGGAAAAGTATAAAGAAGAAGCTACCAACCTCCTCTCAGATACAAATACCTACATTAAACTTCAAAAAAACCCCACAAAGGAATTCAAAGATATCCTACAATCACAATTGGATGAAGGCCTACAATTGGACATCATAACATAAAAAGAATACGACTTCATCAGTATAGAATACCCCAGGATTCCGACCTTTTACCACTTACCAAAGATTCATAAATGCTTAGAAAAACCACCGGGAAGACCTATAGTGTCGGGTATTGGATCATTGACGGCAAATCTATCTAAGTATGTGGACCACTACTTACAGCCTTTAGTATCACAACAGAGGAGTTTCCTTAAAGATACGATGCATATGCTCCAGATATTAGACACCATAGAATGGAAAAATAATTACATATTATGCACAAGCGACATTAAATCTCTATATACAGTCATCAATCATAAAGATGGATGCAACGCAACCCGGCACTATTTATCAACACTAACACAAATTTCAAACAGACAAATTAACTTCATTATGGACAATATAGATTTCATATTAACAAAAAATTATTTTTGGTATGAGGACACCTACTTCCTGCAAGTGAAAGGTACCGCCATGGGCACATCATTCGCACCAAGCTATGCCAATTTATTTGTAGCTTGGTGGGAGGACAGTCATATATGGCAGAACAACCCGTTTCTAGACAAGATAAAAATATGGCGAAGATACATAGACGACCTTTTTTTGATATGGGATGGGACGGAGGAAGAACTAACGGAATTCTTCAAAATGATGAACACCAATACCCTTAACCTAGAATTCACATCGACCCACAGCAAAGAACTGGTTATCTTTTTAGATCTAGAAATTTTTGTCAAAAACGACAACCTACAAACAAGAAACCATCTGAAAGAGGTAAATGGAAATAACATTCTACCAGCCCAAAGCAACCACCACAAGAAGTGGATTAATAACATTCCGGGGGGGCAATTTCGCCATCTTAGAAGAACGTGGAACAGTCCTCACCGCTAGAGCCTGCAGATACCCGGCTGCCGCGGCCGCACTTACAGCGCTGCAAGCAGAGTTGTGTTCCGGAGTGAGAAGGCACCCCGTGCAAGGGAGAAGACCGCCGCTATCACCGGACACTCTGAGGTATAGTAAGGGACAGTTTGGAGAGGAACGGGCATACGGACTCCCACCCACAGCAACGCTGATAAGATACCAGCAAGCTGCCACTCTCATTAGTAACAAAAGAGCATAAACATATATGTGTTATTTGTATGTTTGTTTTGTTTGTCCGCTCAGATCACCACAAGCGCTTAAACACTTTTGCACATTTAAAAGATCCACAGGTGCATCTAATTATTTCACTTGACTTTCTGTGAGGAGACATGAAAAACATGCACTGTGTGGGGTCCTTAGGACCGAGTTTGAGAACCTGCAGTTTAAGCCCTGTGTATAGTGACATCATACCCATGAATTACATTTACAGGCCCCAGCATGAGGCACAATTTCATTAGAGCCCAACAGTGTAAAAAAAGATGACCCCACAATTCAGGAAAGGGCCTCAGGGATTCATTATTTTTTTTAAATATTGTTGAAACTCTAAAAACATACTGGTAGTTTAATTAGTTTCTGACTAAATAAACACTAGTGTGTATGTGTGTGCATTTGCTTGTTAAGGAACTTAGGAGCTCATTCAGACCCGCTCACTAGATGCGTACACTCGCTCCCAGCGTATGCAAATTCGGCATGGCAGGCGATCGCACAGCAAAGCATAAGCACACCCACTATGTCTTGGCGTGCGATCGCTTTGTGGATGTAGATGCCCACCAGCCTGTCTTAAGACGCCCACTTGTGCACGTCATCTCCAGGAAGTGTATGTAACCATCGGTAAATCGGGTACCATCAGATGCGATCGCAACGCTTGAGGCAGACCATACCCTATGGCAAGCACTGCAAGCACTTCAGTGTGAAATACAACCAGGTGACGTGTACTATGACACTGCCTCTTAATTATGCATGCCTCTTCAATGGCATTAAGACGCTCAGGCACGCCTGCGTTCGCACCTCCACTCCCCCGTTTCTAGTGGCCTGCCCCTGTCACTACTCACAACGGCTTCTCCTTCATTCACTCTGCTGGGCAGTCTATGCGCAGCGAGCCTATGTTTCCCGATCTCCTGAATTGGTTCGCACATGTGCAGAATGCGAAAATCGCTTCTTAGCGACTGGGTCTGAATCGAGCCCTTAAACTATAAGCTTTAATGGAGCAGGTACCGATGTATTCAAGAATGAAGAAAAAGAAGCATTATGATGGGTGCACGCTGAACCAAAAAATATATAAAAAGTTATATTTTATTGATATACATTAAAAAATATACACTATATTTTCTGAGAGACGGTGAAATATTAAAATGTTAGTGTGCAAAAAGAAAGAACAGTGCATTAAAATATTTATAAAAGATTCTTCCGGCTACTGTTCTCTTATTCTGAACCTCAAGCTTTTCACTACATGAAAAAGCTATACAGTATTGCTTATACCCTGTGAGAACTGTGCCTATGATTGCTACATTTGTATCTTTGTCCAGTGAATATACTGTGATCATTATTTTGTTACTAATTTCACACTGCAATATGTCAGTAGTGAGTATTAGATGAGATGTATATGGTTATTATTGTAAATGGTAACCTTAATGTCTGATGTCAGTAATTTAAATCAAACACGATATATACGTGTTAAGGGATATATTCCCAAAACAATACATGAATACATCGATCCTTGACTTATAGCATTAGGGTAGCACCACATTGGGGCTGTATTTAACTATTATGAAGATTGTGTTCCTATGATTGTTAATATATGGAAACAGAACCAATTACCATCAGATATTTAAAAATATAGGTTCATTGGATACTGGTGTGGGATAGTGTTATTATAAGTGTCTGCAATTGAGCAGGTACTGATATAAATCACATACATTATCTCAAAAGCACAGCGTAAATTGGTAGTGCTGTGTAAATAAAAGATAATAATAATGTAGAAAAAACACAATGAATACAGCACTGGTGGTGCAGTAAATTCAGTTATCATATGGTGAACAAGCAGACCCTCCTGCATACTTTTGATCTGTATTTTGGGCTTATCTGAATGACTCATCTGGATTCCTAGGCTGTCTTCTAAAATTATACCACCTCAAAATAAAGTTTCCTAAAAAAAGGCAAATCAGTCACATGTGTAAACTCTAGTAACAGAATAGATTTAGTAAAACTTCAATAAAAGCTCATACACAGTAAAAGATAAAGCACAGATACATGTGATCTAATGAATAGTCCCGTCAAGGATTCATATTGTTTCATCCAGTTATAACTGAGTCTGGACCCCAGGGCATCTCAGTATTTCCCGTCATCTCTCAGGAAAGTGCTGCTCAAGCCAGAGGACATGGGATTTCTCTGCTTTAAGTATTTCTCCTGTCTCCAGGATTCTGATGTAGCCTATATAATTTGTTATTTTTTAAGTCTTCATTGAAAAAAAATAAACCCAAAAAGTATTATTATTCTTGTTGGCCATCATGGAATATATTTTAGTGAACAAACTTCTTTCATAAAGTATAATAACTTTAAAACTGTAGATCTCATTCTTCATATAGGCTCTGGCAGAAGTGGCTAATGAAATGTGCATATAATGATTTAAGTATGTTATTGTTACATTGGACAACGTAATTGTGCCTAATGTGACTTTCTTATACCCCTTTCAGACATAAGTAAAAACACAGGATTTTGCCAGGGCATGGCATAACTACCTGAGTCTGACTTATGTCTGAAAGGGTCTGATCAGAGTTGACGGGTCTGTGCCCCTTCAATCAACCAGGGTTATTCCCGGGACTTGCAACCCAGGTCAGTGCCCCGGCTCATGTCTCATGCACTTAGAATGAGATGATTGGCTGTTCAGGGCTGGTCGGTGGGGGTGGGGCTTCCTCCCTACAATAGCTGTCAGATCCTCAGTCAATCAGAGGGCACAGCGACCAAAGAGAGAGAGAAAAAGTGTAGCACTGTACCAGCAGCACTCCTCACCCAGAGAACCCCACCAAGAGACTCCCCATCTGCTCTCTGCCACACCTGCATACTGCTGCCCCGGGCACCTCGCCTCCCCAGCACCGCCACACAGGCATCGATCACATTGGGAGTTAAGTTGTGTACTGAGGACTGGTGGCTTGAGAAAGGGTGTATGATTGCTATATGTCTGTGTATGAGCAGTGATTGCTGTATGTGTATACTGTATGATCAGTGATTGCTAAGTGTGTGTATGAGTGTGACATGAAAGCAACCTGGCAGTCCTGGCATGTAGAATGCCAGGGCAGACACGACTTTTGTTTGAAATGAGTCGACCCAGCAAATGCATGGTCTGCAGAGTAGTGTGAAAAGGATTAAAGCTGAGACCCGGGTTAAACCTGTGTTGAAGGACCCTGGTCGGAGCCGTGTATTTGTCGGGGTGTATGTCTGAAAGAGGTATTAATTAAAGGTTACAAGTTTCTAGTTACATCACACATCTCCTTTATGATTACTGAATTTTAAATCTATGAGAAAATATGACATATTGATGCCAAAAGGACATCCTATGTTCTTAATTGAGCTGTTGGTCAAGTTAAATGAAAAGCTTAAGTTTGGTTTCATGGCACATTGGGCAGGCAAAGGGGAATGCATCATATATTGCAGCAGTCTCACCCAACCTTGAAAATATTTTTCTCAAGATAAGAATAAAAGACGAATGCCATCCTAATGCCATGATCAACATGTTTGGTTTGTCCCAATGTATTGCATGAATTTGTCATTATGAACTGTTTTATTGTAATTCCATACGACTTTCATTTGAATATCTAAAGGTGCATACACACACAATGATTTTTTGAACGATTATCGTTAAACGATATCATTTAACGATAATCGTTTGTAAAAATCGTTCACTTTCTGAGTCAAACGATGAACGATTATCGTCATGCGCGTTCACGTTTGTAGTTTGTAGTTTGTAGTTCAGTCAGACTTGTCAACTCAACGATTTTCAGTAAGGGAATATGCAAAAATCGTTTGTAGTTCTAAAAAATCGTTCATTACATTTAAATGAACAACTTTAGTAAACGATTTTAGTTAATTTTTTCAAGGGAGAAAATCGTTTACTAAAATCGTTCATTAACTAAATCGCTGTGTGTGTATGCAGCTTCAAGCAGATTTATGTACCAGGGCTGTTCACACAAAAGCTTTGTGCTACACATAATGGGAATGTCTTCATGTCTGTCCAATGATAAAATACAATTATACAATAAAGCATTGAGTGAAGTCAATAATGTAATATTTTTTTTTACATAATCAATATAATGCAAATCAAAATGTTATATTTTACTGGGACGTTGTGTGTTTTGACAGACAAGCTCCATAAGCAATGGAACAGAGTATAACGTATTCATGATGTAATGATGTCACTATCTGCAGTGTTGAACTGGGATATGAAGAGCCCACCAGGAAATGTAGTGGTAGCGGCCCAAGCTTAAGGGGTATAGCCAGCCATCAGAGGGGGTGTGGCCAGTCAGCACAGAGGGAATTGGACAACCACTAGAGAGGACATGGAATGAACAGGGCCCATTTATAAAGGAGGGGACAGCTCCACCCACTTTTACTGGCAGGAGGGCTAATCTTGGTGTATTTACCATAGAAACAAACCAACCATGATCCTGTTCCACCAAGTTACTGACCACTAGAGGAGGGGGTTTAGCCCTCAGGCAGTTTGGCCCACTAGGGATTTCCCCTGTACACCTGTGGGCCAGTCAGATCCTGACTACCTTCTCCTCTTTCTAAAGGAATCCTACAAGTACTTACTGTACACACTAATTTTGCAAACCAGAGCTTTTCAGAACTGTAACCTGATATATCTGTTCCAACTTACTGTGATGATTTTGTAATTTAATAATAAATGATCACATTTGTATTTTGGTCTAAAGATGAGAACAATCAGCTGTTATAAAGCTTTAATACCAATTAAATTATATTTTCCTCATTTAAATATCACTTGCACAAAGCCAATTTAATTTTTCACTATACTAAGAAATTAAATAACTATTTACAGTTAGGATCAGTGGCGGATTTTATCTAGGGGCTTCGAGCCTGCAGACTCCCCAGTAAAATCCTCCACTTCAGTGAGCCAGTGCAGTCTATAACAGCACTGACTACAGGGTGACTGGAGGTGGCTTCTCATTGGAAGTCTCACCTGCAAGTCATACACACTACAGGCAGCCCCAGGGGGCGGTGTCTCCTCCCCCTGAGACTGCCAGTCCCAGCTGCGATTAGCAGAGAGCAGCTTCAGGGCTTCTCGGGGCTGCAAACAATGCAGTATTATGTGCATGCACGGTGTCACCACCACTCATGTGCATGCTCTGGTCCTGTAAGGTAAGAGGGCAGGAGCCGCTGCTGGTTAGGACCCCGACTTAATTCACCTATATTATCTTACTATTATCTAGGCCAAAGGAGCACAACAAGTGTGTCCATGAAATAAAGACCCAGTAGGCTTTCCAGTGTCCCCTAATAGTCAGATATGCAACATAAAGTATTATAATGAAAACCACCTCTCTCAGAAAAATAATACACTGACACATGGGATTCATGCTTATTAAAGGTTGAACACTAGTGACCTGGGCCCTCATAGCATGCAATCTTTGCATGCAAATGCTTGTGTGATGATGTCACATGAAACAACACTGTCTTCTCCATTACACTTTTATGTTTGCTTATAAAATTATATATCTGTCTTGTTTGTAGCTATTACATATTTTTAGTAGACATGGTTACGTTACATCTAGCTTTGTGCAGCAGTCCTTAAAATTAATCTGTGACAATTATTTTTATGTGATCTCATGAATGAAATATTACTTCAGCATATTTGACTTGTAATTTAATTAACAAAACAACTGTTTTGTTAGCTGCAGGAAGCTAATGTGAATATAATAAAATTAAAAATATTGTATTGCTTATAAACATGATATATGTCTTTCATTGCATGTTTTATTTTAATTCTCCATCTACTAACAAAGATACAGTAATTTATAGTCACCTACAGATGTGTCCTCATACACCTAAAGTCTTTACGCCATATGGCATGAGACTCCCCCTGTGACTGAGATGCTCTGACATGGTTAGCACTGCAGTGTACTTTTCCCCTAAATATTGTGTCTTAGTTGTATTGTATCCAGGGCCGTAGAGAGCCTGGCCGGGTCCGGGTAAAGGATGGGGCGTGTCCTAATTGTGGGAGGCGTGGCCACACCCCCTTGAAAAACAAAACAAAAAGATCACTTTTGCAGCGCCGCCTAGTACCCATGATTGTATCCACAACAAAGCATGCACAGTGTACCACACTAGGTTGCAACTTTGGTCGCAAAGGAATTGGTACAACCTACAGTACTGTATGTTCCACATAACAGAACGTGGTGGGAGGAATAGCTGCAGCCATAGGCATATTTATAATGGGTCAGGGTGTGCAGTTCACACAGGCCTCTGGATCCAGGGGAGGCCCACACACCCTGCACCCATAGTATACTTACCTCACTTCAGCAAGCTGGTCTCTCCACCTCTGCAGCACCATCTTCCCAGTGACATCTTTATGAAGATGGCACTGAGCCTTGACAGTTAAGACACTGGCACAACGCTAAAGCCTTTGTTCTCTAGTGCGCATGAATATTTCTGAGAAGATGGCACCACGGAGGAAGAGGGACCCGTTTGCCGGAGCAAGGTCCCCCTGGCTGCAGCCACTCGTATTGGAAACTTTTTACACAGATATACAAGTGCCCGCAAGTCCCAGTAGTCAGTGTACGTTAGCAATATAGTTTTGTCGTTTCTTGTCATTTTAGCAGTGTTAATAAGACACAAATTTTGATTAAAAAAAGGATGCTTCCTGTGGCTGCCGTAATTTGCAAAGACTTTGGAACGCCAAGAGTGGGTATTTCACGTGCTTATAACAAAGTTGCATTGATAATGATGATGGCTATGAAACTAAGCGTGTATGGATAGGGATGATATGGTCACATAGATGCACACAACTTAGCATACAGTACGTAAAATCTGTATTTTACATTACGCACATAAAGCTGGTGTATATATCTGTCTGTTATTACCCAGTTTTGTTCTATGAATGTTTCCAATTGTAAAGCGCAATGGATTATGCTGCGATATATAAGAAATTGTTGATAAATAATAAATAATAATAAAAGTGTAAGTAGGGGCGACTTGTATTTGACTCTGCACTGAACCCAAAATGCATTCAGGAAAATGGTCCTTCTATATTAGAGATGGGCGATTCGGTTTTATTTTGTTTTACTCGGATATGTTCAGATATCAAAATCAGCATCATATTGGCTATCCGGCTCTCACGTGTTTTGGATAGCCAATAAGATAAATCCAAATCACATCTCTAATTTGTATCATTTAAAATGCACATATCTTAAGATGTCTGAAACTCAGCATACTGTCTTACATGCATCTGCATGAATACACGTTTAAAGCACATCAAGAGAATTTTGAGCCCACAAAAAAAATGTTTCCCCTACCTCTTGCTGGCATAGTAATGGGATTTTGCCCATTCTTGTAGGATTTTTGATTACCCAGAACCAAGGCTCAGAGTCTAACTTATCAGTGGTGTTCATCAGGGACCCTGTAAGGGGGTTTTGGCCTTGCTGTGCCCAATATTCAGGTTGTGGCCTTTTGACTGGGTTCCTAATGCACGGAGCTGGTGAACTCTGGAGAACCCGAATGCGGGCAGTAAACTGGGCACCATACTGAAGAGTGGTCATCAGAAACTGGTCATAATCAGGACGCAATGCGGCACCAGTGCACAGACAAAATCAGGTTGTCACGACCAGGGTTTCTCGGCATGGTGGTTGACGGGTAATACCTGTGAGGTCACTGTGGCGGGGGGGTGTCTGGCGGTGGCACTGGTGCTTGGTGAGGGGCATTAGCTGCACGTGGTTCTGTGTGGGCACATTGTCACTCTGGCTGGTGAGGCCTGGCGGTGCTTCCGTTCCGCTCGGCATGGGCACCGCCATCTTGCCTCCGGCCATGTGATTCAGTTGTCCAATCCTGGTGGGTCATGTGCTCTCTGTCCAGCCAGTCATGGTGCGGCACTTGGTATTTAGAAAGGTCCAGAGCCTTCCTTCTTTGCCAGTGCAACGTGTTTCTCAGCAGCAGCTGAGAGAGAGTTCCTGAGCTCGTTACCTGCCTCCTTGGAAACGCTCCCTAGCCTGTTACCCTGCCTGCTCCAACCGCTGGACTTTCCCTGCACCCTCCATTTACCTTCCCCCTGCATGAGTACCTGAGTCTGCTATCACCCTGCACCTTCCACTTACACTCTGCTGCAAATTCACTTCAGCCTGCAAATTCACCTCAGCCTGCAAATTCACTTCAGCCTGCAATTCATTTCAGCCTCACCACACCTGCATACTGGACTGTTCCTGTCTGTCACTATCTGGACATTCTCTCATTTGCTTCACTGCAGTTCTCAAGTACACTTCAGTGCTATACCTGGACTATTTCTTTTGCCATATCCATGTCTACTAAGTCACTCATTAAAAGTTCCACATTTTCATTAAAATCTGCTTCTGTGTCTGCTCATGTCACAACCCCGGGTCCACAACAAATCCAGAACCTTACACAGGTCAGGAGAAAGCCAATGTCCAAACCCAGAAGTCACTAGAAGCAGTACCAAGGGAGCAGGTGAGGAGAATAATCAGACAGACTGGATCAGAACACAGGTAAGTACACAGGGATATCAAGAAGATCAGATGCTGGAGATCAGGTAGTGAGCCTAATACTTTGGCACTGAATAGTGCTCAAACACTTTGTTAAATATGGAGGGGATGTGAATTTGGCGCCAAACATGACATGACATTTTGGCTACCCTGGCCCTTTAAATTTCAAACAGAGCGGCGAATGCGTCTCTATGGGAGCTACATTTGTTAGCAAAGCCACAAGCAAAAGCTGTTGAGGAGGGCAGACAAGCCCAGTGCAGCAGCTTCTATAGACGAGAAGCTGGCAGCCATGGCTACCAGGGAAAGAGGGACATCACTGCGGCGGGTGCCATCCGACAGAAGACCAGCACCAACTCGCAACAGAGCAGCCACCCTGAGGCATCCAACATTGCTGGACCTGGTAAGACAGACCTCAGAGCACTGTGACAGGCATTGGCCGTCCTGTCCATGTCGCCTAATTAGCAGCAACCAGGACAGGCTATGGTGCTTGTTCTCTTTGTTTTGGGAGGAGGGCACACTTTTTAAAATTATATTTATTTAATCCTTTTTATTTTTCTTAACAATAGGTCTGTGTTGATGATCATCAGCAATGGTACAGATTTTGCTGACAGGCATATCCACATCTAATTACAGGTAGTTGCAATTTTGTGAAGACACCCTTACTGTACTTTCATGTTCCCTTCCCTCAATCCCAGTTTTAATATATTTAAAAAAAATGATACTTGTGTATTATAAGAAATAATAGTCACCTATTGTGAAATTTCAAATAATAAAAAAAAAAGTATGAAGTATAATAGAGGACAACAAAAAAGTAGTTTAATCAATTCTTATAATGTCAGAGAAAAAGAGTTTTTGGAGAGTAACTTTTAAGTATTCTGAACTAAATAGGCAATAAAAATGAAAGCTGTAATATGTAATGACACAATCATGCCTGCCAGTGTTGGGAAATTGTCACATGGTCTGTTTATTGGGCCGAAATATTGAGCCAATAAAGAATTCAACTCTCACAGCTCCTTTGCAAGAACCTACATATATTAACTCCACTTTACCCCATCTCAATTTAGTCCAGTATTTTAGAAATCCATTACATTTCAAGAGCCTCTACATGTATATACATAAAGTAAAAACCTTCTCAGAAGAGAGCCGACATCATTAAGAGCTTATCTAAAACACTTTCAAAATTTGTATATGGAAAAGAGCAGCTGATGTGTTACTGAAAATATTATCTGCTTCACCCCACCTCAACTGAGAAACTGAAATACCACTTGCCATTTCTTCCAAAGCAGGACATATTTTATTCATGATGCAGCTTAGACTGAATGTAGGAAAATGTTTGAAAGGTAGTAGAAGAATTTGCATATTCCCAAATGAGAAGTGTTACTCAGCTGCTGTTATAAACAAAGGGGATCGTTCACATTTTATCTAATATATTATGGTCTGGACAGAATAAAAAAAACTTGATAGAAAATTTATAATGCTGCAAAATCCCATCTATGAAACATAAAAAAAAACCTTTAGGGGGGTATCTATCAGCATGATAATTTTTCAAGGGCAAAAAATAGGACTTTCCCCATTTTCTAGCATCGGGCAATTAAATTAGAGCCCTTTTTTTACCCGAAAAATTATCTGTTTTTGGGCGAAAATACACAGAATCACTGATACGTTTATGGACCTACAGTATGTGTTTTTGTGGGCGGCATCCCGTAAAACAGGCTAATTATCATGGATTTTTTTCAGAGCCTGCTGAGGTCCCAAAAAAATATCCTTGATGAGGCCGTGCTTCGAGGCCAGTTGGATAGTCCCGGGGATTAATTAGCATGCGGTATTACCGTTGCTAATTGAATTCCCCCCTTAGTCCAATATTGTATATCCTATATGCTGTACCATCCACAGGTGTTTTGCAATCATACAATACATTTATAGGAAGCAATGGCCATGACAATTATAACTAAAGATGTGCCATGATCCCCGTGTTTTGGTTTCGGATCTGGATTTATCTTGTTTTTTGGTTTTGTTTTTGAAAAACCACTCTCAAGTGTTTTGGTTTTGGATCTTGATTTAAAAAACAAACAAATTAAAACATTTTTAAAAACAGCTAAAATCCTATAATTTATGCAATCCAAAACCTGTGATGTTTCCACTAGATTCTCCAGGACTTCAGATTCAGGAATGATGCTTGGAGATAAATGACCTGCATTAAGAGCCTTGACTTCTCCTTGGGCCTTAGGCCCTGATTCAGACCCGCTCGATAGGATGTGTTCGCTCGTAACCAGCCGATTCTCGCATGCATACGCATCGCAGTGCGCAAACCAGTGAGAGAGATCAGGAAGCATTTGCTCGCTGTGCATAGACTGCCCAGTAGAGTGAGTGACAGGAGAAGCTGTTTGTGGGTGGTGACAGGGGCTGGCCCTTAAAAAACTGGGGAGTGGAGATGCAAACTAAGACGTGCCTGAGCGTTTTAACGCCTTTGCACAGGCGTGCATAATTAAGAGGCAGCATCATAGTACACCTCGCCTGGCTGGTTTTTACACTGAAGTGCTCGCAGTGCTTGCGTTAAGGTATGATCAGCCACAGGCTCTGAGATCGCATCCGATGGTACCCGATGTACCGATGGTTGCATACACTTCCTGGAGATGACGTGTGCAAGTGGGCATCTTAACACAGGCTGGTGGGCATCTGCATTCACATAGCAATCGCACGCCAAGACACAGTGGGTGTGCTAACGCCTTGCCGTGCGATAGCCTGCCTTCCTGACTGTGCATACGCATCGAGCGAGCAAACGCATCTAGCGAGCGGGTCTGAATGAGGTCCTTAATTCCTTATCAACTTCTAGTATCTGAATAACTACAAGTGTGTTGTTTATTATTCCCTTAATATTTCTAAAACACCAATTAATATGCACGTACATGTACAGTATGTTAGAGGTAGGGATGTGCGCCGGACCATTTTTGCTGGATTTGGATTTGGCTCAGATTCGTTGTCTGGCTTTGGATTTGGATTCGTATTTGCCAAACCACCATGACTGGTTTTGGATTTGGATTTTTTACAAAACTTGACCAAAAAAGCTAAAAATACATAATATGGTTTTTTTTTGTTCCTAGAGTATTATTAACCTCAATAACATTAATTACAGTCATTTACAGTCAATTTAGACCACCTCACAGCTCACAATATTGTTTTCACCATTATTGGGCAAAGGCAGTGAGCTGGCTGGTTACTAAGCGACAGAGCAGCGGAACAGACACCGCAGTTTAAAGCAAATCTATGAAACATTGCCCAAGGAGTCACAGTGCTTGTATACACAGAGGCCTATGCCCAAGGAGTCACGGTGCTTGTATACAGAGAGGGCTATGGCCCAAAGAGTCATAGTGCTTGTATACACAGAGGGCTAAAGCTCAAGAGTCCCTAAGGCCCAAGGAGTTACGGTGCTTGTATACACAGAGGGCTATGGCCCAAGTAGTCATAGTGCTTGTAAATACAGAGGGCTAAGGTCCAAGGAGTCACAGTGCTTGTATACACAAAAGGCTATGGCCCAAGGAGTCACAGTGCTTATATAAAGTTTACAGTAAGATACAACTTTTATTAATTTTTTTTTTTTACTTTTTAAAAAAAAAAATATATATTTTTTTTTACACTGGAGAAGATGGGCATGAGTACAGCACAGCATACATCAGCATGCCTTGTACACACAGCCACATGTGAGTCTGGACACAACCACTTTAATCAGCAGAGTAGCGCAGCATACATCAGCATGCCGTGCAGTGTGGCCCACTATACACAGTCACTTAAAAGCACAGACACTTGTGAGTCTGGAGTCTGGACACAGGCTACAGCCACTTTAATCAGCAGAGTAGCGCAGCATACAGAAAGTATGGTGGTCGCTCACATCAGCTTAATGATATTGCCCAGGTGCTTGTAAAGGGCGGGGTTTACACTGAACCACAGAAAAAAAGGGGATATTCCCTCCAGCACACTGCAGCAATATTAGCAAAAATACTTTAATCCTACATGATAATAGAAATTCAGAGGTATTAGTTGCATACATTTGTAAATATATGATTAAGTGCCGGGCCAGCATCAAGGCTCCTCTATACTGACATCCCTAACATTAAGGGGTTCACGTCCGAGGCGCAGGGCAGCCCAAAAGCATCCAGCCAAGGACCATTCCCAGGGCATAACATGAAAAATGGAGGAAAGGTGATAGTGAAGTGCAAAGTACTTTAATTAGCAGAGTAGTGCAGCATACATCAGCGTTCAGTGTGCCCCCTACAGTCACTTAACATCACAGTCACTAGTCTGGAGTCTGGACACAGCCACCTTATTGCAGAGCAGTGCGCAGCATGCGTGCCAATTAAGAAATGGCGCTGAGTTCCGGTCGCAGCACCTTACACAGAACCAAGTCTCGCAAGAGTCAGGAGGATGACGTTCCGCCTCGAAGTGGGATCCGAGTCAGGCAGGTGGACTCGGATGCCCTATGTTTAGAGCCGTTCAGATTCCACAGAATCCGAACCGCTCATCCCTAGTTAGAAGACAAGTTATTTAAGATATTTCCTTTTTCCCCTTTAAACAAATTAAGAAGAAATAAAATGATAACAATTAAAAAAACATATTGTGGGTTTTTCTTTGTTAAAGACATGTCGGTCAGAATTAATACATGCATGAAAGCTGGGTCAGCAACGCTTAAGATAAATTAAGATATGGAAAGCCTGACTACATTAGTTCCTTCTTCTGTAATTATCTCAGCTAAGAAGAGCCAGTAAATTATTACAAGAATTGTGGTTTTCTTCTAAAAGATCTTGCTTATGTCTAGTTAATACTTAACATGTCCACAGAAAAGATACATACTCGTCATTAGTGAAAAAAAATACAAGTCATAGAAATCTATTACTTCTACAGTGATCTTCCCTCATATAGTTTATTAAAACTCAATTCAGAAACATTAACTATGAGCTAGATGTTATAAATACACCTTATACATATGTATTAATAAACCATTTTGTTTGCACTTACTCTAAAAGAGAGTTTCAAGCAAACAGGAAACTTGTCAATAAACCCCCCCTGCCCTAAATGAATTGAGCTGTGATGGTTCAGTGTCAGGGCACCCAAAATACTCAATCACCTGCACTGAGAACCTGCAATGTACAGTAACCTGCAAGTCCTCTTTATCATTGCTGATATTTGTTTGCAAAAGACAATTCAAGTATCATCTTGCTTTTTCTATATGATATTTGGGCAAAAAAACATTTTTCTTATTTATTTATTTTTTAGCTTTTTCAAGACATTTACTGTATATTTAGTTTTCTGTAAATTATCCTGTATAATATATGTTGACGAGCAATCTGTTTAACATAGGGAGCACCTTTTATTTACACAGATAGCATAACCCAGTGATAGCAGAGGCACTGAGCATACGCAGTATCATTATTCACTAACCTGGGAGTACAAGCTGTTTAGCTGTTTTAGCTGTAAATGAAAGAGAAAAGAGAGTGCGCAGTAGGGATCATTTATGAAGCACAAAACAAAATCAGTTTTGCACAAGTGTGATTAGATTTCCACTATAACACTTCAGTTTGTGGAACAAGATGGCTGTTTCTGTGGAAGAGCGTATGTTTTGCATAGGCTGGAGGAAGTAGATGTTTGAAAGAGGGTGTTCCTTTCTAGCATAGTGCATAGTAAGAGAGCATGGCTACTTAATCTTTTGGAGCAGTGCAAAAATAAGCTAGAGAAGGCATGTGAAATATGCGGCCCAAATAAACATTTTATGCAGCCCGACAGTGTGGGCCCTAATAGATATATTATGCGGCCCAGACTGAAGCCCATCATTCACCCCTGCTGCTCTGCTCAGCCAGTCTGGCAGCCACAATCAGAGCTTAGCTCCGATCGGCAGTGTTACTAATTAAAAAAAACATGGCCGATGGAGAAGCTGCTGTACATGCCCGCCCACAGCAGCTCCTCCTACAAGCTTTTGCGGAGCCGCCAGTCACTACTGACAGTTCCGCCTCCAGCCTGCCTACATCCCGCATCCCACTCGTCTGCAGCCTTCCCTGCACACACAGCAGCAGTCTGCTGTGTGTGCAGCGCCAGAAGCCAGCACCGTCCCGCCAATTCTGACTGATTCACAGTAGTGTGACAGTCAGTAAGTAAACTTATACTTTAATGAATCTGCCTGACTAGTGTAAAGGGGGGGGGGGTTGGAGCTGAAGAATCTGGGCAATGGTGAAGCTTAGAGATGGGCTGGGGAGATGGGCTGGACTGTGGCTGGGATACAGGGGATGGAGAATGGTGATGCTGAGACACAGGGGGGGCACAGTATTGTTCAGTGCACATGTGTGTGGGAAGGTGAACAGGGGGGGCTGGAGCATATATATAATTTTTGGGCGGATGGGGTCTGAAGCATATTATTGGGGGGAGGGGGCTAGAGCATATTACTACTGGGGGAGGGGGGCTGGTGTTTGTAGAACATATTATTTCAAGGGATCTCTGAAGCATATTAATATATTATTATGTCATGTGGGGATGGGGTCTGGAGCATATTATTGAGACTTTTGTTCTTTTGCGGCCCACACACTCTTAGACCTTGAATATTCGGCCCGGTTGGGATTTTGAGTTTGACATGTCTGAGCTAGAGCAGGGACAAAACTAGGATTTTTGTCACCCGGAGCAAGACAGTAATTTGGCGCCCCCCCCGCCCATCATAAGATGGCCTTTTCTGACATAAATTTAATATCCATCCCTTCAAAATATTAGTTACGGTTTCTTAAATGAAACCATCAAATGTCCAAATTATTTTATTAAAATTACAAATATCGACAGAACAAACATATTACACATAATGCCACATATTGTAATGCCTTTTACACATAATGCTACATATTATAATGCCATTTACACATAATGCCCCCCTGCAGCAATGCCCCTATAGTAATGCCTCAAGGTAATGCCCCCATAGTAATGCCCCCTGCAGCAGTGCCTCTATAGTAATGCCTCCTTCAGCAGTGCCCCTATAGTAATGCCCCATAGTAATACCCCCTGCTGCAATGCCCCTATAGTAATGCCCCCATAGTAATACCCCCTGCAGCAGTGCCCCTATAGTAATGCCCCCTTCAGCAGTGCCCCTATAGTAATGCCCCCTTCAGCAGTGCCCTTATAGTATTCCCCCTGAGGTAGTAATGCTCCCTGTAGTGCCACTTACACAGGAAAAAAAAAACAATACTTACCTTAAACCCCGCTCCTGTGGCTGCTGTAGTCTGGTCCTCCGGGCTACTCCTCGGAACTATGGGAGAGACGTCATGATGCCTCTCCCATAGTGCCCGTGGGGGAAGCCGTAAGCTGGAATTCAGGAGAGAACTCCAGCCTCCGGCTACTGCTGCGCTGCAGGGAAAGAGCCGGGCCCCCTGCTGGTAATAAAATCCCAGCGGGCATCCGGCATATGGAGCCTCCCTGCAGCACCCATTGCACACGCACCTCCATTTCCCCCTTCCCCCCAGTTGCGACCCTGGCTAGAGTATTAATTATGTGAAGTGACCGGAGTTACATGCTGTGTTCAGGAATATGCAGCCATTTTAACTACTCAGAATGATTCTGGTTTCATACTACACTTTTATAAAGACCCATTTTTCCCCTCCAAGTTGCACTTTCAAGCACACTTCGAACAATGGAATAAAAATCTTTGCACAAACAAAACTGATATATGCAATACAGATGGTCCTGATGCTTCCTCATTGCCATGATTTATTATTTAAAGCATACGTAAGCTAACAAGCTAACCTTGTTGTATTTTAGAAGAAATATGTAAAAGTTTATTTTAATGAAAGGGGTGGAACTAGATTTCCCACCTCACAGCACACCTAGGTACAGCTTGCCGAGGTGTCTCCCTCTCCAAAACTGAAGTGCCTTGGGAGGACAATCTAAGCCCACTAATGCAAACCCCGTGCATTTTTCTGTAGACATCAAGCTCAATTCATAAATGAAGGTCAGGGAAAACTAAGGCTGTATTAATGAATTTATAGTTTAGATATGACAATGAGGTCATGTCTAAACAAATATCAAATACATTAATACATGTTTAAGATTAATCACTTTACCAGTCCCTCGTTACCTTGTAATGGAAACATAGGGCTTAATATAGAGTTGGATGTATAATTTCTGGGATCTAAATATATGCTGTTTCATGCAGTACATGCATAATGAATGTGTGACTGGAGATTGTCTTGGACTTGCAGCCCACTAAGCCTGGAGTGTGAGAATGGCGGCATAAGATGAGTACACTAAGTGAATGTAAATGTAAGTGTAGCAAACCCACAGGAGATATGACTTAATGATTATTGGATGCACCCCTATACACTGTATATGTAGTTTAGAAGGTTTATCTTTTACATGTTGGAAATATGTGTGTACAGAGCAGTGGTATGGTAGAGCTATGTACACACCAGTGGATGTCTTAAGAGTTAACACTACAGACAGCCCATTTGCTCATCCAGTGAAGTAGTTTATTGAGGATATATGATGTACAGCAGCCGTACTTCCTGTGATACATACTTGTTGTAGATGGAGTGGCGCTTGAGTGGAGCAATAGGTGATGCAGCTCCCCAGCCGGTAGCAGTGCAGGGTGCTGGAACAGCGATAATAGCAGGTATACCGCCGAGTCTCTCTAGAGCTAAGTGGGAGATGTCCATCTCCCACTGTAGCATTCTTACACAGTGACAAAATGGTGCCGTGCATGCACAGTACTAACCTCGGTGGCATTCTTGGAACATGGAATGATGTATCCCTGGAAGAACAAAATGGAGTCTGCGCAGTAGCACACTCCACTATCAACATTATGAGTACTGGTCACTTTGTTCTAAGGCGCATGATGATGATGATGATGATGATGACACTAGCTGTACTCTCTAGCCACACCTGATTGGCTACTCGCATTTTTACCCCTCCTGCTGAGAGGTTCACTCATTAATCTTACAGTTATTATAATATTTTATATTGCAGATATCTGTTCCCATTTATTATTGGCCAGTTAGACCATTACAGGAAAAAATATTACTATTACAAAGTGGTAAACAACAGATACTGTGGAGTTTCTATTTATTCCCATTAAAACTCTAAACAGACAGTAAACTGACACTATTGTTTCCTATATGACACTTCAGTACATCATATTGTGCATGAACAGAGTAATGCAACTTTAGCATTTATAAATAATGCAGTCAAGCTGAATCTCTATGCTATCATTGGGTGTAAGTATAGATGCTGGGACTGTCACATACCTGATTTATAAATACTGCTGTGTTTGAGTTGGACGTATCTTGTCTGATGTGAAACTCTACATACACAAAAAAGTGAGAAATGTTTGCAGCAGAATCGTTATATGTAAAACGGGGGCACAAAATGACTCAATCTTTAAATGATTATTATTTATTAGCATATAGATATAAATATATATATATTTACACATATATATAGCACACACCTATCCCGCAGACCTTTAAATGATGACCATAATGCTATCGGCTTATCTTATTATGTAGACAGTTTACCAAATGGTAGCAGGGCTCCACAGGACATATTTGTTGCAGCCTAATTATTGGTAGTATTCATAATTTACTATACTTCCATAATACTTAGGTTCTATTTCTTTATGGGAACATTCTACCATATTATAACTAACTATAAATATGTTTACTCCAGCATATCCATTCTGTGAGCAATTGCTGGATCAAAGTAGCAGTGTTTAGTTGTATAGTTTCATTTAGAATGCCTGGATAAAGTGCTATGAACTGGAAAGGATTATTTTTATTAAGATTCTACTTTGTAATATTTGTTCTTTTACATGTGCTGGAAAGAGCCGAGTGAGCAGTGTCTTCTTCTGAGCATGCACCGATCCCTTTTATTCTTTCACTTTTTACCTAACGTATGGTTCTAATATTTAGCTTTTCATTTTTTTTTTTTTACAATATTTTGTTAGAGAAACTGATGTATATTACAATGTGAGAGGTACAAAGTCAACCTACCCAAGACTCTGCCCAAAAGTGAGACAAGAAATATATGAACTTGGAACCCGACAAATCCCGCACAAATCCCAGAAAACATTTACTATGAAAAAGGTAATTACTGCTTTTCCCTATCAATGGTTTGAACAGAAATCATTAGCGAATAGACAATTTCTACCATAGACGCCTAGGAGTAAGGGGACTGGAGGAATGGGAAGGGTAAAGGTACAGAAAAAAGGGGTGGGGGTTCAGCTTGAAGAAAGATGAGAGGTGAAGGCAAAGGAAGGCCCTAAGGTAAAGTTATGATCCAGTTGGGGACAGGAAATGGAGAATCTAAAGGTTACAAGAGGCAAGAGACAAGATCTCAATGACTCCTCTGGCAGGCTAGAAATAATCAGAAGTGACAGATAGCTGCAGAGGGAGTATATGTAACCATACTAATAACTGGAGAAAATCCCGTTCCTGGTTAGCAACAAAATATTGAATAAACTTCTGATATAGGAGAAACTAACACCAAACTGGTATATTTGTGAATGCTGTAGATCAGTGTTTCCCAACCTCTGTCCTCAAGGCACACTAACAGTCCAGGTTTTAGTGATGTCCATGCTTGAGCACAGATGGTGAAATTAAAAAAACTGAGGTTCTAATTATGACATCTGTGCTCAAGTATGGCTAACCTTAAAACCTGGACTGTTAGTGTGCCTTGAGGACCGTGGTTGGGAACCCCTGTTGTAGACAAAGGAAATATTCTCAAACCTCATCATGAATTTGTGCTCCTTAACCTCACTCTAGATCCACTGTAGTAAGAGAACAGTATCATCCTTTCTCTCTTAGCCCCAATGACTTTATTGGGAAGAGACCTGATGAGCAAACTTGGTTGCAATCTATGCTATATACTAATGTGTATACTGAAGAATACCTGAAAGCCAATATGGAAATCTAGAGGCAATATGTAACATAATGCACTCAGCTTCCTTACAGGTCACATCCCAATCCCTTGTCAACAGATTACCCCAATGAAGTGAGGCTAATGCTTAATGAGAAACTGTGACAATTAAATTGGAACTACGCAGGTACGAAAAATTGCAGCTGCTGAATAAAGGGTACTGAACACCTTCAGCAAGGTATTGTAATACCAACCACAAGTACAGTAAACACTGCTATTCCATCTGTAAAATAGTCTGTACAGCTGAATAGTTCCAGAAGAACATGGTTCATTTATTGCTTGAACTCAGGGTTTCAGAGAAAGAAATTGCAATTTTACTAAGATACTGAACTATTTGCATCAGAGCATTGTTCGAGCTGGTAGACTTCTAAGCAGTGATAGACAGCCACTATGGCAAGTTCAGAACAGAAAATTGCTCAGTATGATTCCAAGTAATCAGCCTCATGCTTTGTAGAGGATATAAAAGGCTGACTTATTGAATTTGAATTCCTACTAATATAATACTTGCTTAACTACTATTGGACAAATATGTCATACATATTTATATTACATTAACACAATGTTATGTTGTACTGTATGTTTCATTTCTAAACCATAAATTATCTATAATTTTTCAATGGTATTACTGTATTTTCTCAGAATCAATTATTTCCTTGATGTATTTTTTTTTTTACTTTTGGTATACTTTTATAGACTGGACAAGTACACAGCAAAGTGATATGTGTCATGGATGTAACTTCCATAGGTGCAAGGAGTAGAGCTTCTATGGGGCCCAGAGCTGCGGGTGCCCATCTTCCTTGTCCAAGTTACATGTTATATGCATTTCTCACCAGGTGGCTATGGAGCCTTCAAATATCTAGTTACGCCCCTGATATGTGTTAGTTTAGTTGTGTTATTATGTTAGTGAACTGTTTATAAAGTTATCAGGATTCTATATGAACAAGTTATATTTGTTAATGGTAATGTTGTGAGTATATTTCTACTTTCTCTAACTATTTTAGATTTCTGAATGTTTGAACTTAGTAGTTCTGGGTCCCATTTATTTTCTTTCACTGAATTGGAAACTTAAAAAAATAAGCTGGATAGTGTACTGTATTTAGTATAATCAATCATCATCAATATACTATGGAACATTCAGCTTTAAGAAATATAGAATGTAACCAGTTCATTTTATTTGGTAAACATGTGCAATTGATGCTTTGCTTTTTTTGGAACAGTTACACATGATTTGTTTTTATAACAACCAAATATATATATATATATTTGCAAAATGTAACAATTTAAGCACACAGTATGCCTCATATTCAAACAATAAATTGGGAATAATTAAGTGAGTGCACTATCAAAGATAGTTTAATTAAAGTAACCGATAGTGCACCCTAGAGTCATAGAGATAATACTTTATAAGGAGAAAAGACGACTCTTTGTAGTTTAATGCTTAAAACTTCCAAATAACAGAAAATAAAATATGAATAAATACTAATAGAGCCAAATCGTAGAGGATATAAATCATATACAATTTCCCTTCAAAACAACGTGTAACATTTATGAATAACAGTGCCAATATAGTTGTACCTCACAGGATCTATAGAACACAGTTAACTGTTCAACATTTTATGTTGTTTGTCTCGGATACCTCTTTAGAGTATATGTATAATAAAAGTAAATTTTTAAGCTTTAAACTACAAAGGATATCACAAAGTAGGTAATAACAGTGCATAGAAACAATAAATATGATGCCATAAGGCAAATGCTGTAACTCAAATTACTTGGCATGTGAACTAAAAGATAATAATGAAAAAGAGAGGAGTAAAAGACAGAAAAAAGATATTGAAGAGTATTGGGGTGAGGTGGGAAAAGTAGTTAGGGGAGGAATAGTGAACCCAGTAGGATGTAACTCCACTGTGGTAAGTCATAAGAGCAGGAAACAGAACCAAATCAGAAAGTAAATAAGTACATGAAACATTCAAGAATATGGAGGGTTTGAGTCTTGGTCCAGGTGAGAACAGTTAAGGTGACGTTAACAGATAAAGGGAGAGGCATAGGTGCTTGAATCTTTGAAGTCAAGCCAACTGAACCAAGCTGACATAAACTCCATTTGTCTATCCATAGATTAGAGCATATTATCATTCATGGAAATGTAAAAGTACATCCTCTGGCACCATTTGCCAATAGATGGGAGGAGTTGGGAGCACCAGTGAACAGGTAAAACCACTGTTGTGGCATAATTGATATGGTTTAACAGAGACTTTTTATAAGAGGACACTGGAATATCAGAGTATGAGAGGAGCCAAAACCCTTGTCCCATCCGGACAGAAAGTCCTACTGTGACTTTTACCCAACTCATTTATTGTATTCCAAAAAGGTACTATAAGAGGACAATCCCACCAGATATGGAAGAATGTACCCTTCACAGCTCCACATCTCCAGCAGATAGGGGACACTGAGTGTGTACTTGTGTATCGTGTCTGGGCATCTGTTAGAACTTTGTATTGTGTCTCAAGGACTTTATCCCATTTGGTCACTAAATCTCTATCCCACATCTGTGTGAAAGAAGGTTCATCACTAAAAAGGCTCTGCATAATTATTTTATAGACACTAGATGTGGCATGGGATGGAGATAGTCATGCTTTTAAAAAAAATATTTGTAGTATTGCATACAAAAACAACACAAAAATTATCAAATAACATATTTGCTAATAAGAATCTTCAAAAAGAGGACATGTGGCTTGGCAGCATTAGTAGTAATTCATAAAGTCACATTACTCGCATTACCCAATTTGTTCACTGTAATAAAATGACACGTAGTCACATTTATCATGTTAAATACAATTTTATACAGTCACAAATGCAAAATGAAATGACAAATTCAATTCAATTAAATACAGACATCAATTGTCCTTAAAAAATCAAATGAGACTATACTTCACAGGCATCTTGTGAATGCAAATATCTATTAAGTGATGCAAATAGATGGCTGTGACTTCATAAGCAACTACTTATTGTCATTATATCAGGAATTAATTTTGTACCATTGGTGGCATGTATATATCCATCTGTGTCTGGTTATGATATGATTTGATGTCAGTCATCAAGTCAACTTGAGAATGTTGACATGGTTGAACATGTCGACATGCAGCATGTCGATAGTGACCATTTTGACATTCATCGTGTATATATGGATGATATGTCGACATAATGAACTATCGACAAACCATCCCTGGGGTCTAGTGGTGTCTTACATTATTCTGGCGACCCCAGCATCTTATTCTAGGTCCCTGCTATCTAGTGTGGTCCAATTCTGGGCCAGACCTTTGATGCTTGTGCGTTCTGGTGAGTATTAAACCCCTTATCTCTAACTCTAATCTCTACCCATAACCTTCCCCCTAGTGCCTAACTCTAACTTATGCCGCCATCCCCCAGCGCAGCAAAACCATAACTCTCCCGGGAGTGCATTTTCCTACCTGTTGGAATGATGACATTTCACATGGTGACAGGTCAGATGTTGACATTGTGAACCTGTCGACATTCTTAGGATGCTAACATGGTATCTGTTAACAGTTTAACCATTGTGGTGACCATCTGACCAGATACCCTGTGTCCAGATCTAAATCAGTCACCCTTAGTGTACTTGGCCTCTAGGTGAAGGGAATGGTAAGTTTAATTTGTAATTGCATCTACATGTGGATGCAAGCATAAGTCTTTTATGTGTACATGCCTAGTATGGTTATATGTATTATGCATACATGAGGCCCTATTTGTACATATTCCTGCTTTTATTTATTTACTCTCTTCACTTGGAAGGTAACATGCAATTTCATGAGCAAAACACTTCAGCTGATTATGGGCCTGATTCAGAGCTGGACGCTCTGACCAGAGCGCTCGCTCTGAATCAGGGCCCTCCTCCATTAAAATGGAGCGTCCTCCTGGACGCTCGTATAGCTGTGGGTCACCACCCACAGCATATACGAGCATCCAAAAAGATGGTCGCGATGGTCTTGACCATCGCGACCATCGGACTTGCGAGGGAAACCCTGCGGTCGTGTTTCCCAGCCACAAGCCCTGGAGTGATTTTGGCTCTATCAGAGCCAAAATCACTCCCACTGACATCACTAGTGATGTCAGTGGGGCCGACTTCAGACGGTAGGCGTTCCCATGGGAACGCCTCCGTCTGGCAGGCACGCCCCCGGCACGCCCACCAAAGGGGGCGTGCTGTCAATCAACATCGACAGCACGCCCCCTTTGGTGCGAGACCCGGAGCGATGGGAAGCCTGTCGCTCGCCGGGTCTCGCGCATGCGCACGACGGAGCTCCCTCCGTCGTGCGCATGCGCAGTGGGGAACATCGACCCACTTGCGAGCGTACTGCCGCTCGCGAGTGGGTCTGAATGACCCCCTATGTTTTTTTAATTAAAAATCTATTATGTGAAATGCTTAAAATATAGGAAAGGTTATGGGTTCTATAAGTGATTTTGTTTATTAGAATTAATTCCATTCTAGGAATAAAGTAAAACTATTATTACAGATATGGCAGACAAGGGGCAGGGGGAAAGAGATAATTAGTGATGATAATAGTGACTGTACCTAAGCATGGAATTCACTAGAGTGTTTCACTCTGTCCAGTCAATAACATGTTGACAAAAGAACTGGATTAATTGCCCCCTATACTTTGTAAGTTTTCTAAGAGCGAGAGAGCTGATACAATTGCCAAAATAACCTGCAAAGTTACAATCAATATGCAAAACTAACAGAAGCTGGCAAACAGATTTTTTCATTTTAGAAAATACATATACACATGTGCAACTGCACTAATAACTTTAATATACTTGCAAAGATATCCAGTGCTGATGCCATGTATAAAGTACAGAAGCAGATAGTGAATATTGCAAGGCATCGCCACTCAAAACTAGAGATGTGCGCAAACCCCCATGTTTTTGGTTCTTAATCATCATTATGTTTTGGTTTTGGCAAAACTACCCTCAAGTGTTTTTTAGCAAAAACGAACCGCTCAACTCTATGCAAAATCCTGCAGTACATAGATACATGATTATCTAGCTCTACCTAACCTTGATAACTTACAGTACAGTATTTAACATCTACAGTAATGCAATGTGAAATGTGACCATGCTAAAGATATATAGTAGATCAAAAAAATCTAAATATTTACTTTACAATTGCCACCTGCACTGGCACATGTACAGTACAATAACTAAAAGACCGGGTAATCTCCAGCGAAACAAAAGACCTCCTTTGCTCTAATGACCTGTATATTATTCAATATCATGCATCAGTATTGTGATTCAGTTTCCAAACCTGGAGGTAGATTTCAAATTATCCATTTATTATCAGGAGTTTGACACAATAATTATAATTTCTTATCACCACTACTTGTGGCAATAAGAAATTAATGTAGCACTCCCCTTGAATGCATATATGTGAATAACTCCCCAGGTGACATGACTGAATGCCACATGTGTGTATTTGAGTGGTAGTGAAAGCACCAAATTATTAAAATATTGTACCCAGGTTACCAAGAAAGACCCCCCCCCCCTCTCTCTGTACAGAGTTTACTTTCAAAACATGTATAACTTTCATTGGAGTTGACTGTAGCGCAACCTCAAGCACAGGGTGAGACTGGGTTGAAAGAGGAATTTGGCATATTTTGTCAAAATGCACATGCTGACATTCATGTTGATGTGAAAATGTCAACATGGACGTAATGTCTACAAGCTTATTATGACGACACTGACCACATTGACATTCGGCTGAGTATCACCCCTAATCCTAACCCTAACCATCCCCGTATTGCCTAACCCTAACCTCCCCTTCCACAGCCTAACTGTAACTATTGGCATTCTGAGAATGTTGACAATTCACATGTCGACATTTCACATGTCAACATTGTGTATATGTCGACATTCTGCACATATATTGACATGCTTCATGTCAACATTTCAACAGTGTCACCATCATGACTGTCAACATTGTGGCGTCAATATTAAGATTATCAACATTGTAAATGTCAACATGATGACTCATCTAGTCCAATAGGGAAGTTCTGAAAGTCAGTGGAGTTTTAGATGCTTTCAAGAAATTAGATGCGAGTCTGAGATGCAGACAAGCCAGGTGCTGGCAGCAGGATTTGTCAGGCAGTTAGTAGTCATGAGCATGGAGGTTCATCTCCAGATGTTATATGTGTAAGTCAAGTCTGTCACAAAATATGAGTGGCACAGAGCACAGTGTAAGGAGTACTAATGGAGTGGGATTGGTAGTGCAGAGACAGGAGAGTGAGAAAAGAATGCCAGTCCTAATAAGCAAGAGTGTCAGCTCTTGGGATTAGTTATGAAATCATTCCAATATGATTACTGAAGTCAAGAGATGTATTAGTGAGTGAAATTGAATATATTATAATAGGATTTGTTTATTTCATCTGAGATAGTCAGACCCATACATTTTACTATACACATAAAGTGATTGTACAACTAATGTATGACTGCATCTGTACCTTATATATTGTATTATTATCAATTGCATGAGTCACTGCCACACCTTGTTATCAGTTTCAGGATCTCCAGAGGCAGGTCCCCAGGCATATGCCCCACATTATCCTAAAAACATACAGAGGCTACTGTACATTTTGTTTTGCAGCAGAGGTCTGAGGAAGAGTTGCTGAAGTGTAAAGCAACACTTATAGATACATAATGATTGTCTTGGTGACATATAACTAGGTAAAATCATATATATATGGTGACTTATGCTGTGGGTAGTACTACCATATAGTCATCTAGGTAGCCAAAGCAGAGTTGTACGTACACCAATTTGCACAGCAAAGGGAAGAGAAAGTGTCCTCTAATGATGTTGACTTGGTGGGTTATAGCCATATATGCTGCAACTTATGTGTTATGCGAAAATACCCATTTTTCTTCCCACTATACATCGGATCCCTATGATGATTGGAGCTATTTACAGTGATGACAGGTAGTAATGACTGAATATCCATAGTGTTCAATGATTTATCCCTAATGGATTTTAAAAGATGATGGAGCCTGAGGAATCAATTGACTCATGCTGTGCACAATAGTTAAACTAAGAAGAGAGATTATTCAGATGTGATGTGTCAAATTGATTGTTTCCAGTCTGAGGGAATGCATACATGGAGACACTGTACAAAGTAATTGTGTTACTAAATTCAGATACTTCCACACCCAATTCAAACAGAAGTTACAGTATCAGATATCTTGTATATTGCTCCCCTAGTTTTGTAGTGTACACTTCATAATGTTCATGTGGCAGACTGTATCTGTACAAAAAACACCAGGCAGATGAAAATTATTTTCATTGTACATCACAGCAAGGTAAGGACATGAAATGTGAATCAACAATTAACTAGAATTTATTTGGAAGGAGAAAACCATGTGTCAAAATTACATTTCTATTCATTGAATACATGACAACACCTTTTAACGGTGGTGATAATGTATTCAAACTTAAGTATAAAAATGACATTGGATTTAATCTTTCATTATTACAGTACAATACCTAAAAGTTGTGAATGAAGAAAGTGAGCTTGCAGTATTCCTATTTTCTGCCCGTATATTTGCATATTTTTAAACATATTTTTAAATATGTGTTATCAATTTTTTATGTAGGATTTTTTTTATCTTAGAACATTAGGATTACCATGGCAACAACAGTCAAGCATGAGCAATTCCTTAGCAGAAACTTGATACTTCTGTTATTAAATTTTAATTTTCCAAATAAATTACCTTATAATTTTTATATTCCTATTACTATGTATATTGTATGCAAGCTTTGTTGTGTTGTCGCATTGGTTGTGTATGAAGTGCTGCAGTCATGACAACAAAGCCTTGCTGAGATCATCTTTGCCATGGGAATGCTGATGTAACATCCTTGTGACAGTCGGCTATGCTATGTGTCTTGGTGCCATTAGAACTATATGTGAGACAGCGTTTCTATGAGAAATGGATTATTCTTGATGCTTCCAAGCTTTGTATCTTGCCTATATGCTTCATAGCAATGATTTAATGTGATCTATTGTGAAATGTTTTATATGTATTATCCTATGTGCTCATTGGAAAACCATGTCACAATGCAATGAGTGTAAATATGCATATATTTTAAATATATAATAAATATTGTCTGCTTTTGCATGTAGCCCACAAATGCTGGACAATTTTATTTTTACACTGCAGCTTAGATTTGAGCTAGGACATGCCCCTTTGAAACCTAAATCTCTGCACATTTTAAATCTGCCCCACCTGCAGTGCAACATGGTTTTGCCAGTGTGCAAAGTTACTTTTTTTGTTTTGCTCCCAACTTTGAATCAACCCCCATATATGCAAAAATTGTAAATTAATAAGGCGCTTTCCTACTTGATCGATTATTGGCCCTGATGACTCCTTCCAGCTATTCTGCATTCAGGACAGGGGGTCAAAAGGTGAAGGGACTGCCAAATTTCTCTGGGTTTGCTTGATTTGCACAATTCTATCCTGCATCCAGGACAGGGGACAATTTACACAAAGAGGCAGGAGGATTGATGACATACACAAAGTCTGCTTGTTTTAGCACAATTGCAGATTACTATATTAATCACAAATCTCCCCATATATAAATATCCCATTTATGATGTAAGTTGTGTTCTTTTTAGACAGTTCACATTGCCAATAAAACAGTAATATAATGTAATAGCTTATACAATGGCAATGCTTTCTCTGCATTGTTTAGACTCCTAACCATGAACTGGCCATCACTGGAGGTATGAGCCATCACTAGCATCCCTACTGAGGTCCACGTTAATTTCTCACTGGCCACCACAATGGCACATAGTTTAACATCGCTGTTTTCAGAGCACTAGGAGTTTTGAGGGCACTCATTTGTGTGGTGTCTAAACTTTCTCCCGGTGATACAGATTTCTCTCAGTCCAAAAACGTTCTAGAAGATTGAATGGATGCTGATAGAAATGACCCTAGAGTGTATTTGAGTACAGGAAAATGAAACTGGAAGATCCAGTGGAGCAGGGATGGATGTGAATGATTCAAAATATTTTCTGTACAGAGATGCATAATATGTTGATATTATGTAAATAAATAATATTAAAATAATAATACGTAACAAATACTCACCTGTATTTATCTTTCTGAATGGGTGATAAGGTCACATTAATTAACTAGGGTGGTTTCTGTGTCTTGGCGGTGCCTCCACTCAATCCTTTTTGTCTTCTTCCAGGAAAGGGGGTTCACCAGGGGTCAGCTAAGGGATACCCCTGGGACCTAGGATAGCTCTGGTTCACTCCATCACCCAATAATGAAACATAACGTAAAAAGAAATAACCCCTTGGGGCTGTTTTGCAATTTTATTAAAATAGAAGGATAAATGGATCAAATATATATTTGACTCAATAAGGTGCCAATCTCTACAGCAGACCAACTTTTACAAGACGTATTTAGAAGTAAGTCTTATAGTAACTGTAAATTATGTCCCCTTACTGTAAATAATTTAGGGGAAATAAAGCCCACTTAAGACCTTACCTATACTGTAAATAACCAATGCTGGATCTATTCCCATTAAACAGATTTCTAAATAATTTGTCACCACCTAATAGTAAGTTACCATGAACTATGTTACAATTAGATGTCTCAATATCCAAATTCCTTATCCCTGAAAAAAAATATTAATCACTAATTACCAAACCCCTAGTCAAAACACTCTCTCCCCTATCACATTTATCAGACAGTTTTGTTCATATGAGAGGAAAACACATTCCCCATAGTGTATTACTTAATCACTATTTTATCCGCAACAAAACAAGAACAGACAGGGTTAATACATAAGAAAAAATAATGCAACTGCTTATCTGGCTGGATGGTAGGTCTCTCAGTTTACCACTTTGACCATCCAAACTTACAAGTATCTAACGAAAAGTCCAACAAATAAAAGTCCAAGCACAAAAAAGTCCACTTGGAACAACTCAGGAAGAAGTAGTCCCAAAGTGTTTCATCCTTAAAAGACTTCCTCAGGTGTATATAATACTTTAGTTACATTGCAACCTTTTAACTGTAAATTGTAAAAATATACCAAAATGAATTGGCATCCAAAAATGGGCTAGCAATTAGCTAATATTTTAAGAGGATAGAACCAGTCAGACATAGGGCCTCAGGTAATAGCCTGCAAGATGCAGGCACATGAAAGATTCCAGCAAGTCTCCCATTATTTTAAAAGAGGTACAGGTTGGGTCTCCCATATCCAAAATGCTTGGGACCAGAAGTATTTTGGACAATGGATTTTTCTGTATTTTGCAATATTTCTAAACCATAATGAGATATTTTGGGAATGGGACTCAAGTTTAAACACAGAATGCATTTATGTTTCATATACACATTATACATATAGCCTGAAGGTAAATTTATACAGTATTTTTAATAATTTTGTGCATGAAAGTTTGTGTACATACAGTAAATTAATTTATGTTTCATTTATACCTGATACACACAGCCTGACAATAATTTTTTTACAATATGTTTAAGAATTTTGTGAAGTAAAGAAAGTTTCTGTACATTGAACCAACAGAAATCAAAGGTGTCACTATCTCAGTTGCGCTGAAAAAATTCCGTATTTCAGAATATTTGCATATGGGAGACTCAACTTAGTTTTGCCTGTTAACTTATTTTTGCTTTAAAAATACAGACAGACTCGCTAAAACTGGTACCGTACTGCATCTTGCAGGCTATTACACAATATTGTCAGTGGAGGTTAGCTGTGATTGATGGTGCTCCTGTTGGCATAGAAAGCATCAGTTGTATTTATTTTCCACATGAATTTCCAATCTTGAAGAACATAGAGGATGGGTGGGCGATTTAACTGTCTACCCATTTGAACTGTCAAGTCCATCAGATCAGGCAGACAATTGATAAGTGTGTATACACTTACCAGTCGTCAGCTAGGTCGGCCCATTAACGTAGTGTGTACCTAGCCTTACTGTGCTTCCCTCCACCATTCAACCTCTGTATGAGTACACAGTAGTAACTATATAGTGTATTGAATGTACATATTCTGCATATTTGCGCAGAAAGGAGATTCGTAGTTTACACAGAAAGAGGAACTTGTGTCAAACGGTGCCAGTATTTAAATAAGGGTAATGGAGAGGACAGTATTGTGCCAAGTAACAATGGATCTGAATAAAAGCCTGCACTCTATTGATTCCATTGCATTGCCCCTTTAATATATATTTTTGGTTTTCATAAAATGACTGTTAGATTTTGTTAATGATCACACACATCTCCATGATTTTAACAATTTTATACTTCACAATGAAATGTTTTGAAAAAAACTACAATGCTGTCATGTCTAAAAGGATTTTATACATAACACATTTGCTTTCACATTATAAATGTTATTCACAGTCGTTTGTACTGTATGTAGAGAAGACACACGTGAAAAGTTCATTAAAAAAATAAAAAATATCTGGATTTGAATTTCAATCAATTTAATTTCATTAAGAGAAGGTATACAGTAGATATACAGTATTTATTTATTACCAGTTATTTATATAGCACAAACATATTCCGCAGCGCTTTACAGAGAATATCTTACCATTCACATCTATCCCTGCCTCAGTGGAGCTTACAATCTATATTCCCTACCACATGCTCGCAAACATACACACTATGGTCATTTTTGTGGGGAGCCAATTAACCTACCAGGATATTTTTGGAGTGTGGGAGGAAACCGGAGTACCTGGAGGAAACCCACGCAAGCACAGGGAGAATATTCAAACTCCACACAGTTAGGGCCATAGTGGGAATCGAACTCATGACCTCAGTGCTGTGAGGCAGTAACGCTAACCATTACACTGCTGCCAAGTGCTACAGTATGGGGTATATACAATTACCCGCGGGACTTCTCCCGCAAGTAATTGGGGCTCGAAAGTCCCGCGGCGCACGGTTAAGCTATTCAATAAAATTGCTTTTTCCCCGCACCGGTAAATGTGCCCTCGCTCGCGGGAACACACTGTTTCCGCGAGAAGTGCGGAAACAGTGTGTTTTTCTGATGCGCGCGAGGCCGACAAGGGCGGCTTCGTGCAGCTGTTACCTCGCACCTACATGAGGTGCGAGGTAAAGCACGACAGCGGGGGACTCGCGCATGGGGTCTCGTGGACACCCGCGCGTGGAGTCCCCATTAATTGACTCACCACCAGTGCAACAATTAGTCGCTGGGTAAATCCCGCGGGTAATTGTATATACCCCTATATGTGATATTTGCATTGAAGTCCCACAGTTGGTGCCTAACCATTGAAATAGAATGGAGTAGTGGGGGTATAGTGGCGCAGTTTGGAGTCATCCCCATCCATAATTTTGGGTTCACCAGAATACGACATTGATCTAAATTAAATGTGCTCAATCCCTTACTAAAAGAAAAAGCAGCTTATTGAATTAATTACACAGAATTTAATCAGTAATACCAAAAAATATTAAAATTATATAAGTAGTTCTTTAAAACCACTCTTTTAAATTGAGCATAAACCCCTGCAATGGTAACTGTTACCTTTCTCAGTGTAATAAAGATATTTCCTTTACAAAAATGAAAATATTTTGATATTTTCTACACCTTTATAATTTAATGTCCTGCTCTTTTGCACTTGATGGATTTACAAGGACATGCCAGCAATGATATCCATCTCGGAATCAATAAAGTCATTTAGTTATGTTTGTAGAGAACCAAACACTAGTTTTTCACTGTACAAAGCGTACATTATATATGTAAAATACAGATTATACAATAATAAACAGTATGCCTATACATTTCTGTGCAAAATAACTTCTTTGGTGAGTTATATTGTAGGAAGCTGTTATTTGGCACATGAAAGCCTTCCCTTGGCTGCTGATGAGATGCCCCAGATATACAAGTGCATTCTACCTTTACAGTCATTTCAACATTGTATTATTTGTACTTATTCTGGAATTAGGAAATCAACAGGATATACCTGGATTAAAACTTTGGGGGGGGGCTAGGGTCATTTAAATTGAGAGGGCTCCCTATGGTCATGGGGCAATCAGGCTACCGAGAAAAGTCCCAATAACGCTCATGTACACCTCCTCTACATATGGATGATGGAGAGGTTGGGAAAATAAATTTATATTTTCTAGCTATATAGTAGTAAAGTTACAGTGATCCGTCCCTGGGTCCGAGCAAGATCTTTAGAGAGGGGTTTCTAAAACTGTATTTTGCTTCTCAGAACATACTACTTATTGTCATAGGGGTCTATTCATTATCCCATAGATATCTCCTGCTTACATTTCAGTGCCAATCTGGCCCACTGCCCCTTACAATAGTATAGGCACCTAAATACATCAAGCTCCCAAAATACAAAATTGTGCGGGAACCTTTGCCATCTACATATGGCGCCGATTCCCCAACCCCCCACTCCTTCCTTTGGGAAGGAGTCCCAAAATGCGAAGAGTAATCTTTTCGGATCCCTCTGCTGCTGTTCGGCTCCTTCCGCTGGATCTCAGGCACTTCATGCACATGCGTGAACCCAAGTTCATGCATGTTCATTAACACTGTCGAGTCAGACTCGGCAATGCTGGGTTTCACTGCTACCAAAGTAGCGATGATTTGAAATCGCAGGGATAGCTGATCTTCAGATCAGCTGTCTCCGCAATGAAGCAATGTTGAATTGCTCTGGTGTTCTTGTACCCAAGGCTGCTATTGGCAGTTGGATACTTAATTCTCCATGAATAGGATTGATAGTATAAGATCTAATAATTTTTTTTTTAAATTAACTAATTTTTTTTTTATATTATAACTTACGGTGCACTACAAATTCAAACATACACACACTAACCTCGTGGCGGTTGGCAGCATGAGTTTCAGCACTTTTCAACTGATCCGATTTAATTTACTACACATGATCTACAGGTGCACTCCTCTACTCTCTGCAGCAGCAAATTTGATTGATGGAAGCACATTTCTCCACCATAGACTGTCTCCCAAATCCCCCTCCCCAACTAAACTGAATTTCTTCTCCCATCTCACCACTGTCCCATGTGCTCTATCCTCCATCTGTTAATTCTCTTTCCTGTTCTTCCCCTTCCTTAGATCTCCTTCTTTCCCCTTATTGTTCTGTCTCTTTTCTAATAGTTAACCCTCTCTTTTGAGGTCCTCCTCACCCCTGTGCCTGATTCTGTTTTCTGAAGTTGCAAAGGGGCAGTTACACTAGTATTAAGGGTGATGAAATTGTGTGGTGCGCGTACATATCAACATTACCTTGGTGGGGAAGTTTTCTTTCAGCAACAGCTCTTCACCAAAGCCACACCCCAGAAGATGGGCAAGATTTCCCCAGACACAGAGGGGATTATCCAAATGGGTGAGAGGTTTAGCAAGGTAAAACACCTTGTGCCGAATTTTGGATTACCATAGGTATGCGTTCTCCCAATACCCGCGGTATCCAATTTAAAAAAATTAAAAAACACCGCAGCACATTAAAAAAAATTATACTCACCTGTCCGGTGGCTTTAGTGGTGCTCGGTAGCCTCCCCTCCATCCTGTCACTCGGGAGGGGGCTGCTGGGAGTCCCGGGGGCTGCTGGAAGGCTCCAGGGATACTGGGAGGTGCAAGGGCTGCTGGGAGACGTAGTTCTACCAGCGCTGGCTATACACACACGGGTGAGGTCACTCACACCGGGATTCACACACACACACACACTCATGCCCACAAACCCTTACTCATACACACTTGCAATAGCCACAAACACTCACACACTCATATACTCGCCCTGCTGCAGAAGACGCAGCTTTTGATGCTGAATGCAGAAGACACTGCTTCGGAAGGTGAGTAATTAAGGACTAATTAAGCTGGAAATTTCAAATTGCTTAATTATTCCTCAGGGGGGGTGCCGCCGGGGTCCCAGAGTAAGTCCCCCTGTTTTTTCATAAAATTAAAGTTATTAGGAAAAATCAGACTTGCTCTGGTGGTGTGAGAAAAAAGACATGGTGATTTCAGTCACCTAATTGAATAGCAAAACCCCACTGCTGCAGGAAAAAAATCCACACTGTGTTTTTTTTTAAAAAAGCCCGCCAAAAATTGGATATGCCCCAGAGAGAAGTGTCACAGTTTAGAATGATGCAATATAACAATATTTATTCCACAATCTGGTGTAATAATTGGAACGTTCTCATCTAGTGTTGAGTATCACTAGTGAATAAGCTCTCATTCCGAACTTGGGTAAAGTCAGTTATGATAACACCTGCCGGCTCCCTGTGGTAAGTGTAAGTGACTCTGGATGCAGAGTTCCTTGAAGCTTAATCTGTTTTTGCTTTGTGCTGTTTCCTCAAACTCCTCATCTCTCTGTTCACTGATCTCTCCTTTTTTCTTACTCTCAGTAGTTGTATATAATCCCACTGCCAAATCCTGTAGCTGTCTTTCTTCCTCTCACCTTGGTGTACAGATCACCCAGCACCTCCTTGTCCAGCTCTGCCTCACCTGTTACTATCACTAACTGTCCTCTCTGTAACTGACACTTCAGGCTGTGCATGTGCCCTAGATGAGCCTGGTGAATTGTGGGGCAGTGATTCATTATGGCTGTAGCGGCCTGAGCAGTGCCTTAAACCAATTAGTTGGTACCTGACAGGTGCGGGATACCACACGGGGAGCAACTTCATTGGCCACTGGGAAATAAAGCTCATGATTTGTCATCTGTCTCCTTCACTCTAGCTGCTGCTATTGACATAATCAGCTGCAGTTAATTACTGTTCATGGGTGTGTTTGGCTGCGGCTGTCCCCCGTAGTGTATGCTGGATGCAGTCTTAATGTATTTTGGCTGCCCTGTCTAGCCCCACCCAAAGGGAGGATTTCTGTGCAAACTCCCTTTCCACTTAAGTGCACATCTGTGGGAGGGGGACCTGGGGCACATGGAATGTGCTCCCCCTCCCACCCCCCCAATCCAGCTCTGGGAAACAACAAGATATAGATAACTTTATATATTCCATTATAAGCAATATAATTATTTGACTATAATATATCTATAGTACATTTGTATTAATGCAAAGTAAAAGTTGTTCCATCAAGGATATAACAAGACAAGTCTACAATACACAAGGTACATATACAATGGGGTTGTCTCCCTGCCATAGATGCACTCTGCTGTCACCTCATTCACTCTCAGACAAGCTCTGCAACTATCAGCGACATGCGGTGAGGTCAATGGATGGGTAGGCACTGGCTAGTATCAGAACCTGACTTGCACACACATGTATGAACCTGCCCCACTTTCACAGATCTCCCCACTCCCACAGATCCCCCCACACACACAGATATCCCGTAGCACAGTTCCCTTTCACACATATCTCCCACTAGCAAAGAAGATCCCCCTAGCACAACATATTTCCTACACACACAGATCTACCCATAGCAGCAGACCTTCCTCACCTTTTTTTTTCTTTGTGTGTTTTCTCTGTCTGCATATGCCTATTTTCTTCCCTTCTCAGTGCTGCTGCTGAGCTCCTATGCCTGAGCACTTCCTGGACTGGTTACCTGATCATCAGAGGTGTCCATCAGAGCTCAAGGCATGCCCCCTCACTGTGAGGCATGCCTCCATTAACTCTTTTACTCTGTGTTTTATTGGCTGTTTCCTGGCCCAATTTTGTTGAATTTTTATATTTCCTATGAAAATGATCAGAATAATACAAAGATATAATTAAGTTATAAATATCTTCTTTGTATTATTCTAATCATTTTTATAGTCAAAACTCTGCAGTCTGACAGGGATTATGACAGGTGACGCTCTGTCTACCTTACCTACCCCTACTGAACATCCCTGGCAACTATTGCAACCATCACAATCCCCTCATTGTTCACTCTGGCAGCAGGAGGATACAATGGTATGGGTTGTGTATGAGATCCCGGCAGTCGGGATGCCGCTATTCAGAATGCCGACACCCGCATCCCGACAGTCAGAATCCCGACACCCATATGGAAAGAAGGTAAGACTAATCCTTACCCTAATCCTCCCTCCCTGGTGCTTAACCCTTGTCTCACCCCTAGTGCCTAAACCTAACCTCCCCCTCCCCACACCCTAAACCTAACACTCCCTCCCCGGTGCCTAAACCTAACCTCCCCCTAGTGCCTAAACCTGACCTCCCCCTCCCCTCCCTGCGCCCTAAACCTAACCCTCCCCCCTAGTGCCTAACCCTAACCCTCCCCCTAATGCCTAACCCTAACACCTTATACTTACCTTCGGGATGCCGGCGGTCAGGATTCTGGTGCTGGGATCTCGACGCTGTTGAGATTTTGGCGCCGGTACTTTGCCTGTCGGCATCCCGCGCGGTACAACTGCCAGTAATTAGGGATGAGTCAAGAAGGCAGGGCATTTTTGGTCTAAGTGTTTCAGATAAAGTTAAGTCTCTGAAAGTGGAGTTAACATTTAAAACTTAATAATTATTACTTTTTTCAGTAAAGTATTCCGTGATTTGAAAATATAAAGGGAGCGTGAAAATAAAATTACTTTCAATGCAGATGACATTTCTGATCTTGCCCCAAACTCATGTTACCAGGTCTGTTTAGCGGCACCTAAGATCTGATGTCCACATTATGTAAGAGAGGCATGCTGTGCCTTAGCTCTTCTAAACATAGATAGCAAAACACCTTCAGTTTCCAGCCAGAAATTAGCATGAGGAAGAAACACATGTATTTGCTGTTTTCGACTCGCAATGTTGGGTGCTAAGCAGGTTGGATGTTATTTTATTTTTAGCTGCTTATAGCAGAGAAATCACATGACTGTCCTTACACTGTAGATACCAATAACCTTCATATGCTCAGATTTTTAATGCAGTTTATTGAATTGAATACAGAGATGAACAAATCAATACATCACATTTATCCTTTGCTATGATAGCATTTCTGACAAGGTATAATCTTTTGCACATTGTTGCACTTTAGCCTCTCACTAGGTGTCATTTTCACTCAGCTGGGTATAACAAATACATATAGGGTATGCCTATGGGTATGGATTGTAAAAACACTACAGTATAGAAAATGGCTATAGCCAATGCACTTCTCATGTTTATTAACGGCACTAAAGTATTTGTCTGTATGTTCTTTCCACATTCCAATTAAATATACTGTTCCTCTGTAAAACATCAGTAATATGTTGGTGCTATATAAATGAAAGTTAATAAATAAAATTAAGTATTTAATGGAATTGTAACTATATATCATCTGGGGGATTGCATATACAGCACACTCCATATTGGGAAATTCAGACAGGGCAGGCATGCCAAGGGCAAGCTTTGCTCATGAGGGTCAGTAAAGAGAAAAGAGTGGCCTTCCTTCTGCTCTGTAATTAGTGTAGTCAGTAATACAATCGCTATACGTATACTGTAATCTGTGGAGCTATTTACTTGGCTTCACTGATCAGCAGCAGTTGCAATACAGATTTTATTGCAGGACTGCTGGAGCAGAAATAGCAATCATAATAATTCAGACCTATCCATTAAACAATAGACATAATATAACATTAATGTAAATGAATGGGTTGATGCTTGTGCCATGGGCAAAGGGTCCCTTCATGCCAACCAAGGGTAGAAAAACTACGCATGGGGCTTTGGCAGGGATTCCTTGCTATAGTGCTACTATGGTGATCATTTTTTTATCCAAAAGTCAAATATTTCCAGATCCCCTGCATCTGCATTAAACAATCCTAAATTTCAGGAATTTCAGGGCCAGGGGTATGTGTTGCCATTCAAGCTTTATGTTGTCAATTTTTACCAAGGTGTTACAGAAATATATGAACAAAAAGGCGGTAATAATCATTTCACACATTTCACATATTTGTTGTAAAATTATTATACTAAAATTGTTACAATGATTAAATAGATGACCGATTAAACTGCCATGTGCCAAGTTCCCACCCGCTGCAACTGTTTTGAAAGACAATGCAAACCTGGTGATTGTTCTTAATTGTTCTACTCTTCACATAATGTCAAATGCCATGAAAGCATAGATAACAGAGTTCATTTTCATCAACATGCAAGTCTGTAGAAGAAGATCTGCAATCATGTATTGATAGGAGAGGACAGATCCCCTATTTGGTTTGATGTCACAGCTATGGTACAATGACTTTTCAAATCAATAAGACAGCAAGGGGATGTTATTCTGTGAATGCAGAAGACCTAGCGCTAGACTGTTTCCATAGTAACATAAGCATCAGCTTCTAGAGCAGACGAACAGAGTGCACGCTACAGTGTATGGGTGAAAAAGATTTATATATGTTTCTTAGTACTTCCTGATAACACCATTTCATTTACATGTAAAGAGTAATCCAATAGAATCTAAAAATGTATTAAATGAAAAATAATTTCAAGGGAAAAAAGCAGAGTAGTAGGTTTATCTACACCATGCGTGGTTATGGAAAGTCATGGTGATGGTAAGATGCAACAGTGGCTTTTTATCTGAAGTGGAGAGCAAATCTTAGCAGAAGAACTTATGACGGATATAATCCTGGAGAATAATGTCACAGAAGATGAGAGTGGATAATGAATTCAGTCTTATGCACATTTCAAATATACTGAGGGATTTAGCCATGCCAATCTAGACAAGAAAATACAATTGCTAAAAACAAAAAATAATGTAGGTTCATATGTGCACAAATCAAATCAAAATTGAAATTGTCTCATCACATTAACATTAGGCAATGTACAAATAGTGGAGGATTCAATGTAAATGCCTGGGGATACATACTGCATTAAATATATGTACTTCCACAGTATGGTTTAAATGCCTCTCGTTTGCTGTTTAAATAATTCAATATGAATCACCTCAACAAGTATTTTGTATCTGCACATTACTTTCTTAACTTCTTGATTGTAAGTCACTGTGGTCTAAAAATTCTTCTTAGAGAATAGTTCATATGTGTTGCTAGGATTATAGTACAAAGGACACGGGGCTGCAATTTACTCAACTACTCTACTGTACTAGAACCTATATATTATATTCAAAATGGTTTTAGAAACTGGACACTGACAGCAATAACTAGTTGGCACTAACATAGACTTATCATGATTTATCTTTTTTAATGTGTATACTTTTTACAATTGTCTTTTCTTAATGTTGTAACAACATGTTAACCCTTTATTTGGCAATGTTGTTCTCAAGCAACATAAATGTCATATTTAAACCATTTCAATTTGCATGCTTTCTGCCACAGCGATGCTCTCATGCAACATCTTAGTATATGTTTTTGTAGCAGTGAGTGGTTATACAAGTTAAAATAGTATCTAAAATACTTACATTTACTTTTTTCCCTTGAAGTTTGTAATGCTTGCCAAATAAAGGGTTTATACATGATTACCACTTTATTTTCAATGTCTTTCTTTTACCAACTGTTCGGGGTCTATTCAGCAAAGATATTTTTACTTAAAAAATGCGGAATTGATAGTTTCCTCATTATCTAAGTATTTCCACTATTGAGCAATGGGATAGTGGAGAAGATAACACAATTATCGCCTCCATTAATTTGCATAATGCAGAATATCTCACTGTGGTGAAGTTCTATAGTGCTTTAACGCTTTTTGCTATTCAGCAAAGCAAAAGGCGTTAAATTATTCTAATAATCTTTACTTTATATAACGCCATCTCAGAATGGCATTATAGGAAGCAAATCCTTAAATATGGAAAAATTTTCCCTCTGTCCCTGCAGTTTTCGGGATAAGTCCCTGCAGGATCTTGAAACTCAGCTTTGCAGTGACTGCTGAGGGTAAGTCCAACTCCAGCCTGTCATAACTGTTTAAATCTATTGAAATGTGTACACAGGCTTTTTATTCTCTATACATTTATATTTATGTGGTTTTTTTTATATTTACAATTAATATATACATTTTAAATATAAAAGCACAGAAATATAAAACTAATACAAAGGCATATTCAACAAAAATAAGTGATGAAATCTGTTACTATAGAATAACACCCACCCAGTCTCATGTATGCTTGTTACAAAGTAAGAGGGCACATATTATAATTACCCTATTACCAGCTTCTTTCTGATATTAAAGATGAACATTTTTCTAGGTTGACATTTATTCTCAATTTTAAATCAATTTTATACAGTTTCAATACCTCAAAATCTCCCCACAAAATAACTGGCAGTGATGAGGCTCTTTCCCTAAGAGGGAAAAAAGTATGCCAGCTTTTGTGTAAAGTGGATTTGATAATCTTAGTCACCATGGATGCCTCAGTATAATGAATACTCACAATTTTATTTATAATAAAAGTCTCCAGAAAACCCTTGTTCACCACTTTTCTCTGATTTATTCAAGTCTAAAAGTAAAATTCTTGGCTGACTGGAGAAGGGGAGTTCTAGGGTCCCCTGGCTATCATTATTTTATGCCGGCCACATCGTTATATGCTAATTGGTGGACTTCTAAGTGTATTTTTGTTCCATTTGGACTATGCCCATTCAGAATATTTTTAGTGTGTTTACAGAGTGGTTTACATATGTATACAAAGCAAAAAACTGCCACTCCCACTTGTAGAAGATATTGCCCGGGTGCCCTTCCAGGGATGGAAATAAATATATAGAGAAAAGGACAGCACTTCACGGACTTCTCCTTCACAACAGTAATCCTTGAAAATTAGTCATTAAACTCGAAACGTTGTAGTTATCATTGGGTGGTCTATTGTTTTATTTCTGTGAATGAGAAGTACGTGGATTGTTGTCTTTCTTTCTATATAAATATATTCGTGGAGTATATGCCTTCCTTGACGTAGGCACCCACTAAGCAGGGATTTTTTACAATTTTACTCCTAAGGGGGTGAAAAGGGTTAAAATGTTCCTCCCTTTGTGCAATGTCCTGACTTATTTGCATAATATTTTCCCAGCAATATCCACATATGTATTAAGAATATGGGTTCTGCATTTCACTCCATCATACCACAGATCACGGTGGGAAGTATTTGATTATACATCTGTGATAGTAGAATTCATAACAATCTGATATTAAGGAGGATCAATGCTACAAAAACTTATAACTATGAGAATAGTAGCAATAAAGTGAAATCACACGGTGACTGTGTAGCGACACCTTAGGTCCTAAGAGTAGATCAATCTCTTACTTGTATGCATAAGGGGGTACCTGCTGTAAGTCAAAATACACTATTTGAAGTGAGCTGTCCAATGATCTTAATATGAAGGACTAGGTGAAATATAATTAATATGAGAACATAAGTCACGTGACAGACTCTATTCTCTCCCTTTCTCTTTGTGAAGGAATTGGAGCGATTTTTCTATACATTAGAATATACGGTATGATAGGGTATAGAGAACTTATTGTTTGCCCTCAAGAGAATTTAGAGAATATACACAATTGCCAACAAACACTTGGATGGTTACACTATTGCTATACAAATCAATATATACATAGAGGTATTTTTACCTGTGACTGGACATTATTTATAGGACATTTAGTTGAACAGAAGCGCACGCAATTTTTAATAGTTGTTATACTATATATATATATATATATATATATATAGAGAGAGAGAGATTTTTAATATAATTTCGCTTTTTAACCCTTTGATATTATATGTACAAATAAAAGTTATGTTTTATGTATCATTCCTTATATAGTGCATCACAGTGGACATTTCTTCTTTTTGTCTTGTTATTAGTTTCCAATATATTCTGTCCGTGATAGCACCCCCACTTTTCTCCTTATAAGAGAGAGTGATTTTTGTGGGGTTCAATAACAACAATAAACAAATAGGGTATTTATATTGTCTGGTGCAACTAGAACTTTCCTTGTAATTAAAATGTTCCTCCCCTTGTGCAATGTCCTGACTGATTGGCTCAGCAACACCCAGCCCAAAGCCTTTGACCTAGAAACATAAAATTCGGGAAGTATATTCCTTCCATGACGTAGGGATTTTTCAAAATTCGACCCCTCAAGGAGGTAAAATGTGGTAAAATATTTCGTAACTGAGGTAATTGGGTGACAAAGCAACATGTCCCAAATGCTGTGGGACTGTAAGCTCATTGTCTGGGTCACGTGGTGGCTTCAGATGTGGGGCTGCAGCGCAGTCCAATATTTAACTAGGGGAGTCACGCCAACTGCCAGTAATGTTTGGCAGCAGTTGGGGTGATAGCTGGTGTGGCTCCCCTTATTTGAGTATTGGACTTTGCTGCAGCCCCACTTCATCACTGCTAAGGACTAAGGGCCTGATTCAGCAAGGAACGCAGTTGCTAACAGTTTCAGACTGGAGCATGAAGGGCCCACCGGGGGAATGCAGTGATAAGGGCCCATGCTTAAGGGGTGTGGCCAACCACCACAGACACTTGGCCAACCAATAGGCAAATCCTGGTGTAGTTTTTATAGAAAGGAACCAAGCACCCATGTTGATCAGTGGTACTACTCCACCAGGTAACTGACAATCTAATAGAGTAACAATGTATCATTTTAGGTCTGGAACCTGACACCTAGATGAGGAGGGTAGGCCCACAGGCAGTGGGGCCCACCGGGGAATTCCCCTGTACCCCTGTGGGCCAGTCCAACCCTGGTTGCTAATATTCAAGCAATCGGTTAATTGTTGCATACTGCACATGCATCGCAGTGAGTGAACTAGCAATTGCAATCCGAACTGTGACTGCAGAGGCTATGCAGACCCAGAGCACAGTGATTGGCAGGAAGTTCCATTTGAGGGTGATGATAGGGGGGTGGTCTGGCAAACATAGGCGTGCCAGTGCGTTGCAATGCAGTTGCAGAGACGTGCATAAATTATCCACTTTGTGGCCATACGCAGCCTGAGGCCTCACAGCGTGAGCTAAAGTTAACAATTCCTGGGTGATGTCTGAACTGCCTTAACTGTGTGTATGGGTCTGATGTTACTCGATGTTACTGATTAATTTGCTATGTTGCCCAAGTATATGGATGTGAATAAGGAGAAGTGGGTGTCCTTATGTTAGGCTGCGATTGCAATGCGATTGCAAACATTTGCATTTCACTGCTGATATTAGCAACTGCGTAACGTGCGTATTAGCAGAATAGTGATCCTTGCTGAATCAGGACATACGTTTTTTCTATTTGTATACTTCAATTGTTTTGGATTTGGATTTTAAATTATCTCGAACATGGCAATTGTGAGGCATGTGGTGGACAACTAGGAGGAGTTCTCCATCATGTCCCACGACAGCAAGGGGGACAAGTATACCAGCTCCGCTGAGTACCACCTTAACATGCCCCAACCCTTTACTTATGTTGGTGTATGCAAACTGGTGGTGGCCGGGCAACTGTTCAAGTTCATCTTCGAGATTTACACCAATGGTGAACTGTATGACAGTTTCGCCGCTCATCCCGTGAGGAGGCTACACTTTACGTAGGACCTTCTCTAGGGGCCATTTCGATGCATACCTGTCATGTGAACCTTTAAAAAGTGTGCACCACACCACCTCTCCTCCAGCCCGACTCTGCCACTTATCTGCTGATTTTATATATATATATATATATATATATATATATATATATATATATTTATATATAATAAAAAAAACTAAAAACATTAATGCTGAGGTCTACAACCTTTTTTGGTCTGAGCGTCATATTGTGGTGTTTTATTTCATCTGTGCCATGCTTATCAGCTTTAATAGTAAAGAGAATGAACTGTGTGCTGGAGTGGTCAGTTCATATGGAATGTGCCTCCTCTGTAACAAATATACCTCCTAACTTCTATAACACATTTCTATAACATTCCTTCCCTGTAATACTCCTCCCTCCCCTCCTTGTTTGCAGCAACACATTTGTTCTCTAACTTCTCCCATATAACTAACTGGTTCGGTAGTAACACATTTGTTTGCTATCCATTCTCTGCAGTACATACCCCTTCACTGCTGTAGAAACACATTTCTTCCCTATCTATCCTCTGTAACTCATACCCCCTCACTGCTGTAGTAACATTATTCTTTCCTATCCACCCTCTGTAACATATACCCATCAATGCTGTAGTAGCATATCTGTTCCCCATCCATCCTGTCACACATATACCCTCACTGCTGTAGAAACATTTTTCCCCATCTATCCTCTGTATAGGGTTTGGTTATGATATGCCGGTGACTGAAAAGCTGATGCCGGAAGCCAGATAGAGTGAAATCCTGACAGGTGCGATAAGTACCCTAACCCTCCCACTCTCCCCCCCTAACCCTAACTCTCCCTTGGTGGTGCCTAACCCTAACAACCCCGGGGGGTGTCTAACCCTAACCTCCCCTTCCCGCACCATAAACCTAACCCTTTCCAGGGGGTGCCGAACCCTAACCTCTCCCCCGATGTTGCCTAGCCCTAACCCCTCCTCCCCGTAGCCTAACCCTCATCAGGGGGTGCCTAAGCCTAATCTCCCCCCAGGAATGCCTAAACCTAACCCCCCTATCCCTGTGCTAAGTATCATACTTACCCCTCTTCGGGATGGTGAGGGTAAGGATGCCGACATCAGTATGCTGATCCTCTTCAGAATATCGTCATCGGCATTATACCGGGCATAGGGATTTCGGCAGTGAGTGGGTATGTGTTACAGGAGATGGATTGAGAATATTGTCCATAACTGCCATGATTCTGTTATATAGTACATAAGGCAAACAATATCCACTCTACCATTATTTTGGTAAACATTTGTATGACATTCCAAATAATTTGTATCTATGATCATTACTTGAATGCATAGATCCAGTGATGGAATCCATTGATGTTTCTTGCTAAATCTATTGTTCAGATTTCTGTAGGAATATTTGTTTCAGATGGCAATCTCTGCTTTGTAGATAAATAGACCTTGTACTGGAGGTATGAGTCATAACTGGAGGTTGCAACAGAACTCTATAGAGCGTCTGCATGTATCTATCATGCCTGCTTGCAGCTTGCAACTTTGCTGTGAACTACTTAGTAATGCCTATGAAGCATGTATAACTACATAATGGCTAGATTAATCATGGTGCATTCCCTTACTAATTCTCTTCAAAAATCTATCATTAGTGTTAAATTGGAGGATTATGTAAATTAACCATCTCATAATGACTCATCGCTTGCTGTTAAAAATGACTGTTTGAATTAAACAGTAAGCATAATGTGTTGATTGTGTAAGCACCCTCATTATTGGAGACACAAATTCACAATTCTGGTGGTTAATAGTTGACTGTGTCAGAACAAAATAACAGTTTACCTTTATTTAGTGACAGTTTGACAGGTTTACCGATATAAACACTATGCATATTGTTCATTTGCATTAGTTCACTACCATTTAAGTCAAACTCAATGCAGGATACAAAAAACTGCCTGTGGGTCCCATGCTGGCATATTTTTATACCATTTTTGCTGCTTCCATTCATACATGATAAAGAAGATGAAACCTACAGCGATAAAATTAATTATTATTATTATTATTTAAATCAGTGATAACAGCCACTATCAATACAAATGCTAAATAATATTTTAGTGCTTATGGCCTGTTTGGGTGTAAGAGTATCTGGGTGTAAGTATACCTAATGTAAACTTTGTACATAACTCACTACAGCAGGACTGATCACATATTGATATGTCTCAGACTCAGCATGTGGGCGTAGATATTTTTATGTGTGGAATGACTCACAGAATCACATTCATTCCACTCAGCAATAGCACCTATGTTTTAAGCACTAAAAACAAGAAATGGTAAATTTAAGCAACATTTGCTATAAAACGACCAAGGCATATTAAAAAAAAAACAAGTTACAGTTAAAAACTCAACACCCCGAACCTCTATCATCCTATCTGGTGGCCTCTAACAATCTGAGCAGAAGATCTCTCAGATTTTACTGAAAGAAGTGAGGTTGATTCCCTTATGCATCATCTGACAAAACAAAGACAGGATGTCAAAGATGAAGCACAAATATAGTTGTAGTCAAGCCAATGATCAGGGCAAGCAGAAAATTTAATTCTCGGGGCATTCGCCAAATTTAGGGTCACAGGTAGCCAGATACAAACAGTTATAAAGACGAGCACACAGAACAGACATATAAGTAAAATAGCCAGTTGATCAGACACAGTACCCTACTGAGTAAACATTTGAACAAGGCATATACTAGGGTTGTGGATTAATAGATCTACAGTAAAAAGGTCGACAAAGTCTAGGTAGACACCAGATGCTAGACAGACAATAGGTCGACAGGGACAAAATGTTGACACGCTAAAGGCCGACATATAAGAAGGTTGACAGGTACAAATGATCGACATGAACAAATGTCAACACGTAAATGGTTGACACAAAAATGGTCGACACATGATTTTTTTGGGGGGGGGGTTCTAGCCCTAATCTTCACCCTAACTCTAACCCTAATCCTCCCCTTGGTGTCTAACCATAATCCTCCCTCCTGGTGCCTAACCCTAACCGTCGAGGTAGGTGCCTGACCCTAAACATCCCTTCTAGTGCCTAACCCTAACAACAAAACCATTTCAGCCATTTTGTGTCGATCTTTTGTGTGTTGACATTTTGTTCATGTCAACCATTTGCACTTGTCAACATTCTTACATGTCTACCTTTTGTGTGTCGACATCTTGTCCCTGTCGACTTTTGTCCCTGTCAACCTATTGTCTGTCTAACATCTGGTGTCTACCTAGACATTGTCAAGCTTTTTACTGTAGATCTATCAACTGAATTCTATATACTAGTGTTAGCAGGAGCAAATCATATGTCATGTATTATAGATAAAAGAGGAAGAGAGGTGTGGATATATAGTAAACCAAAGCAGAATGGAATTGCTCTCATCACTACTAATCACTAATATCAGAGTTCCTCCACCCAATCCTGTTTACAATAGACCTCTAGGCATCTACATCTCATTGACAGTGGTTAACATAGATTGAATCTCTTGTTCAGAATCTTTCAAACTCATTAGGCTGAATTGATTTTTGTTTGCCACAACCTTGTTGGAACATCCTATACAACAAATATTTTAAATGTAAAGTAAAGCTCTAAATATGTCACCTATGTATACAAAGTAATACATAGCAACAAAATAAAAACAGAGTAACAAGAAACAAAAAAGTTAAATTTTTAAAACAAATAAGTATTTCACCTGTTCCTTCTGTGGGTGGTGTTTGCACATACTCTCTGGCACCTAATTTTGGTAACGATACTGGATCAGAACCTCTATACACACCTTCCTATACCTTCTAATGTCCTGCCTATACCTTCTAATATCCTGCCTATACCTTCTAAGGATGAGCTAATTTGCCTACGCAGTCATACCGTAAATAAAGACTTAGACGTGGAATCTGTGGTTTCAAAGCACAAGTGTTATTCAGGTAAAAGTTCAGACAGTTACACGCAATTGATCTAGACACAATTTAGGCGCAAAAGGAAATTATACAGACCCAAGTACAGTATACATACACAGCGCTTCCAGACCCGGAGATAGGCATCAGCAAGAGACCCCTAGTCATACAGCATTCAGCATGAAGTCTAAGGCCCTGATTCAGAGCCGGACGCTCTGACCAGAGCACTCGCTCTGAATCAGGGCCCACCTCCATAATTATGGAGCATCCTCCTGGACGCTCGTATAGCTGTCGGTCACCACCCACAGCCTATACGAGCGTGCAGGTTGATGGTCGCGATGGTCTTGACCATCGCGACCATCGCCACTGCGAGCCGAAGCCTGCGGTTGAGCTTCTCAACTGCAAGGCCCGGAGTGATTTTAGCTCTATCAGAGCCAAAATCACTCCCACTGACATCACTAGTGATGTCAGTGGGGCTGGCTTCTGACGGTAGGCATTCCCTTGGGAACGCCCCGGTCTGGGAGGCATGCCCCAGCACGCCCACCAAAGGGGGCGTGCTGTCAATCAACATCGACAGCACGCCCCCTTTGATCAGACACAACGAGCGAAGGAAAGTCCTTCGCTCGTCGCGTCTCGCGCATGCGCATGACGGAGCTCCCTCCATCGTGCGCATGCGCAGTGCACACCATCGACCCACTTGCGAGCGGACAGCCGCTCGCGAGTGGGTCTGAATCAGGCCCTAAGAACCAGCGTTCGAGCACACATATTAATACTCCCAGAATAAACAGGACAATAGGGAAGTTTGTTGCTCATGTCATTGGTTCCCAGGGGAGAAGCATCTGTTACAACACATATAACAGGCTGGTTCAAATAGACTCTCCCTGCCTCTAACAGCTGGGGATCTTTCTCTTCACACCCCCTACAAAATCCTAACAGTTGTTCATGAAATATACATTTTGTTGCTTGCAGGCTCTGCGATCCATAACTTGAGTTTGCATGATGCGACCTCCCCACCGATAACACCGGAATACTGTAAAAAGAATACTCATCAGTGCAAAACCAAATACCTTTATTTCTCAGCATTTAAACTAACTGAACCAACTTAAATCATACACTTTAAAGCTTATTGAGTGAATATGTAATGTGTGGGTAATCAGAGTTTGATATAAGGACGCTAGTTAACTTGGGGCAGATGCGTACGCATAAAGCTAATAAAACAGCGGTTTCATACAAAGTCCTATGCATTCGCTAATATGCGACTAGTTAACAGCGCAATTGTGCGTATTAATGTGTGTATGAGAAATGGTGAAAAATGCAATCGCATGGTGCTAATAGTATCATTGACACATACTAAAATGTGAGTTTATCTAAAATGGCGCTTAGGCGGCCATTCGCAAAATGGCGTCTTGCGATCTCATTTCTAAGATGGCGTCTTGCGGCCAGTCGCAAGATGGCATTGCCGTGATTACATTTTAAACTGAACTTGTCTCAGCCAATTATTCAGCTTCGACAGTCCACCCTTTGATAGCAAACAACATGCTATCACAATCTGCTATTAGAATTTAATTTAGGCTTACATTTACATATTATTTGGTGTTGTTATGGGATGGCACAAGGTGGTTCTTAATCCATCAATAATGTGTCTCTGGGTGGGGACATAAAACTACTATTATACGCACACGCGGATCTTGCAAGATCATGTGAAAGGTGTGGGAATGCACCAGTCTTATAAAAGCAGTCTTGAAGGGGAATTGAGACTTTACATTATCTGAGGTGTTCTATAAATAATATTTCAATAATACATTCTATGCATGTCTAAATATAATACATCAAACAATAGTATTTCCTAGTTCAGGGTTGTAATGCAGTTCTATATTTACCTCGGTATACATATTGTCATTTCTGACCACCATCATAATTTCATTCTTTCGTTTCACTCTGTTTTTACATTTTCCACACTTCAACACAATAGGAACACACTGGACTCATATGCCAATTATTACGATGACAATCAGTATAAGGATTAAGAATTTGCCTATGCTGGCTATCACTTCCTGGACCCATTCCCCTAGACCTGAGAACCATTTCACTGGGTTCAGCCATGACACCCATCCTTCTATCTTCTCCCCTACTTCAGCCACTGAAGCATTATGGTTCTTGCGAAATTCCCACTTTAGCTGCAGAATTTCATCCATCTTCCGGTCTATCACCTCCTTAGGGTCACTGGTATCATTGGTGACATAGGTGCAACATTTCACTCCAAATTGGGTGGCCAATGTTACGCAATACCCTCCAGTGACAGCAGTTAAATAATTCAACACTAGCCTGTGTTGCACCAGTTCTTTCTTGTAGGCTTGCAATTCTCTCCCTGTATACCTGAATGTGTCATCGTACATCTCGGTGATATTATCTATTAATTTAGTAAGTTCCTGGATATATCTAAAATTTAATGTACCCCGAGCGATCCTGGTGGGGTCCAATGCGACCAGAACTTGAAGCCAGTTGTCTCACTGATTAACTGAGTGGCTTTATGTATATCACCAGGTACCATATTTCTTTTGCCTCTGTGTTCATATTGTGTGTGAAGATATGGTGACGGTGTGTTTTTATGTATACCCAGCATTTCAACATGTGTGAGGGTCATAACTTCTGGGACTAGTCTTCCCAGGTAACACAAACCTTCGGAACTCAGGGAGAGCCATTTATACGCTTTTCTTCCACAGATGAAATATACATTATCAGGGAGAACATAAGAAATGATATGCATTATTATCATTAAGCACATTTCCCTTGCAAACAATCTTATTTCTGGTTCTTCCATCTGGTACATGCAAGTTTCTGGCTGTATTATTTTAGCACAATAACCATTTGGCACCTTACCAATAATTTCTTTGGTGGAACTCAATGTATACCGATACCTAAAATGTTTTGCACCAGACTTAATGGAGCGCAGCAGGTCATGGTTTATGGACTCATTATCAGCTCTTTGTGAGAAGGTCATCGTCTGATTATTCCCCATCACTTCCCAATTCCCAGGTTTATTGGGGTTGGTTATGTTTAGACACAAAAGTGATCTATCTACTTGGAATTGATAGAGTTTGAAATGAGGTGGTTTGGATGAGAGGAATTTTCCATCCAATGTTTTCCCTTTTTGCAATTCTAAAATTTCCGTGATATTCAGCGGAAATGGCACCAACCCTACATTATGCTGTCCCTGTGGCACATGTGAACACACCCAGCAATCAGTTTGATTTAACACTTTGCCTACCATGCTATGATAATCCTCTAGAGGATACCCACCCAAGTACGGATTATATTTAGGTTGGCACCGTTGGATACAGTTCTCGTCACCTAGGGACCCACAAAGCTCACAAATACAGGAATCTTCAGACGATAAACCTCCACACCTTCCCCGAGTATCCGGAATGACAGCTCTCTTATCAATAACAGTACTAAGATTGGTCAGACACTCCCCTGATTGGCATTGCACTCCTCCTGATTCCACTCCATCAGCACTGCCATCAGCTCCCGTTTCCTTAATCAGTCCCCAATCACAGACACTAGATATCCCCAGACTGACCAGGATGGTGAACACTCTAAAAGAGAATATGAAAATGAACACAGCAGGCCCATCCATTGTCACAACAAGACCTGCAAATTTCTCTTAGTTCAGGTACCTCACTACAACCTGTTCAATCCTCCCAGAACAAGCTCGCGATCGACAGGTCCACGCTATCAGCTTTGTCTCCGACTTGTTTCTCCACCAGCTGATTGACCTTTTTGCAGTGAGTGGAATGGACCCAGGTATCTCTCTCGGCCACCTTCAAAGATGTAGTACTTGTCAGCAGCACCTGGTACGAACCTTCCCACCGATCAGTCAAACAACCTGAACGCAAGAAATTTCTGATCATTACATATTCTCCTGGTTCAACATCATGACAGTTCATTTCAGGCATATCATTAGACAACAATTTCAGTTTCTGCTGCTGTTGCTTTAGCTGCTTACTCATTGATATAAGATACTTCACAGTTACCTCGCTGTTACCCTTTAGATCTTCCTGTGGACTTATAATCAAATGAGGTTGTCTACCGAACAATATTTCAAATGGGGACAGATTCAGAGGAGGTCTAGGAGTGGTCCTTATGCTATGTAGGACCAAAGGTAGCACTTCTGGCAATCCTAGTCCAGTCTCTGTCATGATTTTACTTAGCTTATATTTAATAGTCCCGTTCATCCTCTCTACCTTGGCACTGGCTTGCGGTCGGTAGGGGGTGTGAAGTCGGCTATTAATACCCATCAGCTTACACATATTTTGAAAAACATCACCTGTGAAATGGGTACCCCTATCACTCTCGATGATTTTTGGGATACCGTACCTGCATACAAAGTCCTGAACTATTTTCTTGGCAGTAAATGCAGCAGTATTAGTGGCCACTGGGTAGGCCTCAACCCAGCTAGAAAATACATCTGTGCACACTAATACATACTTAAGGTACCTGAAGGGTGGTAATTGGATGAAATCAATTTGTATCACCTGGAAAGGTCCATCAGTCGGTGGAATGTGGGACGGTTCAGTAGGGATCGCTTTCCCTATGTTCTTTCTCAAGCAGGTCAGATAGGACATTGCTATCTTCTCTGCTTGTGAAGAAAAACCTGGTGCGCACCAGTATGCCCTCAGCAACTTGCACATACTCTGTTTACCCAGATGAGTCAGACCATGTGCTGCCTCAGCCAGGCTGGGGTAATATGCCTTGGAGGCTACTGGCTTACCATGTCCGTCCCTCCAGAGCCCAGAGGACTCTTGCCCACATCTCTTGGACTTCCAAATGGATTTTTCCTGAATTGAACACAAATTTTGCATCTCAATTAATTTCAGCATATCAATAGTTTGGAATGAAAAAATTTTTTCAGTTGGAGAAAACATTTTTAACCCTGCTGCCCATTTTGCAGCTTCATCAGCTCTGTCATTGCCCAGTGACACCGGGTCATCCTCACATGTGTGGGCTTTGCATTTAATTACTGCAACTGCTTTGGGCAGTTGGATTGCTTCTAAAAGATGTTTTATGTGTCGGGAATGTGCAACTGGTGTGCCTGCTGCTGTCATAAAATTTCTCAGATGCCATAGAGCCCCAAAATCGTGCACCACCCCGAACGCGTACCTCGAGCCAGTGTAAATGTTAGCAGATTTGCCTGCTGCCAGTTCACATGCTCTAGTCAGTGCTACTAACTCTGCCACCTGGGCTGAGTGAGGAGGACTGAGAGGTTTAGATTCTATGATGTCTGTGTCATTTACAACAGCATAACCTGTACATAATTCACCTGTCTGTTTGTCTATGACAACTCCCATCCGTATAAAAAGTTACATCCACATTCTCTAGAGGTGTGTCATGTATGTCAGGTCTAGCAGTAAAGGTCTGATTCAGATATGTCATACAATCGTGCGTATCATTATGTCTGCCGAACTCACCTCCCGCCAGCAACTCCTCTCCTTCCACCCTTTGTACATCATGTTGAACATATGGTAGGTATGTTGCTGGATTCAGCGTGTTGCAACGTTTAACAGTAATATTTGCAGGAGCGATTAGAGCTAGTTCCCATTTGGTGAACCTAGCCGAGGAGACGTGTCTGGTTTGAGCTGAGTTCAACAGAGAGATACAGCATGGGGAGTGTAGACAATCATATCATGGCCCAATACTACGTCCTCACTTTTACTCACCAATAGAGCGGTAGCTGCTACACTTCTCAAACAGGTGGGGAGTGATCTTGCTACCGTGTCCAATTGGGCACTGTAGTATGCTACGGGCCTACTGTCATCACCATGTTTTTGTGTAAGGACACCTGCAGAACAACCATTGGCTTCCGTACAATACAAATCAAAAGGTTTTTCATAATCAGGTATTCCCAATGAAGGAGCTCTTGTCAGACTGTCCTTAAGATTAAGGAAAGCCTGTTCCGATTCCTCTGTGTATATGACACGATCGGGCTTTGAGGAACAGACTAATTCCTGTAAAGGTAAGGCCAAAATAGATAAACCTGGTATCCACATTCTACAGTATCCACACATTCCCAAGAAGGTATGAATTCGCTGTTGATTCTGTGGCAGTGTCATGTTTTGTGTGGCCTGGATTCTATCTGTTGTAAGGTGTCGTAACCCCTGGGTTAGGCAGTGTCCCATATATTTTACTCTGGATTGGCATGGCTGTAGTTTGTCCTTGTGTCCTGTTTGTGAGAGATGAAGTAACAAAAGTTTAGTATCATTCAAACATGACATAAACGAGTCAGAACATAGCAATAAATCGTCCACATATTGAATTAGAACAGAACCATTGGCAGGTTGAAAAGATTGTAAACAGTCGTGCAATGCCTGGGAGAAGATACTGAGGCTGTCTATGAAACCTTGGGGTAATCGTGTCCATGTGTATTGTAAACCTCTGTATGTAAATGTGAATAGATACTGACAGTCAGGATGGAGAGGCACAGATAAGAAAGCAGAACAGAGGTCAATGACAGTGAAATGGGTTGCATTTGGTGGGATCTGCATCAAAATGACAGCTGGATTTGGCACTACAGGGAATTGGCTCTCTACTACCTTATTAACACCTCTAAGGTCTTGTACCAGCCTATAACCCCTTCCACCACTCTTTTTCACTGGAAAGATGGGGCTGTTGGCTACACTAGATGTACAAACTAAAATTCCCTGTTGCAATAATTGCTCAATTATTGGAAAAACCCCTAATTCTACCTCCTGCTTTAGTGAGTACTGGGGAATTTTTGGAGCTTGCCTTCTGCTTTTTAAATTTACCATTACTGGGCTTACGTTTGCCATTAATCCAGTGTCCTGTCCATCTTTAGTCCAAAGGGAATCTGGAATTAGGGACAACATTTCATCTACCTGTGATGGAATTTCATTTAAAACTGTAGAGTGATACATTATCCTTTGAGGAGTGTCTAACATATCCCGCACCTCGTATACCATTCTCTCTGGGATATCTAAAAATACACCATCAGGGGTGCAATATATAACACATCCCATCTTACATAACAAGTCTCTGCCCAGTAGGCTAGTAGGAGCCGCAACAGCCAGGAGAAAAGAATGCCTGGTATGCAACGGCCCAATAGTAACCTCTGTGGACTTTGTTAAAGGATAATGTTCCACTTTACCTGTTACACCCATTGTTGGTACTGTCTCGTTGGTCACCTGCAAATTAACGGGAGATTTTATCAGCCATTAGTTTTTCGCTCTGGGCTTCTCTCTTGTTGGAGATGTTTTTATCATGTTCAATGGCGGTTTCTATGAGGGTATCTATTGTGAGTCCCCGCCAGCCAGGCTGTGAGGTCTGAACCCGAGTTTTTAAACTCTCTCCCAGACCATCCACAAGTACCGTAACTTTCATTCCCCTGTGGTGAGTGCTATCTTTAATATCCTCTATCCCAGTGTACTGGGTGATAGCTTGCAGAGCCCGATCGCAATAATCTTCTGCAGTCTCACTCTCTTTCTGTTTAATGGTGAAAATTTTGTTCCAGTTAACTACTACTGGAAAGTATATACCCAATTGAGTTACAATGCGGGAAATGTTACCTTGGATTACTTGGTCTGTTAAGGGAACGTCACCATCCAATACACAATCCGTGATAAATTTTGTCACATCGGTATTGCATGGCAGACAGGCCCTTAACACCACACGCCAATCTTTATTAGTGGGTTCATGTGAACTACCCAAATTTCTCAAAAATCTTTGACATTTGGCTAATTCCTTTTTGGGATCGGGGAAATCATTTATGATGGAATTTAGTTCTGCTCTTGTCCAAGGACAATGCATTACTACTTCCCTCATGGGCACTATACCGTTTGCGTCTGCATTTCCATTTGGAACAGTTATTGTCCGAATGGGATGCAGACCGGTAGCACTGCTACCTTTGACCTGATTACCTGGCTGGGGGTATAGTCTGCTGCTGCTGCGTATGGTATGAACAACTTCCTCTACGGGTGCAGAGGACACTAACACTTCCCTTGCTGTTACCGATGGAGATGGCGGCACCACTCGTGATTGTGGTGATGCAGCATCTATCATCTGCACAGCTTGGGAAATGGCAGACATTACAATAGGCTCATCATCCGCATCATAAACATTTTCTTTATAGTTGCTTAAGAGAGGGTAGAAGTTGCTTGTTACATTTTTATGGGTACTTTTGGTAACTGTACTTGCACCTCCATCCACATAAGGTGGGGGAGGTGAGCGTGAACTGCTGGCAATACTCTCCACAATACTACCTTGCCGTACGTGTGCGCCATTTTGCGGCTCACCCGTATTGCAATTCAGCATCGCGGATGTATTTTCTGGCAATGTGCTCACGATGCTAGTTTGCGTCATTTGCACATTTTTAAGCCACGCATTCCCTTCATGCTGCCACAGTTTTAAACATTCAAAATATTTAACCTTTTTCTCTCGGGAGCACATCAAACTGATGTGATCCCGGACATTGTCTAACACATTTTTATCAAAACTACCAATTCTGGGAAATGGTCTAACACTCTTCCTCGTCATATTAAACCATAAATCACAATACCTTATTGCATAAGTACCGTACTTGGTATGCATGATACGACGGGCCGATCCGATCGGCGCCTCCATTAGCAGCACATCACTGCCTAACATCTCTACTGTTTGCGTGGCTCCCAGTCTGAGACAACTCCTACACTTTTCAATAAAGATTTAAACTGGTGAAAGACAATCAAGATACTTTCACTTACCTGTGAACGATTTAAGTCGGCGGCGCCCACACACCTGGATAAGATTTAGTAAGGCAACTTCCACACCTGGATAAGATTTGAAAAAGGCAACTTCCACACCCAGATAAGATTTAGTAAGGCAACTTCCACACCTATGAGAGTTTATATGTCGGCTACTCTCACGCACCTCTCTACAACAAAGACAACATGTACACCTGCTACTGTGTATAGAACGGTAAAGCTGCTTACCAAGCGGCTAGACTAACCCTTGCACCTAGCCCTTAAGGATCATACGATACCCTTAACTTTGCTCAACAAATATTCACTGTTACACACTTTTTTCCTGCGCAGAAAAATACACGTTAACCCAGATATTGGTAATAGAAAAAAATGTAAACCTCAATGGCTATGTTCAAACACGTGGCAGCACAATCTGAAGTGCGTATATGCTATTGTGCGACCAGTCGCATACACAATAATGCGACTACCACACAACTGTATAATGGCTTTTTAACTGCGTACACAAAAGTGCGTCTTTTGCTATGCGCAAACCTGCGACTTAGCCGCGCACTCGGTACTGCGACACCCCTTTAAATGTAAGGTTCTATCAACAGAGGAAAACAAACTTTTTCCTCTCTTGTCCCTGGATTCTAGTCAGCTTCCTTGATTCACACAGAGACGGATAGCAATCTTTCAGCACAAAGCAGTTGCAGGCAAACCCTGCATGTGGCCACTCCACCCTTTGCTGAAATATCGATAGATGTATGTACCATGTGAGCAGGTAAGTGGCTTCACTATGAGCCCCCAACTAACGATACTGGATCAGAACCTCTATACACACCTTCCTATGTCCTGCCTATACCTTCTAATATCCTGCCTATACTTTCTAAGGATGATGCTAATTTGCGTACACAGTCATACCGTAAATAAAGACTTAGACGTGGAATCTGTGGTTCCAAAGCACAAGTGTTATTCAGGTAAAAGTTCAGACAGTTACACGCAAATTGATCTAGACACAATTTAGGCGCAAAAGGATATTATACAGACCCAAGTACAAGATACATACGCAGCGCTTCCAGACCCAGAGATAGGCATCAGCAAGAGACCCCTAGTCATACAGCATTCAGCACGAACCAGCGTTCGAGCACACATATTTATACCCCCCAGAATAAACAGGACAATAGGGAAGTTTGTTGCTGATGTCATTGGTTCCCAGGGGAGAAGCATCTGTTATAACACATTTAACAGGCTGGTTCAAATAGACTCTCCCTGCCTCTAACAGCTGGGGATCTTTCTCTTCACGCCCCTGCAACATCCTAACAGTTGTTCATGAAATATACATTTTGTTGCTTGTAGGCTCTGCAATCCATAACTTGAGTTTGCATGATGCGACCTCCCCACCGATAACACCGGAACACTGTAAAAAGAATACGCATCAGTACAAAACCAAACACGACTTGTTTAGCATGTATAATACCTTAGTTATCAAATACCTTTATTTCTCAGCATTTAAACTAACTGAACCAACTTAAATCATACACTTTAAAGCTTATTGAACCTTATGTGTGAATATGTAATGTGTGGGTATTCAGGGTTTGATATAAGGACGCTAGTTAACTTGGGGCAGATGCATGCGCATAAAGCTAATAAAACAGCGGTTTCATGCAAAGTCCTATGCATTCGCTAATATGCGACTAGTTAACAGCGCAATTGTGCATATTAATGTGTGTATGAGAAATGGTGAAAAATGCAATCGCATGGTGCTAATAGTATCATCGCCACATGTACTAAAATATGAGTTTATCTAAAATGTCGATTAGGCGGCCATTCGCAAAATGGCATCTTGCGATCTCATTTCCAAGATGGCATCTTGCGGCCAGTCGCAAGATGGCGTCGCCGCGATTAAATTTTAAACTGAACTTGTCTCAGCCAATTATTCAGCTTCGATAGTGGTCAGCCTTATACTCACCACCCAAGCCTACAGTACTGTAGCTCAGCCCTCTCCATCACAGAGGGGTCTATCATGGAATTGTGCACCTACACATGTAAGTTTTATAACAAAAAAGTTAAGTGGGAACCAGGTATAGGCATAGTATTGTAGTACAAACACAACTGACAAATGACTGGGCACCAACCTATCTACAGTATATGGTGAAAATAAAACACTTTTATTACATCTTTTATCTCTAGCATAATTCTTGGTTGCTTAAATAACAATTGAGGCATATCACATAATAATTCTGAGAGCTGATTCATATTTGCATTTTTCTTTCCAACCTTAGCACTATCAGAACGAGTTAGCATGACCTGCTCCCAAAGTCCTTTGAGATATCTTTTTCCATTAACTCCTGTGTCCTGTAACATTTGCTATTCACAGGTGGGAAATCTCCACATGCACCCTGTTCTCAGGATGTCTCATAGGGTGGATATCCAATGAGGCTGGCAGCACCTGGATTTGTGCTTGAACTCTTCACCATAGTATCATTAACTACTCTTTGTCTCTCACTGAGCTCTGGAGCTTCCCTTTCAGAACGAAGGCTCCCTCTAGGGAACACATACAGACTCACAGCAGGCACAGTACAATCTCTTAATTTGATATCTGTTGTAAAAGCATTGGTGCAGAGTGTACTAAAAAGGTGGTAAAAGGAAAGTTTAAGCTTAAGCTGGAAGGTTTTAAACTGCAGTCAGGATTTCTACTTTGTCTACATATCCACCAGAGAAGATATTTAGATGCTCAATTCCCACCACTGCACTATAGGCACACCATACATATGGTTCCATTCACTCACAAAAAACACAACTGTCCATTAGTCACATCCATACAAAGGGACATTATATAAGAAATGTACCACTCATAGAGGCATATTTATTAAATTAAATTTGTGACCAATTTGCAGGTTGTTTTTGTAATGCACATTGCAGTGGTTCCTCTTCAATCATTCACAAAAGCTGTTCCCATAGTTGTCTACAGCAAATTCCCTGTAGCAAGAATATGTAGAATTGAAGCATCTTGAAATGATGATCAATAGGGGTAGGATCAATTCTCAGGTACTGATAAGTGGGAAACAGTCGGGAAGCCGATGGACGGAATCCCAATCGCCGGCTTCCCGACTGTATAATCCCGGCACGGTTAAATTACAGGCATCGAAATCCTGACGCTTGTCATTTCCCCTACGCCGGGAGACCGACACCCGGCTTACCGATCGAAGGTGACAGGTGCAGACAGTCGCACGGGGGATGAGTGTTAGGTTTAGGGTTCCTGGGGGGGACTTAGGGTTAGGCACCCCCCAGGAGATTAGGTTTAGGCTAGGGGAAGGGGGGGTTAGGGTTAGGCACCCCCAGGGGGGAGGTTAGGGTTAGGCACCCCCCGGAGGACTTAGAGGGGGGATCAGGGATAGGCACTTAGGGAGGAGGTTAGGGTTAGGCACCCCTAAGGGAGGGTTAGGGGGTAGAATAGGTAAGTGAATACTTACCTTGGGACAATCAGGATTTTCATCCTTGTCGGGCTGCCGCTGTCGGGATTTGAACCGCCGGCCATGCGGGGGCGGTAAATCATACTGAATCCTGATATGTATGCAGGTCATTCATATATTCTATACCCACCTTTCCCAAAGCCTAGCCCTAACCCTCCCATTCCACAGCCTAACCCAACCCCGCAGCCTAATCCTAACCTTCCCTTCCCATAGCCTAACCCTCCCCCTAGTGCCTAACCCTAATACTCGCCAATGGGATTGCAGCCACCAGGGTTCGGGAGCAGGGATTATGGCTCCTGTCAGGACTCCAGCACTGGGGTTCTGACAGCCTGTATTGTGTTAACCAGCTGCATGTGTAAGTACGGTACTTGTACCATGTACTAACCTCTCATGGTCTAGTTTGGGCTTTTGCTGGTATGAGTTTGATATAGCCTTGAGAAAGCCGTTCACAGTGAAACATGCATCAGCTTTTATTGCTGTGTACCTTATGAGCACAAATCACTAATTGCTACAAATATAATAACCTTATATATGTATGTTTTTGATTAACTAGATAGTCAGCAAAGCAGAGAGAGTACCTATGATATTAAGGAAAGTACAGAAATTACAAATAGATCTTAATATTTACAAATTGAATCATTATTATTTTGTGTCTGGTACACAGCCCTAAAGATATTAGATATCTTTTTTAGTCACTTTTATATTCTTATATCACAAATCTTTATTTTAAAATTTCCCCAGGGAATTCTGAAAAGATTTTATATATAATTAATCAAAGTTATATTTTACTGCATTTTTTGTGCACCACACCAGAAATAGCCTGATTACTTTCTTTCCTATGACTTTGAAGTAGTTAGTGAGACAGGTTTAAAAAGTTAGATGGTGATTAGCAATTATCATTTACTACTGGGTAGTTATAAAAAGAGAAAATGACCTTATTTTACGGACTACTGCATTCTAGAAACATATAGCCAAATGGCAGTATTGTATTTACTAGACTGTGCTATAGAAATGTTTGATACATTTATTATAATTATTGCACAATCAATACAAAGGTGTAGGCGTGAAACTTCCTTATCAGACAGCTGTAAAGGCACTGTAATTACTAGAGCTGAGTGACATTTTTAAAACTGTTTAGCAGATTATGGGGGAGATGTATCAAACTTTAGAGAGAGATAAAGTGGAGAGAGTACCAACCAAACAGCTTTTAATTGTCATTTTTCAAACACATCCTGTAAAATGGCAGTTGGTTGGTACTAAATCTCTCCGCTTTATCTTTCTCCATGGTTTGATACATCTCCCTCTTAATTAGGGGTGAGCGGGTTCGGATTTCTGAAATCTGAACCCCCCCGAGCACCCCCGATCCGAGGTAGATCTGAGTCAGGATCGACTTTTCCCGCCTGACTCGGATCTGAAATCGAGACAAAACGTCATCATCCTGCCTTCCGGGTCTCGCGGGTTTTGGATCCTATACAAGGTACCCGCGTCAGCGCTATTTTCTCACTCGGTTGTGGACAGTGAAGAGGGAGGGTGGGAGTTAGAGCTGGCTGGGCTGTGTAGTGTAGTGTACTGCAGAGTAGTATTGTGCTGTGCTGTGCTGCTGTTGTCCATAGGGGCTGTGTCCACTACTTCAAAGACCATAGGGGCTGGCTGTGTTGTGCTGTGCTGCTGTTGTTAATAGGGGCTGTGTCCACTACTTCAAAGTCCATAGGGGCTGGCTGGACTGTGTTGTGCAGTCAGTTCTCCATAGGGTTGTGTCCACTCCAAAGTCCTGTGCAGTGTCCCAGTCCTAAAGGGGTGCTGTAGTGTTGTCCAGGGGGTGCTCTGTCCATCAGGGGTGCTTCCCCCAAGTGCTAAAAAAATAATATTTTTTCTGTGTTTGTGAATTGTGTGCGCAGTAGCCGCAAGTGCATCAACAAAGTAGTGCCAAGCGTGCGCCTGTGTCATAAGTAAAGGGCCGGCTGGCTTGACCGTTAAAGGGTGCTGTAACCCGCAAAGTACACTCCAGTCCAAACCAAAAAAAAAATGTTTTTCTGTGTTTGAGAATTGTGTGTGCAGTAGCCGCACGTGCATCAACAAAGTAGTGCCAAGCGTGCGCCTGTGTCATAACTAAAGGGCCGGCTGGCTTGACCGTTAAAGGGTGCTGTAACCCCCAAAGTACACTCCAGTCCAAACCCCAAAAAATTATTTTCTGTGTTTGTGAATTGTGTGCGCAGTAGCCGCACGTGCATCAACAAAGTAGTGCCAAGCGTGCGCCTGTGTCATAAGTAAAGGGCCGGCTGGCTTGACCGTTAAAGGGTGCTGTAACCCCCCAAGTACACTCCAGTCCAAACCAAAAAAATATATATTTTCTGTGTTTGTGAATTGTGTGCGCAGTAGCAGCACGTGCATCAACAAAGTAGTGCCAAGCGTGCGCCTGTGTCATAAGTAAAGGGCTGGCTGGCTTGACCGTTAAAGGGTGCTGTAACCCGCAAAGTACACTCCAGTCCAAACCAAAAAAAAAATTTTTTTCTGTGTTTGAGAATTGTGTGCGCAGTAGCAGCACGTGCATCAACAAAGTAGTGCCAAGCGTGCGCCTGTGTCATAACTAAAGGGCCAGCTGGCTTGACCGTTAAAGGGTGCTGTAACCCCCAAAGTACACTCCAGTCCAAACCACAAAAAAAAATATTTTCTGTGTTTGTGAATTGTGTGCGCAGTAGCCGCACGTGCATCAACAAAGTAGTGCCAAGCGTGCGCCTGTGTCATAAGTAAAGGGCCGGCTGGCTTGACCGTTAAAGGGTGCTGTAACCCCCCAAGTACACTCCAGTCCAAACCAAAAAAATATATATTTTCTGTGTTTGTGAATTGTGTGCGCAGTAGCAGCACGTGCATCAACAAAGTAGTGCCAAGCGTGCGCCTGTGTCATAAGTAAAGGGATGGCTGGCTTGACCGTTAAAGGGTGCTGTAACCCCCAAAGTACACTCCAAACCAAATAACAAAATATTTTTTCTGTGTTTGTGAATTGTGTGCGCAGTAGCCGCACGTGCATCAACAAAGTAGTGCAAAGCGTGCGCCTCTGTTATAAGTAAAGGTGGCTGGCTTGACTGTTAAAGGGTGCTGTAACCCCCAAAGTACACTCCAGTCCAAACCAAAAAAATATATATTTTCTGTGTTTGTAAATTGTGTGCGCAGTAGCCGCACGTGCATCAACAAAGTAGTGCCAAGCGAGCGCCTGTGTCATAAGTAAAGGGCTGGCTGGCTTGACCGTTAAAGGGTGCTGTAACCCCCAAAGTACACTCCAGTCCAAACCAAAAAAAAATTTATTTTCTGTGTTTGTGAATTGTGTGCGCAGTAGCCGCACGTGCATCAACAAAGTAGTGCCAAGCGTGCGCCTGTGTCATAAGTAAGGGGCCGGCTGGCTTAACCATTAAAGGGTGCTGTAACCCCCAAAGTACACTCCAGTCCAAACCAAAAAAAAAAATATTTTCTGTGTTTGTGAATTGTGTGCGCAGTAGCCGCACGTGCATCAACAAAGTAGTGCCAAGCGTGTGCCTGTGTCATAAGTAAAGGGCCAGCTGGCTTGACCATTAAAGGGTGCTGTAACCCCCAAAGTACACTCCAAACCAAATAACAAAATATTTTTTCTGTTTGTGAATTGTGTGCGCAGTAGCCGCACGTGCATCAACAAAGTAGTGCCAAGCGTGCGCCTGTGTCATAAGTAAAGGGCCAGCTGGCTTGACCGCTAAAGGGTGCTGTAACTCCCAAAGTACACTCCAGTCCAAACCAAAAAAATATATATTTTCTGTGTTTGTGAATTGTGTGCGCAGTAGCCGCATGTGCATCAACAAAGTAGTGCCAAGCGTGCGCCTGTGTCATAAGTAAAGGGCCGGCTGGCTTGACCATTAAAGGGTGCTGTAACCCCCAAAGTACACTCCAAACCAAATAACAAAATATTTTTTCTGTGTTTGTGAATTGTGTGCGCAGTAGCAGCACGTGCATCAACAAAGTAGTGCCAAGCGTGCGCCTGTGTCATAAGTAAAGGGATGGCTGGCTTGACCGTTAAAGGGTGCTGTAACCCCCAAAGTACACTCCAAACCAAATAACAAAATATTTTTTCTGTGTTTGTGAATTGTGTGCGCAGTAGCCGCACGTGCATCAACAAAGTAGTGCAAAGCGTGCGCCTCTGTTATAAGTAAAGGTGGCTGGCTTGACTGTTAAAGGGTGCTGTAACCCCCAAAGTACACTCCAGTCCAAACCAAAAAAATATATATTTTCTGTGTTTGTAAATTGTGTGCGCAGTAGCCGCACGTGCATCAACAAAGTAGTGCCAAGCGAGCGCCTGTGTCATAAGTAAAGGGCTGGCTGGCTTGACCGTTAAAGGGTGCTGTAACCCCCAAAGTACACTCCAGTCCAAACCAAAAAAAAATTAATTTTCTGTGTTTGTGAATTGTGTGCGCAGTAGCCGCACGTGCATCAACAAAGTAGTGCCAAGCGTGCGCCTGTGTCATAAGTAAGGGGCCGGCTGGCTTGACCGTTAAAGGGTGCTGTAACCCCCAAAGTACACTCCAGTCCAAACCAAAAAAAAAAATATTTTCTGTGTTTGTGAATTGTGTGCGCAGTAGCCGCACGTGCATCAACAAAGTAGTGCCAAGCGTGTGCCTGTGTCATAAGTAAAGGGCCAGCTGGCTTGACCATTAAAGGGTGCTGTAACCCCCAAAGTACACTCCAAACCAAATAACAAAATATTTTTTCTGTTTGTGAATTGTGTGCGCAGTAGCCGCACGTGCATCAACAAAGTAGTGCCAAGCGTGCGCCTGTGTCATAAGTAAAGGGCCAGCTGGCTTGACCGCTAAAGGGTGCTGTAACCCCCAAAGTACACTCCAGTCCAAACCAAAAAAATATATATTTTCTGTGTTTGTGAATTGTGTGCGCAGTAGCCGCATGTGCATCAACAAAGTAGTGCCAAGCGTGCGCCTGTGTCATAAGTAAAGGGCCGGCTGGCTTGACCGTTAAAGGGTGCTGTAACCCCCAAAGTACACTCCAGTCCAAACCAAATAAAAAAAAAATTTCTGTGTTTGTGAATTGTGTGCACAGTAGCCGCACGTGCATCAACAAAGTAGTGCCAAGCATGCGCCTGAGTCATAAGTAAAGGGCCGGCTGGCTTGACCGTTAAAGGGTGCTGTAACCCCCAAAGTACACTCCAAACCAAATAACAAAATATTTTTTCTGTGTTTGTGAATTGTGTGCGCAGTAGCCGCACGTGCATCAACAAAGTAGTGCCAAGCGTGCACCTGTGTCATAAGTAAAGGACCGGTTGGCTTGACTGTTAAAGGGTGCTGTAACCCCCAAAGTACACTCCAGTCCAAACCAAAAAAAATATATATTTTCTGTGTTTAGCCGCACGTATATATCAAATCGATATAACATAAATGGAGGACCAAACTTTCACCGATAAAAATAAAATAGAGAAAGATCAAGAACCACTTCCTCCTAGTGCTGAAGCTGCTGCCCCTAGTCATGACATCGACGATAACATGCCATCAACGTCATCTGCCAAGGCCGATGCCCAATGTCATTGTAGAGGGCACATACAACCCCAAATGACAAAATTCAGGAAAATGACCTTGAAAAAACAATTAAATCATCTGAAGAGAAACGTAAACCTATGTTCATGACTAGTGGTTCAGCTTCACATGACAATGGAAGCCCTCCTCCCACTAAAAAAATCAAAAGAGTTAAGCTGGCAAAAGCACAGCGAAGAACTGTGCTTTCTAAGAAGATATCACAAATCCCCAAGGAGAGTCCAAGTGTGGTGGTGGTTGCGATGCCTGGCCTTCCCAGCACTGGACGGGAAGAGGTGGCTCTTTCCACCATTTTCACACCCCCTGCAAGTGCTGAAAGGAGCACCCACAGTCCACTTGCTGATATGCAAATTGAAGATGTCACTGTTGAAGTACAACAGGATGAGGATACTGGTGTAGCTGGCACTGAGGAGGAAGTTGGCGAGGAGGATTCTGATGGTGATGTGGTTTGTTTAAATCAGGCTCCGGGGACACAGATGTTGTCCGTGGGATGAAAAAGCCCATCACGGTCATGCCTGGGCAGAAGACCAAACATTCCACCTCTTTGGTCTGGCAATATTTCTATCCAAATCCGGACAACAACTGTCTTGCCATATGTACCATATGTAAAGGTGGAATAAGTAGGGGTAGGGACGTTAACCACCTAGGAACATCCTCCCTTATACGGCACCTGCAGCGTGTTCATAATAAGTTACTGTCAAGTTCAGAAACTTTGGCTAAGACCGTAAGCAGTCCAGGGACACCTAAATCCTGTTGTCCTGTTGTTTCCAAGCGCCTGCAAACCACACCGTCAACTCCCTCCTCATCAATTTCCTCCTTAGTCAGGATCGGAAGTAGTCCTGCAGGCCATGTCACTGGCATGACTGACTCTCCTATCCGGGATTCCTCCGGAGGATCCTGCATTGCTACGCCTCCTGCTGCCGCTGCTGCTGCTGGGAGTCGTTCATCATCCCAGAGAGGAAGTAGGAACACCACTATTTTTACTAAACAATTGACCCTCCAACAGTCCTTAGCGAGGAGGATGAAGTACGACAGCAGTCATCCTGAAGCAAAATGTATAACTGAGGCCTTTACTGCTATGTTGGTGTTAGACGTGCATCCGGTATCCGCCATTAGTGCAGTGGGATTTAGACAATTGATGGAGGTAGTGTGTCCCCGGTTCCAAATCCCATCTAGATTCCACTTCACTAGGCAGGCGATACCGAGACTGTACAGAAACGTCAGAAAAAGTGTCCTCAGTGTCCTGAAAAATGCAGTTGTACCCAATGTCCACTTAACCACGGACATGTGGACAAGTGGAACAGGGCAGACTAAGGACTATATGACTGTGACAGCCCACTGGGTAGATGTATCACCTTACGCAGCAACAGCAGCAGCGTCACCAGTAGCAGCATCTCAGAAACGCCAGCTCGTTCCAAGGCAGGCTATGCTGTGTATCACCGGTTTCAGTAAGAGGCACACCGCCGACAACCTCTTAGAGAAACTGAGGGAAATCATCGCCCAGTGGCTTATCCCACTTAGACTCTCCTGGGGATTTGTGATATCTGACAACGCCACCAATATTGTGCGGGCATTACATCTGGGCAAATTCCAGCACGTCCCATGTTTTGCTCACACAATAAACTTGGTGGTGCAGAATTTTCTGAAAAGCGACAGGGGCGTGCAGGAGACGCTTTGGGTGGCCCGAAAAATTTCTGGCCACTTTCGCCATTCAGCGACTGCGTGCCGAAGACTGGAGCGCCAGCAAACAATCTTGAACCTGCCCCGCCATCACCTGAAGCAAGAGGTTGTGACGTGGTGGAACTCAACCCTCTGTATGCTTCAGAGGATGGAGCAGCAAAAGGCCATACAAGCCTATACATCCACCTATGACATAGGCAAAGGAGGGGGTATGCACCTGACTCAAGTGCAGTGGAGAATGATTTCCGTGTTGTGCAAGGTTCTCCAGCCCCTCGAACTTGCCACACGTGAAGTCAGTTCAGACACTGCCAGCTTGAGTCAGGTCATTCCCCTCATCAGGCTTTTGCAGAAGCAGCTGGAGAAAGTGAAGGAGGAGCTAAGACGGAGCAATTCCGCTCGGCATGTGGGACTTGTGGATGAAGCCCTTCATTCGCTTTGCCAGGATTCCAGGGTGGTCAATCTGTTGAAATCAGACCACTACATTTTGGCCACCGTGCTCGATCCTAGGTTTAAAGCCTATGTGGTGTCTCTCTTTCCGGCCGACACAAGCCTGCAGAGGTGCAAAGACCTACTGGTGAAAACACTGTCAGCTGAAGCAGAACGTGACACGTCAACAGCTCCTTCTTCATTTTCTCCCGCAACTGGGGCTGCCAGGAAAAAACTTAGGTATCCTAAGCAACCCGCTGTCGGTGATGCAGGGCAGGCAGGACCAAGTTTGGACATCTGGTCCGGACTGAAGGACCTGGCAACAATTTCTGACATGTCTACTGTCACTGCATATGATACTGTCACCATTGACAGAATGGTGGAGGATTACATCAGTGACAGCATCCAAGTAGGCATGTCAGACAGTCCATACCTGTACTGGCAGGAAAAAGAGGCAATTTGGAGGCCCCTGTACAAACTGGCTCTATTTTACCTGAGTTGCCCCCCTCCAGTGTGTACTCCGAAAGATTGTTTAGTGCAGCCAGGAACCTTGTCAGCAAAAGGCGTAGGAGGTTGCTTCCACAGACTGTGGAGAAGATGATGTTCATCAAAATGAATTATCAGCTCTTCCAGGGAGACCAGCCTCCAGAACGTACAGAGGGACCTGTGGTGGTGGATTCCAGTGGGGACGAGTTAATACTCTGTGAGGATGAGGATGTACACACCACTGAAGAGGGTGAGGAATCGGTGGATGAGGAGGATGAGGATGACATCTTGCCTCCGTAGAGCCAGTTTGTGCAGGGACAGATTAATTGCCAGCTTGTTTTGTGGGGGCCCAAACGAACCAATCATTTCAGCCACAGTTGTGTGGCAGACCCTGGCGCTGAAATGATTGGTTTGTTAAAGTGTGCATGTCCTGTTTATACAACATAAGGGTGGGTGGGAGGGCCCAAGGACAATTCCATCTTGCTCCTCTTTTTTTTCTTTGCATTATGTTCTGTTTGGGGCCTAGTTTTTCAAACTGCCATCCTGTCTGCCACTGCAGTGTCACTCCTAGATGGGCCACGTGTTTGTGCCGCCCACTCGTATCTCTTAGCATAGTCATCCAGCTACCTCGGTGCAACCTTTTGGACATAAAAACACTATTGTGAGGTGTGAGGTGTTCAGAATAGACAGGAAATGAGTGGAAATTAAGGTTATTGAGGTTAATAATAGCATAGGGGCAGAAAAAACTACAAATTCTGTGATTTTAGCTGTTTTTATGCTTTTTTTCAAAAAAATACAGATCCAAAACACAAAACCCAGAACGCAAAACACGGAAGGGTGGTTTTGGCAAAACAATCCAGATCCAAAACACGAAGAAAGATCCAGATCCAAAACCAAAACACAAAACACGAAAAGTGGCTGGTGCACACCCCTACTCTTAATGCACAGTCGACGTGGCATCTAATTTTGCACGTCTCTGGTCGATTTTGGATTACAGTATTCCATGCAAAAATTCCACCTATAATTTTATTCTGCATGAATATTTGACATCAACCACACAACAGAGAAAAATAATTTGACACTGTTGAATAATAAGTTTAATTCACAGACTATAAATTCCATAGAATGTGTAAATAAGAGATGCATTGTAGAATGGCATTTCATAGACTCACAAAGAATTTATGGTACTCGGAGATTCTGACACTGTAACTTTACACCTCAGCAATAGGACACAAAATTTGATGTGTGCTATATTCCTTTACAACGTCACTCATCTCCTAGCTATACCATACATTATTTATATCATAAATATTGTATGGGTGTTATACAAATAAATATTTGCTAAAACCAATGAGAATTCCAATAAAATTCAACTTTGTGTAATGGATTTTTCCAAATCCGTTTTTTTATTTATTTATTTAAAAAAAATATATATAATTTCCAGAGCAAACATTTTATAGTAATGGACTGTTTGACATTAACATATATCAAAGGAAATAACACCAAATATGTTCTGCGCTGACAGAATGGAACCTTCTTATATAGACAACACTCAAGCCTCAAAGAGAAGTGGCTAGCTTCCTAAAAGAAAAGATAATGACAAAGAATTTATAAGGCGCTTATGTTGCTATAACTCAAACAACTTGAGCCTAGTTTTAAACATTAAGTGTATTCTCCTTCACTCATAAAACATACACATAAGTACATTAAATATATATAAAATATTATATAATAAAGTAGAGTTACAAAAAACAACAGGATACACAACATTTTATGTAAATAATCATAATAAAAAAAAAATAATAATAATAATAATAATAATAATAATCTAGTGATGTCAGACTACGGTATAGCAACAGTTCTTGATCAGCAGCATGAAAAACAAATAAATTAGATATCTAAAGGAATCAATAATTTGCCTCTGAAAATATGGTATATTTGACAGTTCCAAAGGATGTGCTAGAAGCTGACTAGTGTGTACATAGTGGGTGTGCAAATTGAGAAGGCTTACCCACTCACTAGCTGTTCTAAGGAGGTGTCCATAAATTTGTGTCCACACCACTAGCTTTATCACAAAGCAAGTAGATATGCATATGGGGATTACAACAGTAGATACTTGCCTCTGTGTGTTTACCTTAAAAGGTTGCACCTGAAAATAGGGATCTTGTGTTTCTGGACAGACATTTGTAGATAACAGTTCACTGTTCAGCTAATATTCACCTTTGGTAAAGGATGTATATCAGAGATTCTTAGGGGTAAATTTACTAAAGTGATAGTTTTTAGAAGTGGAGATGTTGCCCATTGCAACCAGTTAGATTCTAGCTATTATCTTCTAGAAGGTTCTAGTTAAATGTTATGTAAAATCTGATTGGTTGCTATGGGCAACATCTCCACTTCTAAAAACTCTCCCTTAGTAAATATACCCCTAATGGTTCATAGGGAACATTGTAGTTATGAATCCAGTCAGTTTTAAACAAACTCAGGATTTAATGCCATGTTTCTCCAATGTCCCAGTTTTATCAGTTGTTTGATTTATAGCAACACCAGCGCCTCATATATAAAAGGATGTATATTAATGAGCTGTGTATACTTAACAAAATATCTCCAGCACACTCTTTCAAGAGTATGAGACAGCCACGTTAGGAGGGAGTTGCACCTTTAACACAGTAGAGTGACTGACAGCTTGACAGACATACACTCTGGGGTTTGACATATTCCTAAACATTGACATGGCTAAATGTATCACATCAACTGAATTGAATTATTTTGTAGCTTTTAACCTGTATCAGATTCCATCAGGACACTGTCCTGGAGATTTAGGATGAGCTTTAGCTGTCTGTACTGGACTGGGAGTGCTGATTAATTCAGAACAATCATGTACTATATTTCACATCTATAGCTCATATCTGAACATTTCAGAGTGAGGCTTAATGGTTCTTTAATGACCCTGCAAACAGTTTGTAATTTAATAGAACTTACAATTTGTCTTACTTAGCATGCATGCTCACTGTGCTGGAATGACCCGAACACTACCAAATTTAGGGGGGTCTTTCCTGTCGGAGTAGACCATTCTTGGATCCACAGAGCATTTGTGCATAGTGGTGGCTATGATTATGCACATCATGTCATCACAGCCTCTGCACTTGACCCTCGGACCTACCCTTAAGTCCAAAAATTAGGCAAGTATGACTTTTAGGTGTATCTGTACTTTTGCTTGGAGCTGAGGAGCCAGTATGTCAAGACACGTATGTCTGCCGGCAGGTTTTTGAATTACTAATAGCATATATATATTTCTTCTACACAGATGGCATACAGCGGATGTTGTAATCACCAAGCTGCAGTTTGGGAGAGGGGGTAGAATATAAGCAACAAATCTAAATCCTGGTCTTCATTGGCAAATACATAAAAATATGCAAAAAAAAACAAACTCCAGAAGTAGAACAGCCTTCTGAAATACCCAATCGATATTTTAACCATTGGGTTTTTATAACATGACACTGAACATCCTCCTATACGCAGTCTTGGGTTGTCCTTACTCCTCAGTGCAGGATAGGTTCTTTGGTTACTTTTAGAGCAGCATCATTAACACTAGGCGGTATATTTACTAAAATTCAGGTTTTTATAAGTGGAGTTGTTGCCCATAGCAACCAAACAATTTCTACTTATCATTTATCTAGCACCTTATAGAAGATAATATCTAGAATCTGATTGGTTGCTATGGGCACACTTTAGTAAATATACCCCCTAGGAGTAGGTAAAGAGTACTGGAGTAGGGATTATCCAGAAGCCAAGCATGTGCAAATTTAAAATCAGTCAAAACTTAAAAATTGTTCCTATTTGGCTGAAATATGTGAATCTATTTCAACATAAGTCTCCACATATTTTTCACATACGGGCAAATTCATGAAAAATGCTAACCTAAAAAGTTGATGCGAGCAATCGATTTTAATTAAGTATTTGCAACAAAGACAAATTTTACTTCTGTCACAGTTACTTTGAGCAGACATGAATGCCGGATAATTATCACATAAAAATGTAGATCTGTAATATCATCTGATTTCAACGCAGTTTTGGCTTCTTCCTTTGCCTGTAAGCTCTTTTTTCTACTCCACAATAGGTTGCCATGACAACTTATATTTCAATTTCTATAAATCTCTATTTATAGAACTCAGGGTACACCATAGACAAGATAAAAAGATATCTAAATAGGACACACAATCTGCATCATTAAACAGCAAGAATGCAATCAATAGCTAACAAATACATAAAGTACCTACCAAAAAGAATTTTAACATTTTCCAATCATTTTAAAGCCCATGGATTGAAGAATACAGCCTAACCTAATTGAGAAATAAAGCTAATGCAATTAAAGTGTCATCTGCTGCAAAGTGCTTTCATTTTAAACTACACTATAATGAAATATGCATTACTTCAGCACACACACATGGCATGATGTATGAGAGTACAATCTGCACAGGTTATTGGTTCTCAAGTCAATAAAGGACAAGTCACAGGATGAACTGTTATTAATTCTTGTACTATATTTACTTAAAATGTAATCATCACTGCTAATGCAATTACCCATACTATCACACTGAATGCTGCAATATTCTAAGAGCAACAAAGTGTTAAATTTCTGTACATTGCCTTTAAATCTGCTATTTTCAGTTTACTGACATTAAAAGGAAAGGTCAATCATGTTTTTCTTAATGTGACTACTAAGGAAAAAACTGTGATTTGGTAAAAGAGCCCTGTGGGAAAGTAGAAACACTAATCAAAATGCAAGATAGTTATTTCTGACCTTTTTCAACCTTTCTTCTCAGTGACAGGAGAGGTCATATGCTTTTCCAGACTGGATATACTGTGCAGAAATGAGTCTGGTATTACAGGGTTATACCATAGTTTTGAACTGTAAAAGTCCATAGAGTAACACTGCAATATGAGGCACAATTATGAATGTGTTAACAGGGATACACAAGAACCTTTGCAGACTTTCAGATTATGAAACCCCCAAGTTGCTAAATATACTGTAGCTAAAGACACTACAAAGTACTAAAACAATAATTATGTAGACAGTGGATGTAAACACAGATTAAATATCTAAATAGCCGCTTTGGGGCTGATGTAGAACACTAAGCCAGTAAGTGTGGCGTATTTTGCGTATGGTTGTGCTGTGCATGCCCAGGAAGGGAGCTCACGTAGATGTGCAATTGCAGAGTGGGACACATTATGAATGCAAAAGAATGTGCAAGGGCACTATCACAAATGCAAAGTTCAGGAAAGATGTGTTGTCATGCAAATGCATCATAGGCCAGCAATTATGCACATACTGTATACGCCTGTTAGGATGCGTTCATTTTGAAACTGCTAAAATGCAGGTGCAAATACACTTTTATACTGTTGAGTTGTCTCAATCGGGTTGGGTATGATATCCCGGCGGCTGAATATGTATTTCAGGCGCCAGTTGAAATACTGATGCTGAAAGCCCGACTGTTGCAAATCCCGACTACGGCTGGTAAGTTCCCTAACCCTCCCCCTCTCCCACATTTAACCCTAACCCTCCCTTGGTGGGTGTCTAACCCTAATCTCCTCCAGGGTTTGCCTAAACCTACCCTCCCCCATCCCCGGGCTAACAGTGAAGGTGAGCCAGATACTTACCCTCGGGATGCCGATGCCGGTATCTTCATCCTCTTTGGTATGCCGACATCGGGATCTTGGTCTTGTCGGGATTCCGGTGACAGGATCCTGACTACAACACATCTCAAACCTAGTTCATATGCTTCCCATGCAGATTCAAATGCATTATTTTATGTGCACTGGATTTGGGACTGAAAGAGGGACTGAGTGTTTTCCAAAATAGTTTGGATGGGGTTAGAACTTTCTGTATACTTCTTTACTATGTATTAAAGTAAAATAATTGGGAAGTCCGATCAGCTTCCTTGGAGTTCCAAAGTCCAAAATATTTATTTGCATAAAGAAATATAAAGAGTACTGCCCATACAATGCACATGCATGGTTGGCACCAACACAAGGCTTCAATTTTGAATGCACTGACTGCAAGGGTCAGTGTGGTACATTTATAGACAGCAAACCATAAAGGAGTAACCTTAGTAACATATATTACAGTTTAAATAAACTGGTCACTACACAATAGATTGCAAGCAAAGTTGAATAAAATAAGTGATCCCAAATCTGTGATCATTTACAAAATAATACATAGAATTGCAGTGCTATATTTACACACTGTTATATTGGAAACTGTGCAACGTTCGTAAAGAATATAAACTCTAATATATAACAATGCATGATATTGAAAAGCAATATTTAAGTATACGGAAAATATAAAATATGATTTAAATGTACAGAAAGGTGTTTATTATTGTACTACAATCAGTTTTGGTATTTGACTTCGACAGTCCACCCTTTCATAGTCAATAAACTATCACCATTGTCATAGTTCCAATGTAGGATCATATTGCAGATGACCAGTTGTATGTTGTAATACTTTATTGGAACCCTAACATCCATTTCTATATCAAGATGATTGCTTTGGTTGTTGGTCCTTTTGAACATATTCCTAACATACTTTACAAAGAGAGGTATCATTTTAATTATTTATATATATATATCACTAGAACGGTTGACAGTATTATCAGCAGTAGTCTTCCCGGCGTATACATCATCCCATTAACAAATTTTGATAACTTTCTCATAAGAACTTAATATTCTCTTGCTCAATAGAAGATTATATGTTTACCTAAAATCTCATTTTTCTTTACAGTATTTCATGTGGGTGCAACAAGCTACATCAGATTTTATCTCTAAAATGATCTATCATATACCCTGGTTACCAAATTTTTACAATTTAATACCATCTTGTTGGATTGATTTCAGTTTTGAATATCAGTATTAATGTATCTTAGTCATTTGTTTATTGGACATGTGTCACCACAGTCAGTATTACCTTCTCTTTAAACACACATTCAAAGTTTGGGGAAAAGGACAAACATTCATCCTATTGGTTGCCAGCACCACCTCCTGCTAAAAGCATGTTCCCTTCTGCATCAATACTTAGATTATACCTATCCTTCTTATAACCGTAATATGTCCCATACTCCCAAAACCAAACATGTTGTACACTTTGTTTACTAATTACTCATCTGATTTGTGAACCTTTTCCTTAGTTATAAGTTGAGAAAGGTCATGCTCTGATATTGGGTAGCTCCCCATGTATTTCCCATAACATCATTATCAGATCCACCTCCAGTATGTTCTTGCTCTGAATCAGTGCCCGCCTATTGTATTTTTAGGGCGGCCTCCTGGCCACTTGCATAGCTGTGGGTGACCACCCACAAATAGTGCGAGCAGCCAGGATGATGGTCGCGATAGTCAAGACCATCACGACCATCGGACTTGCGACGAGACCCTTGTGGTAGGGTCTTGTTGCCACAAGTCCCAGTGGACTTCTTGCTCTGTGATGTCAGTGGGGCCGGCCCTAGATGGTAGGCATTCCCATGGGAATGCCTCTGTCTGGGCAGCCATGCCCCTGGCACGCCCAACCTAAGGGGGCGTGCTGTCACTCAACATCAACAGCACTCCCCCTTTGCAGCGAGATCTGGGTCTCGCGCATGTGCACGACAGAGCCACCTCCATCATGCGCATGTGCACAGGGCCAACATCGACACGCTTGCGAGCGCTCGCGAGCGGGTCTGAATCAGGCCCTATGTGTGTATATTTGAGTCCCATTCTCAAGATATTTCATTATTACATGCAAATATTCCAAAATATGGAATATTCCGTTATCCAAAATACCCCTGGTCCCAAGCATTTTGTATATGGGAGACTCAACCTGTAGTAGTGGTCATCAACACCTGGTATCATCCTTCCCAACAATCTGTTAAGCAACCAGAACTCAAGAAATTTCTTAACCATTACATTCTTTTCCAGGAACACTGACATGACAGTTAGTGCCTGTGACCATCGCCATGGGTTACGGCGATTCATCAAAAGCCCATGTCATGACTGTACGTATTTTGTGTGATCTGTATAAAGTGTGTGTATTATCATAATTTCCTAAAGTATATTTCAGGAATGGCTGTTTGCCATGAATGGATACAGTATATCAAAATTGGATTGCCTTAGCTAATCAGAGCAAATGGTCACGTGACACCTAGCCTTTGAAGAAGCTTCAGGGATGTAACGTCTGCTCACACACTAGGTGGCCCTGCTCAAGGAGCAGTGCAGTCACACTGGCTGCTAGAAGGGTCACTTGTAACTCCTCATGCTAGCAGTCTTCCTATCATAAAATACCCTAAAGGCTCCAGGGAAGTATATTAGTGTCAGGTCTTGTAGTTGTGCTAATTTGAATTTACACAAGAACCTGGGAGAACAAAGGACTGTACTTTTGAGCCTGGGAAGGGTGGGGGCTGCTAGGGGATGACCAAGTCATGGAACTATAATGCTCAACAGACTGCTAGCTGTTCACTTCTAGGGATAGCTGAGAGCGAAGAAGTGCTCCCCATGTCGGTCTATGGCGGTCTCCCTCCACACAGATCCTCTAAGACTTCAGCGTAAGATACCTTAGGATTCTGACTTTCTAACCTTTACTTATCTGTAATCAATCTGTGCTTTTATTATTATTACTATATATATGTCTTGTTTATTTACCAATTTTTCTTGTACTTTAACCCTGGAGATATTTCTCAATAAATACTACAACTTTATCAGTGTTATCTCTGTGCTCTAATGAATTCACGTGCCTGTAGAGGCCCATGCTATATTTGTGTAATCACTGTGAGTTTAAGTGAGATTTGTGTGTCTGGCGCACGTAAGAACGCTATTTTAATACTCATCATTGTGGCAGCTTAAGTAAAATCCACGTCACAACCACCAAGCTACGTCAGGTTGGCGTATCTGAGCGCAAGCTGGGCACGATGTCGTGACAGTGCCTAACATGATCAAAGCCAGAAACTTTAAACTCATCTGTTATCGTCTCATCTGTTATCTCACAACCATGGTGTACCTGACAGTCATTTCATTATCACAGTTCAAGGTTATCTGTCCAACAAAAATAAAATATATCCAATGGTGACAGGTTAAGTGGTGGCCTATGGGTGGTTCTGATACTTTTGTAATACTTTGCAAAAGTTTTTGCCATACTTACCCTGTCTCAGTCATCACCTCACTCAACTTATTTATTTTATTTTATAACCAAATTAAAAACAAATTCATGCAAACAAACATTTCAAATTCCCACAGTATACTACTTGAATGAAGTTGATTTGTATTACCTGGGTTGGAATGAGCCCCCTGTGGTAACACAAACTTTGCATATTTATCAGTGTCTATATGCTGAGAGATTAATAAAACACTTGGTTGCCTGAATTTTTGGCAACTGAGCTATAGGTGAGGCTGCCGTTCTCTTTGCAACCTCATCAGCTCTCTTTGTCTTAATAATATCATATAATAAGTGTAATCCCTATATATGAAGTGCTTAGACATTTTATATCTGTCACTACCAGTGGAAGTTGTATGGTCATCAACAGTACTTTGTGTGCCTTGTGATGTCATATTGGTGTTCTAGTTGTTTATCATAAACATAAAACATGATTCTTATCTTTTAGTTGGCATTAGTATTTTTTTCTGCCAACTCACATTACTTATAATAGTGCTATCAGTTCATACCTTTATATTCTATATTAGTACTTGGGGAAAAAAATAAACGGTATTCACACGTCAAATCAATCTGATATAAAATGTTCCATGCCATCATGCGTATCTGTGTGACTGCTAAATCTTTGTCACTCTCTACCCTTTGTATCGTATGAGATACATATGGTAAATAAATTATAGGATTTAGCATATTATATCTTTTGATGGTTATTATTTGATGGTGCCATAAGGGCCAAATTTCATCTTGTGCTCGTTTGTGTCAGATTTAGAATGAGCAGATACTGCATACTGTGCATATAACATTAGATCATGCCCTTATACTGTCTTCCCTATATCCTGTCCAGTGTCATTTGTTTCACCCCCTGGGTCAGATAATCTCCCAAATATTTCTCCTTAGTCCGACATAGCTGTAACTTATCCTTATTATACCTTGTGTCATGCTTGCGAGAGATGAAACAACAATTATTTTAGTGTCAGGCAAAGAAGACAATAATGAACATAATATCTCATCCATATGATTAATGATGGATACATAACTTGGTTAAAAGGATTGAAACAGTCACTTCAGACTTGTGGAAAGATACTTGGGCTACCATTGATCCTTTAGGGCACTAGCACTAACAGTCAGGACAGAACAGAACAGAGAAGAAAGCAGGGTAGAGGTCAGTGATAGCAAGAAAAGAAATATCAGAAAGAAACTAATTCATTTGTTCCCTTTTGATCCCACATCAAATGAATAATTAATTATGAGTGCTACCGTATATTTTGCCCTCAATCCAGAGTCCTGTCCTGTTTAGTTCATAGGGAACCGGGTATTTGCAAAACTATATTTTTTCTTCTACCCTTGATGGAATTTTATCTATAACAGTCTGGTGCATCATTAGCCTTTGTGGAAAGAATATTGATAATCTTCTCCTGTTACTCCCATGGTCGAAATTGTTTCCTTTATAGTTGGTAAACTTCTGCTACTGCTGTGTGCATGCATACCTGGTGATTAGTATACAATGTGTGTTCACACCCTGAATAGGATAAGTCACATCACATGGTCATGCCTTACATATTCACACTCTGCTCCAGGTGAATTATGTCACACTGCATTGTCATGCTATGTGTTATCATAATCTACATGTGGCTTAGGGCCTGATTCTGACCAGAGTGCTCACTGTGAATCAGGGCCCTCCTACCTCAACTTGGAGCGGCCTCTTGGACACTCGCATAGCTGTGGGTTACCACCCACAGCTTATGAGAGCATACATGATGATGGTCGCGATGGTCAAGACCATCACGACCATCGGGCTTGCGATGAGACCCTGCGGTAGGGTCTCGCTGCCACAAGCCCTGGAGTGATTTTGGCTCTATCAGAGCCAAAATCACTCACACTGACATCACTACTGATGTCAGTGGGGCCGGACCCAGACGGTAGGCGTTCCCATGGGAATGCCTCTATCTGGAAGGCACGCCCCCGGAACGCTCACCAAAGGGGGCATGCTGTCAGTCACCATCGACAGCACGCCCCTTTTGGTGCGATGCCCCGAGCGACGGCTACCCGTCGCTCGCCGAGTCTCACACATGCGCACGACGGAGCTCCCTCCATCGTGCGCATGCGCATTAGGGCATCATCGACCCGCTTGTGAGCATCCTGCGCTCACGAGTGGGTATGAGTTAGGCCCTTAGTTCCAACACTACTCTGGTTCTGACTATATGTGTTGTATGAGCAATCCCTCCCCTATTTTTCTTTATATATATATATATATATTAGGGGTGTGCACCGGCCACTTTTCATGTTTTGTGTTTTGGTTTAGGATCTGGATCTTTCTTCGTGTTTTTGGAATTGGATCTGGATTGGTTTTGCCAAAACCACCCTTCCGTGTTTTGGGTTCTGGGTTTTGTGTTTTGGATCTGTATTTTTTTTTTAAAAAAGCATTAAAACAGCTAAAATCACAGAATTTGTGGGTTTTTCTGCTCCTATGCTATTATTAACCTCAATAACCTTAATTTCCACTCATTTCCAGTCTATTCTGAACACCTCACAATAGTGTTTTTCTGTCCAAAAGGTTGCACTGAGGTAGCTGGATGACTATGCTAAGAGATACGAGTGGGCGGCACAAACACGTGGCCCATCTAGGAGTGACACTGCAGTGGCAGACAGGATGGCAGTTTGAAAAACTAGGCCCCAAACAGAACATAATGCAAAGAAAAAAAAGAGGAGCAAGATGGAATTGTCCTTGGGCCCTCCCACCCACCCTTATGTTGTATAAACAGGACATGCACACTTTAACAAACCAATCATTTCAGCGCCAGGGTCTGCCACATAACTGTGGCTGAAATGATTGTTTCGCTTGGGCCCCCACAAAACAAGCTGGCAATTAATCTGTCCCTGCACAAACTGGCTCTACGGAGGCAAGATGTCGTCCTCATCCTCCTCATCCACCGATTCCTCACCCTCTTCAGTGTTGTGTACATCCTCATCCTCACAGAGTATTAACTCGTCCCTGCTGGAATCCACCACCACAGGTCCCTCTGTACATTCTGGAGGCTGGTCTCCCTGGAAGAGTTGATAATTCATTTTTATGAACATCATCTTCTCCACATTTTGTGGAAGCAACCTCCTACGCCTTTTACTGACAAGGTTCCCGGCTGCACTAAACACTCTTTCGGAGTGCACACTGGAGGGGGGGGCAACTCAGGTAAAATAAAGCCAGTTTGTACAGGGGCCTCCAAATTGCCTCTTTTTCCTGCCAGTACATGTACGGACTGTCTGACATGCCTACTTGGATGCTGCCACCGATGTAATCCTCTAACAGACAGATGCACGCTTGTCGCTGCTGCTTTGAGGATGCAGGTGCGGCTACAGCCCACACAATTCACAAAGACAGAAAAAAAAAGAAGAATTTTCTAATTGTTTGTGGAGTGCACTTTGAGGGTTACACCACCCTTTAACAGACAGACGCACGCTTGTCGCTGCTGCTTTAAGGATGCAGGTGCGGCTACAGCCCACACATTTCACAAAGTCAGAAAAAAAAAGAATTTTTTTATTGTTTGTGGAGCGCACTTTGAGGGTTACACCACCCTTTAACAGACAGACGCACGCTTGTCGCTGCTGCTTTAAGGATGCAGGTGCGGCTACAGCCACACATTTCACAAAGACAGAAAAAAAAATGAATTTTTTTATTGTTTGTGGAGCGCACTTTGAGGGTTACACCACCCTTTAACAGACAAATGCATGCTTGTCGCTGCTGCTTTGAGGATGCAAGTGGAATCTAGACGGGATTTGGAACCGGGGACACACTACCTCCATCAATTGTCTAAATCCCACTGCACTAATGGCGGATACTGGACGCACGTCTAACACCAACATAGCAGTCAACGCCTCAGTTATACATTTTGCTTCAGGATGACTGCTGTCGTACTTCATCTTCCTCGCTAGGGACTGTTGGAGGGTCAATTGTTTAGCAAAAGTAGTGGTGTTCCTACTTCCTCTCTGGGATGATGAACAACGCCCAGCAGCAGCAACAGCACTAGGAGGAAGTGGTTCTTGATCTTTCCCTATTTTATTTATGTCTGAGAAAGTTTGGTCCTCCATTTATGTTATATTGATATATACGTGCGGCTAAGGTGCACACAAACACAGAAAATATTTTTTTATTTTTGTTGGAGACTAGTGCACTTTGTGGATTACACCACCCTTTAAGAAATGAGCCAGCCGGCCCTTTACTTATGGGACACAGGCGCATGCTTGGCGCTGCTCCTTTTTTGATGCACGTGCAGCCACAGTGCACACAATTCACAAACAGAGAAAAAAAATAATTATTTTGTTTGGAGTGCCCTTTGGGGGTTACTGCACCCTTTAACGGACAAGCCAGCCAGCCCTTTACTTATGGGACACAGGCGCACGCTTGGCGCTGCTCCTTTGTTGATGCACGTACAGCCACAGTGCACACAATTCACAAACAGAGAAAAAAAAAAATATTTTGTTTGGAGTGCCCTTTGGGGGTTACAGCACCCTTTAGCAGTCAGTCCAGCCGGCCCTTTATTTATGGGACACAGGCGCACGCTTGGCACTACTTTGTTGATGCACGTGTGGCTACTGCGCACACAATTCACAAACACAAAAAAATATATATTTTTATTTTGTTTGGAGTGCCCTTTGGGGGTTACAGCACCCTTTAGTGGTCAATCCAGCCGGCCCTTTATTTATGGGACACAGGTGCACGCTTGGCACTACTTTGTTGATGCACGTGCGGCTACTGCGCACACAATTCACAAACACAAAAAAATATATTTTTTTATTTTATTTGGAGTGCCCTTTGGGGGTTACAGCACCCTTTAGCAGTCAATCCAGCTGGCCCTTTATTTATGGGACACAGGGGCATGCTTGGCACTACTTTGTTGATGCACGTGCGGCTACTGTGCACACAATTCACAAACACACAAAAAAAAAATTTTTATTTTGTTTGGAGTGCCCTTTGGGGGTTGCAGCACCCTTTAACGGACAAGCCAGCCGGCCTTTTACTTATGGGACACAGGCGCACGCTTATGGGACCGGCTGGATTGACCGCTAAAGGGTGCTGTAACCCCCAAAGGGCACTGCAAACAAAATAAAAAAAAAATTCTGTGTTTGTGAATTGTGTGCACTGTGGCTGCACGTGCATCAACAAAGGAGCAGCGCCAAGTGTGCGCCTGTGTCCCATAAGTAAAGGGCTGGCTGGCTCATTTCTTAAAGGGTGGTGTAACCCACAAAGTGCACTAGTCTCCAACAAAAATAAAAAAATATTTTCTGTGTTTGTGTGCGCCTTAGCCGCACGTATATATGCCATTTACGACACGGAGTGGCAAGGAACGGCTAAGGTCTTTCTCTATGTTCATGACTAGTGGTTCAGCTTCACATGACGATGGAAGCCCTCCTCCCGCTAAAAAAATCAAACGAGTTAAGCTGGCAAAAGCACAGCGAAGAACTGTGCGTTCTAAGAAGATATCACAAATCCCCAAGGAGAGTCCAAGTGTGGTGGCGGTTGCGATGCCTGACCTTCCCAGCACTGGATGGGAAGAGGTGGCTTTTTCCACCATTTGCACGCCCCCTGTAAGTGCTGAAAGGAGCACCCACAGTCCACTTGCTGATATGCAAATTGAAGATGTCACTGTTGAAGTACAACAGGATGAGGATACTGGTGTAGCTGGCACTGAGGAGGAAGTTGGCGAGGAGGATTCTGATGGTGATGTGGTTTGTTTAAATCAGGCTCCGGGGGAGACAGTTGTTGTCCGTGGGATGAAAAAGCCCATCACGGTCATGCCTGGGCAGAAGACCAAACATTCCACCTCTTTGGTCTGGCAATATTTCTATCCAAATCCGGACAACAACTGTCTTGCCATATGTACCATATGTAAAGGTGAAATAAGTAGGGGTAGGGACGTTAACCACCTAGGAACATCCTCCCTTATACGGCACCTGCAGGGCGTTCATAAAAAGTTACTGTCAAGTTCAGAAACTTTGGCTAAGACCGTAAGCAGTCCAGGGACACCTAAATCCCTTTTTCCTGTTTTATCCAAGGAATCGGTGGATGAGGAGGACATCTTGCCTCCGTAGAGCCAGTTTGTGCAGGGACACATTAATTGCCAGCTTGTTTTGTGGGGGCCCAAACGAACCAATCATTTCAGCCACAGTCATGTGGCAGACCCTGGTGCTGACATGATTGGTTTGTTAAAGTGTGCATGTCCTGTTTATACAACATAAGGGTGTGTGGGAGGGCCCAAGGACAATTCCATCTTGCACCTCTTTTTTTTCTTTGCAGTATGTACTGTTTGGGGCCTAGTTTTTCAAACTGCCATCCTGTCTGCCACCGCAGTGTCACTCCTAGATGGGCCATGTGTTTGTGCCGCCCACTCGTGTCGCTTAGCATAGTCATCTAGCTACCTCGGTGCAATCTTTTGGCCATAAAAACAATATTGTGAGGTGTGAGGTGTTCAGAATACACTGGAAATGAGTGGAAATGAAGGTTATTGAGGTTAATAATTGCATAGGAGCATAAAAACCCACAAATTCTGTGATTTAAGCTGTTTTTATGCTTTTTTTCAAAAAAATACAGATCCAAAACACAAAACCCAGAACCGAAAACACGGAAGGGTGGTTTTGGCAAAACCAATCCAGATCCAAAACACAAAGAAAGATCCAGATCCAAAACCAAAACACGAAAAGTGGCCGGTGCACACCCCTAATATATATATATATATATATATATATATAAACTAGCACAAGAAACCACACAACACCAAGTAGTATAAATATATCGGGTGCCAGGCCAATATAATCGATATATAGAACCGTCCACTTGCAGAGTGATCCACCAGGGGCTCAAACAGAGACGAGGTCAGCACTCACAGTCCTTTAAGATCACCAATAATTTAATCCAATTGTGTAGATCATAGTAGCACTGGTACAAATAATAAGGGCATCATCAGCATATCATACATATCTGGCATAAGCTGGGTTCCATCCCCCAGTGCCTAGTCCCTTGTCCCGACAGCTGTTTCGGTCTTTACCATCGTCAGGGGTTTGCAGAAGAAAATGAATGTGTAGTGCAACATATAAATACACCTCTCAACTGATAAAGAAATAGTGCTCACCTGTGTGGCCATCAGTGGAGACCGCGCCAATCTGGTCATCCAGACACGCGCGCAGACACCACGTGCAGCGCCGCACACTGATGATGCCGATGTAAAATCCCAACTGACGTCACCAGTGGCCGCGCGACATGGTATCCGCACAACAGAACGGGCGGCCAGTTTGATGACAGGCCTGATGATGACCTTATTATTTGTACCAGTGCTACTATGATCAGGGCCGTTGAGAGCGCTGCCGGGCCCCGGTAAAGAGGGGGCGTGGCCTAATCGCGGGAGGCGTGGCCACGCCCCCTCGAATAAAAAAGTTTAAAAAGTATACATTTGCAGTGCCGCTGCACGCCGGTGAGGCGGCGCTGAGAGCCCCTCAGCCCGGCGCAAAGCCAGGGGGGGCAGACTCAGTGTGATCGCTCCCCCCCCTCAGGCATAGGAGATTGCTCGCGGCTGCTAAGCAGCAGCCACAGCAATCTCCCACTGAATCCCAGCACACGCTGTGTGCTGGGAGATAGTGAGGAGGGAGGGGGGGCGGTGCAGGACCCGGGCCCCCACCGGGCCCCTCTGGAGGCCCGGGTAAATTGTACCCGCTCCCCCCCCTCTCGGCGCCGCTGACTATGATCTACACAATTGGATTAAATTATTGGTGCTCTTAAAGGACTGTGAGTGCTGGCCTCGTCTCTGTTTGAGCCCCCGGTGGATCACTCTGCAGGTGGACGGTTCTATATATATATATATATATATATATATATATATATACATATATATATATATATACATAAAAAAACACATAATGTCCACACTCACGTCTTACTAAAATACAATGCTGGGGTAGCTATCCCAAGCAAGGTAAAAACCTTGCCAAAAGACAATCTCCAAAAAATGAGGGTGCACTCACCAGGCTTCAAGAAATGTTCATAAAATATTGATTTTATTTAGATCATCATAAAACGTACAGCCTTCGACGTTTCGGTCCAGTCCAGGGACCTTTGTGAAGATGCAATTTGCATTAGCTTATTCTACAGATTTTATCATTAACATTTTTCACATTTTCACCCACTCACAGGAGCATGGCATAGCACCCAGCAGCTGGGACTAAAGTAGTCACTACTGTATTAGGATGGCGGGACAGTCCCATAATAGCTGCATTTCTTGTCAGGCTGTATATAGATGCTAAAATGTAACACACAACAATTAAAGTGCTACTACTTTGCTTTGTACATCTCTCATGTAAATAACACAATCTATTTTCTGTCATAGAGATAGATGTATATAGGACTTAATTTTTACATAACATCAGGTCATCTTATACACACACATTCTGCGAGCACATATCCTAACCCACTGCTCCATGCTCCTTCCTCACTATCTACCCCATCTGTATCGCCCCTGTCTGTCTGCCCTTCCCCTTTAGAATGTAAGCTCTCACGAGCAGGGCCCGCATCCCTCAAGTGCTTCTCCTCCCCCTACTTATAGTATCATTTACTCCTAACTCCCCATAATGGCACCTAACACCTGGTTGCTCATGTCCTGCTGTTTATGGTATGCAGCTATGTTTATAACCTTGTCCTTGTCCTGCATTGTTTTGTATTACTATTAACTGTTTTTCTTGTGTGCTCATTTATGTACTGTGTAAGGCGCTGCAGAACCTTTGTGGCGCCATATAAATAAAGGATAATAATAATAATAATAATCTTTGTCAAATGTAACATCAATCTCACACACTCCTCGGTAATTTTTGACCACTTCTCACACTATTTAGTTGCGTCCACACCATATTTTGTCCCTACAATAAATCTAGCCGACTCTGTCGGCACTGTACAGGAAATCGTTATTGATGGTCCATTGACCATTCACGACATCCTTTTCCGTACTTTTACCAAACAAGCTGTAACTACAAGCAATGTTGAACAAAATAAGTGATCACAAATCTGTGATCACTCACAAAATCATACATAGAATTGCAGTGCTATATTTACACACTGTTATATTGGAAACTGTGCAACAGTCGTGAAGAATATAAACACTAATATATATAACAATGCATGATATTGAAAAGCAATATTTAAGTATATGGAAAATATAATTTAAACGTACAGAAAGTTGTTTATTATTGTACTTCATTCAGTTTTGGTATTTGTCTTTGACATATGTAAAATGTGAGTAAATCACTGTTTAGTTTCTGTGCCAGTCTTTAATATGGATCAATAAAGAGAATGCAGATAACACAGAGACACAATTAACTTTATTTTCTGTAAATGTACCTAATCCTCCCTATCACCCAGTGGCGGATCCAGGGAGGGGGGGGGCGATTGGGGCAATCGCCACCCCTAGCACACTGCTGCTTCCAGTGTGACTGCAACGGGATGCACGTACAGTGTCCCGGCAGTTCTGCTCTCTCCTGCGTTCTCACTGTGCTGAGTGTTAGCTTGTGTACCGCAGCGCCGGGCTCAGCTCCCTGCTGCAGCGTCTCACGGGTTCCACCTCCCCACTCACCCCATTGGCTGGCAGGACAGGTAGTTTACAGGTTACTCGACCAATGAGTAAATGGGATAGTATTGGGTGGGTGGAATGTGTGCTGTGTACACAGGAAGGGGAAACAGCCTGCCAGCCAGAGGGACTAGCCAGCCAGAGGGACCAGCCTGCCAGCCAAAGGGACTAGCCAACCAGAGGGATTAGCCAGCCGGAGGGACCAGCCAGCCAGCAATCTGCTAACCAAGTGCAGTGGGAAGCCCCTGATAGCTTTGTCCATTTTGTGGCATCTTGGGTTTATGTTTATCACAGTGCGTGAACTCTAAATTATGGGTTAGAAAGATTGTGTTGTAGGTCATTTTCTGTGTGCCTCTCCTTATGTTTAATCACATATAGATTTAAACAGAATGTCCAAAAGATATAAAATTGTCCCTCCAAAATAAAGTCTATGTTATTGTTAAATCCCCTAGTGAGGGTATTAGTAGTATTATAATCTGCCATTCTATTCTTGGGATGTCAATAAGAGATTACAGGCTTGATTCATAGTACAGTACGCTATGCCTATGTTTTTGCAAAAGGAGCGATGTTTTGTCATTGCACATACGTGAAGGTACTTTACAGTAGTCGCACACTGGTATCTATATTCGCAGTGTGATTGACAGTCAGGGAGCATTTAGTGTAGGCTACAGCATCTTTTATGTCAGCAATTCTGAGTGACCATAAAGTCTCTCAGGATGTCGATGTTTGCATGATCAGCAAACGATGTTAAGTATATGTACGCAGTAACAGACAGCTGCAATGGCTCAGGTGGGTGTCTCAGTACAAGTCCCGGTCGCTATTGGATTAGCATATTTCCGTATATTCACAGCTGCAAAAATTGCAGCTGCAGGAGCATTACCATAAAACTCTGAATCAGGCCCAATGGCTGTTAAGAAGTACAGTGGCTGTTTACTACAGCAAGAGTTTAATTAATTTCTTTTAGTGAATGAATATTACGGACAGTCCATTCATATTGCAAAGAACAAACTTGATCTTAAAATACACTTATTTTAGTGACACATAATGTAGACTGCAGGGCCTGCAGGAGTTGGGACAGGAGAGGAGTCAGACTGGAGAGGGGAGGAGTCAGGACTAAATGGTAAGCCGCCCCCCTAAAAGATAAGTCTATATCCGCCACTGCTATGACCATACATTGACGCTCCCCCCACAGCACTTTTTGATACTCATCTTGCAGACATTGTGGGTAAAATTGTACTAATATTTGCTCTTACAGTGATACACTAATGTCTAATCAGCCCTATTCAGTATAAGACATGTCTACTTTCAAAGCTCCTCCTATGCAGCTTCTTGGAGTATAGATTAAGTGGGGCTCTACTAGGATAACCAAGGAGAAAAAATTATTTTGTAAATAGTTGTTAAGGAGCTGGCATACTCCTTTACATGACTTTAAGGAGACACCAATGCCTTTATTTTAGTATAGTAAATATATATTTTTTGTTTCTCATTAACATTAGTCTATGATTACACTGGTAAACAAAGATCACAGGGCAGCTCAGGTGGCATTATATATGTATTTTCTACACTTATTTGAAAAATGGTCTTAGAATCTTTCTGTTAGTTTTAAAGTTACACCCTCTTTAAGAATATACTTTACAATATATAACCCATTTATAGAGCATTTAGGGAGGTTTTTTTTCTTCAGTAAAATTCCATTGTTCTGGGAAGATTTGTATAAGGTAAGAAGGGTACAGAATAATAAACAGTTGAGTCACATTCTGCAAGATGAGTCATATGAGTGATGACTAAGCAAGTAAAACTTTCTTACTAAGGGGTCTATGGGGCATTTCCAATTGGGCGGAAGGTAAAAACTTCGTGCCCCTCGCGCCCATTTTAGAAATACTGCGGGTATGCACGCTCCCGATACCCGCGGTATTCAATTCCAAAAATACTGGTCACGGGGTTTTCAGTTCTGAAAACCCTGTGGCGCTTATTTTTTATTGATAAAAAAAAAACACTTACCATACCGGGGGTCTCTAGTAGTCTCCACGGCTCCCGGCGGCCTCCCCTCTCTCTTCTTACTGGAGAGGGGGCTACAGGGAGTCCCAGGGGCTGGTGGGAGGAGCAAGGGCTGCTGGGAGATGTAGTTCTCCCAGCGCCAATTCCGGGGGGGCCACACTAGCACTGCAGGGGCACACTGACACAGGGACACACACACACTCATGCACACTTACATACACCACACACACTAACATACTCACCACTGCTGCAGATGAGCCGGCTCCCTACGCAGGATGAAGAAGACAGCGCTGCTGGAGGTAAGTAATTAAGGACTAGTTAAGCTAATTGGATACTTCCAATTGCTTAATTAGTCCTTAAGAGGGGCGCTGCGGAGGTGTCAGAGCAAGTGTCGGTGATTTAACCTAAAATCAACAATTTTAGGAAAAATCACGCTTGCTCAGGAGGTGTGTGGCAAAAACCCTCCCTGCGCGTTGTTTTTAAAAAAACACACACCTAATAGAGAAGCAAAAAACCCGCACCTGCAGGAAAAACCTTGCAGGTGCGGGTTTTTTGCTATTCTCGCAGCCTATTGAATATGCCCCTATGTATTAAGCCTTGGAGAGAGATAAAGGGGATTGTGAAAAAGTACCAACCACTTAGCTCCTAACTGTCACTGTACAGGCTGTGTTTGAAAAATGACAGTTAGGGGCTGATTGGTTGGTACTTTGGGCCTGATTCAGAGCCGCTCGTAAGCGGCCGCTCGTTCACTCTGAGCGATGTTTGCCCAACTGCGCATGCATACGGATCGTTATACGCATGCGCGAACCAGTCAGTGCGGTCGAAATTCATGTGCTCACAAAATAGCGAATGCCTGATAATTTGAGTGACAGAAAGAGGCGTATGTGGGTGGTAACAGGGGAAGGTGCTTGAAAACGGGGAGTGGAGATCCGAACGCAGGCGTGCTTAAAGGTCAAAACGGGTGTTTTATGGGTGTGCATAATTAAAACAGCAGCGTCATTGACCACGTCACTGCGTTATTTTATAGCCCGAACTGCTCGCAAAATTGTGGTAGCAAAAACCAACCACAAGAATAGCGAGCAGTTCATACGCTGGTCGATGTACTCGATTAATCTAATAAATAGCGGACATGACGTAGGATGCGAGCGGCCAGGGGGCGTAGTTTCCCAAAAAACGACCGCAAGTTTTGTTCGCTCATTCAGACCTAGAGGCGTGAACAGACTGCAAAGAGCGAACGGTTCATTTGAATAGCCACCCCTATTTTCTGGACAAGCGAGCGCTAATTGCGTCCGGCTCTGAATCAGGCCCTTTATCTCCTTCCACTTTATCTCTCTCCAAGGCTTAGTATTTAGACCCCTAAATCACAATTCCTAGCCAGTTGGTGGTCAGAGATCATTCTGTAAACATTTAAAGATGTGTGTTTCTCTGTCATAAGTTGATATTTATATAGTATAGTATATATTTTATAGTGTTTAGAATAGCAAGTGGCACAATGCCTAGTATATGTGTTAAACATCTGGTGACCTTTTTGCTACATTTGTGGTGAGATAACATTTACATTTCAGAAATGTTGTCTTACTCCACTCATTAAGAAGTGTTATGAGGTTCACTTTGGATGAGAGTGTTGATGGTCAGGTGAATTAAGATGAAAAACTGCATGGGAGTCTTTCAAGAGTATTTGCCAGAACTTTGAGTGGGAAACATAAGGCAGACAACTACAGTATGAAGAAATGGTGGACAATCTTTTAAAATCTTAAATGACCATGGGATGTAACAAGTAGGGGTCCCTTGACGCTGGGCTGCAGGCTTAAATCCCTTGGTTTTATTTGCTGCACACACATAGATTTGCAGTATATTATTGTTAGCACCGATAGCAAAAGTTTTTCTGTTTTGCATACATGTATGGCATTAATATTGCCACGCTGCTGGTACCAAGTATGATATGGGTAAAATCGAGCGTGGGCATTTCTTTTCTGTTATCTAACATGTCTTTGAAAATCCATTTCTTGGGCTCGCACCTGGATTTCTTCCCAGCAAATATCAGAGCAGTCAGTGATGAATATAGCAAATGGTTCCACCGAGATATTTCCGTAATGGAAAAGTGAAAAATGTTGTTATCAATGTACTTTTATTATATAATGGGCTTAAATTCTGTCTCTACAGATGTGCAGTAGAGATGAGTGTAAATCTCTCTCCCCCTCAGAGCTCTTAGTACTACTAGACAGACATAGAGACACCCCACCAGCTTCTGCCCCACCTACTCCCTCCACCCACAACACATTCTAACTAAGCATAGTAGCCGTGCCCCATCTCCATTCCTCCTTTCCATGGAGCCAATGCATAATACCCCTACTTACAAGCTACTCTACCCCTCCTCACTACTGGAATGTGTGTGTACTATTGGCGGTCGTTTGGCAGAGTAGTTGTACACACCAGTGGATGCCCTGAGTCAGTGAACAGTCTAGTACTTAATCAGTGGGGTGGGTATTCAGCAATAATGTTATTGGTTCAGCAGTACTCACGGTTATGCATTTACAGACTTTCAGTATGGAATGGAGCTTAAGTGGAGTATACAGGTGGTTGTATGGATGGAACTAACAGGGTCTCTATGGAGCTAAGTGGAATACGTCCATGTCCTACTGCGGCACTCCAAAACAGTAAGGAACACAAGATGACACTGTGCATGCGCAGAATAGATAGCAGCCATCTTGGTTAGGGATTGAAGCCTCCTTAAAGGAGCAAACATGGAGTATGTGCAGTAGCTCTCTCTGGCTTCAACACCCCTCCTTGTTACAAGCTTCTTCATGTTACACAAACATTTACTTTCAGCTTTCTTGTAGCAACCTTTGCAAAATTGAGGGTTAGTCAAGCAAGGAAAAAAAATCAACATTTCAAATGGCTCTAGTCCACATTTCCTGGTAGAGAAATCATCAAGACTACTCTCACCGACTGTGTTGACAATATCAACAGTCTCTTCACAAACTGAGGACTGTTGTTACTATCAACATTGTTGATGTCTTCTACACTTGCAAAACTCAATTTATGCAAAGTCTCTGTCTATTTTAGACTTCCACTCACACCAATCAATTTTGGACTTTGGTTTCTGGATGTCTTGAGATTCACTGAAAACAATATTTGTAAATTCCTCATCATATCTTGTCAGTGGTTTTCTAACATTTGATCTTGCAAAAGTTATTTTCTGGGGTTGATTGTCCACGCTGTTAGCCTTTGGTTCAGATGTGTTTCCAGCGGGATAGATATGGGATGCCGGTGCTCTGGATCCCATCGGTCAGAATCCCAGCGCTCTGGATCTCATTGGTAAGAACTGACAATGGCATTCCTACAGGGTTAGAATACCAACACCTGTTGGTCGGTATTCTAACCCTCCCCCTCTCCCTACCCTAACTCTCTCTCCCCAGTGCCTGAAGCTAACATCCCCATAGTGGCAAAATAAATAATCTTTCCCTCCCCATACCCTAAACCTAACATTCCCCCCTTAGTGCCTAACCCCATCCCTCCCCCTAGTGCCTAACCCTAACCCTTAACCCTAATGATAACTCACACACTAATCCCGCTACTTACCTTAGGGATTCTGGCGGTTAGGTTGCCTGCACCGGGATTCTGACAGATGTCCAGATTCTGGCACTGGCAGTCTGACTGCCAGAAACCCTGCAGTTGGGATGTTGACCACATCCCGTATCCAGCTGCTGGCATATCCAGTGACACATTCTTGTTCTGCTTTTCACATTCCAGACTTTCTAATTTGTGCGGTTTCTTTAAATATGACATCTCTTGACCTGACAATCTTTCTAGTACTTGAATTCCAGAGTCTGTACCCTTTACTTTCTTGGCAATAACCAAGCATGATTGCATCTTCCTTGGTATGTGTACAAAGGCAGTATGTCCAAAAGTTTTAAGATGCTTTACATTTGGTATTCTTTCTGACCACAATTCTAAAATGCGCAATAGTGCATTATCATAACGGCTCATGACTGTCTACATTCATTGGGACACACCACGACTGAAAGTATCAGAAGCCATAGTGTTAAGATTTCAGCAGATTTTCTTTATTGCATAGTTCTAGTAAGACACAGTTAACTCTGTGAAATATATATTAATTTTAACTTCCCTCTTTACACTATACATTGGTTTCCTTTGTCAACAAAGTGTCAACCAGCTGAATAGGTCACTTTGTCATGGGCTTCATGAAATACTTAGGGGTCTATTTACTAAGCAGTGATAGGAGACAGAGTGAAAAGTGATAAGGTGCCAGCCAATCAGCTCCCAACTGTCAATTTTCAAACACAGCCTGTGAGATGGCAGTTGGGAGCAGATTGGCTGGGCCCTTATGACTTTTCACTCTGTCTCCTAACACTGCTTAGTAAATGGACCCCTACGTCTCATAAAAGCAAAACTGTATCAATAGGACAACAGGTTTCTTCCACTGTGTATTCAGAGACCAGGATGGGTACAGGATGCCTGCAATCGGGATCCCAACATTAAGAATCCCAACGTTGGCATCCCGACAGGGTTAGGATACAAACACCTGTTGGTTGGTATCCTAACCCTCCCACCCCAGTGCCTGAACTTAACTTTCCCCCTAGTACCTAAACCTAACCGCCCCCTCCCTGCATCCAAACCTAATCCCCCCCTTAGTGCCTAACTCTCTCCCTAATGCCTAACCCTTACCCAGCTACTTACCTTTGGGATTCTGGAGGATTGGAGTCCGGCACCTGGATTCTGCCAGGTGTCGGGATTCCGGCGCCGACATCTTGACCACCAGAATCCCCGCAGCCGCGATATTGACCACATCACTCAAGACCATTTCAAAGTATGTTTTACAACTGTTTTGAATACTAAACCTGACCTGCTGCAGGAATTTGAACACTTCCTGTGTACAGCTTACGGTATGACTGCATATGCTGCCGCACTGCCTTAATTATGTATGCCCTTATAATGGCATTATAACGCCTGCGTTTGCCTGACCACCACCCCGTAACCACCCACAAACAGCACTTTCTGTCAATCATTTTTGGTAGGGTCTGAGTACACACTGCGTGTAGTCTGCATACCATAATCTACTTGCACTGGCAAGTTCATGCATGCGCAGAGCAGAAACATTGGCCAAGTGCATGCATTCTCTCCTGTGCGATCCTTGCTGAATCAGGCCCTATGTCTGTAGTTAACTTTGCTGATTGCATCTACTGCCAATACTAAAAAGTCAAATGTTAATTTCTGCAACATCACCATGGTAATCTCTTCATCATCTATTTCAACTCCTACAGACTTTAGTTGCTGAGATATAGACATCATTCTGTCAATGTAGTCATTCATACTGTTGCATTCACATAGCTTGGTATTATACTATACACATCTTAGACTAATTCTTCTCATTAGACTCCTATACTTCCTGCAGTACTGTCCACATGTACATGTGTTGTTCAACACTCAAACCAATCATAGCCATGGCTCTCTCTCTACATCATCTGGGCTCTGACCATTACCAGGATCAATTGTTACTTTCCACAACCTTGTACGCTTTGTTAGCATTTCCATAGCAAACTTCCATGTGGTGTAATTCTCATAACATTGGAATGTTCTGAGCAAAGGATTTCATATTAATGCTCTGACCTGGTAGGAGGCAGTGACCTGTGATTGTATTTGTGCGGACAGGACTGCACATGATGGGACAGTATTCTGATGTGAGAGGGGATGGAATCAAGATGAGAGATTAACAGTGGAAGTAGCATTATCACCATCTGCTCGGTGTAGTTCATGATGCTCCTGTCAAACTGATATGGGAACATTGTGATTTAAAATGCATTTCTACTGTATATGTAATGAAATTCAACATTTCACATTATTAGCAGATAGCCTTCATAGCAGGGATTTCTCCCTCCAATCAGAAGCCAGCCTTCATTTATAGCCTCTGCAACAGATCTCTACTGATTCAATCAGACTCCAGACAGAAAGAGTGAACATGTAAAAATATTTTATAGGCAGAGAGTGAGTAGGGATGCAAATACCAGACTGGTGAAATGTTATGTGACTTTGTAAATTAATCTAAAGAGTTAAACCTGCATCTTTTAAGTTTGGCAAAAGATTATCATTCTGCAAATTAAAAATCTAGGCTAGCAGAGTATAAACAGGGCTCCTTTTAGCTTATCAAATGTAAGTGATACCCCCCACTTGTGAACCATTCAGAGAAGCAATTCCCATGTGCAGCTGCTGTTTCATGATATTGACTGACCACAAAGGCACCAAGGCAGCCCCAGACAATCATTCAGCTATTTTAGAAAAACAGTCTGGGACTTCTTCTCCAGGTGATGTATTTAACTAGGCACACATAACAATGTCTATAGAAGCAATTAGTTCTATTAATAAAAAAAAAGTAAAATGATTAATAGAGCAATTTATAAGAATTAATATTTAATAATATACCAAAAATAAAATGTAATGATTTTAGCCCCCAAAAACAATACAGTATTACATTAGCTATTTTAATGAAATAGTTACAGGATTTATGGTGATAAGCAACTCTTTAATAACTATATGTTCTAGATCTCTTTTGGCACTTTACAATAAACGGTCTCCTACCTTGTAAGATTTGTTGGACCAGTGAGTGTATCCCATTACAGCACAGTAAGAGCATGCAATGTGGTGGTGGCAGGGGCACCAAGGGAGAGATTTATCAAAACTTGGAGAGAGATAAAGTACCAACCAATCAGCTTCTGTCATTTTTCAAATACAGCCTGTAAAATGGCAGTTAGAAGCTGATTGGCACTTATCTCTCCACTTTATCTCACTCAAAGGTTTGATACACCTCTCCCCCAAAAGAAAAGTGTTGCGGCATGAAATACCCAGAAGGATTGGGTCTGTCTCAAGGTGTGATGTAACCTGTAACCACACCTCCAAGTTGAATAGTGAAGCTTCTACAAAGAGTTGCAGTATTCAAACGGTGATGTCTCCACAGCTCCACGCACCTGACCACTCTAGTACAGTAAGCTATATTTCCCCTTCAGATACTGTACCTGGAAGTGACGTAAGTGAGGGCGGAGGTGCAGCTTGCTGCCCATATTGTCCACCAAAACAAGAAAGTTGTCCCCTCGGGGGCTCGCTTCGCTCGCCACGCTTCGGGCTCAGTGGCTTGCTGCGCTCGCCACAAGATTATATTCACCCTCTATGCCCAGGTGGATGGTAGGGAATGACGTTGGACAGTAACTGATGACATCAGGGACAATCTACGGAAGGGAATCTAGCTGTAACCACTCTAGTACTGGGGCCACACAGATCTCTTGGCAGCACTTGCCATTGATATTTCTCTTGATCTAACCTGCTCCAATTAAACTCAGTACAGGGTTAAATATGAACCACAAAATCTGTATACCTGCAATGCTTTCGTATGTGCAAAAGTTTGCCTACTTGTCCCTCAACCACATTTGAAGATTCACAAGTATTTTTTGGGAAATTCCCCAGTTAAGAGCAATTTGTGCCTGGTTTTGTGGCTTGGAAAAAAAACATCAAACTACCATTTAAAAAGAATTGATTTTCTTTCAAAGCAATGATTGGCCGCTAGATGATTGCCACTGTATCTAAGTATGAATTTACTTTACCTACAATTAAATATTTGTGTGAAGCCTATATAGTGTGTAGAAACATGCATAAAATGAGGAAGCTGGGCTGTAAGCTTAATGTTTTGATCAATTAAGTTATGAACAGTTTACTCATGTTTTCATTTCTAGATATACACAGATTTGCAGTGGTGGTGACAAGCACTGGCAACAGTTGTTTTTCTGATTTGTTTTCATGTATGACATTAATATTGCACTCAGCTGGTACCAGGTATAATATGGATAAAACTGAATAAATCATGGACATTCATTAATAATTTTTATGCTTTTTAAGATATGGGTAAAAGTGCTCCTAGAAATGCACATTCCTGCAGAATTGTTGCTGGAAGGTAAAAAAGTTATTGTATAAAGGTGAAACTATTTCTGGCACCTCAAAGGTGGCATACACTCCCAAAAAAGCAATGAAAGCCCTTCTCCAGCCCTTTACCTCATTTAAAAAATGTCATCATGCAAAATAAAATAACATTTTTGTACTTCAATAAAAAGTAGGCATATTTGTGCTCCGAATTTACATGTAACAAGTAACATCCTTAATCCATCCAATTACTCTCAGCTTAAATCCACAAAACCTTGCATTTCACCATAAAAACAAACTAGAAAAATATGATGTGTTTTGTAGTGGTTACAATTTGCCCAAGCAACAGACAGTATTTGGACTAGAGATGAGCGGTGCAGATTTCTTGGAATCCGAACATGCCAAAACGTCTGGGATCCGAGGCAATCAGAGTCACAGTTTGGATAGTTTGGATCTCCCAATCTGCCTCTGCCCGCAGCCGGATCTCACAGTTTTGGCTCGGGTGCCAATTTCAAAAGTCCCATTGAAATCAATGGGCTGACCGCTAATTGGCTCAGAGAGCTGTCTGTCATGGCTCTCAGCCAATCTGTGCTTCCCCATAGACTTCAATGAGCAAACAAATGCAAGATGTCAGCGCCCACCACACCGAGGCCACCGCCAGCACCCACGGAAGTGCCGACACCACCAGCAACCCCGCACTGGGTACACCGCTGGCACCCCTGGACTGCTGACACCGCCAGCACTCCTGCACTGCTGGCGTCCCCACACTGAGAACACATCAGCACTTCTGCACTGAGGACATTGCAGCCACCACAGCACTGCCGACACTGCTGGCACCCCTGAACTGGCAACAAAGCCAGCAACCCCACACTGAGGACACACATATATAGCTCTTTTGTTTTATAACTTTATAGTTATTTTGTGTTTTTTTGCCCTTGGTAATCTAAGCATTTTTATGGTGATTGTGATTGCGGCATATAACTGTAGCATTTTTAACTTGATACTTGAGAATGGTATTTAAGGGGTTGCAGGTAAGAGGTTATTTATGCCTTACTTGGGAACTTGGTGGCTTTGTGGACTTATGCTGTAGATCTGAAAAAAATCTTGAAAAGGTCCTAGTGATGTCAGTGGGCCGGCTTCTGATGGTAGGCATTCCCTTGGGAACGCCCCCATCAGGGAGGCACGCCCCCGGCACGCCCACCAAAGGGGGCGTGCTGTCAATCAACATCGACAGCACGCCCCCTTTGATCAGACACAACGAGCGAAGGAAAGTCCTTCGCTCGTCGCGTCTGGCGCATGCGCACGACGGAGCTCCCGCCATCATGCGCATGCGCAGTGCACAACATCGACCCACTTGCGAGCGGACAGCCGCTTGCGAGTGGGTCTGAATCAGGCCCTTAGGTCTTATGGACCATGGAATCAAAAAATTGTAATCTTCGGTTACTTACACATAGTTTTTGTATGCCGTTGAGTTGCAAAAGAATGATTCCTCAGTATGTGGGGTTCATTAACTAAGCAGCAGCTTGTAAAAGCTGATGCTTCCTGGAATGTTTAAGTCCACAATTTAAATGGGCAATGCTTTTATAAGCAAAACACCTGGGGCCAAATGTAACAGGATGAGAGTCTAGAAAATGTGAGAGTTTAGCAGTAAATTCTCACATTGGTCGAGTTTTATCTTCAACATGGGAAAACATCTGGCTGAGATTTAAAATTGTGAGAGCTTTCTGAGTCTGAAAAAAATGTGAGTTTGCTCTGTTGCTTTCTTCTCGGACTCTATTACATTGGCCAAGTTTAAAAAGTGAGAAAACTCTTACATTTTCTAAACACTCGCTCTATTACATTTGGACCCTCCATGTTTAAATTTAGTAAATAAACCCCTGTGACACCAACTGTCAATCATGGAAAAGGAAGCATGATGGTCTGGGGCTCTTTTGCAGGATCGTTAGTAAGCAACGTGCACAGACTAACTTTTACTTTGAACCAAAAGGGCTATCATAGCATTTTGCAGCACCATTCAATACCCTCTGGTGTACACATAGTTGGTCAAGGGTTTCGAATCATGGAATGGCCAGCACAGTCTCCAGATTTAAACCCCATCAAGCTGGTTTGGAATGGATTGGACAGAAATGTAAAAGAAATGCAGTCTACAAGTGTAACACATTTGTGGTATCTTCTGCAACAGTGTTGGGAAGAACTTCAAACAATATTTGATTTTCATTGTAGAAAGAATGCTATGACTGTATACAGCAGTTTTATCTGCAAAATCTTCGATGAGCCAAAAATTTTAATTAACTCTTGGTAATCCATATTGTTGTATGATTTTGCTTTTTTATCTCCAATTATTTATTTGTTCTATGCTTTGATTTCAGAGTACCTTGCAACATTAAACTGCAGAAATATCAATAAAGGCTGGGAAAATTGGGTTTTTCTAAAACTTTTTACCAGTAGTGTATATATCTATATTCCCCACTGAGGGACCAAGGATCGGTTCCTGCAACACTGCTGACATCTCCACATGGTTCACTGGAGTCAATGCACAGAACTGCACCAAGCAGGCCAACCATGATATACAGCAGGAAACATCTTGTCCATGCATTTCTTACTGTGATTGTTTTCTATTCCAGGCCGCTAACAAAGACTTTGGCCTCTTTTTACTACAGTCCGCATACTGAATGCAGATTGTAGTGTGATATTATCTACTGAATTCGCATTGCGAATTCAAACAATATCACAGGGATTTACTACAAATCCCTTGTGATAAAGCTCTGTCCCCTGCGAATCCCCTCCGCACACTAGTCAAGGTATTTTCGCAAAAAATACAGTGACAAAGTGCCTGCGCATGCGCCGACCGGACGCCGCTGCTACCCCCTCCCCAGCGTTAAGCTCTTCCCCCCAGCACCAAGCCCCGCCCCCCATGATTGCGGACCCACTCGCACCCCCCACGCGACCCCCCCTCTCCCTTAATTACACTTACCTGCATGATCCGGGCCTCCGGTGATGTCCTCCATGCCTCCGATCAGGTGATCTCCCATACTGCACTGGGACCCGATCACCTGATGACCGGGCCACAGTGCACTATGGGAGACCAGCTGACCGGAGGGGAGACATCACCGGAGGCCCGATCAAGTAAAAAAAAAAATTTGACAATTGTTTTTCTTTTTTTTTACAGTAATCAGCTTGCGGTCTTTTTAGACCACACAGCTGATTACTGGGACCGGCTCCCAGCTCTGCTCTGCCCGTTAGAGCAGAGTAGGGGGCCGGTAACCGGGGGAGACCCTGGATAACGCCACCTCCAGGTGGTGTTATTATCACAGGGATTTCCCCGATATTTTTTTACAATTTATTTTTAGTAACTTTGGTCAGATCACATTTCCCATTACAATTATGGGAAATGCAATCTGCTTACTAAAAATAAGTGATACTTAGGGGTTGGAGTAGAATTTTACGAATTCTACTCCAATTGCCCTGTAATAACTATAGGTGATACTAAAATAATGTGAAAAGGATGTGAAAACACCCTTTTTCACTTTATTTTTGTCAAAATAATGTTAATAAATAGAGCCCTTTATATTTAGTCTTTCTGGGGCACTTTTCTAATATACATTGACCTCTTCATACTTTAACACCTTGGGTATATGACATCTGCTTTATGTGATTTAAACTACATAGGTTTTCCAGGGAGGTTACTATGTGTATTTTATTGAATAAATGTTCATTCCTTCCTTTTTTTAAATTCACTAGGTGAAAATAGACAATTTTTTTTATTGCTGTGCAATCAGTGGTGTCACAGACTATATAATATTTAATTACATTTTAGTCTAGTTACTAATTTTCACATTGTACAGCATCATACAGTATTCCCCCTATTGGTGACTTTTTCCCGCTTCCCATATCCTAATTAGTCTTCCTACCAAATATGGTGACATTCTGATTAGTAGATCAAGCTACAGACGGCTCTGAATAGGTGAAATTTATTCATGACCAGGGTGTGTGTATATATATATATATATATATATATATATACACATATACATATACATAATATACATATGCATAAACACACAGTAGGATGTAAGTTCATTTTATGACACACTATGATGGGGTAGTATACACCTTCATTAGCGCTGTGCACATGGGTGTTGCTTTCTCAATCTCCCGGAAATGCTGTTCCAGAAGTAGGCAAGTATGAAGAATATGCATGTGCCACTGTGATCCTTGAGCTTTCACTTATTTACCACCTGTGGATTTTCGTTATCGACAGAGATTTTCTAAGCACTAGATCCCAACCAATCCTGGCCGACAGATATTATCCAGAACACGGATCATAATGTACAGCGTACATACTGCACAAAAATTGTTTATTTCCAAATGATCCTCTCGATTCCAAATCATCTCACTAAGCATGTCAACATGATAACTGTCGACAAATCATAACACTCTCCTGAGCTGTTATGCTAAAGCGTTTACAAAGTTCTGCCTCCAGCCTCTCCTGACATACCTTGGTGTTTGTCACATGCTATTATATAATAGAAGCTTGCAGAATAGCTTATAATAAGTATTACAGTAAAGGAGTCAATATAAACTAGTGTCAGACAGGACAAAGAAACTACATGAAAGGCTGTAACCACATCATATTACAACCAGGTCCCAAGTGTGGAGCCTTTAATACAAGGTGCCCTGTAAAGGAGGCGGAATATGGTGAAAAAAATAATATTTTATATTTCCATTTTATATAGCCACAATGGAGTGAAAATTAAGGAGATTCATTTTCTACTGAATAATATTTTGCATTTAAACTTTTCTTTTATGGGAAACATGGAATGATATTTTTCATGTCTAAATAAATGAACCAAGACATATCAAGTTAAATAAGATTTTGGATATTGAATGTTATGTACGGTAATACTGAAAACAACAATAGCGTTATCCTAAGCTGGTGTTTGCATGTAGTAAGGAGAATATGTTTTACTGGAAACATATCAGGAGTGAAGCAGACGTACACTGCTTCCAATTACAGATACATTGCATTATTTCAATTCCTTCTCGGGGCAAAGGAAAATAGCTTTCTAGACTCATGTGTGAACCAAATAAGAAACCTTTGTCTTTCATTTATTAATGCAAAGTATGTGTAATCTCTTCCTTGTTAATTTTAAGTAACCATGATTTAAGCTTTACAAAAAGGTGGATAGTTCGGGTTCTTGTAACAATTTCATTATGGTGGGAAACTATGCATTGTTTCATAAATCTTTTTTTAGTTTTCTAAAGATAAAGTTAAGGAAGAGAGTTGTTAACAGTGTACAATAGAGCACCTTAGGCATTAATGATAAACTCCACATACAGCTCTGATCCCTTTTGGGAAAGGTAAAAGTATAGAATGTCTTGTTAAATAAAGACAGTTTCCCTAATGTTTCCACAGTTCCAAATTAATTAACACACTTTAGTTTATTTTCAGTGGAAGTATTAGATGCACCAAGCATTTTAGCTGTCTGTGTGTTTTAATTGTTTTTATTATTTTAATACATGGATATAGGTTTTTTTGTTTGTTTTTTTACCAACCTCTAAGGCAAGATTCAAAGCTATTTTTTTCTAATAGTGACAACAATAAAATACAATTTGAATGAGTCTACTTAAGCTTCCTTGCAGAAACCTGGAATGTTTCATGTCTACCTTGTAGTAAGGTTTTTCCTTTAGATATCCAGGGATGGGGTGGATTGAGGGGCAGGGTGTCATAATTTCCGGCTCTACAACACCTGATCTGAGCATGACCCAGAATAAAATTTAAGGGAGATCAGCAATTAAAACGGTTTCCCAGCCAACATCATAAACAAACAGTGCAGGGAAAGGAAGGTAAGTCATTGAGTAGGGACCCAGATTGGGATCACAGAATGAGTAAAATTCTCAAACATTCTCGACCAATCAGTCCCTGCAGCTGGCTGAAACACCGCCCACTCTCTGTCCCTGACAGTGTAATTACACTTTTTTGTAAAAATGTGTGTGTATATATATATATTTTTTTTTACAGTAGGAAAAGAGTTCATTTTATGACACACTATGAGGAAGCCGTATATGCACTGCGCACATATCTGTTGCTTTCTAAAAGCACGCACACACATTCAATTTCAAATGATTCCAAACAAGGAGACCAGCACACCAATATCCAATATAAATAGGACTTGAATTTAAAAAGTAGCCATATTATTCCATCAATCATGTAAACATATCAAGATTTGAGCATTAGCTGGCATGATACTTATCAGTGCTTTCTGCAGATATGTAAAAGTAAATCAGTGGCCCATGTTTCGGTGGACATCAAGGGTATATATATTTATGTATATTATATAATGTAAAAGAAATCCATGGCACTCACAGGACTTGCAGCATTATGTAAATGCATGCATAGATGAGTCTGTCAATATTTAATTTTATTACAAAATTTTGTCCTGCCAAAATTTTGTAATAGGATTAAATGTTGGCAGACTCATTGGCCAAGTTATGTGAGTGCCATGGATTACCTTTACATATTTTTATTCATCGCAGGATGTAAAGGTTAATAGTAGAAATGCCCAGACCTGCTTCAGCTGTAATATGACATCTCATTAGTAGTTTGAACAATGGCTAGGCTGCTCACGGGTAGGCAATGTAAAATTATCAGAGTTTGAATGGGGCATGATAGCGGGTGTCCGGCGGATGGGACATTCTATTTCCGAACTTGTACAAACATTCAATATTCCTCAATCTACAGAATCACGTGTGCACTGGGAATACCTTGTGGAAGGCATTACAGTGTGAGTCAGATACAGTGCAGTTTATAGTGCAGTGTAAGGGAAGTGCTTCTTAGGGAATAAAATAAAATAAAAGGATGGTTTATATAAGCATGTTGAATACTATGAAAAATGGCTGAAATATGATATGATTAATATAAGGAAATGACAATGTAAGCAGATGTATGTGAACAATACCTGAGACCACTTATAATGAAAAGAAATATGTATGTAAAAACAATAATGAAAAATATAAAATTAAAGAAAAAGAATGAAATGAACAATTATAAAAATAAAACTGTTTTTAAGAAGACAATATGAATAAAAGGACAAATGATGAAATAAATCAGCATTGCACATAGGTAATGTTTAAAACTCTTTTGGACGATGATTTGGGTGCCCGCTACCAGTGAGCAATGCTGCGGGTGCTATCCCTGTCTTACCCTAATCCTAGATGGATGTTAGGTGTTCAAGATAATCGCCTCGACCTCCCTCTGGCCCCGGTGACTTGAAAAATCACTTGTCGGCTCTACAGCGCATGGACACTTGCGGTGTGTTCCATCCCCTATGTGGAGGTGGCGACATGCTGCTGGTGTGATATAAAGTGTCTCCGGCGGCTTCTCTGGCTTGCTGCTCTATGTGAGAGCTGTCGGCGAATAAGTGTAAAAGCTCCAACGTGTTTCATCTGTACCAGACTTTTTCAAGGAAGCCGGGTTGCTGTTGGTTCTTCCTATTAAACTCTTAACTCTCCTCTCATTGGCTAATTAAGTTGAAACCACAGCTGATGGTTAAGTAGGTGAACTTGTCTATTTAATTAAATCAATTTATAAAGGACATTGTCCTTCAGTGTCTGCTGATCAAATAAATAGAAAAATAAAAAAAAAATGAAACAAAACTGAACGTGTGCCCTATAAAATTAAAAAATATAAGAATAAAAAGTATATAGAATATTTTTTATATATATGAAGAATAAAATAGACTAAGAAAAACAGAATGGGTCCCGAGTTTGAAAGTGTATTTTAATTATTATTTTATAAATATATTGTAATGTATATTTGATTTATTTGAGGCATCTGATGTATTGCTTCTTAAGTTTTTTTTCAGAAAGGAATTGGCTGCGACTGAACCCTGATAAAACAGCGGTCCTTATGATAGGTCACAGGACAGGGTTACAGCATAACCAACCAACAGGACTTACGCTTGGGGGTTCAGAATTACAAAACACTAAACATGTGCGGAATCTTGGTGTTGTCCTGTATAGTGGCTTGACACTTAAACATCAGGTATCAGCCACAATCAAATCCTCATTCTTTCATCTGAGGAACATAGCCAGGATCAAGCACTTAATTCCCTCAGAAGATCTGCCTAAAGTCATACATGCATTTATATCATCACGCCTAGACTACTGCAACGCCCTCTACCTCGGTCTCCCAGCAAAAGAATTGCACCACCTGCAGATGGTACAAAACACAGCTGCCAGGCTATTAACCAACCAGCCACATTCCAGCCACATAACACCCATTCTCTACTCTCTTCACTGGCTGCCTGTCAGATGGCGAATTGTTTTCAAGATTGGCTTACTAACTTACAAAGCCCTACATGACCATGGCTCAGGGTACCTGAAGCAGCTTCTGATTCCTTACCATCCCTCTCGATTACTGCGATCCATTGACGAAGGACTATTAACAGTACCTAGAATCTCACGGAATTCGTCTGGGGGTCGAGCTTTCAGTTTTGTGGCTCCAACCTTTTGGAACTCACTTCCCCGCACAGTTCGAGTGGCCTCCACTCTAGAATCCTTCAAAAATAGACTCAAGACTCACCTATTCACCCAAGCATTTCACTAATGTCCCTTGTTTAAGCTTATTTTGTATTTTGTACTGTAAATGTATAGCACTTTGAGTCCTTTAGGAGAAAAGCGCTATATAAATAAAATTATTATTATTATTATTATTAATTCAAAGTCCATCTCATAAATCCACTTGGTTTATATTCTAGACATTGATTGTATATAATCTCCACCTCTCCAGTCTTGTTGGATTTTTTGTATGACCATACATTTAAGATCCTTAGGGTTATTATTGTGTTGCACATGGAAATGGTCTGAAATGCTATGTTTTTTTAATCCTTTTTTGATGTTGTTAATATGTTCACTTATATAAATTTTCATTTTCCTCTTGGTCCTTCCCACATATTGTAGTCTACACTCACATTGCAATAAGTATATTACTCCTTCTGAGTCACATGTCATATGCTCTTTTACTGTATATTCTTTTTGGAAGTTCACAATTCCCTTAGTGGATACTGTTGCTAAATTGGTGCATCCTTTGCAGTGGTTACAATGATAGAATCCTTTGTTGCTTTTTTTTGCTACTTGTCCCTTCAAGTCAGATATAGCTGGAAGTGAGAGAGGTTTGTAGAGTATTTGCTTTTCTGTATATCATGACTGGTTTTGATGGAATAATTTCTTTCAGAAGTGAGTCTGTTTTTAAAACGTGCCAGTGTTTCTTTAGAATGTTTTCCAGAGGCTTAATATTGCTGTTGTACTTGGTGATAAACGGTAACTGAGGTGTACTGTTTTCTTCTTTTTTGTTATATTTAATTAGGTCATTTCTATATTTCTTCTGTATTGTTGCTAAGCTTTTCTCCAGTAATCTTTTGTTGTAACTTCTTTCTTCAAAACGTGCCTCCAGTTTGTGGCTCTGTGCAATATAATCTGTGTCTTTGGAACAATTTCTTCTAAGTCTTTGGAATTGTCCCCCTGGTATATTCCTGATCCATTGGGGGTGGTGATTACTTGAGGCCAATAGATAGTTATTACAGTCACATCTTTAATGAATGTCTTGGTTTCTATCTGATGGTTAGCTGTGAAAATGTCTAAGTCCAAAAAGTAGATTTTCTCTCTGCTGTGTGATGAAGTGAATCCCAAATTAAGATCGTTTGAATTTATGTATGTCAGTGGGGCCCTGGCAGTGTCCTGAGTGCATAGTGACGGCCAGCGGTTTCCTCAGTGCAGGAGTGCTGACAGTGTCGGCTATGCATGGATACCCTCGGTGTGGGCGTAGTGGCAGTGCGGGGTCACTGACTAAGTCCTCGATATGTGGAGGAGTAGGGCAGGGGTGCTGGCAGTGTCTTTAGTGCAGGGTGCTGCTGGTGTCGACAGTGCAGGGGTGCCAGTAGTGTCCTCAGTGTGGGAGTGCCGGCAGTGCGTGGGGTTGCTAACAGTGTCCTCCGTACATGGGATGGCAGTACTGCGGTGATGGCAGTGTCCTCAGTAAAGGGTACCGGCGATGTCAGCAGTGCGGTGGTGCCAGCGGTGTCTTTAGTGCAGGTTTGCTGGCTGTGTCAGCAGTGCAGGGGTTGCTGATGGTATCCTCAGTACGTGGAATGGCAGTGCTGCGGTGCTGGCAGTGTCCTCAGTGAAGGTACCGGTGATGTCGTCAGTGCGGGTTTGCTGACTGTCGACAGTGCAGGGGTGTTCTCAATGCAGGGTGCCGGCGATGTTGGCAGAGCGGGGGTGCCAGCGGTGTCCTCAGTGCAGGTTTGTTGACTGTGTCAGCAGTGCAGGGGTGTTCTCAATGCAGGGTGCCGGTGGTGTCGGCAGATCGGGGGTGCCAGCGGTGTCCTCAGTGCATGTGTGCTGACCATGTCGGCAGTGCAGGGATTACCTTAATATTTCTACACAAACAAGCTTCTTCCGGACGATGTGACCTACTGGATAAGAATGTCGACTGAAGACGCCGTCGATACATTTCTCCAGAGGTTCCACATTGTGAGAAACCATAATATAGGTAAAGTGCATATGAAAATGAATGTTCCCAGAGTGATGAGAAATGGGTGGCATGTCTTCTGGTATGTGGCACGCCCAATTTTTGGCACTATCTCAACAATGCATAACTGCTGATAACCCTTTGTTACCAGTTAGTGTTGCTAGATAGTTAACAAACCACCCTCTGATTAAGGTTGTGTGACATGTGGACTAACCTCTTTTGCACACCACTGCCACCTACCACCATAGTGTCTGCCAATATTTTAGACATCATTATGCCGCAAATTCAATACCTTAAGGCAGTGGTGTACCTATAATGGGTGCAGGATGCGCATTGCACACAGGCCCATTTGTCAAGAGGGGCACCACACCCCTATACTTGCATTCATCTTTCCAGCAATGTCTTCAGAAAGATTGCACCAGCACTGGACACAGCACAGACACTGGAACTATACCAGAGTATAATTTATCTGCTAAGTATGCGTCATCTTTCTGAAGACATCACCAGAAAGATTGCGACACCAGTAAAGAGCATGGGTTAGGGTCGCTGCTTGGTAGGGGGCACACTGGTATTCCATCTCTTAAAATGCCCCCACTCTTTTTCTCCAAAAATTATATTAACCTCATAAAACTTTATATGAACAATTTTTAACAACCACTCATTGTCATGGCAAACCATACTGCCACTCTTAGATGTTCATAAGGGACACTGATTCAGGTTCGCTATTGCCACAGCAGCTGAGATTCAGTACGCAGCTGCTGTGTAAAAATATGCAAATGATGCAGCTGCCAGGATGTGTCTTTGAAAAGCCAAACATATTTGAACAAAGACACAGCATTGGTCGCAGATCATTTGATGTTAGCAATCCTGAGTAGCTATATGGCAGCGAGAACTGAGACGCCAGAGCCATATCTTCATTCGGGATCACAGATGCAGGATGTGACATGCCCCAAAAAGTTCATAACACTCCTGCGATTTTAGCAGACACTCCTTGTTACCACCCTCAAATGCTCCCTGACTTTCAATTACACAGCATATAAATACCAGCTATGTGCGACTATGGCAATGTACCTTGATGCATGTGCAGACAGTCAATAATCGCTCAACTGCGCAAACATCAGCATAGCGGGCAACTCTAAATCAGGCTCAATGTGCAGCCAGTAACCTATAACAACCAATCAGATATCTCCTTATCAAACTTGCTCTTGCTCTATAAAAACAAATTGCCTGCTACACATTAATGTATCATTCTATTTCTATACTGTTGATAAACCATGCCTGTTAGAAAAACACTATTTGTAACAATGCACCTGGCAGAACCATGCAAACCCTGGCACTAAGGGCCTGATTCAGAGATGGGCAGTATTGTACAGCCATATAGAAATGGGCTGTGGCCAGGAAATCTGCATCCACGCAGACCCTGGCCTTGTCCCTCCCAGAAAATAAGGGTGACACGTCCCCGTTTCCAGGAATGGTGGCCATCCACGTCCCAGCTCTGCCCGACCCCCCAAGCACCACAGAATGTCCATCATGCTGCGGCTATGGGGGGCAGTGAGCGAGATCAGAGGACATGTTCTGCACATGCACAGAACGGGACCTGTACCTGCACAGTGGTTAGCATACATCTCTGAATCAGGCCTTACTGTAAGTGCGGTAGTATGCCAATGTAAGCTAATGTTTTCACTAACACAATTTGATCAGAATTTAGAACATAATTATTTCTTGCAGCTCAAAAATGTATTTAGAATACTTTTTTTTCATATGTATGTATGAAATGCTATGGCAAAACCTATTTCATCAATATAATTGATGTCTACTATGTGAAGGTATGCAGTCAGGATGTCGAGATTCAAAATGTTGATATATACAGAACATCATTCAACAAATCAAATTCACAATATCGACGCTGACATAACGTCGGCACCCCGATATTAGGGTTATGGCTAGAGTTAGGCTGCAATTGGGTTAGGGTTAGGCTATGGTTAGGGTTAGATGAACAATGCATGCAATATCGTATTGTCAACATGCCAACTGTCCACATTCAAATTGGCATCATTATGTCAATCACAAAAATAGTGCACAGCAGGGGTGATTCAGCAGAGGACGCAGTAGTTATCGCAGCTGCTAATGTGTTATCAGTTGTGATAGCTGTAATATGGTAATGTAGCAGGAGACGTTACACCTCCTACATGCATTATGTATCCGAGCTGTGTCCAAGGATGCAGCATTGAATAATCTGCGATCCCATCAGCCAGCTGAGTGACCCAGTGACATGCGGTGAGGTAACTGGCTGGGGAGGCACTGGCTAATATCAGAGCCAGATTTACAGATACATATAGCGGGAAAATAATTATTGAACACATCAACATTTTTCTCAGTAAATATATTTGTAATGGGGCTATTGTAATGAAATGTTCACAAAATGTCAGCAACAACCCATGCAATCCACACATGCAAAGAAATCAAACCATGGATGTCCATAAATTATGTTATGTGTAATAATGTGAAATGACACAGGGAAAAAGTATTGCACATGAAGAAAGGGAGGTGCAAAAAGCCATGGGAAGCCAAGGCACCAGCTGAAATCTATCAGTAATTAGAAAGCAATCCTGACCCTTGTCAGTGCAAATTAATATAAACTAGTTCAGTTCCAACTGATGGCCTATGAAAGGTTGTCTCATTACCAAGGTGTCACACAAGAAATCTCATGATGGGTAAAAGCAAAGTGCTCTCTCAAGACCTTCGCAACCTTATTGTTGCAAAACATACTGATGGCATTGGTTACAGAAGGATTTCTAAACTTCTGAATTTTCCATTGAGCACTGTTGGGGCCATAATCTGGAAGTGGAAAGATCATCATTTCACCATAAACTGGCCACGACCAGGTGCTCCTCACAAGATTTCTGACAGAGGAGTGAAAAGAATTATCAGAAGAGTTGTCCAAGAGCTAAGGAAGACTTGTGGAGAACTTCAGAAAGACCTGGAATTATCAGGTACAATTGTTCCAAAGTAAACAATAAGTAATGCACTCAACCGCCATGGCCTGTATGCACGCTCACCATGCAAGACTCCATTGCTGAAGAAAAAGCATGTTGAAGCTCGTTTAAAGTTTGCTGCACAACATTTGGACAAGCCTGTGAAACACTGGGAGAATATAGTCTGGTTGAACTCTTTGGATGCCATAATACACACCATGTTTGGAGGAGGAATGGCAGTGCACATCACCCCAAAAACACCATACCAACAGTGAAGTTTGGAGGTGGGAACATCATGGTGTGAGGCTGTTTTTCAGTATACGGTACTGGTATACTTCATACGGTTGAAGGAATGTTGAATGGAAAAATTTACGGAGACATTCTTGATAAAATCTGCTGCCATCTACCAGGATGCTGAAGATGAAATGAGGGTGGAAATTTCAGCAAGACAATGATCCCAAACACACAGCCACAGTGTAGAAGAATGGGCCAAAATCACACCTGAGCAATGCATGTGACTAGTTTCTCCATACAGGAGGCAAAAATGTTGGTGTTCAATACTTATTTTACCCGCTGTATATGAACCCGAGGGTTCATGTGGGCATTATACAAAGGTACTGCAGTATATTGTGCTGGAAATTTGGTGCGTTTTGATCAGGGATGTGTGGAAAAGGTAGACGGGGGGGCACTGCCTCACCTGCCATACACTTTATACTCCAGAGTTTCGACTATAAAAATGATTAGAATACTACAAAGGGGATATTTATAATATTTTCTATCAATTTTTCTTATAATTTTTACAGTAAAAACTGTGGAGTATACCCAAGTGTGACAGGAAAAGCTCTGCATCACCTGACCGCATATCACTGGCCATGGGGTCACGCAAGCCGGCCACCGCAGATACAACACAGAGGTCAGGAAATCTACATCAGCTGATGGCGATCCTGGCCTCTTCCCCCCCTCCCCCCCAACAGCGGCAACACATCTCTGTTTTGCTACTTCCCTGCCCCCAAATGGCAGCAGACTGTCAATCACTGACAGTCTGCTGCCTCTCTGCGTACGATCATGCAGGACCCATTCTGCACATGCACAGTATGGGTCCTGCGCACGAGCAGATTCCTGACTATCGGGAATCTGCGTTCAGCATTGCACATACGTGCAATGCTGAATAAGGCCCAGATTTAAAAACAGTGCTTCTGACTTTGCAGCTCAAAAACAATAAAGGGTGATTCTCTGTGTGATGCATGAGACATTAACATACGTTAAAGTACATGAACTTTGTTGGTAGAAAACATACACCAGAAAAAAATGTCACTACAGTAAATCGTTCCTTCTGGAATTTTTTAAAACTCCTCATATGCTAGAAAGGACATTGTTTACCTTTACCAAGATGGCTGCCAAAGTCATTACTAAGCACATACTTGCCTACTTCTGGAAACCACTTTGAGGGAGATTGTAGAAAGCGACACGCGTAGCGCGTTGCGCAGTTTTGGGGGCGTGGACTGCTCCACCCAAAGTGCGTGTCTAACTCCACCTATGGGTGTCTATACATTCCTATAATCTGATACCCTAGCTCCCCCACTGACATTAATATCTGTCACACACACACACATTACTAGATCTCACTACATACAAACACACTACCAGATCTCACTACATACACACATTACTAGATCTCACTACATACACACACACACTACCAGATCTCACTACACACACACATTACCAGATCTCACTACATACACACACACACACACACACATTACCAGATCTCACTACATACACACACACACACACTACCAGATCTCACTACACACACACACACATTACTAGATCTCACTACATACACACACACACTACCAGATCTCACTACATACACACATTACTAGATCTCACTACATACACACACACACACTACCAGATCTCACTACACACACACATTACCAGATCTCACTATATACACACACACACATTACCAGATCTCACTACATAAACACACACACACACTACCAGATCTCACTATACACACATTACTAGATCTCACTACATACACACACACACACTACCAGATCTCACTACATGCACACACAATTACCGGATCTCACTACATACACACACACACACAATTACCAGATCTCACTACATACACACACACAATTACCAGATCTCACTACATACACACACACGCACATACAATTACCAGATCTCACTACATACACACACACATTACCAGAACTCACCCCACACACAAACACACACACTTACATGAGTAGATATAGGGAGTAGGGACTGACCTGCTGCTGCTGCTGCTACTGCTGCTGCCGGGAACTGCTGGGAGAGCAGAAGGACCCGGAGGAAGACCCCATCAGCTGCCGGCTGCCCAGAGTAGTGCCCGCTGAAAAGAAGACTGCTAAGGAGCCTGCTGCCAGGACCAGAGGGAAGGAGCCACCGGCGCAGAGGACTTCCTGCTGCTGCTGACGCCCATAAATAGGAAGGCCCCGCCGAGGAGACTGGAGGGACAGCCTGACAGCCGCAGGCAGAAGAAGGTCCAGCCCCTGAAGAGGACCCTAAAAGGACCAGCACCACCTTGCATGTGGGTAGAAGGGGCCACCACTGTCGCGTCTCCTGCTGAAGCCTACATCAGAGAGGTACTGTGTAAATAGACGGCCACCACTGTAAATAACCCCGCGGTGGCCGGCCTTCACGTCACACGTTGTGAATGATGTCTCCATTTGTAGGCTCCGCCCGTTGCGCATGCGCAGTGCTAATTTTAAAGGGGTCGATAGAAAAAACGGGAGTAGTGGCAATGTTTGCGGGACAGCGGGAGCCTGAGGTGAAAATCGGGAGGCTCCCGATAAAAGCGGGAGGGTAGGCATGTATGACTAAGCATATGCGACCCCTCGACTCGGCGTCTTGTCTATACCATATCTACATGTGTCTGAGAGTATACTGCATGAACATGAAGCACATGCGTCCCTCCGGAAAAGTATTGTTAAAGCTAGATACTGCTACAGCTGTGTCTATCAGCATAATGCTCTGTATTACATATTGTTACTACTGGCAACCACAGTTAGTGTAAATAAACCTCCAAACTTTCTTAAGGATAAACTGTCTGGACTAAGGGCATGATTCAGAGCCGGACGCTCTGACCAGAGCGCCCGCTCTGAATCAGGGCCCTCCTCCATTAAAATGGAGCGTCCTCCTGGATGCTCGTATAGCTGTGGGTGACCACCCACAGCATATACGAGCGTCCAAAAAGATGGTCGCGATGGTCTTGACCATCGCGACCATCGGACTTGCGATGGAAACCCTGTGGTAGGGTTTCCCAGCCACAAGTCCTGGAGTGATTTTGGCTCTATCAGAGCCAAAATCACTCCCACTGACATCACTAGTGATGTCAGTGGGGCCGGCTTCAGACGGTAGGCGTTCCCATGGGAATGCCTCTGTCTGGCAGGCACGCCCCCGGCACGCCCACCAAGCGGGGCATGGTGTCACTCACCATCGACAGCACACCCCCTTTGGTGCGAGACCCGGAGCGACAGCTTGGCTGTCGCAGTCCGGGTCTCGCGCATGCGCATGACGGAGCTCCCTCCGTCGTGCGCATGCGCAGTGGGGAACATCGACCCACTTGCAAGCGTACTGCCGCTTGCGAGTGGGTCTGAATGACCCCCTAAATCTCCTTTTACACATAACCAGTGGTCCTGGTGCCCGATGCAGACCACGTCCCCTCCGTGTGATGTCATATGGAGGGGCGGGGCCACTAATGCTGGGAATTACAGCAAAGCCCGGAGCATCTTCAGGATGCTCCGGGTGGCTGTAAGGGCAGCGGTGTGCATGCCTGAACACTGCTGGAGATATCCTGCAAATGCACCCTTCTAGCCAGGGTATGCGTCCAGCATCCTGGAGGTTAGGATACCAATGCTTTCATTGCTGGCACCAGAATACTGACACCAGTCAGAATCCTGGCACTGGCATCCAGGCCGCGGGGATGCTGAAGGTAAGTAACGGGGTTGGGGGGAGAGCTAGGTTTAAGTTTATGGGTTAGGCACTAGGGGAAAGTTAGCTTTAGGGTGCGGGGAGGGGGAGGTTAGGTTCAGGCAACAGGGTGGGGGGGTTAGGTACCAAAGAGAGAGGGTTAGGGTACAGAGAGGGAGAGGGTTAGAATACTGACCAACAAGTGTCGGTACGTTAACCTTGTCTGGATCCCGACTGTCGGTATTTCATACCGATTCCCTAGCCAGATGCAGGGGCCATGGGTGAGCGCTCTGTGCGCAGTGGCGGAACTCCCGGAGACAATGGAGTCATTTGCCGCCGGGCTCCAGCCCTTAAGGGGGACCTGGCTCCATTGTCCCCCAGGCCATTCCAGGCACTGCTATGGAGATGGAGCGCCGCTGATCAGCGCTCCACCTCCAGCGGCATCAATACTGGGGGTGCGGTCACACCCCCTATTTGCCGGGCGCCCGCTGAGTGTTACCAGCAGGCACCCGGCTCCTTCTTTCCCCCCGGCGGTAGCCGGAGGAATGGAGCTCACTCTTGAGCTCTGCTTCCGGGTCCCACAAAGCACTATGGGAGTGACGTCATGACGTCACTCCCATAGTTCCGAGGAGCGGGCACTTGGGGATGGAAGGCAGGAGCACTGGAGCAGGGTTTCAGGTAAATATTGTTTTTCTTTTTGCTGTATGTTTGTGCACTCGCAGGGGGGGCTCACTACAGGGGGCATTATTGGTGGTTCACTACAGGGGGAATTACTGGGGGTTCACTACAGGGGGCATTACTGGGAGCACTAAAGGGGCTTACTACAGGGGGCATTACAGGGGGCATTACAGAGGGCTTACTACAGGGGGCTTTTACGGGGGCTTACTAGAGGGGGCATTACTGGGGGCTTACTACAGGGGGCATTACAGGGGGCATTACAGGGGGGCTTACTACAGGGGGCTTTACTGGGGGCTTGCATTACTGGGGGCTTTCTACATGGGGCATTACTGGGGCATTACGGGGGCTTTCTACAGGGGGCATTATGGGGGCTTTCTACAGGGGGCATTACTGGGGCATTACGGGGGCTTACTACAGGGGCATTACTGGGGGCTTGCATTATTGGGGGCTTTCTATAGGGGGCATTACTGGGGCTTACTACAGGGGGCTTTCTACAGGGGGCATTACTGGGGGCTTACTACAGGGGGAATTTTGGGGGCTTACTACAGGGGGCTTTCTACAGGGGGCACTACAGGGAGTTTACTACTGGGGGCTTACTACAGGGGGCTTACTACTAGGAGCACTACAGGGGGGTTACTACTGGGGGCACTACAGGGGCCCTTACTACTGGGGCACTGCAAAGGGGGACCACTACTGGAGGTACTGCACAGGGGGACCACTACTGGGGGAACTGCATAGGGGGTCGGCAGCTGGGGCTGGCATAGGTGCTGGGGGGTGGTACATTTTAATTTGGGGGGGGCACCAACATTTATCTTGCCTCCGGGCACCTGTGATGAAGTTATGCCACTGTCTGTGCGGCCCTGTTCTACACCAATAGGACATATCAACATTAATTGCAGATGCAGCAAATCACCACTCAAAGTGTACTACAGATGCTGGAATGCAACTTTAACTACACAGGAATTCATTTTAAACATGTACAAAGTTGCAGATGAAGCGCAATGGAACTTGGCGTGACAAAAAGATGCATCGTAGCACTTTGTACAACAATAAAGACTTAGTTGCACATAGATATACATATGGTGCACATCAAATTGATCAGTGCAGTCTAGGTTTTATCAGTATTCATATGTCAGGGACTCATAGCTTATGCTGCCTGGTGAAGAAAATACACTGTAAAAGTACTGAAATCTGTAGCCTTATAGATATAGGCGCACTAGTGCTTGTAATTTTTACTCACTGGTGTGTGATTGCGTGTAAGTGCATGTGTGTCGGTGCATGTATGCATGTGTGTGTGGGTCTGTACACAACTGGGGGTCGGGGGAGACAGTGGAGAAGTAGATGCCTTCCAAAATATTGCTGTGTGGCTTAGTTATGCTCTTGAGCTCAACCTTACTATATCCTGACAGCTGAAGCAGTACTGTGTTTGTGCAGCCTACGGATGAAAAGATTTATGCCTAAATCCACAAACATCATCAGATCACCTGTCATTGTATGAAATGTAAATTATTTACTATAGCTAGAGATGTGGTAGGTCATCATAGTGAGTGTTCCGTGGCGTGGCTCTGTTCATGTCACAGTGCATGTTTCAAAAGTAAATAGGTGACAACAAAATGCCTGACTGGAGCTAATGAGTGAGTCAGGGGAGATAAATTCTACAATAAATTCTACTACATCTGAAGTTATCAGCTTCTAGCGTATAACTTAGGAGGAGATGGATAAATAGCCAAATTTTTTTTACTTACTGAATTTTTAATAGTGTTATATTGCAAGCCTTGTAATGCGACTTCCATTTCAATAAAATCAGCAGAAAGTTTAGAAATGTATTGTCAATTTAATAGATTATGTAGACGGTGTCTCAGCGTGAAACATTTTTAGATCAGAAAAATATACAATATAAAAATTAAATGCTTAAGACCTCATCAAGAACAATAGCCAGTAAAATTATAATATGCATGGCATAGTAATTCACTGCACATCCAGTACATATTATAATGCTGATCACTCATCACACAGAATAGTGTAACCACATGGTACATAATAATGTTTTGCAGGTCCTTAGGTTAGACTTGCTGAATGTGACATTGAAATAGTCTTGGAGGAGTAAACGGTGTTTATCCTAGCTTGTACATTACTGATCTGCACTGGCTTAATAAATGCCCTCGTTTTCTCCATTTAATATTTATTTTAAAAAATGTTTGAGGTCTGCTGGGCCCCAGTACTGGGAAGGGGCGTAGCCAACTCAGGAAGGTGTGGCCAGATCCCCTCCTTATAAAAAAAATCTAAAAGATATACTATGCACAGGGGGGCGCAAGTGGCAGATCAGGGGGGGGGGGAGATTGCGATCGCTTCCCCTGTACATCACCTAGGGAGAGAGAGGACTGACTGCTGCAGTAGCAGCCTCTCTCCCTAGCCCAGCACACAGCAGTCTTTTCTCTCTCCCTGCCCAAAGTACTGCTTCCTGTTCCAGGTGTGGTGGAGAGGGGCTGCAGGACCTGGGCCCCTCAAACAGGCCAGTTCACAGATAACCTGCTCCCCCCCTCTTTCGGAACTTTTGGGTCTGAAACATTGAACATGTCAATAACGGCTTAATACACTGCATACTTTCCTACTCCCCGGAACAGCTTGAGGCTCCCGAATCATGGGTGCTGCTCCCTGCTGCCCAGAAGATCAGTCAAGTCTCCTGGGGGCTGCAGTGTGCACCACTTCGTCTGCCCTGCACCGCCCATTGTAGCAACCCTCCCCACTTTACAATACCAATAATCTCTGTGATGAAACAATAGCCCACCGCATCACCCCCTTTGCCATGCCACCCCTCTCGTGCATGCCCTCTGCTGTGTTGACCAGGCTGCCCTCTCCTGGAGGGGGCAGCTAGAAAGTCAGCAAGCATGATACACTGTTTGCAGAGCACATTTGTTTTTGTAACTGAGCATATGTAAATATGAATGATTCAGAGTCACACACATTTAAATTACATCTACACTGGCTGTATGACCGAAGAGGGGTAACTGGGCTGTTACGGGATATTATCACATATGCAAGGTTCAGTGGGGGAGGGTCAATGGAAATCCAGCTACTGTTATGCAGAGTTTGACATAAGTGTAAATAACCATTTTTATTTCAGATGTATGCTTTGCACCTAGTACAGGATGGTGCAAGTGCGTACTGATGATGACGACTAGCATCAAACCAAGCATACAGATAGGGGCGTGGTGGGGAACACTGGAAGATGGCTGGAGCTCTGTATACAGACAAATATATGTCATTTTTTGCACATACAAACAATTTCCATTCAACTCTGCATTAGGGCAATAATATTTAGTCAATACTTATACATTCTACTTCTACTCATATTTCTGTTGTCAATCATACATGTTAGGGCCACATTAAAAGCCACATGGGCCTGGGGCTGAAAATTATTAAGAGCCTATTGTGGAAAGCAGAGTAGCTGTGACCAGTGCTAAAAAAGAAAAAATTGCATAATTTTGTAAAGAAAATCTAAATACAATTTTAATGCTTATGATTTATGGCCGCCCATGTGGCCTGCCGGGTGGCTGGTCATCATTATGCTTTCATTATGATGGGCCTATTTTTCTGCATTGGTGGTAGTCCCATCTACCCCATTGTTTATCTGGCCCTGATGCCTATTTAATATCCTGCACTATGGATAACAGGTTAGAACAGGGGTTCCCAACCACGGTCCTCAAGGAACACTAACAGTCCAGGCTTTAAGGATAGCCATAGCTGAGCACAGGTGACTTAATTAGTACCTTAGTTATTTTGATTTAACCATCTGTGCTTAAGCATGGATATCACTAAAACCAGGGCTGTTAGTGTGTCTTGAGGACCAAGGTTGGGAATCACTGGGTTAGAAGATTAGCCACTTATCTATGTATCACCTGTCCCCAGCAATAATTTGAGTTCTACTATATAACAAGGTAAGAAAAAGTGCGACGGGGTGTTCAAATAATGGATATAGGGCCTGATTCAGAGCTGGACGCTATTTGCGCTCGCTCGTTCAGAAAAAGGGGCCGGATATTTAAATAGAGCGCTCGCTCTTTGCGGTCCGTTGACGCCTCTATGTCTGAGCGAGCGAACGAAACATGCGCTCGCTATTTTGTAAAGACGCCCCCTGGCCGCTCGCATCATACGTCATCTCCACTATTTATTTGATTAATCGAGTACATCGAAAGGCATCTGAACTGCTCGCAGTGCTTGTGGTTGGATTTTCTTACTGCAATCATGCGAACAGTTGAGGCTAAGAAACAACCAAGTGACGTGGTCGATGACGCTGCTTTGTTAATTATGCACACCCTTAAAACGCCCGTTTTGACCGTTTGGCACGCCTGCGTTCGGATCTCCACTCCCCGTTTTCAAGCACCTTCCCCTGTTACCACCCACAAACCCCTCATCCTGTCACTCAGATTAGCAGGCACTCACTATTTTGTGAACACACGTTTTCCGACCGCACTGACTGGTTGGCGCATGCGCATTACGACCCATACGCATGCGCAGATGTGCGAACACTGCTCGGAACGAACGAGCGGCCGCTTACGAGCGGCTCTGAATCAGGCCCATAGTTTATGAGCCTTCAGGGTTTTTTTGTGGCCCCTGTTTGTTTGAAAATCTTGATAGACACTATTTTTATAGTGTCTGACTCATAAGTATTCTCTAAGACATACGAATGTAAACACTGTTAGTAAATACATCTACGACATGTTATTTTAATCCAGTATTCCTACAGAAATGTTGGGTTCTTCCAATTTGTTTTACAGAGTTCATGTAAAGTCAACTATTCCCATAAAATGTAAGCAGGCCCACTTAGCTGCATGGAAAATTGGACCTGGTCCTTTAAATATTACAATTACTAACATTTCTGCTAAAATGAATCTAATATGAACAGGTGTATTAATTATTGTTAATTTTCATTTGATTGAATGTTGCTGTAAATATAATTCCTGGTGACTACTTAAGGCGTGCACTGGAACAAAAAAATATGTAAACCAGTTTGGGGGTTTACACTCTTATTTATGTCCATACATATTATATACAGTATATTATATTAATAAAACCAGGAAAACTAGGAAATTATAAATAGTGTAAATTTCTGTGGTTATTGTGTAAAAAATAATATTGGGGAGAAACTATTATTATTATGACTATTATTAGCATGTATTATAAAGCGCACAAGTTTCTACAGCGCTGTACATGGCAAAGGTACAAAATGGAAAACATGGCAACAATGTAACATTTTTACATAAACAAAGTAACACATTTACATAAAAAGTGTAGGCATGGCTACAGTATAGCCTATGCATATTGCCAGAGTTAGTCGGCCCAGGTGGAGGTATGACCGTGTTGAAATAAAAGAAGAGAGGGCCCTGTTTGCAAAAGCTTACATTCTAAACGGGAGGGTGGATAGTGAGGGTATTGGGGAGGTTTGTGCACTGAGATATAAGAATTAATGTGTATATTTATATTTTGAGTGTAAGAGCCATATAGTTACAATTGTTGCACTACTGTATGCAATAACTTAGGGTTGCATGTGTGACACTGACAGACGCAATCACAGTAGTTATACACACAGGTAAGTGTCATCATGTCCTGCTGGTACTGATTGGGATTGATATTTCTGATATCACTTACCCGGGCGGCTCTGGAAGAGTAAGGATCTTCGAATAAAGCCCACATGCGGGGCCGCAGCCTTCTCCAGCGTCCAGCCTTCATAATAGGACCCACCACATCCTCTATGCCAAGTCTCTTCCCCAAGTCCTCTTCATCCTCATCCATAGGCTGGGGTTCCCCTGTGATCAAGTCCGGTGACTCAAAAATGTCCAGTGCTTCTTCTGCATCACGGTGCTGCCGGTAGGTCATCCAGCAACAGGGCTCAACGTCCGTCTCATCAATGCCCCAGAACGCCAACTCCTCCTCGAAGAGGGGTCCGCACACATCGGCCGGGCAGTGCAGCTTGCCCGTGCGGTAGTAGTTGAGGACATAGGCAAAGACACCTGGATGTCGGTCAAAGAAGAACTCGTTTCCCCGACAGCTGCTCTGGAAGGGACCCGGGAGCGGGTGTTGCTCCAGCCCTGGGTCACTGTGAGATTCGCATGCTAGCAGTGCCAGCCGTGTCCCTGGCACGGTTTTTAGGGTACTCCGGTATGTCTCGTGCCGTGTGCCCCCCACATTGAGGATTATCCTCTCGTTCTCATCGATCTTACCCATATCTCTGGATCCGACATGACGCGCATGGGTTGCAGGTGATAATAGCTCGAGTCCTGCGGAGACAAAGTAGAGGAGGGTAAAAAATAAGGGGTGCAGTATGTGGACGGGAAATAAATGCACGAACTATCTGGTTACAGATATAAAATCTATAAAATATTTCATGTTACAGATTTCAAACATCACTAAACTTCCTGATATGCGGTTAGTAAGAAGTTCCCAAGTTCCCTCCTACCTGTCACACTGCACCCCGCCTCCTCCTTATCAGAAGTCACATAATATGAATATGATCAGTCACCATTCGGTGTCAATAACACCCCACGGGTGCTGCACAGATCAGACGTATCATATTTGCAACATATAACAGTATGTTTATTACAGCGATTAATACCATAATTGCACACCAATAAACCTACTGCTGATATACCCCCCTTACACACACCCCTATTGTTATCTGTTACAGTATGTTGGACGGAAGCAGCCAGAACTAGGCATATACATCTATGTCTATCCCTGCATGCATGTACTGTATGTACAGCAGCGCATCTCTCCTTACACAGAGATTCATACAGGCAAACCCCCCGCCATACCACAGTGTGTGAGAGAATAAAAGTGCATTTTTAATTGCAAGTCTCTCTTCGTCTTTTTCTAGTAAAGATAAAAGTCAATAATCGATCTTGAAGTACAAACTACCTGTTCGTTTTCTTATGATTGTTGTATTATTCTTCCAACTCCGAAAGGATGAAATATCTGTGTCAGTCCATTTTAAAGCGCATCTTTCTCCTCGTTCTTAACTATGTGTGCTGTAAGGATGCCAGGAACACAACAGGCGGTAGCCATTAAATATGAGAGCAGAAAGAATTCACCATCTCCTAAGTGAATTACAAAAACAAGTGTGTGATCCTGGCGTTTCCCAAGCCTTAGGCTGGAGAGGATGGTGCGGTGGCTCCAATGGGTGGAGATGGTGCTGTCTCCTTGCCTGGGGAGAGGAGCTGTCCTTTCAGCACCACCGCACAAACTCATAGCACAGCCTTCACACACCCTCCAATGGGAACATCCTTCGCCCCCTCATGAAAGACTCATCTGCTCTATTTTAAAACCACACATTTTGTGGCAGAGGGTCTGTCATCACCTCTTCTCAGATAACTGATCATCTATTTTTCTATCAGCAGTAAGCGATAGTTTTATCTAGTGAGAGACAGTGGAAAAGCGTCACCTAGTTACAGGTGAAATCCCTGCCAAGTCTCTCAGCAGCTTTTACTGCTTGAGGATACCTAGCAACCCAGGGTTCCGTCTACACTGAGCTATTTCTTTGTGTAACAGTGTTATTGTGCACAACAGTATATTCAACTGCATTTACACTGGTCCAAACAGCAGCATTCCACTTATGGCTCCATAGGATGATGTTCTCATGCCCTGTAATCAGATACCAGTGAAAAAATTAGTAATATCATGAGCTAGTAATTTTGTGATAACTAATCTCTACTATACTAATGTATGGGCAGTGATTCTCTGTAGTACTGAACAGATGAGCTGGACTCATCTGTTAAGTATTATATAGGCGTCTTTCCAAAAGTCTGTGTACCTGAGAAACATCAATGTTTTTAATAAAAACATAGTAAGCAAGGCAGAGAAATAGCTTTCATCTGTAAAAACTTTTTACGGATAAAAGCTATTTCTCTGCCTTGCTTACTTTAGGATTGGGTGAAAACCATGATGGTCCGGACTCCGGAACACGGGGCCAGACCGACTCCCTGCAGCGACCTCTGCCATGGTGTAACATTCCAAAGCACCAGGCCTTTTGCCTATCAACATAGCCACTGTTAGAGCATGCCATTAGCCATGTCCAGATGCATATAAATTGCAGTGTAAAACTAAAAAAAAAAACAGACCCATATTTGTGAGAAGGATAATATAAATATATATATATATATATATCCTTAATAGGGGTGGGTTTAGCATAAAGATGCAGTCAAGCTGCGGTAAAAGATGCAGTTATGGCTACAATAGCATGCACTGCTGAATCAGGCCCAATATAGGCATTTCAAAAAGTGCTTATTGCAAACTTCAGACATATCAAGAAAGAGGGATAGTTTTTGTTCTGTGTGAAAAAGAATAAATAATTTTTGCAGTACTTTTTTTTATTTTTAGTCTGAAATACACATTTTGACAACTGTGAAAATGGTCAAACTTATTCTGCCAATGCCATAGCCCAGCGGTTCCCAATGTGTGTGCCACGGTGCTTATGCAGGGGTGTTGTGGGTGACAGCTCAGCTAGTAAGCTGGTTGGTCTGCGCGCTGCCTCTCTAAGCAGCCCGCGCCCATTTCACACATACCTGGACTCATGCTGTGCTGCTGGCTCTCACCATCTCACTCACAGTCAGAACCGTGCGGCCCCGCTCGCTCCTACACTTCCTGGACTCTTTTCTTCTCTTGGAGGATGCACCTCACAGTGTGAATCCTTGCCTCTGCTTAGGTTAGTGATATTCTGTGACATAGAGGGTGTCTGAAGTTTTGAGATAGAGTAGTTATTGTTAATTAAAATTAATATATGCAATTTAATATTTTTTTACCCCAACTTTATCATTATGTGTTTAATTGTAAATAATGTATATTTAGCACTGGTGTGCGGTAGGTATATTGCACACCATGGTAAATTATCACATGGTTATAGGTGTTTTAAATAGAGATAAAGTGCATAAGACTTTCATACTTTTTTCTTTTGCATTTTATCTTCAGTTAAAATATCTATAACAATGTAATAGTACCATTACCATGGTCCTCAATACTACCTTCCATCCCACACCAGTGCTAAATATAGTCAGTAATAGTGGGTGGATGTAAGAAGAGGTGGTAAGTGCCAAATGCGCTATAAGCAGGTCTATTTGATACTTAAACCCATGGGTGTAACCAGAGGTATTGGGGCCCCATAGCAAAATTTCTCTGGGGCCCCCATAGGTTTACCTATACAGTGCACCTGTAGTTGTGCTCATTATGCTATAACCCCTGTAGTAATGCCCCTTATGCATTGCCTCTTATACAATCCCCCCTGTAGTTGTGCCCATTCTGCAATGCAACCCTGTATTAGAGCCCATTATACAATACCCCCTGTATTAAAGCCCCTTACGCAATGATCCCAGTAGTGCCCCTTATACAGTGCCCCCTGTAATGCCCCTTATGCTGTGCCCCCAGTAATGCCCCCTCCATTGTGCAGTACTTACCTGTCTTCATGCTTGTCAGTGCTTCAGCTTCACTCCAGCGTCTGTGCCTGCTACTGACTGGCGCGCAGGCTCCTCACATGTCGGGTGATGTAGGTGATGTCATCACGTCACCCGTACACCCGCGCACTGCATCACTGGGAACGCTGGCCTCTGAAGCAGAGGTGTCTTTAGTCTCTGACCACTTCAGAGACCAGCGTTCCCAGTTGCACCAGCTACAGAGAGTGCAGGGGGATGCTTGCTGGGCTGGCAGGCCTCCTAAGCAGCTGCACCCCATAGCAAGCGCACCCCATGCACCCTCTATAGTTACACCACTGCTTAAACCAATATCAGTATGTATAAAAGCAGATAATGTAGAGAAAAATCACTTTTCTCTACGTTGTCTGCGAACGTCTAATGATTTTGACATCGCCATACATTGGCCTAGGGGCGCCGCGAAAAACGGATGAGACACTAAGGGTGTCGTGAAGTGAAAAATTTTGGGAACCACTGCCTTAGCCGATAATTTTCAGATGAAAGCACTATAAACCAAAGCAATTAAGATATGCTTCCACCATAATGATGAACACTTTTTATCATCCCAAACAATTTACTGTAGATTTTTATACTGTAAGTTATTTCTTTCTTTACTGATGGCATTTTGATAACAGTCTGCGGAATTACATAGTTACATCAGTGCATGTAGTTAGCTTTTGACATCAGGGGGAGTGAAATTGGAATAAATGAGCCCAGATGTTTTAAAATGAATTTAAAATATCAACATCCAAATACGTTATATGCATCCAAATTACATAACTAATTACCCCTGGCATTAAATTAATACCACACGCACACACACGTACTTCAGAAAAAGTATAAAGCATAAAGCATAACAGTATAAGTATAAAGCAACACAGCCAGAACTTAGTGATCCTCTTACAGCAAACAGAGGGCCTGATTCAGAGCCGCTTGCTGCTTGCGAGCACTCACTCTGAATCAGGGTGTGTTTTTTTAAAATGTATTTATTTTTTCTCCAGGCCGCCCGTAAAGCGAGCAGCCTGGAGTCCGTCGTGGTTATCACGACCATCGGGTCTGCAACGGGACCCTGTGGTAGGGTCTCGGCTCCCGCAAGCCCGAGTGGACTTCCTGCTCTATTAGAGCAGGAAGTCCACTACTGACATCACTAGTGATGTCAGTAGGTCCTCCTTCAAACGCCAAGCGTTCCTACCCCCCCTACACGCCTACAAAATGGTGCAAGCTGTCACTTACCATCGACCATTGTAGCGAGCCACGGAGCAACTTAACTTCAGTCGCTCGCCGGGGCTCACGCATGCGCATGCCAGACGCGGTACACGCGCATACCAGAAACATTGAGCCGCTTGCGAGCGCTATGTGTTTGTGAGCGGCTCTGAATGAGGCCCAGAGGCTCCAGTGACTGCCATACTTTAAACACAGCTTCTAGCAACATCCATACAGTCCACACAGCATCCAGTATCCCGGCACAGAGAATGCCGTCACTTAGGATACCGGCGCAGGAATCCCGACACCTGTCAAAATACTGGAGCCGGCATCCTGACTACCAGCATCCCAAAGGTAAATTGGGGGGGAAGGGTTAGAGAGCATTACTGAGATCACCATACAAAACAGCATGCATTTTTTTTACCACCATACAAATTATCCATTCATCACTAATTAATCCATCCTCCTTAACTTTTTCAGCATCATCGTAACAACCCCATTCAACAAAATTAGCTCCTTAAATCATTCTTCCTCATCCTAATCAAATTTGTTCCCTGCATAATACATTCATTTAATTACTATTCATATCTTTTCTGTTTGTCCTGATGCCACTAGAACATGAAAAAAGGAGATTATATTCTAAAGGATACCACAACAAGACAATTGTGATGCGCTAATAAACAAATATATAATATATAGTTCCCGAAATGGCAGAAAAAACTTCTCAAGACACCACATATATAATAATAATCTTTATAAAAATGGAATATGTCAGTGCATATTATCACATTTACACTTATAAATAATCACATTTATCCAATATAGAAAAACTCAAATACACTCCTGAGAATTGAAATATATAATACTGTATATACTGCCTCAAATAGAAATGAATCACTGGATCTTTGATGCCTGGAGCAGTCTCTTGTCAAATTAATGACATCTGGAAAAATCTAATAATAAATGTATAAAGCTCTTTCTGTATTATATAAGTGCACACACTGTTATACCAGTCACCCACCACATCGATATCTAGTTGCAGAGTCCCATAAAGAATCCGTTGAGGACACACCTCCTATGAAGCACGCTCACGGTGGGCTCTCCTGGTAATAGTGGGGGTATGGTCGGTGTTTCACGTGTGCAGCTGATAACCAAGGGATCTTCAAGAGAAAGGGAGGGGAAAAGGGGATTATTTGAAACCGCAAAGAACTAAAATGTCAATTGATTGAAATAGTCAGTATAATAGTCAAAAACCAGCATATTTTAAAGAGTAAAATTAGGATATACTTCCTTAATAATTCTCATAGAGTTGCTGGTGGTGCACCATTGGAAAAGTACGGATAGTACTTATATAGTGGGTATTGAGTCATAACAGAAAATGACTCAGAAAAAAGAATTTTCCTTTTTTGATGCACTCTTATTTTCTGATAGTACATTAAATATCAATACAGTATAAAACTTAAGTTTAATTATTTGGACAAACCAACACAGAAAGACATACACAAAAAAATCTGCCCGCAATTAAAACATATAATGCTGCAGATAACTTACTCCCTTCAGGAGTGTTGATTGTTAAACTGGTTCAAAAAAATAATCAATATAGGTCTATTATAACTCCATTCGGTTGTACTATATCAGCTATTTTACTAAATACATTATTAGCTATTCATCAGTTTGTAGATCATATAATGAACAATAAAAAAATAAAAAGTGAAATATATCAGTAAAAGGACCAATTTATTATATCATTCCTATATAAAATATAGGTGATACTCCGATTATAGGTATGATTTAAATATAGCAGGATTACTTACATCCTCATAATTAACCCCTGTCAGAGGATATACATATGATGCAATCAAAAGATATCCAATATAAATGTATATAAAAAACCAGGTAGTTAATGGTATATATAATTACATCTATATATCTATTCTTGTTTGTACATAGCAGTGCTGTTTATATCCTCATAATTAACCCCTGTTCAGAAAAGTATATGTCATTGTATCCACATTAAATACATTGCAGATCGTAATTTGGAGGCAGTCAAAAATATAGGGTATTGTAGATAATAATATATAGGACCAATCCAGGTAAAAAATTTTGAGAAAAGACCCCCACCCTATTGGGGGAAGACCACTCACCCCTGCTTCCGTTTACCCCTGTGGGTATTGAACGGATCAGAGGGAGATGGAGACCTCCTGGGTGCAGGGTGAAACAATGAAGACAGAGAAAGAATCGTCGGTTCCTACTTTCCCAGCTGACTCCGGTATCCCCCTGTTGCGAGTACGCAGCGCAGGGCAGTATGACCGGTGACAGCGGGATGAGGGGGCCGACGGAATTACCTGGTAGCCTGGTATACAAGTCTGGTAGGTGAGGGATGATCGGGAACAGCGTCCCGCTAGGTAATCCTGCCGCCGTCGGAAGCCGGGTCACATGAGCGCCCTGTGAAGCCCGGAGTCCTGGCGCTAGCTGATGACACGCGTTTCACATAGAGAGCTTGTTCACATCGGAGCTGCATCTCAAGAAAACGTGGGTCATGCAGCAAGACAACGACCCAAAGCACACAAGTCATTCAACCAAGAATGGTTAAAGAAGAATAAATGTAAAGTTTTGGAATGGCCAAGTCAAAGTCTTGACCTTAATCCAATTTAAATGTTGTGGAAGGACCTAAAGCGAGCAGTTCATGGGAGGAAACCCACCATCATAACAGAGTTGAAACTGTTTGTATGGAGGAATGGGATAAAATTCCTCCAAGCCGATGTTCAGGACTAATCAACAATTACTGGAAATATTTAGAAGCAGTTATTGCTGCACAAGGGGGGCTCATACCAGATACTGAAAGCAAGGGTTCACATACTTTTGCAACTCACAGATATGTGATATTGGATCGATTTCCTCAATAAAAAAATTAGCACGTCTAAGTTTTTTGCCTCATTTATTTGATTTTGTTCTACTTTTAGGACTTGTATGAAATTTGAGGTAGTTTTAGGCAAAATATCTGTAAACATATAGAAAATTCTGAAATGTTCGCAATTTTTCAAGCACCGCCGGAGCAAACTGGTAGATGAGAGCCAGCGGAACTGAAAGCAAGGGAGAGAAGAAGTTTTGGCAATAACTTATTTATTGAAATTTTTTTAGAATGTATTGAAAAGTATAAACAGAAAATATATCAAAGTCAACATATAAAATATCAGATATAAAATACAAATCACACTGGCAAAAATATCTTCAAACAAGAAGTTACCACATAAAATTGAAAACCTAAGCATGACCATAATCTATTAGCCAAAACAGAAAAAGAGACATTGATAATCATAAAATACACATTCTATAATATTTAATAGAAAATTATGAGCATAAAAGGAGATAAAGAGAATAAAACCATAAGAAAACAAGTACATGAAAAAGGAAAGCTAAACAAGAGAGAAAATATTATGAAATAGGGAGGGTAGAGGAAGGGGGGGTGCCACTGGGTGCTATATCATGAGAAGCCGAGACTCAAAACAAATCAAAGACTAGGAATCAAGTCGTACGTGTCATGGTTTTATATTTGTCAGATTCGCAGAATTCTAACCATCCACCCCAGATCGATGTGTACATCTGAAATTTATTAGGAGAGGACATAATAATGTCATCCATGGAACTGTATAACTCAATCCTACGAAACCAGTCAGGAAGAGTTGGGGGGACGTAGACTTCCAGCGTATGGGGATAACAGCCTTGGCTACACTATTCAGGGACTTCAATACTGATTTTTTTTGTAAACAGATAATGGTGAGTTATGAAGGTTTAGTAGCCAAAACTTCGGGCCATCAGGAATATCTGAGCCCAATAAGTCATGTGCTATCGAGATCACATCGTCCCAAAAAACTCTTAAGACAGGACAGGACCACCAAATGTGGAGGGGGGTTCCTAAATATGCTCCACATTGCCAACAACATGCTGATACCCGAGGATACATTTTGGTTAAAATGGATGGTTATCTATACCATCTGGACAGGACTTTAAAATGATTCTGAAGGGTAAGGATATTGGTGGAGCTACTCCATGATTTCTCAGATATAGACCTCCACTGAGGAGCATTGATGTCCATGCCAATGTCCCTCTCCCAAGTTTTAGTGAAATTTGGTAATGTAAAAAATTATTTTCAATTAAGAATTTGTAGAGAATTGACAATGTATGGGAGGACAGTGACTGAGACATCACTGTCTTCTCAAAGGGCATTAAATCTCGAGATCCTGCTGATCAAAGATCGTTTGACATAAGGAAGTGTTTAATCTGGAGATATCACCATATCTCATTATTAGGGAGGGACCATTTGACTTGGACATCAGTAAAGGGTAATATTCTGGATGAGCCATATAGCTGTCCAACTTGTACGATACCTACCCTGGACCAAAATTTAAAGGTCTGGTTCAAGATACCAGGAGGGAATTTGGGGTTGTCAAATAATGGGGTTAAAGGAGAGTAGGATGAGGAAACATATCCCAAGCCCCTCAGACGCCTCCATACAGCAAGAGTCGGGCCTATAGTTGGATGTGAAACCCTAGGCAAGCTGGATAACCAAGGCAAAGTAGATTGTGAACACTCTAAAAAGGAGCTCTCAATGGATATCCATTGTTTTGGGGAGTTCAGCCGAGACCACTCATATATCCTACTCAGCATTACTGCATCATAATAAATGCCAAAGTGGGGTAGTTGAAGACCACCTAAATGTCTTCTTCTAAACAAAATATCATGTTTGAAATGGGGGGTCCTCCCACCCCATACAAAAAGTCTCACCATATTATGGAGATCTGCAATTCAACTACTTGGGATCAACACTGGAAGAGCCTGTATTAAGTAAAGAATATGAGGCAAGATGTTCATCTTGACAACGTTCACCCTTCCAATCCATGAGATACCCCTCCTGGACCAAGATCTAAGCTCATGTCGCATTTTCCAGGGAATAGGAATGAAATTAAGCAAATTAATTTTGGAAAGGTTATTGGGGAGATATTTCAAATATGATGGATGCCATTTAAATGAGACCCAGTGAGAACCGTCTGGGGTATATTAATATTTAGTGCCAATAATTTAGAATAATTAATTTTGAAGAAAGGCAAATCACCAAAAGTCCAAAATTCCTGCATCAAGCTAGGGAAGGAAACCGTAGGGTTGGTAATAATCACCAAAAGGTCATCTGCAAAGAGAGAGAGTTTGTGTTCTGAATTTACAACCCGCAAACCGGTAATATTGGGATTAGCCCGAATGGCTCTTGCCAGAGCCTCCATGCATAATACAAAAACCAGTGGAGACAGAGGACAACCCTGGCGCATTCCATTCAATATTTGAACAGGATTGGAGAAATCTCCATTGACTTTAACCCTGGCAGAGGGATTCTTATATAATGCCAGTATCCTATGTAAAGAGGTGGATTTCAAACCCATGTGTTCCAACAAGCCCTGCATAAATCCCCAGTTGACACGATCAAAAGCCTTTTTGGCATCGGTTGATAGAAGCATAGTACATACAGTAGACTGGGTCTCTATATGAATCAAATTAAGCAGTTTAGTGGTATTATCACTGGCCTCTCGGCCCAAAACAAAACCCACTTGGTCAGTGTTAATTAGGGCCGGTAAGAGAAGCTTAAGCCTATTCGCGATGAGTTTCGCATATATTTTTAAGTCCACATTTAAAAGGGATATGGGTCTATAGCTAGGACAACAGGATGGATCTTTCCCTTCTTTAGAGCAGAGAAGTAGTCTCTATCATTGACTGCATTGAAAGCTTGAAGCATCATGGGCGTCAGGACATCATTAAAGTTTTTATAATAGGAGATCAGTAGGCCATCCTGTCCAGGACTCTTTCCAGATGGGGAAGTCCTAATCACCTCAACCAACTCCTCCTGTGTAAAGGGCCTGTCCAGATCAAGTGCCGCTGCCTCGCTTATCCTAGGGAAATCAATATACCTGAGATACTCCGCAGTTGCTGCTGCTCCCGTCCTATTAACAGGATTTGAAGAGTCCCCAGTCAAATTATAAAGCCTAGAATAATAGAAGTGGAAAGTTTTTGCAATCTCATAAGTCAAATTACAAAGTCGGCCAGAATCATCCACTATTGACTGAATATGCATGGAGGCTCAGTGCCCATGCTAACATCTTGCTGGCCTTGTTGCCCCATTGGAAAAAACAGCTCCTACATTTACTATATTCTAATTTAATTTTATCCGACATGAGTTTATTTAAAGATCGCCTAGCTTCAGTGTGCTCAGCGAGAGCATCTCCAGACAAGGAAGACTTATGAAGTAATTAAAATTTTTGAAACTTCTGTAAAAGCAACAGTTTTTATCCTTCTTTCTGTTTTTTCAAATAAGAGCCCAACTGAATCAGCTTGCCTCTCAGGACACATTTATGTGCTTCCCACAGTATAATAGCAGATATATCTGGGCTTTCATTCAAAGAGATATACTCAGCAATACACTGCTTCAGTTGGTCTCTGCAATATGAGTCTTGAAGGAGAAGTTCATTGAGCCGCCACGAGCGTATAGCAGGTTGGGGGTGAGAGATCTTAACTATAAGGGATATGGGTGCATGATCTGACCACATGAGACTCCCGATCTCCGCATTCTCAATCATATGAAGATGTCTATGTTCTATAAATAAATAATCAATCCTGGAGTAGACATTGTGGGGATGAGAGAAAAAGGTGTAATCTCAATCCACAGGGTGTCTTAGTCTCCAAGTATCCACTAATTGATGCCCATGGAGCAAACAACACACGTTACGGTGACATCTGTCAGGGCGACTTGAGGATGCAGAGGATGAGTCTAGAGAAGGATGCAGGATCCAGTTGATATCTCCTCCCACAATTAACATACCCACTTTCAATGCATAAATTTGTTCCAATATACATTCTAGAAATGTAGCTTGATTTAAATTCGGGGCATAAATGTTGACAAAAGTGAAAGCCTGGTTGTGGATCATACATTTAATCAACAACCCTCTACCCTCAATAAGGACATGAGTTGCAATATTAGACAAGGGAAGGTGATGATTAAAAAGAATCGCTACTCCTAAAGTCTTGCCCAGAGTATTATTACTAAAAAAAGACTGTGGGTAATCACAATTACGGAGAAGGGGAGTACTGCCCTCCTGAAAATGAGTTTCCTGGATAAAGGCCACATCTGCTCTGTCTGCTTCCCGAAGAAGGCGAGATCTTTTTTCTGGAACATTTAAACCCTTGGAGTTTATCGAAAGTATCTTAAGACTTAAGGTCATCGGGGCAGACAGAGAGACAGGCTTACTACATGACCCATGACAAGGAGATAAAATTTAAAAGAAATGTTAGCGGAATGTCCAGCTCTCAAATTCAACACCCAGAGGAGGGAAAAACAAAAAGGGAAAAAATAGGATAAATAGGGAAAACAAAAAACAGAAAACAGTCTAGAAAAACAACATACAAGTTACAAACATAAAAAAAATACCGCTCCAGACTATCATGGAAAAGCACCCTCTCCATGAGCAGGAAAAACAACAGCGGTATAGGGTCACTGAGGGCTCGGTGCTCATGACGGTATCAGATATCATACCATATATAAATCTTATCAATTCAAAAATATATAAGTAGACAGCATTAGATATAAGACATATTGCATCTAAAAATACAGTAATACAAACAGTCTAAGAGATATTATAATAAAATTTCTATGGAAGACCTTCCACATCATCACCAAGACCTAGATATAGCAGTAACCGAACGCATATAAATGTAAGGAGTCAATACCTTACTGAAAACGTCCATTCAAAGAACATCTGAAAAACTGGGTAGATCTTCACTCAGCAACATGGAGGTGTGAAATGAGTAGAGAACCACAAGAATCAAATCATGTCCCATCAGACAAGGCTACCGGCTGTGTCCGCCGAGGATGCCGTCTGGTGTTCCTCACTGTTTGGAAGGCCCCATCATGGGAAGTGATCTCCTGGAACTGGGAAACTATGTAGGAATCCTCCCAACCTGATAAAACAGGCGTAGACAAGTCCAGAACAGAGCAAAAAGAATCAAGGTCAGGAATGTCCTGAAACACAGCAGACCTGCCATTATGTGTCAACTGGAGGCCAAATGGAAAGAGCCCTTTATAGTTCCGATCAATAGAATGTAAGACTTCAGTTAGGGGTCACAAAAAATGGTGCTGTTGAAGAGTGTGCAAGGAAAAATCTTGAAAGACCTGGATACGATTGCCACTCCTTCCACGTTGTGCAGTTTCTGCAGGATCTCATCCTTTTGGGTATAATAATGCAGTCTGCAGATGACATCCCTTGGTTTATCGGAGGAGACTTCACGAGGCTTCAGGGCTCTATGTGCCCTATCAAATGTAATAAGTGCACTAGGATCATTACCCAAAATTTCATTAAAAATCTTGGTTAACACATCAATCAGTCCTTGAGTAGGCACATCTTCAGCAATACCTCGAACCCATAGGTTGTTGCGGTGGCCGTATTTTGTTGTAGAAGGAGCAAACCCTTAGCATGAGCATGGACAGTATCATGTAGACTTTGTAAATCCTCGGTCATAGAATCCTTAGCCTCCTTAGCCTCCTCCAGGGACACCATTCTAGTCGTCAGCTGGGAGAGATCCACCTGAAGAACCGCAACTTCTTTACGAACTGTCTCCTAGAGTCTAACTTTGAGTAGTTCAAAGTCCCTTTTAGATGGTAGCTGCTGCTTAGTTGGTAGAGACTTAAAGAGCTGCATAATGGTAGAAAGATCAGTGGGTTCCGGACGGCCTGTGCCTGTAGAATCATCTGCCCATGACGAGCCCAACAATGAGGGCAAGCCCGGTGACATAGTCAAAGACTGGGGCGTTGCCGCCATAATCCCGGAGGATGAGGCTGGTGTTCGCAGAAATTGATGGAGATCAGGGTGGAGAGAGGAACCAGTTAATTTGGGGGTGTTCCCTTCTTATTCTTACCCCGACCAAATGATGTATTTCTAATTTACTGTCTAAATAATTAAAATGTTTTATATATATTTATATTATTCCATTTGCCAATGACAGACATTGTTTTGTATTTATTAAAACCACTTTGAAATAAAATGAAATAATTTATGTATATGAACTTTATGGGATATCTGCCATTATTTAACTAAATCACTCATTTGGTGGTTTTAAGGTTTTAACCAACTGTATGATCTTTGTGTCTTAACCATTTCCAGCGCTGGATAATCCTCTTTTGCATATCTCCCTTATACCCATAATATGCCTCCTTTGCTGATGTTTTTAGTAAACATATGGATGAAGAGTTACCGCCACATGCTGAATATGAGTAAACAGTATACACCAGTGGATTCAACAGATGTACTAAACAGCCCAGGACTTAACCAGTAGTTTTGGTTTATTGTGAAGTAGTATGTTTGTACAGCCATACTCACAGTTACATACAGTCAGTGTTCTGGATGGAGCGGAGCTGAAGTGGAACATACAAATCACTAGCTGGTGATTGTATATGGGTAGCGGTGCATATACATACAAGCAATTTGGCCCTTTTGTGGTCTCTAGCAAGCATATATAGTGGGGTCGCCTGGAGCTGTGTTGAACACATCTGTGTTCCACTGTGGCGTTCTTATACAGTAAAAAGATGGCATCGCACTGTGCAGAAGACTTAAATGACAGCCATCTTGGTAAAGGAGCATCATGGAGGCAGTGCAGTAGTGCCCTCCATATTTCATCACTTACCTTAAAGTACAGTTTACTTTTTGTCTCTGTCAGTGACAGAAGTGATGTCCACTAATATTCTGGATTGTATTGATTAGGGCTTACCCAGAATCTTCTTCTCCAGCAGGGACATGATCATTTATCTTTAAATAGAAGGATGGGGCCTCCATCATAATTAATAACAAATATTCCATGCCACTCATTTAAGGACTGTTTGATCATATTAAGGTGACACAAGTTCTGCAACTTTGAGCTTAGTAGTCTACTATCTTTTCCAAATCAAAGAAGGACATGAATTGAAAATGGCATGTAATACCATGGACATGTTCAATATCTTGCAATGCTATTTGTTTTGTGTCAATACAACTGCGATCAATGAGATCAATTACTTACTTAATTGCGTCACAGTGGTATAACTGGATGATATTTAATCTTCTCCCAGGATATTAAAACTCAGAGTCCCTGTCAAAAAGGTCTTGACTCATTTCAGAAAACATGTTTCTTTTAACAAGTCAGTCTGTGTTTCCTTGGATATATTTCTCGCTGGTTATTTCTATTATGGCATTAACCTGTAAGCCTGCAAATTTAAACTAGTGGCCTTGTGAGGCCTCTCAAGCCTTTAATCATTTAAACAGACCTTTTCTAAACTCCCATCCTTAATCAGCTTGATACCACGCATTCTCAAGATTTTTGCCTCATCTATTGGCATTGGGGTATTTCTTTCTTGCAAGCTCCTTCTGGCAAACTTCAACCCTGTGGGTTCTATTCCCATACATTTTTACCAGCCATATGCAACTTTGGCAACAGAGATAATGAGCTCCTCTCTATTAAATTACCTCGATACAGACATTTGTTAGTAGGCATTATGTTTCCAGTAATGATTTATTGACCATAAAAATCTCCTATGTCTACAATCTGCTCAACATTTATTCCCAGAAAAACAACATGGTGTCTGTTTATTCTCCCATTTTAATCTATTAATCACCTGTCATTTGGGTTCCAGGAATTGTAAAGCAGATGGTCTGTTTGTCCTTTGATCTCTCTCATACTAAACAACCCTCTAAGCCCAAAACAATTTTGGATCCAAATGGTATCTTGGCTACTGCAGCCTCCATCCCTACTGTCCTTTCTCATGAAAATATGTTAATCTCTCCCAGTCTACAAAGTAATTTGTCATGTTTTTCTGGTCATGCCAATAAGAAGATGACTCATAAATTAAATTCCAGGAATTATACATTACATTCCAGGAAGATACAAAAGATTTAATTTCAGCCTGCTCCATAACTGCCCAGCACAAGGAGCCTCTCCAAATTCCCCTTGGATCATTATGGCCACTCTCCATCCCAGACAAAGCAAGGACCCAAATTTCTATGGACTTTGTTATTGACCTTTCCTCATCCAGGGAGAGCTGCACCATCTGGGTGATTGTGGACCATGTCTCCAAGGTGCTCTTTCCATCCTTCTCAAAAAGCTGCCTACAACCCTTACTTTGTCTTCTTTGAAATTGTGTCTGATCATGGGACTTTTTAAACTATTGGGGTAAAGCTTAATTTCTACAAAGCATATTATCCATAATCCAATGGTCAAGCTATGATCTCTAAAATTTCTTAAAGATGTATATTACTGCCAATCACAATAACAGATTTGACTTATTGCAGAAAAGGAGGTTTCTCAGCAGCATTGATATCCCCAGTGTGATGATCCTGCTGTCCTTGTACGTGCAGTCATGTCAGCTTTCCACTGATTACGGACTACAGTTTAGCTCTTGATTCTAATATTTGGGTTTCAGTTCTGCTTCAAGATTTTTAGCTGTACTCCCTGGTTTCTGATCCTCGCTTCTAATGACTCTTTTCCCTAATTTGGGTCACAGTATCTACTTGTATACCAGACTCTGGCTCACCTTACCCAACTTTTCAATACCCACTTGGCACTCTGCATCCAGAAGTTACCAGCTTGTCATGTCAAGGAACATGGCAGAGGGGTGTAACCTAAGGATAGCCCAGGACTGAAGGCCAAACCTCCATACAACAGTCCCTAGTGATAAATGGTGATCAACTAGACCTTTCTCTGTCTTTTCTCTGTCAGTACTAACCTTGGTTGACAAAACGTAATCCATTACTTCCAGTTTGTTCTACAGTATGACAGCACTTTGGTCATTGTACATTTGTATCACCATTTTCATTCACCTAGTTTATTTTAGAATTATGAAAATTACTTATTGAATGTAGGTAACTTTTTTCTGCTTTATTCTTTGACTTTTTTTTCAGTTTATAAGGCCTTCTTATCAAGCTCATTTTGCTTTAAGATGATGCTAAAAACAGCTGTTTATGCATGATTTGGCATGATTTGGGTATCCAAGCTATGTAACAAATACCCAACACAGGATGTATCAGACATATCTCCTGGATTAGGTTAAATAATACTGCACACCACAGTTCCCATCATTCTCAATGAGGATTGCTGTCTGACCCTATAAAGCTTAGCTTTTCAGAGCGAGACCTATTAGCTATAGGCTACATTTAAAAATTTTTTTTATAAGGATCCCTCGCTGATGTCTGTACATTAGGGATGAGCGGGCTCGGATTTCTGAAATCCGAACCCCCCTGAGCCCCCCCGATCCGAGCCGGGAACCGAGTCCGGCTCGGGTTTTCCCACCTGACTCGGAACTGAAAGCGAGGCAAAACATCATCATCCCACCTTCCAGATCTCGTGGGTTTTGGATTCCATGAAAGGTCCCTGCGTCTGCGCCATTTCTCACTCCGGCTGTGGACAGTGAAGAGGGAGGGTGGGAGTTAGGGCTGGCTGGGCTGTGTTGTGTTGTGCTGTGCTGCTGTTGTCATTAGGGACTGTGTCCACTCCTCCAAAGACCATAGGGGCTGGCTGGGCTATGTTGTGCTGCTGTTGTCCATAGGGGCTGGCTGGACTGTATTGTGCTGCTGTTGTCCATAGGGGCTAGCTGGGCTGTGTTGTGCAGTCAGTTGGCCATAGGGGCTGTGTCCACTCCAAAAGTCTATAGGGATTGGCTGGGCTGTGTTGTTCACTGTCCCATAAAGGCTGTATTCCTAAGGGGTGCTGTAGTGTTGTCCAGGGGGTGATCTGTCCATCAGGGTTGCTCCACCCAAGTGCAAAAACAACATTTATTTCTGTGTTTGTGAATTGTGTGCACTGTAGCTGCATTTGCATCAACTAAGGAGCAGCACCAAGCATGTGCCTGTGTCATAAGTCTGTTAAAGGGTGGTGTAACCCCCAAAGTGCACTCCAAAAAAAAAAAATTCTTCTTTTCTGTGTTGTGAATTGTGTTCGCTGTAGCTGCACGTGCATCAACAAAGGAGCAGTGCCAAGTGTGTGCCTGTGTCATAAGTCTGTTAAAGGGTGGTGTAACCCCCAAAGTGCGCTCCACAAAAAATAAACAATTCTTTTTTTCTGTGTTTGTGCTTGAAATGTATGCGCAGTAGCCGCACGTGCATCAGCAAAGGAGTAGCGCCAAGCGTGGGCCTGTGTCATAAGTAAATGGCCGGCAAGCTCATCTGTTAAAGGGTGGTGTAACCCCCAAAGTGCACTTAAAAAAAAAAATTCTTCTTTTCTGTGTTGTGAATTGTGTGCACTGTAGCCGCATGTGCATCAACAAAGGAGCAGCGCCAAGCGTGCGCCTGTGTCATAAGTCTGTTAAAGGGTGGTGTAACCCCCAAAGTGCACTTCAAAAAAAAAAAAACTTATATTCTTTGTTGTGAATTGGGTGCGCTGTAGCTGCACATGCATCATCAAAGGAGCAGCGCCAAGCATGCGCCTGTGTCACAAGTCTGTTAAGTGCACTCCAAAAAAAAATTTCTTCTTTTCTGTGTTGTGAATTGTGTGCACTGTAGCCGCACGTGCATCAACAAAGGAGCAGCGCCAAGCATGCGCCTGTGTCATAAGTCTGTTAAAGGGTGGTGTAACCCCCAAAGTGCAAAAATTAAAAATTCTTCTTTTCTGTGTTTGTGTGCACCTTAGCCGCACGTATATATCAATATAACATAAATGGAGGACAAAACTTTGTCCAATAAAAATAAAATAGGGAAAGATCAAGAACCACATCCTCCTAGTGCTGAAGCTGCTGCCACTAGTCATGACATAGACAATAAAATGCCGTCAACGTCGTCTGCCAAGGTCATTGCCCAATAGCATAGTAGAGAGCCTATAAAATCCCAAATAACAAAGTTCAGGAAAATGACCTTAAAAAAAACATTTAAATCATCTGAGGAGAAACATAAACTTGCCAATATGCCGTTTACGACACGGAGTGGCAAGGAACGGCTAAGGTCTTTCCCTATGTTCATGACTAGAGGTTCAGCTTCACATGACGATGGAAGCCCTCCTCCCACTACAAAAATCAAATAAGTTAAGCTGGCAAAAGCACAGCGAAGAACTGTGCGTTCTAAGAAGATATCACAAATCCCCAAGGAGAGTCCAAGTGTGGTGGCGGTTGCGATGCCTGACCTTCCCAACACTGGATGGGAAGAGGTGGCTCTTTCCACCATTTGCACGCCCTCTGCAAGTGCTGGAAGGAGCACCCACAGTCCACTTGCTGATATGCAAATTGAAGATGTCACTGTTGAAGTACAACAGGATGAGGATACTGGTGTAGCTGGCGCTGAGGAGGAAGTTGACGAAGAGGATTCTGATGGTGATGTGGTTTGTTTAAATCAGGCTCCGGGGGAGTCAGTTGTTGTCCATGGGATGAAAAAGCCCATCACGGTCATGCCTGGGCAGAAGACCAAACATTCCACCTTTTTAGTCTGGCAATATTTCTATCCAAATCTGGACAACAACTGTCTTACTATATGTACCATATGTAAAGGTGAAATAAGTAGTGGTAGGGGCGTTAACCACCTGGGAACATCCTCCCTTATAGGTCACCTGCAGCGTGTTCATAAAAAATTACTGTCAAGTCCAGAAACTTTGGCTAAGACCGTAAGCAGTCCAGGGACACCAAAATCCCTTTGTCCTGTTGTATCCAAGTGCCTGAAAAACACACCGTCAACTCCCTCCTCGTCAATTTCCTCCTTAGTCAGGATCGGAAGTAGTCCTACAGGCCATGTCACTGGCATGACTGACTCTCCTATCCGGATTCCTCTGGAGGATCCTGCATTGCTACGCCTACTGCTGCCGCTGCTGCTGTTGCTGCTGGGAGTCATTCATCATCCCAGAGAGGAAGTAGGAACACCATTACTTTTACTAAACAATTGACCCTCCAACAGTCCTTAGCAAGGAGGATGAAGTACGACAGCAGTAATCCTGAAGGAAAACGGATAACTGAGGCCTTGACTGCTATGTTGGTGTTAGACGTGCGTCCGGTATCCACCATTAGTGCAGTGGGATTTAGACGATTGATGGAGGTAGAGTGTCCCTGGTACCAAATCCCATCTAGATTCCACTTCACTAGGCAGGCGATACCGAGACTTTACAGAAACGTCAGAAAAAGTGTCCTCAGTGTCCTAAAAAATGCAGTTATACCCAATGTCCACTTAACCACGGACATGTGGACAAGTGGAACAGGGCAGACTAAGGACTATGGACCTCACTCAGAGTCGGTCGTAGCGGCAGCACGGTCGTACGCATCCGATGTTTTTCTTTCTGCGCCTGCACATGGCTAGCTGTGCACATGTGCGTATGAGCTCTACCGATGCAAAATACTGTCGGTCGTAGGGCTTCCGAAATGGAAGTGGCTTGCGAAAGTTGATTGACAGGAAAGTCTGTTTGTGGGTGTATACGGGGGTGGTGGTCTGCTTCAGCATTTTCAGGCATTTTAGGGGAGTGCATAAATTATCTGCTTCGCACGACCATGAATTCCGGATGCATGACAACGTCACTCTACGAACAGGATGATCGTCCAGGCTAAGGTAGGCAAGAAGCATCCGTAAGCCACAACAGTACAATCGTTAATCCGATGTTACTTGTGATGTTTCTAATTGGGACCACACAAACCAAGCAGCTAAGATTGGTGCATTGTAACTATTAACACTGCTAATTACCTTGTAAATGATTTCACTTGCATGTGCATTAGGGAATTTTGCGTAGCAGCCTTTTCAGATACCATACTTTTTAAACCATGTATACATTGATATAGTTAAATATAGACATTTTGTTAATAAATTTTTTTTTTTTTTTTGGAAATTTGCCTTAAATCACAATTTTAGTTACAATTGTTAGGGCAACATTTGCCTATAAATAAAAATAAAAAATAAAAAACACAATTCTAAAATTAAAATAAAAAAATAAAAAAAAGAGCTTGAGACATTGGTGACAAGAAATATGGGGACTGGACAAGAGGTGAGGGAGGAGATATCCAGGGCTACTTGCATCGTTTGGGCCGGCTCAGAGGAAGAGGTAAGCTACGGACAGCCGACTGGCGTGTAAACCGCCGACTGGCCTGGCCAGAGGTAGATGGTATTTCCTCAGGCCTAGGCATAGGGCTCTCCATACTTGTGGGGGTGGCTGTTGGGCTGCCAGAGGTGGTGGTCCTGGGAGGAAGGGAGTCTCGCTCCATCATGGCAGGTGGGTTTGCCTGCTCCTGGGTATTGGCCCAACAATCTATGGCCCCAGCAATGGTCTCCAGGGCCACCGCCACCCTCACCAGAGTGGTCTCCATCCTCAGAAGAACACATCTGTTCTCCTGAGTTTGGGAGACCAACCTGGTGAGGAGAGGCAATGCTCGTTCCAATGGTTGCCCTGGAGTAGACTCCACAGGGTCCCCAGATGGAGTACTTGGATCCTCCCCTGCAGAGTTTCCATCTGTGCTGGACCCATACCTGACCTCAGGAGCAGGCACTACCTCCTCTGAGTCTGGAAAAAAAAAAACATTTGTATTTTTTATAAAAAAAAAAAACTGCATACACGTTTTAGCTTTATACTTATTGGAGTCCAAAAAATATTTACATTCTTGCACATGTGGAGCGTTGAAGTCGGCCATGTCAGTGTCCATAGTGGACACACCGACTATCTCCTCTTCCATCACACATCCCTGAGCCAACATCTCCAACCTCATCAAGGTCAGCTCCTCAGGGATGGGACCACCAACTGTCCCTGCAGCATGGTCCACCCTACTCCGTAGCTTCCTCTTCAGCTGGTATTTGAAATCAGTCCATCTGACAGTGTGATTTGGCATTTTTTAAGGGTTAGTTTATTTAATTCAGATCTCACTTTTGACTTCAGTATACTCACAATATCATTTTCTTACCTTTTTTTGACGACTTTCATGGTTCTGTGGGTTGTCCCCACAGCATTAAAAGCCCTGGATATCTCCTCCCAAATCCTGTCTTTGGCTCCAGCCCCCATATTTCTTGGGGCATGGACAAGGTTATCCATTGTCATGGTCACCAATGTCTCAAGCTCTAGCCTTGAAAACGGTGGATTTCTGGGCCTTGGCCTGCTTGGCCCCACCTCCTCCTCCTCTGGTGGTGGTAGTGGATTCCCAGCACCTACAATATTTTTTAATTTTGATAAATTAAAAAATGCATTTTTGGAAGATATGAACTGTTATTGTGTTTTTTAAAAAAATGTGTTTAACACTTACCTGCCTCATTTGGCCTCTGCCCACCATGCTGCCATTTTCAAAACTTGTGAGAGAGCATGAAAAATAGTGCTTTTGATGACTATTTTATAGATGTGAGCGCATCCCTGGATTGGTTACCAGTGCATCCCTATTTGCCTACGTACAATGCACACCTTGCCTGCATTCCGTAATCACTGCGTGGGTTGTCCAAGATGTGAGCGCATCCCTGGATTGGTTACCCGTGCATCCCTATTTGCCTACGTACAATGCACACCTTGCCTGCATTCCGTAATCACTGCGTGGGTTGTCCGAGATGTGAGCGCATCCCTGGATTGGTTACCCGTGCATCCCTATTTGCCTCCGTTCAATGCACACCTTGCCTGCATTATTCAATCATTGTGTTTTTTTGGCCTTATTTAAGGCAAAGTCAAATGTTCCCTTACTTGTGGGTTGTAGTTGGAGTGATTTGTGGTGCAGGAAGGGATTGCTAGTGTTTACAGTGTTTGGAGTTGTTTGAGTGGTCCTTGTGTGTGTTGTTTGAGTGGTGCTTGTGGTTTTATTTTTATTTATTTATTTTTTTGGGGGGGGTTATTTGTTTTTTGGGGGGGTTCTATTTTTTGTTGTTTTTTTGGGGGGGGGGTGTGGGTTCTTTATTTGGGGTTCCATTTTTTTCCCGTTTTTTTTTTTTTTTGGGGGGGTGGGTTTTTTTTTATTTTTTGTTTGTCCATAAATTTAACAAGTCCGGTTACTTTGTGTGTTTGGGTGGACATGTTTTTGGAGGAACAAAATAACAACGTTCTTTGCAGACTCCAGTAAGTGTGCCAGCATACTGCAAGCTGTTTTTTTATTTTTTGGAATTTAAAACCAAAAAAAGGACATTGTTCAAACAATTATTGTCATGTTATATTGTTTTGTTTTACATGTTTAACAGTCCAGTTTGCACTGGATTCAGGTAAATGTCTATTTTTAAAAACCTAAAAGTTTGTCGTATTTAATAATAAAGTGTTTATGCTATCTTTTTTACATTTAATAATGCATTTGTGGTTTTTATTGATAAAACAATAATTATGTTTTCAATTTTTTATATTGCCCAATTTCAAAGTTAAGGATTGTTTTAACAATAATAGTAGTAATAGACGTGGTTTTTTTTTTCAAAATATTATATTATTTTTCTTCCATAAAATAAAAACTCGTACACAAACAACACCTGTAGGGGTTCCTGAAGATGGCACAGCCCAACTCTGTAAGAATATGCACCATTATTACTAAACTAAGTATTTTTGGAAAAATATTGAAAATTCTTTCTCAACACCACTTATTTTTTTAAATTCTAACTTTACAGAGCGATGTGGGCCAGCTAATAGTGGCCATGTTGCCCCCCACCAACCTTCCTCAGCCTCCTCCTGGGCATAGGCATTGGATGCGTGCAAGGGCCAAGATATATAGAACACGTGTCACCCTTTTTGGAATGCCTGATGATGTGGTTGTAACCACTTATCGCCTGCCTCCAAATATTATCCTAGACATTCTTTCAATAATAAAGAATGAGCTAGAAAGTCAGATTAACATTCCTACAGCAATCACACCACTTACACAGTTGTTGGCGGTGTTACATTTCTGTGCCTCAGGGTCCTTCCAAACCACTGTGGGGCTGGTGGGTGGCTTCTCCCAGCCCTCATTTTCACAGATCCTGAGGCGTGTGCTAGATGCATTCTTCAATCATATAGCACATTTTATTAGTATGCCTTTGGATACGGAAGCCCTTGATGTGGTAAATCAGAAGTTTTTTGAGATTGCAGGCTTTCCACATGTCATAGGGGTAGTGGATGGCACTCACATAGCACTTCAGCCCCCTGCATGCAGGGAACAAATTTATAGGAACCGTAAACATTTCCATTTGCTAAATGTAATGGTGCTATGTGATGCCTCCCTCCAGATCCTCTCCCTGAATGCCAAATTTCCAGGCTGCAGCCATGATGCGTACGTGATCCAGCATTCAGGGATTTTGCCAAAATTAAGCACACTGCAAGCTGGTGAAGTGTGGCTTCTTGGTAAGTATAAATCCAGTATGTAGCTATAGTAATAGTGTAAACATGTTTTCATTGACAATTTATGGATCTTTTGGTGTCCCATTTCCATCAGGTGATAGTGGATATCCTTGCATGCCCTGGTTGCTGACTCCTTATTTGAATCCCACACCAGGGCCGCAAACTCAATATAATGCCGTGTTTACTGCCACCAGGCAGGTGGTGGAGCACTGTATCGGCCTTTTAAAGGGTATGTGGGACTTGTGAAGGAATCCCTTCATTCGCTTTGCCAGGATTCCAGGGTGGTCAATCTGTTGAAATCAGACCACTACATTTTGCCCACCCTGCTCGATCCTAGGTTTAAAGCCTACATGGTGTCTCTCTTTCTGGCCAACACAAGCCTGCAGAGGTGCAAAGACCTGCTGGTGAAAACACTGTCAGCTGAAGCGGAACGTGACACGTCAACTGCTCCTTCTTCATTTTCTTCCGTAACTGGGGCTGCCAGGAAACAACTTAGGTATCCTAAGAAACCCGCTGGCAGTGATGCAGGGCAGGCAGGACCAAGTTTGGACATCTGGTCCGGACTGAAGGACCTGGCAACAATATCTGACATGTCTACTGTCACTGCATATGATACTGTCACCATTAACAGAATGGTGGAGGATTACATCGGTGACAGCATCCAAGTAGGCATGTCAAACAGTCCGTACCTGTACTGGCAGGAAAAAGAAGCAATTTGGAGGCCCCTGTACAAACTGGCTCTATTTTACCTGAGTTGCCCCCCTCCAGTGTGTACTCCGAAAGAGTGTTTAGTGCAGCCGGGAACCTTGTCAGCAAAAGGCGTAGGAGGTTGCTTCCACAAAATGTGGAGAAGATTATGTTCATCAAAATGAATTATCAACTCTTCCAAGGAGACCAGCCTCCAGAACATACAGAGGGACCTGTGGTGGTGGATTCCAGCGGGGACGAATTAATACTCTGTGAGGATGAGGATGAGGGTGAGGAATCGGTGGATGAGGAGGATGAGGACGACAACTTGCCTCCGTAGAGCCAGTTTGTGCAGGGACAGATTAATTGCCAGCTTGTTTTGTGGGGGCCCAAATGAACCAATAATTTTAGCCACAGTCATGTGGCAGACCCTGGCGCTGAAATGATTGGTTTGTTAAAGTGTGCATGTCCTGTTTATACAATATAATTGTGGGTGGGAGGGCCCAAGGACAATTCCATCTTGCACCTCTTTTTTTTCCTTGCATTATGTACTGTTTAGGGCCTAGTTTTTCAAACTGCCATCCTGTCTGCCACTGCAGTGTCACTACTAGATGGGCCACGTGTTTGTGCCACTTAGCATAGTCATCCATCTACCTCGGTGCAACCTTTTGGCCTAAAAACAATATTGTGAAGTGTGAGGTTTTCAGAATAGACTGAAAATGAGTGTAAATTAATATTATTAAGGTTAATAAGAGCATAGGAGCAGAAAAACCCACAAATTCTGTGATTTTCGCTGTTACAATGCTTTTTTAAAAAAAAATACAGATCCAAAACACAAAACCCAGAACCCAAAACACAGAAGGGTGGTTTTGGTAAAACCAATCCAGATCCAAAACACGAAGAAAGATCCAGATCCAAAACACGAAAAGTGGCCGGTGCACACCCCTACTGTACATGTGAATTATGCAAGAACTTCACCGGCTGCCAGTGAAATTTTGAGAACCACCACTTAGTAGCAAGAGAAGCTCCAAATTGATAAAAAGCTGTGAAAACACATTCCAAATCACCACAGGTCTCCCAAAGTAGTTCATATTGTTTTTTTAACAGTTTTTAACAGTTTCAATCTAATAAATGCCTATGATTTACAGTCTAGCAAATGATTACAGATATATTTATCTAGTTGTGCTAAATCAATTTGTTTTAACAGACTCCATGTATCATATGCCGATTGTATGTTCATTATAATTGTATGCCATTACTTTTATTGTGGAATACAAATTCAATAACTGTCCCCATGACACTGAAATATTCATGATGGAAGAAAATACATTTATCAGAAAGTAAAAAAAATGCAATCACACTAAAGGATTGGAGATGTTTTAGTGTCTGGTCAACCACTAAACTAATCTTGGTGCCTTTTTAAAGAGAATGTACTAAAACTGAAACATGTAGGGAGACTATTCAAGTTCACCTTCATATTAAGATAAAAAAAAGGTTAGATTTCATTCTTCAAAGGTTAACAATCCTCTGTGACTCAGCAATCATGCCTCAGAAAAATATTGACAAAACATGTGAAGTCTCAATCTCCTAAATCCAGATAACTCCTTAAGGCAGCATACTAATAAGAAAAGTATCATCCTGAAATCTTTTGGTGTACAAATTGTGCTTGGAAATGTGCTGATTAATTCCATGTTATTTTGTTTCTTTATTGAAACCCTAAAATAATTTGTAGCTTCCATGAAAACGACAAGAATAGGACAGATGTGCACACACTGGAAATAATTTCAAAGCAGCTAATTTCCTTTGTTTTTCACAAAAAAAAGCAGTCACCATATTCATCAAGAACGGGGAGACATCGTCACAGCTGCACAGACTCAGAACATCTGTTTTGATTGAAAGCAACAGTGAGGTTTATCATGAGAAACATAACTACACTATGCAACTAGAGACCGACACGGGCCAAAGGCTAGTTAGCTAAAGAAAAAAAAAAGACTCCATATACAATTGTTTATGACACTTATACAGATGTGTCCTCAGACACCTAGCCTCAATACCCCATAGGGCACAAGACACCAAGGGCAACGTGACTTATTCGCATTGCAGAGTCAGCAAACAACACTCAAAGTGGACTAGAGCCACAGGGCTTCAACATTAAATGCACAGGAATTAGTTTTAAACATGTACAAAGCCGCAAATGAAGCACAATGGAAATTGGCGTGAAAAAAAAGCCACGGCCACTGCATTGTAGCACTTCGTACACAGATTCAGACTCAGTCGCACATGGATGTACAAATGTCACACATTAATTGGGATACGGTCAATATTCTGGCACATGGGTTGCTGGCGCTTAGAATACTGGCCCTGGAATCCCGGCACCTATCAGAGTCCCGGCACAGGCTTCCCGACTGTCGGCATCTCAAAGGTAAGTAGCAAGGTTAAGGGGAGGGTCAATGTTAGGGTTATGGGTTAGGGTTAGGCACTAGGGGGAGGTTAGAGTTAGGCACTAAGGGGGTAGGATTAGATTTAGGGTGCGGGAAAGGGGCAATTAGGTTTAGGCACTAGGGGGGAGGTTAGGGTAGGCACTAAGGGGGTAGGATTAGGTTTAGGGTGCGGGAAAGGGGCGATTAGGTTTAGGCTCTAGGGGGAGGTTAGGTTTAGGCACTGGGGAGGGAGGGTTAGGGGTAAGGAGAGGGGGGTTAGGATACCTACTGACTGGTGTTGGTATCCTAACCCTGTCAGGATGCCGGCATCAGGACTTTGATCGACAGGATCCCGAGCACCGGCATCCCGTACCCAACCCCATTAATTTTATCAGGGCAGTTTAGCTAAGTAGTTTTGTCACTTCCAGTTGTGTGATTAAGATGCACATTTTGAGCAAATAAGATGCTTAGCGTGGCGTAGTCGCCCGGGACATGGCGCACCTAAAAGTCAGCAGTGATCAACTGATGCAAATATCTAAAAACCATAATAGGGAACAATAACAGATGTGAAAAGAATACAGTACAATAGAATAGGGTTTCTTGATTACATAATAATTAACATGTAATAATAATAATAATAATAATAACAAGAACTGGCTTATATTGTATGTGCTCAAATAAACAATGTGACCCAGGATATACTATAATTAGAGTACATTTGATATACTGTAGCAAATTACAAAAATAATAAAAACACAGAATATAAAATACAAATTCTGTCACCAATTCCAAAAGTAAAGTGTAATGTAGATTCTGTAGGATATTCATAACCAACCAACTGGATAGTGTATAATTATGGTGATTACAAATTAGAGCTCTAGCAGATTTTGACTCTTATTCAAACAAGATTCAGGACACAAAAAAAAACAGAAAAGGAAGATCACAGACAAGTAAACCAAAATGAGCAAATAACAATCAAGCAGCCACCATCACATTACCAAAGTGTAACATGTTTCTAATTTAACACGCATACTTCCGGGTTTCCTTGTATAAAAACACCTTTTCACTCAAATAAAAATCACTGTAGGTAGTGCTTCTAATTATTTTATTGCACTTTATGCTAACTGCAATATAAATCACTTTTCCTCACTAAAAGGAAACATTCTTTAGATTTGCATACATAGCGGCCTATTCATCTTCATAATTAAGTATCCAACTTGCGGCTGTAGATACAAAATTACCGGATAAATTCAGTATTGCTCTGGTGATGGGACAGCTGCTCCGAAAAGCAGTTGTCCCTGCGATCCCCTTATACTGCTACTTCAGTAGCAGTGTTACATATCAGACTGAGCCATACTTCTGCAAATGCATGACTTGAGGTCACACATGTGCACAGCCAAAGATCAGGCTGTGCGGAAGAAACAGAGGGATCTGCTCAGATCAGGGGCAGAACTATGGGAGACAATGGAGGCGCCAGCCGCCGGGCTCCAGCTCCAAAGGGGCACCTCCTCCATTGTCCACAACATATTCACCCCACTTAGTGCTAAGACTATGTACCTGGAGTGTACTGTCACAGCTGTCCAATACATGGCACCCCTTCCCGGCAACTGAGAAGCCACCATACACTAATGGGGAGCTCCATGTCAAACCATCAGCTGCTGCCTTCATCTATCTATAGCCTGTCTGCATGCGAATAGCTACATTACAGTGTCAGCGGCTGTGACGGGGGGGCACCAAATTATAACTTGCCTCCGGGCGTCTAGGATGAATTTACGCCACTGGCTCAGATCCCCCTTCACAACCCCAAGACTTATTTCCATAGGAAGGAGCAGGGAACCTGGAATCAGCTCCATCTGAAGATGTTGTTGACTCTTGGCAGCAAACCCCAGAAACTTTCAGTTTTCTTAGTTCTCTGAATACAAGTCGGCCCTGTTGGGTGCCTATTAATGAATGAGCTCCTTACATAAAACATGAAGAAACTAGAGTTTCCACATGTGTAACCTATCAGTGATGATGAATTGGCCCCATAATAATAACAGCATCTTACTCAATTGGTAACTTGCACCCAGCCTGCAAAAGTCTTGATGGTGTAATCACTACCTTGGACACTGGTTACTCTCCAGTCAAATAAACATGGTAATATCCCTTTTAGACAAAGCTTCTGACCTTGGATATTGCAGAGGAAAGCCATGTACTTTCTCTGTGTGAAATGGTCTACCTGGGTCCAAATTACCAGAGCCTCGACCCTGGTTGCTACACCAGGTTGCATGCGTCCCGATGGTTAACGTTCTCAACTGCAGAACAAATTTGGACACCGGAGCTGGTGATTTCAGTGAGTGTTCCTGGCAGGTAACAGGGGGTGGCTACCCAGATGCAGGTGTGTTATGGGCGTGGTGTGTGTAAAGACACAATTGCAATGACACCAACGGCCATGTTTAGACAGAGTATAGGGCTGGTGCAAACTCCGATGGTGCATCCTAATATGCACATCGGCGGATTAGCACCCCAGCCAGTGGATGTCTCTGTATGAATTGCTGTGGCATTAGCATAAATCAGTATCAGACCTTATTCACCAAGTATAAGAACATATACATGGAATTTTACTCCGGTAACCACTGGCCAAGTACTCAGTTCACACAACAAATTACATATCACCATACATACTAATATGTCTAACTAATAGTTATGTGACCGGCGGAATCTCGACGCCGAAATGCCGGCTAGGGATTTATGACAGGCATCAAGATACCAACGCCCGTCATAATCCTGACACCGGAATGCAGAACGTCGCGAACCCAAATGAGGTCAGTACGGGTGCCTGTCCTCTTAGCTGCAGGGGGGAGGGTTAGGTCTAGGGCATCCCGGGGGGACTTACGGTTAGGCACCCCCCAGGGAGGGTCAGGGTTAGGCTAGGGGAAGGGGGGGTTAGGGTTAGGCACCCATGGGGGGAGGTTAGGGTTAGGTACCCCCGGGAGAGTTAGGTTTAGGGTGCAGGGAGGGGGGGTTAGGCTTAGGCACTAACTGGGAGAGGTTAGGGTTAGGCCCTAAGAGGGAAGGTTAGGGTTAGGCACCCCTAAAGGTGGGTTAGGGGGGGGAGAGGGAAGGGTTAGCTGTACTTAAAAGTAGCAGTCTTGGGGTGTCTCATCGTATGTTCATTGAGTTTTGATTGGAGTGGAGAGAGGTGGGAGCAAGGGGGGCCAGATAAGAGGAGGCTGCGGTAGTCCAATCTTGAGATAATGTATTGTAGTACTGTAAGTATATTCCCAGTGTTTCAACAATACAACTTAAAATATGACAGAAACAAATGGGAGACACAAAACATTTTTAACCCCAATCTGAAGAACATAGATAAAGGGTTGTGGTTATCACTTATACATCCAGGGGCATCTTAAGAGAGTAGGGGGCCCATGTGCCGTCTCCGTCCCGGGCCCCTCCTCTCATCCTGGCAAAGCACTGAGCACAGTAGATTCTGAGCACTAGTAGACTCGTGCTACTAGTGCTCACAGTAGACTCGTGCTGTGCAAGAGTCTACTGTGCATGTGCAGGTCTCCACGGAAATGGCGTGGCAGCCATTTTCCCAGCAGTTTTCTTACTGTGCATGCTCCAAATGTTGGGAAAATGGCCACCATGTCATTTTACTGGTGGTTTGTGTAGCACTGCTGCCACCAATGCAGGACTTTAGAAAGGTAAGTATTGAAGAAATGGGTGCAGAGTGTGCGGTGTGGGTCCCCCGGATCCAGGAGCCCGTGTGCACCGCACACCCTGCATCCATTATAGATACGCCCCTTTATACACCTCAATACAGTGAAACAAATTAAAAAGAGGCTGGGTGCCCTAACCAGCCCTAGCCAGTGTTATGTGGTTTTATAATTTTCAGTTTAATCTTAACACACTCCATACAAAATATTCTACATTTCTCCTTCCCCCAAAAACATGATTTGTGTATGTATATTCTTTATCAAACTTCTTCTTGGGTGATCCATCCTTTTCGGAGATGAGAATGTCTTTAGTGTGGGGGGAAGGGAACAATAAAAACGATTTGGTCTATGTAGAATAAATACATTTCTTCACTGTCACAATAAAAATACTCACTTTTCCTAGTGCTGAGATGATTTCTTGCTGATGCACCTCAATAGGATTAGGTGTTTCAATGTGTTTCAGCACCTTGCAGCAATCCTCTGATAAAAAGAGTTTTTGTACAGGTTAAAAAAAAACAATTCACCGTGTAAAGAGCAAGATAGTTTTGCATTAACATTTTGAGGTGAAAAATATTAAATAAAAACTTCTTTTTACCAGTCTGACCACTCCCCCATGATCTGTTGTTACACAGTGTGCCATCTCCTTATTTTTCTGAACCTTTTTATTGCAGCATTGCATGAAATACAAAAAAAGGACATGTTCAAATGTCCCAATCATTAAAAGCAGTATGGCGCACACCCTTGCTTGCAAATCTGTGGATTATTCAAACAAGCAGAAGAGAACAAGGGCTATAGAGGACATTGGGAGAGATTCAGCTTCGGATGGAATTGCAAATCTGCAATTCCATGATGGAGCTGTCACGCTCCCGTTTCCAGGAATGCCAGCTAACCTCGCCCCTACGCTGCCCCTTAAATGCCTCTGCCTGTCAATCAGGCAGAGGCATAGAAGGGTCTGCATGCGATCACGCAGGACCTGTTCTGCACATTCACAGATCTGTTCCTGCACATGTACAGATTCCCAATAATCGGGAATCTACATTCATCATTGCACATACATGCAATGCTGAATCAGGCCTGTTGACACTATAAGAAAGCCCCATTACCCCAATTGTAAACAGTGTGGGTTAGCAAAAAGATCCAAAACCTCCATACTGTTTTTAAGAAGGAGTTGAATAAAATAGAGGCCTCCAAGAAATTTAGAGCTGGGATGGATGAGGTTTATGTGCCCCACCTTTGGTACTACTATCAGAGGTGCAGAGAAAATGGTTGAGTTCCAACAACCTTAACTTGAGTGTTGGAGCCAGCTGTTCATCCCAAACAGTGGAGGACAGGGAGGGAATTTCATTAAGTGACTTGGTAAGTACAAATGAGACCAGTAATAAAATGATTGAACCAAAAATTTAATTTTAATAACCAAACAGAAATAAGTAATATTAATTTAAAACACAACACTGTATTTTGGCAAAGGATTTGGTGCATTTATACCACCATGTAATTCTGCTACTCCATGGCACCATCTCCATTACAATAACTCAGGTAATTTTTCCTGTTTTGCCTTGCTTGTTTTGAGTGACATCTCAATAGGCCAGGCTTCAGTGATGTCCATCTGTCAGCTTCCTCTGTATATTCCATAGATACAGAGGATGCTTTACAAAGTTATGGAGAATGCAAAGAACAATACCACACAGACAATTCTATTAGTCCTCAGATTGATGGTACGACGGGTGAATGAAAAGTTCATGGCCTAAGGTACAATGCAAGTTCATGGCCTAAGGTACAAAGCAATTCCTAAACAATTGTTTTTATTTTCACATAAAATGTAACTTCTTTTAGGATTACATAACAAGTTTCAAGTTAATAACTGTTGTTTTTGTTTTACAGACATTTGAAATGGACAGGATGACAGATTTTCAAAAATTTCATTGTGCAGTCATCCGCTACCTCGTCATAAAGGGTTTAATACACACAGAGATTCATGAGGACATGTTTATGACACTAGGGGAGGCTGCTCCTTCTTAGAGCAGAATTCAAACAAGGAAGGGAGAGCCTTGCAGATGATCCCTGTCCCGGGATGCTCATCACCGTTACCACCCAAAAAATCATTTACAAAATCCATGACATGATATTGGAAGATCGAAGAACAACAGAGAGTTTCATTGTCAGACATCTGTGTATCTCCCAAGAATGTGTTCATGCTGTTATTCACAATGAACTCCGAATGACAAAGGTCTCAGCTCGATGGGTCCCAAAACTTCTTAGTGTTGATCACCAGCGGGAATGTTTCACCATGGCAAAGACCAATAGAGCTCTGTTTGGTGCATATCCTGAGACGTTTCTTCAGCAATATGAGACTTCCAACCTGAGACTAAAGAACAATCAAAACAGTGGAAGCATCAGGGATCTCTTGCTCCAAAAAAGGTGAAGGCAGTGCTGTCTGCTGGAAAGGTGATGACCTCCATCTTTTGGGATGCAGAAGAAGTACTGCTGGTGGACTACCTTGAAAAGGGTAAAAACTATCACCGGGACAAACTACACTGATGCAGCTATGACAAAAAATCAAGAGCATTGATTTGGAAGTTGACAAGAGGGGCGTCCTTCCACCAAGACAATGCTCAAGCTCACAAGTCACTGGTGGCCATGACTGCCATCCAGAATTGTGGATTCCAACTGCTTGAACACCTGCCTTATTCACATGATTTGGCACCATCTGACTACTACCTCTTTCCCAAATTTAAGAAAGAGCTCACTGGTCACCATTTTGCCATGGACGATGACATCGTTGAAGCAGTTAATCAGTTTTTGAGGGTACAAGATGCTGACCTCTACAAGACAGGGATAGGCATGCTCCACAACTGCTGGTATAAGTGTGTACATCAACAAGGGGATTATGTTGAAAAGTAACTCAGTTAAATTACCTACAAATAAATCCTTGTACCTTAGGCCACAAACTTTTCAATCACCATTTGTAGTGGGGAATATTCCTCAAAATCCCAATGGGATTTTTAATCATCCTTCTAACTTTTGATAGCCTGCAACTAAAAGTCCTCCTTTCATAGTACAGGACCCTTTGTGCACATTTCTGCGCAGTCCAAATGCCACATATGCAAAAAACACAAAATTATGCCCAAACTTTGTCTGCCTGTCAGAGGCTAGATGTAGGTTGCCTTTCTTATGCCTATCATGAAATTCAGTCTGTTTTAAAGCCCCAGCATTTGAGACTCTTCTATTCTTTCCTGCATCCACAAAGCTAAATTTGTAATTGGCATTAACAATTGCCATAAGTATAATGCTGAAAACTCCCTTGTAGTTGTAAAATAGCAACCACTATTGGGGGTGGACTATTGTTCAAGTGACTTTCATTTACCATGAGCAAAAATAACTGCTGCTCATTTGCAGTACTCTGACAGAGCTTCTCATATTTATACTCCAGGCCTTCAGTTCCACTTTTTGTGCTACCAGATATGCACATTGCTCATGTAAATCTGTAGAGGTTCCGACTAACCGTTGCAGCACCAGTACTTTATGCTGCTCTATTTTAGCTATGACCTCAATACATTCAGCTACAATACTTTAATATGTCTGGTCAGAAAGGATTATCTGGTCACACAACTCTTCCATTTATGTTTGAAGGAATTAAGGATGATCTCCTGAATTGTATCTAAACAGAGTATGATAAACTGAATAGTTGTAAGGCTCAAAATTGTTGCTTCCTTCTTTTTGTTAAGGCATTGACCTTTCTATATTACGCAACATCATTTTTTATTATTTAATGCTAATACATGTATACAACTTAAAAAAGGCAACTAAAATCAGCAATCATAAGAAGGGCGATAAGTGTCATAATTGAACAAATGCGGATCTGCTGCCTGCTGCAGATTCTATAACAGAAAAGGCCAGAGGCTGGAAAGAAAGCAGTTTGTCCACTCTTACATCAGTGAAGTAATACAGATGGTGATAGAGAAGATGGTAACTAAGAAACCATGACAGTCAGGAAAAGTCTTTTAAGGGATCATTTGGAATCCGACATATAAAGTGAAGTAGGCAGAAATCTTCATAGTATGTCTCAAGACCTGTCCTTCCAGAAAGCAAAAAAAGATTACAGCTACGTTAGCCTTCTGTCTTTTATAAGTAGCAGTTTTTGTTCCATTCCACTTTTGTATTTTTCTTAATAAGTAGTTTTATTGAAAGTTATACATTATGTCAAAAACATATAACAACCATTACCATTTGTTACCATATCCTGAAACCATATTTCTCAGGTCAGTTTTGGTTTCCAGTAATTCTAGATACCCTCTCCATGAATGTATCTAATTTTATTACTTTCAATCTACAAAACTGAATCTCATTTCTGCCCTGCAAAATTAGGCACACAGTTGTGCATAGTCCTTGCTAGGTTTAGAATATTCACACTCTGCCCGCAGTCTCCCCTTGGCCAAAGAATGTTTCTTCTTTTCTGCAAATGCTGATTCTTGTTTCACAATTCCATGCACTTTGTTGGATTTATAACAGTTATTGGTTTTCTACCTACAGACAATATTTCCAAAGACATATTTGAAAGGACAAGACTAAGGTGGTGCATGTCATTACTCTCTTTTCTGAACAAGCTCTAGCATAGGTATCTCCATTCTGGGGAAAGAATAATCTGGGTGCTACAAAATTGTCCAGAGTTTTTGCATTACTTCCACAATATTTTTTAGGAGCCAGGTCGGGTTGTGTCTTCCGCTCACACCATCCTGCAACTCTGGAAAGGTAACCTTACCCGAAGACTAAGATTAAGGCTTCATCTTTCCATATATGATCAAGGATGAGCTAGCCTCTTATCAACTACCTACCTCCTTTGGAGGAGTTAACTTCTCTCAGCATTAAAGTTGACCTATGATTGCGAGAGAGATATCTAGAGAAGGAAAGATGAGTTCCAAGATCAGGTTAGCACGTAGGTTTCATCCACCTGCTTTGGCTTCAGAGTGTTTATTATGCTGCCACAGTTCATGTCAGTGGCATATCAAGAGAGGAGGGGGCCCATGTGCATTCCCCACCTGGGGCCCCCTCTTCTCTCCTCAGCGGTCAGCTGCAGATTGACTGCAGCAGTAGACTGTGGGCTCTAGTCTGTGCCCAGAGTCTACTGCGCATGCGCAGGTCACTGGGAAAATGGCACAGCTGCCGGGGAGAATCTCAGCAAACAGGCATTTGTAATCACTTACATTTATCACTGACAGAGCAGAGTCTGTGTCTAATTCCATTTGTAGGTCAATACCTGCTACTTCCAAGGTGACCCAAATCACCTGGTGCTCTTTTGCCATTACAGAGTGCACCTCTAGGCTGCCAAAACATTTTTCTGTCCTAGTACTATCAGTAAAATCTGACTCATTGTTGGCTACCTTATGCACCTGGGGTGTTGTATATTTTCTCCAAAGGACTTTGGATACTTGCGGGGCGGTTGGATGTTTTCCCCGACTGGCACACCCTTTCAATATGGCCTCTTTTCCTACATTTACTGCACACTTTGTTTTTAAACCAGCACTGACTGGCATCATGTGAGGACTCCCCAGAGTAGACACAGGACTGTCTCTGATTCCAATGAATTGAATTAGTAATACATTCTGGTCCCTTTTGTTGTAAGTCTGATGCATCCCTGGTTGTAGTCTCCATTGAAATAGCTATGGATAGTGCCCGCTCTAAGATCAGTTCAGACTCAGCCAGCAATTTCTTTTGTACACTTGCACTTGTCATCCCACAAACTAAATGGTATTTTAAGGCATCTGTTAAACCTGCTAAAAACTCACAGTGTTCAGATAACTTTCTTAGCTCAGCAATGTATTCTGGCATACTTTCACTTTCAGTTTGATTCCTTCTGTGAAACATGAATCTTTCAGCAATTGCTAATGGTTTAGGATTGAAATGCTTTTGTAAAATGCTCACAATGTCAGTGAATGACTTGGTGGCTGGCTTTTCAGGTGTTGTTAAACTCTTCAGCAAACTGTATGTTTTGGCACCCATGACACTAAGGCCCTCATTCAGAGCCGTACGCTCTGAGCAGAGCGCACGCTCTGAATGAGGGCCGCCCTCCATAAAAATGGAGCGTCCTCCTGGACGCTCGTATAGCTGTGGGTCACCACCCACAGCCTATACGAGCGTGCAGTTTGATGGCCGCGATGGTCGTGACCATCGCGACCATCGAAACTGCGAGCCGGAGCCTGCGGTTGAGGTTTTCAACCGCAAGCCCCGGAGTGATTTTGGCTCTATCAGAGCCAAAATCACTCCCACTGACATCACTAGTGATGTCAGTGGACCGGCTTCTGACGGGAGGCGTTCCTGAGGGAACGCCCCGTCAGGGAGGCACGCCCACCAAAGGGGGCGTGCTGTCAATCAACATCGACAGCACGCCCCCTTTGATCAGACACAACGAGCGAAGGACTTTCCTTCGCTCGTCGCGTCTGGCGCATGCGCACGACGGAGCTCCCTCCGTCGTGCGCATGCTCAGTGCAGACCATCGACCCACTTGCGAGCGGACAGCCGCTTGCGAGTGGGTCTGAATCAGGGCCTAAGACTGCTACTTGCTTATCTTCCTGCACATAGTTAGCATCACAGTGCAGTTCCACTCTCTAAATATATGTAGCCCAGTCCTCTATAGCATTATCAAAAGCAGCTATTGTGCCAATATATCCTGACATTTTGCCTTTCTGTCCTTTTTCCTCCCTTCCTTAGAGAAATAATGATATAACTCATGTACCTCTTTATTCAGGCTAGGTGATGCTGGCAGACTGAATATGCTGCACCTTTTGCACCCCACAATTATGTTGTGTCAGTCCCGCTAGCACTCCACCGATCACTTGGGCAATACTGAAGATTTTAATTCTTGTCGCCAGTGTTAAGTCTGTGAAATAAGGGTTTCTTAATAACCTGGGCACAGGTTGCATGCTACTTTACTGTAAAACTGCAGGAAACCAAAGACAAAGATTCATACATCAACTAATACACACGAAAAATAAGATCCGTTGTAACCTTCCACCAGAATACATACACAGCAATGGGAAATATATACATCACAATTTAAATATAAAGTTGTTTATCTGGCTGTCTAATTTATGTCAGTCCCCTTACCTGACTGTATTTGCATACAATATATTTTATATTATTTTAGTTGTTCTCAATTTAAACAACAAATAACACAAAAAAAAACTGAATTTAAAGAAAAGGTGCATAAAAGAACTCACATGAATCTTGAAAAACTACAATATCTATATGTAGCAAATTTTAATTATAATTATCCTTTAATTTACTGAAATATATGATGTCTAAGAACTACCTCTGTTTTTCATAACAGTGGAATCATTTCCATGACAAAACACTTAGAAATACAAGTATATATAAGTTTTACTTTTAGCAGCAGCATATTTAAAAAAATCCAATCGAGTCAAAACATGGCTTCTCAATTTTCAAACTAAAAGTAAAACATAAAAACAGTATATCAAACAAAAAAAGTCACTGGGTTACATCTCACATAAGTGAATGTATACACCCTGTTTAGTTCAGAAGGAAGAATTTGACATAAGTCATTTACAGAAAACAATAAAAGATTCCAGGCATTTTAGAAACAATTGCCACTATAAATTTGTTTTATAGTTCCGGAGAAAAAAAGGTTGTTTCAAATGTCTGGGCTGTGTCACCAGCAGCTACAGTATATAGTGACAGGTGATACAGGAAAACACCCACACTCTCACCGTAAGTTTAACATCTTTCACCACCTCACTTGCACAAGCAAATGTATAACTTATGTATTTATATGCCCATGTGGTAAATAAGAGGATGGTTCAATAAATAAGCTAACAAGATCTCATTGCAAAAATTAATTCAACTTGTACATATATGTATAATCAATAGAATAGCCTTGGTACAGATTCTTTTTCCACATATTTGTTTAAGCATTTGATCCAACACCAAGGCATCTAACCCGGCATAGAGGAAATCAGTGTCAAGCACTGGAAAGCTAGGAAAATAATGGCTTGCTGAACTTCACCATCAGTTGCAATCGCCTTCCACCCACGTGCTTCGTCAATTGTCCAAAGAGGAAATCACTTTGTGCCAGGTCAGGGCTATAGGGAGGATGGTCTTGTAAGTCCTATTGGTAGCGCCATAACAACTCATGTGTGTGGCTTGCTGAGTGTGGCCCTGTGTTATCAATGGCAGTGCACCAAAGCTAAATCTGTTTCCGTGACATGATGTTATCACCATACACCTCAACAAGTTGACGATTAATTTCAGCTGCTGATGGGCCCTTTAGATGCAGATATCTGATCACACTACACACCTCAATGTTTGACCATGTTTCCGCCAGTCCCACTATCGTACAACTGTTGGGACAGTGTGACTGATATGAGGCACAGTCTCATGGCTGTGAGGGGAAGTAGTGGTCTACCTGCTCTGTCTTGGCAGGAAATTAGAATGAAATAGAGAACATTACACACGTGAGAGATCTAGTTACCCTACTTATTGGACCACCCTCGTACTATGTTGGGAAAACTGAACATTAGTTTAAAGAGGGGATAGCTATGTATAAATCTTCTATCCATGCAGCCATAAGTGGCCAACCACTAAAGTAGCCCTGATTTACTGGAGAGGTGTGCTCCATTCTATTACATGTGTGTTGCATTACTGGATGTGGGTGCTGCATTACAGGGAATCTATGCCAAAGGAACTGCACAACATTACAGAGGATATGTAATGAAATTTCATGAAGCTGGTGGGAGAGAGTTACAGGGTGTCATTTAAGATGCTAGAGAATAGAGTGTAGCTTATTTTACACAGTCACACCTATGTTAAAACATCTCGCATTGGTGGGTTCATGAGCTAAAGAGCAGACTTATCGGCCATCTTTGCAGGCTCTTTGTATGACCATTGCAGATTATTTTTTACTGTGACAACTACATATGGTTTGTAAAACTTAAATACTTGGTTCAAAACACAGCCTCTTATACTGTACAACAGCTAGATAATGGGTGTAAGGTGCAAATATGATTACTGGGAATATGGTTGAATATGCTATTTCAAAAGTGGGCAAGCATGATTAGAAAAGAAAGCCATTTTAACATACAGGTTCTGTTTAACAGAAAACACTTATCGGAAGTCTATAAACTATAAGAAATGCAAAATAACACTATGCTGGTGCAAGGGCGGCTCAAGGCACGGGCTGACAGTGCCATTACCCTGAGTACCATAGCCTGGAAGGGTGCAGCAATGCTGTGGCCCATCATCACCGCATAGTGCAGGCTGGATGTCATGTGACAGAGATCTGGGTACATGTTCCTGCTCCATTGTCACTGCTGAGGCTTCAGGTGGGCAGTAGAGTGCAAGAGCACTCAGGATGAATTGCTCTGCGCTGGGTCAGTACATGGCAGCAGCGCTGGGGCCCAGCAATGTAGAGGAGGCCTCTGCCCCCTGTGACAACATGCAGCAATAAATCATCTCTGGCCTGCTAGGAGGGGAAGCTAGAAGGGGCTATAGAAGAAGTGATACTCTCAGAGGAGCTGCTGTATTGGGGAAGTCTTCCAGGAGGTAGAGACCAGAGAGAAGCCAGTCAGGAGGATAGAGTATGCTGTAATCAGTGAGTTAGTGGTGGTAGCTGCAACCTGTGGATCCACTGCACCTACAAGAACCTACTATGCTGTGTGAGTAACTGACTCTACATTGTAATACAACTTAGCAGTAAATGTAAGCTGTGTGCAGGAGAGGAGCTAGAACTTTTGGTACAACAACTGTGTAAGAACTGATCAGGAGGAGTAAGGAGATAAATTGTTATATATGATAAATACTGCCACTTAAGCCTTGTCCATGAGTGGTAGGGCACTGCAGTGTGGCATGATGTGAACTATGGGCACTGCATTGTGGCATGATGTGAGCATGAGGCTATGGGGCAGAGAGTGCATCAAGCCATTCGCGCATTGAGTGTGTGAAGCTATGAGGGCAGCGAGTGTCTGAGGCTATGGGGACTGCAAGTGTGTGAAGCTATGGGGGCAGTGAGTGGGTGAAGGTGGAGTGGAAGGGGGTAAATTCTCACCCTGGGTTCCAATTGGTCTAGAACTGGCCTTTTGCTGGTGATCAATAAACAGCATGTAAATTTGTTTGCAATAGTTTGTGCAGCCTTAGTGAAATTTAATATTTTGCTATGGGCTCTATTTAGTAAAAAGTGGAAAAATAGTTTGAAATATACTGCTTGTTTTTTCACGATATGTCTCTATACTATTTTCACCGTATTTAACTTTGTTTTATAGGACTATCCCGGCAAAGTTTTTTCATCTCTAAAGCAAGTTCTCTATTATGCATGCACAGTCTGACCCGTCTGTCTGCTTACATCTGATTCCAAGGAGAGAAGAGTGGTACACCGGCACTAGAGGCTTGCAGAACTAGATAAGTTTTACAAACGTGGCAGGAAAAGATGGGTATATTCCAATTCTGGTTGGGTGTTTATATGGAGTGTGTGGTATCATATGAGGCTGTGTAAGTGCCTGCTCCCTGCCCTTTCACAATATATAGAGCAAGCATGGGTAGAAGGAATGAGAGGTGCAGGGTCTAGGTGGTAGAATTACCTATAGTTTGACCTTGGGGGTTTCAGGTAAACTATAAATAATCTGACTGAGCCAGGGATGGTTGTCTCTTTAGAAGTTACAGTAGGCTGGGGACTCAGGATATGTTTGAAAAATATGGTGGAATGAGTACAGGGAGATAGCATTCTCATTGCTCCAGCTAGAACGGTTTATCCTGCATGGAGTGGGAAGGGAGGGGAATGAGATGTTACAATATAATCTCTAGTACATTTTGGATTTAACTCTGCTTATTTTGGAATATGGATAGCATAAGGGAGGCCTAGTGAGCCTTTGTTGCTGGTTATGTTATGATGTCAGTTTAGTATCGTGAAGAAGTCTAGCCCAGGTCGGATCTAGGAAAAGTTTAAATTAAACCTCTGGATGAGATGCGGTTTCTCCATCAAACTGCTGCCAGTAATGACCCTTTTCAGTTTTCAATGGTCTCAATAAGCAGTGTATCTGCCTGCATCTCTGTGATGGTTGGTATAGATGGGGAAAATTATGCTAGGCATGTACTCTTATGGTGTGGTTTGTTGCCTCCTGGTTAACAACTTTACTACAGGAAAAGAGGGTAGATATGAGAACCCTGGGAGGAAAAGGGCATTTTGTACAGGGCAGGATGCAAGCTACAGTAACTGACAGTGATAAAGGTACTTGGCATCTGCTGTTGCCAGAGGTGAGCAGTCGTGCTCTGGCCTGGTGGGAAATTAATGAAATAGTGAACATTACACACATGAGAGATCTTGCTACCTTACTTATTGAACCACCCTTGTACATTTTTCAAACGCTTCAAAACTGAATTCAATTATTAGACTTTACAGTATATCACGACTGTTGAATAAAATTGGAGCCTAGATAAATATATTGACCAGGAGTGAATAGGAAAAATAGAGTAGCCCTGGCAAAAATAATTAAAGAGGTCACAACAAAATCTGATAATATTCATTAGAACCAGAAGAATTTATTAAACTATGAATAAAAGACTCTTAGCTGCTGCAAGATTTGAAAGCTACAGTATGATTTCTTCCAAATGAGGAGGTAATAAAGTACTCAGTGACAAGTTGCACAAGTGTTTATGTATCTTACTTTCACTGCAGACTTGCCTACTCTTTTGGAATGGCCAGGAGGCTCCTGATAATCGAGTGGAGCTCCTAGCCACCTGGAAAAGTGGTAAGTCTCCCACACCCCCTCGGCTCACATTTTTTTAGTTGTACCAGGAGATTGTGTTTATTTATTTTCACTTAGAGACTCACTGAAACGTGCTATTTGTCCAGCAGTGCCCAAAATGTACATACGAGTGTATGTGTTTATAGATTAGGATTGCACTGAAATTGAAATTTTCAATTCAATACAAATATGAAAATTATTTATGATGTTAGTGTTGTTTTTATTTAAAGGAGAAATGTCAATAAAAAATCATAGAACATTTAGTGATCATAATATAGTATATACACATAAACATATTTTAAAGATTTGTGGTTCGGTTTTCCTGGAAACCAAATACACCCAAACTTAGGGGTTATGAGACAAACCTAGACCCGTTCAGGTCTTACCGAAAAGCTCTGACCCTAAAAAAAAGCAAAATGTCTTATTCCCAGGGTCTGATCTCGCGTGGTTTGGATTGTACATAAAAGTCCCTCACTCCTGATCGGGCGCCATTTCACCCAGGAGAGCAGAGGGAGAAGGTGTGGGACTGTGGGCTGCAGTACTGTGAGGCACTAAACATGCCTTTAGGATTGAAGCACTGTGGTAAACCAGTAAAGCGGCACTGTTTCATTAAAAAAAATGCCATTAGGAGTACTGTGTTTAACTTAAAGGGGCACTGTGTCATGAAACAAAAAAAAGTGGCATAGCAGTACGGTGAGGCACTATGTTGTGTGTTCAGGGCTAGGTACTGTGTTAAAAACACTGTGTTGTGTGTTCAGGTACTGTGTTAAAAATATTTTTAAATAAAACACTGTGTTAAAAATAACATCATTACGGTGCCATTACTAGAAGCGCTATGAGGCACTCTGCTGTGTTGTCAGGTACTGTGTTAAAAAATAAGGTCATTAGGGTGCCAATACTAGTAGCACTATGGGGCATTGTGTTGTGTGTTTTGGCACTGTGTTAATAAATTAAAATGTTCAAGCACTGTTAAAAATAATAACATAATTAGGGTGCCATTACTAGAAGAGATGTGAGGCACTGTGTTCTGGCACTGTGTTAAAAAAAAAAAAAAAACCACTGAACATCTACTAATGCCGGTGGTCAAGGGGAAAGAAGTTTTAAGAAACTAAAAGCTAACCAATATTTCATAATGTTAAAGAAAACATTACCTCTAATAATGAAGGGAAAATTTACTGCCAAAAAACATAAAATTGCCAACAAGGACATTTCTACTGTGACTCAATCTGATACACTAATCATCAATAGAATGGTGGAGGATTATCTTAATGACAATGCACAAATTAGCATGTCACACAGTCCCTTTGAATACTGGGAGGAAAAAAAAGAGAATTCAGCGCCCTTTCCACAAACTAGCTTTGCTTTACTTAAGCTGCCCACCATCAGTGTGTACTTGGAAAGAGTTTTTAACACAGCCGGGAACTTTGCGAGTAATCGGCTTAGGAGGCCACTTCCTCAAAATGTGGAAAAACTGATGTTCATAAAAATGAACTGCAAATTATATGAGGAAGACCTTTGCCACCAATTACAACTAAGCACTTAAACTTCTGTAATGGTGGATTCCAGTGGGGATGAGCTAATATTGTGTAATGATGATAATAACAATGACGAGGGTGAGGAAGAGGATGAGGATGATACTGATATCTTACAACTGTAGAGATGATTAACAATACTGCTAGCCACCTTAGGCCAAATGGTAGCTTATTTTGTGGGGGTACAAAAAAACAAGCACGTTAGTCACAATGTTGACAGTCTCTGTAGCTAAAGTGCTTGGTTTGTTAAAGTGTGCATGTCCTTTTTAATATACAACACAAGGACAATCCACCATGTACCACTTTACTTTTCATTTTACATTACTGGGCTGTACATTTCCTAGGGCATTTTGACAGTCTTCTAGTTTGTAAGCCCCATTTCTCAGTTTTTCGTTTCTTTATCATTGTAACTGCTAATCATTAATCAATCAAATCAATTAAATCACTCAATGGCATGCTTTACCTGGCTTCCACACAACATGTTTGCCAGGCCCATGTCTGTCTTTGTTTTCTTTATAGTTATAACTGCTTCTTTGTTCGTATAATTAATCAACTAATCAGTCAATCAATCAATAATCCTTTTACTGGCTTCCACTACATAAATAGTATTAAATACTCTACCTCCATTTCCCTGTATTGGCCTCAAGCCTCTGATCTACAGTCATTCTTAATTAATGAAAACATTCTATAGTGTTGCATAGTCTTATATTAAATTCCCATCCTGTCTGCCTCTGCAGTGCAATTATGTTTCCTAGATGTGCTATATATTTTTTGAAACTGCCATGTGTTTGTGGCACTGCTCTGTCGCTTAGTTTAGCCTGTCAGCATGCTGCAGCCTTTGGCCAATGTTGGTGAAAACTGACTGGAAATGACTGGAACATTATGTTACTGAGGGTTATAATACTGTATGAAAAAAGTAGGCCAAATAATTTGAATTTCTCTTTAGAAAAAAGTTGGGAAACACCTGAATATTAGTTTACCAGGCACTGTAGTGTGATGGACTCCCATTGTGTGCACAGTAGGATTTCACATGTCCGATGTCCATTTCGCATGTAGGCTTGGGCACAAATGCAGCTCTGTGATCTTACGAAACATGCATTGGACACAGTGGGTTCCAGCTGTGTGCACAGTGGGAGCCTGTCACACACAAAGCCTGGCAAGCTCATATTCAGGTGTTTTTAACCCTATCTTTATTTTTCCTACTCTTCATAATGTTGGTGTTACTTGTACCATTGAAGGCATACATTATTTACATTACTATTGTGATACAACTCTAGGACCACTACTATTGAACCTATACCAGTGGGGCTATATGTGTGCTTATATACCTGCATTTATATACTAAAACTTTGTAGCCCTTTTCACCCACCACCTGAGTGTTCATTCAGATTAATTATGTTCTGATGGGTGCCTATTCACACATGGTTTACAAGCATTACTCCAGGAAACATTACTGAAACTTCAGTTTAACTTATATCCATGAATGTGCAGATTCTTTTATGCAAATATGCAGCATTTACAATTGGACATAAAATAATGGTTCACATAAATAATCTTAAGTGACTTTATGCAAAATATATAATTTTAATAAAATGATGAAGTAATTGGAGACTCTTCACATAGAACTTTTTTTTCTATTGTTTAATCTTATTCCTTGACACATATATAACACCAGGTATCTTTCTTGTACATAGTTGAATTTATAACAAGTGAGACCATATGGAACTTGATAAAGATATAAACTCAAACTAAATCCATTACTTCACACACTGGAATTGTTAAAACATATAAGCTATGCAGATGTTTTTATACTTATGAGTAAAAGCAGTTACCTACCCATGTATCCATGCATTCTGATTTTCTTCATACACGTTTGCTTACTTCATCTTAGCCAATAGATTGAGCAAATATTATTAAATTTTATGTCTGATGTACCTCTTTCAAGTCCATTGTATAAACCTCAATGACTCTCATTCCTCGTTCAATGCACATGCAAAAGATGAAAAGCAGAAATTGAGGTATATCTCTATATGGACTCTATTTATCCCTGTCTTCCACATAATAGTAGAAATGCATATGTGACTCTCTCATCCAGTGTCCACTGCATCCAGCAAACAGTGGAAAGCAGAAGTCGCTTTGCATAATCTACTATTTTTCTATTCCATTTTCATGGAGTGTCGTATGACTCTCTCATCCCTTGTTCACTGTCCTTGAGACAAACAGGGAACAATAAAAGTCAACACATTCAATTTCATTTTTCATTATACACTTTTCTTTTTACTTAGGTTTACCATAATCAGTACTTCTTACAAGCAATCATTATACACCTGGATACTTGCTATATTATTCCCTGACAATTGAGTCCAAATATCACTTTAAACTATATTTGTTTTATATCTTTTAATAAGTGAATTTGTTCACTATTTACACATTATTCCACTTTTGTTTAATATTTCAAAACTTTTTTCACTTTAACATATAATTTGTCATGAGAATTATATATTTTTTTTTTTTTGTACATATATAATTCTGGAGGAAATAGATTTTACATATATTATTAATAAAAGTTATATTTTAAACTATTAATATTACTATACTAAGTGTGCTCTCAAAAAGTGAGTACTTTGGCTCTCTTTGATATCTTAGTATTTATGTTCTACTCACAAGGAGCACCACCAGACACTTGATACTATTAAGCATTAGCTTTATTTTCTTTACTCTATACACATTTTACAATTTAATATTGGTCCCCTTTTAATCCTGTGCAGAAATCAACTCCTATTCTATGTATTTTAGATGCTCAACTAATCAGAAGCTGTTCCTTATCCATAAGGCCCCTAAAAAAATTTGAAAGACAGGACAAATCAGTAGGTACAGCAAGTTATTTCCAAGGCATAATATTTTAACAAGTGAAAATATCTGGCATATTACATTTAAATAATTAGGTACAACAAAGATGTCTGCTGACTGTATGATGTTCAGGAATGTAAAATAATTATACTTACCAATCAAAAGTAAGAATATACACGATTTAAAATAAAAACCGACACAACCATTCATGAAACATGCTGTGCCACATTTATGAGTGAAATAATTAGCAGACCTGCACTGTACAGTACGTGTGGGGTACTTGTAAATGCAGGAATAATACGGCATGGCATTATAGAGACATACTGTAACACAGAATTAGGACAATTATTTTCTGAAATACTGCAGAAATAAAAAAAATAATACTACATATTATAAAACTAACCCAACCATTACAGGATATGTCAGCTTTCTCAAGCATAGTTTTATTTTTTAATTGCAAATAAATATTTTAGACCTTTGAAGAGAAAGGTCCTGAGAATATTACTCCATTGATGGTAGTCTGAAGACACTGCTTTGTTGCTAAGCACTTTACAGAAAATGAATTAGGGAACAACATTTTCCATCCAAATTGATACACAGATATCAATTCAAAAAGTACAAAATGTAAATTGTAAATACAAAATAGCACACACATGTAAACTGTCAACAACTTTCTCATAGTACATGTATCTTAAGTGAAATGTGTTCAATATAGTAAAACATTGTAATTAATGCTTCACAGCACATAGGCAGGTATGGTATTTGTGGAGCCAGACAAATGTAGCAGAAAATAGAGATCGGATCAATTCTATATTAAAAAAAAATCAAAGTACAGTATTAAAAACACCTCTGCTAATAAAAGGGTAACATATGATTATACAATGAGTCATGATTTTTGGCTTGGAACTGAATAAATACTTAATCCAACTGTCAGGGAGCCAGTGAGTCACACTGAAATCATCATGATGTTGTCCAAAGCAACACAAGACAGTATTTCCTGCATCTGGGTGGACTGCCAAGTTTGTGATTAGTGTTTTACAGATAAAATTCATGGGTTATTTATCCTGTTTGGATATAGAGAAACAAATATTTTCCAGGCAAAAGGAACACATTTTGATACAATGAATAAAATGTTGTGGCTTTCATTAATAAGTATTTTCCCAGTGAACGCAAAACTGAAGGTTGCATAATTGAGTAATTAAGCACTATAGCCAATTAAATATTAGGAATCATATATACAGTACAGCATGCATATATATATATATATATATATATATATACACACGCTGAGAACTTCACTTTTTATATATATATATATATATATATATATATATATATATATAGGGAAAAACAGCGGCACTCTCAGGACTTGAAAAATAAATGAGACTCACGACTCCAAGAGATCAGCGTCCAATGTTTCAGTCGGTGTGACTTTTATCAAGAACGGCAGTGAAGAACAACACATCTTACCTAAATACCCAGTGACATCCCATAATGTCCATGCCCATCTCATCTGCCGCCCGCCCGTGAAACTACGTCATGGGGGCGGGGCCGGCGCTACCATGATGACGCGGCCGTCTGGAACTCCAGGCGCTGCATATAGGTTGTCGTGGCAACCCGGCTAGTGGAGCTGTCGCGTGACTATCGTGTAACGCGCCTGCGTCAGACGTCTCCACGGGTTACCATTGCAACCCTGGGGCGTCTGAGTACTGTGTGGGGTAAAAAGATGAAATGCAGGCTAAGTGAAAAGATAGTGTCTGGTGGGTAACGTAATGTTTGAGCTGTAAAAGCTATATGGGCATTGGATAATGACAAAAAATAGGGTAAATGCTCCAAGATGCGCGGAGATCCCATGCAGGTAATATGGGCAGGACAAGATGTGATAAACATATACATAATACATATAAGTGAAATCAATCTGGTGCAGAAACACGAGACAAATGTGCAGTGTATACTGCATATGTAAACATGAAAATTGAAACAAATAATAAACGTAAAAAATAAAAGATAACTCATACAGTAAACAAACAAGAGCTGTGGAGAGACAGGATGAGAGATTAATGTCCCCATGGATACAATCCATGAAACAACCATTGGAGATGAGTGATACTGGTACAATACTTTTGTTAAACACATGCTTGTTTGCGTGTTAAATAATACTGCTGGAACTCGTCAATGGTGGATGTATCACTATATCTAAACACATATCGGTGTATAGGTTGAACATCTGTCAGTAATAGAGACATCCGTGTGACTTCATGGACAGAGCCGATAGTGAAGTCACAGAGTAAGTAAACTAGCTGCTGTACAATTCAACAATGCAGGGTTATGCAGGTAACCAATCAAAAAATGAATAAACAATAGGTCAAATGGGGAAAGATATAAGGAACAGAAATGAGGGAGTGTGGATGTGTTGTCTCAAATTGAAACCATGGATATTGCCTTGTTACAGTACCAGGTATTCCAAGGAGGTCTCCCATCCCAGTACTGACCTGGCCTACACTGCTTAGCTTCAAAGATCTGACGGTATAAGGCATTTCCAGTGTAGAATGACTGTAGTCACGGTATATGTTATTCAGAATATAGGTCAAGCCCATATGGGCCAGTTGAGACAAAACACATCCACTGGGAATGGGAACAAAGGGATAGGAATAACAAAAAGGATGATGGAGAAACAACGTGAACATGAGCAAAAACATGAGAATAAGGAGGACAAAAGGATGATGCTTAGAATAATCATGTATGATCATATAAAACAATATAAGGGTAAACTATACCCAGTGTGTATTGTGGATGTTCAACTGTAGAAAAATACAACTGTTATTTTAATAAAAGCATGAAAAGGACAGTTGTTCGTTGAGTCCGAAATGGGACAAAGTGTTCATTTTGTGGATCCAATAGGTTTCCAATTGGAGAAGTCTTTTCTCTCTGTCCCCGCCCCTCTTGTTTGGAGGAATGTGGTCAATTATTTTATAGACCAAGGTAGATAACAGGCCAATTTTCACCCCTCTGTTCATTTTTAATCTATATCCATCCAGTGGAAGGTCCAGAATTGACTCGCTGGGTCAAAGTTCTGCCCAGTGTACACCAATGAGAGGTCCGATTGGGACCTCATTCCCCTAGTATGTCTTCTGGGATCCAATGTTATCACTCTGTGAAGTTTTCATCCAAATCCATCCAGTGGATGGCCCAGAACAGGTTTCCCAGGAAAAAGTTCTGCCCAGCATACACCAGTGAGAGGTCTGATTGGGACCTCAAACCCCTATTTGTCTTCTGAGATCCAATGTTATCTCTCTGCGAAGTTATCATCCAAATCCATCCAGTAGAAGGCTCAGAACAGGCTCTCCAGGTCAAAGTTCTGCCCAGCATATACCAAGGGGAGGACCGACCGGGACCCTAACCCCCATATAACCTGGCCAGAATCCAACTGGACCACCTCACATTTTATCCCAATAGGTGCAGGGGTTTCTGACTGCATAACCGGACAGACAAACAAACAGACTAATTTTATATATAAGATTTGTTGCTTTGTCTCATTGTTGCTATGTGGTCTAATAGCTTACTTTTTCGATACTAAATAACTATGTCAGCTTTACCTTGAGAAGTGAGGAAGATATTCGCCAACAAACAAAAAAAATCAGAGCAAGACATGGTATTATAGTGGAAATGATATTGCTGTATGACAGTGATTAATCTCATCACTATGGGGTTTGTGCAATGCATGTATCTTGTATGTTTTCCACTGCATATGCTCTGGGCCTGAACATAAGCAAGTGTGAGCAATGCAGAGTTGTATGCAGCTCAGTTGCATCTTTACTTGTGACCGAAGGTCTGTAACTTGGTTATAACGGGGCGTTCATCTTAAGCAACATTTAGCGAGGACAGGTGGAAAATATGCTAATGGTATTGAGGGCTATGCAGTGTTGTGTATATGTGTAATATGTCTGTTGCAGATGGATCTTTTGCACCAGGGATAGAGCTGGTGTAAGTGATAATGATGACTATAAAACTAAGCATACAGGTAGGCGTGGTCAGACTGCAGCATTGCTTACAAATTTAGCATTTATTTTAATGGGACTGATTCAGAGATGTATGCTATGCAATGTTTTCACATCTGAGAGATTATCGGCTATCTGTGTATGAGTCTGAGTGGCACTGCATATGCATTTAAGTCCATTACCGTAGATGTAAGCAGAGTCTCTTTACTCGCAGACTGATTGACAGTTAAGGACAGTTTGGGGGAGGTTACGGGGTGTGCCATCAGAAACGCAGGCATGATGCAACCATTTTCAAGGCGTGTTGCTGCCCGGGGCTCCGGCTCCAGCAAAACCATAGAGTTATTCAGGATAGAACTGTGACCGATGTTGTGTCTTTGTACGCAGATCACTTGGATTTGCAAAGCTGCAAGTGGACATCTCAATAGATCTCCCAGAACCTGCAATATTTGCATATTTTCACATTGCAGCAGCTTACACATTTGCAGTAGTGGTGGCAATATGGTACAATTGTATCAGGACCATTGCATATAATATATGTGCAATTACAGACAATTTGTACCAGCCAATTACAGTCAATCCTAAATTGGCCTGCATATACGTTCCCCCCCACAGGTCCTCCTCCAAGTACACTCTCAAGTCGACAGACATCAAAGCAATCAAGTGGAGATAGATATGGAGGGAAAAGCTTAAATGTGCCTATCTTTTCCCAATATTTGCCTTAGTACAATAGGCTGAAGTGCATTGGTATAGGTTGGTATGTCATAATGGAACTCTCCCACAGTGCTGGTCTAGCTCATCACTTGGTAATAATGGCCACAGGGCCTGATTCAGACCCGCTCGCGAGCGCTCGCAAGCGGGTCGATGGTGCCCTAGTGCGCATGTGCACGATGGAGGGAGCTTCATCGTGCGCATGCGCGAGACCCGGGGAGCGACGGGGAAGCCGTCGCTCCAGGTTTCGCACCAAAGGGGGCGTGCTGTCGATGTTGATTGATAGAGCCAAAATCACTCCAGGGCTTGCAGTCACCGAGACCCTACCGCAGGGTCTCATCGCAAGCCCGATGGACGCGATGGTCTTGACCATCGCGACCATCATCATGGACGGTCGCATAAGCTGTGGGTGGTAACCCACAGCTATGCGAGTGTCCAAGAGGCCGCTCCAAGTTTAGGTAGGAGGGCCCTGATTCAGAGCGAGCGCTCTGGTCAGAGCCTCCGGCTCTGAATCAGGCCCACAGACATATTTTACTTCAATGCAGAAAACATAGTGGATGAGCTAATTATATAAGCCTCAAAAAATGTCTGCCATCCGATGTAACTAAGGGGGAGATGTATCAAAGCTTGGAGAGAGATAAAGTGGAAAGGGATAAAGTACCAACTAATCAGCTTCTAACTGTAAACTGTAACTGTATTTGTCAAACAGCCTGTAAATTGATGCTAAGGAGCTGATTGGATGGTACTTAATCTTTATCCACTTTATCTCGCTCAAAGCTTTGATACATCTCCCCCTATGTCTGTAATAGATGCAAACTCTAATGTAAAAGATAAATTCACCTGAAACTGCTGATGGTCAGGGAAAAAGTCTATTTAGGAAAGTCTCAGAAATAATAAAAGCTGCAGTTGTCCAACTTATTTCTGCTACATTAGTCATTGCTATTATCATTCATCTCCTGACACAGGCTGGTTTGGCTTTACAGTAGAAATGTTACTACTCTAGTGATGGAGCCAGATCAGTGTAGCATGTGTATGTGTGACATTGGGAGAGGTAGTGGACAACCGACTTTAATCAAGCTTTAACCACAGTGTGTGTGCGTGTCATGCCTGCCAACTAGCGGGCTGCCACTGATGGGAGGGGACAGCAAGGTGGGAGGTGCAGGACGTGTGGCACAGAGAAATGGGTGCTGGTGGGGTGGCATTCACTGTTGTGTAAATCCTTGATGTTCTTGGTGCAGTTCAAATGTTCTGCCAGCACACAGTGTAGTAACAACAAATCTGTACTAATAGAAATCCATAAACAAACTATTATTAAACGGTCCTGCTGACAGCAGCTGCTTCATTCATCCCTGTGATCTTTGGGATAGATAGATAGATAGATAGATAGATAGATAGATAGATAGATAGATAGATAGATAGATAGATAGATACAGGGCCGGATTAAGGGGGACACACGGAGGGGCCCCCACTAGCAGCAGTGCGCTGTCTGCGCCCGCTGCTAGTGTCCCCTCCGCTAGTGTAGTGTAGACCACGCAGTGAGCGCGGCCACTCTACACAGTGACATACACACAGCTGCCGCCGGCGGCAGCTGTGTGTATGTTACAGCAGCCGATGAGAGTCAGACAGACTCTCATTGGCTGCTGCACAACGGAAGGGAGACGGCTCCCCCCCGCAGCTGGTGATGATGGGAAAGACGTCATGATGCTGACGTCTCTTCCAACTGTGCAACAGAAGAGCCGGGACTTGCTTCAGGAGCAGGGATTCAGGTAAGCTTTTTTTTGTGTGTGTGTGTGTGGGGCACTGTCACTGCATAGGGGGGGGAGAATTACAGACATCCCTGTATAGGGGGCAGCTACAATGGTCACTGTATAGGGGGGCCACTTCATGGGGGCACTGTATAGGGGGGTGTTTGCTACTGGGGGCAATGCATAGGGGGCTACTACTGGGGTACTGTAGAGGTGGGGACTACTACTGGGGGCAGAGCATGGGGGACTACTACTGGGGCACTGTAAGGGGGGGATTACTACTGGGGGCACTGTAGAGGTGGGTACTACTACTGGGGGCAGAGCATGGGGGACTACTACTGGGGCACTGTATGGGGGGGACTACTACTGGGGGCAGAGCATGGGGGGCTACTACTGGGGGCAGAGCATGTGGGGGACTACTACTGAGGGCAATGCTTTTGGGGGAACTATATAAAGGGCACTGCATAGGGGGGATTATTACAGGGGGCACTGTATGGGGTGGACAACTACTGCGAGCAATGCATAGGGGGGGAACTACTACTGGGCACAATACATACAGGGGGACAACTACTTGGGGCACTGTATAGGGGGGACCACTACTGTGGGCATTATATAAAGGGCACTGCATAGGGAAGACCATTACTGGGGGCACTGCATAAGGGGCACTACTACAGGGGGCACTGCATAGGGGGGACTTCTACAGGGGGCACTGCATAAGGAGCACTGTATAGGGGGGACCATTACTGGGGACACTGCATAAGGGGCACTTCTACAGTGGGCATTGCAAGAGGGGCATTAAGGTGAATAGAAAGAAAAAAAATCCCAGGGTGACGAGAAACGGTGGTATATAGGGGCCCCCACAAGTTTGTTGCCCAGGGGCCCCCACAGACCTTAACCCGGCCCTGGATAGATAGATAGATAGATAGATAGATAGATAGATAGATAGATAGATAGATAGATAGATAGATAGACTTTATTATTTATAATAAAAGACACTATTTATATAGCCATAAAATAATACATGTTGTCCCAATCATAAAAAAAAACATTTTTAAACATCAAACAATAAATTAATAATTCCTCTTTAGTTAATTAATAATGCTCTCTTAATAAAACTAATTTTCTCCTTAATATACTAATAAAATAGTGTTTCCCCATATGATACATGATGATTGCCCTCATTAGCGGTCTGATGCAGAGTTAGATGCATCCCGTGGCTTCTTTTGCATCCTGCCACGGCAGCCTGCTCACAAGTTTATGCCAATATAAGTATCAGCCCATCTATGCGAGTATCAGCATTAATATGAGTCGTTCCGCCCACTGTTTTCCCAGCAGCAGCAGCCATCATCATTAGTATCACACCATGCTGGGTGCAAACAATCCGTTTGAAATAGGTCCCCCATCTGTGTCCGGATGCCTAAAAGCAGCATGGAAGCTGGGTTACACACCCATGGGACTCCCACAATACATATCTTTTCCATGCGTCTGCATTGTCACCGCCCAGAAATTATCTTTTCACTCTAGGCTCTAAGATGCAAAAGCTACTTGCTACTGTGAACTCATTGTGCAACGCATGCACAGATCTCATTTACGGTTTGAGGAATGTGTCGTCAGCAGCAAATTGTGATACAGTATGCATCTGCTTTTGTACTTGCATCCAACTCAGAATCAGCCCCTATAAGTGTATTGCGATTCCTCTCTTACCTCGAGCAGCATGCTTTTGAGAAATCTCATCTATCACAACTTCCTCATTTTCTTTGGCAGTTTTGTTAGAGGGTTTACGTCAGTTTCTAAACCTACAATGTAGTTAATTTGGGGTTTCTATATTTGTAAAGGTAAAAATATTGATGGTGATTCAATATTCTAGTCTTTTCTGTGGATTGCCGCAGATTGGGTTTTAGTTTATCTGTGGATTAAATCTGTGGGATGCAATCTCACCAAAAAACAGTCTATCATGCAAATTCACCTTTTTGTAAATAAGATCAAAGGGGCATATTCAATTGAGCGCGAGGTTTAGCGAGGAAAAAACCTCGCGCCCAATTTTGGATTCCTGCGGTTATGGGTGCTCCCGATACCCGCGGTATCCAATTAAAAAAAAGGGGTCGGGGGGGTTCAGAGCTGAAATCCCCACGCCACGTGAAAAAATTTCTACACTTACCTGCCCGGGGGTCTCCGCAGCTCCCAGTGGCTTCCCCTCCATCTTCTCACTGGAGAGGTGGCTGCTGGGAGTCCCGGGAGCTGCTGGGAGGCTCCAGGGGCTGGCAGGAGGAGCAAGGGCTGCTGATGTAGTTCTCCCAGCACCCATTACGGGGGGGCACATAGACACTGGGGGGGCACACACACCTCGGGGGTCACACACACACACACACTCACTCATACACACTTGCTAACACTAATAAACAATCACACACACTGACATACTCACCCTGCTGCAGAAGGCCCGGCTTCCGACGATGGATGCAGTAGACAGCGCTGCAGAAGGTAAGTAATTATGGACTAATTAAGCTAATTGGAAACTTTCAATTGCTTAATTAGTCCTCATGGCAGGTAGTGCCGAGGTCCCAGAGCAAGTCTGGCTGATTTTTTTTTAAAAAGAACGATTTTAGAAAAAAATCACACTTGCTCTGGAGGTGCGAGAATAAAAGCTCCCAGCGCACAAAAAAGGAAAAAATCTGCACCTAATTGAATAGCAAAAATCCCGAACCTGCAGGAAAACCCTCGCAGGTGCAGGATTTTTGCTTTTCTCACCCCCAATTGAATATGCCCCTTAGGGCCTAACTCAGAGATATTTTGCAATATTGCAGTTTTTTTCTATATATGTGTATTTATAATATATACATCTTTATACATTGATATGCTTTTTGCTTTGTGTGGTGGGTATCTGTATTCTTGTATTTGCACGTTGTTCCTTTCTTCTATCTATTTTCTTATTCCTAGGTTCTGTCCCCAATATCCACAAGCTGTCTAGCGGAGTTCATGTACACTGAAAACCAGGGGGCTTTGGGCTGTGGGCCCGATTCAGAGCCGGATGCTCTGAATCAGGACCTGTGTTCCGATGTGGAGTGCAAGCTGGCGGATCATCATGGTTACTGTGACATCACCTCCCAGATGCATATCACCTTTGGGTCATGTGTGCGGTTTATTGACTCTAGTAAGTGTTTGTATGTATTGTTACCCTGCCGAAAAGGTAGATGGAGCCTTGAAATGTTGGACCGTGACTTTATTAATGAGCCCCAAGGGCAGTTGGAACTTGAGATTGTGGGCTGTATTCAGAGGCGGCCGTACGGTCTACGACCGCACGGCTGCCTCGATGTTTGTCTAGTGCGCATGCACACGAGGGAGCCGGCTCCTTCGTGCGCATGCGTGAGACCCGCTACGACCGACAGCGCTGGTCATAGCGGGTCTCTTTCCAAAGGGGGCGAGCTGTCCACGTTGGTTGACAGCTCGCCCCGTTTGGAAGGCGGGCCGGGGGGGTGGCAGCCCAAACGGAGGTGTTCCCATGGGAACGCCTGCCATTTGGGGGAGGCCCCACTGACATCACTAGTGATGTCAGTGGAGAGCTTCCGGCTCTGACAGAGCCAGAAGCTCTCCGGGGCTTACGACAAGTGAGACCCTACCCTAGGGTCTCGTCGTAAGCCCCGATGGTCGCGATGGTCAATGACCATCGCGACCATCACCCTAGCGGTCGTTAGAGCTGTGGGTGTTAACCCACAGCCTAATGACCGAAACAGAGGTGGCCGGTCAGGAAGCAAGCGGCCGCCCAGTTTCTGAGCAACCACTTGCATCCTCCGACCGCCTCTGAATGAGGCCCTGTGAGTACTGTCAGATTTGGATTGACTAGAGTCTAGAGTCCTATGGCCCTCATTCAGAGCCACTCGCTAGCGGCAGTACGCTCGTTCCGAGCGATGTTCGCACATCTGCGCATGCGTACAGTTTTTAGTACGCATGCGCGAACCGGTCAGTGCGGCCGAAAATCATTTGTACGCAATATAGCGAGTGCCTGCTATTTTGAGTGACAGAATGAGGCGTATGTGGGTGGTAACAGGGCAAGGTGCTTGAAAACGGGGAGTGGAGATCCGTTCGCAGGCGTGCTTAAAGGTCAAAACGGGCGTTTTATGGGTGTGCATAATTAATACAGCAGCGTCAATGACCACGTCACTTGGTTTTTTTTAACTCAGAACTGCTCGCAAAATAGCGGTTGAAAAAACCAACCACAAGAATAGCGAGCAGTTCTTATCCTGTTCGATGTACTCGATTAATCTAATAAATAGCGGACATGATGTATGGTGCGAGCGGCCAGGGGGCGTTTTTATCAAATAAACGAGCGTATGTTTTGCTCGCTCGTTCAGACTTAGAGGTGTGAACAGACTGCAATGTGCGAACGGATCATTTGCATAGCCACCCCTTGTTTTTGAACGAACTAACGCAAATAGCGAACGGCTCTGAATGAGGGCCAATGTCCACATTCAAAGCTGCCAGAATCTCTCTTGACGTCACAGCATCTCAAATTATCTGACCACGCCCAATGCATTTAGTAATTCCGTTCTTTTAAGTCCAATCCGGTTTCTCCAGATAGCGCTCCTAGTGATTCTGTGGCTAATCCTATGCCTGTTATGGGGTAATATTGTTGACTACCGTTTACTTAGATGTATGTGAATTTTATTACAAATAAAATTATTACTTTTATACTACTCACAAGTGTGCATCCTATAAATGATTTATACATAGCTTATGCCATCTGGGGAATGTGATTACAATGATGCTGCACTACATATAAAAACCCTGCAATCAGGATTTACTCTGAACTTTTAAAGTCTTAATGTATGGACTTATTTGTGATTTCAAAATATATCAGATGCAGGAAAGCGGCACTCAGTGGTTGGTGAATAAATAGTGCTCTTTAATCAATGTTTCAGAGAGAGGCTCCCCTTGCTCAGGAAAGGGAGTCTCTCACTGAAACAATGATTAAAGAGCACTATTTATTCACCAACCATTTTGAATCTCTGAGTGCCACCCTCCTACATCTAATGAATTTTGGGGTGAGTCACACCTAAGGAGGGCACCGGAGTAAGGAACGGAGTTGGTTGAATGCTGGATTTTTTGCATTGTATATATACAGTCTATATACAGTCCATATATATATATATATATATATATATATATATATATAATAAGGGCACAGTCATGCCCTTATATTAAGGCTGAATCTAAAAAGACGGAATTCTCCCATAGAGAATTCTGGAGGGGAGGCATGATGTTTAAGGGGCTATACTTCAAAAGCTATTGGAGGCACTGAGCTGAGGATTTGGGAGTAATCTGAAATTCCGTCAGTTTTTTCTGACACTCTCAATTAGGACCACTTTTCTGCTGTTCTCCATGGGGTATTTTTGGGAAGGCATACCTCAGGGTAGGGGGCAAATTTAGACTTGGGGTTTGTTGTATTAGGTAGCTATTGTTCCAGAATAGGTGCTTTTGGGGTTCAGGTAAATTAGAAATTTACAGTTTTTAAAATATTACCTCACGAATGTGCCATTATACATATAGGATGTGTGCAGCCTCAGTTTGTGCCTTCAGCAGGTGTACTCACTGTGGCTTCACTTGGGTGCGCCAAGATTGCTGTCTTTTTCGGGCATCAGAGGCACTGGGACCCGGGAATGACAGCAGCCGGTAGCAGCAGCGGGGACCTGGCAGAGTTGCAGCCATCAGCGGTGACTGCGCGGGTGTCAGCAGTGGCAGTGTAGGCATCAGCGGAAACCAGTGGCGGCAGGGGAACCAGCAGTGGTGTGGGCATTGGCAGCGGGCCTGGATCCAAGAGGATCCAGTCCTTGCCTGCTATTCTGCCTAGTCTCAGCGCCATTTCAAAGATGGCTGCCGCAAGCCAATCACGACTCGTATCGCCATCGCTCCGCCACCACGGCTGGCTTATATAAGCCATGCAAAAGAGCTGACACAGGCTGCTGCCCGCTAGGTGAAGAGTACAACAGAAGCCCTGGGGAGGTAGCAGCCTGCAAAAGAGCCAATTGGCTGCCACCTCCCAAGCGAAGAAGCCAGAAGCCCTGGCGGGTTGGTGCCCACCAGGTAGGGATGTTAACACCCTGGCGGGTGCGAAGACGCCAAAGCCCTGGCGGGTTGGTGCCACCAGGTGAAAACACCATAGCCATGGGGTGGTGGTGGCCAGGTAAAAGAGATTACAGGCCACGTCCCCCAGGTGAAGAAGCTGAAGCACTGGCGGATTGGTGCCCGGCAGGCAAAGACGTCGAAGCCCTGGGGTGGTGGAGGCCACGCAAAAGAGCTTAAAGGCCGCAGCCCCCAGGTGAAGATGCAGTAAAATAAAATATTACAATATTAAAGTGTATTGTGTTTATTTTAATATTTTCTTTACAGGTGGACTACAGGTGCCAGTGGGCCCTATGCCCTGCATGCTGGTACTTGTGGTTCTCCAAGTACCATCATGTAGGGGAGGCTTACTGGGACCTTTGGTTCACCTGCAAAGGGCAATATTTTTTTTAACAATACACTATCAACCTGGTACCCACCGCCCAGGGGTGCTGGGGATAGCCACGGCTATCAACCTATGCCTGGGGTTCCCTGGAGAGGGGGACCTCTTTATTGGGGGATTCCCGGCTTCCCAAGGATCCCTGGCCTTGGCTGACTAGCAGTCAGGGTTAATGATTTGGCTGGGGGGCCCAGTGAAAGGGCTCTCCTGGCTATGGCATTAGCCCCCACACTAGAAAAAGTCCAATGCTGGTTCTGGATAATACAGGGGGACCCTACTCATTTTTCCCCCTATATTTACAGAACCACAACTGGATCAGAGCCCAGTGATGGTTGCCCAAAATATGGTGGACCCCTACGTCATTTGTCCCTCATATTTTGGCAACCAGGGCTAGTTCTGACTAGCCCGGTGCTGGCTGTGCTAGATACGGGTGACCACTATGCTTTTTGTCCCTGTATTTTCACAACCAGGCCCAGCAGTGAAAAGCTTGGGGCTGGTTGTGCTTTGGGGGGGGGGCACATTTTTTTTTTATAATTAACATAGATGCATAGATGAATCTCACTGATGCTTCCGTGCATCTGTCACTTATTGGTTTTATTTTCAGGTGCATGCCCTGTAACAGTGAGACCTCTGTCGCCTGCTGATGCCCCTGTGCACTACCCCGCTGCTGCCACTGCTCCACACCCCCACTACAGCCCGCCCCTGCAGCCGTCTCTCACTCTGCACCTCCTAATCCACCTCCTGTGTGCCGGCCCCTCTTCCACCTGCACTAGTGTACAATTTTGTTGCCCTTCTCCCCTGCAGGTACCTCTGAGGAAACTGCCGGATTACCACAGGCAGAGAAACGCGTTAGGATATCCTATATTCTCACCATCCACATTCTACCACTCAGCAGGACTGCTCAGACCTCCATGAGCTGTCTCCGCATAGCCCGACCGGCTTTTACTCAGCCGCCACCTTCCTTGACTCAAAGGATTGCTAAGATGTCAATGCTCCATTCAACCCGGCTGGTCAACTAGTCAGCCGCAACACTCCATCCACATAGGACGAGCTGCATTGTACCGGTTTCACCCGCTCCACTCGCGGTGTGACCAGAAAGAGCGAGGACTACATCTCACGCTCTATTACCCACGGAGCAGCTCAAGCTGAGTACTATCCTTTCACTGCTGTCTTCCGATCCCAGGTCACCCCAGAGCGGCATTCCGGACACTGCCTGCCACGAGAAGACAGAACTAGGAGGATTACTAACTGATCGTCATTGAGACCGGTCCGGTTATTTTCATTCATCAGCTAAGTACTGGATCTATTATTTTTTATAATACAGTCATCACAATCATCTCGGTTAACCGTTGTCTATTTTTTATACTGGATTACCTCCCTTTTTTATCACAGCACAAGAACACTAGTCAGTATAGCACTGGTACACAGTGTTTCCATTTCTGTCTGGAATTGATATTATTTTCTTATGATTGGATATTCATGATCGTATATGTTACCTATAACAGCATTAATACCTTCCAAACTACGGACATAACTCATATACTAACATTGCCATTGTACAACTATCTATTTGTATGAGACTCAGTCTCTAGCTTTTTATATATGTACAAGTATCTTATGTTCTCTATTATGTGAATTGAATTTTAATTATATTTCTTACATCTATGTATTTCAATTAAAAGGTTTATGATCTCTATCAGCGCTCCCTTCTTTTCTATACCTTTTTTTCATAGGGGCTAGCCACCCCTCAGGTGTAGCTGCTCTTAGATTTCACTTTCTCCAGACCACAGTGCCCGGTTTCTTGCATTTTATATGGGACAGTATGCTCCTCCAAACCCTGAGAGTTAATAAATTTTTAAAAAGCAATGAAATTCCATAGACAAAATAACCTTACAGTTTTACATTAAGGCATCTTAGACATTATCTGAATTTTCACAAAACTTACTGAATTTCTGACACTCAAACTTTAAAAAGCAATGAAATTCCGATCATTAACGCTGACACCTTAATGCACATGTTCCCTGCGAAATACAGATATGGCATGCCATGACACCCTGTGGTTAACTACAGATTCAGCACTCTCACAGAGTGAGATTGCTGTCACTCACAACATGGTGGAGCAGCTAATTCACACAATTGTGAGCTCATTGGAATACACACATGCAGTCTATGCACCCACATCCCACTCAGTGCCTACAATCTTCCCATTCGGTCACCACAGCAATCTTACAGGGTTACAACATCCTTCTCACTCCATACATCTATCTCATTTAGAATACACATTCAGCTCCCTAATTGCTAAACCTATTATACTCTGTCTATGCATGTACACTTTCTGCCCCTATACACCTCCATGCTGCTCTATCTTCCCTAATCCCTACTGCTGTGTGGTCTCCCATCTGTGCTAGTCTGTATTCCCTCATCTACACCAAACTGTCTTTCCCCATCCACACCACCCTGTCTTCCTGCATCCATGCCAATCTGTTTCCTTACATCTGCACAACTACCTTCCCCCCAGCCATGCTGCTCAGTCTTGCCCTCATCTTTGCCACTCTTTCTTCATCCTTCTGCACCACTTTGCCCCCCTCCACCAGCATCACTCTCTTCCCCCACATCTGCACCAACTTTTCCCCAATCCCTACTGTTGTGTTCTCCCTTTTGTGCTAATCTGTATTCTCTCATCCACACCAATCTGTCTTTACCCATCTGTGCTGCTCTGTCTTTCTGGGTCCATGCCACTCTGTAGCACTCCATACACGGTACTCTGTCCCCCCAAACCGTGCCACTCTGTCTCCCCGCCATCCACGCTGCTGTCTTCCCCATCTGCACAACTGTTTTCCACCCATCTACAAAACTGTTTTCCACCCATCTGAATCACTTTGGTTTCCCTCCATCTCTACTACTTAATCTTCCCCCTCTCCATGCCCTACTTCTCAGACTTCAGTTGCATAGACTGCATGTGTGTATTCCAATAAGCACACAATTGTGTGAATTAGCAGCTCCACCATTTTGTGAGTGACAGCAATCTCACTCTGTTAGAGTGTTAAATCTGTAGTTAACCACAGGGTGTGAGGACATACACAGTATGCGCAGTAGCGCAAGCAACACGTCCCTTAAGGCATCAGCCTTAATGATCGGAATTTCATTGCTTCTTTAAATTTGAGTGTCAGACATTCATTAAGTTTTGTGAAAATTCAGATCATGTCTAAGAAGCCTTCATGGGACATGTGAACCTGTATGGTTATTTGTCTATGGAATATTATAATATGTATACATATACATACACACTATATGGACAAAAGTGTTTGGCCAATCCTTTTAATTATTGAATTGAGGTGTTTCAATCAGACCCATTGTCACAGGTGCAAACATCAAGCACCTAGCCATGCAGTCTCCATTTGCAAACATTTGTGATACAAAATGGGTCATTCTGAAGAGCTCAGTCACTTCAAGCGTGGTACTGTGATAGGATGCCACCTTTGCAATAAGATATTCCACGGTCAACTGTAAGTGATATTTATAGAAAATGGAAACATTTAGGAACAACAGCAACTCAGCCACAAAGTGAAAGACCATGTAAAATCACAGAGAAGGTGGGAGCTTAATGGAATGGGTTTCCATGGCCTAGCAGCTGCATGCAAGCCTCACATCACCAAGTCCAATGCCAAGCAACAGCTGGAGTGGTGTAAAGCACACCAACATTGAAATGTGGAGCAGTGGAAATGTGTTCTGTGGAGTGCCGAATCACGCTTCTCTGTTTGGCAGTCAGATGGGCGTGTCTGGGTTTGGCGGATGCCGGGAGAACTTTACGTGCCTGACTGCATAGTGGCAATTGTGAAGTTTGGTGGATGAGGGATAATGGTATGGGGCTGTTTATCAGGGTTTGGGCTAGGCCCCTTATCTCCAGTGAAGGGCAATCTTAATGCTTCAGCATACCAAGACATTTGGACAATGCTATGCTTCCAACTTTGTAGCAACAGTTTGGGGAAGGCCCTTTTCTATTCCAACATGGACTATAAAGCCATGGGGCCAAATGTAATAGGGTGAGAGTTTAGAAAATGTGAGAGTGTAGCAGTAAACATTCACATTGGTCGAGTTTTATCTTCAAATGGGAAAACATCTGGATGAAAGTTTAAATCGTGAGTTTTTTTAGTCTAAAAACATGGAAGTTTGCATGTTCTCAGACTATTACATTGGCCAAGTTTAAAAAGTGTGAGATTTTACTGCTAAACTCTCACATTTTTAAACTCTCACTCACATTACATTTGGCCAATGGTTTGATGAGTTCGCTGTGGAAGAACTGACTGGTCCACACAGAGCCCTGACCTCAACTCCATCGAGCACCTTTGAGATGAACTGGAATGGAGATTGTAAGCCAAGCCTTCTCGTCCAACATCAGTGCCTGACCTCATAAATGTTCTACTGAATGAATGGCACAAATTCCCACAGAAACACTACAAAATCTTGTGGAAAACCTTCAAAGAAGAGTGGAAGCTGTTATAGCTGCAAAAGGGGGACCAATTCCATATTAAAGTATATGTATTTGAATACAATGTCAGTACAGTTCCTGTTGGTGTAATGGTCAGGCGTCCAAATACCTCTGTCATATATTTTTATATTTATTTTATATTATATATATATATATATATATATATATATATATACATACACACACACACACACACATATACACACTTTAATGTCCCCCAGAGAACAAATGGCAGAACTCCCTGGATTTGGGTCAAGCCAACGCTTCAGGGCTTCCTAGCCCTTTCCTCAGGACCAGATATGCAGCTGTTTGAGGGTGGGGAGGGGACAGTATCTGGCTGCATTCCTTGAAATGGGGGCATGGAACCTCCGTTTCCTGGGAGTGCCAAGGCCTGGATCTGCGTTGTAGGATGCTGATTTCCTGGCTTCGCAAGCAGCCAGGAGCTGACCAGTCTTCAGCTTAAGCAACCTGGCCAAAGCAGCTGTGGTGATCAGAGGTAGCATCTACGGATGCTGCACTTGGATCACAGATGCATGAGGAAGGCGTCTACTTCCTAAAATAGGCTAAATGCAATGAACCGAAAAATCTTTAAAAAATGTTCATCTTTATCATACACAGTCATAACAGTGAATGGTTGAGTCATTGCTTATAAAAATGCAGCCATCTTAGAAAATACATTTGCTTGTTAGTTGGCAAAAAAGCCCAAAAAACATTAAAATAATCTTTGCAAAATTATTCACTGCTTTTCATATAAACTGTTCTAAAAAAACTTATGTATCCAAGCACCAAGGCCATATGTAATGAGAAATGTAATGACTAGAAGGGATGTGGTTTATGTATAAATTATAAAACACAAATTCCAACAGCACAAGTGTGCCGGAGGAGAGGATGCTCTACCAAATGTTTGCATGAGAAAAACATAGCATTAGCATAAAACTAATTTTGTATAGGTAAACACTGCTATGCTCAATAATTCATAATAGTATTTTGTTTATTTTTTTCTTCTTATAAGACAGATACATTTATTTTACTATAACAATAATACTTTAACACCCTGATTTATGCTAATAATTTTGTTCTGAAATTGGGGATGACTCTGAGTTGGGAGCAAAGAAAAAAGAGCAGGTAAAGGGGCCAATATATCAGCAATCATAACAAACAGATTCACAGATTCTGTTATTTTTTTTCCCCAATTTAAAGATTCCCCAATACCCAATCTGCACCCATACATTACACATATTTTTGTAGTGATTTGCAAGACAGATCTGCCAATCTTGAAAGGCTCATCATTTTACTAGTTACAGTCTGTAAATTGGCTGATTGTTGCCATAGGCTAGCAATCTACAGCCCAGATTGGTCTGTGAAATCCAACATTTTGGACAACCTGATTCACCAATTCCAATCACTTTTTGGTTGGAATCTGCAATCTGTGAGCTACCATACATTGCAGATTTTTACTCTTCACCTGGGCAAAACCATGTTGCACTGCTAGAGTTAAAATGAAGATTTAGATTTGGGAGAGGGGTGTCCAAACTCAAATTTATATTGCTGTGTAAAAATAAAACTGTCCAGCATTTGTGGGTTACATGCTAAAACAGCCAGTTTTAAACAGCCTGCATGCAAAAACATAAGTGTATTTACACCCTTTGCAGTGCAACATTGTTTGTTCCAGATACAAAGTTACCTGCCTCCCATCTCAGAATCAGCCTCATTATGTTCAGCACTTCATTAACAAGTTAAATAACTAAAATTGTGTTAAATTTAAGTGAACTGTCACTGATATTAATAGTTACACTGACTTAACATCTGAATATATATCTTGTCTATACAGTCTACAAAGAACCCCACTGACAAAAAAAATGATAACATTATAAAGAAGGCATTACTGTAGCTCTGTTATTCACAGTAGGCATCTGTCTAGAAATACAAACACTACATATAAAAAACAAGGCAGCTTGCAGTAGCAAGAAAGGACATACTGTATATATTTTATATTTTACTTATGCATCAGTGGTGTAACTACTGTAGGTGCAGCTGCTATGGGGCCCTGGTTGCCGAAAGTGCCCACTCCTCCCTCTGCACCTATGCTACCTACACTGCCAGGCCAGCCATGGTCACATCCTCCTTCAGCAGTGTGCTGTGCAGGGCAGGCAAATCTGCCCTCCCGGTCAGCTCAGCCTCTCCTCACTGACTGATACTGGGATACCTCCTCCAAACATCAGTGAGTGAGGAGAGACGGAGCCAACCCGGAGAGATATGCCTGTCCTGCGCAGCAAGCGCTGAGGGAGGACAACCACAGAGCAGAGGTAAGTCACTGAGGGGGAAGGCGGAGGGTGGGTGGCAGTGGAGTTGACCTATGGGGCCCCCCTAGATCTAATGATGGCCCTCTTATGCATTAAACCCACTTCATCTGTACAAATGCAGGAGGTAAAATTGGTTAAATCACATGCATGGAGTACAATGCTTATACTGTACAAAGGTGCCCTAGTTTGAAGTTGATCACAAAATGCCATTCAAAAGTAAACACAAAAATACCTCTGGTTACTTGCATTCAGGAAGTCAGCTAGTAAACTGCAATGCATTAACTTGTGGTAAATGTGAATGGATCAATTAGAGTTCAGAAAAATACATTGCTAGTTGGTACTGGGTCATAAGAAACAATGTTTTTTTACAGACCCATTTACATGCATTGTACTAATGTTAAAAATGCTAGTATAGGCAGCATGAAAGCGCTGAGAGCTGCAACAGAGATCTGTGGAGGCTGTGTGAGTTAAACTGATTAAGGGAGACATCCATACTGTGAGTGTACGGCATTATTAAGTAACTTCTATACCTGCAAGAGAATGACTTATAAATAAATGTATGCTGACATGATATGTGCTGACTGATCTGTCATTGAACCAGTGGAATGAATTTGTTAGTTGTAAGAGAGGGGAAGCCCTTTTGTGAGAAAAAATTATGTAAGAGCTGGCTAAAAGCACACTTGGAACTGAAATACAAATACTATTGAAGATAATTGTGCTACTAAAGTGGAACTGTATTTATTGTGCCTCATCATTGGAAAATTGAAGGTATTGTTTTCTGGAATCAAGAAAGACCAGCATTAGATGCTAATTCTGTTACCTTTGCTTACTGGGGAACATGAATACATGCATGACCACAAGACAGTGACCACCTAGCAAGAGAGTACTCCAATGAAAAAACTTTGTGCTCACTTTACGGTAAATGACTGATTAGTCTGGGGTTTTGCTAGTCTGCTAAGTATTAATCTATTGGCTATTCCATATTATATGCGTTATTGAGAAGGTTATTGTGTGTTTGGAGTATAGTAATTGAGAAACAAACCATATTTCATAAAGTTATACTGTAGCAAATTTGGTGCTGCAGCAGTTAGGATAAGGAAGTTTATGTAACTGCTAGAGTGAATTATTATAAATACTATTGCACATCTATTACCATATTGATAACTATTATCATATTCAGTAGTTGAACTATTTCATTTGTGCTGGATTGTCGGTCATTTGTATGGTGATCCTTATTTTCTCCATACTTTTGAGGTCATTCAGACCCGCTTGCGAGCGGCAGGACGCTCACAAGCGGGTCGATGTTCCCCACTGTGCATGCGCATGACGGAGGGAGCTCCGTCGCGTGCATGCGCGAGACCCGGCGAGCGACGGGCTCACCATCGCTCCGGGTCTCGCACCAAAGGGGGCGTGCTGTCGATGTTGATTGACAGCATGTCCCCTTTGGTGGGCGTGCCAGGGGCGTGCCTGCCAGATGGAGGCATTCCCATGGGAACGCCTACCTTCTCAAGCCGGCACCATTGACATCACTAGTGATGTCAGTGGGAGTGATTTTGGCTCTGATAGAGCCAAAATCACTCCAGGGCTTGCGGCAGCGAGACCCTACCACAAGGTCTCCATCGCAAGCCCGATGGTCGTGATGGTCAAGACCATCGCGACCATCATCATGGACGCTCGCATAAGCTGTGGGTGGTAACCCACAGCTATGCGAGCGTCCATGAGGACGCTCCAAAAAAAGGTAGGAGGGCCCTGATTCAGAGCGAGCGCTCTGGTCAGAGCGTTCAGCTCTGAATCAGGCCCTTTGTTCCCTGGACCCACAACCTCTTGCTCCTCCTTTAATAAATCTGTTAGATTTTACTGTGTGTATTGGGCTAGCCTCTCTGCTACACCCTGAGAAGAACAAGCTCGTGGAGTCATTGCCAAAGAAGAAGTAAGATCCTCTGGAGCTACCATCTCTAATGGTAGATGCCATCTAGACCTAATTTATCTGTGCCCACACCAACCCCTGGGGTACCACAGATACACAAATAGAACCCAGGTATACTGTCACAATAGATGGAACCCACTTTCCTGTCCTAGAAAGCAAATTCTGAAAACATAGGCACTCCTGGATGTGTAATTAATTGAATATATATTAGTTCTTCACATTCTTTGATAGTTTATGGTTTCAATGACAAACCTGAAGGAACATGCTATTTTATCAAACTGAACAAACAGTGGTTAGTGTAGAGCTGGACATATTCATGTTTTTTTGTAAAATGAACGATTCTGTACTGTGTATGTGCACAAATGAGACTTATGCTTACACATGTAGAATCAGTTGCATCTTACACTTACAGATGTTGGTAATAGTGGGCAAGCTAGGTTTAGTACATCAAAGATGTGTTAACACATACACTTATGCACCCTGCCAGGGCCGTACCTAGGGTGGTGCGACCAGTGCCATGGCACAGGGCACCGCAGCGCAGGGGGCGCTGTTTGGGCATGTCAATTTTCCGGTTTATTATCACTCTCACTTGTAACTTCCTCTTCTTTTATCCCCAGCATCTCCTGGCCTCCCCTATCTCTTAGCTGGCCCTTCCCCATGAGGCCATGGCCCTTTTCTAGGTGCACTATTTATTGTCTCTATTTAAAAATGGGGGGGGCGCCAATGCTCTCTCTGGCACAGGGCACCAAAAAGTCTAGTTACAGCTACAAAATATGCAATGAAGATGCTTATTGCCCAGTAGAAACTTCTGATTGGATGATTGGATCTGGACCCCACCCACTTATAGTATATAGATCATTACTGTAGCTGTTTTTATATGAAGTTGCATTCATCTATTTCCATGCGCCCACGTGGATTTGTGTCTTTTTTTCTGATACATTTCTTACATAAGATGAGTTCAAATCTAAACGAGTTCCATAGTGAATAAGACATTTACATACTAAAATGTAGCATTGATTTATATCCCCCTACAGTTAGAAGGGAGATCAGTATATGAGATGCTTTGGGGGTGATTAAATTGCTTCATGGGCGGCGATAATTAATGGGCACACAGTGTTGCAATTCAATTGTTCTGAGCACATTAATTATCTCGGTCTTCACTTTAAATTAGACCGGGTTTAATAATAATTTAATTGCTCAGACAGGTGCCCAAAACAAATAGCTGCCTGAAAAACAATTGAATCGCCCCCTTTGCATGACAACTTTTGTATCCTTACTTTGAGGACCCTCTTTCCAGAGGGACTAAATGAATGAACAGACATAGATTTTTGATCCCCATACTGTGATTCACATAGCCCATCCAGTCCTCCTTCAGATTTTGCCTTGTTTAACTATCTTTAAATTGCATATAACCAAGGCATCTCTCATAACTATTCAATAGTGAGCTACGAAGGTAATTAAACATAATAATAATAATAATACTGTAGCAACAACTTAAATAATGCTAACAAAATAAGGAATAATAATATTAAAAACAGACAGACAAAGCAGCGGCGCCTGACATCCCTTTGATCGGGATGCCGGGAGCCGGTCTCCCGGCGTCAGTAAAATTACAGGCGTCTATATTTAGATGCCGGTCATTTAACCCTCGCCTGGATATGACAGTCGGGAAGCCGGCTGTCAGGATTACGTCCGCCGGCTTCCCGACTGCATACCCTCCTAATTGACTATTCCTTCAGTCGGCTCTGCTTACTACACTATAGGAATCTCCATACCAGTAATTGTGCCTATATTGGTTATATGAGACTATAAACAATTCTATACACAATAGCTATTTTTGTATACCTAAAGACATATAGTACATTGCTGCTATTAGCCTATGGGCTTCACTCTACTGTGACTTTCACAGTTTTAATCAACATACATGTCATAGGGGGAGATGCATTAAACGCCGAAGCGACATCTGCGCTTATTATGTGCACTGATACTGCTTCTCCCCTATGTATGGTTGGGAGGATGGGCGGTAAATGCCCTGTCATTATCGGCGCTGCTATCTACAAGATAGCAGCACTTATAAGGCAGGGCTATGTATGAACAGTCAGTTCGCCTGACCATTCTGCCCGATGCAGCTGTAGCTATTGACAGCTAGAGCCTGGCGATGCCCTATCCTCACAGCAGGGACAGCGCTGTTCCTGCTGCGGTGGCTGCCGGCTTCGGGAGCTGCACGTGGGATCTCGTGATACTTGCAAGATCCCGCACATGCTCTGTGGAGCTGGCCGGGACTGAGACACAGCACACCAACTCTAGGCTGATGCGCTGAGTACTTTGGCAGGGATCGCCGAAGAGTGGCGTTATCATCCCCCCCCCCGCACGCCGGCCGATGAGATGTTAATACATCTCATCGTTAGTGCTTCCTACTTCGCCTCGGTAAAGAGGCGAAGCAGGAGGCGTTATTGCGGCATGTAGTGGATTATTTGTGAAGTGTCATTGTGTGTTAATTTTTTTATATTTTAGCTTTATTGTTAAGGTCCATTTTTCATGTCATATTTTGAATAAATAATAATAAAATTACCTGAATTTTTTATGATTAAGTTTTCTAACATTGTGAGACTGATTGTGCTGCCCGTTTTCCATTCTCTATGTATCAGTTAGTTAGAGGTAGACATGGCCATTGTCACAACTTATGAGATCATGATTAAATAATTTAACAAGTGTTTACTGTAAAAAATAACTGCATTCACTGCACGGTTGGACAAACCTGAACATAGAGAAATATATTTTGTTATAGGTTACATATAGGTAAAAATAAGCAAACTGTTTAATAGTTTTCACTATTACTAGATGTACACATGGATGTTGTTAATTGACCTGCGGCCGCAATCACCACGCCAGAATGTCGGCTAGGGATTTATGACAGGCATCAAGATACCGACGCCTGTCATAATCCCAACGCCAGAATGCAGGACGACACGGGACCGAACAAGGTATCTATAATGAGTGCAGGGCCCACACCACACATCCTGCACCCATACTTCCTAATACTTACCTCTACGAAGTCCCACGTAGGCTGGAGAGGTGCTACACAGGACGCCTGGAAAGTGGCCGCAGCGGCCTCTTTTCCGGCGTTCTGCGCATGTGCAGTAGGGAAATTGCCGGGAAAACTGCTGCAACATAATTTTCCCAGTGTCTACTGAACTTGTCAGTACGCCGCCACGTAATTTACTCCGTGCCCTGCGCATGCGCAGTAAACTCCGGGCACAGACTAGTGCCCAGAGTCTACTGAACCGGTCAGTATGCCCCTGCCACCGGAGAGAGAGGAGGGGGCCCCAGATGGTGAGTGAACATGGGCCTCCTCCTGTCTAAATATGCCCCTGAGTACACAATCAATATGTATATTATTACACAAGGTCTGATGAAGTTATAGCTTGTAGGAACAGAGAATATGTTTTGTATTTCAAAGTTGTTTTCTTCCTGATGCTACAGCTAGATATGGGTGAAATAGTTGCATCTAATAATTAGCAGACCTATTTTAAAGAGCTTTTAACCAGGTTCTCCTGAATAAGATTAAATAAAATTATGTAATGAAAAATAAGTGCAAGTTCTATCTCTTATATGGCAATAACAGGAATCCAAGTTCTAGATCGGGAAGGTTCTGAACCAGTTGGAATTTATAAGCTTTACAGAAAAACATGACTGACGTGGAATACCTCTAAAGCAAGCTAAGCACTAGTCCTATTACCTGGATCCCTGAAAGATATCTAGCCTGGTTTCCTCTAATACCCGGGTTACTAACATGATAACCCGAGTCGCCTGATACAGGAATCTGACCCTGGAAGCAAACAGGGTTGGACCAAGATTAAGGGGCAGTGTAAACAGGGAGGGGAGGCTGTAATCTCTTCCTGCCTGTCTTCCCCGTGACAGCTGTGACACCCTCCGAGACGGGACACCCCTTCCACCCCTGCAGGTCCCTGGTCCGGCCCATCAATTCAAGGTTCGGACCATTCCGGTTTTGACCCAATACCGGGGAGATCTGGATTTCCCAGTGCTTGGAGATAATGCCAACATAAGAGAGAAACTGCACCTGGGTACAGTATAAATAGCACCGACCCGGGAATAACCCAGGTCATAGCCGCAGAGGGAATGGGGTATGTCCTGGTTTGAAGCTGTGCTCCAAATCCCAGGTCGGACCTGGGCTTTTGGTGGAAAAGTGGTATAATTGAAAAAAGAAGTCTTGGAAACTCCTATGGTGCATGCAAACTACTGAGGGTAAGCAGAGATCTCTATCGTATATGCAATCGCACTCATTTAAGATGATAGTGGAAAGGCATGGACAAACCTGGAAGGTGGCCTGAAGTGAAAGCTGTGTTCTCAATTGCAGAGCTGCAGCCACAGAGGCCATGTTTAGAAGGAAACATGTTGTAAGAACCGAAGGTCATCACGATGGTGCGTTGATGGTGGAGCATTCTGGAGAGTCTCGAGGAATGGTATGGCCACCACATTCACATAACATGAACCCAATCGAGTATTTATGGGATGTGGTGGAGAGGTCCATTTATACCCAAGATCCTGCACCTACAAATATTAGGGAGCTGTTGGAAGCTATCCAGACTTCATTGGTCAACATCTCTCCAGAGGTCTTCCATCCACTTGTGGAATCAATGCCGTGTCATGTTGCTGCACTTCGCCGGGCTAAAGGGGTTCTACATGGTACTAGGCATGAATCCCATGACTTGACACTTTAGTGTATATACTGTAGTAAATTAAAAGAACATATTGCAAACACTAACAAAATGAATTACTTGGGTGCCTGGTAATAGATATTTGCAATAATAATGTCCAGTTCAGAAACCAGAGGCTGGCACTCAAATAGTGAAAACATACTGTATAAATTATTTTTTTTTAATTTCACATCAGTGCAATAGTAAAATGGGTACTTATCCATCTCGAGGTTCCGATAGCATTTTCAAAAGCAGCATTTCCATAATTGACAAGATGACAACAGTGGACGTGCAGCCTGAAGGCAGTTTTGGTGCTACAGAAGCACCTTACTCAAGGGCACACAATTTGGCTATGGAGCCTACCTAACATGAAATAGGCAGATACAGGCTGGAAAATGGGCAATCAACCAATTTTGTAACAAATCATGCAACATAACCCAATAATAAAAACCTTATGCACATACATTAACATGCATGCAATCAAAGCTTCACTTATTTGTTCACAGAGGATGAAATCAAGTTTCGTCTTTCCCGGAAGTAGGAACACAGATACTGGGAGTAGATATCAACACAGTTCATCTGGCTTTGGGGGCCACTTCCTCTCTGGATGAAACTAACTAGGCAACCTTATCCTATGGAAAGCCAAATGAAAGGTGTTGATATCCACTTCCGGTAAACAAAGTATGTTCTTTTTATAAAAAAAATGTAACTACAAAAAAACATTTTTTGCAAACCCATAACACAGTACACTGTGAGCGGCTTTTCGCTGCATCTGTGATGCTACTAAAAGGGAAATTTTAAAGAAAAATATGGTACCTTTACTCCTCTCTCTACATATCTGTAGGACTCACAATAGATTATCATAAATCTATCCTGATCCCAACTCAAAAAACACTCTTAGGGTTTATTTTCGATACCTCTTCTTTCTCCCTGAGTGTTCCCCAGGAGAAAAGACAGCAATAAAACATTTACTTTTCAGTGCACCACACCAGAAATAGATTCCTTTTTTTGCTATATACATAAATTTCCAAGCTATTGGTGGTAGCACCCTCTAGTGTCCAACCATAAATAAGTGAGCAGAATTCAAGGAACCATTGCTAGCATGAATGAAAGTAATATACTAGTATAAGAACTTCCATTGTAGTTGATCATACCATTCATTCTCACTTTCCAGGATGATCTCGCTATCATTATAGGATAAAAGCGCTAAGATTTTTCCACGGCCCACTATTTTGAAGGCAATCCCAGAGCCAAATTCCTTCATACTCATTACATCTGGATGGACATAAATCACCCTTCCTCTCTTGTAGCCCGTAAAATTTCTCATTGGTGCAGCAATGACCATCTCATACCACTCATAGATCCACACCTCTAATGCCTCACATCAAAGTTGTGGAGCTTTCGCTTGAATCAAGGCTGTAAGGTGATGTGGCCGGGTACCAGTCCCAAGCCAGCTTCCCCGCTACCCTGCATGGACAAAATGGTGGACCGGGCACTGATGGGGTTAACCCTCGTGCCACAGCACTATCTATAAATGGACCAAATCAGCGCAGAGGTGCTAATTTCAAATGAATTACTGGCGCCATGCGTTTTAATAAAACATTTTTGTTTGAATGCTATGTGCTGCAAACCCTGGACTAGCTCCAGTGATGCAGGGGGCTGTATGACAAGAGTTGCTGCTGCTGGTCTGTGCGCCGGCCACTGGGGACCAAGAGTTTAGCTCCCAGTGCCTCACCACTACAGGCCTTTGTGCCACACACTGGGGGACCAGGAAAGCCAGCTCCCAGTGTGGCGATGCTTGAGAGCCTGTAAGGTGGTGGGCTGCCTAATGTGGGGGGACCAGGAAAATCAATTCCTGGTACCTTCCTGCTGAGAAGGAACAACAGCTGAGCTCTGCAGCTACAGTTATTTGGGCTGTTGACCACCAGTGCAGCGGGCCCCAGCACTAACCAGGCTGCAGGAGGGAGAGCCTGGCTGTGCAGGATGCTTGGGACTGTTAGCCTAGCTCCCAGAACTGCCAACAGTAACATGACAAAAGTCCCAGCGCTGGGACTAGTGTAAAACAGTATGCGAGAAAACACTACACATGGTTTAAGAAAAATTAAATTTTTACTCACTGTAAAATCTCTTCCTTAGAGTCCATCTGGGGGATGCCATTACTTCTGGGTTATGCATAGTGAGGTGTGGAGTTGGATAACACTAACTAATTAAAACTGACTGCTACCCCCTATATAACCCCACCCCTTCCACCAGGACCTCAGTCTATGTTTAACAAAGCCAGAGAAAGACCCACAGAAGAACTGAGAAACCAGAAACCAACAGGTAACTAGTATGAAACCAAACAAGGGAGGGATCCCGGCATCCTCAAGATGGACTCCAAGGAAGAGATTTTACGGTGAGAAAAATTTAATTTCCTTTTTCACTCATCTGGGCAATGCAATTACTTCTGGGATATACCAAAGCAAGCCAATTAAGGGGAGGAGCGTCGGAATTGACCACTCAAAGGGCTCGATTCAATTGAGCACGATGTAAATAGCGCCGGGAGATAGCTCCCGGAGCTATTCAATTCATCGCGATGTTAGGTCTGGGAAGGCTCGTTCTCGCGCCTTAAACAGGGATTAAGGCGCGGCGCGATGCTGTTTTCCAGGTGTGAAGGGCAGAAAACAGTCTCGCGCCCGGACTTTTGTCAGATTTCTGCTCGCATCCCGAGGGATGCGAGAAGAAATCCTTGGTCAAGGTTAGCTGCGCAGTGTATTGAATAGCTCCTGGAGCTGATTCCTGGTGCTATTCACATCGCGTAGAATAGAATTGTGCCCAAAGAATTTTTCGCCCAACACTGGCGTCCCTCGCTCTAAGTGTATGGAAGCGGTCAAATCTTGTAAAAGTGTGTACAGATGATCAGGCAGCTGCTTTGCACAACTGCTCAACCGAGGCACCATCCCCTACAGCCCAAGAAGCCCCGACAGCATGAGTCGAGTGGGCCTGAATTGAGGCTGGAATCGTCACATTCGAAGATAAATAGGCCTGCCGAATAGCATAAGTGACCGATCTAGTGATGGATCTTTTCGAAGCTGGCCAGCCTCTTTTTGGTGCATCATTCAACAACAGGGAAAATGCATAACGCATGTACCACATCCAACAGTGCTAAAGAAGAAGTTTTACTAGTCGCTGAATCCTGGCGAAAAGCTGGAAGGACAATATCCTGGTGAATGTGGAAAGCCGATACCACCTTCGAAAGAAAGGAAGGTTTAGTGAGTAACACTACCCTATCCTCATGAAAAATGATAATCGGAGATTTACAAGAAAGAGCCGCTAACTCAGATACCCTTCTGGCCGAGGCAATGGCCAAAAGGAAAACAACCTTCAAAATGACATATTGCAATTCTACAGATTTCAGAGGCTCAAATGGTCCCTTTTGAAGTGCCCCCAAAACTAAATTAAAGTCCCAAGGAGGAACCGGCAGGACATGAGGCTGTATGCAATGAACCCCCTGCAAGAAGGGTTGAAATTCAGGAATGGAGGCCAATTTCCTCTGAAACAGGATTGATATGGCCAAAATTCATACCTTAAGAGAGGACAATCTAAAACCCTTAACCAACCCCTCTTGCAGAAAAGACAAAACACTCGGAACCTTTCTGGTTTGAACTTGTGTAGTTCATACCAAGAAATATATATCTTCCATATCAGATGATAAATCTGGGAAGTGACTGGTTTGCGAGCCTGTATCATGGTTTTCACAACAGATTCTGAAAACCCTTTGGCCCTCAAGATATTGGATTCAAGAACAATGCCGTGAAAGCCAAGCAAGGCAAATCGAGGTGACAACATGGACCCTGAAGTAACAGATCTGGATGCAGAAGCAGACAATACGGGACATCTGCCAGCATGTTCTGAAGAATTGTGTACCAAAGATGACACAGCCAGTCTGGAGCGGCCAGAATGACCGGCTGTGCTACTGAGCCAATCTGCTGAATTACCTTTGGTAACATTACCAGAGGAGGAAAGATGTATCCCAGCTGGAACACCCAAGGTGCTGTCATGGCATCTACCAGAGATGCCTGAGGATCCCAGGACCAAGATCCGTACCTTGGAAGTTTCTTGTTGAGACAAGAAGCCATTAGATCTATGTCTGGAGATCATCATCTGGAAACCAATTCTGCAAAAACCTCCTGGTGTAATTCCCATTCCCCTGGAAGCACACTGTGGCGACTTAAGAAGTCCACCTCCCAGTTGTCCACTCCTGGAATGTAAATTGCTGAAATAGCTGGAACCCTATTTTCTGCCCAATGAAGGTTGTGAGAAACCTCCCTTATTGCTTGTCAGCTGTGTGTGCCACCCTGCTTGTTAATATAAGCAACTGCCATGGCATTGTCTGATTGGATTGGCACTGGAAGGCTCCTTAGATTGAATTAAGCCTGAACCAATGCATACCAAATTACCCTTAATTCCAGTATATTTATGGAAAGAGAAGCTTCCCGGATGGACCAAAATCCCCGTAGGTGCCTGTCTAGTACCACCTGTTAGGCTGGCATCTGTGGTGACAATGGTCCAATTTATTACTGATAATTGACAATCTGTTCAGAGTTGCATCCTGTAGCCACCATAGAAGTGACTGATGGGTCTGCAGAGATAATCTGAACATCTGCCTGTTTAATTGAGAATCTGTCTTTACCCATAGATGAAACAATTTGTTTTGCAGTGGTCAAACATGAAATCTGGGGAAAGAAACGGCTTTGAATGAAGCCACCATTTTCCCTGTAGCTGCATAGCCCTGAGGACTGAGATATGAGACATCTGTAAAATGGGCCATATTTTGGATTGAAGATCCTGAATGCATGCCTGCGGAAGAAACACTCTGTGACACTGGGTGTCGAAGAGAAGACCCAAAAATACCATACTCTGAGATAGATTTAAATTTGATTTGGGAAAATTGATGATCCAGCCGAATCTCTGGAGCATGCCTAAGGTAATCTGAAGATGTTGTTGCAATAGGGATATTGAGGGTGCCCTTAGCAACAAATTGATCCCCCCACCCCCGAGTACAGAGATCATGTGTGCCATAACCTTTGTAAAGGCTCTGGGAGCGGTGGCCAAACCGAATGGCAGAGTCTGGAACTGAAAATACTAATGCTCCACTGCAAGCCGCAGAAGATATTGATGACCCCTCCATATAGGAATATGGAGGTAGGCATCCTTGATATCTATGGAGGCCAGAAATTCATCTTCCTCCATGGAACAAATGACTGAGCTTATGGACTCCATCTTGATTTTTTCCAAGCGGAGATAAGCATTTAAACCCCTGAGGTAGACAATGGGATGAAATTACCAGTCTGGTTTGTCTATCAAGAAAAGACTGGAGTAGAACCCCAGGCCTTGCTGTAGTGCTGGAGATGGGGAATAATTACTCTGGAATCGGAGAGTGCAGAAATTGCCTGTATTAGAGCCACCTTTCTGCAACCATCCACAAGGAGAGGAGCGGAAAATAATCTTTCTGGAACAGGACCCTCCAAATCTAAAATGTAACCCCTAGTTACTAGTGGACTTATCCAAAAAATCTGTGTTGGATTGAATCCAAGTTTTCCTGAATTTGAGTAAGCAGCCTCCCACCAGAGAGTCCCAGTCCCATGACAGTTATGTGGATTCACCTGCTGGCTTAGCAGCAGGGTGACTGGTGCTGGGGACAGCACGTCCCCTAGCCTCTCCTGGGAACCCTAGATAAACCACGAAATGCCTGATAGCTTCCCCTGCCTTTAGTCCAAAAGGAATGAAACCTAGGGGATTTTGGTTTTGGTGTTGTTACAGAAAGGTAAGGACTTTTTCCTCCTGTGCCCGGAGAAATTTTTTTAAGTTAATTCTGGATCAGACAAAAAACCTTTCAAAAGGCAATGCCTTTAAAGCAAGCTTGGATCCTATGTCTGCCTTCCATGTTTAAACCATAGCGAATGCCTGGAAGAAATGGCCAAAGCCGAAATATGAGACTGTATCTGAATAGTATCTATTAAAGCATCACCTATATAGGTAATAGCTTCCAAAATCTGATCAGCTAAAGAACTAGCTTCAGACAAATCCTGATTGAAATCCAGTAATCATCTGGTTCACCCAGGATTGAAAGGCTTTATCACCCAGGCGCTGCCAGAATTGGGATCTTTAGGAGTTACAGACTGTCTTGTGGAAAAAAACGTATTCCTGACCAACCTAACAATAGGAGCATCCACCTTGGGTGGAATTTCCCAAAGCTTGGTATCCTCTCCCGAAAAAGGCTAAAGAAACTTACATTTTTTCAGAATATGAAATTTGGAATCAGGTTTTAACCAGGCTTCTCTTAATACAGTGTTGGCTAACCTTGACGCTCCAGCTGTTGTGGAACTATATATCCCAGCATGCCCTGCCACAGTTTTAGCATGCCCTAATAGCAAAACTGTAGCAGTGCATGCTGGGTTATGTAGTTCCATAACAGCTGGAGTGTCAAGGTTAGCCAACACTGTCTTAATATTTCCTCAAAATGTGAAAATTCTGGGAAAAACAGATACACGTTTCTTCTTACGTTTAAAGAAAGCCACTGAACTAGTTACTGGAATAGCTGTTTCCTGTAGATGCAAAGTCTCCCTGAACGCATCTATCAACATAGAAATCAGAATGGGAGTCTCCTTCCCAGTTTGAGGTGTCTTCCCAGTCATAATCCAATTCCCATTCTTCCTGGGAAGAGGTAGCCAAAGCTTTATCTCCAGGAAAATCCAATGAGGAATGGCCTGAACGTCTCTTAGAGGCTGTGGCCTCTGCTGATGTTACCATTTTATTTAGGGATGTTGACATCTGAGCGAGACATCGTCCCATATCCTGGGCACATCTGGGCTTTTCCGAGGGATCAGACAAAGTTGGAGCTTGACCACAGGGTATCATATAATTTGCCTGAGAGTGACATAATTCACCTATGGTCTCAACCATAGACCTGGCCCAATCAGGCATCACCGACTGTTCAGTCGATCCTCCCGGGAATGAATCCCCCTGAGAACAGCCAGCACAGAGCGACCCTGGGAATATACCTTTTGGCAATTTTTTTTCTCATATTTTGTACAAATACAGAGTGGAATACAGGGTTCACACAAACCTCTATTCTATCTAACTCCCACTCTGCTAGTGCTTGTCGCCAGGAACTAAGCAACCAAACCAAATATCAAAATAACGAAATGAAACCTAACTATAAGATAGAACCTAGCTAGTGCCTTACTCCAAGGCACTAAAAACAAGACTGAGGTTCTGGTGGAAGGGGATGGGTTATATAGTTGGTGGGAGCCAATTTTAATTAGCGTCCGACTCCACACCTCACTACGCATAATCAAGAAGTAATGGCATCCCTCAGATGGATGAAAAAGGAAAACTTTATTAATATGTTTTGATGTAGGGTACTGAAGCAGTGTTGCAGTCTCCTGATGTTTAAAGCCTGTTGAAAGGCACATGCAGAGTATATTTTAAGAGTCTGTCCTAAACGCATGTGCATTATGTATTTTTATTGTAGAATGTATTTTAAATTAATGTATTTATATGTAAAAACTGCACTTACCTGTTCCCGGGAGGTCTAGGGGATCCAGAGCACTCTGCAGGCTGCTGGTCCCGCAACCTCCCTTCTAGGAAAAATGGAATGACCTCCCATGCAGCTTCATACAGCAGAGTGGTATGAGTAGGTGCATGGGGAAGCTGGCAAACCCAACAAGCTAATTGTTTTTTAAGATCTCTGAAGAGCTTCCTCTGCAGCCAGGACCTCTCTGCCTGGAGATCTTGTCCATGGAGCTAGATTTCGGGTAGAGGAGGTAGCATGGTCCCCTGGCAGATTCCTGGAAGTTTTGGAGGGCACTATCCATCTCCTCCAGACATGCTGGCGTCTGGGAGTCAATTATCTCTTTAGGTGGTCTCAGGCACAGAGCAGTGACCACTCCCTAATGTCCATAAGGAACAATGTTAAATGCATGCATGTACAAGGCATTATGCTGCATACACACAGAACTTGAACAACCATAGATATTGTTGATAGATTTCCCTCCAACTTTCTGTAGTGCAGGGCAAACGATTTTGGTTGTACACACTGATGGATATCTATGATAGATATTTCAGTGAAGCTATCTTTTTACAGGCAAATCTTTACAAAATCGTCCAAGTTGGCCTGCATGCATGAAAGACCATAGATATTGTTATCGTTCATGCAGGAATGCGCAGTTGGTCGTTGTCAGGTTGGTGACTGCAAAAAAGTGAAAGATATCGTTCAAATCGCTCATAAAAGTTGCACCAGGTGTACGCCCCATAACTCTAACGCGATGCTACAGCCATTCTTCCCGTATATGCTCTCAGTTGACTCTTCTTTTTGTCTAAACATGAGACATTTCTTTCCGTAAAGAGTTCCACCAATCATTCCTCTGGACAAGAAATTGTCTTTTATAATTTGCCTTTCTTTCTGATTGCTATTTCCATTGATATTTACTGTACCTGCATTTTTAGTTTGTAAGTGTCTGCTGGTGTTGCTTCAGCAGTGACTGTTCTCATAATAAACACTTCTTTTTCAACGTTTCAACTTTATGGATGTTTTTATTATTTGTTGTTACAACAGGTTATTTATCCATGTTCTCTACGGTACTTCAAGATAAAATTGTGATCAGTAAGTTTCCAAAAATCTGAAATCACACTTTGCAGCTCATTTACCAGTGTGTGTGCATATGGCCGCCATACACCAGAGCCCCGCTGTGTGTATCTGTTCAGTTTTTGATTGGCAGAGAAGTGACTTAAATTCACTAGCTGTTGCTTTCCCTAGAACAAACACTGATTAATAAGTGAATAAAAAATATGCCATGTGTCATTTGAATCATCGCGTTAACTTTAACTATTTTTATCTGAACACCATTTTTTTTATGTAGTGTCACACTGGTCTATTTCAAACTTGCTAAACTGGTAACAGCTGGGCAAATCCTTTTTTTTTTTAAATGAGTGTAAACAGTGGGTTAAATAGTTAATTTCTACATAGGCATATAAGTTACAAACACATACCCCTTGCTAGGCCTCTTGAGGTTTGAAAAGAGATTGTATTAATACACTTGCTGTTTTTCCAATGGTCAAATGAACTTTTGGGGTCAAAGAAGCCATAAATATTGAGGCCTAGCTCTACCTGTCATTTCTATTCCTAGAAGTATAATGAGCCATTCATAGCTTCTATGTTCTTATCAGTTAGCTACATTCCACTGTAAAGATGTGTAGAGATGCTAAGCATTATGGGTAATAAACAGTGATGTCCAGACTCTATACAAAGGAGCCTTGAAATAGAGTTCATCTCCAGACATTAGGATACGTCATTAATGTATGTCTTTTTCTGGTAATATCTTAGTGCCTACAGAGCATGTGCAAGAGAGATAATTTGGTCAATGCTATGCAGGACCAATGAGTGCTTGATACCTAGCACTGTATGTAACTAGTATGGGCTTAATATCCGGAAAGCCAACACCCCATTTTAGTGTATATAAACCAGAGGTACACAAAGGACCCATTAGCTTGTGGTATATCTGAGACTGCAGTAGGATGCTGCCAATGTATATTATATATTATCTGGGCGCTGGAAAACGAGGGCTCCCCAGAGAGAAGATAAGATGAAGTACATCTTATGCTGAAGATGATGAATTACCGGTGTCATCTGAATACATAGACAAAAGTTGAGTATACAGTATACTTTGTATGTTGTTTGTTTATTGTTTGTTTGTTACTTGTAAATAAAGTGTGTTCATTTGTACTCACTCATATTGGTCACATGGGTACTATTTCATTTAGATCAGAACGAAACCCACCGTTATGCACTTGGTGTCAGAAGTGGGATCGGAAGGGTTAATTAATTTGTGACCAATTGACTGATTCTGTAAAAAAAAAGTGCAAAATTAAGTTTTGCTTTTTCTCTGCTGACCTGTTTATTGCATTGTGTATGTTTTCTCTGTCTCATTCCTATGAGAAAAAAGATTGTGATTTAGCTTTAATTACACTGTATGTTGTTTTGTCTTTTCCTTTTAAAAAAAAAGAGAATTGAGAAAAAATGTTTTGCAAACTTTTGAAACATGTGAAAAATGCCAAGGGTAGATTACAGAAAAAGTTGGTGAAATTTCAGAAATGTGTTAAAAAATCTCGGATTAATTCAACATGTTTAGGGACGCCTTTACAAAGTTGTAGTGATGTGAGATTTTTAAAAGCAACTGATTTTGAATCAGATGAAGTTTTGTGTGTTTCTGAGGATTCTGCAAGTCTGCCTTTAAAAAATTCCTTAGGGAGGAGGAGGGAATCCTCACAAGCAAGATATGAGATGTCAGCTAAAGCAGATATAAGTGCTGATTTATTACACACAGAAAGTGTAGAAATTAGTGAGCTTGAAATACAAAGAGAAGTGTGTGAAGTTACGCAGAAAAAACTTAAGACAGAAATTAAACAATGTATTCACACTACAGGAAATGTGTTTGATCAGAGAAGTGATTGTGTGATTAAAATTTCTGATTTCATAAAATGCAAACAAAATGTTTAAATCCATGAATGCAAAGAATATGTCCAGAAATCAGAGTCAAAATTGAATGCAAATGAGGTTTCTGACAAAATGCCATTGTATTGTGATACTCGTGAGCTGAATGATGGTATGTCTGACTTGTCCAGGAGTGTCCCGTTTGCTATGCAATGTGAACTGATTGAAAAAAAAAGATGTGTTTGCATGGCCATTCAAATGGGTGTCGCTGAGTGAAGAGGTGGTGATGATGCCTTTTGCCTTTCCCAATGAGACATGGACATTGTCCAAAGCCAGAGGGTGGGAATTAGGTAGAATTTTAGTTATAGACCATGCCCCTTAGACTGAAGACTTCCCCCATGACAACATTAAATTTACATGGCATTATCAACGTGTCATTGTTGAGTTTACAATTGCAAAAAGTGAACAAGTTGTGTTTTCTGATGAAACATCCATTACAAATGATGTTCATGGTTTACTTGCTCATTGTGAAGGAGGGGTTGGTGGGTACACACTGACTAACCACAAGGGGCATACATGCAGTACAGACACACTGACTGTGGATTTGTGAAGTGACAAAGGTGCAGATTTTTTGTTTGGTAATGAAATTCGCATCCCAGTGTATTTCCTTACAAAGCCTTACCAGACAAAGGTTTTGAAGCAGCTGAAAGACACAGTTGCTAACGACAACGGCAGAAACTCTCATGCTGATTGAGGAGATCAAAGCACTACTTGCTGGCCGAGTGAAATTTAAACCAAAGTTTGAACTGTCCCTACTGGATTTCTTTATGATCACAGCTCCACAGTGGTGGGAAGATTTCCAAGACAGAGAGCATTATTGGTTCATGGACTATGGTGCTATCTGCACCCACACAGGATTGTTGTGGATTTTTGCTGAAGCAAAGCAGCTTTCTTTACAAGCTGACAGCCGACAGACAGAAGAAGAGGCTAGCGAACTTGTTGCATCTATGACTGTTTCCCAAGTCACTGACAAGATTGGATGCCCTGTAAGTCTTCACACTGAGAAATGGACATTTGACACAAAGTCTATATGGACTGCTGCTGTCCAAAGCTGGAAGATCGACGTGGGACATGCTGATACACACACCTACAGCTTCAATGGTGTGTGCACAAATGAACTGAGCACAGAACATGGTGTGCAATTCACCGCAAAGACAGCACTGATGGTGCTAGGAGAACTGTTAAGCCATGATGGAGCTGACACTGCATTCGATCAAGCTCAAATCAAAGGGATTCCTTATATCCAAACCATGGTCAGAGACATTGCAAAAACCTGTTACATTTGCCAACAGCTGGAAATGTGGCCTACCTTGCTTGCTGCTGATAAAGGCCTCATATACTGTGAAATGACTGCACAAGTCTGGCAGTTTGAATTCATCGTTTGCCACCAAGAAGATGGAGGACGAGTGCTGTACTGAACAGCTACAAAACACTGTCATACAGGAGTGAAGTTGTCTTAAGCAGAGTGATACAAGATAAGAGACTTTCCTGAAGATGTGACAGACTGATTTGTTGATATTATGGGATGTCTGAGAGCATTCAAGCAGACAAAGAGACCCATTTTACAGAAACAACATGGAGTATATTGGGTTTTTCTATGCTTCATACCATTCACAAAACTGACATCAGTATGATTGAATGACTGAATGTGTTGTTTAGGAAACAGGAATGTATATATATATATATATATACACAATATTGGGTTTTTAGAGCAGGCTGTATACAGTACATATATATTTTGATAACCGGAGGGTGGTAAAAGGTTGAACTTTTTAAAGTAAGATATCTGGTGCACAGACACAAACACTTATGATAAGGTTGTGAAGAAATGTTTAGTAGGAAGAGATATAGAGACAGGTAGAATAGATAATTGCTGCAGGATAAGTACATGCTTATTTTGTGTTGTTGTTATGGTTTATCTCACACTGTTTCTTTGCTTAAGCCAACAGGTTGCTGGTTGGAGCAGAAGGTGAGAGAACGTTGCTGGAGATGTGCCTGGATGGCGATGGTCTGAGAGTTATTTCTTATACAGGAGAGAGAGTCCAGGAGGACAACAGAGTTATAAGATCTGACAGCACAATCATTACATACATCTATGTGTATTGTGCAAGACTGAACTTGTGCCTTATATTGGTTGGATCCACACTCACCAATATTCTCAAGACTTTTTCAAGATTCCATTGAACTGAACTTTGCTTTACTTTACTGATATTATCTTATAAGTAACATATATTTGATATAATCATATGTATTATTCACTGTTTTATTAGCATATTCACATAATATAAAGATATATATATATATATATATATGTAGAGAGTTAGAAATGAAATAAGAGTTCAGTGATGCTTATTGACAGATTCTGCAATACAGCCAAAGTGGTCAAGTCCAGAATGGAAATGTTGCTTAGTGTGATTTTGTATTATTTGTTATATGTAATCATGGTATTAAACTTGTTATGTTATATGTTGTTACATAGTTTGTTAGGACAAGTGGTGAAAGTACAATGGAGGTTTAGATTATGCAATGGGGATCATGTTCCTTATATTTGATATGTAGAAATCAAAGGGTGGAATGTAACCAGTGGGTTAAATAGTTAATTTCTACATAGGCAAATAAGTTACAAACACATATACCCCTTTCTAGGCCTCTTGAGGTTTGAAAAGAGATTGTCTTAATACAGTTGCTGTTTTTCCATAGAATGGTCAAATGACCTTTTGGGGTCAAAAAAGCCATAAATATTGAGGCCTAGCTCTACCTGTCATTTCTATTCCTAGAAGTATAATGAGCCATTCATAGCTTCTATGTTCTTATCAGTTAGCTACATTCCACTGTAAAGATGTGTAGAGATGCTAAGCATTATGGGTAATTAACAGTGATGTCCAGACTCTATACAAAGGAGCCTTGAAATAGAGTTCATCTCCAGACATTAAGATACGTCATTAATGTATGTCTTTTTCTGGTAATATCTTAGTGCTTACAGAGCATGTGCAAGAGAGATAAGTTTGGTCAATGCTATGCTGGACCAATGAGTGCTTGATACCTAGCACTGTATGTAACTAGTATGGGCTTAATATCCGGAAAGCCAACACCCCATTTTAGGGTATATAAATCAGAGATACACAAAGGACCCATTAACTCGTGGTATATCTGAGACTGCAGTAGGATGCTGCCAATGTATATTATATATTATCTGGGCGTTGGAAAACGAGGGCTCCCCAGAGAAGATAAAATGAAGTACATCTTATGCTGAAGATGATGACTTACCGGTGTCATTTGAATACATAGACAAAAGTTGAGTATACAGTATACTTTGTATGTTGTTTGCTTATTGTTTGTTTGTTACTTGTAAATAAAGTGTGTTCATTTGTACTCACTCATATTGGTCACATGGGTACTATTTCATTTCGATCAGAACGAAACCCACCGTTATGCAATGAGTTAAGCAGATTAATGTAGTTTTATGTAACAATGACAGAGATTCACATGATAAATTCTGAGATTATACAGATTTCAGATTAAAAAAAAAAATAGAGCATTGCACAGGATATGCATTTCCCTACAACAATATGTTAGCTGTGTGAAAGCCACTGCTTTACATATGTGCAATGTGTACTTAAGATTTCATAATCCATCAGAAATGTCTGAACTTGACAGGTATATCATGTAAAATGGGATCTACACAATTTAATTGTATGCAGCTAGGGGTATATTTACTAAAGGTTGACTTTAATCGACTGAAATCAACTCAAAATCATTGGCCAAATCGCTCATATACTAGAATTCGATATTGAAATAGATTTCAAAATCGAATGTGACGCGGGTCGATTTTCAAGAGTCTGAAAAATGGTCGATTTGAAATGTGCATTTAAAAAAATCACCTACAAAATCAACAAACACTTCCTTATGTACAACTATTGGCTAAAATATACCACATACACTGTAAGCCACATAAACTCATTATAAAAAGGCTGACACACAGTCAAGCAAATTGAAAGAAAGTTTTGTGGTGAACGAGGAGGGGTGTTTAGCAGGAAAGTGGTGATTTCATATAGGTGCTTTAAAAATGATTTCTGAGAGTTTTTTCCTGTCAATTTCTGTAATGTTATTTTTTGCTTGTCTTATTTTTTTATTTAGTCTTTGTCAATGTTTGTGTGTGCGTGCCTGGGGAGTGTGGGTGTTTAAGTTTTGTGTTAGAAAAATAAATACACAAACTGCACTTAAACATCATTTGTTTTGGAGGCTGCCAGGAGTAGGGCGAAAGGATAGCAAGGTGGAAGAGAGGGACCCAGTTGGTGTGGATAGTGTGATGGAGGAGGCAGAGGGGCCAGCACTCCAAATCAGGGCAGGAGCCTCAACCTGGCAAAACTAAATCTGGCCACTACGTCAGGTTTAACTTTGAGGAGAAATGTGCGTTGGTAAACTCCCTGTTGTCTACCTTTGAGGAGTTATGTGGTCGCTAGGCCCAATGCACATCTGCAAGAAGAAAGTGGGTCATGTGGCAGGCAACAGTTGATGCAATGAATTCTATTTGGCATTTAAAACGCGACAAACGCCAGTGTGAAGCGTTTTTTTCTACATCCGATGTAGTGTCAAATCCAAGATGGCCCTGGAAAGGCACACTACATGCAGCACTGGAAGAGGGTCACCTATGGAGGTGGATTATAATGAGTATGAGGAACGGGTCAAAGGAATTATGCCACAGGAACTGGAGTCAGGAGATAACATGCATGCCACAGTGCACCACATGCTTGTGTGTCCACAATTAAGTTCCTACCTGTTTTTTAATAGTCTATTTATTTGGGGATTTTTCTGTCGATTTTGTAGTTGAATTTAAATAGATTTTCAATCCAACTGTTAGTAAATGAGAGAATCCTGTAATGGTCTATGTGAAAGTATCGATGTTTAGTCAATGGTCGATTTTGGTTAAGATTTTGTTTTATAGTTGACTTTGCCTTTAGCAAATTCCTGATTTGCAAATCACACAGAAAATCACCTATAAATACACTAAAAATCCAAAATCGACCTTTAGTAAATATACCACCTAGTCTCATTCAGACACAGGTTCCTCGCCGCCTATTATTCAGGAAAATCTGTGAGATTCCCAACTTCAGAGTTCTCACAGGTTCCTGAAGGAATAGGCTACCTTCCTGCATCCCTCCCCCATGGAATGAGCAGGAGGCGCAATGATGCAACATCATGGCTCTGCCTCCACTTAGTGAAAGTGTGATTCACAGCATTGTGCTATGGGCCACAATCTCCCCTCCCCCTACAGCGTCCTCCAGGAGACATGAAACAAAAATTTGACAAGAAGATGCAATGCTGCACATTGGCAAATCCCGGAGGTGGGGGGGTGGTCATAACAAAATGTTTAGGTTGATTTATAGTTGGGAGGGGGCATGTAAATCGCAGCATACAAAAGGCTGTGTTCTACATGAAAAAAAGATTGCATTTACATTTACATGCATTGCATTGTAGTATGCTTTGTCCAGGTGCAAATATGCCCAATTCACTCGGAATTGCTCCATACAGTAATCGGGGCCCATCATATTCAACCAAAATGTAAGCACATTCATATACAAGAGCCACTAGCTGGGAATACAGCAACCTGCGCTCTGACAAAGCAGGCTCTCACAGCCGTTTTCTGATGTCGTAAGTGAAATTCAAATTAGTCCATTTCCACTTTAAATTGCTGTTTCTCAAAATATGATTAATAAAAAAAAAGTTTGATAATTATAAATTTTTTTTTTTTTTTCAGATTATGAAAATGACTTGTTGAAGTTTCCTGATCATTTGTAATTGGTGTAACAAAGTGTGTTGTACATCAAAGCTAGAAAATCAAACATCAGATGAAAAAACATATATGGGCTGATTCTGAGTCAGACGCAGCGGTGTCTGGGACTGATTCAGCAGCGAACGCATTTGCAATTACGTACGCAGATCAATCAATTGTTAAACACTGCAGATGCACATCGATTACAGACGCACTGAGGAATCCATCGCAGAGTGAGTGACAGGCTGTGAGCGTTTGGGATGGTGATGGGGGAGTGGCTGGAAAAACGCCTGTGTGTGTCCGTTTGACAGTCGTTTGCTGGGCATGCATAAATTAGCCACTGCTACGGTGTATTGAATACACAGCTTGAGTACTCACTGCGTGCGACAAGACTTGCAAATTCTGCAGCTGGTCAGACCTGGTGTAAATATTGCGTGAGGGGCCGGTGTGCGTCGATGGTAACGATGTATATGCAGGAGTGCGAGGTAGTGGGTGTCTCTATGCCAGATGAGCAATGGTAGGCATTAGCATACATTCGCAGCTGTATTCTGTGCGAATTTGCAGCTGTGTACGCAATAGAGATCCTTACTGAAACAGGTCCTTTGTGTCTGCTTCTTTTGCCTATCGTGCGTATGCGACTTTATGTAAGTACCGCTACAAGCCCTTCCCTGGGGTATAGCCGTGAATGTGAAAGGATGGAGATGCTAACTTTGAGCTCCTTCGATGCTTAAATATCTCTTGGTGCATCTATAGACACAACCATCGGAAGCACCATCGAAACTTGCACCAGCCCCATGCTTCTGAGTTCACAACCATTGAGCGATACACCTGCAACACTCTCATAACACCAAGTATCAGAGCCGTAACTAGACTTTCTGGTGCCCTGTGCCAGAAAGAGCATTGCTCCCCTCCCCCCATTTTTCGAAGGGACATAATACACCCAAAAAAGGGGAATGGCCTCATGGGAAAGGGCCAGGGAAGAGTTAGGGGAGGCCAGGAGATGCTGATGATGAAATAAGAGGAAGTTTCAAGTGAGAATGATAATAAATAGAAAATTGACAGGCCCAAACAGCGCCCCCTGACTGGCGGTGCCCTGTGCCATGGCAGCGGCCGCACTACCCTAGTTACGGCCCTGCCAAGTAGAATATACCTTTAAAAGGAGCCCATTTCAGTCAATGGGCCGTATTCAATTTTGAGCGAAAAGCTGTTTTCGTCAAAACTTTTTCGCCGATAGCATCATTTTCGACGATTTCATTTACCCCCGTATTCAATTTCAGTGTCTTTCGCCGGTGCAAAAATGCAATGGAATGTAATAGGCGAAAAAGTTTTGCCTATGAATACCCAGCAGAAAAAAATGCAGAATTGGGGTTTTGGGGTGCAGAGGTGCGGAAACTCCCCTGTAAACTTTGTACACCCCACTTGACGCATATTGTGTAAAAAGAAAAAAAACAAAACGCAAATGACACCCCAAAAAAGCACTTTGAAAAATATGGGCAAAAAAAATTCAAAGTGGTGGTACAACTTCAAAACTAGCGAAATAGCCTTTGGGGGGGGGGGGGGTCTGCAAGTATGAGGGAGGTTTTTTTTTAATTGCAGGTGCTTGCTGAAAGTATGTGCACTTTAAAGCTTTATTTTAGTGATTTTGAACTATGCTTGCACCCATTTTCATGTACCCCAAATTTGATGAGAATACTTACCTTCCCCCCAAAAAGTTGCAAAATGCTCATCATCACTTGCTGAAAGACGCTAAATAGCGCCTATTGAGACCATTTTAAAACACCAAATACCTTTAGCAGGGCTATTCGGGGGTACCCATAGTAAACCACCATGTCAGAGCATCTTTAGGGGGGTGTCAGGCTGATTTCCCAAAACTGTTAGAACTTTTCGCTGATTTCGAATTCGCCGGGTCCCGTTTTCGCACATTTGCAATTGAATAAGGGGTTTCGTGGGGACGCGCGTGATATTTTTTTGCCGGCAAAACCTCAGATGACGGGGAAAAGTCCGGCCTTGGACTTTTTGCTTCAAATTGAATACGGGCCTATGTATTAAATTTGTTGAAATACTTTAATAACAATTTTAATACATAGTTTCAAATGCGTTCTTCTTAAAAGGTATATATATCAGAGTTACTCTACAGGAGCTGCTACGTGTAAAGGTGATCATCAGATGAAAGTTCTTTTGTTCCAGTGCTCGAATTTATATCAACTATGTAAATTAGCTTCTTGTTACTGTCATAACACACTCAAAAGACGGACCATCTCCGCTTAGCCGCCTCCCAGTCACCACCCAAAAGTGCCTTATACATTTTCAACACATTTCTGGGACTCTGGACGCATGCGCGGTGCTGCTTAGACATATGTACAGTAGAAAATATATTGCTCAGCTGCATCTGACATCGGCAGTGCGTCTGCTACAGTATCAGGCCCAAAGTGTAAAAAAATTATCACATACAATAGAGCAATAAAGCAAACTAAATCAAGACAAAATAAAGTATGCATTATGGCAGTTCTATTCATTATGGCAGTTGTAACGGACTGTCTTGGTGTCCAGCAAACCATGCTGTTTGCTATAATATAGAATTTAAAGAGCTACAGTAGTAATAAAAACCCAGAAACTAACATTTAAAGAGAAGGGGAATCTGTGACCCAATTGACATCTCATGAATGTATCCCTAAAAGTGAAATAAGAAATCTAGGCAAATTTGTTTATCCTTAAACCTGGAGAACTTTGCATGAAAATACTACCGAGAGCAAAGATGGTTGCACAGCATCTAAAACCCCAAAAATCATACAAAAACATTTTTCAAATTCAAAAACATAAAATCAAATACAATGAATTATGACACTAGGCAATTGTAGAGTATATTTTTTTAGAGTTAATTCTTTTTGTAAATCTATGCTTAAAACAGGTAAAACTAAACAATTTGCATTAAAATTTGGCAATTCATAATACAGATCACATGTATTAAGCACAGTACTTTATATCCCCCAGACATTTCTTAAAATATAAATGAAATCTTCATCACACAAGATGCCAATACTCAGTCCTTCATAATAATCTTCAAATTCACTGTAGGACAGTTCCTTGGGATTTTTGCAAGCATTCTCCAGTGTTTCAAAAAATGCAGATCTGATTTCCACTTCGGATGCTGAACCTAAAAATGAGTAAACAAAAGAGGGACTTTTCTGTATGAGTTTGGAACTGTACACACCAACATGTTGTTGCATAATACAAATGGCAGAATTCCATTAGTTGCAAGAGCCATAGAAAGGCTCACAGGCATCCAAATAATATGCAAATCACCTCCAATTAAATGTCATTAGTAATGAGTTTATGCAAATTGGATACATGCTGGGAGATGTTAAAAACTTGGCCTCTGAGGTGCGGATTTGGAGATAAAACATATTGGTACATGGATTGCTTGGTTGTTAATGAACATTCAGAGGGTTTCTTGAAGGCACAATAAAGTAGGAATACCACAGGGTTTATGTAATAGGTGCCAATTTCACGGAGCTGTCTGTTTTTCTGGGAGATTGTGGCTAAAGTTAAAGAAGCAATCTGTTCTCGTTCAGCCTTATAACGGATTGCCTTTTTAAATTTAACCACAATCTCATAGAAACACAGACGGCTCCATGAAATCCGCACCTATTAGATAACCCCCCATATCTATATAATAAGCGAGAAAGGGTGTCTGTCTGCTGTCTGTTTTTTAGTTCTTTATGCACAGGCAGAGTTTTGTACCTAGCACCACCAAATTTGGAATGGTGATGTAGTTTAAACAGGATTAGGTTTTTGCCTAGGTTTGAACTTTGCCAGGTGAGCTGAGGAGTAGCTGTTCCAGACCAAGGCTAGAAAGGGGTGGATTCTTGAACCCAGGAGGTACCCTGTTGTTACAAATCCCTTCAAATCCCTTGTGTTTGATGGTGTTTGTTTACACCTTGAAATCTGGTACGCAGCCTCAGTGTTTTTAACAATTTTGTCAGCAATAAAAACTGTACTACACTACTGTGGCCCTTCTTTGTCTCCCTTTATATCTTTGAGGAACAAAGAAGACACGACGGTGTGTGTGAAGAAGTTTATCTATGACTTTTGTGACGTTTGGGCAAACCATTTTTATTTAAGAAGAGGATCCATAAGCATGAACTCATCATAATAAGTCATTCATATTAGACAATTGTTTTTTCAGATTCTACAAGTTCATCTAAGTGGTGGTTATGAATAGTTCACCACCCTAACCATCACTGTACCCATTGAAGGTTTTGCGCAAGGTTCCCCAGTGTTTTATTTGTTGTATTTCTGGTGTATTTTGGGTGCACTATTGTTTGAACCGATTGCAGCATTTCTATCACAGACGTGAAGCGCACGGATTATTAATATTTGTTTGTACTTCAATCCCGGCAATGCCGGGTATCCCGGCTAGTGTCAAATATACTGCTAACATACTGTCTTTAGCTTTACAATTGTAGATCATAGGATTTGGAAACCAAGGAATAAACTTATTACATGGAAATCATAGAAGCTTCAAATAAACAAAAAGAAAACTTAATTTACTAAGGTGTGGGAAAATTTGACACTCTCACATCACACAGAGTCAAGGGCTGGCTCCAGTGGAAATTGGCAGTTTGCCAAAACCCTATTAAAGTATCATTTTACTCTCACAGGCTGACCAAACTTTGACTCATGCAAGTTCATATTAAATCCAGAGTTAGTTATTTTTAAAGTGACCATATATATTAGTCAGCCCTCTGTGTTTGCATGCAAGGGTGTAACTAGAACTTTGGTGGCCACATAGCAAGATCTTAAAAGGGCCCCCCCCAGAGGTAAAAAAAAAACATACTTTTGCCCCCACACAGAGCCCATTCAGGTTATGCCACACAGTAGTACCCTTTATACATAATATGCCACGCAGTAGTAGTGCCCCTTACACATTATACCACATAGTAATGCCCTTTAAAGATTATGCCACACAGTAGTAGTGCCACATACAGTCAGGTACATAAATATTGGGACATTGACAGAATTTTCATATTTTGGCCTCTATTCACCACCACAATGGCTTTGAAATGAAACAAACAAGATGTGCTTTAACTGCAGACTTTCAGATTTTATTTGATGGTAATTACATCCAAATCAGGTGAACGGTGTAGGAATTACAAGGGTTTCTATATGTGCCTCCCACTTTTTAAGGGGCCAAAAGTAATGGGACAAACTAAACAATCCTAAATCTAACTTTCACTTTTTAATACTTTGTTGCAAATTCTTTGCAGGCAATTACAGCCTGAAGTCTGGAACGCATAGACATCACCAGACGCTGGGTTTCATCCCTGGTGATGCTCTGCCAGGCCTCTACTGCAAATGTCTTGCGTTCCTGCTTCTCCTTGGGGCATTTTCCCTTCAATTTTGTCTTCATCAAGTGAAATGCATGCTCAATCGGATTCAGGTCAGGGGATTGACTTGGCCATTGCATAACATTACACTTTTTAGCCTTAAAAAACTCTTTGCTTGCTTTTGCAGTATGCTTCGGGTAATTGTCCATCTGCCCTGTGAAGTGCCGTCCAATGAGTTCTGAAGCATTTGACTGAATATGAGCATATAATATTGCCTGAAAACACTTCAGAATTCATTCTGCTGCTTTTGTCAGCAGTCACATCATCAATAAATACAAGGCAACCAGTTCCATTGGCAGCCATACATGCCCACGCCATGACACCACCACCACCATGTTTCACTAATGAGGTGATATGTTTTGGATCATGAGCAGTTCCTTTCCTTCTCCATACTCTTCTCTTCCCATCCCTCTGGTACAAGTTGATCTTTGTCTCATCTGTCCATAGGATGTTGTCCCAGAACTGTAATGGCTTTTTTAGATGTTGTTTGGCAAACTCTAATCTGGTCTTCCTGTTTTTGTGGCTCACCAATGGTTTACATCTTGTGGTGAACCCTCTATATTCACTTTTGTGAAGTCTTCTCTTGATTGTTGACTTTGACACATATACACCTACCTCCTGGAGAGTGTTCTTGATTTGGCCAACTGTTGTGAAGGGGTTTTTCTTCACCAGGGAAATAATTATTCTGTCATCCACCACAGTTGTTTTCCGTAGTCTTCCGGGTCTTTTGGTGTTGCTGAGCTCTCCGATGCGTTCTTTCTTTTTAAGAATGTTTCAAACAGTTGCTTTGGCCACAACTAATGTTTTTGCTATCTCTCCGATGGGTTTGTTTTGATTTTTCAGCCCAATGATGGCTTTCTTCACTTATAGTGACAGCTCTTTGGATCTCATATTGAGAGTCGACAGCAACTGATTCCAAATGCAAATGTCACACGTCACACCTAGAATCAACTCCAGACCTTTTACCTGCTTAATTGATAATGAAATAATGAGGGAATAGCCCACACCTGTCCATGAAATAGCTTTTGAGTTGATAGTCCCATTACTTTTCGCCCCTTAAAAAGTGGGAGGCACATATAGAAACCGTTGTAATTCCTACACCGTTCACCTGATTTAGATGTAATTACCCTCAAATTAAATCTGAAAGTCTGCAGTTAAAGTACATCTTGTATGTTTCATTTCAAAGCCATTGTGGTGGTGAATAGAGGCCAAAATACTAAATTTCTGTCAATGTCCCAATATTTATGCACCTGACTGTATAACACATTATTCCACCCCTTACACATTATGCCACACAGTAATGCCCGTTATAACATTATGTCAAACAGTAAAGAACCTTACACATTATGCCCCCCCCCACAGGAACTCACCGCCCTGTGTCCCTCCAGCAGCCTCTTGCATCTCCCTGTGTACCATCAGCAGCCAGCGACGGTGCTGTCTCTCCAGCACCAAATCAACGTCGCTGAAACCCGGGCCCCACTTGGCGGCCCTGACTGGACAGACCCACCTTGTGTGAATGACTGGGTGCAGGGGGAGCGGCCGGCCACAGAGGCATCTCGGGCACCATAGCAGCTGCACCTCTTTCACCCACGGTAGTTATGCCACTGTTTGCATGCATGTTAGCAAACAGTGGGGTTCTTTTAAGAATCAATGGAATGGGGTTATAGTCGAGGACAATGTAAACAAATAAGGGCTGCAGGTGTACTTCAGGGTCCAGTCTTCAATCCCGGCAATGCCGGGTATCCCGGCTAGTGTCAAATATACTAACATGCTGTCTTTAGCTTTACAATTGTAGATCATAGGATTTGGAAACCAAGGAATAAACTTATTACATGGAAATCATAGAAGCTTCAAATAAACAAATAGAAAACTTAATTTACTAAGGTGTGGGAATATTTGAATTTCTACACAATCCATATGTCTTCTGTCTTTATAACCAGCATATCAAATACACAAAGGTATAAATAATAAACTATTATGCATACCATCTATCCGCCATCTCTCCTCATGGATGACCCAGGGTAATCTAGACCTCAGCATTTAGACAACAGAACTCCATCCCTTTACCGCAGTGTTTCCCAACCTCGGTCTTCAAGGCACACTAACAGTAGAGATTTTAGTGATATCCATGTTTGAACACAGATGGTTAAATAAAAATAAATGAGGTTCTAATTAAGACACATGTACTCAAGTATGGCTATCCTTAAAACCTAGACTGTTAGTGTGCTTTGAGGACCATGGTTGGGATCCCCTCCTCTCTCTCACTGTGGACAACTTAAGGCTCTTCTCTTTTTCTCAAGTCAGCTGTCTCAGTGTCCTGCTCGACTCCCTCTCAGTCAATCCCCACAACCACTCCATCAGTCAATCCTGTCGCTTCCTCTTTGGTAACATTACCAGGATCAGACCCTTCTTAAACTGGATGGAACCAAAACCCTAATCCACTCTGACATTATTTCATGACTATACTACTGCAACCTACTCCACTCTGGCCTCCCTCGTACTCGCTTCTTTCCAATCCATCTTCAAAACTGTGGAAAGATTGGTTTTCATCTCCTGCTATTCTGCTTCTTTCTGCCAATGCCTACACTGGTTCCCCTTCCCCTACAAAATCTATTTGAACCCTTACCTACAATGCCCTCAACCACTTTCCCCTCCATCTAACATTTCCAATCTCACCACACTGCACTCTCTCTGCTCTACAAATAAGCAATTCCTCTTTGATTACTATTTCAATCAAATATCCAAGTCTTCTCTCGAATGCCACACCTTTTAAACTTATGCACCCAAATTAAAATCTCCCCAGCCTTCAGTGCTTCAAAAGCAATCTGAAATCGCATCTATTCATCACAGTGATGGAGAGTCTGGTGAGGGATCCTGGGACCTGGAGGAACTTGTCTTGGAGATCTTCTAATCATCCTAGGGAATCTTATAATATCTGCATACTTAAGTTTTTGTTGCCTCTGTGATGTGGAATACCACATACTCAGCCATCTACTGCAAGTAGAATATCACTCAAAAAAAATAAATTGCTATGTGCATCTATTTAAGAAATCTCTTTGTGAGTAGTTCCAGTAATACTCTGGATAAAGTGTTCATACATGCTGCACATTGGATACATGTTTCATTTCTTTCAGATATTTTAGAAATAATCCAAGAAACTTTCATTTATAATTAACCAGACTGTCTTATACCTCAATTAGGAAAGTGTTGTTTAATATTCTTACGTGGAAGGTGTGGTGACTACTTTTGTGGGATTTAGCTGCTCCTTTTGGTTGTGCAGAAGTTTGCATATTGTATTTGTTTATGCTATTATTTTATGCCTCCTCTATGTGTATACCCAACTTTGCTATGCAATTCTACTACCAATGTTATCTTTAAATTATTATATATTTTTGCATTTTTAATCCTACTGTACTTGTGTTATGTTAGCCTTGTTGTATGTTTTGTCACTTGTGTTATGTATTGCTACTTTTGTTATGTATACCTTGTTGTGTTACCGTATGTGTTTACACTGTTGTGCTACCACATTGCATCGCACTGTGGAATATTGAGGTTCCTATAAATTCTAATAAAAATATATACCATGTACAAATTATATCTCAAATCCAGATTAAAGATGGATGAGGAAAATCGGGATGGCTGTAGGCCCAGATGACCGAGCAGCAATTACATTAGATCTCACTTATTATAGGTGATGTAGTTATTACCCCACCTCATCCAATTTTAGTATGAGGCAATGTGGACAAGTAGGCTCAATCAAACAAAATTCGGAGCACTGACTCATTTTACTACACTTTTAAGTGGAAGTAAAGAGATCTGTATACACTATAACAGGACTTTACAAACTCACCGGAATTCCTTCACTCACTCCTCAGTTGTAAGTAGAATTTGTCATACATATTTTAAGGGATTAATGACAAGCACTCATCACGATACGGCTATATGGCACCCATGGCTAAACCACTATAGTACTTCTCGACTAATTTGAACACCCAACTCCTAATGCAATAGCAATACAGGCATAATCTCACCCCCTTTGTGCCCAATACATATTCTGCTTACTATTTTAAATGTTTGTATGATGTTGGCTTCATGCACACCCTCTTCCCTAGAGCATAATACCATTTTGTACGGATAAAATATACAAGTACACATAAATAGATCTTAAAACACAAAATAAAATCTAAGAATGAAACAAAACATAAAATACAACATAAATCAGTCTCAAAGAGATTCAGATACTTCTTCACTACATATTTCTCAGATACTCTGTCTACTTCCTCAGGCTACTGACTATTACCCGTGTTTTAAGTTCTAATTTGTTTGTTCTTGTACATCTAAATTATATTTTAGCACTCTATACATGGGTGTATAGAAATAAATGAACATTGATATTTTTTACAAATTTATTTAACATTGGGTTTAATCAATTATTTACACCAATCGTGCTCCTAGAGGGGCAGGAGTCATAAGAGCTGTCTAGTATCTAATTTTCTTGCTATCCATATTTTACTCATATATCAGTGGTAGATCTCCATAATCAAATAGGTACTATTCTTCAAATTTAAAAACACAGACAGATATCAGGACTACAAAACAATGTCCAAAGCTCATAAAAATATTGATATAATGCGAGTTTTATTTTTGTCTGTTCAGTAGAGCACTCAGCGCTATCTCCTCACTGCTGCTGCCGGGTTCCCATAGTGATGGAGGTGCGCAGACATCACAGCGGAACCTCCAACCCAATGCACTACTGCACATGCATGGCTTAACTGTGTGTCTTCTTCTCCATCCTCCATAGGACTAGCTCATGCCTCTGTGTGTGTCATTGATGGAGCATGTGATAGATACGCCACAAAGCCTACCATTGCCACTGTGTCACCACCACTAGACACCACATACATTCCATTACCACCACTGAGTTTATGTGCATGTGTGTGCTCAAGATAGCACACGCCACCTGCGTTAACACGTTGCTGGCTAGACCTGTTAAACCATACATTCCTGCATTGGTGCCTGCTGCATTATGTCTGTGGTGACTCACATCCTGTGTTCTACCGGGTTAATAAACCAATCCATGGTTAAGATAGTCATTGTGTGGGATGACAATCACACCCTCTGACACTAATCAACATCATAACTTCTGCCAACAATATCAGCACTTAAAGATCACCCCATCTACCAATATCAAGTTGCAGTTTTCATCTTTATATCCCTTTTTTTGATATCTCCATAGGCAACATAAAAAATGAATGAGCTGGAAAATGGACGATTGCCGTTGGTGCAAATTTGCACCAAAAGTGCCAAAAAGTGTATTTGCACCAAAAGTGCCAAAAGTATATTATGACAAAAAGGAGAGTGTAACTATCATCAATATTCTGATAATCAACAATATTACAAACAGTTATGTTTTGTTTTAGTAATTCTTCGTCTCCAAATGGAATAATACAAAGTAAATTATCTCAAATACTCTTTCATTGAGGCTTGATAGGGATGACAGGATACCCTGACTTTCCCATTAAAGCAGCTACTAGCAATATTCAGAAATATATTGTATACTAGCTGAAGTACCCGGCTTTGCCCGGGTTTACATTTTCAAGTTATTGCGTTTTATTATGTGATGTTGTCCAAATCCATCCAGTGGAAGGCCCAGAACAGGCTCCCTGGGTCAAAGTTCTGCCCGGCATACACCAACGGGAGGTCCAATCGAGACCTCAACCTCTTAGTATGTCTTCTGGGATCCAATGTGAAGTTTTCATCCAAATCCATCCAGTGGAAGGCTCAAAACAGACTCCCCGAGTCTAAACAGGCTCACTGTGTCAAAGTTCTACTTGGTTCACTCCGCCATGATGTCCAACTGGGACCCCAACCAGTACATTAGGTATATCCTAACCAAATGCCACCCCTCTGAAGTTTTTATCCAAATCCATCCAGTGGAAGGTCCAGAACAGGCTCCCTGGGTCACAGTTTTGCCCAGCATACACCAACGGGAGGTCTGACCGGGACCCTAACACTCCTAAAACCTGGCCAGAATCTAACTGGACCACCTCGCGTTGGTTTCTTCCCAAACGGTGAAGGGGTGTCCGAATGCATAGTAAACAAACAAACCGGCCAATTAATTTAATATTATATATAAATATATATATATATATACATATATATATATATATATATTCCAAATACAAAATCCCAGGCCTGGACACTTGGGGGTCCCGCTCAGCACTGCTATTAATGCCCACTATTAACCCCCTGACAGGCAGACAGTGACAGCCCCATGCCTGCTGCTGCACAACAGAGTTGGTAAATTGACTCGTCATGAGTCACTTCTCACTCAGTCGCCTCTCGCTTCAACTCCTTCCTTACCTACACCACATTGGCCGGTGTGTCCTCAATAAACTTTTCCTTTGATCACTGAAGCTGGCGCGGCGTGAAGTCGTGATCACACCACGCCGACTTCAGTGATCAAAGGAAAACTTTGTTGAGGGCATGCTGAATTAGAGAGGGGAGCCGCGGCGAGCGGTTGGTGTCGTGTGAGGAGTCTGAGGAGCCGTCCGAAGCAGACAGGAGCAAGTGAGGCAAGGTAAGCGTGTCACCCACTCACTGTGTGTCCTTTCTCCCAGAGTCCTGGGCCATTGATTCCTTATTAAAACAGTGGATAGAGCATGATGGAACAGAGAGAACAAACTGTCCCTGCTCCATGAATTTCTCCTCATGCTGCCTGGCGGGTTCCAGCTATTTTTAATACGCCTCAATTTGCCAAAAAAATTTTCATTGTGTATGAATAAGGTAGCGGGGGAAGGGAGGTTGTAGGGATGGGGGCAAGGGAAGCGGAGGTTGAAGGGGAGGGGAGGCTGGGGACCCTGCCTATTTTGTCAGGCCCGGGCCCCACAATTTCTGATGGCAGCCCTGCCGAGGTATGACAGTATTTTGAAATGTGTGTTTTAAATAAAAGAGGATGTGACTGAAGGTGTTTGGAGAGGTGGCCAAATGAAGGGGGAGTCAGCCAGAGAGGAGATAGGGGTGGTCAAGAGATACCAGGGATAAAAGAGGAAGCTACAAGTGAGAATGATTATAAACAGAAAAATGACAGGCCAGGACTGTGCCCCCTGCCCTGTGCTGTGGCTCATGTTGCACTACCCTAGGTACAGCATTGCCTTTGAGCTTGTTGCTCTCCATCATGGCTATCCAGGCACCCAGCCCCACATACCCTCCGGGCACTGGCCAGCCTACCCCAATCACCACATAATCAAACTATGTCTCCCTCAGCAGCTAACAGTATCATACTCCCGGCTCTCAAAGCCTTGTAAGATCACGTACTCAAAGAATTCCCGCAGTGGAGCTGCTAGCATTGCTCCGGTCACACTGCCTGCTGATGAATGCCCAGCCGGGTCTGTTGGGGCCCCTCCTCTCTGCACCCCTGTTGCTGACCGTAAACCCTAACCAAACATTCTACAAAATGAAGTACGTGGTGCATAGAATTATACCTTACATTCACCTACACAACAAACATACATACACATAAGCCTGATTAGGTTATTGTGCTATCAGCAGTGGTGGCTCCAGAGGTGGGGCTGCAGCACAGTTCAAAATTCAAATAGCGGAGCCACACCAACTGCCCTTCCAAACGCTGCAAAACATGCAGACTGGGTCTCACTGGCAGTTGGTGTGACTTCCCTATTTGAATTTTGGACTGTGCAGCAGCCCCACGTCTGGAGCCGCCACTGGCTACCAGTATCACTAAAAAGGTGAACTGCAGGAGGAAACTTCTATCAATCAATCAATCAGAGTGACCACAGATGAAGCACTCACTATTATAATAAAACATTTAATAAAAGTACCTGCCAAAACTTGTGAATGTTTCTTAGCACAGTAGAATTTTCGCAAATCTGTCATGCACACTGCACCCGTTTTATTGGGATCTAGTTTCATAAAGGCCTAAAAATAAAATACAATTTTAGCTCTACAAACTGTATGCATCATATCTGTACAAAAAAAGTCAATGGGATTGATGCAGAGTTGAACATACGCCTGTTATCTTGCTTGTTTTCATACTGTGCATGCTCCACAACACTGTGCATGCAAATACAAGCCAGGCAGAGCCAAAAGCATCTACACTTACAACTGAAGAGGTATAACTCATATGGGCAACTTTCAGTGACGGAACATCAAAGCAACTACAGATATGCAGTGTTGGACATATCCGTAAATATAGATCCAAGAACATCTTTACACCTAGTATACTGATAAAGCAAGAACATATTGATAAAGATCAAACCCATGATAAGCAAACCGCATGGGCGAATATACACATTTTTTTCTGTGCACGCATTACAGAAATATATACGCCTGATTTCCGTCCAAATCTGCAGCAGACGCAATATCTGGAACAACAACATACTTGCCTACTCTCCCTGAATGGAAGGGAGGCTCCCAAACATCGGGTGGCGCTCCCCGCTGCATGGAAGAGAGGACTCCCAGAGCTGGCCGCCACCAGCCCACACCCCACAGCAGCCGCCCACTTACCGAGCACAATTTGTTGGGGGGGGGGTCGGATGTAATGACGCAAATCACACTGAATCACATCACTGTAGCCCTGTCTCCACTTTACAATGCCTGTATCTCGGCATTGTATAGTGGGGAGCAGGGCTACAATGACACAATCGTGCCGTCAAGCCCCCCGCACCACCCACCTATGTCGCTGCCACACCCCTGGCTGCCAGGAAGTCAGCAAGTATGAATAACAAACATTGAGACAAAAGGCCTCAATATTAGCAATGGTTAAGTTCCTGATATAAGTCGCCAGATATTTTCATACTACATCTTGCACTAAATCTCTACATGAAACAAGGTAACACAAGCTCTGCTAGGTACAAACATGACATATTTCTGCACATTTTAATGCACTATTACTTTTATTTGCTGAACTTTCCAGATTAAAAAATAAACAGGGAATGTGGCATGTTCAAAAATTTGGGTAATCTTCTAATTGAATTATTTATATTTTTTGAGAATGTAAATTAAGTCAGGTGAAACAATGCCAGAGTTAAATAAATACTATGGTCCTTCATCAAAGTTTTCATTATGTCAAATATATCATAATTGTGCAATAAAAATGTGGAACAAAATGTGTCATATTAAAGTTTGTACCCTGCTGAGGTTTTTCCCTAGAGATTCAGTGACACATGCAATATGACCTAGGGCTCTCAAACTTATGACTGAATATATTTGTTATATACATAAACTCAGAAAGGCACAAACCTTATGAAAGGCAAACAGGATGAAAACATGAAGAAAATGTAAGCTGTCAAATGGAATATGCAATTTATTTTTTGACATGTTTCTGCAATCATTGGGAAAATTTATATGTCAACAGTATTAAAAATATTCAAAAGGATAAAAAAAAAAAAGCAGGGAACAAAACTTTGACATATTTCCTTAGACACTTTGAAGAAATACATAAATGTGATCCTTCCTCATTAAAATGTATTGGTATTGAGGGTATTAAACCCGGTATATGTGGTAGAGATTGTAAATTACAGTTATTGAAACAAGTTAACTAAATTTATAAATATGAGGTAACCTGATGAACTTAATAAAATGTTTAATTAGTTTTAAAGTATTTTACTTTTAATATAAAAGGTGTTATATATTTATTTTTTTAACACATTTTTTGGAAATGATGTCTTATTTGTAATTGATATACTATTTGAAGATATTGTTTTTAACGGTATACATTATCTGTATATTATAATTTATTCATATAAATAAAGTTGTTTGAAAGCAAGGGTGGCAAGCTCATGATCTTTATTATAGAAGAAAATAAATATATTAAAATTAATTACACAGAAATTAAGCTTTGAAATCCATTTTGGCAAGGATAACTCCACACTCAATAAGCTTGATAACAGAGCGGTACTAACACTGCTCATAAAGTTGGATTGTAAGCCACTGTAATGGGGGGCATCCACTAGACGATTTTATCCCTGTCCAACCTCTTAACGATTTTCCCTTGAAGTTTCCCTTGAAATATGATCTTCCACTCTGAACAATTTGCAAAGGATTTGCAAAAGATTTGCAAAGGATTTGCAAAAGATCTGCAAACGATTTGCAAAAGATCTAACAATAAACTATGTTGTTTTAATCTGTAATTGAGAGCTTTCAGCTATAGTGGGCAGACAGTGGTTCATCGTTTGATCGTTCAGCATGAACTATGTGTAAACGATGTGTAAACGATTTGTAAGCAATCAAGTGAAATTGACCTGCATGTTCAGTCGATGGAGGAGACGATCAAACGACCAGCGGGAGCGCGCATCGTACATCGTTAGAAACAATTACTGCACGATTTGCAAACGATGTTCAAACGATGTTTGAACGATTATCGAACGATTTTGTCATTATCGTTCAATCGTTCAACTTTATCGTCTAGTGGATACCCCCCTTTAAAGGATGAGATATTTAAAATTGATCTTGAAAAGTGTGGAACTCATTGCGCACATACAGTAAGAGGATTTCCACTTTTGGCAAATGGTACCCAACACATTTTCTCCAAATGCTGTATAATAATTTTAACATGTAAGTGGATGCTATCACCTTAATGTGTATGAAACATTCACCCTGGTCATCTCAAAATTAAATGAGTGTACTGCCTCTGCAGCCTAAACATCTAATATTTTAGTTAGCACAGTATGTTTTATTTTCTCTGGATTCCCTGGAGACACTAGTAGAAAGGTCTAGTGTGACTTTCATGTAAAGTATATATAAACCTGTGCAGGCAGATATTTTATAGGCTGAACCAATATTTAGAAGCATTTGCTTAAGTAGTTAGTACTTTACCCTTTCATTTCTGTCTTTAATAGTGCATATACTCTATATCATACTGCAAACAAGTTATGATTAGATGCATAGAGAGGCGCAGGCACATAAAACAGGCAGGTGTGCTACTCTGGGCCGTGGATAGAAAATGACCTTAGATATCTGGTTGGGCTATAAAATCCACAAGTGGCTTTGACCACAAATTAATGAATATAGCTATATGGAGGTCTAGCAATCCATATGCAGTTAGAATACATGAGCTCTGAATTGCTACTTTCAAATTGTAAACTGTTTGTGTAAAATAGATAGAATTCCAGAATAAATCATAATTTCCATACAAATATTTCAGAAGGCTGTAAAAAAAAAAAAAATGTAAATCGAAAAATTACTTTTCTAACAAATGATTTTCTATACTCATTCATTTCTCCGATAACATTACGGACAAAAAACCCATAGTCTACTGCTCCCTTGTTGTTTTCATCGATAATAAGCCATAAGGATTCAAAAACCTGAAAAACAGCATAATGAAATTGTTTTGAATAATAGTCAAAAATAATAAGTTTACCATTAAGGACATTATTTCTGGTCACAAAAACATATATATTGTTATCATGTGAATTGTACCACTATACGATAATAATACTAAAATCATTTTTGCACTGATAAACATCTAACAATACATATGTTCAGTAAAAACTTTGAATGCCAGCATACACATACATACATACACACAGGGCATCATATAGATTTGGGAATAAATCCAGCCAACGGTTGCAGATTTGCACCTGGACAAACCCTGTTTGGATAGAAAATGCAACTGCCAACTGTACAAATAAAGGGTAACATTATTTAGAGTTTAGCTAGGTTATGTTAACCTCCAAACTCTATATCTGTCTGCACATTTTAAATTTGCCCCTTGCAGCTCTAAGCGGTTTTGCCAAAAGTACAAAATTGCACATCCTAGATGAGGCCCACCAAGTTAAAAAAAAATAATTATATATATATTCTTTGCCAACCTTGTCCTTCTACATAGAAAACAGATGGGAATTTGTATTATGTTCATTCCTACTAAATTTCAGAAAATACATAATTTCTGCCTCTCCTGTGCTGCACTCTCCAGGAATAAATGCCTTCAGGATTTGAATCAGAGCGTGTTTGACATAGTTTTACTGATTGAGAGGAAGTAGAGCAAAAAACAAACATTTAATAGGGAAGTCTCTATAAATGTTGCACTGACTTACTGGGTATAAACTGTTTTCTCATAAAATGTAGGTTTAATTTTTTTAATACAGACGTATTTAAAAAAATAAAATATATATATATATATATATATATATATAAATAACAAACTGTATAGGTGGCACTCCCATGTGCTGTAAACAATGCTCCAGGTGCCCTCCGGAGAAGCTCCACAGCGGGGGCTCCAATATACAAACACGCCGGCGGCACTCTGTGTGAATAAAGACTCAGACCAGCAGGCAAAATAACATCAACGTTTCGATTTTGTTACATCGTCATCAGGATAAAAAATGACAGTAACACACACTTACTTGTACCAACACCACTCCCATGTGCTCTGCTGCGGGTCCGTCCTGGCGGCGCCCACAGATGACGTCACCCGCGCGACCCGTTACCACCGCTGCCATGTGAATAAACATAAACATGAAGACAATAAAATATGGAACCATCATATAAGATAACATTCAAATGACAAAAAATGACAATAAATCGGCAATCAACATAAGCCTCTGGCCAAAGTTCTGTTATAGAACCCATGTTACTATTGATAACAGTAATCATATTCATCCCACACATTGAGCTGAAATCTAAATGGCACAGTGTTTCTAATAAAAACCACAACACTTCTTCACCTGTATATTGTTAAAGGTCATCCCAGGCAGAAACCCGTGTCAGAACAATTAAACATAACAGAAATCTCCACAAACACCAAACTAGATCATATTCAGTGAATTAGAGATATTAAACAATTTGAATATTTCATCACAAGGTAATTTCACATTCTACAATCTAGATAGAAAGTACCTGGTATCCTAAAAGTTAAATAACCAATGTTGCTTTATAAAAAACAATGCAAGCCTAGGCTATCATTCAATCCTTTCGGATGTAAAGTGCCAAGGCGATAAATCCAATGTGACTCGCATTGAAGTAACTTTTTAGAACGATCACCACCCCGGCTAAGAGGTGGGATATGGTCTATTAGGATATACCATAATGTGGAAATATTGTGTCCAGCCTGTGCAAAGTGCCTAGCCACAGGCTGGTCACTAGTACCAGAATTTATGGCTGCCCGTATTGCTGAGCGATGTAATGCCATGCGCTCCCTTAAGGTCCGGTCAGTTTTTCCCACATACCCAAGCCCACAAGGACACGTAATAAGGTAAACCACAAACCTAGTAGTGCAGGTAAGCCTGTGTCTGATGTCAAAATGTTTACCACTATATGGATGTACAAATGTACCACCCGTTGTCAAATACCTGCAGGTGAGACAATTGAGACATTTAAAGCATCCATGCTTTTGTCTTAAAAAGTGCCGCCCTTCATTGCTATTGTGACCCCTCTTGATGTCAGTTTTTACGACCCAATCGTGGATATTCTTACCCCGCGTATAGCATGACATAATCATGCTATGAGCAAGGTTTAAATTGGGATCATTTTGTAAAATGGGCCAATGTTGCTTGGATATAGCACCTGTCGTGGGGCTGAAAGTATTATAGTGATTAACCCAGGGTATACGGGTATCATGTGTGGTTTTGATTTTAGAGCTCAGTAGATCATCCCGAGATGCCAACATCGCTTTCTCTTTAGCAACCAATAAGGAATTCCTATCATAACACCGTTCCAGAAATTTGTTAACCATTTCATCAATCTTAACACGTGCTACATCGGGATCACTGCATATATACGCCGTGCCCGTAAAAATTGTGAATACGGCAACCCATATTTCAGGATTTTCGGATGAAAACTATCTGCGTGCAGAAGAGAGTTTCTGTCTGTGGGTTTACTGTATAAAGATGTGCTGATGATACCATGTTGGTTAAAGATCTCCACATCTAAAAAAGTAATCTGATCCTTGCTTACACTATATGTAAATTTGATAGGGCTGTTTGTGACATTGTGTTTCTCCATGACATCAATAAAACCTTCTTGTGAACCGGTCCAAATTATAAAGATGTCGTCTATATATCTGGCATACATATAAATATGTTCAGATATATTAGATGAAGAAAAGAAGATTTTATGTTCCTCCGAAAACATGTACGCATTGGCGTACGATGGAGCCACGTTCGACCCCATCGCACAGCCCATGCGTTGGGAGATAAAAACTGCCCTCACAAACAAAATAGTTGTGTGTGAGGATCAATTGCAAAAGATGAGTTATTAGTCCCACATCCGGACCAATATATAAAGGAATTCCAACTATTAGGTTGCGGACTGCCTCAATCCCTGCATAATTGGGTATGATAGTATATAAATTAGTGACATCCACACCACACAGTATGCTGTGTGGCGGAACATCGCCCAAAGTCAAAAGCCTATTTAAAAAAGAGGTTGTATCCATCAAAAACCCTGGATGTCCCACCACACACGACTGTAACAGGGTATCCAAATATACAGAGACATATTGGAAAAGTGACCCCCGCGTTGAGATTATCGGACGTCCGGGGGGATTCTTTAAACATTTGTGCACTTTGGGCAATGTGTACATCACAGGAACTATGGGAAACCTGGGAACCAGGGAATTACACAGTTCCTGCGAAATAACACCCTTGCCCACAGCATCCTGTAAACACAAAAGCAAATCTTCCCTGTATCGTGAAGTTGGATCCACATCTAATAAAGAGTAGACCGCAGTGTCACTCAATTGTCTAATAATCTCTGTACGATATTGAGAAACATCCTGGATTACAATTGACCCGCCCTTGTTGGCGGGTCGTATGACAATATCATTGTAAGAGGATAAAGCTTTTAAGGACTTAAATTCATCCTTACTCAAATTGTGTGACACTTGAGGTTTACTCTTAGACAATCTCCTATTAACATCTCTACCGATCATATTAATGTAGGTCTGTATAGATGAATTGTTAGAAATGGGGTCATACATAGATCTATGTGCCAATTTCTTAACAGGTAATGGAATGTCAGAAATCGCTACATTTCTGTACTGTGCTTTAGTACCATTGTACTTCTCATGTAATTTTAATTTACGATTTAGTTTATATTTTTCTATCTCCCAAGAGAAGCCATCAAATTTTACCATTGGTACAAAGGATAGTCCTCTGGATAATACCTTAGTCTCAGTCTCAGTCAGTGGATGTTTAGACAAATTAAAGATTATCGTTTCTTGAACAGAGGTGGTCTCCCCGGTTTTCTTCTTCCTCGACCACTGTCGGCCACGACGTGTGAACCTTCTCAGTGATCCTGTGAGGGCTTTTGTATATGGGCCCCTAAAGGGGGTAAAGGAGAAAAATCCCGTACATGGTGGCTATTATCCGAATCACTCGTTGTTACAGTATCCAGCGCAAGATCGGATTCAGGTGTAAAGCGCCTTGGGGCCTCGTCTCCTCGATCTTTCAAACTGCTGTTGTCCACCCTTGGTCCACATATAAACCCGATTATATTCATAATCATTAATGACCTTAGATTTCTTCAATTTTTTAAATTGTATAAGGTCCCGTTTGTATGTGGCTAGCTGTGTGGTTAACTTATCAGGCCAATTTGCGCTGGTACCGGAATCTAATGTCTTCTTATGTGCCACCTCAAACGCAGTTATTTTATCTTTAACGAGATTAAGTTCTCGTGTTGCCTCCTCTATTACAAGCAGTATCAGATTTATCCTTAATAAATGCAGCAGTAACTGCATTTATTAAGGATGGCGATCCAACGTTTGCAGAACGCCACGTTATTACGACCAATAAATAAAATATGGAACCATCATATAAGATAACATACAAATGTTATCTTGTATGATGGTTCCATATTTTATGGTCTTCATGTAACGGGTCGCGCGGGTGACGTCATCTGTGGGCGCCGCCAGGACGGACCCGGAAACCGCAGCAGAGCACATGGGAGTGGTGTTGGTACAAGTAAGTGTGTGTTACTGTCATTTTTTATCCTGATGATGATGTAACAACATCGAAACGTTGATGTTATTTTGCCTGCTGGTCTGAGTCTTTATTCACACAGAGTGCCGCCGGCGTGTTTGTATATTGGAGCCCCCGCTGTGGAGCTTCTCCGGAGGGCACTTGGAGCATTGTTTACAGCACATGGGAGTGCCACCTATACAGTTTGTTGTCTTTGGGTCTGTCTTTTTAGCAGGAATAGATTGACTCTGGGAATAGGCACCCATACATTTTTGTGCAGTATCTACAGGACATTCCTATATTGGTCTGTTATATTTTGTCAGCATGGCTGAAGGAGGCATGGATATGGACAATGACGATTGTGAGGCACTGAATCTGGCCATATTGACACAGGGACAGGTACTGTCGTTTACTGACTCAGAAGCAGAGTCAATTCTTTTTAAGGAACCTTTTGATGATGTTGATAATAAATTGCCTGAACAATTATATTGGGACTGGTTAAAATTAAAACAGTGGGAAATTGATTACTTCTATCATGGGGTCACTCTCAGTGAGTAATACAAAGAAAAAGGCACACCACGCGGCTTCCGTGTGAGGAATTGTCTGACCATTGGTCGTAATAACGTGGCGTTCTGCAAACGTTGGATCGCCATCCTTAATAAATGCAGTTATGATCTGATACTGCTTGTAATAGAGGAGGCAACACGAGAACTTAATCTCGTTAAAGATAAAATAACTGCGTTTGAGGTGGCACATAACAAGACATTAGAATCCGATACCAGCACAAATTGGCCTAATAAGTTAACCACACAGCTAGCCACATACAAACGGGACCTCTAAGGTCATTAATGATTATGAATATAATCGGGTTTATATGTGGACCAAGGGTGGACTACAGCAGTTTGAAAGATCGAGGAGACGAGGCCCCAGGCGCTATACACCTGAATCCGATCTTGTGCTGGATACTGTTACAACGAGTGATTCGGATAATAGACACCATGTACGGGATTTTTCTCCTTTACCCCTTTTAGGGGCCCATATACAAAAGCCCCCACGGGATCACAGGGAAGGTTCACACGTCGTGGCCGACAGTGGTCGAGGAAGAAGAAAACCGGGGAGACCACCTCTGTTCAAGAAACAATAATCTTTAATTTGTCTAAACATCCACTGACTGAGACTGAGACTAAGGTATTGTCCAGAGGACTATCCTTTGTACCAACGGTAAAATTTGATGGCTTCTCTTGGGAGATAGGAAAATATAAACTAAATCGTAAATTAAAATTACATGAGAAGTACAATGGTACTAAAGCACAGGACAGAACTGTAGCGTTTTCTGACATTCCATTACCTGTTAAGAAATTGGCACATAGATCTATGTATGACCCCATTTCTAACAATTCATCTATAAGGACCTACATTAATATGATCGATAGAGATGTTAATAGGAGATTGTCTAAGAGTAAACCTCAAGTGTCACACAATTTGAGTAAGGATGAATTTAAGTCCTTAAAAGCTTTATCCTCTTACAATGATATTGTCATATGACCCGCCGACAAGGGCGGGTCAATTGTAATCCAGGATGTTTCTCAATATCGTACAGAGATTATTAGACAATTGAGTGACACTGCGGTCTACTCTTTATTAGATGTGGATCCAACTTCACGATACAGGGAAGATTTGCTTTTGTGTTTACAGGATGCTGTGGGCAAGGGTGTTATTTCGCAGGAACTGTGTAATTCCCTGGTTCCCAGGTTTCCCATAGTTCCTGTGATGTACACATTGCCCAAAGTGCACAAATGTTTAAAGAATCCCCCCGGACGTCCGATAATCTCAACGCGGGGGTCACTTTTCCAATATGTCTCTGTATATTTGGATACCCTGTTACAGTCGTGTGTGGTGGGACATCCAGGGTTTTTGATGGATACAACCTCTTTTTTAAATAGGCTTTTGACCTTGGGCGATGTTCCGCCACACAGCATACTGTGTGGTGTGGATGTCACTAATTTATATACTATCATACCCAATTATGCAGGGATTGAGGCAGTCCGCAACCTAATAGTTGGAAATCCTTTATATATTGGTCCGGATGTGGGACTAGTAACTCATCTTTTGCAATTGATCCTCACACACAACTATTTTGTTTGTGAGGGCAGTTTTTATCTCCAACGCATGGGCTGTGCGATGGGGTCGAACGTGGCCCCATCGTACGCCAATGCGTACATGTTTTCGGAGGAACATAAAATCTTCTTTTCTTCATCTAATATATCTGAACATATTTATATGTATGCCAGATATATAGACGACATCTTTATAATTTGGACCGGTTCACAAGAAGGTTTTATTGATGTCATGGAGAAACACAATGTCACAAACAGCCCTATCAAATTTACTTTTTTAGATGTGGAGATCTTTAACCAACATGGTATCATCAGCACATCTTTATACAGTAAACCCACAGACAGAAACTCTCTTCTGCACGCAGATAGTTTTCATCCGAAACCCCTGAAATATGGGTTGCCGTATTCACAATTTTTACGGGCACGGCGTATATGCAGTGATCCTGATGTAGCACGTGTTAAGATTGATGAAATGGTTAACAAATTTCTGGAATGGGGTTATGATAGGAATTCCTAATTGGTTGCTAAAGAGAAAGTGATGTTGGCATCTCGGGATGATCTACTGAGCTCTAAAATCAAAACCACACGATACCCGTATACCCTGGGTTAATCACTATAATACTTTCAGCCCCACGATAGGTGCTATATCCAAGCAACATTGACCCATTTTACAAAATGATCCAGATTTAAACCTTGCTCATAGCATGATTATGTCATGCTATACGCGGGGTAAGAATATCCATGATTGGGGCGTAAAAACTGACATCAAGAGGGGTCACAATAGCAATGAAGGGCGGCACTTTTTAAGACAAAAGCATGGATGCTTTAAATGTCTCAATTGTCTCACCTGCAGGTATTTGACAACGGGTGGTACATTTGTACATCCATATAGTGGTAAACATTTTGACATCAGACACAGGCTTACCTGCACTACTAGGTTTGTGGTTTACCTTATTACGTGTCCTTGTGGGCTTGGGTATGTGGGAAAAACTGACCGGACCTTAAGGGAGCACATGGCATTACATCGCTCAGCAATACGGGCAGCCATAAATTCTGGTACTAGTGACCAGCCTGTGGCTAGGCACTTTGCACAGGCTGGACGCAATATTTCCACATTACGGTATATCCTAATAGACCATATCCCACCTCTTAGCCGGGGTGGTGATCGTTCTAAAAAGTTACTTCAATGCGAGTCACATTGGATTTATCGCCTTGGCACTTTACATCCGAAAGGATTGAATGATAGCCTAGGCTTGCATTGTTTTTTATAAAGAAAAAAGAGATTTCTGTTATGTTTAATTGTTCTGACACGGGTTTCTGCCTGGGATGACCTTTAACAATATACAGGTGAAGAAGTGTTGTGGTTTTTATTAGAAACACTGTGCCATTTAGATTTCAGCTCAATGTGTGGGATGAATATGATTACTGTTATCAATAGCAACATGGGTTCTATAACAGATCTTTGGCCAGAGGCTTATGTTGATTGCCGATTTATTGTCATTTTTTGTCATTTGAATGTTATCTTATATGATGGTTCCATATTTTATTGTCTTCATGTTTATGTTTATTCACATGGTAGCGGTGGTAACGGGACGCGCGGGTGACGTCATCTGTGGGCGCCGCCAGGACGGACCCGGAAACCGCAGCAGAGCATATGGGAGTGGTGTTGGTACAAGTAAGTGTGTGTTACTGTCATTTTTTATCCTGATGACGATGTAACAAAATCGAAAACGTTGATGTTATTTTGCCTGCTGGTCTGAGTCTTTATTCACACAGAGTGCCGCCGGCGTGTTTGTGTGTATATATATATATATATATATATATATATATATACACACACACTAACACACACACACACACATACTTTCAACACACATATCAGTAATTTAATTAATAGCTAAAAGAGAACTAGCCAGAAATAGAAACATTTCAATGCAATATCACTAAAATCTTTGCAAAAAACTTTTCAAGTTTATTAGAAATGAAAGGGAAACATAATCAAGCAAAACTGTCATATAACTGACATTTATCAAGTGATAACATAACAAAATAAGTTTGTAGTAAAAATATGGCTCTAAAAGCTGAAATATAGTGTATATATCACAGTAAATATATAAATGAGGATTAATTGGTTTAAGTAGTTTAACAATTTCCCAATTTAAAAGAATAGTGAAGAACTGAGCACTTATATTGATCAAAAAAATAAAGAAAGAGAAAAGATTTTCTTTCGTATAAAAAGGCCTGAGGAATACAATCAAAATAAGTCTGTAAACTTTTTAAAACATCTGCCAGAGTAGTTACACTGTATAATAAAGATCTTGGAGAAGCACAAGCATAAAGTGCGACAGAATATGCTGGAGAAATATATAAATAAATGTTAATAATAAATATGAGAAGTGTTCTCCTTCAAAGCCAAGGATCAGTTACAAAAAAAGACCACAGTTCGACACAAAAATGGTATCTAGTTATATTCCACGAACAAAGGGAAATAACACAGTACCTACCAGGGAGAACAAAAAAAGGGTTTCATTTGTTGCAGTAATTGCTGTGGCTGTAAACCAACCAGAATTAAAATTAGGAAGGGATGTAGTGAAATTATCTTGTTAAGTTATAATAAACAGGAATTTCACATAGGTCAGGAAGGTAACTGTGTAATAAGAGGAGTGATATACATGCTTGAAGTCCATGTAGGCTAGCAAACTAGGACGTATGACAATAAAACTAAAGCATACTTTCCTACTTTAAATGTCTCCCCTCTCTGAGAGAAGCCAGGAGAAGAGATGCAGCTGGCCACTTTAGGGGAGGGGGGCGGCCTGCCGCATCATTAGGCCCTGCAAAATGCTGCAAATTGAAGGATTGTAGGGAGGGGCCAGAGCTAACATGGCACAATCATGTATTTTTTAGACCCAACCCTTCCATACAGATCGGCGATACCCGGTATTCTTTCCCTATCCTTCTTACTTCACTAGGAAGTGGGCGGGATCCAGGAGATCAGGCCACTTTCGGGACTACCCGAAAAATCGGGAGCCTCCTGCACCTTCCGGTAAAGTAGGCAAGTATGAACTAAAGGAAACAATTTAATGAACACGTAAGAAACAAAATAGGGTTTCAGACACTAGGATCTGATGCTAAGTTCGCCAGTACCGTGCCCAAAATCAAGATACATTCAGGTTGGCAAGAGTAGCATGCATGTGACCCCGGTTTACGCTGTTTATTACAGTGTATGTGCTTATAACAATTTATTTGGGTATCAATATACACATTCATCATTAGGCCATTTGTTTCGTGTACAGGAAAAAGAAACGTGCTTAACAAATACGCGCAGCCACTTTTAATTCCTCCCTGTAAAGACATTAATGAGCTGTGGAAGTATATCCAAATGCAGTAGGAGAATATTGCTTAATGCATTTGTTGATCATTTCAGTAGGGGCAACAGTTATTATTGCCAGAAAAATAACATACTGTACCGTTTCAGACACGTCCAAGTGAAACGTTTTAAGAGCCTGCTTAAACTCTGTTTTCCCTAAGCATCCTGTTCCATTTTTATCAAGTTCTCGGAAGTATTTCCCTAAGCCTGTCAAAGTTCTAACTCCTCTGGTCTTCAGTTTTTCTTTCATCACATCTACAAAATATCAAATAATTCACAGGTAATACTTTTAAAATGTATATAAATGAAAACCAACATACTACACAGTAATATAGCAGCTGAACACAATGTAAAACTTTATGCATATACCATTATCTTACAATCAAATGAGGGTCAAGAGCAGCAGAAAAATTCTACCACAACCCACCTTGAACTGCCAAAAGAATGTTCTGTTCATCATGCAGGTGAACACCAAGGTCACGCTGGTTTCCTTCACACATGACCCTAAAATTACATGTGACAGAGTTATAAGAGGTATTATCTACATTTTCAGTGCAAGAATCCCTTACAGTAAAAGACAAGAGGCAAAATGTTATGTGTTTACAATAAAAAAGCCCAAAAGTGTTGGAATTTTCATATTTTCTAGGTCTTCATTCGCTGTAATACAAAAACAAGTTTTATAATAATTATTGAATTATGCTGTAGCAATGTACTGCCATGATGAGAAAGAAAACTTCCTAGACATGGAATTTAACATTTTATTATAGTATTTATAAAACAAAAAAATTTATATATCTATAGCAGTCCTACATTACTGTTCATTTTATAACTTGACCATTATAGGCTTCCAACAATGTGCATTATAATTTATTATTGAAGTCTGCTTATTTCTATATCTGACCAGAAGGCCTTCCAAGTTCTAGTAATTTGATATGTAATTGGATTAATTATGCTGGTGGATTGTAAACAAGAAACATATATTATTTGGCAGAGTCTAAAATGGAGCAGAATTTATGAATGTGAGTGTAGGAAATGACATTACAGACACATGTAATTATCTGATTCAATATAATCTGCACAGTTGAAATGTTCTGTTCAATGTTCCAATACAAATATTAGAAATGTTAATAGCCAAACATGATTAGAAAGGACTAGAATGGAGGTTGAATGAGTATACTAAGGGATCTAAATGAGCCTGATCAATCTTATGCCAGTACAGTAATTATAGGAAACAAACTTTATACTTAAACTTGCTTAAAAATAGGTGTGTGTTTACAACCAAAATCTCCCCCCACCTGTCTGGCAGGATCCTCACATCCATGGGAGCAGCCAGTACTTTGTGGGCCTCATAGCAACATTTTGATAGGGCCCAACCCTAATGCTTCTAGAGAGACATTGGGTTTTTATTTTATGCCCCATAGCAGTGCCCTAGTTAATGTTATAAACCATAGTAGTGCCTTAGTTCAACCCTCAAACAAAACTTGCTTCAAATTCCCCATATATGCCCCTGCATGATTCTGGCACCTTTACCTGCCTGTCCCTGTATGGATATAATAATGTGGAGGGTTGCAGCTTTCAGCCACAGGCCAAGTACAGTAAGGACATGTTCATACAATTGCAAATAGATGTAGACCAAGTAAGAGGATCATACATATACAAAAGACAGAGGTGTCCTCACAATCTGCACTTCGACTCTCTGAAGTAATGCTCCAGCCGGGTCATCTGTGTGTTAATCCACAAGTGTTGCTCCAGGAGATCCAAATGTAGGTAAGTAATAGTCTCTCTATTGGGAGCACAGTGTGAGTGAAGCTGCACCGTGGTAGTGCAGTGGGACCGCAGCTGCTATACATGTGCAGCCAGCACTATGACAAGCAATCCCAAACAGTGCTCACTGTTTCCGATGTGATGGGGCATCAAAGCCGCTATGATGACAATGCCAGTTGTGTACCGGACCTCAATCACTGTCCTGGAGCAGAGTGATCGTTGCCTCAAATGTGGTGTACTGAAAAGCTGAAATAAGATGGGGCGGGACTGTTCTAGCACTCTAGAGTAGAATCCCCAATAGTGCATCCTCCGTGTCTACTTACCTACATTCGGATCTCCCCGGAGCGGCACTTGTGGATTAACACACGGAGGACCCAGCTGGAGCATTACCTCAAAGAGTCAAAGTGTAGACTGTGAGAACATCTCTGTCTTTTGGATGAGCTTGTTTCTTCCAGATACATTTCTTCACACTGCAAGCACTTATTGGGGTGCATTTTTTTGTGGAATTGTAAGTTTTGTACAACAGTGTTTATTTTTTCTGCTACAGTCTCTCAGCTAGCTGGTTAACATGAATGGTGAACTGAATTTGTGTTCTTGTCAATTACTCCCAGCTGGTGAGCACTACTTAGAATTTAAATTTATTTATTATTTTGATATAATTTATTTATTTGTTGCCTATGTTTTTTATTGATTGTTAATAAATATTGAGCATTTTTATGATACTGGTGTGAGTTAGTTTTGTGCAGCGCCACCTTATATATATTTTAAATATTTTGCATGGGTGAGACATAGTTAAATTCTCTCAGAGGTGTGCGGCAGCACTGTAATTAACTAAATAATTTCAATCATTTGCACTAGCACAGTGCCAGGATTGTTTTATATATTTTTCTGCTTCTCTACCGGCCTATTTATGCCCCTGGCCGGCACAAACTCCTACTTTCTGATATAGTGAGGGGCCAGCAGTCTGTGACCCTCAACTTCACATGTGGTTTCTTTGTCAAAGATTTCCTTGCAATTAACATTATTGAGACAGAGTTCCCACCACTGCAAAAGTGCTTGGAAGTGAACTGAAGTACCCTTCTCTAAGCACTGGATCACTGATTGCTGTAGGTACTCAGGGCCTGATTCAGACCCGGTCGCAAGAGCTGAGCGCTCGCAACCGGGTCGATGGTGGCCCACAGCGCATGCGCACGACGAAGCCGGTTCCGTCGTACACATGCGCGAGGCCTGGCTAGCGACGGGCAATCCGTCGCTCCAGGTCTCGCACCAAAGGGGGCGAGCTGTCGATGTTGAGTGACAGCTCGCCCCCTTTGGTGGGCGGGGGGGGGGGTGTCTGCCCAATGGGAGACGTTCCCGAGGGAATGCTTGCCATTTGGGGGCGGCTCCACTGACATCACGAGTGATGTCAATGGAGAGCTTCCGACAGCTCTCTGGGGCTTGCGATGAGTCCTAGTCCAATGGTCGCGATGGTCAAGACCATCATCATGGCCGCTCGCTATAGCTGTGGGTAAAAAAAAAAGAGCCCGGCCCTGATTCAGAGCGAGCGGCTCTGAATCAGGTCCTCAGAGCAGGCTGATGTGTGATCATCAGCCCCTCTGATTCCTGCTCAGAGGAGACTGATCGGTCCCACCTGAGCTGCCTGTCACATGCTCTGCTGCACTCTGCTACATGGAAGGGGTGGCATGGGGGAGGCAAATAAAGGGAACTGTAATCAATGAGTGGTAGGAAATTTCATCAACAATGGAGCTATGCTAAGTTTAATAAATGAATGGTGGTAACCCCCCCTCCAAAAAAAAAAAATAATAATTTGTACATGTTCTCAGGTGCTAGTAATTGGGTTTTGTACTGTACTCTGAATTGGGCACCTTTTGTATCAACCAGCTGCTCTTTAGATGCGATAAAGTATTCACAGGTAACTATATCAATGTAATGAAAACACACGCGAAACTGCAAATGTGACACATAAAATGATGACACTATCCTAGTGTATTCCAAATAAACCCAGAAAGTAAATGCGCTGACATAAAAATGCAAAATTTAAAACAATTGAATCCACAATTAAAACATACATGTACAAGAATAGATTTTGCATTTATATTATACTACACTGAATTTGATCAGAGCCTGAATAGCTTTAGTAATAAAACAATTATTATTCAACATATACCACATGAAGTGGCCAAGGAACTAAATAGTGCATGTACCTGTTCAGAGAGGTTACACTGACTGCACAGTGTGAAATACTATATTTCTGTCAATTACCTAGAGTGCTTTCATGTGTGAAACAGGAAAGTATTGAAATATCTTCATCCTATTCATACATATGTCTGTCATGAGTAATAAGGGGAAGTAATGACAAAAGTCTTGGGGACATTGGTTAAGCAGTGAACATGACAAACATTGCTATTGTTTCAAGATAAAACTATAAAATATGAATGTATTTAAAAAAATGTCTTCTGTTTATATGTGGTTCTCCATTATTATATACAAATTAAGGTACATAAGTAAGATTTCATATGCCTAGAAATCACTTTTGGAATTATGCTAAGAAGCTTAATGAATCAATTAGCAGTCACCAACTTTTCATTTTGTAAAGTACTGTGTGTAAGGCTTAAAATAAAATAAAACAAAAACATACATACACTATAGAAAACAACTGTTAATATATATAAAGATTAGTGCAACATTTGCTATCTTATTACCTTAAGGAATTCAAAGCTTCCTCATCAATGGCTGTAATCCGAATAGTAAGTATTGGGTTTTGTTTTAAGCTTTCTGAAAGGCTTTGATGTTCCTCAATGAAGAAACTAAGGTTTGCTCCCTGAAAAGATCAGATTTACAGAGTATTATGGATAAAAGCAATATTCATTACACAGAAAAATAGTGAGCAACATCCACTGTGTGACTTTACTAATCAACTTTATTTTCAAAGTAACTGTGCTCTCCATTCACAAAGATATAAATAGTAAAGCAGATACAAGTGTATTAGATGTTGGGCTCCGGGTAACCTCATGCTGAAAGTGATCTGTCTTAAAGGAAAGGTGAAAGTTGGCACTGAGCTTATTAATCAATAAATCATTTGACAATTAGCCTTGTTCTATAAATAAGTTAAATCTTCAGTACATTTATGAATGGTACCAAGTTACTGAATCGATTATCATTCTTTATTTACAGTGTCAACAAGTTTCCCAGCATTGCATAATGTTGGAAAGAAGTTGAATACACAAGAAACAGATGATGAGAAGATCCTGCTCACTAGAGTTTACAATATATTGCAAACTGCATGACAGAATATAAAAATGTATAATATCCAGACAATGCTAACATTTCGTAGGCATCCTTAGCTAGTGTTTAATACTAAGCGTCGGATGTAATAGGCTGCGAGTGTTCAGTAAAACAAACAACTCGCACCTTCTCGCGTTTTTTGAAAGTGCGAGCTGGTGCCGGACCTCACAAATGTAATAGCCTTTTAAGCTTGAGGCTATTACACTATGAGAATCTGTGCAAGTATTTGCCTATGATTAAACTCAGACCTTTTAATGCAGCTACTATTAAAAGGTGCGAGTTATACAGAAGCCTTCACAGATCAGTGAGATCTGTGAAGGCTTCTGTGTTGAAAAACAAAGTATTTACAATAATAAAAAAAAAAATTACGTACCAGTCCACAAGCATAACCAGCCCCGGGCTCTGTACAGCCTGTCCAGGTTCTTAAAATACAGGGGGAAAAAATGCGTTGGGGCCCACTGTATTTTAAGAACCAGCACAGGACTCAGCTGAGCCGTTCCTGGTTGTGTAAATAACAGGAACAAAATAAGTAGGGGTCCCCTGTATTTTCCATAACCAGCACCGAACTCTTTCTAGCACGGGGGGAAGGGGGGAGTAATGTCACAGCCAGGGGAACATCCCTCTCCAATAAAGGGGTCCCCCTTTCCAGGGCACCTCAGGCCTGGGATGATAGCATAGCCCAGTGTTGGTTCTTAAAATACAGGGGATCCCTACGAATTTTAAGAACAAGGAGAGGTTGCTGGTTATGGTCATGCTTGTGGGGAGGGGATGAATGTAATTTTGTTTTTTATTGTTAGTGTTTATTTTATGTTTTACACACAGAAAGATGCACGGATCTCACGGAACTGTGCATCTTTCTGTGTTACTCTGACCTGCTCAGGCTAAACTTGCTGTCCTGAAACAGGTCTGTCACACAGTAATAGTGTGCGAGTGAAACACTTGCACTATTACATTGCCCGAGTTCCATGCTTACAATGGCAAAACATCTGGATGCATGTTTTGCCATTGCGAGTTGTGGAGGTGTGAGAAACATGCGAGTTTGCATTTTCTCACATGCTATTACATAGGGTGAGTTCTGAAAATGTGCGAGTAGAACTCTATACTTGCACTTTTTCAAAACTCAGAGCCTATTACATTTGACACTAAGGGTCTGAAAGAGAAGGGAGTACTATGCCAGTAGTGAATCTTGCATGAATTCACACTGTGCATGCCCAGAACAGTGTAGGTACTCATATTTGCCCCTGCATAATTCTGGCACTTTTACCTGCCTGTCCCTGTATGGATATAATAATGTGGAGGGTTGGAGCATTCAGACACAGGCCAAGTACAGAAAGGACATGTTCATACAATTGCAAAGAGATGTAGACCAAAAAAGAGGAACATACATATACATGGGAAATCCATATAATTTGTGAACGGTCAGTTGGAAATGATGATGATGACATATGCCAACACTAGTGACTGGCTGCTTGATCTGCTTACACAGATTGGTGTCTTTATTGCTCGGACACAGATTATACTATTGCAAGTGCGATTAAGCAGGGAGTGGCTTCTGCTGTATTAGAGAGGTGTTTGTAGTTGATTGGTGGCTAATAGCAATGCGTTTGTTTTGCATAAAATAAATTATTATTACCTGATGCATATGCTACTGTTGACAACCAGAATGCATCTCACACTCTGCATATGGGTGGAAATACACTATTTGTGCATGCAACATTTCAATAACACATTACTCTCATTTTGCAGCAAACTCTGCATCAGCCCCTAAATCTGTAGTGGACATCAACAGTTATAATAAAGTTGTCTGTACTGTAACACAGGGTATTGAAATGAGGACTCCAGACAGGCAGGTACTTGGTAAAGCAGTGTCTTTTTAAAGGTAGCAGACACTGCACCTTAAAATATGTGAGGTCAGGCCTGGACACACAGAGGCACATAACAGAAACACTCCTTGTGCTAATGTCCGTGGAACCTCCAGGTTCTGGCAACCTAATACTAACCACCACCTCCAGCCTATCGCCTGGCTAGCTTATCCAGCATCAGGAGCAAAGAGCATCAGGTGTGTGGGGGTTTTAAAGCCTTCCTTTGCTCCAGTGATTATTCCAGGTATGTCTGTGTAAATATGGAAACATGGAAATCCACACCTCCACTGCTAATGCAGAACGCACATGTTTCACTCCAGCCTCCCTTGGAGGGAGCTGATTCCACCAGAATGTGGGCAATTCAGGTGAGAGATAATCCATAGTACATAGATCATTTTTTTGGTGGAGAAATGTACTTCTTGGGACTGTGTATGAACTATGGAGACAAAAAAAAATGTTTTAGAAATTTTTGTTTGTTTGTTCCGGCATCACACAAAAACTACGGGATAAATTTGGATTGCGTTTTCAATATTGTATAGCTTAGTTACCTAGAAAGAAACTGAGGTATGTATTATCTCAATGTGACATAAGGGAGAGGACCAATAAAGGAAAAATCAGACTCTTGACACTCGTGTGTGTGCAATGCTCCTCAAGCCAAAAATTGCTAGATTTATGTAAATATAATTTTTTGGGGACAAATATACTTTTAGGGACTGTTTATGAATTATGGAGACAAAATAAAAACACAAACAGTTATATATGTATGCATATAAATATCTCAAGGTCTATTTTGCAGAAAAAACGATATATTAAGCACTATCAGGCAGCTTATCTTAACTCATGAAGTTGCAGTATGCATGTCTGTCACGAATGAATCAGGAGGATCTCCTACTAAAGGAGCTGAAAGCTGAGATCCGGGGTTGTGGAAGGAATCAGAGGCGAGGGGCCTGGATGTATGACCTCCTCATCCACAAGTATCGGATGTTGGTGAGACCCAACCAAAGGCGCGGAGTCTAACCTGCTGAGAGGTGTTCACCAGTGACCTCTCCAAGCGGGATATGGGTTAAGCTGCACCCAGCAAGCAGGTCGTGGCCCTTTGATCAAGTATCCAAAACACATGGGGAATGGAGATTAGGACACCGATGAGGCCCTGGAGGTTTGTACTTCAGAAAGAAGCACTAGCGAGGTCACTGTAACAGGATGGAGAACTAAGTATACAGGCAAGGTATCAGATGACTGCTGGCACAGGAGGTATACACGGTAGTTGCACTCGAAGAATGTACTGATTACGTGGACTAGGTTCTCAGGTGCACCACTAGCACAAGAGGATGACGCTGTGATAGTACTCGCAGGATGTACAGAGTACGCGGACAAGGCGTTTCAGATGCGCCGCTGGCACAGGAGGACGACGCTGTGATTGTACTCACAGAATGTACGGAGTACTTGGGCATGGTGTTACAGATGCACCACTGGCACAGGAGGATGTTGCTGTGGTGTTACTCGCAGGATGTACGGAGTACAGGAGCAAGGTGTTTCAGACGCACCACTGTCACAGGAGAATGTCACTGTGATTGTACTCACAGGATGTACTGAGTATGCGAGCAAGGTGTTTCAGACGCACTGCTGGCACAGGAGGATGTAGCTGTGATTGTACTCGCAGGATGTACTGAGCACGTGGGCAAGGTGTTGCAGATGAACTGCTGGCACAGGAGGAATAGACTTGAGAGTAGAACAACAAGGGGACCTGGAACGCAGTGACATCAAGCAAACACTAGTAGTAACGACATTGTACAGGCAACTTCCTGTTGTCCAGAGCCTGTTAAATATCCAAAGATAGCAGCCCATTGGAAGGCAGCATCAGCTGACAAAGATCATGCTACCATTGGACAGAGGGTCAATCAGGTGATGAATACTGTCATGGCTGTGCCCATGATGGCAACCAAATCACGGAGCAGCAACTGGAAGACAAGCGCACCTAAGGCATAACCCCTCAGCGCATCACTCGCCGCTGCACCAGACGTCAGGGAAAGTCGGCACTGAGGTGAGTAACGGCCGATCCTAGGCCGGAACCTGACACGTGTCAATCCATTAGATGGCGCACCAATGGGCAGCTTTATGTGGCTTGCTCACGAGTAAGTAGCCCCCAAGAATCTTTTTTGTGCTAATCCCTGAAGTAAAGACTGCATATATTGTTTACAAAGACATTTTGTGATCAATGTCTACAATATAAAATATGCATCACAAATTTAGATGCCACTGCTGTCTTTGTAAAATTAGGTCAGCTGAGCAATAACAGACATCCACGCGAGCGAAGCTGTGGGCAAACGCTAGTAAATGGTAAGGTTCTGAAATGCTATACAGACCTAAGCCCTGATTTTGTCTACAGACTGTACCCAATCCCCAGCTCCTGTGGGCTCAGTGATTTCAACAAGTGTCTGCTTATTTAGTAGTTTCAAATTAATTTGGCCCCAAATCTTTACTTGTTTGGACCAAAAATGATTGCATGAATTATATCAATAGGTATGCATTTAGACCATAATGCCACCTATGTGGGATTCATCTGTCAAGAATTGGGCTCACTGGGAAATAAACTAAATTGGTTGTTTTGTATTTGACCCTAACAACCAGATCTGGATCTCATTGGCCAAGAGATCATCTACAGATTCTACTTGGCATTACCTAATAGTTGCTGTATAATGCGGAAATTATATGGCTAATAATAGCATTATCCAGGTTGCTAACAATGCTTATACATACTTGCCTACCCTCCCGATTTGCTCGGGAGCCTCTCGAAAATCGGGTGCTGTTCCTGACCTCCCGGGAAGGCAGGCCAGCCTCCCGGCTGCCGCTGACCCCTTCCTATCCCCCCGCAATTACATGTAATACCCCCGCAGCGGGGAGGGGGCGGTGACGCGATTCATGCAGAATCGCATCATTTTGGCCCCTGCCCCCTGCTTCACAGTGCCTGTAATATCGGCAGCGTGTAGCGGGGACGGGGCAAAAATGACAAGATTGCGTGGCTCCGCCCCCCAGCCGCAAAACCTCGTCATCTGGCTGGCCCCGCACCCGTTTGCTGGCCACGCCCCCCCCAGTCATGCAGATCTGGCTGCTCCCTCCCGGAAGGGGCAGCCAGATAGTCGGCAAGTATGTGCTTATAAAATGTATAATTTTAGCCCACTTTTCAAAATATCTTATCAACATTATTTGACTAAATTTATTTCTAGTTAATATGCTAAATCTAAATGAGTTTCTGTCCTCAGAAGAAATAAATGTATACGGTATTTGTATTTGATTGAATTTGACTATGTTGTCCAGTGAGGTCTTTATCTTCACATTATGAAGACAGCTTACAAAAGAAGGCAAATTTATATAAACAACATTCATGCTTAGTCAATAGCAAATACAAATTCTGCACGGAAACCCATCAATCTTCATCCATTGTTGCCTAACTCAAGTTCACAAATTGTTTTCATCTTAACCACACTTTGTCCCTCAGGGTTTCAGTAATGGTATGTGACAATATAATGAACCAGTGTTCAAGGTTAGACACAGTAGAATAGCAGGAGGCAGTCCACATGTACAACTGAAACTGAAAAGTTCAGTGCAAATTTAGAAGAGAAGCAAATTAACAAAAATAGAAGCATGTCTCAGTAAGTGATCCATGTTAAGACATATTATGGCAGGTCTCTTCATTCAAGGTGTAGTTCAGCAGTCCCTTGAGCTAGGTATTGTATACTACTAGGACAAGTAATGTGGAACATTTTGTTAAAATCTGCCCTGCAATATATTTAGCTAACTGTGGTTGTTTTGCTTATTTGGTCTCTTGCTGTTTCAATTTCACACTGAAGGGACAGAGAGAGGCATACAATGCAAATAAATACGATTTAGGAGACAAGTATAAAATTCATAAACTAGGAATCTAATAGGAGAGCTCAGTATACATTTAAATACCTCTGAACATCCCCTTAAAAGTGTCACCCCTTTCTCCTGGGACCTACGTAAAAGCCTTATTATAGATGTCAGTAACTGTTGAGTCTATTATAGGGCTGGAAAGCAGAAGCAATGAGTAAAATGCAACATTTTATCTTGTTTTTAAATATCTGAGATTACAATGCAACCTAACACATCACAGTGAACAATGCACCCAAGTCAACATTCTACAATTCCAAAATTAAATTCTGCTATCTGTGGGTCTCATTTAAATTTGAGTATACATCAATTTTTGTGGTGCAAATACTGTATGTGAATTTAATCATATTTGCTGGTGCTGATATGGTGGAGCAAGGTGCAAAATAACAGTTCTTATAGAATTGCGTTATATTGGCCCCACCTCCTATCATGGTATTAATGTCCCTGTTCCACCCATTACACTAGAAAGTGGTTGAGATGTGGGAGGTCCACCTATTTTATTAGGGATCCATGAGACCCACCAAAATGTGAGGGTCTTCTGTCCTTTTTACACAACTTTGCTACGTTTTCCTGCTACTTTTGCTGTCCTACTGCTGTCGCAACCTTGTGCCTTTGTTTGTAAATAGTGTACTAGGTTTTGAAACCGGGTTGGAGAAATAAGGACACACGACAGGCACGTTCCCAGTGAACCAGTGTCTTTTAATAGAAGCAGACAGTGTTCTTTAGCAAACACACATAGTAGCCTGGAATAGCAGGCCTAGAAATTAAATAAACAGATAAACTCAAATAACCCAGCACCAAAGTCTCTAGTTTTCAGGATGCTGCCATGGAATGCAGCCACCTCCTGCCATGCTTCCCAGCACAGCTATTCAGCCAGCCCCTGGCACTAATCACAATCGAGCCTACTCGCTGTCCGCTATTCAGCATCAGTGCCCAGAGCACTGGGTGAATGAAAGTTTTAAACTCTTCCTGCCGTCAGTAACAACTTGCAGCTAGGCTTGTGCAACCTTGAAAAGCCAGAGGTCCAAATCCCCCCGAAAGCAAAGCCTGTGCAGTTTGCAGCAGCATCTCCTTTGGAGGGAGCTGATCCCACCAGAATGTGGGCAATCCATCTCACCACAGTTTTTAATTACAAAGGAACTGGTATAAAATCTAAGCTTAAGAATAATAAAGCATAATCACTTCTATTAGACCTGTCTGGTGTATTTTTTCCTCAGCCTTGCTACTTTTTTCTTCATTGTGCTACTTTTTCCTCGCTTATGCATTTTAGTTCACTTATAGTGTACTAAGTATTTAGGATTAGTGTTTTGGCGTGGCTAGGTGGCAAAGACCAAACAAAAATGGCAGCTGCTCAATCTAGCAGTACTAATCAGCACACATCTATACTTTACACTGCACTGTCACTCTTTTTCCATTATCGTGTGATGTCCTGGGGGGGTCCTGGGCTGGAGGTTTTTTTGGGGGTGCACTGCGCCCCGGACGTGAACCCCTTAGTGTTAGGAACTGCTAGTAACAGAGAAGCCGTGACGAGGCCTAGCAGCCTCCCATGTATTTGCAAATGCATGCAACTAATATCTCCGAATTTCTATGACCATATAGACTTCATATATTGTTGCAGGTATTATTCAATGTGCTGAGGAACAATAGGGGGTTAAACCCCCCTCCTTTTTCTACTTAGTATGACCCCTCCCTTTCATGCACCTGATTAGTACTGCTAGATTGATTGAGCAGCCTCCATTTTTGTTTGTTATGAGTTGCATGAAGGAGCCAGCATTAGTAGGGCATGCTGGTTCTAGTAGTGCTAGTTGGAGTTCCCAGGGGTGACTCCCAGGTAAGCTGGCTCTCAATTTGGATGCATTTATGTATGTGCCTTTATCATGAGCCCTTACATTTGACAAAATATATATGTGCCTTTATCATGAGGCCTTATAATTGGTATATTTTACATTTGGGGTGAGCATTTGGGCGTAGGGCCCCCGGGGCTGGTCTGGCTGGGCCTCCTCAGGGCATCACCACTTAATACACATAGTTGCTTTTCACATCACCTTTTATGTTTGTTTATTATTCATGTATTTTTTCACATATATTTTAACCTCTCATTCCACACTTATTGATTACTCGCACACATCTATACTTTACACTGCACTGTCACTCTTTTTCCATTTTCGTGTGATGCCCTGGGGGGTCCTGGGCTGGAGGTTTTTTTGGGGGTGCACTGCGCCATGGATGTGAACCCTAGTGTTAGGGACTGCTAGTAACACAGAAGCCGTGACGTGGCCTAGCAGCCTCCCGTGTATTTGCAAAAGCATGCAACTAATATTTCTGAATTTCTATGACCGTATAGACTTCATATATTGTTGCAGGTATTATTCAGCGTGCTGAGGAACAATAGGGGGTTAAACCCCCCTCCTTTAAGTGGCAAAGACCATGGTTTGGCTATTTGGCATGATTTGAGGATAGGCGTATGTGGACACATCTGTAAGTCGAGGCAAGGTTTGTATGCACATAATTTATCTGTAATTTCCATTTGGACTGATTCAGGAAAGATTATTCTCAGCAGATTTATAAATCAGTAAACAACTAATGTTTGGGTCTCATTACAATTCATGTGTAACACACAATTTTAACATTTGTCAATAACGTTATCAGGGCACTGTTTTCTCTTGTGAATATGACACTGCATTATATTATATTGTGTATGCATAGAATAATGCAACAAACACACTAAGTGTGTGTATATATATATATATATATATATATATATATATATATATATATTAGGGATGTGCAGGCTCGGTTTTACTCGGATTTACTCGCCACTTTACCGCAAATTCTGACTTATTATATTGGCTATCCAAAACACAGCGCATGTGCATGCGCTCTGGGCCACCATCGGCCAGATTGCGAACACTCCACGCTTGCGAACGGGTCTAAATCAGGCCCACAGTCTGGAGTGCCTTTTTTCCCTTAATAAGGGGAGGTGAAGTGAGGCATGTACAGTCAGGTCCATATATATTGGGACATTGACAGAATTTTCATATTTTGGCCTCTATTCACCACCACAATGGTTTTGAAATGAAACAAACAAGATGTGCTTTAACTGCAGACTTTCAGATTTAATTTGAGGGTAATTACATCCAAATCGGGTGAACGGTGTAGGAATTACAACAGTTTCAATATGTGCCTCCCACTTTTTAAGGGACCAAAAGTAATGGGACTATCAACTCAAAAGCTATTTCATGGACAGGTGTGAGCTATTCCCTCGTTATTTCCATATCAATTAAGCAGGTAAAAGGTCTGGAGTTGATTCTAGGTGTGACATTTGCATTTGGAATCAGCTGCTATCAACTCTCAATATGAGATTCAAGAGCTGTCACTATCAGTGAAGCAAGCCATCATTAGGCTGACAAATCTAAACAAACCCATCAGAGAGATAGCAAAAACATTAGGTGTGGCCAAATCAACTGTTTGGAACATTCTTAAAAAGAAAAAACGCACCGGAGAGCTCAGCAACACCAAAAGACCCGGAAGACCACGGAAAACAACTGTGGTGGATGACAAAATAATTATTTCCCTGGTGAAGAAAAACCCCTTCACAACAGTTGGCCAAATCAAGAACACTCTCCAGGAGGTAGATGTATATGTGTCAAAGTCAACAACCAAGAGAAGACTTCACAAGAGTGAATATAGAGGGGTCACCACAAGATGCAAACCATTGGTGAGCCACAAAAACAGGAAGACCAAATTAGAGTTTGCCAAACATCATCTAAAAAAGCCATTACAGTTCTGGAACAACATCCTATGGACAGATGAGACAAAGATCAACTTGTACCAGAGTGATGTGAAGAGAAGGAAAGGAACTGCTCATGATCCAAAACATACCACCTCATCAGTGAAGCAGGGTGGTGGTAGTGTCATGGCGTGGGCATGTATGGCTGCCAAAGGAACTGGTTCCCTTGTATTTATTGATAATGTGACTGCTGACAAAAGCAGCAGAATGAATTCTGAAGTGTTTCGGGCAATATTATATTCTCATATTCAGTCAAATACTTCAGAACTAATTGGACAGCGTTTCACAGTGCAGATGGATAATGACCCGAAGCATACTGCAAAAGCAACCAAAGAGTTTTTTAAGGCTAAAAAGTGGAATGTTATGCAATGGCCAATTCAATCCCCTGACCTGAATCCGATTGAGCATGCATTTCACTTGATGAAGACAAAACTGAAGGGAAAATGCCAAGAACAAGCAGGAACTGAAGACATTTGCAGTAGAGGCCTGGCAGAGCATCACCAGGGATGAAACCCAGCGTCTGGTGATGTCTATGCGTTCCAGACTTCAGGCTGTAATTGCCTGCAAAGGATTTGCAACAAAGTATTAAAAGGTGAAAGTTAGATTTAGGATTGTTTAGTTTGTCCCATTACTTTTGGCCCCTTAAAAAGTGGGAGGCACATATAGAAACTGTTGTAATTTCTACACCGTTCACCTGATTTGGATGTAATTACCCTCAAATTAAATCTGAAAATCTGCAGTTAAATCACATCTTGTTTGTTTCATTTCAAAGCCATTGTGGTGGTGAATAGAGGCCAAAATATGAAAATTCTGTCAATGTCCCAATATTTATGGACCTGACTGTATATATATATATATATATATATATATATATATATATACATACACACACATATACATATATATATATAGCCATAGCAGCAGCCGGCACTCCAAAGGAAATAGTTAAATGGCCCGGGTGCACATCCAGGAAGCCCAAAACTGACCCCTCACATGTACAGTAGATACGGAAAAAAAAGGCAGGACCCCAAGGGCTTAGAGGAAATAACAGTCACAACGTACGTCCAGGTTTACCTGGTCGTACGTCGTGACTGTTATTTCCTCTAAGTCCTTGGAGTGCTGCCTTTTTTCTATTATATATATATAAAAATATATATATATATTGTGATAGGATCACTGGTAAAGTGGTCTGTGGCAGGGACATTTGTCCCAGATTCCTGTCTTTTGTGTTTTAAACCCCCAGGAGAAAGTCTGCAGTGTAGCAGGCTTGAGTTTCGGCTTTTTGAAAAGCCGGTTTGGGACCTGGGGGTTGTGGGTGAGAGGAGAGGGAGGGCTCCACCCACGGCCACTCCAGGTTTTGGTTCTCGCAGCCTGGTAACAGGATTGTTAGTTTTCCACCTGAGAGTGGCCAATATAAGCCTAGTTTGTTTAGGGCTGATTGTCTCACCTGGGAGAGCAGACAGGGAGTTTGCTCAGAGACGCTTGGAAAACCTATCTGTGAGTACTATGCTGTGCTTTGTTGCTGGCAAGGGCATTAGGCCCTGCCAGGTTCTGGTAGTGAGGGAACTACCTGTGAAGTTAGTGCCCCGACAGGGCTAGGATTTACGTTTATGTTTTCTTTGTGTTATTGCTGACATTGTACAATAAAGACTGGTGCCGACCAGCTTGTACTTGCATCCAGACTGGTGTGCTGCTTCCCTGCTGCTGTGTGTGTGTGTAAGGAAGGAGTCCTCTACCCAGGAGAGGGACCCCCTAACCTAACTGTGTCACAATATGGTGGAGAATGCGGGCATCCACACACACTGAAGTTGCAGCAAGAGGAAAACTTTCCATTTAAAAATTAAAGGGACAGACATCCAATTTGTAAGTGTAGAAATAACGCTGTGTCCTTGGAGTCCCATAGAGGAGGCGTCAGCCAATGCTCAGAGAGGCAAGGTTCAGCTTCCAACCTACACCCCAGGACAAAATGGAGGACATTATTAAGGCCTTGCTCCAAGCTACATCAGCTCAGCAGGAGACAAACAAACTTCAGCAGGAATCTACCAGAGCTCAACAGGAATCCACCAGGGTGCAACTGTTGGCCTTGGAGACAGCCCAGAGGCAACAACAGGTCGCCATCGAGGAAACCTGCCAGGCCATAAAAGAGGTGGTACAGCACCTGCTCGCCCGGCCCAGAGATGTTGCTACTGGTCCTCCCACCCCCACTCACTCCGTACGAGCCAGTCACTTCCTCCAAAAGATGACTTCGGGCGATGATGTGGAGGCCTTTCTCACCGCGTTTGAAAGAACGGCCGAAAGGGAGAGTTGGCCCAAGGAGCAGTGGGCAAGTCTGGTGGCACCTTTTTTGTCTGGGGAGCCACAAAAGGCCTATTTCGACTTATGCCTGGCTGATGCCAAGGACTATAAAAAACTAAAACAGGAGATCCTAACTCGCTTGGGAGTCACCACCTTTGTTCGTGCCCAACGGACAAGCCTCCACGTTCACAGATGCATGACCTCGTCCATCTGTCCTCAAAATGGCTACAGGTCGAGACGCTGACGGGACCACAGATCGTGGAAAGGGTCGTGATGGACCGGTACTTGCGATCATTACCTGTGACTGCGCAAGTGGGTGAGCCATGCAGACCCTAAGTCCGCGGACCAGTTGGTCGAGCTGGTGGAGAGGTACGTGGCGGCTGAGGAGCTGATGAGTATGCCCCACCGAGCCCCGATGGCGCACCGGCGAACTCCCAGAGACACTGGTAAGACTGTTCCAGGGGAGAAGGGTGCTGGGCGGTGGAATGTACCTAAGACTGAGGGTGTAGAACCTGGAGACAGGCCTGCCAGGCCGGGAAGGTTCTTGCCCCGTAAACGACTAGACATTAATATGACTCAGTGTTTCCGATGTGGTGGCTTCGGCCATATTGCCGCTAATTGTGCACTTACAACTGAACCTATGCAATGTGATACTGCTCATGTCTACCGCAGGGGGTCTTTCTTTGCACAGATAGCCTGTACGGCTGACCGGCAGGCTGAGACTGATAAGCACATGTGTGTACTCACTGTAGATGGCAACCGAGTAGAGGCACTGTTAGACTCGGGTAGCTTGGTGACACTTATAAAAGCTGAGCTGGTGAACCCCTTGAGGCATACAGGGAAAACTGTTGGTGTGACCTGCATACATGGGGATACTCGATATTATGTTACGGCCGAGGTGAACATCGAGACACCATGTGGCTCTGCTATAGTTTCTGTGGGTTTGGTGCATGGTCTGGTGTACGATGCAATATTGGGGAGAGACTTTGCTCACTTCTGGAAGTTGTGGGAAAGCCGTTTTGTTCCAGAGGTGAACAACCCCGATCCATTTGAGAAGGTTATCGATGTAGTGGAGGAGGGAGTTTCTTCTGAGTCAGAGTTATTCCCTTCTTCTACCATGGTTGGTGAACTAGAGAATGCGGAACGTGACGGTGGCTCGCCAACTGATGTGCCTCCCATTTAGGTGGGAAGTGTTGTTGGGCCAGGTGATCGTCTGCCTGATTTAGAGGTCAGAAGAGAGGTCTTTGCCGTGGAGCAGTTGAATGACCCTACTTTGGTAAAAGCCAGGGAGAATGTAAAAGTAGTTGATGGTAAACCCGTAGACCCTGATAGTCCTTTGTCCTATCCCCACATGGCAATGTGTCAGGATTTGTTATATCAGGTGACTAAGAAGGGGGAAGATGTTGTGAAACAACTAATAGTTCCCAAAGCCTACAGAAGAACAGTGTTGGATCTGGCCCATGGTCATATAACGGCAGGCCATCTAGGGGTAGAGAAAACCACTGAGCGAATAATGCAGAGGTTTTTCTGGCCCGGGCTTCATAAAGAGGTATCTGACTTTTGCGCATCCTGCCCTGAGTGTCAGTATCATGCTCCCAGGCCACATTTTAAGGGTCCACTAGTTCCATTGCCTATCATAGAGGTGGCGTTTGAAAGAATAGCGATGGATTTGGTTGGACCCTTAATGAAGTCTGCTAGGGGACACCAGTATATTCTGGTCATAATGGATTACGCTACCAGGTACCCGGAAGCGATCCCGTTGCGCAATACGTCAACCAAGACCATTGCCAGAGAGCTAGTTCATGTCTTTAGCAGGCTGGGTATACCTAAGGAGATACTAACTGACCAGGGTACACCGTTTATGTCCAAAGTCATGAAAGAGTTATGCCGTCTGTTCAAAATCGAACAGTTAAGAACTTCGGTTTATCACCCCCAAACCGATGGGCTGGTCGAGAGGTTTAACAAGACGTTAAAACACATGCTTAGGAAAGTGGTCGACAAGGATGGTAGGGATTGGGACTACTTATTGCCGTATTTATTGTTGGCCATAAGAGAAGTTCTCCACCGGGTTTTCACCCTTCAACTTGTTGTATGGGAGACACCCAAGGGGGTTACTAGACATTGCCAAAGAGACATGGGAGGGGCAGTCTAGTCCTTACAAAACGGTGATTGAGTATGTTTCTCAAATGCAGGAGAGAATTGCTGCGGTAGTGCCGATAGTGAGAGAGCACCTGGAACAGGCTCAACAGGCACAGCAGAGGGTATACAACCGCAATGCTCGGTTACGCAGCTTTGCTCCTGGGGACAGAGTGTTAGTATTGGTTCCCACTGTGGAAAATAAACTTTTGGCTAAATGGCAAGGGCCCTTTGAATTCTTAGAAAGAGTGGGGCAGGTCAATTACAAAGTTTACCAGCCGGGGAAAAGAAAGCCGGAACAGATATACCAGATAAATCTGTTAAAGCCCTGGAAAGATAGAACGGTACTGTCGGCCATCCGAGACCCTCCAGTAAGTCCAGGGCCCTTAGTTCCCGAAGTGACAGTGGCAAAAACCCTGTCGGCAATTCAACAACAAGAGGTCAAGGAGTTTTTGATTAGAAATAGGGTGCTGTTCTCTGAAGTACCTGGGAAAACCTCGGTCATTAAACAAGACATCATCACTGACCCAGGGGTTAAAGTTAATCTAAAGCCCTATAGGTTACCAGAAGCACAAAGAGAATCGGTGTCGAAAGAAATTAAAAATATGCTAGAGTTAGGGGTTATTGAAGAATCACATAGTGAATGGTCAAGTCCCATTGTGTTGATTCCAAAGCCCGATGGGAGTGTGCGTTTCTGCAATGACTTCCGAAAGTTGAACAGTGTTTCAAAATTCGATGCCTACCCGATGCCAAAAGTGGATGAACTGATTGAGAGACTAGGGACGGCAAGGTATTTAACCACTCTTGACCTAACCAAAGGGTATTGGCAAGTACCGTTAACCGAGAGCGCCAAACAAAAGACAGCTTTTTCAGCGCCAGAGGGCTTGTTTCAGTACAAGATGTTGCCCTTTGGGCTACATGGGGCACCTGCTACCTTCCAAAGAATGATGGACAGGATTCTAAGGCCCCATAGACAGTATGCGGCTGCTTATCTGGATGACGTGGTCGTTCATAGTCCTGATTGGCAGTCTCACTTACCCAGGGTGCAAGCAGTGTTGGACTCAATCTATAAGGCAGGTTTGACAGCCAACCCAAAAAAGTGTTGTCTAGGCATGGAGGAAGTAAAATATCTGGGATACACCATTGGCAGAGGCCTGATAAAGCCTCAGCTCATTAAAGTTGATGCCATACAAAACTGGCCACGGCCTCTGAATAAGAAGCAGGTGAGAGCCTTCTTGGGAATTACGGGGTACTACAGGAGGTTTATACCCAACTTTGCCACCATGGCAGTCCCACTGACTGACCTGACCAAAGGCAAACAAAAAGTCATGGTAGAATGGAGTCCTGAGGCAGAGAAAGCTTTTCAGGAGTTGAAAGTAGCGTTGTGTTCCCAACCAGTCCTGATGACTCCTAATTTTGAAAGGGAATTCATAGTACAAACCGATGCATCAGAAGTAGGTATAGGAGCGGTCCTGTCCCAGAACAAGGAGGATGAGGAACACCCTATTTTCTATCTTAGCAGAAAGTTGAATGTACATGAGAGAAACTATGCCACAGTGGAGAAGGAGGCGTTGGCCATAAAGTGGGCGTTAGAGGCTCTCAGGTACTACTCGGTCGGAAGAAAGTTCAAATTGATCACTAACCATCCACCATGAAGTGGATGTCTGAAAATAAGGACAGTAATGCGAGAATTACAAGATGGTTCTTGGCGTTACAAACTTTTAAATTTTCAGTGGAACACAGGCCAGGAAGCCAGCTGGCCAATGCTGACGCGTTGTCATGCGTTCATTGTTTGGGGGCTTCAGTTGTTCCGCCCCACAGGTCGAAACAAAGGGGGGGGATATGTGATAGGATCACTGGTAAAGTGGTCTGTGGCAGGTACATTTGTCCCAGATTCCTGTCTTTTGTGTTTTAAACCCCCAGGAGAAAGTCTGCAGTGTAGCAGGCTTGAGTTTCGGCTTTTTGAAAAGCCGGTTTGGGACCTGGGGGTTGTGGGTGAGAGGAGAGGGAGGGCTCCACCCACGGCCACTCCAGGTTTTGGTTCTCGCAGCCTGGTAACAGGATTGTTAGTTTTCCACCTGAGAGTGGCCAATATAAGCCTAGTTTGTTTAGGGCTGATTGTCTCACCTGGGAGAGCAGACAGGGAGTTTGCTCAGAGACACTTGGAAAAACTATCTGTGAGTACTGTGCTGTGCTTTGTTGCTGGCAAGGGCATTAGGCCCTGCCAGGTTCTGGTAGTGAGGGAACTACCTGTGAAGTTAGTGCCCCGACAGGGCTAGGATTTATGTTTGTTTTCTTTGTGTTATTGCTGACATTGTACAATAAAGACTGGCGCCGACCAGCTTGTACTTGCATCCAGACTGGTGTGCTGCTTCCCTGCTGCTGTGTGTGTGTGTGTAAGGAAGGAGTCCTCTACCCAGGAGAGGGACCCCCTAACCTAACTGTGTCACAATATATACACATATACACACACACATACATAATAAATATATATATATATATATTATATACATATATACACACATACATACACACACACACACTAGATATTCCGCACTCACATCCATCAGCAGTTTCGCAGGGTGCGCCACTAGGGAGATAGCATATAGTTCTCCAAGTATATATCCAAAAAACTGTCTGTTTAAGCCAGAGAGAGGGCACTCACCGCTTATCAGTAGAAAAGATCATCCATATTTATTAATATTCCAACATTACCAAATGTAATCCAATCGACGTTTCGACCCCAAAGGGTCATTCTTAAGACAAGTCAGCACCACAGCAAGGCAACCGCAATTGGTATGGCTTAAAACAGACAGTTTTTTGTATATTATGCTGACTGGTCTATTATTATATCGCGGTATGCACCTAAATCTTTTAGTGCCTTCTTTTCCTGTATAGTTAAGTTATAATGTTGTATAGATGAAGCTTTAGTATACCGGGAAACTGAATCATCCATTAGACGATTAAACGTTTTTAATGAAGAATTTGATGATTGATGGTCAAAGGTGGATTGGCTCCGTGTTTGAAAAAATTTCTTGAACGGATTCGTATCATCTGGAGAATCTTGTGTTTGAAAAAATTCTTGCAATCTGAGTTTTTGTGAGAAGCGATTTAAATCAATTTGCCACTTTAGATCATTATGGACATTTGTAGGAACGAATGACAGTCCTTTATTGAGAACATTAATTTCAATTTCAGACAATGTCCGTGAAGAGAGGTTACACACTAGATTTTGTTTTGTGAGGGTTGATTTTTATACCTCTCGTTTTGACCCCCCCGATGGGTGGGCGTCCTTTTTGGGGTTTTTTGTTGGGAGCCACGGCTTCTGCCCCTAAAGGGACTGCTGTTGCTTCCATGTTGTCTTCTGAATCCCTAATGGCAAATTCGCTATCACTATTAGATGTATTAGTTTCTCCTTGTTTATTTTCACGTCTAGTTCTCCAGCTTGGTCTTATCCTCCTTGTACTCTGAGATTGGAATTTTGATTCAGCTCCAATGAGCCATTTATAGACCCGATTATTTTCATAATCTTCATACACAATCATTTTTTTGTTGCGTTTAAATTTAATGAGTTCCTGACGGTATATGTCACTCTGTTTCTGCAACTTCTGCATCATATCGATGTTGCCTTCATGATCACTAATGGTTTTTGAAGAGTCCATTAATAAGTTTAACTTTTGCCTAGTTACTGCAAGTTCTCTGCCCGCCTCCTCAATAACAAGCAGCATGAGGTCCATGCTACATTTATTGGTCACCCCCACCCATTTGCTGCAAAATTCAGGATTAAATCTCCGTATGGTAGGAGCGTTTTTAACACGGAAGCCTCGGGGAATCATCTGTTCCCTATAGTATTCCGACAATGCTATGCCGTGCAATAAGAAGTCAGTTTCTCTTTTCTTTAATTTGAGGGATTGGTGATAGAAATCTTGAGAGTCTTCTGTTTTGTCCATTGCAGGCCAATTTTCCTTAAATAGAATATTAGCTGCTTCTACTTCAGTGAAGCTATATGATGCACCTTTAGTCAAAGTGATGCCTTTATAGCCAGGTGGATCCTGCTGCAGACTATGGGATGTTGAGGTGGTTTGATCCATCCTTACCAAGATATCAAATCCGTAATAGGAGAATATTAATTAAACATGTGTCGGTGCCTCGTTCCAAGCGGGGCCTCCAGGTCCCTATAATGTAGTAGTCCTTATGTAGAATTGGCACTCGTATAATGAAATAATCCTGCCGGGTTGCCCTCTGTAATAATTTGGATATGTAAGCGAAGAAACAGCGGCACTCCCAGACTTAACAAATCAAAAGTGTAATTTATTGCATGCCCAAAGATGCCGACGTTTCAGGGCCATATACGACCCTTTTGTCAAGGCTGGCGTTGCACAAATATACAAATAACAGATAAGAAGAAACAACTAGATCTCTTACCTTTAAATAGTGTTCTCCATACTGCACGCTGTGGCAGGCCAGGGCTGACAGGGGGAGGCGGTGCTGCACACGCGGCCTCTCGGTCCCCCAATGATGACATCATACCGAAGTCCGTGGGCTGTCATAGTAATGCTCCACAGATCGGATACACAGTCTCCCGGGCCCACACACAGAGGCTGCAGTCACCTCCTGGCCGCCCGATTATATCGGCGAGAAACTCTCTCTACCAACCGGTTTCAATGTATTTAGATACTATTCTTCAACCTATGGTCACATCACAACCAACATTTATTAAAGATACTACAGCATTCCTTTTAATGTTACAATCTGTTACAAAAATTCCTCCTGGCACATTGATCTGTGTCATGGATGTATCCAGTTTATATACATCGATTCCACATGACCAAGGAATAACAGCAGTAAGATCTTTCCTCGCAGAACAACAACTAACCGTTGTGGATAAAGAGTTTTTTGTTAAATTACTTCATATGACCTTGACACAATTATTTTATGTATAATGGGAAATTTTTCCTACAAGTGTCGGGATGCGCAATGGGTAGTAATGTAGCTCCTAGCTACGCTAATATCTATATGTTCAGCGAAGAAAAAGAAATGTTCTTTAAGAACGAGGATATTAGCAATAATATTCTTGTTTATACGAGATACATAGACGATATATTTATGTTATGGACTGGAGGTGAGGAGGCATTTGAATCTTTAATGTCATACATCAATCAACGAGAGTCACCGATTAGACTCACATACCAGTTTAGTAAAACTACATTAAATTATCTGGATGTGCAAGTTACGATAAAAGAAGACAAATTAATAACAGGAGTCTATTCGAAACCTACAGATCGTAACACCTTCCTTGCAGCTAGTAGCCATCACCCCAAAGCATTAGTGAGAGGGCTTCCTAAATCTCAGATGTTGAGAATAGCAAGGATATAGAGTGACCTTGAAGAAACTAGGAATGAACTGGATAAATTCATTGATAAATTTGTGACCCGAGGATATGCACTTAACACTCTAAAAAAACAGAGAGATGAAGTTCTAACTATCAAACGTGATGAACTATTAAAACCAAGGATTAAGAATGATAAGAATGTCATACCATGGAAAATGGAGTATCAAACAAGCAGTCCAGTTATACAAAGAGCTACGCGAGCTTTGTGGCCATTAGTAACATCAGATAAGGATTTACCATGTTTTAAAGGCAAACGACCAATGGCCTGCTTTACAAGGGGCAGAAATATTAGAGATTTGGTAGTACATACCGATATCACCGGATTCAATATTAAGAAAGAGAGTCATTTTTTACAGACCAAACCTCCAGGGTGCTATAAGTGTGCTACATGCACTACGTGTCAACACATGCTTACTGGGTCGACATTTAAGCATCCCCATCGGGGTCAGTTTTATTACATCAAACATGTACTTACCTGTACCTCTTCTTTTGTTGTGTATCTAATTAAATGTCCTTGTAATTATTACTATGTGGGTAAGACCACTAGAACGGTTAGAGAGAGAAAGGCCTTACATCGCTCAGCCATTAAAATAGCGCTAACAAAAAAATCAGCAGAACAACCAGTGGCTCGCCACTTTCTAGAGGCTGGGCATTCTTTGTCAGGATTCAAACATCAGGTTATAGACCATATTCCGCCTTCAAGATGGGGAGGCAATAGAGGAGGTCAATTATTAAAATTGGAAGCTATCTGGATCCATAGACTATACCTATAAATACCATTTATCCGGCTGGCTTAAAAGAGAAACTTTCTTTAAATGTATTCACCTAATATCTATTATAGTATATATAAAATCGTAGACTCGACATAAATGAATAGAGGATTTAAATATCCTGCCTAATTCAATGTTACATGTTGTATTGTTTGTGATATATGTTGTAGTTTAGACTTTTGATATAATCTTTATTGATTTTACTTTCTCTGCTAGTTTGCCAGTATCTCTTTGCCAATCGCAACTTTGTCTATTTGTATTTATCACTTCCGTCCTGCAGCCTCTGTGTGTGGGCCAGGGAGACTGTGTATCCGATCTGTGGAGCGTTACTATGACAACTAACAGACTTCGGTATGATGTCATCATTGGAGGACCGAGAGGCCGCGTGTGCGGCACCGCCTCCCCCTGTCAACCCTGGCCTGCCACAGCGTGCAGTATGGAGAACACTATTTAAAGGTAAGAGATCTAGTTGTTTCTTCTTATGTGTTATTTGTATATTTGTGCAACGCCAGTCTTGACAAAAGGGTCATATATGGCCCTGAAACGTCGGCATCTTTGGGCATGCAATAAATTACACTTTTGATTTGTTAAGTCCGGGAGTGCCGCTGTTTCTTCGCTTACATATCCAAATTATTACAGAGGGCAACCCGGCAGGATTATTCCATTATACGAGTGCCAGTTCTACATAAGGACTACTATATATATATATATATATATATATATATATATACATATATACACACACACACCTGTTTGCCTAAATCAGAAATACTGCTGTGTTTGAATTTGAAAATACATTGATATATAGTATGTGTGACTCAACATAGTTACACCCATCAGTCGTAACATTAAAACCACCTGCCTAATATTGTGCAAAGTAGAGAAAGAAGACGTGATTCCGCACAAGTTTTAGTAAGAAATGAAAGATAATTTTATTACAAAGATGCCAACTATAATGCATGCATGATGGCAATTCAATTGGCTGTTATTGCATATGTGTTGGTGGGGCACGACCGAGTCAGTAATCTTAGTATAGTTGCTAGGTAGAAGAAAGAAGACTTTTTTTGGTGCACTGATTTGAAGAAAAGTTATTATTGTTTAAAAATAACCTTTAATAAACTATTATTAAAATGAGTTGTGTATGTGTGCCTTACATGGATTCATATATCACAAAGTACTTTAAATAGTCATATTTTTCTAAAAACACAAATACTGTTAATCTACTGAGAGTAAACACTTCTATACTCAGATGAGATAGGAAGGACTTAGGGTCTGATTCCGAGACGGACAGTAATGCAATCATAGCTGCGATTTTGTATGCAATGCAGCTGCGAAAATATGCTAATGGCTGCAAAGAGCACCTGCGCATAGGGACACCACCTTCTCATCTGAGTACGATGCAGCTTAACTGTGTAAACATCAGTAACATCAACGCACATCGAGCAGCCATCTTGCCCTTGCGGCAGATGTGACCAGCCGCAAACACTGAAGCTCTCCTTGCATGCTGAAAGCTTTCATGCTGCGAATGCAATTGCAATGGCTAATTTATGCACGCCCGTGAAACAGCGTTCAAACAGGCCTACATGCCTTTTTCTGACCACCCCCCTTTACCACCCCCAAACGCTGAATACCTGTCATTTAGTTTGCGAATGGATCCTCTGTGCAAACGTAATCACAAAGCAATTGCAGCGCTTGCGCATCCTGACTTTGAGCACTGGCAAACTTTGCGTCTGTCTCTGAATCAGTCCCATAGTCTGGGGCCATGAACTGATCTACAGATATACCTCCATCTCAAAAAATTGATTCATGGTGTACTCAGCAGTATGTCAATATGGACTTAGGCAAGATAATTATGATATTTTTTTTAGAAGATATATAACCTATAGTCAGGTGCATAAATATTGGGACATTGACACATTTTCATATTTTGGCCTCTATTCACCACCACAATGGCTTTGAAATGAAACAAACAAGATGTGATTTAACTGCAGACTTTCAGATTTAATTTGAGGGTAATTACATCCAAATCAGGTGAACGGTGTAGGAATTACAACGGTTTCTATATGTGCCTCCCACTTTTTAAGGGGCCAAAAGTAATGGGACAAACTAAACAATCCTAAATCTAACTTTCACGTTTTAATACTTTGTTGCAAATCCTTTGCAGGCAATTACAGCCTGAACTCTGGAACGCATAGACATCACCAGACACGACACTGGGTTTCATCCCTGGTGATGCTCTGCCAGGCCTCTACTGCAAATGTCTTCAGTTCCTGCTTGTTCTTGGAGCATTTTCCCTTCAGTTTTGTCTTCATCAAGTGAAATGCATGCTCAATCGGATTCAGGTCAGGGGATTGACTTGGCCATTGCATAACATTACACTTTTTAGCCTTAAAAACTCTTCGGTTGCTTTTGCAGTATGTTTCGGGTCATTGTCCATCTGCACTGTGAAGTGCCATCCAATGAGTTCTGAAGCATTTGACTGAATATGAGCATATAATATTGCCCGAAACACTTCAGAATTCATTCTGCTGCTTTTGTCAGCAGTCACATCATCAATAAATACAATGGAACCAGTTCCATTGGCAGCCATACATGCCCACGCCATGACACTACCACCACCATGCTTCACTGATGAGGTGGTATGTTTTGGATCATGAGCAGTTCCTTTCCTTCTCCATACTCTTCTCTTCCCATCACTCTGGTACAAGTTGATCTTTGTCTCATCTGTCCATAGGATGTTGTCCCAGCACTGTAATGGCTTTTTTAGATGTTGTTTGGCAAACTCTAATCTGGTCTTCCTTTTTTTGTGGCTCACCAATGGTTTACATCTTGTGGTGAACCCTCTATATTCACTCTTGTGAAGTATTCTCTTGATTGTTTACTTTGACACATATACACCTACCTCCTGGAGAGTGTTCTTGATTTGGCCAACTGTTGTGAAGGGGTTTTTCTTCACCAGGGAAATACTTCTGTCATCCACCACAGTTGTTTTCAGTGGTCTTCCGGGTCTTTTGGTGTTGCTGAGCTCTCCGGTGCGTTCTTTCTTTTTAAGAATGTTCCAAACAGTTGATTTGGACACACCTAATGTTTTTGCTATCTCTCTGATGGGTTTGTTTTGATTTTTCAGCCTAATGATGGCTTGCTTCACTGATAGTGACAGCTCTTTGGATCTCATATTGAGAGTCGACAGCAACTGATTCCAAATGCAAATGTCACACCTAGAATCAACTCCAGACCTGATACCTGCTTAATTGATAATGAAATGAGGGAATAACCCACACCTGTCCATGAAATAGCTTTTGAGTTGATAGTCCCATTAATATTGGCCCCTTAAAAAGTGGGAGGCACATATAGAAGCGGTTGTAATTCCTACACCGTTCACCTGATTTGGATGTAATTACCCTCAAATTAAATCTGAAAGTCTGCAGTTAAAGCACATCTTGTTTGTTTCATTTCAAAGCCATTGTGGTGGTGAATAGAGGGCAAAATATGAAAATTCTGTCAATGTCCCAATATTTATGCACCTGACTGTATAATAGGATAATATAGAGTGTATATAGCTCTTGGGGAGAAAACATATCAAAAAGATATAGAGACTGGTAATTGCTCTCTGTTTCAAATGATAGTTTCTCATGCAACAATTACTCTCTTAATTTAAGAAAGGTCACACTTCTCCTATTCTATGCATCAATACATATGCAATCATATACAAAAACACGTAAATGATTTTAACCAAATGAATATTTAAACTATAACACTTAGTTCAAGCACGGATAATATCACATATCAGTACATGATTGCAAACCACATGAATAGTTAAACTGTAACATATAGTTCAAGGGCGGTTAATATCCCATGTAAGCAACAAAATTGAAAAACAAGTATAGTGTCTTTGGGTATTTGGCCAGCAGTATCTGGGAATAGGAGAATTTAAACAAAATACCTAGTGTCCTATAAGTTCATATTAGTAACTGCTGAATATCAGCTTATGTTGTTAAGTGTTGTTCAATTACACATCTAAGTCACATTGTCTCAAATAACCAACACCTTCCATCTTATGAGTTTAGAAAACATATAGGGTTAAATGCATAGTATCCAAAAAAAAAAAAGCCTTAATGGTTGTTTTAGGTCCCTTGTGTCACGGTTGGTGCTTGAGAGTTACCTGACTCAGGTGTTGAACTGGATTCAGTGGAGACCGGCTTGACTGGAACCATGGGTGATGTAAATAGCTCTATTTGCAAAGGAATTGTATGGCATTGAGAACTACCTTTGATGATAAATGACAGGAACAGGAAACTTGTAACGTTGGAGTGGAACCAGTAGAAAACTTGGAGGAACCAGACTGGGACCGGCAGGAAGGCTTGCTGAGCAGGACGGGGTACCAGTAGGTAGTCTTGCAGAATTGGACTGTGAACCAGTAGGATATCCAGATGCGCCAGGTATAGCTATTAGCAGGATTGCTGATTGAACTGGTCTGGGAACCAGCAGGATTTCTGGATGCGCCAGATATAGCTATTAGCAGGATTGCTGAATGAACTGGCCTGGGAACCAGCAGGATTTCTGGATACACTAGGCATAGCTGTTAGCAGGATTACTAGATGAACTGGTCTGGGAACCAGCAGGATTTCTGGATATGCCAGGTATTGCTATTAACAGGATTGCTGAATGAACTGGTCTAAGAACCAGCAGGATTTCTGGATATGCCAGGTATTGCTATTAGCAGGATTGCTGAATGAACTGGTCTGCGAACCAGCAGGATTTCTGGATACACCAGGTATAGCTGTTAGCAGGATTACTAGATTAACTGATCTGGGAACCAGCAGGATTTCTAGATATGCCAGGTATTGCTGACAACAGGATGACTGGATAAACTGGTCAGGGAACCAGTAGGATTTCCGGATGCACCAGGGGTTGGTGCCAGCAGGAGCACTTGTACACAGAGAGACAGATATAGCACAATCTGTACACCACGGGAAGTAACGAGATGTTCAGGCACTGAATGCTATCAGAGGAGGATGTTTATACCCTGGGTCTCGCAGGAATTGCTAGATACAGTCAGGTGGTCTGGCAGTAGCATTCCGAGTGGTGGAGGGCACAACATGCAGAGGGAGCAAACATATCTGCAGTACTGAGAGTCAGAACTACACCTGTGATTCCAATCAAGACTAGCAGTGTTCACAGACAGGAAAGGACCCAGGTGAATAATCAACGTGGAAAGGAGAGCACAGTCCAAATGCATACACAGAAGTGTTGCAGATCTCCCAGGCGAATTACATATACAGATCCACGGGACAGTTGGCAGGGGTAAGTCATAAGGCAAAAGATGAAAAACTAGCCTGGGTCTTGACACCTTGAGTGCATGGTAATAGCTATGCATATGTGTTAAAGAAAAAGATGTTAGTAATCAGGATGAATGCTCAGTGACCTTGTTTCTACTGCCCTCTTGTGTGGCCTAGACAGCAAACAAGATGGTGAGAGTGCAGGGCGTCTGCATCTGTCTAGGAAATTAGAGAAGGAATAGGTCAATTTGCTTTCGGGAATATCCTCAAACGGTGTCCTGTTAGCACTGCATACCGGGAACACGTACAAGACCTACCAGTGTGGAGATGCTCTGACATAGTGATCTAGCTTTCACAATTATGCCCTTATCAAAGTAGCTCAGAACCTTATGCTTGTCCATTTTTTCTGCTTCCAACACATCAACTTCAAGAACTGGCTGTTCACTTGCTCCCTATTATATCCCAACCCTTGACAGGTATCATTATAACGGATAATCAATGTTATTCACTTCACCTGTCAGTGGTTTTAATGTTATATCTGATGGGTAGTAAGGGCCGTATTCAATTAGGTGCGAAAAGACACATTTGGCGAAAACCATTCACCGCTGAGAACATATGTGCGTATCGCAATATCCAATTGCCGAAGTTTTCGCATGTGCGAGAACTCCATAGGCAGAAACATGCGAAAAGTTTTCACCATATCAGTTGCAGGTGATAAACTGTGCAAAATCTCTATTTTTGTCTAAAAATGTGGAGACTTGGGGCCTGATTCAGATTGGTTCGCAAGGCTGAGTTCGCACGCACCCTGCTCACTGCGAAAATATGCTAATGATTGCAATCGCACGGCATCCGCAGCACTATACCAAGACACCCATCGCCGTAGAATGCCTGCCCACTTCCCATAACATGCATCCGCAAGTCAGCGAAAACATCGGTACCATCGAGTAACATGGGAACCATCTGCACAGTTGTGGTTGACCTGACCCTACCGCAGAAACTGCTAAACTTCCTGTCGCCATCTAGACCTCTGCCAGCGTATGCAATCGCAGGGGCTTAATTATGCACGCCCCTGTAACGTTTAAATGCCCAAGCATGCCTTCGTATCTCTGACCACTCCCCGTCACCACCCTCAAACGGTCACTTCCTGTCAATTTCCATGTGAAGACACTGCGTTCACTTCCCGATCGCAGTGGCCGGTCCACGCACTGCGTCTTATACGCATGCGCAGAATGCAACCATCGGCTGGCTGCGTGCGAGGGCAGCCTTGCAAACCAACCTGAATCAGGCCCTTGGTTCAGAATCATTTGGACAACCCCCCAATGACTAATTAGACAAAAAAAAAAATTAGCTCAATTACCCCAAATGCGGTCATTTTTGGGGTGAAAGTGTAAAAAGTGTTGGAAAATGGGTATAAAGTACTGGGTCAAGTATTTTGGGGTGCTGTATGGAGGGGACAGGTGTTTTTTGTATTGCAAGTGGCTGCAACAAGTGTATTTTTTTTTTTTTTAAACTGCCCTTTATAGACACAAAACTATGCCAGCACCCATGTACCCCCAGTTTAACTACAGCAATTATTTTTTCCAAAAGAAATTGCTTTATATAATTTTTCCACACTTTGGCTCACTCAAGAAGCTAAAATACTTTTATTAGGGCTATTAATACACTTCTATTTCTATTTCCAGTGTCAGTTAGGCTTTTTATGAGGTACAGACTGATTTCCCTAAAATGTGCTGTACTTTGCTAGTTTCACCATGAGCAACTATTGCGTTTTTGCGTGTTTTGCAATTGGATACGACCAAAAGCGGGAGCGCGCAAAAAGATCGCATCAAAACTGACGAATGCGGCGATAACTTCACCATGCGAATACTTTTTGCCAAACACAACTTTTCGCGCCTAATTGAATACGGGTCCAAGTATGCATTTTGTACAAAAAACATTTTATGCATCGTTTTAGAGTGCAAAATGCGTACAATTTTAAATGAGGCCCATAGTATTTATTCTCTCTCATATAATTATGTAATTGCCACTATAAAATGAATGAATGCAACAATTGGCTCTGTCCTCTACTTATCTATTGCCAAATCTTTCATAAATAAATTATCAACATTTATTTATATGGCGCTACAAATAGGTGACCAAAGACTTACAGTACAATACAATGCAGGACAAGGACATGGATAATATACATTGCTACATTAGCGACCATAACACCCACATAAGTAGCAGAGCTTAAGCAACAAAGTGTTAGGTGCCCTAGTGGGGAGTAAGAAGTAGATGAAAGTAAAGTAGGGAGAAGCACAAGAGGGTAGAGGGCCCTGCTCATAAGAGCTTACATTCTAAAAATGGAAACACATTCCATTGCACGAGTCATTTATTAGTATAATATGGAATATTCTGAATGATATTTTAGCATTTAGTGTACTTTCTTTTTTTTTCCTGTTTTTTAATATCTGGTAATTCTTAACTGTTGTACAGTACATACAATCAATTGTATTAAAGACAGAAGAAACCAATGGTGCCATAGCACAGACAGTGGTATATGATTGCTATCAACAACAAAAAATACCCTATTTATAACTTCTATCAATATGTCTGCACAAAATGGCTATTTTGTACAGTTCCTGAAAGGCATTAAGATTTATCTAATCTATTTACAGTCTGTGAAGACATCGTGACCCATAATTCATTTGTCTTCTCAGAGACATGTACAATTATTTATTTTTCACATAATGAACAGAGGGCAAAAAAAATGTGATGACAACAGTGAAGGAGAGGGCTTAGCATGGAGATAAATAAGGACAATTACTGTTCTCATAAAACATCCCATGAACGTAGGTATCCAGATCAATGGCTTTCTTTTCATTGAAGGAGTCTGACATTTTCAAAGCATGTATTTTTAAAATTGTAAAAGCAGCTTGACTCATTTAGAGCTACGTTATATTACTTAACATACAGAAGCATACAACGTTTTAGGTTCTTGAATGGAACAAAGACCGTCAACGATTTGGTAAAGTTCATACTTACAGAATAAAAGTCTTCAAGCTCATATGAATTTCCTCTGTTCCACCCAGCTTTATGGCAATAAATCCCCTTCTGGATGAAGGGTAACGCATTTGTCCTTTTTGGAAAAATAATGAAAAGCAATTTTCAAAACAGTAATAGGGAGATAGGGAATACTTTGTCAATGTACAGCGGTAGCTAATTCTAGAACAAAAATATTAGTATAAAACAAAGATCATTGTATCCGGTGACTTTTTCAATACTCATTGAAGTCTTTTAAATGGAGAAATAATTGTGGCTTTATCATGACAAGGGATAAGAACAGCTAAAAACAAAACAAATATATAGTGCCAATTTAAACTCTGATGTCTAAATATAGACCTCCATCAAACAATGGTGAGTTAATGCTGATAGACTGAAGCACACACTACAGTAATAACTGAATGAGTGGCTCTCTGAACACACAAAAAGTGTTACCAAATGTTATGTTTAGTACAGTCTTAAAAATAGTTTGAGAAAAAAATGGAGGTCAGCGTACTTTTTAAGCTCTATTGCACAGACAAATACAGTTAATGTTATTTCTGTTTTTTCAGATCAGAATTACAATAAAACAGCCATGAGCTAAACAATAATATCTATCTGATGCCATTTTAAAATAGAAACATTTGTCATTTTCAGCCTTACCTATTTTTTCCAAATTGACGATATTCGTAAATTGTAATTGACTTGTCATGTGCGAAAAAGAACCCGATAAGTTCCCGACAGGCATCGCGACCATTTCTAAGAAAGAACAAAGGGTCATGAATTTCTATTTCATGATGGTATTCTGTATCATGTTTGCTTATTGTTGTGGTGTGTGCCAATCAATTATGCAGTGTATAAGGTAGCACAGACCTGGCACACCCAAATAAAGACCTTTATTGTGAGACCTAGTCAACGTTTAAGTACATGAGGATATAAATGAGTAACTTACAACCAAATTAGTCCAGGTCTGCTCATTCTGTTAGTGAAACATATAGAAATGTCAGTTCAGGACTACTTTCACCTTCTTATTTTGGAGGGACTTCTAAATGAAAGCATGCTTTTAACAAAAGCCTCCAGAGGTCCCACATGGACGTATTTAGGGTGAATTAACAAGAAAGTACTGAGGAGACAGTTTAGATATCACTTTCACAGCCTCATTGATTCAGCCTTTGTTTATTTGAACAGAATAGGTCCAATCTCTCATTTATGGTTTTGGTCAGTTGCAGAACAGATTTAAAATATTTAAAAAAATAAATTACAAATCATTCCATTACTAAAGTTTTCCTTTAAGCAGAAAACAATCTGCTTTTTCCACGGCACAAAAGAGTGGTCCAACTATGTCTGTGCTAGCGGTTTTCATCAACAAAGGCATTTAATAAAAATAAAAAAGTGTGTTAGTAACGAAAATACTGCCCATGTTATGCTGCTGTGTTCCAGCCCAATGAGGCATCCTCGCAATGAATAATTTTCATTATACAGAAATAACATCGCTGAATGCCTTGGAGGTACTAACTCATGGTTTGCACATTAATTTCACCAGAGCCACCAGCAGGTCAGATTTTAAAGCTTTAAATTGGAAACAATTTAATAGACTTAAAAAAGAAATTACACTGAAGCAAGGATACCACAAAAGGGATTACGAGAGTTATTTTTCACTTGATATATTACTAATGACATTACTGGTGCATTCCCAGCAATAGCTAGAAAAACAAGTCGTATATATCTCATTTTTGCTACGACATAACAGTAGATTGCAAATAAACATGTTAAAATGGCAATGGACTGTATACTTTATTAGGGATTAAATGGCAATGAAAATCTAACTGATGGACAGAGTTTTCAGTATAATAAAATTATCAAACAAATAATTTTGCTTCACATCAAATACAAAATACAAACCTAGTATGGAAAATTATTATTTTTAAAAGGTAAACTAAAGAAATAAACAATTTATGTACAAATCAGTTACGCAAACATGTACCAGCCACAAATTACACTTTCCTTTAGCCATCACTACACCTGTCACATATTTACTGAGATAGACGGAAATAGACTGAGCACGTGTTTGCAGTAACCCAGTGGTCGCCAACCTTAATTGGGGTGTGAGCTACTGGAGACAAATAAACCTCCTGAAGAGCTACTAAAATCTGGCTAATAACCAAACAACTGAAGGTCATTTAATGAAAATAAAGTTTAAGAACAGGCACATTTCACTGCTAATTACCGTCTCCAAGGAGGTACGTGCAGTAGAGGAGCAAAATATATAGGCAGGGCTGCTGTGTGATTTTTCCGGGAGGGCTGGGCAGGAGCCACTCGCTGTGTTTGTCATGTATTGTGCCACTAAACAGTGGCGTAGACGCCATGGGTGGAACCACGTGAGGTGATCATAGCGGCTATGGCAATCACTTGATTTGCTTCCCTGTGGCTCCACCCATGGAGTCGATGCCACAGGGGAGCATGCATCAGAGGTCACTTCCACTTAGTGGGTTCCTAGCTGACTCGGCAATACTGCAGCTAGGCAAGCTACCCTCCTAGTTGACACGGCAGTACTGCAGCTAGGCAAGCTACCAAAATTAAGACTGCGAGCTACCAGTAGCTAGCGAGCTGCGGGTTGGAGACCACTGCAATTACCCAATTATTGAAAGAGTTCCTTCTTCTACACATAACAGATTTATGTTATATAGTACAGAACAGACAATACATACACAAGCATGTTACATGTAATGCAGGAGACAGCACAATTTGGACACAGGCTTGAGGTGCAATAGAGTTCTTGTGCAGTGTAGGCAGATATTCATGGAACCATGGAACTGTGAAAAGTGGTCACAGGCTTGAGGTTCAGCAGAGCATTGTAGAGTAGGTGAAGACTCACAGCAACTCAAGAAAGAGTGGTGTGCAAACTAATTGGGACAAAAGCTTGTTTTTTCCTGTGTTTGTATAGTTCTTTTTATAAACAAAAATAACAAAAGACAATCAAATTTACAGTCTTGCTGTGCTGTTGCTCTCTCCCCCTCTGCTGTCGTCTCTCTCTTGCACGCGATGGGCCTGATTCATTAAGGATTGCTATTGCGATCGGAGCTCCGTAATCGCAGGCAGGTCTGCTGCGAAAATATACTGAATATAATGAATTCTATCGCAATGCCGTAGCACTGCCAGTATAGAGACGCTCACTGCCTCCAACTACTGCTTTCTCACATCTATAATACCTTGCAAACCTCCATAAACTTTAAGTAAAAGCGTTCAAACGGACAGGCATGCCTGTGTTTCTCCGACCACCCCCCTCCGTCACCTCCCCCAAACGTTCACTGCCTGTCAATCACTCTGCGATGGCTCTATGTAGTCTGTGTGATCACAGTGCGAATGCAATGGTGCCTTTGCGCACGCGCACTGCATTGCATAGAGAACAGTGCATGTGCTTACTGAAAATGGTGTAGTGATGTTATTTATAACACCCATTATTACTGCTGATTAAATTGTTAGTGAGGTTCTGAGCACAGAGAATATGATCAAACTTGACTAAAAAGGAAGTGAAAGTCAAAACAATGTATTAGTATGAACCTGCAGAAGGATCATTAATATACACCTAGACCCTAATCGAATAACTGCAACAGCACTCATAATTGGCCAAAAAGCGGGAACAAAAATTTCTTCATTCACATGAAAATGAGACACTACTTTAGGAAGGTAACCCTACTTTGTAAACAGCTTTATCCTGGTGAAAAATCAAAAATGGGGAGCGACAAAAGAGCGCTGCCAAATCTGAGACTCTGCGAGAATAAGAGATAGCGAGAAGAAAAAGTGTGTTCACTGTCAACCACTTCAAATCTACAGAATCTAGAGGTTCAAATGGGTGAGCTTGTAGCCACTAAAGAACCAAAAGACAAATCCCACGGTGCTACTGGTGGAAAAGGAGGCTGAACTTGCAGAACTCCTTGGAAAAAAATTCTAACTTCTGGTAATGAGGCAACTCTTTCTCTGGAACCAGACTGAACCTGCACTCTCAAAGTATCCAGACGGAGACCACGGTCTAAGCCTGCCTGGAGAAAAGCCAGCATGCTGGAAATCCTAAACACCTTAGGATCATACTTTCTGTGGGAACACCATTGACCAAAAGAATGCCAAACTCTGTAATTGATGCGGGCAGAGGCAGGCTTCCGTGCACTAAGCATCGTTTGAATTACAGAATTGGAAAAACCTTTTGCTCTTAGGATGGAAATTCAAGAGCCACGCCATCAAAGCCAGATATGGTAAGTTTGGATGCTGGCAGGGGCCCTGAGTTAGCAGACCCTGTCATAGAGGAAGAGGATACGGACTGTCTATTGACAGACTCTGTATGTCGATGATGATGTCTGGGCCAAGCCGGAGCCACCAGTATTACTGTTCCACCTTCCTTCTTGAGTTTACTGAGAATTCTTGGTAGGAGGGAGATCGGAGGAAAAAAAAATATGTCAGCATCCCATCTTACTGCCAGTGCATCCACGAAGGTTGCTGATGGGTCTCTAGACCTGGACCCGTACCTGTGGACCTTGTGGTTGTGACATCACGCCATGAGATCTCTCTCTGGTAGACCCCATTTGTTTACCAGGAGCTGAAACACTCCCGGATGGAGAGACCACTCTCTGGCGTGTATGTCCTGGCGACTTAGGAAGTCTGCTTCCCTATTGAGTACTCCCAGTACGAATATTGCCGAGATGGCTGGAAGTTGACGTTCTGCCCAAATCAGAACCCGTGTCACTTTCATGGCTGTGTAACTTCTTGTGTCTCCCTGATGACTGAGGTAGGCCACTGTTGTTGCATTGTCAGACTGGATCTGGACCAGCTTGCCCTGGAGCAGGTCCTGTTTCATGACAAGTGCTTTGTATACAGCTCGCAGTTCCAGATCGTTTATTGGCAGATGACTGATTTGTCCATCTTCCCTGAAAGGTGTGATGACCTGTCACTGATCCCCATCTGTGGTGAGAAGCACCCAATTTGGAATTCAGAATGGGCACCCTTTGTTTAGATGATCCTTTCTCAGCCATCACAGGAGGGAGTGACAAACCTCTGGAGTAAGAAGGATCCTCTGGGACTTTATTTGATGATACTGTCCATTCCACTTGGAGAGAATCAATCTTTGCAGAGGCCTGGAAGGGAACTGAACATACCCCACCATGTCAAAAGTAAATACTATTGATTCCAGCACTTTCATTGCTAACAGAATGGATACCCTTCGCTTGCATAGCAGCTTGCGTATTCGCAATGAAAGGGCCACAATCTTGTCCTCTGGCAAAAACACCGTTTGTGCCCGAGAATCCAGAAGAGCTCCCAGATGTACCATCTGCTGTGTTGGAGAAAGTGATGATATGTTTCAATTGATAATCCAGCCGTGCTTTTGTAAGCAGGCTATGGTCAGTTGAAGATGGTTTTGTAAAACAAACAGAGTCTGTGCCATTATCAGAAGGTCATCCAGATATGGCAGAATTCTGACTCCCTGATGCCTGAGATAGGCCGTCATGACTGTCATTATTTTGGTAAATATCCGGGAAGCCGTAGATAGGCCAAAGGGGAGAGCCTGAAATTGGTACTGCTGCTGCAGGATAGCAAACCATAAAAATAGCTGGTGGGATGGTATAATAGGAACATCCTTAATGTCCAGGGAAACCATGTAATCCCCCGGCTCCATTGCCAAAATAATTGGGCGGAGAGTTTCCATATGAAACTTGGGTACATGGATAAACATGTTGAGGGTTTTTAGATTTATTATAGGGCGATAAGCCCCATTCGGTTTCTGAACCAGAAACAGATTGGAATAATAACCCCTTCCCTGTTGAGACACAAGAACCGGGATTATTACCCCCATCTGATGGAAGATATGTGCAAAAAACTTCTGGTGGGAATGTCTCCTGAAAGTGAGGGCATACACCCGAGATACCACTTCTCGGACCCAGGCATCTGTAGTTGTCTGATGCCAATGATCCGCAAACTGAAGAAGTCAGGCTTCCACCCTGGGATCCCCCAGGAGGAGGCCCACTCCATCAGGCCAAGGGCTTGTTGTCCGGCTTAGAAGCTGGACGTCTTGCCGGGCCAGACCTCTTAGTTTGTCGCTTAGACTTGCGGAAACTAGTTGGCGCTCCAGCTGCTGTGGAACTACAGATCCCAGCATGCCCTGCCACAGTTTTAGCATGCTGTTATATCAAAATGGTGGCAGATCATGCTGGGATTTGTAGTTTCAGAGCAGCTGGAGGGCCAAGGTTTGAAGACCCCTGGCCTAGAGGAAGGCTGTTCTTTTGCTCATCCCGGAGGACGGAAGGACTGAAAAAAAACCTGCCTAGATCTAGTCTTTGAGGTAGATGGCAGACCTGCAGATTTTGAAGCGGCCAGAGTAGTGATTAGATTATCCAACTCTGCTCCAAAAAGTACCTTTCCATAGAAAGGTAAGACTTCAAGCGCCCTCTTTGATCCTGTATCAGCGTTCCAAGACCAAGATCTTAACCAAAGGGCCCTGCTGCCACTATTGATGCTGCTGATGCCCTAGAAGCTAAAATTCCTGCAACCACTGCATCACCTCCCAGATAGGAAGCTGCTTCCCGTATGTGGGAGATGTTCGTCATGTTCGCTGGTAACATTTGGTAGTGAATCCTCCAATGCCCTAATCCATTCTTCAGCAGCTTTGGCTACCCAGGCTCCAGCCATAGCTGGACGAGTAATGTCTCCAGATGATGAAAATATTGCTTTAAGACTGGCTCCACTCTTATCATCTGTGGAATCCTTCAGTGAAGACGCTGATGGAATAGGCATTGTAGCATTTCTAAGTAAATGTGTTACATGAGCATCCACAGTAGGAGGTACCTCCCATTTAGTTCATACAGAAGGTGGAAACTGATACAATGTTATTCTTTTATTCACATAAAAATGTTTGTCAGGGTTACCCCATACCTCATCCATAAGCTCAGTGAACTGTTCAGATACAGGAAACTCCGTTTTGACCACCTTTTAGTTGCGATTAAACACTGGAGCCTTCTTACCATGAACCGGTTCATCATCCTGAATGTCTAGGATTGATTTAACCGCCCTCACTAAAGAAGTAACATCCACTATGGACGGATGGTCCTCCTCCCCCAAGCTAGACCATGGAGAGGAACCTTGCACATCATCTTGATGATGCGTCTGAATCCATATGTTGAGCAGACTGATAAAACGAAAATTTGCAATGAGGTGCCTTAGTAACTACCGGTCTGCTATCAACCTTAGATGGTGCCATACTCTGAATAGAAAGCCCATAAACATCCTTCCATGAAAAAATGCATAGGAGATGCAAACATACAGTAGCATGATATGGACACCCCAACAAATGAGGAATCGTGGGAGCAACCATACAATCCACAAACTGCTTCATTATATGTATCAGTCAATATAATCTTGCACCTTTTGGGGCAACCTGAGCGCTAACCTTATGTATTAACTTTTATATGAGACTTGTTATGACTATAGTATGTATTAGCTTGACCAACGTCAGTTATGTTGTGTACTATCACACAAATTCATACAATGTAATACAATGTAATAAAATAGCAGAGTCATTAGTGTTATAAAATAACCAATGATTTTTATTTTAATATTGAAGGCAATTTAGTTAGTACATCAGTTATATTGGTATCAAATAGATGATAATATATAAATGATATTAAATAGCGGTTAATTAAAACATGTATCTGAATCGAAAGACAAAAGGTGGAAGATTATATTGACTGATACTGTAAGGAGGTTGGCTGTTAGTTGCGCAGGGGCACATACCCCAAAATTATAATTGAACTGCTTCATTACCTGGGACAAAGAGGATACCCAAGAAGTCTCTTGTCCAGGGACAGGAAAACTGGACTGGTGAGGTGGCTCTTTATAACAGACAACACACAAACCATCCTTAATGTCCTGAGGGGACATATAAGCCATACATGACTTACATGAAACCAGCACAGAGGGCTCCCCCTCCTATATACCTTAATCTATTGACTTTTTCAAATAAAGCCAATAATTGCAATGTTATGTGACAGCCTTCACAAAATCTTAATGAATGTGAAGTACTCAGAGAAAAACCTCCACCCCAAGGGGATGGAGAGAAAAAAACAGTGATCGTTATAATTGACAGACAGAAATAAAAGACAGTGTCAATATAGCAGCTAGCAAACAGTCACATACAATGCATATGTAATAAAATTACAATCGACTATAAATCAACTATACAAAAACACAAAGGAATGGTAGGATATAGAGCACTATATACCTTAACCAAGTGAGAGGTATACAGGGAGACTGACCCAAACTCTCCTGAAACCAACAGCTACAGGGCTCACTGAGCATGAACCGTGAGCATCTCATATACACGTGGAGGGTAGGCGGAGCAACACACGCGCGCGGCACCCTTCGTAGGGACTGCGTCTGGGTCGGGGGAGGAGCTGCCGGGGGTAGCACCTACCTCCCTTAAGCTGCGTTAACCAGCCAGGTACGCTGGCCCCGGCATCAGACGATGAGGCCCCGGTGGTGTAGTGAGGACGCGATAATCCCGGGCCCTGACTGCAGCAGCTTCTGGTGCGTCTCTGACACCAGAAGCAAGGACTGCGGCGCACGATTCCTCGTAAGCGATAAATCACCTTGCCTGACATCTCCGTGCATCCGGTTGCAGTCCAGGTCGCAGCATTGCGGCTAGCAAGCTTAGCTGCGACCCGCCGAAATCACCAGCCCAGTTACTGGTGTTGCGGCCCAGCAGAGGTAAATGGAGTCGCAGTATATGCATCTTAATTCAGACACTTAGTATTGCCAACCCAAAAACAAAGTAAAATAAAACATAAAATAAAAGCTTAGGACTGCCTGACCAGTCCCGTTACAAAGGTGCGTCTTGATCCTGCAGCACCAAACGAACAACTGAAGTCCTACTGCTAGGGGCAGGGTATATATAGAGGAGACCCAAGGCATCCTGGGAGTTGAAGCTTTAACTGTTTGGTGCCTGGTCTGCAATCATAATAATCAACATGGTATCCCTGTGGATTCCTATGGACCCTGAGGAAGAAGAAGAAAACTCACTTTGTCCCAAGTCATCTGCATACCACTGTAGTCAGGGACAAAGCAGAGGTCAGAAATCCAGAACAGAAAAGCCAAATACAAGACTCAGTCATGGTGCTAGTAATGGTAAGCCAAAGGATAGCAACAATAGTCTGTTCAGCAGATTTCAGAGAGCAGGAACCACAGTAAATTACTGGACTAGATATTATGTACAGACTACTCAATAAACACAGTGCTGGATGTTAGCAGGAAGGCGGCTTCAATAGTGCAATCTAGAACAAACTCAAGCACCAGGGAACATTTGTTTTCATGCCCTGAAAAATCTCATTGATCAAAATACCGACCAATTGCTCAGTGTCACTTTCTAATATCTATATTTAAAGCCATATAAGTGTAAGCTGAAGTAATTAAACTTAAATATATTATAAAAACAAAGTAAAACCACATTTGATCAGGCATAATTTTGACTACACTCCACAGCCTCTAAACTGAAAAAGCATACTACTATGACATCATTGCGTCATTCTTGCCGGTGGCTTTTGAATGGCTTCTTTACTAATTCTTCCAAACAGCAAATATAAACTGGGATCTGAAAAGCTCTCTCTGTAGTGAGATGTTTTGCTTGATATCACATATGTACTGCTAATAAAACACAAACCAAGTGACAATACCAGCATATGCAATGAAATCTCACTTGTCCTTGAGTATCCATTACAAAGCAATATGAATAATCCATTTAGGGTCTAGCAGCGTTAAACTGTTACTCTTGGAAAAGCAAATAAAAGAAATGCTTCAAAGCCCCAGGAGTAAGCATGTGAATGACTGAGATATGCAGAGGAATTAGCTATGCCAAATCCTTTTATAAAAAAGAAGGGAGCAAATCTGTAGTCATCTTGTTTAAAAATAAATCACACCTAAGGAAAGCCTGCAAAAAACTGTTAAGATCAAGTGAGCTTTTTATTGGGTTATATTTCAACCATCAGATAATGTCACAGAAAGGTCACCATGAAGCATTTTCTGCCCTTGAATTTGAAGACTTTGATGCAGTGACTCAGATGTACACAGTATAGATTTACATCACATGACATATGAAGCTATGGCCCTGTGGAAGAGAATGCATTACATGACTGCTTTGCAGCATGCAGCACAGACACATTTAACACAATATTTCAACACACTGTAAGGCAGTCACTCAATGTCACTAACATCAAAGCATTTAATGTGAACTGTTATCTAAATGCTAAATATACAGTATATATATGATATTGGGTTCAAAAGTACACTATAAAATGTTTGCTTAAAAGAATACAAATCTGTAAATCCAGCCATTCTCTTTCCGTGGATATGATCCAATGGTTCAATGAGATTGTAATCGATTTAGTAGAATCAAAACACTACTTAGACTATTCACACTTACATCTATTGGCATAATGCAAAATAACAAGGATTGAGTCCTGTTTAAGTTTTCGTGACATTTTGCGATCTTACAATGGCTGTTCATGTTTTTCTGGGGACAGATTAAAGGGAACATATGAGAATGGAGGGATGGAGATAAATAGGGTGCCTAGAGTAGACACTGCCTAGGAGCCTGGAGCACTTCTTTGCACAGCCTGCAGTTCCTTCAATACACCCTCACTAATCTTTATATGTGTGAAAATGCCACGTTACAGCCCAATTATACTTCTTCAGTCTCTAGTGAGATGTAACTAAATGTGTACAGCACTCCATCGCCCGTTCATGCGTGCATGGTTCCAGAGCATATACATAGTGCAAAAACATGCAAGATACACTTTGCAAACAGGCATACATACTGTACAACTCAGTACCAGGTCCATAAACTCTATATACATGTATTTCCCAACATAATACAACTACAAGGAAAGCAGTAAAAGCTCTATACCACTTACACACAAAACTAGTGTTCATTTTCAGTAATAGCTCTGGAAACTCTTATCTGTTTTTGTGGTTAATCATGGTAACAAATCTCATTATCTTTCTATGTAGAGAGAGAGAAAATACTTTTATGGCTCTTCCCATCAACATTAAACAAAATGTATACTGCAATATCAAAAAGGGTACATTGCCCCTGATGAAATGATCTTGAAATCAAGGTACAGTGGGCATGATTCAGAGATGGACGCAGTACACATCGCTGCTGCGCCATTGGACACAGCAGCAATGTGTATATATGTTAATGTTGCAGGAGATTTCTGAAGCAAATAGACACCTGTCAGCATCTCCGATCCCAGCAATACGTCCGAAGAGGCAGCATCAGATTACCAGCATCGGCCATCTGGGTAAGCTGAATCTTACTCAGACTGGCCAACTCATGCCTGCTTGCGAAGCCAGGAAATCTGTGCCCTCTGACGCAGAGCCTGGCTTCGGTGCTCCGAGAAAAAGGGGGTGACACACTGCCATTTTTGGGAATGCAGGCTGGTGCCACCCCCTCCCCTCAACACCTGCTGCTTGGGGGCACTGCGTCACGGAAGACTCGTTCTGCGCATGCGCAGGCGCTCCACCATCGGAAATATATGCAACAGTTTGGTTTACATACATTTCTGAATCAAGCCCAATATTCGCAATAGCTTTTAAACCCAATCTCGCAGTAATATGGTTTAATGAAGCTAAAACAATACTACAGGAAAAATGCTCTGTATCTAAAGCACAAACATATGGACATGGACCTGGATCTTACTGTACAAAAAAACTAAATATATAATATAGCATTATGTTCTTTTAAAGCAGTGAAAATGTTTTTGAATGTATAATTACCTGCATATGATTCGAGCATCAAAACGTAGCTTGTTTGACAGCACATTTTCGGTTAATGTTGAGCTTGTTTTTATTCTATTAACAAAAGTATAAGGTTACAATCCCCACAAAGACTGTAGTTAAAAAATAAAATAAAAAATAAATATACAGTTTATATCCTACCAAAAACAGAACTTCAAATGCACTTTTATCAGTTTCTCTCCAAGGGATATTTGGTGTACTCATTAATGGTCATTTAGGAACATCAAAAAATGCAGGTGTGTAAAACAAAAGCTATTACTTTCTCCTTTGTGCAGTGATTTTTGAGCAGGTGTGACATGGATTACTGCAGCAAGATAGCATTTAGGGGGAGATTTAATAAAGCTTGGAGAGAGATAAAATTGGAGATAAATAGCAGCAACCAATCAGCTCCTAACTGTCATTTTTCAAACACAGCCTGTAAAGTGACAGTTGGGAGCTGATTGGTTGGTGCTATTTATCTCCAATTTTCTCTCTCTCCAAGCTTAATTAAATCTAACCCTTAGGGGCATATTTAATTAGGTGCGAAAAGCTGAATACTCTTCGCCGTCATCGCTGGTTCTTCATGCGAAAAAGTATTGCACGCGTCCTTGCTTATCCCCATATTCAATTAGAAATCAGTGAAAACGGTACCCGGCGAAACACAAACAGGCGAAAAGTGCTGTCAGATTTGGGGAAATCAGCCTGACACCCCCCACCAAAAGATGCACTAACATTGGGGATCATGGTAGATGCCCCCGAATAGCCCTACTGAAGCTACTTGGGGTACTTAAATGCTCTCAATAGCTGCTAATTAGCGTCTTTGCACAAGTGGTGAAGAATAGGTTTTAGCAGGGTTTTTTTGGAGAGAATAAGTAGTCCCAGCAAATTTGGGGTACATGAAAATGGTGCAAGCATGGTTAAAAATCACAAAAGTTTTAAAAAACGCACCTTCAGTAAGCAACTGTAATCATTAAAAACACCTCCCCCATACTTCCAGACCCCCCCAAAAGCTTATTTCGCTAGTTTTTAAGTTTGTACCCCAACTTAGTTTTTTTTTGCCCCCTTTTTCAAAGTAATTTTTGGGTTGTTCTTCAAAAAATGGTAGCCTTTTTTTGGATGCAGTTATCCTTTGGGGACCTGTCCCAAGGGTGCAGGGTGGTTTCCCCACTTTTGCACCCCAAAACCGCAATTCTGCACTTTTTTCCAGCAAGTCTCATAGGCAAAACTTTTTTGCCTATACCAATGCATTGACTTTCCGCACCGCCGAAAAATCGTCACGGGGATAAGTTTCCGCTTTTTGCACCTAATTGAATACGGCCCTTAGTGTGTTAGGAGCACATGTTTGTTCATTATGACTTGTGTCAGACATAGCTCACCTCTACCTATGGATATGTCTGCATAGAAAGGTGCATGCTAACATTTTACCATAATGGTCCATATTCTGCACACAAATCCAAAAATTGTCATTTATTTTGTGGCACAAGACAGTTCAATTAACTTCAAGGACTGTATACTCTGAATATCTCATGTTAGCTCAGTCTAGCAGGAGACTACAAAACTATTGTAACTAAACAAAATAGTCCAGGTGTTGACACTGCATCAGAGGACAAGGTAACTTGGCACTTGCACACTAATTTTATGGGAACATCTTTTGCTCAATTTACAGAAGGAGCGTTTTATAATAGAAGTGACTGAAGGGGTGCATAAAAACCAAGCTATTCAACATTTAGTGATGTGTAGGGTTATAGCTGTGTGTGTGTATAAAAGCAGGTGTTACTGGCAGTGACATATAACATGCACATTCTAGTCTAAGAATACATTTGTAAAATAATGTATAAAGAGGCTGCTCACACAAATATTTAAACACCAGCATAGGGACAGACTCCATTTATCAGAGGCTTTTGAATAACCTGCAGAGTGTGTTTAAATTAAATTCTTCTGGTATATAAATTATTCACCACATCTCATATTATAATATTTAAAATAAATTACCTCAGAACTTACAAACAGTCACCAGATTCTAGATTCCCATTTTAGTTAACATTTATATAGTGCTATGCATACTGTGGGCCTGATTCTGAGATGGACAAGTCCAAATTTGGATGCTTCTCACTATTTTCTGGACACTGCACACGCGCAGAAAACCTCGGTCTGCACAAGTGTGTAACGTAGTGTCCGCAGTAACAAAGAGCTCCATATCAGATGGATCTCCAGCAGACAGACAGGCTTTTTTGGGTGGCAAATTGGAGGCTACCTAGCAGATGTACTGAATAGATGCGTCTTGGGGGGTGTTGTGGGCAGCTGGGCCAACTTGTGTTTGAGGCATGCAGATAGAGATGGGACGCTTGTATCAGACAGATCTATTGCACTCAGCATGGGGTGGGTGCAAATGCCAATGCTAATGAGGACGTGTGCAGAGAAACACTGGGCAAGCACGTATGAACATGGCCGGATACTTACATAGAAGGTAGTGTTAGTGTGGATAAGTAGTAAATCGGGCAGCCGCAGACATCTGCATATGCCAGCACTTTGCTCAGAATCAGACCCTATGAGCACTAATTAAGTGTTCGATGTAAGTTCAACTATAGACTGCACAAATGTCCCATTTATATTGCTTTAATGTGCATATGCAGTGAAACAAATGGAAACTTGAAGTTCAAAGTTCAAATGGAGAGCTGGATTTGAGGCAAATAAACGCAGGTTATACATAGTAGGGAACTATGCAAGCAAGTATAGTATGCCTCCTGGAGATGGGCCTATTTAGAGTAAGGTGCATCACCATATATGCCTCATTTGCATCTCCTAAAGGCTGATGTACAGATACTTGCATTCAAAAATATTCATAGATTTGTGGGTGGTTGGTAGGTGTTGCAATGCCACATCCTGTGGAGGCACATATCTCCATGGTGAGCGGCATAAAAATGGCACTTCTCTAAATGAACCACCCAACGTCCGATATTGGGAAGCATAGTTCTGCTATGTCCCCAGAAACCTCTTATAAGATGGCTAGTGATTGCAAAATGCTCTATAGACGCATAGGTCACCCCAAAAAAAATTCAAAATGGGTGGGTCCCTGGGGACGTGCTCTGTTGGGATTGGCTACTGGTTAAATGACTGATGTCTCCCTGGGTCAGCTGCAGAGAGGACTATAAAAGTGGAGGAGGAGCCAGTCCTTTGACGCCTTTCCTGGAAGCAGCAGCTGCGGGACCGGCACTACAGAGACAGACGGCTTAGGAGTTTTACACGGAAGGCGTCCTCGGCACCCAGGCATGAAGGCGGCCCCAGCACCCTAGCAGCACAGAAGGCTGGCGGACCTGGCACCCGGCGTGAAGGCAGCCCCAGTACCCTAGCAGCATAGAAGGCTGGCGGACCTGGCACCTGGCGTGAAGGCGGCTCTGGCGTAAAACAGGCGGCTACACGAGGAGCTGAGGAGAAGAAGACTGTGATACTCTGCGCGTGACTGCACTCCCTGACCTGGAGGAAAGTGTTTAATAAACAGATAGTGGATGGGGTGCCTTTAGGTGTGGGCTCAGCTAATAATGCAAACAGAGTGGGGGCTGGGAGTGCCGCAGAGGCTAAAGGTACCTACACACTAGACAATGTGCTATCGTGAATGATTTCCCTTGAACTCTCCCCGGCAGCTTCCCAAGTGTCCAAGTTGACTAACGATCTATCATGCGTCCTTAATGATTTCCAGTGCGTCGTGTACGAGATTGGCAGATATTGCCTGCTGCAGGCAAGATCTGAAGATACGCCGGACGACCCGCATTGGCAGGATATGAATATACGATGGGTACGCACATTGGCATCGTTATCATGAGTGGACGATTTGCACATATTTTGCATGATCTGTCTTTCTGATTCGTCAAAATCGGGCAAATCGTTCTAAATATCATCTAGTGTGTACGTACCAACACTCTGCAATCAATCAATGTGGCTGGCTTGCAGACGTTGGGAGGGTAGCTGAAACTTTGCGAAAATTGGGTTCAGTGGACCCACTTTTAGTAAATGAGTGGGTTCCACAGGACTGTCATTTACAGTATTACTCATAATATCAGCAGAATACCCCCTACCTATCCCCAGCACTGTCTGTCCCTAATCCCTTCCTTACCCCCCAGTACTGCCCTAGCTGCTATCTATGCTTATCCCCTCCCTACCCCCAGCAGTGCCTGTCCCTAACCCACTCCTTGCCCCCAACTGCCACACGCCCTTCCCCCTCTATCTCACTCCCTGCCCCCTGCCTCAACCCCCAGCTCTACCCCAACTGCTGCCTGCCCCAGCTCTTATCAAGCTGCTACCTGACCAGCATTGTCCCAATCGCTGTCTGCACCTACCCCCTCCCTAACCCCAGCACTGCCTGCCCTTACCCCGCTCTAACCCATCTCCCTCTCGATCTTTACCCACTCTACCCCAACTTCTACCTGTGCCAGCACTGTCCCACATGCTGCCTTCTCCTTACCACCCTCTCTGCTCCCAGCACTGCTCCAGTTTGCTATGTGAGATCTCCCATGTGGCTTACGTGTACATTACTGCTCTTCTGCCTGGTCAGCAGAGGAGGAGCTGTATAAAGTAGCAATGCAAAACTCACCTTCTGCGACAGCTCCTTTGACTCCAAAGATTTCCCTGGGAAAATGACACCGCCACCATTTTCCCGATGATATGCACATGCACGATAGACACTAGCAATGTGCCAGAATCCACACTGCATATGTGCCAGCGAGAGGTGGAGGTGGCACTTGGACACTGCACATGGGCCCCCTACCCTTATAAGCCGCCCTTTGCAGGAGAGAGCATACTGTGTAAAACAGCTAGACTTGGGAGCAGTGCTTAAAGTGGTCCTAGAGATGTGGTGGAACTCATCCCCCCCTATCCTCTGCGCTATCTTAATAAAGGGACAGCGCGCGTCGTAGGCCACAAAAGGGGCGTGGTCTGTAAAGAAAGGGGCATTGTCACACAATAGTATCCCCGATTCAAATTACGCCACACAGTTGCACAATCTTATTCACAATACACCGGACATAGTGCCCCTGATTAACATTACACCACATAGTAGTGTCCCTTATTCATGTTATCATGCACAGTAGTGCCCCTTTTACACAATGCCCACATTAGTGTCCCTTATACACAATGCCCACAGTAGTTGTGCCCCTAATACAGATAATTCTCACAGCAGTAGTGCCCATTACACATAATGCCCACAGCAGTAGTGCCCATTATGCAATGCTCACTGCAGTGGTGCCCCTTATGCAGTGCCACCAGTAGTGGTGCCCCTTATGCAGTGCACACATTGGTTGTGCTCCTTATGCAGAGCCCACAGCGGTGGTTCCCCTTATGCAGAGCCCCCAGGAGTGGTGCCCCTTATGCAGTGCTCCGAGTGGTGCCCCAATTAGTAGTGCCCCAGTGGTAAGGCCATTATTAGTGCCCAAAGTGGTAATGCCACCATTAGTAGTGCCCCCAGTAGTAATTCCCTCAGTAGTAGTGCCCCCAGTAGTAGTGCTCCTTACAAAAACAAAAGTAACACACAATACTTACATTAAGCCCCACTCCTGCATCCGCTGCCATCCGACTGGCTGCTCCTTTGAACGATGGGAGAGACGTCATGACATCTGTACCATAGTGCCCACTGTGGGAGCCAGAAGCCAGACTCAGGAGTGAACTCCAACCTCCAGCTGTCGCTGAAGGGAAGGAGCCGGGCATCCACTGGTAACAAAATCTCAGCGGCCGCCCATCAACTCCCTGCGGCGCAGGGCTGACTGACCAGGTAAGGTGGGCTGGAGGAGGCGGAACTGGTTCCGTCTCCAAATAGAACTGATGGAAAGCAATCTTGCCCCATTCTGGCCCACTCTAACCCCTGCTTGGGGGCCAAATCGGGCTACTTATAAGCGCTCTCCAAGGAATATGAGCCCACAGTAGAACACCCTCTTATTTGAATAAAGTGGAAACTTAAAATGGGTATCCAAAACTTGATGAGAGGTAATTTTTAATTGTGCTCAGCAGGCTTTCAAATGTAGTTAATCGAAAGTTAAATGTGCGTAAGGTGTATAAAGGAATAGATATCTAGCAAAAAAGAAAATAGTGAAAAAAAGTATTGAAAAATAACAGCGAAAAAGATAAGAAAAGAGAGAAACTACCTGTTTATATATTTGAAGAATGGTGCAGAAGACATAGCCAGAGACATTACAACAAGCATAGGTAAGAAGAATCAGGAAACACTGCTAATACAGAAAGAACAGAACAGAAAGGGAAAAATTCTAAGAAAAAAACAGTTTATCAAGGACGTGCACACACAAGATTCAGCCTTTAAATATCCCAAACAGGTCATACACAAATTTTCCTAAGGGATCAAATGGACGACTGTTTAACGTGCGGTGGTGAAGTTAGCTGTGTTCACCATATACTTAGTGAAATAAATAATGATTTATGCAGCACCAGCATACAGAGTACTTTACAACTGGCTGCAAAGAAAGGAATAAAATAAGGCTGGGTATAATGACGTAAGAGAGCCCACTTGGAATTTACAATCTATAAGAAAAACAGGATTTTATACCAGAGGATAAATGCCACAGATTAAAAATTTGTCCAGCCAGACCACAATGTAATGTAATACAGTGTGGTTAGTGGTGCATCCGTCGCCCAGTAATGTTAATTTAGGGATTTGTTTGAATACAGAAAGAGAAGAAATATTAACTTTCTTGGAATCTTAGCTGCCCACTGTATGTATTAAACATCTATACATTTAATGTTTCTATTTGAATGAGTTCCACTAGGCCCCAGCTGCATTTAGGTTAATATAATAAAAGAGTTGTCTTAAGTGTTGGCCCGTCTTTGGTAATACACACTTCCAAAAAATTAACGGCGAGGGAATCAACTAAATAGGTGAATTTAATGGGACTATCCTCAGCATTATGGATTTAAATGAGCAATTTAAATACTCTTCATCCCCTGTCCATAGTATAAAGAGGTCATCAATATAGTGAAAAAAGCCAATATATTTGCAGAAAGCACAGGTCTAGAAAAAAAAAAACACAAATGTTCAGTCATGAACATATAAGAATTCACCAGATCTGTCTCGTGGGAGTGTGGCTAAACCGCTCTGCGATTCTGAGTAATGCGTACGGAGAATGGAAGCCTGTTTGTCACAGATCTCTTGCATCTAGCATGGGGATGGTGCAAGTGCCGATACTAATGGCAACTATTACAGAGGTAGGCGTAAAATCAGTGGGCGGTTCCGGCTTCTGCTTGAAGACACACGGATTATCGCATTAGCTGTACGGAATCTCGCATTAGCATAAGGAAGCAAATATGTCTTTTGCGGCTTCAAACAAAAACAGTCACTGTGTCTGACTCAGGCCCAATATCTGTAAAATAAGAGCTTAGTGATTTAAGCATTTGGTCTGCAGCTTAATGTCCTGAATAATAGTTTGGTCACAAAGGGCCTTATTCAGACCCGCTCGCAAGCGTGCGCACTGCGCGAGCCCCGGAGCGAGAGAGAAATCACTTGTTCCGGCGCTCGCATCCAAAAGGGGCGATATTGATCGACAGCTCGCCCCGTTTGGTAGGCGGGTCGGGGATGGGGGAGGGGGGTGGCTGACCAAACGGAGGTTCCCAAAGGAACGCTTGCCGTTCGGGGGTGGCCCTACTGACATCACGAGTAGTCAGTAGTCAGTAGTGAGCTTCCGGCTCTACTAGAGCCGGAAGCTCACTGGGGCTTGCGGCAGACAAGACCCTACCAAAAGGGTCTCGTTGCAAGCCCGATGGCCACGACCATCGCGACCATCACCTGGCCGCTCGCAAAAGCTGTGGGTGGTCACCCACAGCTTAGCGAGCGGCCAGGAGGCCGGCTCCAAAAAAAAAAAGCCGCTCTGATTCGGAGCGAGCGCTCTAAAAGAGCGTCCGGCTCTGAATCAGGGCCAAAGTTTGCACTGTGGAAAACCTCATGATATGTCTACATAACAGTTGAAATTAGTATTTACTGCCACTATACTTTAAAGGGAGATTTCATCTTCGGGTGACTAATATATTGGCTCCAACATTCCCTCATTTAATTTTAACTATATACCTTGCTTTTAAATGCTGCTTTATTTTATTGGTTTGTTAAGTTGCTTTATCTGTAAGGTTTTTATACAATCCAGAAATTACTTACTACCTTTGTCTTTGGATATTACACAGATATGCTCTGCCCTCTGAATTGAATACAACTGTAACTATAGGAGGTGATCTGTGTCCTATCCAAAGGCAACACAAATAAATAACTGTCAATAGCATATAAATACTGAGATGCACATAATGAAACTTAAAACTTTTTGTGAATTGTTAAGTGAATAGTGTGGAAATGTTCTCCTGTATTACAGCAAACAATCAATCATTTAATACAAAAGGGAAATCAATGATTTCCTTAATACACACTGAATGTTATAGTTTGCTACCAAGTTAATTACAAATAATAAATGCAATGTATAACTACTTGGTCTCATGTAAGGTTCTCTTCTTGAAGCGGAGAGGGGCAGATGTTGGGTCTCGCTGTGAATTACTCACAATGGATGTGGCTACATTTTGTTCTGGATCACTAATAACAGCCCTAGGAAATAAAAAAAACAACAACACAATGTGTACTTTCAGCATGAAAAGCAAAATGCTGACTTTGAAATTATAGTAATTAAAAAAGACATTAAATATGATCAACCTATTAACTGAATAAACAAGGTTTACAAAAATAGGAAATTTTCCACTATCTGGTATAATTGCTTGCTAACGTCACTAGCTCATTAATCTTCATAATGTGATTTTTGGATGGACAATTAACTATTTTCCCTTGTTGTGCATTGGATAATATAAAAGGTAACATGGTACTACTAGTTTTGCAACAGCTAGGCATGTAATAGTTAGTAAAAACTATCACCTCAACCATTTATCTTAAAGGCCCTCGTAATAACGCAACTAAAGACGGCCATACATGGTGCGATATGCGACGCGATGGGGGATCTGACGTCCGACATATCGGGCGGTCCCCACAAACGGTGCGATCGGGTGGCCGACCGCCCGATATGCCGGCTCCCCCCTCCTCCACCAGCATAGGATCGCACATTGCATCCCCACATCGACTGAACCTGCAGTAAGATCTGTGGGTGCGATGTACGACCCCATGGGTGCACGCACTATCCGATATCCTGCCCATACACGGTACAATAGAGCAGCCAAATCATACCAATCCGTCGGATCAGCTGATTTATCGCACCGTGTATGGGCACCTTAATACCAAAGATCTGCTCCCTACTGAACTGTATCTATGTATTTGCATAAACAATAGTAGAAATATAAATTCATATACATTAAGTAAAATTACAGTATTTAAGTTTGTGGATACACACATTGTATTTATGCATTACTGTCACATTCTCTTTATGCTCTTAAATCAGCAAGGTTGATGTAACGGTCACAGCAGTGAGATCTTGAGTTTGATTCCCACCATGGCCATAACTGTGTGGAGTTTGCATACTCTCTGTGTGCTTGCATGGGTTTCCCCTGATCACTCCAGTTTCCTCCCACAATCCAAAATATATACTGGTAAATTAAATGGCTCTTGATAAAAATGGACCCTGTAAGGTGTATGTGTGTAAGGAATATAGGGCCTGATTCAGACCCACTCGCGAGCGGCTGTCCGCTCGCAAGTGGGTCGATGGTCTGCACTGAGCATGCGCACGACGGAGGGAGCTCCGTCGTGCGCATGCGCCAGACACGACGAGCGAAGGACTTTCCTTCGCTCGTTGTGTCCGATCAAAGGGGGCGTGCTGTCAATGTTGATTGACAGCACGCCCCCTTTGGTGGGCGTGCCTCCCTGACGGGGGCGTTCCCACGGGAACGCCTCCCGTCAGAAGCCGGCCCACTGACATCACTAGTGATGTCAGTGGGAGTGATTTTGGCTCTGATAGAGCCAAAATCACTCCGGAGCTTGCGGTTGAAAACCTCAACCGCAGGCTCCGGCTCGCAATTTCGATGGTCGCGATGGTCACGACCATCGCGGCCATCAAAATGCACTCTCGTATAGCCTGTGGGTGGTGACCCACAGCTATACGAGCGTCCAGGAGGACGCTCCATGAAAATGGAGCCCGGCCCTCATGCAGAGCGTGCGCTCTGCTCAGAGCGTACGGCTCTGAATGAGGGCCATAGATTGTAAGCTCCACTGAGGTAGGGATGTGAATGACTAAATATTCTCTGTTAAACGCTGCAGATAATGTATGCACTACATAAATAACTTAGTAAAAGCTGTATGATCTGGCACAAAGGACCATTATACATTTTTTCAAAATTATAAACTTCTAGGTAGCTCAAAAAATACCTATTCTGGTGTTATAAGGGTATAAATTGGAATTAGTTAAATTGGGTTCTATTAGAAAAATAAGCTTATGTTATAAACATACAGTAAGAAGAGAAACATTTTTTTCTTAAAACAAGTACTGCTTGTACTGTACACATTACTCCATAATACATCTAACTGGTTGACAAAGAACATAGATTAGTTAAAAAAGAAATAACAAATGTACAACATATGTAAATAAAACTGCTGTGAAATTTTAGAAAGTAAATGGTGAAATAAAATAAAAGTATTATTTTTATTAATGGGATTTATGAAAGGCGTTGAAATACCGACACCTATCATATTCCTGATGCCGGAATGCCGAGGACGTCATCCCGAATGAAGGCGAGTTCGGGGCACCCTTAGCGTTAGCTGTGGGGGGGGGGGTTAGGTTTAGGGAGCCTAGCGGGGTTAGGGTTAGGTTTTGGGGGGAGATTAGGGTTAGGCACCCATAGGGAGAGGTTAGGGTTAGGCACCCCCCCGGGAGCGTTAGGTTTAGTGAGCGGTAAGGGGGGGTTAGGGTTAGGCACTGGGGGGGGTTAGGGTTAGGCTAGGGATTTCTGAAAGGCGTCAAAATACAGACACCTATCATATTCCCGACGCCGGAATGCCGCTGATGTCATCCCAAATGAAGGGGAGTCCCAGGCACCCTTAGCGTTAGCCGTGGGGGGGGGGAGGGTTAGGATTAGGGAGTCTAGCGGGGTTAGGGTTAGGCCCACCTAGGAGGGAGGGTAAAGCTGGGTACACACCTAAAGATTTTCTGTCCAACCATCCAACTAGTTGATTGGTTGGAATGAAAATCTGGTAACGTATGGGAGTAAATGATGATCAGCAATTTGCTCCTAAATGCCGGAAAACAGATGAAAATGGTCATCAGACAGGTTTTGTTAAATGTTTGATCTAAATAATTTGTACAAACAACATTTTTTGTCCATTTTCCGGCGTTTGGGAGCAAATTACTGATTGTCATTTGCTTTCATACCTTACCAGATTTTCATTCCAACCAATCAACTAGTTGGCTGGTTGGACAGAAAATCTTTAGGTGTGTACCCAGCTTTAGGGTTAGGCCCCCCCCCCCCTGGGAGGGTTAGGTTTAGGGAGTGGTAAGGGGGGGGTTAGGGATAGGCATCACTAAGAGAGGGTTAGGGGGGGGACAGGGGAGGTTACGGTACTTAGGGTACTGTTGCGATCTTGATCCTGTCGGGCATCCGTTGCCGGGATTTGATCCAGCGGCTAACAGCCGCCAGCATTTCAATCCCATTCCCTCTTAGATAACACAATTAAAAAAAGGGGTATTTACTCAGTGCTGTAGGTGGGGAAGATAAAACAAATAAAAGAATATAATAAAAGAGTGAACATCAGCTTATAATTGAAAATGTAGGAATGGTACATAATGTGTCCAGAAAATTCATACATGTCTTTCTCTGGATGCTATATGTACCACTTCCCCATTATCTATGATTACTGCATATAATCTATTACATTATGTTACAACTATATATTTTATTTAATTCTATTAAATATTGGTCTAAATAAAGAGTAATTGACAATTCATAAGCTAATGTTCACTCATGTATGCTATTATTTCCTCTGATTATTTTTTTACTTGTAATATCTCAACACTGTCTTCTTTAAAAGTCTTATTTACAGTAAATAACATTGGATACACTAAATATCTATTTAATAACAAATGGACATAATTTGAATCATGCATAAAAATACATATACATTATACATATATCTCTAAAATCATTTAAATCTGCTTCATTACTGAATACAAATCACATTATATAGTAAATATTCCCATGGATATCAAGCTAAAAATATATATACTTTGACTTAAGTCTGTTGGGAACTGCAAAAAAGTCCCGTAAGAGAGTTGTCTAGGTAATTGTCTAGATAGTTATAACAAATATCTATCCTGCAGAGGTAAAGTGTTCTCAGTAGCAGTACCTCTACTTGGTATAAAGTATATTTAGTTGTTACACACACAGTGTTCCATGCTTAGCCATTAAAAAAAAAAAAAAAATCAAAATTGGCCTGTCTGTGAAAGCATCAGTTCAAACTGTATTTTTATGCATGATTCAATTTATGTCCATTTGTTATTAAATAGATATTTAGTGTAACCAGCGCTGCATTATGTTACTAATGTTTCCAATTAGTTGGATACATTCTTGAGGGATTGTTATTTATTATTTAGTTTGGGGGTAGCAAATCTCCTGGAAATTGCATGCTGCAGGTGCAGTTAATCATTGACTGAATTTGGTTGTCCAGCGCAGGCCACCTTTTCTCTATTCTATAATGCTAAAACTGGTGCAAGGCATGCTGGGATGTGTAGCTCAACAACAGCTTAAGGGACGCTTATTGCCCACCCCTGAAGGTATCACTTCCATTATTCTAATGCTGGCCACACACATAACGATATTTTAACCAATCTAGCCGATTCCGACACATTGGAACTACAGATTGTGTAAAATATGGCCAAATCCTGAGTAAATTGTGAGTCCCCACTCACGATCACGATGCGATGCGCGTCCCCGCTAGTCGCACATCACATCGTCAGATCTGCCGTGCAGTAGGGCAGATCTGACAATCTAGGAGGCGATGCACTGTGAAAGTCTGGATGCAGGAGAGATAGTATGAAGATTGGACACCAAATTGTGTGCAGCTCGTGTGGAGAACTGCCGGGGAGAGTTTCAAGGGAAATCGTACACATCAGCTTTATACTGTATATTTACTGTGCCTATAATATATAAGGGCTTGTAATATTGTTTTTTTCTAAACGTTTTATTTTCCACAGAAAAATAAAATATTTACATTAGTATGTATCTTTTCCAAGTAGCTGAGATAGCAAACTATTTAACCAGCATCTTCCCTCAAAGTTGTTATAATTTATTTAATAATAAGATAGGTTGCAATATAACAGTGCATAATGTAACTCATAGTTTTAAGTGGGTGATTAAATTGGCGTCCCTCCTCATGGTGAGGGAGCATGGCCTCGCGGGCAGGGGGTGTGGGGTTGTGATCCGAAACCACGTTGTAGTCAGTCCGGGGGTCCTGGAGATGGGACTGGTCCTGGGGACTAGTCTGTGTGCAGTGCTGGCTCTCTCACTGTGTCAGGAGCCGAGTGCTGCATGTAATGCTACAGTGCAGCACCCGTCTCCTGTCACTGAGGAGGCATCGGGTGACACCCGGGTGTGGCCCGCACCCCCCCTTGTGATGCCACTAAATAGATGTAGATCGGTTTAACTAAGCTACACTTTACAAATTACATAATACTGACTAAAATTTTGTTTTATTCATTTTATTAATCAATGTAAAAATTCGGACAATATTACTACTTCATATAAAGTAAGATTCATCAAGCAATAGTGTCAATACTCATCTTTTGTTTAATTGTATTCTTTATTGGCTTTAATAAAAAAGCAATAGCCAAGTTATTTTCATTCCTTGTTTCCTTATGAAATTATTAAGCTAATGCTGTAGCCAATATAGTGTGTGTCCTACTCACACTGCTGGTATTATACTTTCTCTCTAACCGTAGAAATCAGTTATTATGATGCTTAAAAGAGACGTTTATCCTGTGGTAAACACAGCGGATCATGCGTTGTTTGGCTGCAGCGTCTTCTGGGCAGTAGGTTGAGCCCATGGATTCTGTACTATTTAGAGTCATATAAGCCAACGATTGACGTAATGCGCAGATGAAGAACTGGACAGAACTGAGCTCTAAATCACAGGCGTAACTTGCATTCATTAAAACAGGGGCAACTATCTCAAGATACGTGCCAGTTGGTAGCAGTAGAAAATGTCACATACACTTTCATCACACTTGTGCCCATGTTTTTAACCATGTATTTTATTTGCAAATTTATTTGATTTTAGATATAAATAAAACTGCAAAATCCTCTGTAATACAGCAGGAAAAAAAACGCCCCACCTCGGGGAATGATGATAAAATCATCAATCAGTTTAAAGCTGTCCCTGACCACCAGCAAATAACAGAGCTGTCTCAGGCGCAAATGCATGTTACAAATTTTACATTATATGTGACACAGCTAATCATAATCAAACATGTCAGAAAGTGCTTTTAATAGGTGCCTATTGTTAAAATGATTAATAAAGGTAGTTCACTTAAACAGGGATGGAAATGACCTATACAAGGCAGACTTCCTGACTTTAACTATAAAATAATAGCTTGCACTCAGCTGCATAACAAATGTAAATAAGCTGTCAAATATCACAAGTTCTGTTAAATAATATGGACTTGTAAACGCACATGTTTAAATGTTATTAGTAACGGTTATGAAAGGGAGCTTGTATTTCAGGTATCTTTTTCCTTACTCATGGACAGACCAGAACTGACAAAACAGATACAATAATATAGTTATAAGTACTTTGCTAGCTTTCAGATTCCCTTAAAACAAATTAGAACTGCTTAGGCCAGTATTTACCAAACTATGCGCTGCGTCTCCCAGGGGCACCGCAGCACACTCACATGGGTGGTCCATTTCCAAATCAAATTATTTGGGAATGCATGGTTGTAGGCTGTGCCGGGCACTGCTTGTTAACCACAGAGAGACAGCATGGCCATTTATACAGGCTACCTCTGCACTATATGTATTCAACAGCTACTCCGATCACTGCTCCAGAAGCACTCATTCCCCTTTGGACCTCGCAGTCAACATCCCGTCACCTGTGACCTGTTGTTTGTGCCAAGCAGGCTCTCCCTGGCAGTGGGCCATTCTAGGTGGCCGGCCATGATGGAAGGTTCCCCAGGCGCTGCAGAGCATGAGTTCCAGGTCTGATTGGGAGTTTAGAAAAACAGAAGCCACCTTATTTCCATAGCTACAAGTAGGAAGCCAACAAATTACTCTGTGCTGTCTGTCTCTGCACGTTCTCAAGTAATGTTTTTATGGTATAATAAAACACTGGCTCCCTCTCACATTGACTTACTGACCTTCAGCCCACAGACTACTGCATGATAAACTAGATCCTGTCACACTAACCTTTTAGATATGTGAATGGAAGAGGGTTTAATCTCAGTATAGTATAAATAATTCTACAATATTAACTGTGACAAAAGCACACAAATATGGCCTTTGCCATTATCCTATTACTATATCATTGCTCAAGCGATGTTTTCCTGCCAGATGACTCATGTCACTGTTAAGTGAATCTTCTCTTTGGCCTTGAGGTGACAAACTGCATGAAGGTCTAAGGGCACCATGAAGCGAGAAAGTTTGGAAACCACTGGCTTAGGCCATTCAGTTTGCAACCATGTCATGATTCATTTTTATTAACTTTATTACACTGTAAATGTAGTCCAATAGCTAACAGCTATGTTCATACAGTATACTAGCACGCCAGGATAGATGTGTGTTGGCATTTGAAGAAACTATAAAGAAATGTTAAAAGAAGTTTGTTGGTTTTGAAGCCCCTTGTACGTAAAAGTGTGAATTATTACTAACTTCTCTGTAAATAACACAAACATGACCTGCAGTACTGTACAGTCAGGAAAACAAATTAACAATACAGTAATATAAAAGAAAACACTATATAAATCTTACAATATAAGGAAGATACAGGAAATAAAATACAAGATAGAAAACTGCAAATTTTTGTATAATTGATCATCAATAGGTAAAAAATAAATACATATATAAATAAAATCTCATCATTCATTTGGTAGATATTTCAAATTAATACTTTGCTGCCAGGCAGACTATGAAGTAGGCTTACAACAACTTATATTAAAACATACCTAGAGAGATGGTCTATCATAACTTGTTCTACAACAGCTTGCTTTCTTCTCTCTGCAGCCAGGTCCTCCTACAACAATAGCCATGTGAATGAAAACAGAAAATATTAGCAGAAAATATGATTATAAAGTTGATTCGCATCACAGTATGGTGTTGATTTATAAGTGACAAGAGGATTTCATCCTGCTATTCTACAGAAAGCATTTTGCTTCTGATCATCCTGACAGAAACTCATTCTGAGCTAAAAATCCAGGCATATCCTAAAGCGTCAGAAATAGCAGCTACATCTCCAATTAAACTCAAAATCACACAGTATAAAAAAAGAGAAAAACAGTAAATCCCTTCAGCACTTGAACATCTCCAGCACATTGCACAAAACATGTACACTAAGCACAACTAAGCTGTACTGTCTGTTATTACACCTTCCAGCAATAAACAAAACCCTTATGATGTTTATGCTGCAGACAATTTCTAAGTCAATATGGGCAAAGAATAGTTATCTGCACTAAAGTAGTTACGAGAACAGCAAAGCAAGGCTGCCTGGGTGTGGTAAAACAGATCGACAGCTATTAGGTAGACAATGTATACAGTAGGTCGACACCAAATAGTTGACATTAAATAGGTCGACAGGGTCAAAAGTTCGACAGGTACAAAAGTTCGACACATATATGGTCGACTTTTTTATTTAAAGCCTAATCCTAACCCTTCCCCTAGCACCTAACACTAAGGCTCCCCCCTGGTGCCTAATCCTATCCCTCCCCCCTAGCGCCGAAATCTAACTGTAGCCTAACCCTAAGAATGTTGAAAAAAACAAAACAAAGCATGTGTCAATCATTTTTTGTGTCGACCATTGGTGTGTCGACCATTTGTCCTTGTCGACCTTTTGTACCAATCGACCTATACAGTGTTGACCTTACTGTTGACCTGTCATCCGGATACCAGCGTTAGTCATTGTAAAGAAGCCTAATCTTGACAAAATGTATTAAAACTCTCAGCCTAGTCTCTCAGAATGTCCATGTGAGTTCTCCCGGGACAGTAAGCCATCCTCTCAGATGGGCTGTGGCATTTTCCCTGTGATTTCTGCAATGGAAAGGTAATTATAGTGAAGGGGTGCAAACACAATAGGAAAATTCAATTAGCAGCGAGTCCCGTTGCAGGGCGAGTAGGTTTGGCTATATGCCACACATATGGTAGCTCCGGACTCATGGCTTTTGTTCACAGCCCCATAGGATTGCGTACAAAAAAGTGTAAGTCCGGTCGCGAGAGGGAGTGAGGCTGTTGCCGTCGTTTCCACACCGTTGCAATGGCGATTCGCCCCACTCTTGGCTAATTCAATTCCTCCCAATGTATTCATACACTGATTTATTTCTACATAACTTTTGATTCAAATTAAATGTGACATTTGTTTTAGTGTTCACTCTGGACCTAGAATGGGCACTCCAGCGTGCGCACGTCCAAAAAGGGGTGTAGCAATGAGAAAATGGGCATGTATTTAAGATACGCCACCTTTTCATCACTCTTGGGGGTGTGCCCGCCACTTCCGGACATGCCAGGCTGCACCCAAGCTCTCCCCTCTCTGTGAATAGATGACATGCGCATGGCATCTATTCACCGGTGGTGATCGCTGCACCGCTATTTTTCCCACCCATGGGACAATGCGTGCCGCCATGTTGTTTTAGCGGGGTGCCGCCAAAAGGGCAAGGCGTGCTCTGCCCTTTTGAAATTGGGCAGGGTGCGACGCCCCGCTAAAACAGCCTAGCGGGAACGCTATGTCTTTATTGGCTCTTTAAAAGGTAGTTTCTCAAGCCAATAGCAGTAATCATGTTATTTCACTGCACGCGATTCCAAATATTATCAATGTAATCTTGACATTTTCCTTCTCAAATAAAATGCTATGTAATTTAGTGCTTTAAATGAATGTATAATTTTGAGGTAGCGCTCTCAAAAACATTAATAAATGGCAGGGGAGCATGAGTGTATGCAAAAAGTAAACCGTTAACACACTGGTCAAAAGTGTGTCCAGTTTACTGTCTCAATGTACTCTGAAATTAAATATAAGAACAAACAAACAGCTTGAGATTAAAATAAAAATTATAGAATAATTTAACAAAACTTTATCTACATTTTTAAAAGTAGCCACCTTTTGAACATATAACCGAGAAACCAGCTTGATGGGGTTTAAATCTGCAGACTAAGTTGGCCATTCCAAGACTGGAAACTACCATCTAGCTCTTTTCTAGAAGGTAGTTCTGACATAGCCTGGAGATATGTGTTAGATCATTATCTTGATGTAGGATAAACACACTAGATGTGAAGCAGAGGGAATTGCATGGCTCTGCAAAATGCTTTGGTAGCTCTTTTGCTTAAGGGTGCCAGTCATTCTGTGCAAGTCACCAACTCGGAATCTATCAAAAGCGCCCAGTGTTGGATGGGCTCCCATGTTAGGCCAAATATGCACTAAAAACCTGAATTATGGGACATCACTGTCAATCCTCCCTGTCTGGACAACATTCCCTGAATGAATTGCTTTCAGTGCCGACATCCACGGAGCTCTGAACTTTGAAATCTCACATCCACTGTGAACTCCGAAAGCTAAACCTGCATATGTGTCAATCATAATAAGGAAATAGCACATAAAAGTCCACGTGTACCCAGACCAGGTCATCCCTGTAAACTCGTCAGTAGACGGAGAAATGTGTTGGAAAACCAACATATCAACACCATCAATCACCCATTGCGCAGTACAATTCCACAATGTAACATGTTTACAGGAATGAAAATTAAACCCCTGCATTTTGGAACACAGCTAAAGCAGTGCAGATAAGGTGATCACTCTATGTCCCACACAACTTCAGGCCATTAACATCCAAACTCACATTACAGGAACAGCAAGCAAGACGCAGACCAGATGTACGAAAGGCTGTATGGTAAGGACTGCTAACCCTGCTCAAATTCATTTAATGTGAAGCTGCACCGTGTTCTATTAAATGTGAATAGGGGTGGTGGTAGTCAGCCAATCATCAATGTTATCATCATTCTGATATGGAACTTGACTGCTAAGTTGTCTCTCAGCAGATGTACAGGTTGGTACACATTGAAGTTGGACATTAATAACACGGTGTGCTAGCATAGAGCACGAACTCTAGTAAGACACTCTGGGCAGTTAGAGCATATTGAACTCCATTATAATTATTAATAAATTGTATTAGTGCAACTAATTTTCTGTATGGTTTGTTCTCTATACCTCAATTTATGCATTAAAAGGAATAAAATACTATATACGTCATATCTATATTCTGTGTGCAACTGTGTATCTGAATGTGAAACGCTATGTTACTTTTTCACAGCCGCTGACACTGTAACGTAGCATTTTGCACGCAGATATAACTTGCGAGTCCTATTATCATCACTTTGCGAATAAGACACATTTTAATGGAAAAAGTCGCACAAAAAGATGCTTGGCACTACCAGTGGCATGGCCCTCACGCATTATGTGTGACGCGACTTATAGTGCATTGAGGATAGATGTATGTGGACACATCTGTATTAAATTTCCTATTATATCTTGAATATTATTCAGCTCAGTAATACTTTAGATTTTTCCCTCGATACATAAATGGCTTTTGTTGGGAAGATATAGCCACTGCAAGCATTTAAAGTTATTTAACTTTGTGTAGACTTGATGAACATGACAAAAGTGCTCTTATGAACAGGTTTGTCTATATACTGTATTTTACTTATATTAACATCTGAAATACAAAAACTCTGTAAGGGCCCACATCAGCTAAATCTATGACAAACCATATATTTATAAGTTTATGCTGAATATGTAAATTATTATCAATTATTATAGTTTATGTTGAATATGTGAACTATGGAGTTTATGTAGTAGCCTGCAAGATGCAGGCAGTGGCTAGATTCTGGTGAGTCTGCCAGTATTTTCATAGCAGCAATCACTGAAAAGGCAAAACAAAATTGGCTTTGCCTTTTCCATGATTGTTACTTATGGCTAGAATCGCCAGATTTGCGCTCCTACCTGCATCTTGCAAGGTACTACATATACCCCTATAACACCTAAATATACTGTACTGTGTTTGGTTTATGTTGCATGATATATAGCTCCCCAAACAGAACATAACGGTACATGTTTGGGTTATAAAACTTACAGCTTCCAATTTCTTTAAGCTTTGATGTGCTGTGTGTGGCTTCATTGTGTAGCACTGCTGAGGATAGATTTCATCGTCCAGCAGTGTTGTGACAGCAAAACTTTCATCCTTAGTCGTTCCATCCTGTTGACAGCAGCAGAGCAAAAGTTCAACCAACAAATCAATTTTCTGATGAATTGGATTCAGTTATGCAATTTCATAATAAGGCAATAATGGTCATAGGGGTCTCCAGCAGCCGAAGACTGCTCAAGCTACATGACAGGCAGCATCTGACTAGGGTGTCTTTTTCAGTATAGATCAGTGATAAAAATGTGGTGAAAATAAATTATTGTAATAAATGTGTCTTCATTAATTACAATACACAGATCTTGCTAAAAATGCACAGTACAATTATATGTAAAACTGCAATTTTCGTTACGCAATGCAACTTGTGGGTGTAAAATGACAGCTTGCTGGTGAAAATAAGTAATTTATTTATGCAGCATGAAGCTATTTTAGGACATTCATTTACTGGAGTGACAGGCAGAGATGTTAGGATGAAATGTTTTAGAAAGAGTATATTTATGCCAATATCAGTCTATAAACCATCTTGGGGGTATTGGGTCGGAGCACAGTTGAACGCATGTCGTTTTTACGGATGACTTGCATGTTTTCGCACTGCGCTTGTTCTGAGCCAAGGGTATACAACAACAAGCAATGCAGACTCATATGCATCTCCTCTTGCTGCTGAGGGGGCCTAACTGGGGCCACAAATGGTCCATGAAAACAATTCCTTGTTCAATAAGTAATTTAAGAAGGACTTGGTGACAGAATGATGTTACTTTATTTTTTGGAACTGAGCAGTAAAGCAAAAACATAACATCATAGGGCCTGGTGACTGATCTGCTTCAATACCACTGACATTACAAATGTATCATTACCTCTTGTGTACCACTCTGTCTTGCAGAACGCTGTGTATCTTTACTGTTCCCTCTCATGGAATACTGCTTGTAGCTATTCTTCATTTCCTCTTCATATTGCTGATACTTCAACTGGAATCTGTCTGATGGTGGAGGTAAATTCTCAGGAACGGTATTCAACTGTGCTATAGAAAACTGCAGAAAACAAAAGAATTAGTGCACCCTTTCCATGATCACACAGCATATAAAATATTTTCTTTTCAGATCATCTTACCTCTGTCTTGACTGATTTCGGTTTTGTTATAGTCTACAGTATCATTGAAAGCAAAAACAAAAAACAGTAGAAGCAAGTCAGTATAGCACTGTGCAATGTAATGTAGTGTCAAACAAGAGTTTAAACCAATAGTTGAAGTTTAAACCTATAAGTGAAATTGTCAAATCAACCAAGCTTGTTACACATAGCTTCCAAGACCTGTAGTCAGCAACCCAAAGAGAAGACAAAACGGAGACCGCTCACGTATAGTGCAGCATATTAGGAAACGGACTGGTGTAAATTTAAGACAAAACTACAATTTATGAGAGGGGAATCCTTGTACTTATCAACAGGAAAAGGACATAAAACGGAATGGGATTGAAATACCGGCGGCTCAAGAGAGAAGCTGACAGGTGAAGATCCCGACGCCGGTAAGTATGCTAACCCTTCCCTCTCCCCCCCCTAACCCTCCCTTAGGGGTGCCTAACCCTAACCTCCCATTGTTACTACACCACCTAATGACAGTAAAAAGTAATATGAAAGGAAAAAACGTCTACGCATCACTCCCACAACTACAGGCTCCCTGTCTCCTGGTGTCACACAATCCAAATAGAATCCAAACAGAAGACGTTTTTAAAATATTAGCCCGGGGATTGTATTCGCCCAAATGAATAAAACTGTGCAGTTGAGTGAATAAAATGACCTTATTAACATCGGTGATGCTTTCTTTTTATGCATTAGTAAAATACATGCATGAATATTAAATATTACTTTCTGAAATTTGAGAGGTTGAAACGTATTCTAAATGTAAATTTAGATGGTACCCTAGCTTATTGCAAGGGTTATCCTACTGATATACAAAACACAAATAACCTACTGTATATAGCGGCAAATTTACATGACACAATACATTACGTCAAATTTGCATACCTGTTGTTGCTGGTAATGTTGAGCATATGGAGTGTGGAGTGGCGTACCCCAACTAACAGTTGACGAGGAATCTGGAGGACCAAACCTCGGGTAACTTTTACTCAAAGGTATGAAAGTGTCCTGAAGGAGATAACCATAAGCATATTTAATTGATAACAACTATAATATTTGAAATTAAATACAATTTACATTTTTTAAAGGTAAACAGCATATTTTTCAATTGCGCAGGCACACTAAACATTCCTATACATCCGTCTATATAGCAACCGGGGAGCATTTTGTTCTTGCACTTAGAAAGGTGGAATGAAGGTTGGGGGGGGGCATGCAAATGTGCGCAACTTACTGACCACAAGAAAAAACACATACGGACGGCGGATCCCTTGTGAGTGCTCAACCACTGGTGTAAAGTGCAAACTGATAATGATAACGATCGGTGGCTGTTTCTGATCGGCGAAAACATCTGAATCCCTCACAATGACACTACTAATATTAGTAGGGAGGCAGTCAGGAAGCCAACGGTCCCCGGCTTCCTGACTGTCAAATCCCAGCAGGGTACTAATGACAGGCGTCGAGATCCCGACATACTGAACGAAGGTAAGCCGGACGTGGACAGCCGCGCGGGGGGGTGGAGTTAGGTTTCAGGGCTCCCGGGGGGACTTATGGTTGGGAACCCCCCCGGGAGAGTTAGGGCTAGGGAAAGGGAGGGTTAAGGTTAGGCACCCCCCCCCCCCCCGGGAGACTTAGATGATATATGTATATCTATGAGGGATCGAAAAATACGCACTACAGGCTGTTGAGGACCCAATTTTTAAAACTAAGTGGGTCCCGCAGGACGTGCTGTGTGCAGCCAATCGTCGCCGGCTGCGTCCTCACAACCAATAGCCGCCGGCGGAGTTTCCTTATCTAGTCCCCGACCAGCCAGACACCAGGACTGCCAGGCTCCGCACACTCCCCAGAAGAAGCAGCAGCAGCACCTCCAGTCAATCACTTGCTACCTGTTTCCCCAGCCAATCACTGACTTTGTCTCTTCAGCCAATCGCAGCCTGAAGTGTCTTCCTCCCCCTCCCTGAGCCCGCCAGCGCAGTGCGCCAATCTGCTGGTCTCCAGCTCAGGTCAGTCTCCAGCGGTGCCTCTGTATCCTCTACTGGGCGCGCTGACCCCGGGAGCCGCCGCTAGCAGCATGTACCTATGCAGCAGAGACTGTCGCGACTCATCCAGTGCAGTGCAGCCACCCTTCTCCTCTGCAAAGGTAAGCACTGCTCTCTGTCACTGCCCCATGATGTGTGCTTTGTGTATGGGCAGTGGAACCACCGTGACACTCCATGCCTGCCTACACTCCCCTTCTTTGCATCTGTGCCCGGAGAGACGGGTAGGCTTATGGCTGTGACCCTGTATGGTAGGGATGTGTAGATGTGTGTCTCCTCTGCAGTAGTGTGTGTGTGCCTTAGAGCCTACCCCCAGTACTGCCTGTCCCAGAGCACCTGCTTGCCCCAGCTACTATCTTTCATTACCCCCTGGTTGTCATGCCTTCAGCATAGGGTTTGTTATGTTGCACTAATTCACATTAGCAGCCCCACCTAGTGGTCAGGACAGCAGCAGTTTAAATCTGATCTATTTTGTCCTTCTTAACATTCCATAGCAGTCTAGCAATGCATTCTGGGCCAAAGGAGCTGTAAGCAGCCATTTTCCTTTTCACATGGTCCCAGATAGTCATCCTTACGTATGCTCAACCTGGTACAGTATCCGATTGTGAGTTCTAAGCTTCAACTGTGCCATCATATTGTAGATCTGCTTAGCAAGTTATGTACTGAATGTTAGCTGTACTATGTGACACTACAGTCTATACCTTGCATACTGTATGTTTCATGTTGTTTGCATATCCCATGTTATGTATATGTTTGCCTTGCATTCCCATGTACATATAGTAATCGCTTTCATTGTTTGTTTACAGTTTTACCATATCATCACATAACACATGCGCACACACGTGCACACTTGTTTCTACACATCGATCTGTGTACATCCACGCAAGTTCCTCTATCGAATAATAAACTCAGTTCTTCAGATCACATCTGACTGGATTATTGGAAGATAGAGTATTTGGTTATGCTGGCTGCTCCAAATTTGTCAGACACTTAGTGCGGGGCAGTACAATGGTGCTTCGGCTGGTTTTCTCAGGTCCGTTGCTAGGAGACAAGAATACCGGGCTGTTGCTACACAAGGTCTTCCTACCTGACTGTTCTGTCTCCACCTCCCTGGTCTGATTGGATTCCTGATATCCCTCAGTGCATACCAGCTATTCAGGCTGCAACTAGCCAAGTGCATACCAGTCATCAAGACTGCAACTAGCCAAGTGCATACCAGCTATTCAGGCTGTAACTAGCCAAGTGCACACCAGCTATTGAGGCTGCAACTAGCCAATTGCATATCAGTCCTCAAGACTGCAACTTGCCAAGTACATTTCAACCCACAAGGTCACATTTCACTAGGAGCCATCTTGTCCTCACAATTCATTATCAATTGACTCTTGATCAATCAAATCACTACACCTTATTCAGCTTCATAATCCAGATAATGGTTTCACTGTGAATCTTCCCAGAGGTTCATAACATTATAGCCGGCCAATTACAGGACTTGAAGCAGTCTGCCTTGACCATGGATCCTACTCAAAATCCAGCCCAAATTCTAGTTGCAGAATTTCAAGCCTTAACCCAAAAAGGTCCAAGAACTGTTACTTTGGGTTGAGGACACTCATGTTTCTTCAGTTCTGACCTCAGCTCAAGAGCCTAAATTAAACCTTCTGGATCGTTTCTCCGGGAGTCGTAAGGATTTCTTGAACTTCAGGGAGAGTTGCAAATTGTTTTTGCTCCAAGGTGATCATCAAACCTGGGCATTTGGACTTCCTTCTACTCATGCAGCATTCCTTTCTGTAGAATCTTTTTTGTCTGCCATTGGTCTTTTATATGATGACCCAAACAGTGCAGCCATGGCCAAAGCTAGTCTTCGATCTTTAAGACAAGGGTAAAAAGCAGCGGAGGATTATTGCACAGAGTTTCGCAAGTGGTCAGTTGATTGACTACGGAGCGCATCCTCTTTCCACCCGCAATTTCATCTGGGCCTTTCTGATCAAATTAAAGACATACTTGTTCAGTACCCTGCTCCTGAAAATCTGGACGCTTTAATGCATCTGGCCATTGTAGTTGACTGTCGATTCCGGGAGCGTTGACTGGAGAAAGAATTGCCTGTCCTCTCTCCACGATCTCCAGTTTGGGTGACTCCTTCTGAACAAGAAGAGCCCATGCAGCTAGGGGTCTTCCGTCTTTCTTCCGAGGAAAAGCAAAGAAGGCGATCACTGGGGTTATGTCTTTACTATGGTGGTAAAGGACAACCTGCATATGCTTGCCCAATCAAGTCGGGAAAAGGCAAAGTCTAGATGTTCAGGGAGAGTTACATCTAGGCTTTGCATAGGTCTCTCCCAGTAATTCAGTCCTCATTCCTTCAGTTATCCAAGTTCTTGGTAAAGAATTAAGCATATCTGCCTTCCTGGACAGTGGTTCTGCAGACAATTTCATGGACATTTCATTCTTTAACTCATTAGGTTTGGTTCTTGAGTCCTTACGTCAATCTGTCTCTGTTGTCGTCCTGGATGCTAACCTCATTACCCAAGGAGTAGTCAACTCCCGCTCTCCGCCTATCCGACTCTTTACTGGAGCTTTACATTCCAAAATCACAACGTTCCTGTTGTTTCATTGTCCGTTGGCACCTGTGATCCTGGGATTACCATGGCTTAGGAACCACAATCCTGTCATTAACTGGCAGTTGGGTGAAGTCCTCAAGACTGCAACTAGCCAAGTGCATTCCAGCTATTCAGGCTGCAACTAACTAAGTGCTAACAAGTACTGAAGACTGCAACTAGCCAAGTGCATACCAGCTATTAAGGCTGCAATATCAGTCCTCAAGACTGCAATTTGCCAAGTACATTTCAACCCACAAGGTCACATTTCAACTAGGAGCCATCTTGTCCTCACAATTCATTATCAATTGACTTTTGATCAATCGATTCACTACACCTTATTGAGTTTCATAATCCTGAAAATGGCTTCACTGTGAATCTTCCAAGAGGTTCATTCACAGCTTCCAGTTTGTTATTCTAACTCAATCAGCATGACGGAGTGATCTCCAGCCTTGTCCTCGTCAACGCTCTCACCTGTGTTAACGAGAGAATCACTGACATGATGTCAGCTGGTCCTTTTGTGGCAGGGCTGAAATGCAGTGGAAGTATTGTTTTGGGGATTAAGGGCCTGATTCAGAGCCGGACGCTATTTGCGCTCACTCGTTCAGAAAAAAGGGGTGGCTATTCAAATGAACCGTTCGCTCTTTGCGGTCTGTTCACGCCTCTAGGTCTGAACGAGCGTACAAAACATGCGGTCGTTTTTTGGAAAACTACGCCCCCTGGCCGCTCGCATCCTACGTCATGTCCGCTATTTATTAGATTAATCGAGTACATCGACCAGCGTATGAACTGCTCGCTATTCTTGTGGTTGGTTTTTGCTACCACAATCTTGCGAGCAGTTCTGGCTACAAAATAACCCAGTGACGTGATCAATGACGCTGCTGTATTAATTATGCACACCCATAAAACGTCCGTTTTGACCTTTAAGCACGCCTGCGTTCGGATCTCCACTCCCCGTTTTCAAGCACCTTCCCGTTACCACCCACATACGCCTCATTCTGTCACTCAAAATAGCAGGCATTCGCTATTTAGCGAACAAACGATTTTCGGCCGCACTGACTGGTTCGCGCATGCGTATTACGATCCGTACGCATGCGCAGTTGGGCAAACATCGCTCGGAGCGAACGAGCGACCGCTTATGAGCGGCTCTGAATCAGGCCCTAAGTTCATTGTCATGGCAAAGAGGGACTTTGCAATTAATTGCAATTCATCTGATCACTCTTCGTGACATTCTGGAGTACAGTATATGCAAATTGCCATCATAAAAACGGAAGCAGCAGACTTTGTGAAAACCAATACTTGTGTCATTCTCAAAACTTTTAGCCATGGCTGTATAGTGTACCTAATTAGGCAAACAAAATCACATGTGTGAAGAATCCAAAATGTACGCCACCGGATATCCGGTGTCCCGGCTGCAAAATAACCCCATTTTAAAAAGGCACGAAACAAACATCATAAAGCGCATAATAAGGGCTATAGTGTCTCCTTGACAATATGTTCCTCTGTTATTAGCTGCAAAGCATTAATTGCAAAATGCTGTAGTTGTCTGTACAAATTAAGAAAGTGAAGTTCCAGACCAGAACCGGAAGCGGCAAATAGTAAAGTCTGGTCAGCTCTGTGTTTACTATGGTGTATTTCCAATATTACGAAAATAGCGAATTATACTCACCTAAATATCTGTTTCTCCAAGATACGCCATGGCAGCCCTTACTAAGGGTTAGTTACCCATTCCCAAGAAATAGAGAGAATGTTTTTTCCAAACAGACCACCCACCTGGTATATATAGGATAGCCCCTCCTCTTCCAATTTGTCTTTTTGAGCGTCTTTCCTTACTTCCTTGAAAAACACAATTGGGGAGGGTAATCCACAGGCTGCCATGGAGTAGCTCAAAGAAACTGAATTATCGGTGAATATAATCGCTATTTTCTTCTTTGCTCCTCCATGGCAGCCCTTACTATGGGATGTACCCAAGCAGAATACAGGGAAGGTCAATAATCAATCAATACTTCATACTATGGGCCTGATTCATCACAGAGTGCAATTGCAACAGCGTACGCAGATCGCACGATGGTGTGTTCTGCGCATTCACCGCAGAGCACGTGCGCAGTCCAGTATTGTGATCGCACTGTGATTAATCAAGCAGATTGGGGTTGGTGACGGGGGAGTGGCCGGAGGCGTGCCTGTCCGTTTGAACGCCGTTTCCTGGGTGTGCATAAATTAGCCACTGTGACGCATTTGCAGCTTGAGTACTCACTGCATACGACAAGAGTTACAACTTCTGAGTCAGGTCAGACCTGCTGTAACTCTGCATTGACGGTCCAATGTTACTGATGTATATGTTGGATAGCAAGGTCTTATGGATGCCAGTATGGTAATATTGCTACCACTTCCACGTTTCTGATTTTCTTCAAAGCACGAGTTATTGAAGGAAACGGAAGGAACACAAAAACCAGAGGGAAGTCCCATTGTCACGAATCGGGGTCGTGGTTTTCAGTCCATCATACTGCTGGGACAGTGCATGCAAATTACTTATACTGTGTTACTCTGTGCTTAGTGGTGTCCAGGTTATCAGGTTATACTATTGTGCTGACTGTATTGGTTTCCCTGCACTGTGTGTTACTGTCTTAGGCTGGTACAAAGAAGGGTCTTGGCTCCAGGGCTAGGGTTCAGTATGCAGTATACGGTCTGTACACTAAGGTGTCCAGTAAGCTGTACTACTTATCCTGACTCTCAGTTTCTGAGTTCCTCACTAGTTCCAGTTCCAGGTCTTGTGTCAGAGCAATACCAGAGTTGCAGCTTCCACAAGTTGAACTCGGACTACATAATACTCAGATTCCTGGCTTGAGTTCTTAGATCCCATCTACCTGTACTATACTGTTCTGAGTTCCGGAGGTCATCCTTGTTCCTGGAGTATATCTAGTCTACTGGCCTTCTGGGGTCACTAGAGGAGGGGTTGCCCAGTGGAACTGGTCTGTTCACTCCAGTTCCAGTCCAGTATCCATGCTTATCACAAGTCTGTGGTTCCTACACTGTCACTAGTGTACCTAAGATTCTGTTCATACCCATGAGCCAAATATTATCAAGCCACCTCATTTCCTATGCACATCAGTCATTCCTAAGGGTCCCGAGCCAGATCTACATAAAAGCCAGACCGTGACACTCATCTTAGTTAGAGAGTATCCTTCCATTGCGATAGCGAAGTTGACCTATTTTTTTTTTTCCGCTTGTCCACTAAGTCGGAGATGTTTTTGTGGACTGCTCCAACTAAACTTGATTATGTAGATGCAATTTTCTGTATCTGTACTCCTAGTATATTCCACTGTAGCTTTCTCATTCTCCATCTTGCACATGGAACTATGGCCCTCATTCAGAGGCGGTCGCAAGAAGCGAGCGCTCGCTATGAATGAGGGCGACCGCTTGACTTTTTAAGTGCGGCCTCCTGGTCGCTAGCTAAACTGTGGGTTGCCACCCACAGCTTTAGCGACCGACCAGGTTGATGGTCGCGATGGTCAAGACCATCGCGACCATCGGGGCTTGCGACAAGACCCTAAGGTTGATCGAGCAGGAAGCTCCCTGCTGACATCACTGCTGATGTCTGTGTGGCCGCCCACAAAACGGCAGGCGTTCCTTAAGGAACGCCTCCATTTGTGAAACAACCCCCCCGCCACGCCTACAAAACGGGTCGAGCTGTCGATCAACATCGACAGCTGCCCCTTTTGTAGTGAGCTCCTGAGTGAGAGAATTTCTCTCTTGCTCCAGGGCTTGCGCACGCGCAGTGCGGCCACTGCACGTGCACAGGACCTAAACATCGACCCGGTTGCCAGCGCTCAGCGCTTGCGACCGGGCCTGAATGAGGTCCTATGTATATTGTTGAGGATATAATTTCCTCTGAGAGTGGAATTCCGTACTCTAAAGTATCTACCGGTATAACTTTGAACTTTGGGCCTGATTCAGAGCCGCTCGTAAGCGGCCACTCGTTCGCTCCGAGCGATGTTTGCCCAACTGCGCATGCGTACGGATCGTAATACGCATGCGCGAACCAGTCAGTGCGGCTGAAAATCGTTTGTTCGCTAAATAGCGAATGCCTGCTAATATGAGTGACAGGATGAGGCGTATGTGGGTGGTAACAGGGGAAGGTGCTTGAAAACGGGGAGTGGAGATCAGAACGCAGGCGTGCTTAAAGGTCAAAACGGGCGTTTTAAGGGTGTGCATAATTAATACTGGAGCGTCATTGACCACGTCACTGGGTTATTTTATAGCCAGAACTGCTCGCAAATTTGTGGCAGGAAAAACCAACCACAAGAATAGCGAGCAGTTCATACGCTGGTCGATGTACTCGATTAATCTAATAAATAGCGGACATGACGTATGGGGCGAGCGGCAAGGGGGCGTCTTTTTCAAAATTACAACCGCAAGTTTTGTTCGCTCGTTCAGACATAGAGGCGTCAACAGACCGCAAAGAGCGAACGATTCATTTGAATAGCCACCCCTTTTTGTTGAACGATCGACCGCAAATAGCGACCGGCTCTGAATCAGGCCCTTTATTTGCTGCTCAAGTATTAGTTGGCTTTTGTCCCAATTTAGAATCCAGCCATGGAAATGTAAAAAGTCTATGGTCTGGTTTAATCCATAATTTACCATCTCTCTTGTTTTTCGGAAATTAGCATATTGTTGAGATGTGGCCAGACTGATATTTCTTGCTTTTGTTGCTGAGCCATGAGAGTCACTTGAACCTTTGTGAATGTTCTCGTAAAGGACATCAAGCCAAATGGAAGGCATGTAAATTGGAAATGGTTTCCTAGGACACAGAGGGATATATGTAATAGCCTGCGGACTGAAGGCATCAGCGAGTCCCGTGCGAGACTAATCGATGTTTTAAAGTCAGTCATTTAAAAGGCAAAACCAGGTTGATTTTTCCATTTAAATTACTATTTTAAAACATTGGGCAGTCTCGCACGGGACTCGCCGATGCCTGCAGTCAACAGGCTCTTACCCCATAATCTTAGGTAGCTCGATGTTGCCGGTTGACTGGAATGTGAAAATAAGCATCCTTTAGATCTATTGAGGCTAGAAATAAATATTTTTTTTTATTTCTTGTTTTTAGTATTGTTCTAAATTCCTCTGAAGGTTTCTTTAACAGGAACATGCATGAATAGAATCCTTTTCCTCTCTCTCTGCAGGCATTACAGGCTCTACTGCCTATAATTTGATTTAACACATGCTGCAAAAGCTGTTGTATGCTTCTTTTTGGATGGTTTGTGTTTAGGTCCCATCACTGCAGGCACACTGTTGAATAAAATATGCTAGCATTTATAACCCTTTTCTATCTAAATATTACATCCAAGCACCCCTTAGTAAGGAATTACTACACTTGGGCTCTGACCAGCTGTTTGGGGTGGGGGCTCTTTGTCCATCTGCCTGAAGGCCAGAAGTAGCTCCTTCCTATGTGCAGCGTCATTTTTAACTGCCCTCTGACCTACATTAGTACTTGGTCACAATGCCTCACCACACCGCTAAGCCTGCTGGGATCTGTTTACGTCCAGTTCCAGCATACTGTTACGCTGCTGTGGTTCTCTGCTTCTGGCACTGCACATAACTGAGGAGGAACAATGATCCTTTTCCTTCTAATAGCCCCTGGGGTGCCACCCTGCCACAGACTGCGGCTCCAGAAGGTGCATTGCTGGGCAATAAACCAGAGGTAAGCCCTTTCGGAAGAAACAATAGAGTCCCACACTCTAGCTAAGAGACAGGGCAAAAAAACAAAGGGGGAGAGAAGAGGCTAGCCTATATACGCCAGGTGGGTGGAGGCACATTTGGAATAAAAAAAATCCTGGAGGAATGAGTTACTAACCCATAGTAAGGGCTGCTATGAAGGAGCAAAAAATTCTCTCTATAATATATATATATATATATATATATATATATTTACAGTTACTTATGTAGTGTCAGCATATTTGGTTGTATTTTGCAATTGGGAACAAAATAGCAATAAAACAAGTCTGGGCAATTAAAGAGAGACAAAAAGATAAGAGGGCCCTGCATGTAGGCTTACAATCTATAGGGAAACAAGCATTGATGTGCAGAATTTGAGATGTACTAAATATTGCATATTGGTCAAACCAGATTGCAGAAGTTCTTGGTGGGCTGTATAATCCAGTCACACAGGAACGTTGGCCTATGGTCGGTATGATATGAAAGTGTCAAAAGAGAAAATATTATGACCGCCACTCAATTCAATACCATGCTGACTAGCCCCAGGAGGGACATCCCGAAGCTATTCAATTCAGCGTGCTTAAAGTCAAGGAATGCTGGTTTTCGTCTTCCCTTCTTAGTGGGCACCTACGTTATGGAAGGAAAATACTCCTCGATTTTAATGTTTCTAGGACCAGGAATTTAGATAGATTTGGTAGAATACACGTAACCAATGGAGGGTCTGACAAAGCGGAGCAGCAGACGATGGGCGTTTAGTGAGGCAGATCAGCCTCGCAGTTGCATTGAAAATGGATTGTAGAGGTGAAAGTTTGTTTTTGGGAAGACTATTGCAATAATCAATGCGGGAGATAAAGAGTGCATGAATTAAAATTTTTGCAGTGTCTAGGTAGGTTTGCAAATGTGTATAACTAATGGCGCACATTCACTTGCCGATTTCTATGAGCGATTGAATGATAATGATATCGTTCAATCACTCATGAATCGCTCATGAATCGTGCACATTAATGTCAGAAACGACCAGCGATGCGTGCTCCGGTTGGTCGTTTCCGACATCAACCATCGCCCGAACATGCTGGTCAACCTGACGATAACGGCAGGATGAGCATGTTAGGGGATGATTGATGCGACTACACTGAACGATTGATCGTTCAGTGTAGGCACAGCACAGACTGTGAAACGACTGCACAATTACAATGTTGTAATCATGCAGTCGTTTCAAAGTCTGCTAGTGGTTGTTCCCCATTAGTCCTTTGCATTTTATTATTAGGCAAGTTGCATGTCTCTTTTTACTAGGCCATTGCAGAGTGCTGAGGGAGTATTGTTGTTTTCTCTAGATTAGCCCCTCCCTTACATGCACCTCTGATGGGCAACAAATTGATTCTCAGCATCTTCCTTTCTGTTGAGCACTAATCTGGAGATTACATAAAAAAGCCCCATTTAATTTGGTTCAGGATCTGGGTGTCTGATCACAGCACAAAGTGCTGCTTCCTCATCTAGACACGGAATTCTGTGATACCACTCCAGTGATGTCATATGGAGTTGCTCCAGATGAGTTAAGTCCCAGGGCAGTGCTGGATAGAACTATATCAGGAAGTAAATCTACTTGGTCCAGCATACATTGAAAGCTTTAGATCATACTGTACTAACCAAGACTTATCCACATTAAAAAATATATATATAATAATATTAACAGTAATAATGGTAATAAAAATATTAATAAAAAAAAAGTACCAAATTATAAAAAAGAGGAATAAAATAAAATATAGAGATTATATTTACAGCATTATCATTCTTTGAAATTAAATAAAAACATACCTATTTGGATGGAATCAGTATGTAATACCGCCGGCTGCATGGCTGGCAGTTCTAATCCCGATAGTGGAAGCCCAGCAGGGGTGAAGATCCCGATCGTTAATTTGGGTAAGTGCCGCTAACCCTACCCCCTACGCTAACCCTCCTTTAGAGGTGCCAAACCCCCCTCTAAGTGCCTAAACTTAACCCCCCCTTCCCCGCAGCCTAAACCTAAGTTTCCAGGGGGGGTGCCTAACCCTAACATCCCCCTGGGGGGTGCCTAACGCTATCCCCCTTTTCCCCTAGCCTAAACCTAACTCTCCCGGGGGGAAGCCTAACCCTAAGTCCCCCGGGAACCCTAAAACCTAACCACCACCCACCCACCCCCGCACGCAGCCATCCGCGGCCAGCTTACCTTTGTTCTGTATGCCGGGTGTCGGACTCACAGCGTAGGTCGAGTGACAGGCGTCGGGATTTCGACGCCTGTCATTAGTACCTTCTCAGGATTTGACAGTCGGGAAGCCGGTGGTCGGCATTTCGACCGTCGACTTCCTGACTGCATCCCATTTGGATTACTCACGAAACCTAGTTAGTAAATACTATATAAGTTTTACTTTGGTAAAGATAAAAATACTTCTGATGAAAAAAATTTTGTCCTACAGTATATTTACCTCATCATCAGAATCGCCAAGTTTTCCAAGGTCAAGGCAAGGTACTCTGGAATAAAAGTGTTATCGTTTAATAAAAATTATGACACCTTAATTTGGAATTAAAAAATAATAATGTATAGAAGCATTCACATAACAGGTATCAATTTGTGGAGAGTTTGAGCATACATTACAGATACAGTCAGTTACTCCCTCTGCTGGGCATAAAACGTGCCTGATTCAGAGATGGGAGTAAAGCAAGAAAAAAGCAAATAACTGTGCAACTTGGCAAAACCATGTTGCAAAAGAAGGGGTGCAAATAAAAAAAAAATTTGCATGCAGGGTAAATACTGGCTGCTTTTTTCATGTAGCCCACAAATACAGGACAACTTTATATTTACACTGCAATTTAGAAGTGAGTTTGAGCACACCCCTCCCAAATCAATCTCTCTGCACATTTTAAATTTGTCCCACCTGCAGTACAACATGGTTTTGCCCAGGTACACAGTTACTTACTCCTTTTTTGTTTACTCCCACCCAGTGTCGGACTGGAGCATGAAGGGCCCACCGGGAGAATGCAATGGTAGGGGCCTATGCTTAAGGGGTTGGTCAGCTACAAGGGGGGGTGACAAGACCCCACAGATGCTTGGCAGCCATTATGCAAATTTTGGTGTAGTTTCTTTCTACAGAAGCCAATCAAACACCCAACTGACCCCCTAATAGAAAAGCAATGTATAATTCCAGTACACAGTCCGGATTCTGACTCCTAAAGGAAGGGGTTGGCCCTCAGGCAGCAGGGCCCACCTGGGATTTCCCCTGTACCCTTGTGGGCAAGTCTGACCCTGCTCCCACCTCAAAATCAGGCCCTTAATTTTGTATTCAAGTATGGGCCATAGATGTGTCCACATACATCTTGCCTCCTTGCGCGTTAAACAGTCCTTCTAGTTGCGCCTTGTCGTGGCGTGACCCGTTAGCGCCGAGCGTCTTCTGGTGCGACATTTTACTTTCAAATGCATCTTGTTCACAGTGATACAGGTAGAATGCACAAACAGCAGCTTCTGCTGATTAAAATGATATGCGGCATGCCTATGTTCTGTGTGCTACTGAGGGTTTATCTGCATGCAAAACACTACGTTACCGTGCCACAGACGCTAACACTGTAACGTAGCATTACGCATGCAGTATTGGAGAAGAAAGGTCTCAGGTTTGAAAAGAATTGGCAGATGACTTGCATGAAAGAGGATAAGCTGAATTGAATCAAGCATTGAAGAAGTACACAACCACCCGTAAGTAGTCAGAGTTCCTGTTGAGTGAGATTATGGCAGCAAACAACAGACCAGCTCAGCTCAGTAGAGAGGGTTTCCAGACCAGCATGTCTACAGCCTGATGCTGCCCATTCTCAATCAAAGTAGGTTACTATGAGTTTTGTTGATAAGCTATTCTCCATCTAGGTTGTAATAATAATAGTATAAGAGAAGTTTCCAGGCTTGTGAATGCGAGTATTCTGACCTCTCAAGAGTAGTTTTGACCGACAGCGGCATCCCGTTGCATAGGATCCCGGCAGGGGATAAGTAACTATGCTATCCTTCCCCCCTTCACCCCCTAACCCACCTTTTCTCTAACCTAACCCTCCCTACCCCGCACCCTAACCCTCCCGGATAGTGCCTAAACCTAACTCTCCCCCCTTAGTGCCTAAGCCTGACCCCCCCTTCCCACAGCCAGGATTTCATCAGCCGGCATCCCGATCGTAGTTTTAACTACATCCCGTTTAAATTACCCTAGGATTACATCCCACACTTGTGAACTGGACTCATATAGGCTTTCAAATATAGTGTATTGATGCAATTGATTTGCCAAAATAGTACAATGCTCTTTGCTACGGTGGACCATGGGATTTTAAAAGAGCATCTGAAGAATTTCTGTGCACTGGTTGGCACAGTACTTAGTTGATTCAAATAGTATCTCACTGGCAGGTCAAAGAGAGTGGTTTCAGGGGTAATCTGCACCAATGCTCCTGTCATGCGGGGTTCCACATGCCTCTATTATATCTATCATGCTTTTTGTATGAAATAATCGGATGTCATGGCCTGGAATAACATCGCTATGCAGGTGACACTCAGCTGCACCTGCCCATTGCTCCAGGTCCTAAGAGGCCAATATAGTCCTCAAGGAGTAGGTTGAATCCTAATGAAACAAATATCCACATGAAGGGAGCTTATCATGAAAATTACCAGACAGCAGCTAGGTCAACCAACTGCGCTTAAGTTTGGGGGATCAGTATTGTCACACTATGATCATGTGCAGAATCTAAGTGTTGTCCTTGATTATGGCTTGATATCAGGCCCTAGCCATGATCAAATCTTCATTATTTCATCTGAAAGACTTAAACATTTGATTCTCAGAGAAGATCCTCCCATTACTGTAAATATGTGTTCTCACATTTGGTACTTTACCTAGATTTCCCAGGAAATTAACTGCACTGCTTTTGCAGCTGGTGCAAAATGCAACATTCAGGCTATTAACTAACATTACCTGTTCCTGCTACATAATAATAGTTCACCATACCCTTCATTTGCTGCCTGTAAAATTGTGAATCGGTATCTAGAATGACTTCTTAACATTCCAAACCCTACATTCAGAGGATTCTTGAAGCAGAATCTGATTGCCTATACTCCCACTACCATCGATGACTGATAATCAAAATGGTCCATGAAATTAGCTTTCATAGTAATACCTATATAAAACAAAAATCAGTTACCATATACAGATGTGTCCAAATCTTGCCTCCGTGCGCTACATGTCACATTAAACAAAACGTGTGAGCGCTGTGTGACTCGGAAGCGCCTAGCACAAGCAGCTTCTGCTGATTAAAATAATATGCGGCATGTCTATATTCTGTGTGCGACTGCGGGTATATGTGCATGCAAAATATTACGTTACATTGTCAACGGCTGTGCAGAGGCTGCTTGTGCATCCTATTCACATTGCTGTGCAAATAAGACGCTTTTGAAGGTAGAAAGTCGCACTAAAAGACGCTCGGCGGTACAGAGTCACGCAACGGCATGGCGCGACTAGAAGGGCTGTTTACTGCGCAAGACAGTAACATGTATGGGGACACATCTGTATATATACTGTACATACACACATTTATATGCGTGTATATATATATATATATTTATATATGTGTGTATATACATATACATACACCAGGGCTTGACAAAGCCAGGTTTTGAGAAATTTTTCTAAAATCTAGGAGCCAGACCACAGTCCCCCCAACAAGTGAGTGAGGAGCACAGCTCTGTGTGTTATGCACACAATACTAGTCCACAAGATGGTCACAGTTGAATGGATACAGTAAAATGGAGGCCTCCTCAATGCTCTGCAAAGCTCCCCTGCTCCACCCCTCACCCTCCAGTAATAACGGACCACATTTCACATAAAATAATGGTGCCAGAAAGTACAACAAAACCCCCCTCGTGGTCATGCCACTATCCCTCTGAAGCCGCTCCGCAATCCCTGGCCACACATAGGGAGTCATTCAGACCCGGTCGTTAGCGCCGATGCGCTCGGACCGGGTCGATGGCCCCCCACAGAGCATGCGCACGACGGCGCCGTCGTGTGCATGTGTGAGACCCGCTACGACCGACAGCGCCGGTCGTAGCGGGTCTCGATCCAAAGGGGGCGAGCTGTCGATGTTGATTGACAGCTCGCCCCGTTTGGAAGGCGGGCCGGGGGGGTGGCAGCCCAAACGGGGGCGTTCCCATGGGAACGCCTACCGTTTGGGGGCGGCCCCACTGACATCACTAGTGATGTCAGTGGAGAGCTTCCGGCTCAGACAGAGCCGAAAGCTCTCCGGGGCTTACGACAAGGGAGACCCTACCCTAGGGTCTCGTCGTTAGCCCCGATGGTTGCGATGGTCTTGACCATCGCGACCATCACCTTAGGCGGTCGTAAGGCTGTGGGTGTTAACCCACAGCCTTACCACCGCAAAGGAGGACGTCTTGAAAATTCAAGACGTCCTCCCCTCATTCAGACCAACCGCACTCTCTGTGCGACCGGCTCTGAATGAGGTCCATAGACCCTACTACCGGAGATAGGAGACAGTAGACAGCCATGACGAACAGGAGGATCAGCGTAGGCTGGGATAGACAGCAGGGATCAAAGTAGGCCAGGATGGACAGGAGTCGTCAGTGCAGGTTGGGACGGACAGAGGCACAGCAGTCACCGCAGGCGACACTCAGCACATGCACTCCTGTGCATGATATGAACACCACAATACTATAGGCGCGAATCTCCGCCGGAGCTGATGAGGATCTGCTTCCTCCCTCACTGCAAAATCTGGTAGCCAGACAGCAAAATCTGGTAGCCATGGCGACCTGGCCCCCAGAATTTGTCGAGCCCTGATATACACACTGTGGAAGGATCCGCAGGTGCAGAGGGGCCGGTGGTCCCACCAAGATTGTTGGGAGTTTCTGACTGGTCGTATCAGATGCAGCCATGTCAGGGAAAATCCAAGCTGGCGTGGTCACATCTAATGCAACCTCGTCAGGGAAGAGGTTAAAATAACCAAGTGTTAACTATTGCAGGGCTGTTCCTTTATAACAAATCAACAAAAAATATCACCAGTGACAATGTACTATGCAAAACCTGAATAACTACGTATATAAATCATAATTAGTAATCTGATGCAAATAGCACATATCAGCTATTTGTTACATTTAAATGACACTAGCCATGTTAAACATAATCAATATCTAGCCATGTTACATGTAATCAATGTCTATCTCACATATGTTAAATGTAGTTTCTATATTTTCCAGTAGTCAAAATTTCATTCAAATGTCTCATGTAAAAAAATTAACAAGCCAGCCATGTACTTACTCATTTGGTCGTGTGTCAGAATACTGCGACTGTGGGCGCCAACCCTGCAGCAATGAAAAAAACATACATATACTGTATATTAATTGTAATAACTTGGTGTAATTTAGCTCGGCAGGCGGGTCAGTGGTGCAGTGCCTAGGTGCATAACAAGGGTCCACATGTAGCTTTTCAGGTTTAAATGAAAATAAATGGAGCTTTACTGTCAGCATGCAGGAACAAAAAATGACAAACACCTATGCCCCATTCAGCGCACTAACACACTTCTTGAACGCGGACTATTATGGACAGCTACAAATGTGTCCTCTTGCATCTTTGCCACTTCTGTGGCAAATCGAACCACGCATGGCACATGGTGCGAACGCAGTGCACGGCATTGCGTAGTATGGCGCACGCACCGCGGTTAATCACATGGCGCAATGCATGCACACGTTTGTAGCGTGATCGGAAAAGATGCAAGAGGACACATCTGTAGTCTACAAATGTAACACAGTCTCAGTCCTGTCTCTCACAGTTATAAACACGGCCTCCTGGCCTTCACACAAAGGGCCTGATTCAGAGCCGGACGCTATTTGCACTCGCTCGTTCAGAAAAAGGGGCCGGCTATTTAAATTGAGCGCTCGCTCTTTGCGGTCGGTTGACGCCTCTTTGTCTGAGCGAGCAAACGAAACATGCGCTCACTATTTTGTAAAGACGGCCCCTGGCCGCTCGCATCATACATCATCTCCGCTATTTATTAGATTAATCGAGTACATCGAAAGGCGTCTGAACTGCTCGCAGTGCTTGTGGTTCGATTTTCCTACCGCAATCATGCGAACAGTTCAGGCTAAGAGACAACCAAGTGACGTGGCCGATGACGCTGCTTTGTTAATTATGCACACCCTTAAAACGCCCGTTTTGACCGTTTGGCACGCCTGCGTTCGGATCTCCACTCCCCGTTTTCAAGCACCTTCCCCTGTTACCACCGACAAATGCCTCATCCTGCCACCCAAATTAGCAGGCACTCGCAATTTTGCGAACAAACTATTTCCGACCGCACTGACTGGTTGGCGCATGTGCATTATGACCCATATGCATGCACAGATGTGCGAACATCGCTCGGAGTGAACGAGCAGCCGCTTAACAGCGGGTCTGAATCAGGCCCAAAGTCCTTCATGCCTCCTGCAGGTATGGACACTGGCCTCCTGGCCCCCACTGGCCTCCTGGCACACTGGTCTCTGTAGATGCCACAGTCCCAATTGAACTGTCTTTTTTGGCAGCCTGACTGGTCTGCCTCGTTAGCCTTACCTGAGCTCTGTTCACAAGGCAGCCCATAGGTGAGATCACACTTACTATTTCTTTTACCCTGTGTGGGCGGACCCCTCCAGCCATTCACGTCCACTTGTCCAAGTAGAAATCCACAGATAACTGTAAAAAAGAAATCCATAATCACCTCTTCCTCGCGTAGATCATGTCCTCTTCTTTCCAAGTAGCCATCCACGGTCTTTGCAAAACCAAAAACGAATTGACCCGAGCCACCAACACAGTACTGTCCTCCAAGGACAGTACCAGAATGTCCACTCAGCGGTGAGATTTCACTATCGAAATCCCGGTGCTGAGCGCTCATTGGCTGAGAGAGACGAGCCTTCTGCCTCTCAGCCAATGAGCGGTTCTCACTATTGACTTCAAAAGAAGAAAGAGTTCAGTGCTGGTTATGGATAATACAGGGAACTCCTACTCTTTTCCTCCCCTGTGTTTCCAAAACCAGGACCGGATGAGCCCAGTGCTGGTTGTGCTAAATATAGGGGACCCCTACATCATTTGTCCCCTATATTTTCACAACCAGGACCGGCTGTGAAAAGCCTTTGGCTTACTGATTCATCCATGCATCTGTGTCAAGTAATGACGTTGGCATCATGCAGGTCCGAACGACATAACGTTCAGCATAAACACTGAACGATATGCCGCGGATCGTGTACAAAATTGCCAAAGCTTACCTGCTGCAGGTATGATCTGAAGATACGACGGACGACCTTCGGGTACACGCATCAGCATCGTTATCTTAAGTGGACACTCATAATATTGTCTAGTGTGTAAACACCTTAAGTGTGTCTATTTGCCATACTTACGGTACATCCAGACTCGCTGACTATTGTTCATAGCCCCATAGGGCTGTATACAAAGAACGGCAAGTCCAAGACGAGATCGGGCCACGAAGGGGGTGAGCTGCAGTGCTGCTGCAAGAGCAACTTGCAGCTAATAGAATCCACCCCAAAAATGCCAATCACAGTTACCATATGAGGGCATGCAGCCAAGGTTCTAGACCAGGGCTATCAAACATGTGGCCCTCCAGCTGCAGTGGAACTACCCAGCATGCACTGCCACAGTTTTGCTATTAGGGTATGCTAAAACTGTGACATGGCATGCTAGGATATGTAGTTCCACAGCTGCAGGAAGTCCGAATGTTCTAGACAGACAAATAAGCACAAAACTAAATACATTGCTGCTCACATTTTTGCAAGTTTGTTGATGGTTATTTAAGCCATTAATCTGTGATCAAATGATAAGAAACAATCAGAGAGTTGCTTTCATCTTAAGGTGGATACAAACTATACAGATATATCTGCAGATCGAGTGATCTGCAGAAGATGGTTGTTCGTACACATTGAACAACCATCATCTGTGCCTGCCCGCAGGTCCCGGCGACCAGGGGGCGTGTCCAGGCGGGCGGGGGGCGTGTCCCGCCCCATCCTTGCAGCTGCCGCTGTGTGTGTACGGGCGGTCTGCCGCCCGCCCGTACACTCCTGCCGATGGACAGATATGTCTGCAGAAATATCTGTCCATCGGCTGTGCAACACAGCCAATGCGATATGTCTGTGAACGCCGACATTCACCGACATATCGCGGATACACACTGCCCGACGGGCAGCAGATACATGTATCAGTGTGTACCAAGCTTAACTTGGACTTAGCAAGCTATTAATTGCAGTTTGGTTGGTTTGAGCAATGTTAATAAAAAGCCCTTAGAGGATAATGCAATACGAGGTCTAGTAGTAGTCTTGCGCGACAACACTCCACGAGATGTTATGGGTAAGAAACATTGTTTATTTTTCTTTGAACCGAATAGCAAAAATAAGCAATGTTTTAATATGCACCTTTCACACAGAAAAGCAAATTGCCGGGTCAAGCATTTGGATCCGGTAGTTTGCAGATCAACACAAGTGCTTTTTCTGTGTGAAAGGGTCAACCGGGGTCAAAATTCACGAGACTTCGACCCTGGTTTTTACGGGAATTGCGACTCGGGTTGAAAGAAATAACTAAGTTGATCCGCAAATTATTGAGTCCAAATGCTTGACCCAGCTATTTGCTTTCTGTGTGAAGAGGGGTACAGGCTGGGACTGGCAAAAAAACCTGTGCATTAAATGCCAGGTAAAAGCCGGATTTTTGAGGTTTTTCTGTGTGAAAGTGGTATCACTGTAACACCCAGAAGTACACCCAGTGGGACCTCACATTGAACTGAATCAAATGGCCAGAACCAACTAATTGTTTCACTTTAGTGAGGAATATAAAAAAATGTCTCCCCTGGGCACCACCATTGCCTTACTTGAAAATTGTGCTCCAATGTCATTGCATCAGGCAACAGAATGAAGCTTTAGGGGAGCAATATGTCATATAGAAAGCAATTTTATTCTCAATGCTATCATTTTCAATGTATTTATTTTTTTTTTCACTGCGCGGTTGTTTTTTCGCCAAAGCAGGCAATTTATGATACATTTTTGGGGTCATTTATCATTGGGGGGGGTTGTCCAAAGGGTTCTGAAAGAAATCCCTTCATTTCTAGCAAAAAATAAAGATTTTGCAATTTTTTTCTACTGGTCTGGGATGGAGAAGACTTTTCTACAGTTTTTTTTCTCCATTTTCATCTGTTTGCCATTTTTGTCGAAAAACTTCAGCTTTCGCCGATGCCGAAAACAAAGCCCGTTTTTGACGCTACTTGCCTAGTTCTACAGACTCAACCACACTGGCACAGCACCAATCCTAACTTTTCATCACACAACCAACCATTTGAATCACTCATCCCATTTCTATAGCACAGTGTTACCAGTTTTACATATCATGTATTTAGAATATGCATAAAGCATAGTTATATGCTATATAAAAATATTACAGCAAAAATCTTATTATAAGTACCTTAGCAGGAGATTTTTTGGATGGGAGATCAGTTTGACCTCTAGGAGTGGCAGCTACTCCTTTTATCTCCAAATTCATCTTGAAATGTACTGAAATAAAACAAAATAAATATCATTAGCATACATTAATATATGTCGTATAGCATTAAAGGATTCAAGAAAGGTCATTTGTACTGTTATTTAAAAATGTTTTAAAAGGAAATACAAACTTTCTTGTTATTTTGTACCACTTTTCTCAACGGGATGTAGTTAATATCCCGACGATCGGGATACCGGCTGTCGGAATGACTGGGGATGCCGCCACTGAAATCCCGGCAGCCGGCATCCCGATCGTAAGAAGATCAGAGCAAGGTAAGTATCAGCTGCTGGGAGGGGGGAGGTTAGGGTTAGGCACTTAGGGGGAGGGTTAGGTTTAGGCATTTACCGGAGGGTTAGCGTGCGGGGTAGGGAGGGTTAGGATGAGGGTACAAAAAAAGAGGGTTAGAGTGTAAATAGGACAGGGGAACATTATACCGTTCCCCCATCGCAATGCCGCTCTCAGTGTATTGACAGCTGGCATCTCCTCTGTCTGTATTTCATACCGATTCCTTCCCAACTACTAGTTAAATGTTGAGCCTTTCCCTGGGACTCCCAATGTTGACAAATAAAATAATAAATGGTGACCAGTCATAATGGACATATGTCGGAATGTCATACTTCAGACAGATAAAATAATAAATAATAATGACCAGTCATAATGGCTAAATGTACAAGTGTCCCACTGAGGGAAGAGAACTGTGCATGCACCAACAGTGATCCTGAATGTTAGCCATATTGCCCTAATTGTCATATCAAGATATGTGTAGAACAGGGGTAGGCAACCAGTGGTACTCCAGCTGCTGTGGAACTACACATGTCAGCATGCCTTCCAACAGATTTGCTGTCAGGGCATGCTAAAACTGTGCAGGGTATGCTGGCATGTGTAGTTCTACAACAGCTGGACTGCCACACATTTCCTACTGAGGGAAGAGCACTGCGCATACAATGATCCTGTCATGTCACCATACAGTTATATTTTTCTAAATGTCAAATAATAAAAATCATTGCCCCCCTGCTAGTGAAATATGCACTGACTAACTGCGTGCCCATCATGTGCCACACCACAAATCAATTGTAGAGACTGTTGCGCTAAACCCCATCACAATGACGCTAAGCCCCTTCATAGTTGCGATAAATAAATGTATGTAGACCCTGCCTATATTTTGACTGCATGTTAAATGAGGTGCTGTTACCAGTATTGATATAGTCAAAATGTCTACATGCCTATATTTTAACTGCAGGTTAAACCATAGGGCAGATTCAGATAGTTGTGGGACTTACCGTGTGGCTGCAGCTCTGCCCTTAGCTATTCAATTACTGTGACTACCCCGTGCAAATTATTCATTGTAGCTTCAGGAGCTGTGAAGAAAAATATGCGCTAAGTGTACCCTCTGGGGCTTACTGCATGGGTTAAGTCCACAGCTCCAGATGCTTAACCACTTAACCCGGGATCGATGAGTTAAAGAGCTTTAGCTTACCCATACTTGCCTACCCTACTGATTCAGCCGGGAGCCTCCCAACCCCCCAGAAAGGCAGGAAAGCCTCCAGGCGGCCGCAGGCCCCCACCCCCTCACAATTACCTGAAAGTAATGCAATTCACTCTGAATCTTGTAATTCTGGCCCCACCTCCTGCTTAACAATGCCTGTAATATAGGCATTGTGTAGCGGGGACGGGGCCAAAATGACGAGATCGCGTGGCCCCGTCCCGTCCACAAACGTCCGTCATCTGTGTATCCATACCTTCTTGTGCCGGCCACGCCCCCCTGCCCTGCCGACCAGAAAGTCGGCAACCATGAGCTTACCGCATGTGCAAGTTGCAAAGGATTTGAATAGATCCGGGTGTTAAACCCAGGTGCTAAAGTCATTCAATAAAGCTGGGTACACACCTAGCTATATATATATATATATATATATATATATATATATATATATGCAGATCAAGTGATCTGCAGATGACAGTTGTTTATACACACTGAACAACCATCATCTTCATTCTGTCAGCGGGTCCCGCTGGCCGTGGTCTTGCAGCTAATTGAATCTGCCCCTATGTGCAGTTACCTATATATTGAATGTCGACATTTCAACATGGTTAAAATGTCAACATATAAAATCTAGGTACAATATGTCAACATGGCTCTTACTGGTACCTCCTAACTTTAGTACTAGGTTGATATTAACATAATGTATGTCTATTAATGGCATTTTTGCTTTTACACACATTTCAGATAATAATGAAAGTCATTATACTTTTTTTTTTGATCGTGATAAAAAGTTACTATTTTCAAAGAATGTCTATAATAAGTATGATGTCATACCTATTGTAAAGATGTCTATATTACTGGCAGACACATTTTAAAAATTGTCAAGGTGAAGTATTTTCTTTTTTTACTTTTGATAGAGAGGAGGAAATCTGGAAAACATGCACTGTTACGCATCTGATTTGTATAAAAAAAAAAGTTTACCTTTATAGTGTTTTTGTGATCATATACAATGTTAAGGGTTTAGTTATGCCATATTTAAAATGTGATTTTTATCTTTCATAAGTCCTATACTTTTTATCGATTATAAAATTTTAGTTGCAAAATAATGTATGCATTTTTTAGTGGCCCAAACAAAAAAAAACACTGACTCCAGCCGGAGCTAGAGTGAACACTACACTACTGTACCCATACCCCCCCTAACTCTGCTCTTAATACAATACCCTTTACCCTCTAACCCCTCCACACCCAATACTGTATCCTTACACCCCTAACCCTGCACTCAATACTGTATCCTTACAGCTCTAACCCTGCACCCAATACTGTATCTTTACAGCCCTAACCCTGCAACCAATACTGTATCCTTACAGCCCTAACCCTGCACCCAATAATGTATCCTTACAGCTGTAACCTAGCAACCAATACTGTATCCTTACAGCCCTAACCCTGCAACCAATACTGTATCCTTAAACCCCTAACCCTGCACCCAAAACTGTATCCTTACACCGATAACCTAAATTATTTTGCTGGTGGCTGCTGTTTATTCAAAGGAGTATAAATTTGTGGGAACATTTTATATATCCTTATTACATTCATCATGGGGAAGGGCCCGCGTGACGGCTGAGGACAGCGATGGGACTGCAGTCGGCATGTGTCTACCTCCAGCATCTTCACAGTAGATTTGCCACCATGGGGTATATTTATTAAAGTTTCTGCTGGACATATGGGACTGGAGGAGCTTGCTTGTGGAGCAAATTATTGATGGGGGAATCCAGCTAGTCTGCGATATCCTAACCCTGTCGGGATGCCGGCGTCAGAATTCTGACTGCCGGGATCCCTAGCTCCGGCATCCCGTACCTAACCCTATTTAATTTTTTTTTTTCCTTCAGTGGTGTAGCAGGTAAAGCTGGGTACACACCTATACAATCCATGGGTCGATCAAACAGGCCGATGATTGCATAGGTGTGTATGCAGCACCGTTAGCTGGTAAATGGCTTATAACACTCCTGCAACGGCCGGGATCGGGAGGTAACAACATATGTGCTGTTTAATATCTATCGGCCCAACCTCCAGATCCCATAGAAGCCTGTACACACTGAGCCATTTCTAGCACAGTGTGTTCAGGGCTCGCAAGGGGCTCACAAGGGATCAAGCCTGGTGCGCACTGCTCAGATCCCCAATCAGCCGGAGATTGCAAAGCTGTGTACAGTAACAGTTTAAGACAAAATAATTTTACGTTACTACTTGTAATGTGAATTCTATCTGGGGACTCGGTTTCCAGAAAGGTGAAGGGTTACATTGTTTATGTCACTTGCATGTATCATGATAATTACAATGTTCCACATAAGATGCTGCTCGGTGACAAAATCTGAATCAGTGTTGAGGCCAAATTGGGTTACTTTATAAAACTTCTTTACATTTTCTTTGTGCAAACTGGAAGCAATTATCGGTCACTCAGGTTTTGCACAGAGCAATAATGTAGCCTCAACAATGTCCTGGGGGCATATGTAATAGCCTGAGCAAGTTTCTGGCTAGTCTGCCTGATTTTTTAAAATTATTTTTAAAGTTTTGCCTTTTAAATGATGCTTCCATCACGCAGGATATTACATTTACTCCCTGGTGTTTGAGAAAAACAGCAAGTATTGTCCCCTGCACAAACAGGATGTAGGCATAATCCTGACAGTCGGCATAGGCAAACGTACATCTATGTCCAGGGCAGTGCTAGGTACTTCTGCTGCTCCTTGAAGACTCCCGAACTTGCTCCAATGCTCAGGAATGGTGCCCACATCTGAAAAAAAACATTCTGCTCAGACAGGATGGACCTACTGCCACATCTAATGGCTTACTGTGATCGCTGGTCCTGTATATGCTGAAATTATGACACACAATACACTTTGTATGCAACATATTAAAGCTGGATAAGTGCTAATTATGCCCTCTTCATGGACTGGCCACACTCGCTCTAAAATCAAGCATTTGGAAACCCCCCTCTAGAAATCCTGTGTTTGCCACTGGTCGGGATGCCAGCGTTTAGAATGTCGGCGCCGGAATCCTGACACCTGTCAGAATGTCGGCGCCGGCATCCCTACAGTAAGTACTGGGGTTAGGGGGAGGGGATAGGGTTAGGCACTAAGGGGGAAAAATTAGGCATTAGGGGGATATCTTAGGTTTAGGCACTAGGGGGTGGGTTAGGATTAGGCAACGGGGAAGGAGAGTTGGGGTTAGGGGAAGGAAGAAGGGGAGGGGTAGGATACTGACCGACATGTGTCGATATCCTAACCCTGTCGGGATGCTGGCGCCAGGATTCTAACCACCGGGATCCTGAGCGCCGGCATCCTGTACCCAACCCGCACCAAACACAGACAGTCAAGATCAATGTAACATATGTAATTGACAGCAAATAAACATGATGTATGCTAATGTTACTGAGCTACAGATAGGTATTATCCTTTCTTTTTTGAGAATGTTGGTATTATTATTATTATTGCTACTTCTGTAGATATATAGGGACGAATTATATTATCAATGAGTTCCGTAAATGTTAATGTGCGTCAACTTAACGCGCATATTCCGCTGTACTTACAGCATGAGGTTCCCGCAATCTGCTGTATTTAATTGAAAATAGCACCTCTCTGGGTTGTGGCAATGCTGGTAACTGTACATGGTATAACTAGTGATAAGTGCATGAAAAAGTGGGGTAATCACCTCAAACCCCCAAAAAGTGAGAAATAAGATGCAGGGTAGTACAGAAAGCTGTCAGTAGACAAAACTATTTGAGATTTTTAAAAAGGCTGATTTTTGCATTTATTACCAGTGGAAAAATGATAGTAAGCAAAGTGTTTTCAGCAAATTAAACTTCCACATACATGTCCAACAAAATAATTCCATTTGCGAGCATTTTAGTGAAAATGACGTCTATTGACCAGATTTTACTATCTAAATGCCTCTCAAGTGCATTATTATTAATGGGGGGTGTACCATAGGTTCTGCAGCAAGTTCCAACGTTTTTACTGTAAAATAAAAAAAAATCCAAACTTTGCAGCCACCCAGGAGGTGCGAACTGAAAGCCGCATTAACTGCAATTGCCCATTGACAGCCGTGTTAAATAAATGTGGGTTTTTTATTGAATAGCAAAAAATTTGCGCATGTGAGTTTTTGACCCGCATAAGCTTACAGCAGTTAATAGAATTCGGCCTATAGTGTGATACAAAACTGTCAACCTTTCATGTAAAATAAATGCAATGCTTCCTGGTTATACCAACTTGTTATAGTGACATCTCCACCACCAAACAAATGATCTGCACAAAACTGCTTTATATTATATTCCATTACATGTCTCCCTCTTTATAACAACACCCAGGTGCCAGTGTACTGGCACCTGGGCAATATTAAGGTGTTATTATAAATAGGGAGACATGTAATAGAACCTGTGTTGGTGGTCCTTTCCTGTACTGGCACCTGGGTAATATTAGTTCTATTACATGTCTCCCTCTTTATAACAACACCTTAATATTACCCAGGTGCCAGTACAGGAAAGGACCACCTACACATTTTTTTTTTTACAAAAGCTGCACAAAGGATGGTGCTGAAAACCCCAGCAGGATGCACTACTCAACTCAGCAGAGCATTTGCATCGGTGATCGGCTCCTTTGCTAGACTGCCCGCTATCCCAGCGACTGCACACAGCACAGTAAACCGGTCAGGCGGATCATGGACTCACCCGGTCCCCGGACGTGCTCTGATAACTATTACTGCCACTAGGAGCAGGAAAGAAGCAGCAGCTGCGACTGGCGGAAGTCATACGCCGCAGGGTAGTGAGTAACCATGGCGACCACCATGCAGCATATGATGTGTGTTTGCGTTCCTTGGTGGAGCGCACACCATGCTGCAGCGCAGATTGGCCGCCTGCTACTACGTCACGGTAAACGCTGTCTCAATCTGATGCCATGTTACATGTGCCGCCGGGGTTACTAGGCGGGCGGTCTGTGCGGGAATGTGTACTACGGTGTGTCCTACTGAGTGCCTGCCAGATCACGGAGGGAGAATAGTAATACCCTACGCCTGGCCCGTCTGCCCTCTGCATCCTCCACACGTCACTCCGGGGGCGCAGCCAACCAGTGACAGGGAGCTATGGGAGAGATCACACCCATGTGTGGGCAGCGGGTAGGAGGAGTTGCAGTGTCAGTAAGGCACGGCGGCGGGCGCAGACATCATGGTGCTCTCAGGCTCCCAGTACCTGATGCTGACCGTGTCCCTGTCGCTGTTCGCTTGCTTTCTCTTGCCCAGAATGTTTGGAGGCGGCGCTGTACGGGACACCAGCAAGCGGGACCCCCGGAGGATGCCTCCCCCTATGCACGGCCGCTCACACAGAGGAGGTATCCCGTGCATTTGTTGTTGCTATACTCTGCACTATATCTAAAGATGGGTAGTGTCTAGATTCCCTTCTGGTCTGACTGTAACTACTCCATGCAGCTAGTTATGTGAGGCAATGGAACCCATTTCTGTGTATGCATTTGTACAGTAAGGGCAGCCAGTAATCGAAATGTGCATTACAGTTGCAGCTCCTATTATATGAAACTTTATGCTACATTACATCGAGGAACTTTGCATTCTTCATTGACTGGTTTTTTTTACATGACTTGGTGGTGTTATTAATGAGTTTTCAATGCTAAGTTCTACTGGCACGAAGTCACATCAAAGTCACCATTTAAAATGTTCTAATAATTAAAATGTGTTTTGCTTAAAATGTAGACATCATCAATGTCGATACCTGCACAATGTCGACATTTTCTGTTAGGGACAGAATTTCAGCAAAAACTGTAGGCCTACTGTATGTTGACTTCTGGAATCAGTGTTTACATAACATCATTATAAACATTGTGACATGTTCACTCTTCAAATTGCTACAGATTCCCCATATACTACATCTGATTTGAATGCCTTATCCTTACCCACAAAACTCAACTACATCAACCACGTTCGATCAAACTCGCCCACAGCCTTTAAGTGTTTAAACGTTCTTTGAAAAGTCACTTCTTTAATAGACCTACTCCAGCCTATGTGACCAAGCTTGGTATACCCTCAATACTACCCCAAAATCCATTCTGAACTACAGTACTCTCACTCTTCTTGTGTCCGCTCTACACTTTTAGCTGCTAAATTGTAAGGTTTTTCATGAGCTGTGCACTGCCTACCATTTTCTTTATTGCATTTTATTTTATTGTTTGTTTTATGTTTGCTCTTTTTTGCCTTAGAGATCAATGGCAATAATAACAATATGCAGCAAACTTAATGCAAGTACTTTTTTATTTATTAATAAAGTGCTTACTTGGCTCATACATTATTTTTTATTACTTTTTTTTAAGCTTTTAATTGTATATTTTGTATTTAGTTGCAAGCACTAATTTCAGAAGCTTTTTCCAACAATGGTTTACTTGTAAAACCGGCTTCTATTTTTGTTTTCCACCTGTTCCTGGAAAAGGCACAGTCCATTCTACAATACATTGACTGTATTGATTAGATGTGCTGAAGAGATAGCTCATTGGCATTGTCAAGGAGCATGTACGTTAATGTATATTTGTTATTCTGGCTCCGTTTGTAGAACTGGAAATGAATGCTGATAAATAGAAAGCTTTTAACCTATTGCATACGGTTCCTATCGCTACAAACGTTAATGGAAATGGATGGTGGAAGATTTTACATGCACCACTCGGACTTTGTTACAAAAAAATCAATGTTGTCTTTCTTTTTTTTTATTTTATTTTTTATATAAATTCTAAAACAGATTTAAACCTTTTCAGCTTTACTTCTGCAAGACATAACACAATTATCATTATTGAACATTACTCTGAAATGCATTCAGCCATCTCTATTTTCAAAGGTGGAAAAAATTGCTGAGCTCCTGTAGACATTTCACAGAACCTGTTCTGGTGCTCATACAACATTCTTTCCAATGTATGCGTGCGATGTGAAATGCAGATTGTAATGTCTAGAGACTTCTGTCTTTCTGTATTAAAAACAACCTGAGCCGATATCCAATTAGCAGTGGTAAATGACCATTGCTTATGGATCCCCCTGGGGCTAGCCAATTAACCCCCGACGACAGCTCTTACCTGATGTGTCCCAAATAATAATCCTGATAAAGTGCCGTGTTTTCGTCTCTGCAATGGCGACAAAAACACAAGTTCACGCACCTATCACAGATCCTGTTTGTTTTCGGCCGAATAATCCTATTTGATCAGCCGATCAAATGGGATACTGTGATATTAGAAATCGCAGAGAAACAGAAATTATCAGCAAGAATCCCCATTTTTCGCTCCCTAAAATATACCTGTTTTAATTGGATACAGGCACTGATTGGTTAGGGTACAATATGAACTAGCTTAGCTTGGTTTTGTAATAATCACTGTATAGCAATGGTGGGGAACCTTTTTTCTGTTGAGGGCCATTTTGATATATATATTTTATTATTTATTAACAGTTTCTTATATAGCGCAGCATATTCCGTTGCGCTTTACAATTGGAACATTAGTAGAACAAAACTGGGTAATAACAGTCAGATATATAGGTAGGAAGGCCCTGCTCGCAAGCTTACAATCTATCATTCACGGGTCCGGTGCAGGCCGCGGTCCCTCAATGTGACGTCACACGGGCGGGGCCACAATCGCCGTTGATTACGGCAATACCCAGAGCATACTGAGGATGCTCCGGGGAGGTGTAAGGGCAGCGTTGTGACCGTCAAAAGGGTCCTAAGGTTGCTCCTGGACGGCACTGCTACATAGATTCTGACTGCTGGGTGCCATTCTGGGCACCTTGCTAGCCAGGTGAGTCTAGCAGAAAAAAGCTCTGAGGGCCAGACCAAATGATTCCCCAGGCCTTATACGGCCCCAGGGCTTGAGGTTCCCCATCCCTGCTGTATAGCAAAAAATATATCTAAGTAGTTAGTGGGTAATTACTGCTCGTAGCAGCGTGGGTTGTTCAATTACAATAACACATCTCTATGCAAGTGAATGTGTTTGATAACCAGCTCCTGTGTTTTTAATTGAATTCTTCAGTAATACACTATCATTCTATTTTATTGAGTCACTTTGTACACCAGCACAGTGAGTCACATTTATTTGTTACTGTTTGTATTTTTGTTTGCACACATTGTAAGGGTAATAGCAAATCTTAGGGGCATATTCAATTGGAACTGAGGTTTCAACAGCAAAAAACCTTGCAGACTTTGGAGGCGAGCTTGGATTTCCGTGGGTATGCGTGCTCCCGATACCCGTGGTATCCAATTTTTTTTTTTTTAAATGTGCACACAGGGGAAAAAAAAAAAAAATAAGAGATACTTACTGGTCCAGTGGCTTTCGGTCATCTTCCCTCCATCTTTGCACTGGGGAGGGGACTGCTGGGAGATGTAGTTCTCCCTGCTGCTAAGCTAATTGGAAACTTTCAATTGCTTAATTAGTCATTAAGGGGGAAGGGTGCCACAGGGGCCCCAGATCAATTCCAGACCATTTTTCCTAAAAATAAGCATTTTAGAAAAAATTGGTCGTGTTCTGGGGCTGCGAGGGAAAAAAAACCTCACGACACTCAAAAAATGAAAAACCCTGCACCTAATTAAATAGCAATAATCCTGCACGTGCAGGAAAAATCAGCAGGTGCAGGATTTTTGCTATTCTCACACCTAAATGAATATGCCCCAAGTGTTAATTCTAGCATCTTGCACCTGTAACAACCCATGCAGTTATTTTTTCCTGCCTGGGGTGTCACTCTGGTGCTTCTAGCACACGCTAGTCTTTATCTCTGCACTTTGTTGCATCAACTGAGTGTGCTAGAAGCACCAGAGCAGAGAGCAACGCCCCAGACAGGAAAGTGGAACTGCACGGGTTGTGACAGGTAGAGGGTACTAGAATAAACACTAAGGGGTATATTTTCTAAAATGCAGGTTTGTAGAAGTAGAGTTGTTGCCCATAGCAACCAATCAGAGTCTAGCTATTATCTTCTAGAAGGTGCTAGATAAATAAGTCAAAACTGGTTGCTATGGGCAACAACTCCACTTCTAAAAACCTGCATTTTACTAAATATACCCCTGTCTGTGTTTCACTGCTGCAGGTTACCTTGCGGTTTCTCATTATTGTCTTTTTTGACTTGTTCTAGAGACTCATAATAAAAATCATATGCATGGAGGAGGATCAGAAAACAGATACCCTAACCATGATCAGGTAAAGGGTGCAATTGAACAAGAACTGAAGAATGAAAACTTGGGGAATGGTCGAAGCATAGCCTTTACATTAATGCCAATTTATGCCGTTGGGGTGGCTCTCTTTGCAGCATACAAGTTTACAAAAGTAAGTAAAAACAAAACTTGAACAGTTATCTCTATTAATGCTTCTAATTACTCAAGGTGTCTGAAAAATATTGGCAAGCAGATAGTGACTAGGATGTGACTGCACATTTTTGGTGTATTCATTATTCCTGCAAGACCTATGGAAAGGAATGCTAATGCACTGCCTACTGAGTCTACCATACCTAATAACTCTTCTGAATGTACAGTTGTTGACATGTGCCATATTTCTTACCAGCAGCTCCTTTCCCCAATTTTCGCTGTAATAAGTAAGTTTTCAGTGATATATACACATGCAAAAACATTTGCCAAATTAGCAATCTAAAACAACTAAATAATTAGGGCTCCATTTAAAAATACATTTCCGTAGTTAGTGACAAATACCAAATGACTTTGCATAGTATCGTTGCAAAAATTTGTATTGTTTCAAGTAGACTCACCTCTTCTAAGAGGTGTCCTTAAAGGGTCTCCTCAGCAAAGCACTGAATCCATATGCGGCAGACGGACGATAAAGAACAGGGTAGGATGGCTTGTGAAGATGCTTTTGAACATACGCAGAAGCGCAATGGCAGAGAAAAGTTATCTGAATTTGTGTTGTGTGTGTGTGTGTCTACACACACAGAAATCTAGGCTTTATTAAATAATTTTGAACAACAAATATGAGTTTATTATTAATATGAATTCTCTCAATACTGTTATTATACGAGGGTTGTCAATAAATAAGGTAACTGCGTACATTTATTCAACTGGTACATATACGTTTAATCAATAGTATGGATTTGGTACAGATTATTTTTCCACATAGTCCCCATACTTGGCCAGTGACTGCAAAATACGCGCTGTACCACGTATTTACACGCTACAGCAAAAGAGGGACTCGCTTTTTAAAAATGAGCGGGTCCTGCAAGACGCGCTCTGTGCACAACGCAGCAGTCAGCCCATTAACTTACCCAGCATCTCCCCATCCAATCAGCGCGGGCGGCAGCAATCCTCGCAAATGAGGACGAAGATCTGTCTCCATTAGATGCCCACCCAGGCCCCAGCTTGCCGCCCGCTATCTATTGGATGACACAGCAGGCGCCGAGCACCACGTTCTGCTGCCAGTGTACCGGCAGGGGAGTCGGCCCGGGTACCGTAGAATGCAGTGAAGTTCCTTTCAAACCGGCGTCCGATGCCAGGAGAAGGATATGGAGTTTCCTCCTGCGGTTAAACAAACTATCCGCTACAGCAAGATGACAGCAGAGCTGCGCACGTCCGGGGGGAGATTATAGGTAGGGAAAACCCCCTCGGCTCCGGGAGTGACACCGCGCCCCCTGCGGCTGCACTGCTGTAAAAGTGCTCGCAGTGGCTGGAAACCAGCTCCGGCCCTGGGATTAGTTCTTCAACCCCAGCATCTTGGAGAGACAAGTGGCTGGGACCCCTCCCACAAGCGGCATCTCCAGCACCAGCGGAGACTTCTGTGAGTTGCTTCGGTACCCGACGTGAACACTTTTTTTCCTGTACCCCGGTTGCTCATGAACGATATGCATAGTACTCACTAAGTTCATCAGCAATATCACTAACTCAAATGCATCTGTCCTCCTAAACCAGACCTTTAATGTTGCACAAATTGTCATCTGTGGTGGACATGCTTGGCTGGCCAAATCACTGCTCATCTTGAATGTCTGTCCTGCCGTTATCAAAGACAGTGCACCAAACCTGCTTCCGTGACATGACGTTATCGCCAGACACCTCGACAAGTTGGCAATGAATATCAGCTGCTGATGTGCCCTTTAGACGCAGAAATCTCATCACACTAGGAACCTCAATGTTTCTGCCAGTCCTGCCATCTTACAACTGATGTTGGGACAGTATGACTAATATGCAGTCTTATGGCCCTGAGGGGAGGCAGTGGTCTACCTGCTCTGTCCTGGTGGGAAAATTAGAATGATATAGAGAACATTACACACGTGAGAGGTCTTGTTACCTCACTTATTGAACCACCCTCGTATAATTTAACAGCTATCCTATGATGTTTCTATATGACCTTTCAATTAATTAATTTAGGGCATTACAGAGCAAATTATATTATTCTATTTATTATATACTCACTATTATGTACTTGTAATGACCAGATACATACCTATGACAGTGGCTGTTATGATAAAGGAGGAGGAACTACTTGCTAGATCGGGAGGCAGCAGGGTCTGATTATGCAATCCACAGATGGTGTTAGGATTTGACTCTAATATCCGGTGAGCGAACTAACTATAACTTCAGGATTGTATTTCAGAATCAAACACAAGAGGCTCTGCTATTCAATCCACATGTAGGGGAAGTTCAATCAAATTAGTTGCACTCTTATCCTGTCTTAAATAGGATGAATCTAGAGCAAACAAATCACAAAGATTGACAGTACACAAGTGAGGCTTCTATCCATCCATTCTCTGTTTATCCAGCAGGTAAATGAGCAGATAGAAAATTGCTAAGGTTGATTACCACCCATTGGCTTCAATAATCGACCAACACAAGTCCCAATCCAGTTAGGTATAATAGAGTGCTATGTAATACAATGTCAAGTCCTTCTATTCTGCTCTGTGGGTGGCCCTCCGTTAGTATCTGTAGTGATCATTCTAGGTCCAGATGAGGCAGGGCGCAGGACCTTAAAAAGGGCACTAGCACGCAAGACCAAAAAGTTGGCCTGGTCACGATAAAAAGGGGCATGTCCTTAAGACACACCCCCTTTCCGTCACTCTTGGGGACGTGCCCAGCACTTACAGACATGCTGGGCTGCCCCCATGCTGTCTGCTCACTGTGAAATTTGCTGTGCGCATGCACCACAACTTTTCCCACTCGCGGGACATTGCGGCCTGTGGGTGGGGACAGCACCATTAAGGCTGTTTCGGCAAAGTGCATTTTGCCATTTTGAAATCGGGCAATACCCTGCTAAAACAGGCTAGCAGGAACACTATGGGCCTGATTCAGAGCTGAACGCTCTGACCAGAGCGCCCGCTCTGAATCAGGGCCCTCCTACCTTTTTTTTGGGGCGTCCTCATGGACGCTCGCATAGCTGTGGGTTACCACCCACAGCTATAGCGAGCGTCCATGATGATGGTCTTGACCATCGCGACCATCGGGCTTGCGACGAGACCCTGCGGTAGGGTCTCGCTGCCGCAAGCCTAGGAGTGATTTTGGCTCTGAGCCAAAATCACTGCCACTGACATCACTAGTGATGTCAGTGGGGCCAGCTTGAGACTGTAGGCGTTCCCATGGGAACGCCTCCGTCTGGCAGCCACGCCCAACAAAGGGGGCGTGCTGTCAATCAACATCGACAGCACGCCCCCTTTGGTGCGAGACCCGGAGTGATGGAGAGCCCGTCGCACGCCGGGTCTCGCGCAAGCGCACGACGGAGCTCCCTCCATCGTGCGCATGCGCAGTGGGGGAACATCGACCCGCTTGCGAGCGTACTGCCGCTCACGAGCGGGTCTGAATGACCCCCTATGTCCATTCATACTCTATTATCACAGCACTCATTTAGCAGCAGTAATAGCGTCCTGTTTTGTCTGACTCGGCAAACTTTGTCAGACACTGACTCCCAAGTTGCAGGTATAGGATTAAATAGTCTTTTTTGAATGCTGTCTTATTTTTTTTAATTGGATCCTCAATTATCCATGCAATCTTGTGTACTTCTTCTAAAGTGACACATACCTTGGTAAAGATGATGTTCATTAAGAATATTTATACAATTCTGATACACATAAATATGTATTCCATAATTCCCGATCAGCCATAACATTAAACCATCTGCCTAATATTGTGTAGGTCCCCCTCGTGTCGTCAAAACAGCTTGTTGTGTCATGGACTCCACAAGATAAAGGCAGCATTCTCCACAGGATAAATTTCAGAGGTGCTCCCCACTGCTTTTTTTTTTTACATGACACCAGGCACTATGCTGCTCCAGGGTTCAGACGGACAAAATCAGAGTCGCGCTGTTTTTACTTTACTGTGACAGGTACAGATAAAGAGATCCTTCCCCCTCCTCTAAGAGGCAGGGAATGGTTTCGACAGCGGAAACATTGCAGAGAGGGTAGGATTGAGAGTGCAGACGTGCACAGAGTCTCTGCGTGCATTGCTGGACACCATTATATCTGTGTCCAGCCAGCAAGTGGGCAATATCTGCACAAGTCTTGTATAATGTATTAATTTTTTTTTTATTTAAAATTGTTAATCTCAAGTTCAAATCAGTATAAGGATTTCAACATTTTGGAATATTGTGAAGTATTACCTTGTCTCCATTCGACGACTATTTATTCAACACTTTTTAAACAGCTGGCAAACTTTTCTGGGGAGACACTGGAAGGTGGTATGTGGTACCAAGACGTTAGCAGATCTTTTAAGTCCTGTAAGTTGTGATGTGGGGCCTCCATGGCTCGGAGTTGTTTTTCCAGCACATCCCACAGATGCTGGATCAGATTGAGATTTGGGGAATTTAGAGGCCAGGTCAACACCTTGGACTCTTTGTCATGTTCCTCAAACCATTCCTGAACAATTTTGTAGTGTGGCAAGGCGCATTATTCTTCTTAAAGAATAACATGCCATGACTTGGTCTGCAACAATATTTAGGTAGGTGGTACGTGTCATCCTTGTGAATGCCAGGACCCAAGGTTTCACAACAACATTACCCAGAGCATCACACTGCCTCTGCCGGCTTGCCTTCTTCCCATAGTGTATCCTGGTGCCATCTCTTCCCCACGTTAACGATGCACACGCACCCGGCAGTCCACATGATATAAAAGAAAACGTGATTCACCAAATCAGGCCACCTTCTTCCATTACTCCATGGTCCAGCAGTGATCGCAAATACGTGCTATAGCACATATTTAACCCGGTATTAAGGATCGGGGACTCACTTAAAAAAATGTTTAGGGATTGGCCACTGCACAGTGCGTCTCCAGGGACACGGTCCAGCCACCCCACACACATGACTTACCGCACCGCTGTTCAAATAGGCGCCGTTCATGAGCCAATCTGAGATTGTGGACAATCAGCAGCAGCTGCCGGTTCGCGAGTTCCAATTGGCTCGCGCACAGCGCCAGATATGTATGACTGCAGCACAATTTTCATGCAAGGGCTGCACTGAGTGCCGGGCTGGTGCGGCTGCCTGCTGAAGCGGGCGTGGGGGGTCAGGCAGCAGGTGAGGGCTAATAGGGGGACACCATTAGATAAGAGGCTGCTGGGGAGGGGGATACATAATGTATAAGGGGCATTACTGAGTGGCATAAGGTGTAAAGAGCATTATTGTGTGGCATAAATATCTATAAGGGGCACTACTGACATGAATAAGGCCTACTATACAGTGAAAAGCTAAAACAGCCATCCCCATTTGTGGGCCGCAGTGACCGGCATGGCATGTATTCACACTGCAGGGAGATCTTAAGGGCATCCCAGCATCTCCGTGAGTGCTGGACATGCCCACTACAGTGATGATAAGGGGATGCATCTCAAGGACACACCCCCTTCTCTAAAAGTTAACCCCCCCCCCCTTTTCAGGTGTGGTCATTAGCACTGAGTACATTATATTGAAAATTGAGAAAAAAGTGCACTGCACGGGAATAGCGCCAGGTATCTCGCGCCATATGGAGCTAATAGGATAGGTGTATGAGGACACCTCTATGTTCATGTAAACTCCCACCTTTTTTCTTTTTCTTTTTTTCAGTCATGGAGTATATGTGCCTAGATGGAGTCTAGTATCTTTGACTCTAAAAAGAAGACCCCAAAAATGAAATAAAGATCAAACTTAAATTAAAAAGGTTTATATTATATATATATATATAATATATGAGTTGATATATGGTGTAATACTTTGATTGTGCGGGAGTTTACATAACTATATACATTCATATAACCACTAACCTTTTGGGTTTTCTTTCCCCTTTTGTAAATTGTTGGGTTTGGATAAATCCTATTTAAGATGGGATAAGATTCATGTCTAGTGAATAACGGAGTCTCACTTATGTCTGAATATTGACTAATAAATACGCTCCTATTGTTATGGATACTTTTTGTTTTACTGTGTTACTTTAATTACCTTTCATTTTATTAATAACATTTACATTTTTTTTATTGCCCAGTATCACTATAATGATCTTAATTTAACAAGCGCTCTAATCAATCAATGCAATCAGTGGCCACTAACTAAATGAACCATGTGAACAGTTGGCCCAGTGTATATGTTACCGTGATAGATTTCCCTTCTACTTAAAGCTTTGCTGAACCTAATATAAGAAATACTTTTTGTATTACTACTTTGTATTACATAGAATTATGTTGTCAACTTTTGAGACTGCCGGTGTCAGAGCCATTCTTAAGAATACTACCTATATATTCAGTTACAAGCTATTGCATAAGACGGAATCAAGATAGGATTTACAACTTTACCATATATAGTAGATATCTCACTAACTTTTTTTTCACATTCAGATGTATGCAAACTACTTATGTACAAAAAATGTAAAGATTTTAATCACTTGGCAGGCATGGTCGCTAAAGATGGACCAATTCCGGGTGGGCTTTCTCTGACACGGTCGCATCTCATGTGACCATGTCAGAGACATTGCCGGCAATTGGTGAAAGCTGATCCCCTTATGACCACCCCAACTGATCGGCACCCACAGGACAGTGACAGTCTGCATCAGGCTCTGCAGCACAGCCGTGCCTCCCCTCTCTCCCAGGCAGCACAGCCGTGCCTCCCCTCTCTCCCAGGCAGCACAGCCATGCCTCCCCTCTCTCCCAGGCAGCGCAGCCATGCCTCCCCTCTCTCCCAGGCAGCACAGCCATGCCTCCCCTCTCTCCCAGGCAGCGCAGCCATGCCTCCCCTCTCTCCCAGGCAGCACAGCCGTGCCTCCCCTCTCTCCCAGGCAGTGCAGCAGTAGCAGCAAAGATGGGAGATCTTCAGGATTGTCCACCCACTGCATGTGAAAACTGTTCTTGCATGACTGTAAAATTCTAGAAAAAGTAGCTTACACGACCCAGTCATGTGGCATTACAATGTAATGATATATCGCATCGCCATTCACACTACACAGTCAGCCGTACAACAGTGTAATATATTCTTACATGCTTCATGTATCATCACCACGTCGTCCGTGGAATCTTCCCATCTGATGTGCAGCACATAGATGGGACGATGCAACAAGCCAATTAATCAAACAATGAATTGGGTGGATTTGCCCATACACACTATATGATGGTCGTTGCGATCCGTTACGATGTATTGTGTACCCACCTTTACACAGTTTAGAAAAAAAGCTTATATTACACACAGTAGGGTTTTTTGTTTTTTACAAAAAATTTCCCCAAAATGGTTGGGTTTATTTTTATATGGGGGGGGAGGGGGGGTTATTTCAAATTGCATAAACCTTAGCTATTTAAACTTCATTCAGTACAATTTAGCAATCTGCATAGATATATTTTTTTAAATGATACCATATCATGTTTTAACTATTTACATGAGTTCATAATAAAAAAAGAAATTGACAATTTTGGGGACATTTAAAAAAAATATTAGTTAAGTGGTTAAAATAAAATAAATTTTAACATGTAAGCTATTAAACAAACATAACTCTTATCTTCTATCACTTGAAAGATGAAGTCAAAGGAGAACAGCAAATCAAAATCCTCTAATGAAGATGACAAGAAAGCAATGGAAACTGGTATTGTACAGTAAATTGTTTTAAATATAAATTTGTTTTTATTTACAATAAGTTCTACAAACAAAACTTTTTTATTTTTGTCTTACAATATGATTAGACCTCTTTTGAGCAGCATACTTTTTTTTTTTTAGTATAAGGGTCTAGTGCAGTTATGAGCAACAGGGGGATCTCCAAGCCTACAGCTGGGGTCCCCAGTGCCTTCCTGCTTTATGTGTCTCTGTTCTTTATTCTCAGCTCTGTATCCTGATTGCCCCTATTGAAAGCTGGACATTGGGTGAGGTTCCGTGGGTCCTAAAATAAAGAATAAGACCTTTCTTGGTACTATTATTTGCCCGGGACATCATTTCTTGACCTTCTCCTTACACACAACACTGGGAGGTCATGCAGCACCAACAGCACATCTGAGATCAGAGGAACATGCAGTCAGTACGGCATGGCTTCCCTCTTCCTAGGGAAAGAGCTGTTTGATGCCTGCTTACTTCATTAAAGTTAGGTCAAGAATTTGACGCAGTTACTCACCAGTGCACTACAAAGTTGTTTGTTTTTAAATTCTTTTTCCACTTGTGTGTGAACTGACGTTCTCTATCGGGCACATAAAAAAGAAGCACAACATTTTAACCGATGAAAAACTCTTTGCAGAAATGCATTGAGAATGTTCCAGCTTTTACTCAACTTTCTAACAATAGTGGACTAGCTGATCACCAAGAAGTCACATTTTGTTTTATACAGATGTGTCCTTATACATTATTGCTGCAGTCTTGCCAAACAGCCCTTCTCTGCGCCCCAGGTCCAGTGAGAGACTGCCTGAGCCAAGCCTCTTTCTTGCATCTTTTTTGCTTGAAAATGTGACTAAGTTGCATTTCGTGTGAAAAAGATGCTACACCGCTCGGTGTGGTTGACTCGCGCCAGGCATCTTGCTCCGCACAGTGTATTCAGGCTAGAGGGTATATTTACTAAGAATCGTGTCTGTCTGAGATTGAACATGCTGAGCATTGCTGGGACACGTGTGAGTTTTCCTCAATTAAACACACATTCTACTAAGAATCGTGTTTGACTGAACTGTGTTTTCCAATGGTGTATGCTTTCTTGTTTGATCATGTGCGAGTTCAGTCGTATTGATCTATACAGTGCTTCATTGTGTTGTTGGTGAAAGAAAGTGTTTAAAAATTTAGAAACAAAATGGTACAGGTGCCAGCTGCCTGCTGGCATTTGTGGTTATACATGTGCCGCAGGGCAGTGTTGCTGGAACCTATAGTCCCACTGTGAGGATTATTATTATTACTATATGTAACCCATTACCCCTGCACCCCTGCCTCCAGGGTTGTAGAGAAAAGCCCTTGGCTTTCATCCGAGGGGTGGTTATTCCTCAGGGTAAGGGAACCCATTTTTTTTCTACTTTAAAAGGATTGAGAGTTGCATTGTTTCGCATAGGGGCCCAGTCGTGGGAGTGGCCCACGTGACCAGCAGCGCTATACAGACTGGGGGCAGCAGCGCCTTCACCCACCACTCACACCTATGTCACTGTGTGACCTGTGCAGACTGCTATGTAGTCTCACATTCAAGTGAGCTCGGGCCCAAAGCACCTCTCCCCCCTCCCCTTACCGGCTGAGCACATGGTGCCACACCTGTCTCTTGCATTGATGAGGCCAATAAATTTTGTTTTTGTTATTGTTCACCTTTTACTTGCCGGATCAAGATGAAACAAAGTGCAGGTTATTTCCAGGAGTTTCCACTACAAAATATGCATACTTCATGAAAATCTGTTCAGCAGTCTTTGTGCCAACTTGGATAGACACAACGTTAATATATTAGTGTGTATATGTACATCGTGTGTGTGTGTGTGTGTGTGTGTGTATGTATATATATTAACGATACTTGATCAGAACCTCTATACACTCCTTCCTATACCTTCTAATATCCTGCCTATACCTTCTAAAGATGACGATAATTTGCGTACGCAGTCATACAGTAATTAAAGACTTAAGACCTGGAATCTGTGGTTCCAAAGCACAAGTATTATTCAAGTAAAAGTACAGTCAGTTACACGCTATTGATCCAGACACAATTCGGCGCAAAGGAATTATGCAGACCCAAATACAGTATACATACGCAGCGCTTCCGGACCAGATGTTAGGCATCAGCAAGAAACCCCTCGTCTATCAGCATTCAGCATGAAGACTAAAGACCAGTGGCGGGCTGGGCAGGGTGCCATGTGCCCCCCGGGCCGCAGCGTCATACGGGCCGCGGGCAGTCTGTGTCACTGTGACACAGACTGCACCGCGTGTGTAGCGCTGACCGGACGGAGTTCGGTCAGCGCTACACAGCACAAATACACAGCCGCCAGAGCCGGCAGCTGTGTGTTTGCTGTAATCAGCAGCCGCTGAGAGTCTGTCAGACTCTCATCGGCTGCTGCTGCTCCCACTGCGGGAGCCATCTTCCGGCTCCCGCAGTGGGTAATGGGGGAGACGTCATGAGTAATGACATCTCTCCCATGCAAAGCGGCCGGAGGAGCGGGAGTTTCAGGTAAGTGATTTATTTTTTTTTTTTTTATTAAGTCTCTCACTACTGGGGGCACTACCGGGGGGGTGGATTACTACTGGGGGCGGCACTACATGGGGGGGGGGGGAACTACTAGTAATGGGGGCACTACATGGGGGGGAACTACTAATGGGGGCACTACAAGGGGGGGGGACTACTACTACTACTGGGGGAACTACAAGGGGGGACTATTACTACTGGGGGCACTACAAAGGGGGGGACTACTACTACTGGGGGCACTACAAGGGGGGACTACTACTACTGGGGGCACTACAAGGGGGGGGCTACTACTACTGGGGGCACTACAAGGGGAGGGGACTACTACTAGGGGCACTGCATAGGGGGAGGGGACTACTACTAGGGACACTACATAAGGGGAGGGGACTACCACTGGGGGCACTGCATCGAGGGACCACTGCTGGGGGCTCTATATAAAGGACAATACTGGGGGTACTGCATAGGGGGGAGACTACAACTGGTGCCACTATTTAAGGGGCATTGCATAAGGGTTACCACTATTGGGGGCACTGCATGGGGAGTGGACTGCTACTGGGGGCACTAAATAAGGGGCACTGCATAGGGGGTACCACTATTGGGGGCACTATATAAGGGGCTTACTACTGGGGGCACAAGGGGCACTGCATAGGGGGGATCACTACTGGGGGCACTACTGGAGGCCTGCATAAGGGTGTTCTCTCCTGTGGCACACGGGGGCACTGCATATGGGCACTACGACAGGGGGCTGCCCCTAATCTTTATTTTTACCTTACATTAATCCCATATGGACCCACCTCCTCCCTGAAACATTTGAGGGGGGCGCCGTTGCACGCACATTCTTCGGGCACCCTGGCTACACGCTACTCTGCCAGGGCCGCCTGCATGCATTTGCCCCCCAGGCTAAAAGTTGCCAGCCAGCCCCTGCTAAAGACCCAGTGTTGGAGCACACATATTTATACCCCCCAGGAATAGACAAAACAATAGAGACTTTTGTTGCTGATGCTATTGGTTCCCAAGGGGGATCCATCTGTTACAGAGCATTTAACAACCTGATTCAAATGGACACAACCCAGCCTCCGACAACTGAGGGTCCCTAGATTCCCGCCACATGCAACATCCTAACAGTTATTTATATCATATACATCTTGTTGCTTGAAGTCTCTGCGGTTCATAACTCAAGAATGCATGATGCGATCTCCCCACTAATATCACCGGAATACTGTAGAAAGAGTACGCATCAGTACAAAACCAAACACTGCTTACTTAGCATGTATAAAACCTTAGTTACCAAACAATCTTTATTTCATAGCATTTATACTAAATGAGCAACTTAAATCTTATACCTTAAAGCTTATGAAACCTTGTATGTGAATATGTAATGTGTGAGTATGCGGGGTTTGATATAAGGACACTAGTTAACTTGGTGCGGATGCGTGCGCATTCAGCTACTAAACAGCGTTTTTAATTCAGGGTCTTATGCATTCGCGACTAGTTAACAGCGCAATTGCGCACATTACTGTGTATATGGGAAATGAGGAAAGATGCAATCGCAGGGTGCTTAATACTAATATCACCATATGTACTTAAATGCGAGTTTATCTAAAATGGCGCTTGGGCGGCCATTCGCAAAATGGCGTCTTGCGATTTCATTTCCAAGATGGATTCTTGCGGCCAGTCGCAAGATGGCGTTGCCGCGATTCAATTTTATACTGATATTGTCTCAGCCAATTTTCCAGCTTCGACAGTCCACCCTTTGATAGCAAACAACATGCTATTACAATCTATTCTCTGAGTTTTAATTTAGGCTTACATTTACATATTATTTAGTGTTATTATGGGATGGCACAAGGTGGTTCTTAATCCATCAATAATGTGTCTCTGGGTGGGGACATAAAACTACTATTCTACGCACACCGCTGATCTTGGAAGATCATGTGAAAGGTGTGGGAATGCACCAGTCTTATAAAAGCAGTCTTGAAGGGGAATTGAGACTTTGCATTATCTGAGTTGTTCTAAAAATAACATTTCAATAATCCATTCTATGCACGTCTAAATATAATACATCAAATGATGGTATTTCCTAGTTCAGGGTTGTAATGCAGTTCTATATTTACCTCGATATTCATATTGTCATTACTGACCACCATCATAGTTTCGTTCTTGCGTTTTACTCTATTTTTATATTTTCCACACTTCAACACAATAGGAACACACTGGACGCTTATGCCAATTATTATGATGACAATTAGTATAAGGATCAAGAATTTGCCTATGCTAGCGATCACTTCCTGGACCCATTCCCATAGACCTGAGAACCATTTTACAGTGTTCAGCCATGAAACCCATCCTTCTATCTCTTCCCCTACTTCAGCCACTGAAGCGTTATGGTTCTTACGAAACTCCCATTTTAGCTGCAGAATTTCATCCATCTTTCGGTCTATCACCTCCTTGGGGTCACTGGTATCATTGGTGACATAGGTGCAACATTTTACTCCAAATTGGGTGGCTAACGTTACAGGGCAGGGTGTCATGTGCACCCAGGAACAGCAGTTAAATAATTAAACACTAGCCTGTGTTGCACCAGTTCTTTCTTGTACGCTTGCAATTCTCTCCCTGTATACCTGAATGTGTCATCGTACATCTCGGTGATATTATCTATCAATTTAGCAAGTTCCTGAATATACCTAAAATTGAATGTACCCCGAGCAATCCTGGTGGGATCCAGTGCGACTAAAACTTGAAAGCCAGTTGTCTCACTGATTAACTGAGTGGCTTTATGAACGTCACCAGTTATCATATTTCTTTTGCCTCTGTGTTCGTATTGTGTGTGAAGATATTGTGACGGTGTGTTTTTATGTATACCAAGCATTTCAACATGTGTGAGGGTCATAACTTCTGGGACTACTCTTCCCAGGTAATACAAAACTTCGGAATTCGTGGAGAGCCATTTATACGCTTTTCTTCCACATATGAAATATACATTATCAGGGAGAACATAAGGAATGGTATGCATCATTATCATTAAGCACATTTCCCTTGCAAACAATCCTATTTCTGGGTCTTCCATCTGGTACATGCAAGTTTCTGGCTGTATTATTTTAGCACAATAACCATTTGGCACCTTACCAATAATTTCTTTGGTGGAACTCAATGTATACCGATACCTAAAATGTTTCCCACCAGATTTAATTGAGCATAACTACCCTTCAGGTCTTCCTATGGACTTATAATCAAATGAGGTTGTCTACCGAACAATATTTCAAATGGGGACAGATTTAGACGGGGTCTAGGAGCGGTCCTTATGCTATCTAGGACCAAAGGTAACGCTTCTGGCCATCCCAGTCCAGTCTCTGCCATGATTTTACTTAACTTATTTTTAATAGTCCCGTTCATCCTCTCTACCTTGGCACTGGCTTGCGGTCGGTAGGGGGTATGAAGTGGGCTATTAATACCCATCAGCGTACACATATTTTGAAAATCATCACCTGTGAAATGGGTACCCCTATCACTCTCGATGATTTTAGGGATACCTTACCTGCATACAAATTCCTGAACTATTTTCTTGGCAGTAAACGCAGCAGTATTAGTGGCCGCTGGGTAGGCCTCAACCCAGTTAGAAAATACGTCTGTGCACACTAATACGTACTTAAGGTTCCTGCAGGGTGGTAATTGGATGAAATCAATCTGTATCACCTGGAAAGGTCCATCAGTTGGTGGAATGTGGGACGGTTCGGTAGGGATCGCTTTCCCTATGTTCTTTCTCAAGCAGGTCAGACAGGACATTGCTATCTTTTCTGCTTGTGATGAAAAACCTGGTGCGCACCAGTATGCCCTCACCAACTTGCACATACCTTGTTTGCCCAGATGAGTCAGACCGTGTGCTGCCTCAGCCAGGCTGGGGTAATATGCCTTGGGGGCTACTGGCTTACCTTGTCCGTCCCTCCAGAGCCCGGAGGACTCTTGCCCACATCCCTTGGACTTCCAATTGGATTTTTCCTGAGTTGAACACAAATTTTGCATCTCAATTAATTTCAGCATATCAATTGTTTGGAAAGACATAATTTTTTCAGTTGGAGAAAACATTTTTAACCCTGCTGCCCATTTTGCAGCTTCGTCGGCTCTGTTGTTGCCCAGTGACACCGGATGATCCTCACATGTATGGGCTTTACATTTAATGACTGCCTCCGCTTTGGGCAGTTGGATTGCTACTAAAAGATGTTGTATGTGTCGGGAATGTGCAACTGGTGTGCCTGCTGCTGTCATAAAATTTCTCAGACGCCATAGAGCCCCAAAATCGTGCACCACCCTGAACGCGTACCTTGAGTCAGTGTAAATGTTAGCAGATTTGCCTGCTGCCAGTTCACACGCTCTAGTTAGTGCTACTAACTCTGCCACCTGGGCTGAGTGAGGAGGACCAAGAGGTTTAGCTTCTATGATGTCTGTGTCATTTACAACAACATAACCTGTACATAATTCACCTATGTCTGTTTGTCTATGACAACTCCTATCCGGTTAAAAAGTCACATCCACATTCTCTAAAGGTGTGTCATGTATGTCAGGTCTAACAGTAAAGGTCTGATTCAGATATGTCATACAATCATGCGTATTATTATGTCTGCTGAACTCACCTCCCGCCAGCAACTCCTCTCCTTCCACCCTTTGTACATCATGTTGTACATATGGTAAATACATTGCTGGATTCAGCATGCTGCAACGTTTAACAGTAATGTTTGCGGGTGCGATTAGAGCTAGTTCCCATTTGGTCAACCTAGCTGAAGAGACGTGTCTGGTTTGAGCTGAGTTCAACAGAGCAGATACAGCATGGGGAGTGTATACAATCATATCATGACCCAATACTACGTCCTCACTTTTACTCACCAATAGAGTGGTAGCTGCTACACTTCTCAAACAGGTGGGGAGTGATCTTGCCACAGTGTCCAATTGGGCACTGTAGTATGCTACGGGCCTACTGGCATCACCATGTTTTTGTGCAAGGACACCTGCAGCACAACCATCGGCTTCCGTACGATACAAATTCAAAGGTTTTTCATAATCAGGTATTCCCAATGCAGGAGCTTTTGTCAGACTATCCTTAAGATTAAGGAAAGCCTGCTCTGATTCCTCTGTATGTACGACACGATCGGGCTTTGAGGAAGAGACTAATTCCTGTAAAGGTAAGGCCAAAATAGAAAAACCTGGGATCTACATTCTACAGTATCCACACATTCCCAAGAAGGTACAAATTTGCTGTTGATTCTGCAGCAGTGTCTTGTTTTGTATGGCCTGGATTCTATCCGTTGTAAGATGTTGTAAACCCTAGGTTAGGCAGTGTCCCAAATATTTTACTCTGGATTGGCACGGCTGTAGTTTGTCCTTAGCCACCTTGTGTCCTGTATGCGAGAGATGAAGTAACAAAAGTTTAGTATAATTTAAACATGACATAAACGAGTCAGAACATAGCAATAAATTGTCCACATATTGAATTAGAACAGATCCATTGGCAGGTTGAAAAGATTGTAAACAGTCGTGCAATGCATGGGAGAAGATACTGGGGCTGTCTATGAAACCTTGGGGTAACCGTGTCCATGTGTATTGTAAACCTCCTTTATGTAAATGCGAAAAGATACTGACAGTCAGGATGGAGAGGCATAGAGAAGAAAGCAGAACAGAGGTCAATGACAGTGAAATGGGTTGCATTTGGTGGGATCTGCATCAGGATGACAGCTGGATTTGGCACTACAGGGAATTGGCTCTCTACCACCTTATTAACACCCCTAAGGTCTTGTACCAGCCTATAACCCCTCCCACCACTCTTTTCCACTGGAAAAATGGGACTGTTGGCTACACTAGCTGTACGAACTAAAATTCCCTGTTGCAATAATCGCTCAATTATTGGAAAAACCCCTAATTCTACCTCCTGTTTTAGTGGGTCTGGGGAATTTTTGGAGCTTGCCTACCGCCTTTTAAATTCACCATTACAGGGCTTACGTTTCCATTAATCCAGTGTCCTGTCCATCCTTAGTCCAAAGGGAACCTGGAATTTGGGACGACATTTCATCTACCTGGGATGAATTTTCATTTAAACTTGTAGAGTGATACATTATCCTTTGGAGAGTGTTCAATATATCCCGCACCTCGTGTGCAACTCTCTCTGGGATATCTAAAAATACACCATCAGGGGTGCAGTATATAACACATCCCATCTTACATAACAATCTCTTCCCAGCAGGTTAGTAGGAGCCGCAGCAGCCAGGAGGAAAGAATGCCTGGTATGCAACGACCCAATAGTAACCTCTGTGGACTTTGTTAAAGGTTAATATTCCACTTTACCTGTTACCTGTAAATTAACGGGAGATTTTATCACTGACCTGGTCGCCCCTGTGTCTACAAGAAAAGGATATTCAGTACCAGCTACATCAATCATCATGACCGGTTCTTGTCTAGTACTTCCCGTTAACCTGACTATCTGTAGACTACAGGTATGACCTGACCCCTAGCGTTGGCTACCATTCTCCAATAAAGCATTTACGGCTACAATTGGAGCTGGTGCCTGCTGAACATTTGTTGTTCTCTGTGCATATCCCTTATGGGGATATCCAGTTCTTCCCTGATTTTGGGTTTCCTACTCTTTTTACCATACAGTGTCTACTTAAGTGTCCTGTTTATTTACACTTATAACATGTCCGTTTATCGGGTAATATGTGTTGTTGTGAGGTTTGAGCAGGGGGTAAAGGTGGTGGATATGGGTAAGGATACGGAGGGTAAGGATATTGTGGGGGATATGAGTATGGGACCTGTGGTTGTATTGGGTTAGTGGAATAGAGCTGTGTTTGTCGTTGCGTAGGGTTAGTGAGGACTTATAATTGTTCAGGTGTAAGTGTGTGTGCAGGTGCAAGTGTGTCTGTTGGCTGTGATGTTACCGTCATTCCCTCCAGAGCTTGAATACTGACAGCCATTAGTTTTTCGCTCTTGGTCTCTCTGTTTTTTGAGATGGGTTTTATCATGTTCAATGGCAGATTCTATGAGGGTATCTATTGTGAGTCCCCGCCAGCCAGGCTGTGAGGTCTGAACCCGAGTCTTTAAATTCTCTTTTAGACCGTCCACGAGTACCGTGACTATCATTCCCCTGTGGTATCTTTAATATCCTCTATCCCAGTGTAGTGGGTGATAGCCTGCAGTGCCCGGTCGCAATAATCTTCTGCAGATTCACTCTCCTTTTTGTTTGATGGTGAAAATTTTGTTCCAGTTAACTACTACTGGAAAATATATACCTAATTGAGTTACAATGCGGGAAATGTTACCTTGGTTTACTTGGTCGGTTAAGGGAAAGTCACCATCCAATACACAATCCGTGATAAATTTTGTCACGTCGGTATTGCGTGGTAGGCAGGCCCTTAACACCACACGCCAATCTTTATTAGTGGGCTCATGTGAACTACCCAAATTTCTCAAAAATCTTTGACATTTGGCTAGTTCCTTTTTGGGATCGGGGAAATCATTTATGATGGAATTTAGTTCTGCTCTTGTCCAAGGACAATGCATTACTACTTCCCTCGTGGGCACTATACCGTTCGCATCTGCATTTCCATTCGGAACGGTTATTGTCCGAATGGGATGCAGACCGGTAGTGCTGCTACCTTTTGACCTGGTTACCTGGCTGATGGTTTAGTCTGCTGCTGCTACGTATGGTATGAATAACTTCCTCTACGGGTGCACAGGGCATTAACACTTCCCTTGCTGTTATCGATGGGGATGGCAGCACCACTCGTGATTGTGGTGATGCAGCATCAATCATCTGCGCAGAATGGGAAATGGCAGACATTACAATAGGCTCATCATCCACATCATGAACATTTTCTTTATGGTTGCTTAAGAGAGGGTACAAATTGCTTGTTACATTTTTATGAGTATTTTTGGTAACTGTACTTGCACCTCCATCCACATAAGGTGGGGGAGGTGAGCGTGAACTGCTGACAATACTCTCCACAACGCTACCTTGCCGCATGTGCGCGCCATTTTGCGGCTCGCCCGTATTGCAATTTAACGTTGCGGATGTATTCTCTGGCAATGTGCTTGCGACGCTAGTTTGCGTCGTTTGCACATTTTTAAGCCACGCATCCCCTTCATGCTGCCACAGTTTTAAACATTCAAAATATTTAACCTTTTTCTCTCGGGAGCGCATCAGACTGATGTGATCCCGGACATTATCTAATAAATTTTTATCAAAACTACCAATTCTGGGAAACGGTCTAACACTCTTCATTGTCATTTTAAACCATACATCACAATATCTTATCGCATAAGTACCGTACTTAGTATGCATAATACGACGAGCTGATCCGATCGGCGCTTCCATTAGCAGCACATCATTGTCTAACATCTCTACTGTTTGCGCGGCTCCCATTCTGAGACAAAATCCTACGCTTTTCAATGAAGATTTAAACTGGTGAAAGACAATCAAGATACTTTCACTTACCTGTGGACGATTTAAGTCGGCGGCGCCCACACACCTGGTTAAGATTTGAAAAAGGCAACTTCCACACCCGGATAAGATTTAGTAAGGCAACTTCCACACCTATGGAAGTTTGTTTGTCGGCCACTTCCACGCACCTCTCTACAACAAAGACAACATGTACACCTGCTACTGTGTATAGAACGGTAAAGCTGCTTACCGAGCGACTAGCACTTAGCCCTTAAAGGTCATACGGTACCTTTAACTGTAGGGAACAAGTTATCCCTACCAACAAACACACACTGTTACACACTTTTTCCTGCGCAGAAAAATACACGTTAACCCAGATATTGATGATGATCGAAAAATGTAAACCTCAACGGCTTTATCTAAAACACGTGGCAGTACAACCGGAAGTATGTATACGCTATTGTGCGACCAGTACACAACCGTATGACAACCTTTAGCTGCGTACACAAAAGTGCGTCTTTGCTGTGCGCAAACCTGCGACTCAGCCGCGTACTCAGTACTGCGGCACCCCTTTAAACGTAAGGTTCTATCAACAAAGGAAAACAAACTTTTTCCTCTCTTGTCCCTGGATTCTAGTCAGCTTCCTTGATTCACACGGAGACGGATAGCGATCTCTCAGCACAAAGCGGTTGCAGGTAAACCCTGCATGTGGCCACTCCACCCTTTGCTCACACGGTACATACGTCTATCGATATTTCAGCAGGTAAGTGACTTCACTACGAGCCCCCAACTAACGATACTTGATCAGAACCTCTATACACTCCTTTCTATACCTTGTAATATCCTGCCTATACCTTCTAAAGATGACGCTAATTTGCGTACGCAGTCATACAGTAAATAAAGACTTAAGACCTGGAATCTGTGGTTCCAAAGCACAAGTATTATTTAAGTAAAAGTACAGTCAGTTACATGCTATTAATCCAGACACAATTCGGCACAAAGGAATTATACAGACCCAAGTACAGTATACATGCGCAGCGCTTCCGGACCAGATGTTAGGCATCAGCAAGAAACCCCTTGTCTATCAGCATTCAGCACAAAGACTAAAGACCCAGTGTTGGAGCACACATATTTATACCCCCCAGCAATAGACAAAACAATAGAGATGTTTGTTGCAGATGCTATTGGTTCCCAAGGGGGATCCATCTGTTACAGAGCATTTAACAGGCTGATTCAAATAGACACAACCCAGCCTCCAACAACTGAGGGTCCCTAGTTTCCCGCCACATGCAACATCCTAACAGTTATTTATATCATATACATTTTGTTGCTTGAAGTCTCTGCGGTCCATAACTCGAGAATGCATGATGCAATCTCCACACCGATTTATCACTGGAATACTGTGGAAAGAGTACGCATCAGTACAAAACCAAACACTGCTTACTTATCATGTATAAAACCTTAGTTACCAAACAATCTTTATTTCATAGCATTTATACTAAATGAACAACTTTAAATCTTATACCTTTAAAGCTTATGAAACCTTGTATGTGAATATGTAATGTGTGAGTATGCGGGGTTTGATATAAGGACGCTAGTTAACTTGGTGCGGATGCGTGCACATTTAGCTACTAAACAGTGTTTTTCATTCGGGGTCTTATGCATTCGCTAATATGCGACTAGTTAACAGCGAAATTGTGCATATTACTGTGTGTATGGGAAATGAGGAAAGATGCAATCTCAGGGTGCTTAATAGTAATATCGCCATATGTACTTAAATGCGAGTTTATCTAAAATGGCGCTTGGGCGGCCATTCGCAAAATGGCATCTTGCGATTTCATTTCCAAGATGGCATGTTGCGGCCAGTCGCAAGATGGCGTCGCCGCGATTCAATTTCATACCTCCAGCTTCGACTAATATATATATATATACATATTAGGGGTGAGCGGGTTCGGATTTCTGAAATCCGAACCCCCCCGAGCCCCCCCGATCCGAGTCCGATCCGAGTCAGGCTCGACTTTTCCCGCCTGACTCGGATCTGAAATCGAGGCAAAACGTCATCATCCCGCCTTCCGAGTCTCGCGGGTTTTGGATCCTATATAAGGTACCCGCGTCGGCGCCATTTTCTCACTCGGCTGTGGACAGTGAAGAGGGAGGGTGGGAGTTAGGGCTGTGTAGTGTAGTGTAGTGTAGTGCTGCTGTTGTCCACTACTTCAAAGTCCATAGGGGCTGGCTGTGTTGTGCTGTGCTGCTGTTGTTAATAGGGGCTGTGTCCACTACTTCAAAGTCCATAGGGGCTGGCTGGACTGTGTTGTGCAGTCAGTTCTCCATAGGGGCTGTGTCCACTCCAAAGTCCTGTGCAGTGTCCCAGTCCTAAAGGAGTGCTGTAGTGTTGTCCAGGGGGTGCTCTGTCCATCAGGGGTGCTCCCCCCAAGTGCTAAAAAAATAATATATTTTCTGTGTTTGTGAATTGTGTGCGCAGTAGCCGCACGTGCATCAACAAAGTAGTGCCAAGCGTGCGCCTGTGTCATAAGTAAAGGGCCGGCTGGCTTGACCGTTAAAGGGTGCTGTAACCCCCGAAAGTACACTCCAGTCCAAACCAAAAAAAAATTATTTTCTGTGTTTGTGAATTGTGTGCGCAGTAGCCGCACGTGCATCAACAAAGTAGTGCCAAGCGTGCGCCTGTGTCATAAGTAAAGGGCCGGCTGGCTTGACCGTTAAAGGGTGCTGTAACCCCCAAAGTACACTCCAGTCCAAACCAAAAAAAAATTATTTTCTGTGTTTGTGAATTGTGTGCGCAGTAGCCGCACGTGCATCAACAAAGTAGTGCCAAGAGTGCGCCTGTGTCATAAGTAAAGGGCCGGCTGGCTTGACCGTTAAAGGGTGCTGTAACCCCCGAAAGTACACTCCAGTCCAAACCACAAAAAAATTATTTTCTGTGTTTGTGAATTGTGTGCGCAGTAGCCGCACGTGCATCAAGAAAGTAGTGCCAAGAGTGCGCCTGTGTCATAAGTAAAGGGCCGGCTGGCTTGACCGTTAAAGGGTGCTGTAACCCCCGAAAGTACACTCCAGTCCAAACCAAAAAAAAAATTATTTTCTGTGTTTAGCCGCACGTATATATCAAATCGATATAACATAAATGGAGGACCAAACTTTCTCCGATAAAAATAAAATAGAGAAAGATCAAGAACCACTTCCTCCTAGTGCTGAAGCTGCTGCCACTAGTCATGACATAGACGATAACATGCCATCAACGTCGTCTGCCAAGGCCGATGCCCAATGTCATAGTAGAGGGCACATACAATCCCAAATGGCAAAGTTCAGGAAAATGACCTTGAAAAAGACATTTAAATCAGCTGAAGAGAAACGTAAACTTGCCAATATGCCATTTACGACACGGAGTGGCAAGGAACGGCTAAGGTCGATCCCTAGTATGTTCATGACTAGTGGTTCAGCTTCACATGACGATGGAAGCCCTCCTCCCACTAAAAAAATCAAAAGAGTTAAGCTGGCAAAAGCACAGCGAAGAACTGTGCTTTCTAAGAAGATATCACAAATCCCCAAGGAGAGTCCAAGTGTGGTGGTGGTTGCGATGCCTGACCTTCCCAGCACTGGACGGGAAGAGGTGGCTCTTTCCACCATTTGCACGCCCCCTGCAAGTGCTGAAAGGAGCACCCACAGTCCACTTGCTGATATGCAAATTGAAGATGTCACTGTTGAAGTACAACAGGATGAGGATACTGGTGTAGCTGGTGCTGAGGAGGAAGTTGGCGAGGAGGATTCTGATGGTGATGTGGTTTGTTTAAATCAGGCTCCGGGGGAGACAGTTGTTGTCCGTGGGATGAAAAAGCCCATCACGGTCATGCCTGGGCAGAAGACCAAACATTCCACCTCTTTGGTCTGGCAATATTTCTATCCAAATCCGGACAACAACTGTCTTGCCATATGTACCATATGTAAAGGTGAAATAAGTAGGGGTAGGGACGTCAACCACCTAGGAACATCCTCCCTTATACGGCACCTGCAGCGCGTTCATAAAAAGTTACTGTCAAGTTCAGAAACTTTGGCTAAGACCGTAAGCAGTCCAGGGACACCTAAATCCCGTTGTCCTGTTGTATCCAAGCGCCTGCAAACCACACCGTCAACTCCCTCCTCGTCAATTTCCTCCTTAGTCAGGATCGGAAGTAGTCCTGCAGGCCATGTCACTGGCATGACTGACTCTCCTATCCGGGATTCCTCTGGAGGATCCTGCATTGCTACGCCTACTGCTGCCGCTGCTGCTGTTGCTGCTGCTGGGAGTCGTTCATCATCCCAGAGAGGAAGTAGGAACACCACTACTTTTACTAAACAATTGACCCTCCAACAGTCCTTAGCGAGGAGGATGAAGTACGACAGCAGTCATCCTGAAGCAAAACGTATAACTGAGGCCTTGACTGCTATGTTGGTGTTAGACGTGCGTCCGGTATCCGCCATTAGTGCAGTGGGATTTAGACAATTGATGGAGGTAGTGTGTCCCCGGTTCCAAATCCCGTCTAGATTCCACTTCACTAGGCAGGCGATACCGAGACTGTACAGAAACGTCAGAAAAAGTGTGCTCAGTGTCCTGAAAAATGCCGTTGTACACAATGTCCACTTAACCACGGACATGTGGACAAGTGGAACAGGGCAGACTAAGGACTATATGACTGTGACAGCCCACTGGGTAGATGTATCACCTTACGCAGCAACAGCAGCAGCGTCACCAGTAGCAGCATCTCAGAAACGCCAGCTCGTTACAAGGCAGGCTACGCTGTGTATCACCGGTTTCAGTAAGAGGCACACCGCCGACAACCTCTTAGAGAAACTGAGGGAAATCATCGCCCAGTGGCTTACCCCACTTAGACTCTCCTGGGGATTTGTGATATCTGACAACGCCACCAATATTGTGCGGGCATTACATCTGGGCAAATTCCAGCACGTCCCATGTTTTGCTCACACAATAAACTTGGTGGTGCAGAATTTTCTGAAAAGCGACAGGGGCGTGCAGGAGACGCTTTGGGTGGCCCGAAAAATTTCTGGCCACTTTCGCCATTCAGCGACTGCGTGCCGAAGACTGGAGCGCCAGCAAACACTCTTGAACCTGCCCCGCCATCACCTGAAGCAAGAGGTTGTGACGCGGTGGAACTCAACCCTCTATATGTTTCAGAGGATGGAGGAGCAGCAAAAGGCCATACAAGCCTATACATCCACCTATGACATAGGCAAAGGAGGGGGTATGCACCTGACTCAAGCGCAGTGGAGAATGATTTCCGTGTTGTGCAAGGTTCTCCAGCCCTTCGAACTTGCCACACGTGAAGTCAGTTCAGACACAGCCAGCTTGAGTCAGGTCATTCCCCTCATCAGGCTTTTGCAGAAGCAGCTGGAGAAAGTGAAGGAGGAGCTAAGACGGAGTGATTCCGCTCGGCATGTGGGACTTGTGGATGAAGCCCTTCATTCGCTTTGCCAGGATTCCAGGGTGGTCAATCTGTTGAAATCAGACCACTACATTTTGGCCACCGTGCTTGATCCTAGGTTTAAAGCCTATGTGGTGTCTCTCTTTCCGGCCGACACAAGCCTGCAGAGGTGCAAAGACCTGCTGGTGAACACACTGTCAGCTGAAGCGGAACGTGACACGTCAACGGCTCCTTCTTCATTTTCTCCCGCAACTGGGGCTGCCAGGAAAAAACTTAGGTATCCTAAGCAACCCGCTGGCGGTGATGCAGGGCAGGCAGGACCAAGTTTGGACATCTGGTCCGGACTGAAGGACCTGGCAACAATTTCTGACATGTCTACTGTCACTGCATATGATACTGTCACCATTGACAGAATGGTGGAGGATTACATCGGTGACAGCATCCAAGTAGGCATGTCAGACAGTCCATACCTGTACTGGCAGGAAAAAGAGGCATTTGGAGGCCCCTGTACAAGCTGGCTCTATTTTACCTGAGTTGCCCCCCCTCCAGTGTGTACTCCGAAAGAGTGTTTAGTGCAGCCGGGAACCTTGTCAGCGAAAGGCGTAGGAGGTTGCTTCCACAGAATGTGGAGAAGATGATGTTCATCAAAATGAATTATCAGCTCTTCCAGGGAGACCAGCCTCCAGAAGGTACAGAGGGACCTGTGGTGGTGGATTCAAGTGGGGACGAGTTAATACTTTGTGAGGATGAGGATGTACACACTGAAGAGGGTGAGGAATCGGTGGATGAGGAGGATGAGGATGACATCTTGCCTCCGTAGAGCCAGTTTGTGCAGGGACACATTAATTGCCAGCTTGTTTTGTGGGGGCCCAAACGAACCAATCATTTCAGCCACAGTTGTGTGGCAGACCCTGGCGCTGAAATGATTGATTTGTTAAAGTGTGCATGTCCTGTTTATACAACATAAGGGTGGGTGGGAGGGCCCAAGGACAATTCCATCTTGCACTTCTTTTTTTTCTTTGCATTATGTACAGTTTGGGGCCTAGTTTTTCTAACTGCCATCCTGTCTGCCACTGCAGTGTCACTCCTAGATGGGTCACGTGTTTGTGCCGCCCACTCGTGTCGCTTAGCATAGTCATCCAGCTACCTCGGTGCAACCTTTTGGACATGAAAACACTATTGTGAGGTGTGAGGTGTTCAGAATAGACTGTAAATGAGTGGAAATTAAGGTTATTGAGGTTAATAATAGCATAGGAGCAGAGAAACCAACAAATTCTGTGATTTTAGCTGTTTTTATGCTTTTTAAAAAAAAAAATACAGATCCAAAACACAAAACCCAGAACCTAAAACACGGAAGGGTGGTTTTGGCAAAACCAATCCAGATCCAAAACACGAAGAAAGATCCAGATCCAAAACCAAAACACAAAACACGAAAAGTGGCCGGTGCACACCCCTAATACATATACACACACAATAAAACATATGTTAAGGGTATGCGCTTAGTGATTTCAGAGCTGTTACAGAAAATATAAAATCCACACTGTGCTGCAGAAAACTTCTGCCACTTGTAGTGCACCAGGCTTCCAAAGTTGTTGGAACCGCTGCTTCCCCTCTGCACTTTAAAGCCTGTGACCTCTCCAGGAAATTAGGAATCTGGTTTAAAATCAGCAGAAAGGGAGCACTGTAGGTGCATTATCCTTTTATTAAAACAGATAAAATCTCCAACAAACATTGAATGATCTAGAAGACTCGTATAATTATCTTTATATAAAAAAAGGATCTATAGGCATTTAGTTTTTTTGCATTGGTTAGGGTGTGTTCAACTATATACAATCTGTCCTGAGTTTATGGATAATCTTAAATCTGAAAATATAATTGTAAATTTGTATGTACTCTTGTTTTACTAATATTAATGTCAGTATTGTTTTTAAATTGTATTGGCATGACGATTATGTAACCGAATATATTTTTGTCTTATTAATGGTACTGTTGTTCAAACAAATGTATAGCCTAAAGAAACATGTATGTGATTGTAGCATGTATATGTGAATATGAACCTGCAAGTGTCATACACATTGACTTGGGTGACAGTTTCCAGGTGAGCTGTTAATCTTAATTTTATATTCCACCCACTTGCTGGCTATTGGGGGAAAGCTATGTTAAATATTCCTGTATAACGTCGCCAAGACCCTCCCTTTGATGAAGTCTAACGACGAAATGCATTAGGGCTGGGCTTGACTAGGTACTTCTGACAGCGCTCCAGCTGTCCGCAGGCGTCCACATGTTCCCAGCGTGTGGGTGAGCCCATACATGTGTGGAGAGGATCCGTGAATCCAGGGGATAAGCAGGAGGTTGCCGGGTCTGTTATACTTATGCCATGTGGTATCCAGTCCATACAGGGTGAGACTTGGTACGAGGCTTCTAGATCATTCAATGTTTGTTGGAGATTTTATCTGTTTTAATAAAAGGATAATGCACTATATAGCGCTCTCTTTCTGCTTATTTTAAACCAGATAGATATATATTACTAATACAACATAGAAAACCATTTGCCTTTTACAATTTACCTTTGCACACTAAGGACCTCGTTCAAAGGCGGTCGTTAGTTGCAACCGATCGCACTGAATCAGGGCGGCCGCTTGCATCCTGAACGACCGCCTCCTTGTCGATCGCTAAGCTGTGGGTTAACACCCACAGCTCTTGCGACCGACATGGGTGATGGTCGCGATGGTCAAGACCATCGCGACCATCGGGGCTTACGGCCAGACCCTAAGGTTGGGTCTGGGCACTCGTAAGCCCCAGGGAGCTTCCTGCTCTGATCGAGCAGGAAGCTGCCCACTGACATCAGCAATGATGTCAGTGAGGCCGCACCCAAACGGCAAGCATTTGGGCAGGCACGCCCCCTGCCCGCCTCCCAAACGGGGCGAGCTGTCACTCACCATCGACCGCTCGCCCCGTCTGCTGCGAGACCCCTAGCGACGGAGCGTCCATCGCTAGCTGGGTCTCGCACATGCGCGCAACGGAGCCGGCTCCGTCGTGCGCATGCCCAGTGGGGCAACATCGAGTCGGTTGCGAGCGCTCAGCACTTGCGACCGACTCTGAATGACCACCTAAGACACTTCTTGTCCGCTGCTGCTTCCCCTTTTTTATATTGCTCAAATCCTTGTTCAATCAGAAATTAAGACCAGTTCTTACCAGCAGTATGAAGCTCTGACATTTCACAGTTGGAAGAGTTTGTAGCTGATTTCTCAGCAGAGAGTAGAGTACAGTATCACAAGTTCAGCATAGAGTTTGGAATGTGCCAGGCCATAACCCTATGCATTTTATAATCGGGCCTTTGTCAGAGGGCTGACCTAACCAGAAGCACATTCTGTGTAAATAGACCACAATTAACCAATAGAAAAAAGTAAGCTAGGCGCTCAGTTTTCAGTTTCGCCTTTTCATGAGCACATGTGCAATTAAGACACTTTTCTCCACACTGAGCATGTGAGTTAGTAAGTCGCGAATGCCCAGTTAACACTTCAACTTTCTTTGGTATAATGCATGTGCAGTACCCTTTTTGGCCAGTAACACGGACTGCGGACAAGTAAGTATAGCGTAGCGCCACTCTGAGATGGCATTATGCTTTTATTTCAAAATGGAACGCTCTACTGAGTTGCAGGCTGGTCGCTTTTCCCATACTTGGGAGACCGCAAAAGAAGTCCGAGATTTCTCTGCTGTAGCCGCCATCGTGAGTAGCGCAAAGTTGTGAAGATACCTCTTTTCAAAGCTGACATTTGAAAAAAGGCTTTTCCAATCTTTATAACTAGAGCCCTAATAATGAAAACATCCTAAACAATTCATTAATAAGTTTTAATTCATGCTGGTCAGCTTAATGAAACAACAGGGATATATTTAACCCACTAATATACCACAGATCTTAAAGATCTCATGTATTTATATACTCCACTTGTTTTAGAATCAAACAAAAGTAAATGTAAATAATTTGCTCATACTTCTATGTTTTGGATGGACATATTTCAATCACAAACCTCAGTTCAGATCTCTGATTTAATACTGCTAGGCATCCTCTCAAAAGGAATAATTTTATAGACTTCTTTCAGTGTCCAGAATCCAATAGGTTTCTTGTTTTAGTCTACCCCTACCTCTTGTCTAGCACATCATGTTCAATACCCATAATTAAAAAAATTTAAACCATGAACTTTCTTAAAGTTCCTGGATACAATGATTATCAATCCCATTTGTGATATTTCTAACGTGTTTAAAGATTCAGATCTTGAGCAGTTTTTACTTATCTCCAGTCACAAGTATACTCATACGTCTAGATAACAAATATAACCTTACATTATTAAGAAATGTCAATGTATTTTGTTTTCCATATCAAAAAGAGCTTTTGACCCTTTAGCAGAATATTACGTAGATTTATTTGAAAAGGAGATTCTCTATATAGCTTTTGGAAACAACTTCAGAGTTTTGGGTTTTTTGTATGCCAAACAGGGCTTTTCAGAGACATGTTGTGAGAAAACAGGGATCATTTTAGTTTATACTGTATGCCAGTGTTCACATTTTCTCAATCTTTTTCATCAGAGGCATTACATTGGGTAATGGATGAACAAAAATTTTTTTTTTTTTTTTTTTACAGTATTTTTCATTTACACTGTGATAGATCCTTTCTTTTTGTAGCTCTTTCCCTTGCCCCCAAATATCCTTTTTCCACACAACAAACCAAAGAAAACCCATTAAATTATGTTCTAGGACATATATGTTCTAAAGTGAAAATATGACTATGTAACTGGATCTGCAGCTACATTTTTTTCCATGTTCTAGAGCACCTGTTATATAAGGGATTTTCTGCTCATGTATTGTACACCAAGGTTCTTTGAGAAATCATTTGAAATTTGCAAAGTGAGTTGAATCCAGATCCTGTATACATAAGTTTAACTGTACTGTATAGAGGGTGTTTTCCTGCTTACTGTGATCATGACTGGCATGAATTAATGTTTGAACAGAGGTATTTAAATTTGCCCACCCCGTTGTGATGTCAGTGTCTGCAGTCCCTGCAGCCAGTGTATGGGCGGGCGACGGGAGGTACACAGCCAGACGTACTAATATATCTGCAAGATACATCTGCATCAGCTGTGCTGCCGGGCCAACCTGTTATGTCTGTGAACTGCGTCGTTCACATACATATCGGGTGTACATACCCGCCAATAATACACTCGATATCTCTCGTTGACTGAACAAACGATATATCAACAAGTGTGTACCCAGCTTTAGACACATTTACTTTTACAACTGAAGAGAGAAGCAAAGTTCAGTGGTATCATGTTCCCGCAATGCAGATTTGCAAATAGTCGCAAAAGGGCCTGTTAGGGGGCACATCTCTTGCACCTGCTAGAGAGATGTGGAATATGTGTTGCTGATGACTTGTTGCAAAAATAGTTGTATATGCTACCTACAGTATGCAGAGTGTTCTACTCAGATGTACTTTATGTGCAGAAATGTTTTTTTTAGTAATTTACTCCTATTCTATTTTACATCAATACTTTAGGCTGCAAAGTCAAATTTGTTTTTTTATGTACTAACCTGTGAGGATTTAGGTTATATGAGAAAAGGGGACGCAGTAGACCTGAAGTGTCTCAGTGTAGAAGGAAAACGTGATATCTTGTCTGCTGAGAACTCAAATATTCCTACACTGATTTTTGTGTATTTAGACATTTTGACCTCTGAGACCTTTCTAAATTAGGCTTCTGATAATATACAATAATTTGCTAAATAATCCCTAATGACAAAAAAAACTCAACTTTTCAATTGTGATAGAAAAAATGAAGACACCATAAGATTATATATTTTTTTGATACATTTCAGAAAATCAACTTCTGGCACTAGAACGGCATCTCTCACAAACCGAGCACCTGTTAAATTCTTTACTGACACAACTGGATCCACTATCCAATTGGTAAGTATTTTAAGTATTATTTTAACACTTTAAATTTTTTTACGTTTTTTGTGTTGAGGATTTCCGTATTGCCCATGTGTACAGTGAGGGATGTAGCCGGTCTCATTACCTACACTGAAATCCCAATAAAAAAGGATTTAAGAGAACTGTCGAAATACTGACGCCTAAGGACACCAGACCGAACGAGGTGTAGTCCGGGGCGCCCTTAGCATTAGCAGCGGGTGGGGGAGGGTTAGGTTTAGGAAGCCGCTGTCGGTATTCTGACAGGAGGCATCCTGACAGCCGGCGTTACATACCTATTCCGTACGGTGATGGCTGTTGGAACTCTAGGGCTATCTGTTAATTAAGACCTTAGGGAAGATGTACTGTAGCGCTTATCAACCCGCTATGGCTCTTCCTGCTTTGCCTCTTATCCAGGCGAAGTATGAAGTGGCTTTCTTTCACACCAAGTTCCACTGTGCATCAAATACAGGTGTCGACATGGACAAAATGTTTTTCACAATATTGATGTGGACATAATATCTATGTTATAATGTTGACATTGTGAGTAATGGGCTCAAAGTTGACAGTAAATGTTATTAGGCTGTGCTTAGGATTAGGGCTCTAATATGTTAAAAACGCTGTGTCAACATGCCGACTGTGAACATAACGTCCATGTCGACATTCTGAATGGTGACATTTTGGGCCACACCCATTTTATTAATTTTGACGCATAATTATTTTAAGGTTTTATTGCCATGGGGACCAGGTTCGTGCTAAGTTGCGCAAATCTCTTTATGGACTTTGGGAACACTGCACATATGGAACCATAACCTATTTTAGTGTACGATGATCCATAGGATATTTATAAAAAAAAAAAACTTATGGATTTTGATTTCAAAATATATGATAGCTGGTTCCAACCGTCATAAACACCAGAGGATGGATCAACATAACATTATCCAACCAATATAAATATGTATCATCTGTACCCAGTGGTGTCACAAGGTGGGTGCGGGCCGCACCGAGTGTCACCCTCCAAGGGGGTGACACCAAAATCCGAGTCATCCCCGCCCCCAGCTCAGCAGAGCCTGCACTGCAGGGAGACGCCAGGCTGGAGAGGCGCTCTCCCTGCAGCAGCTGCTGAGACAATTTTTACTTCTGCCGCTGCGCCTGTCACACTGAGACAGCCAGCGGCAGCCTATAGTACAGTAAGTGCGGCTGTGCTCTTCATACAGTCCCCTCCATGGGGGGGGAGGAGCGCTAGAGGCAGGGGGCTGATTACCTATTGTAAACAGTGTAAAGACCATCAGCCTGACTGAAGCCTCCGGGGTGGATCATGGCAGCTGAGCTCCTGCTCCTCCTCTCTTCAGTGAGTCAGCTCCCTCCCTGTCTGACAGATCGTCATGCTGGGAGCAGGCAGGGACAGTCTACAAAACATTTGCCAGTTTACAAGTGTATTCAAATACTGTTGATTACACTTGAATACTGACAAGTAGTTTGTACACTGTCCCTGCTTGTTCCCAGCGTGACCCTCTGACCTCCCAGTCAGAGAGGATGAGAAGGAACTGGGAGACAGCATGCAGTAGGTGTAATGGTAAGTAAATAATTCAGTGAGGAGAGAGTGTCTATGCTGGGGATGGTGTATTAATGTATATGCGTGGGTATACTCATTGTGTTTTTGTGTGTATAAGGGGTGTATTCATGTTGTGTTATATGCGAGTCAATGATGGTCTCTGTATTATCTGGCGGTTACTACGACACTCTGTATTATCTGGCGGTTACTACGACGCTCTCTGTATTATTTGGAGGATACTACGACGCTCTGCATTATCTGGCGGTTACTACGACGCTCTCTGTATTATCTGGCGGTTGCTACGATGCTCTCTGCATTATCTGGCGGTTGCTACAATGCTCTCTGCATTATCTGGCGGTTGCTACGACGCTCTCTGCATTATCTGGCGGTTACTATGATGCTCTCTGCATTATCTGGCGGTTACTATGATGCTCTCTGCATTATCTGGCGGTTATTATGACGCTCTCTGCATTATCTGGAGGTTACTACGATGCTCTCTGCATTATCTGGAGGTTACCATGACGCTCTCTGCATTATCTGGAGGTTACTACGATGCTCTCTGCATTATCTGGAGGTTACCATGACGCTCTCTGCATTATCTGGAGGTTACTACGATGCTCTCTGCATTATCTGGCGGTTACTACGATGCTCTCTGCATTATCTGGCGGTTACTACGATGCTATCTGTATTATCTGGCGGTTACTACGATGCTCTCTGTATTATCTGGCGGTTACTACGTTGCTCTCTGCATTATCTGGCGGTTACCATGACGCGCTCTGCATTATCTGGCGGTTACTACGATGCTCTCTGTATTATCTGGCGGTTACTACGATGCTCTCTATTATCTGGCGGTTACTACGACACTGCATTATCTGGCGGTTACTACGATGCTCTCTGCATTATCTGGCGGTTACCATGACGCTCTCTGCATTATCTGGCAGTCACTGTTACACTCTATGCAATACAATAGAGGGCATTACTTCTGGGGGTAATATTATAGGGGGCATTACCACTGCCACTATGGGCACTATTAGGGGGCATTACTAATGGGGGCACTACTACAGGGAGCATTACTTTTGATGGCACTACTACAGGGGGCATTACTACTGAAGGCATTACTACTAGGGGCACTACTAATGGGGGCATTAATACTGGGGTCACTACTATAGGGGGCACTAATACTATAGGGGGCACTACTATAAGGGGCATTACCACTACCACTGGGGGCACTATTAGGGGGCATTACCACTGGGGACATTGCATAGGGGCACTGCATAAGGAGCACCACTACTGGGGGCATTGTGTAAATGTGTCTGCTGGACTGGTATTTGGGGAGAGATATCAAAGGAGTGGATTCAGCACAACTCTGTGAATGTCCTTGAGTGGCCCAGCCAGAGCACAGACTTGAATCCGATTGAACAACTCTGGAGAAATCTGAAAATGGCTGTGCACTGATGCTTCCCATCCAACCTGATGGAGCTTGAGAGGTGCTGCAAAGAGGAATGGACGAAACTGCCCAAAGATAGGCGTGCTAAGCTTGTGGCATCACAATCAAAAAGACTTGAGGCTGTAATTGCTGCCAAAGCTGCACCAACAAAGTATTGAGCAAAGGCTGTGAATACTTATGTACATGTGATTTCTTTATTTTTTTTTTATTTTTTTTTTTATTACATTTGGAAAAATCTCAAAAAAATTTTTTTACACATTGTCATTATGGTGTATTGTGTGTAGCATTTTGAGGACAAAATTAATTTATTCCATTTTGGAATAGGCTGTAACATAACAAAATGTGGAAAAAGTGAAGCGCTGTGAATACTTTCCGGATGCACTGTACGTCATCGCAACCACACTTCCAGTTTCCTGTCTTAGCACTGATGGGACCGCAATGGAGCTCACTGATGCCCTCTGACTTCTCCTACATGCCTGCACTATACTTTACACCTCCTACATCTCTCTACAGGTACTCCCACAGGCTCTCATTCTCCCCCACCCACAGCTTCCTCTGCACTGTTTACAAAACAGGCACTGCTGGGGTTTGGAGGGGAAAAGCAGAAGCGTGTCTGTTTCTTTCTTCTCCCTATGCCAGGCTGATCGCACTCTCATTTAAGTGTTCACTGTCCTTAGGGACACACACATGCAAAGTAGATGTTGCTAGCCCATCAGGACATGGGATCTATCATAATACTCTGACTTTTATTATAAATGTTTTGTTAATGTGTGCTGCTCTCTAATTACTATTTGTCTATGAATGCATATCTCGCCGGAGATATTTGTTTTGGACATTCTCTTTCTAAGTGCATTTTGGCATGTATTTGGTGAACTTCAGGCATTTGAATAATGTTCCATCTGCATAAGGATCAGTGGTTAATATATTTTGCCATCATACCAGACAGTAGTGGGTACTTCTGATTTATACAAATAATATCTGCTTTCTGTCAGAAATGATCATGTGCTGTGACTATGGCAGTCTGTATATAAAAGGTTAGATCATATATCTTTAACCGTGTATGATCCCGGTACATGTTGCATAGAAAATATCTATGTATTGAGAATAATTGACAAATTGTGAAGCAGGACCTCTTTGTAGTTCACCTTTTAAACACGTCAGAAGTCAATTATACGTAGTCATCAGTTTTTACTCATACCGTATCATACATATATATTGGTATTAACTAGTATGTGTTCTATGTAATAATATTGTGTATGTTACTTTTTTGTAGACTATACTGGACAAATTTTTAATTATACTAATCAGTTATATTTTATAACCTCATTTCTATCATAGCTTAAGGGTGCACCGTAAAAGAAACGTTACTTTGTCTGACCCCCTTGGTCATTCCTTCCTTGGCACACGTAGGATTCTCTAAATATGTGTTGCTCCACCAAACACCCTTAGAAAAATGGATTAGATACTCTGATACTAAGTATAATGTAATGTATTCTCAAATATCTTTTGACAAGATAAAGATAAAACCTGTGCGGGATCAGTAGCTTTTTTTTTTTACAAATGTATTGATATCATGTCTGCCATTGTGCTGCTATGATCCATAAATATCTAAAATATAGGTCTATTACGATATTGTATATGAAATCCTTACCTGATACTAATTAGGTCATCACGTTTGTGTGCCTGTGCACGCTAGCATGACCTAAAGTGCCTAGTACGCACCTTATCTATCAATCCACATAACCTAATGTGCATGGCCCCCGCCATGCACTTTAAGACGACCGAGAAGAGCACTGGAATCGGAGAAGGGTAAAGGTGCATATCCACTACACGAGTATAGGAAGACTGTACGATTACAACATCGTAATCGTTCATCATCCTGTGCAGTGGATAATGTGCCCACACTGAATGATATGTCGTTCACTGCAGGCACCCTCCCTCATCCCTGAACATGCACAACTTGTCGATATGGGCAGGTAATGACAAATGCCGGCAACGACCAGCGGGAGCACGCATCGCTGGTCGTTGCCGGCATATTCACTGCATGATTAATGAACGATAACGATGTCGTAATCGTGCAATCACTCATTTTTGTAATGTAATGAATATGTGCCTTTAGTAACGTGTAGGACTATATAATAGGTGGAAAAAAGCAATTGTTTAAAATTAAAGAATGTGGAAAAGTACTGTGCTGTCTGGAGTGTGTAGCAAATAGTACAATTATTGCTGTACATCATATTGCACTGTATGAAATAAACTTTTCAAGTGCTTTAAAAGTGAAGATATGTGATAGAAATAATAATCTGTGCACATGTGTATAAGAGATCATCATACTTTTCATAGTTCTGTACTCGGAGGGAGCCAAGTTTTAGAATACTTGTCTTCATTGGGTGCAATAAATACTTCATGAAGTTTACCTTATTTTTCTAGTGTTAATACGTTGGCCTCTGAGCAGAAGGATGAAATTATGAGTCAACTGCAGTCTATCAGGCAGCTAATGAAGAACAGTGGAATGGATAAGTCTACTCTTCGTAACTCAGGTAGATGTTCATTAAGCCACTAAACTATAAAATCAGAATTTTTCATATAAGAATAAAGTATGTGAAATACATTACCATTTCTTATCTGCCCATATCCCATACACCAGTTTAAAAAGTAAAATCCAGCAGTACGTCCACTCTCCTGATAGCTGGAGTTTTTCCCGAATCTTTATTGGTGTCCTAATGGGTTCTGAAACCAGTTAAAAAGCTGTAACTAGTTTTTTGAGCAGCTGTATCATCCCCTGTGTATGGAAGTACCACTACGCATTGTACAAGTCTGCCAAGTTATCCCCTACTGTCGTCCTGTTAGGATGGAAAAACATTTTTCTCCCACATGGAAACCTGCTGCAGAAGAGAGAGCATTGTGGGACCTATTTTAGTTGAGGCTAAATTATTCAGATCCGTAATACCCAGCCTTTAATCTACAATAATGGGAAATAGTGACTTTGTATTTTACCACACAGAGACCGCATGACTTTGTTCAAAAGGAAAGCAATTAAGAAGTGACGCAATATTTTTACACTTTTTTTTTTTTTTTTCGTTTAAGTGGTTTCAAGAATTTGATGTTTTGCTTCTCTCATAATATGAAATTAAGTAGTAATTTCATGACCTGCCAGAAAGTGCAGGCCTGCATTAGGAATAAAGGGTGCTGCCTAGAGTATGTGTTTGGCAGCAGATTGATTCTTGTGTAAAATAAGTCGTTTAGTTGATTTTAAGTTTCATAATTATTTTTATTATCTATACGACTGATCTGTAGCACTTGCTGAGTGTCAATAGATGTAGGCCCGGTCACTTTAGCTTAGATTAATATTTTTAAGATCAATATAATTGAAAATAGAGAATTCTTATGTAAAATGTTTGTAGAAGGAGACTAAGTCTAATGGTGCGCACACACACGGTCAGATAAAAAGGACAGTATAAACAATAATGATATTGTTTGATCGTTTATATCGTCCTTTTTTTTTAGCCCCGTCCAATGACCATCGATGAGCAGGCACGGATTATCGATATCGACCATCGCCCGTGCATGCAGGCAAACCTGGTTGCTATTGACTAGGTTCCCATGATAGTTGATCGCGGGTCGATCAGACAACGATATCTGACGTCCTAAGAAAAAATAACTTTCAAAATCCTTATTAAATATTAATAATAGTAACAAGGTTTACGATAAAGCTTAAAACTTAACAACCCATGTTGTCACCATCTTTACCAAGATTTTACCAGTTTGTGTCACAAGTGGAAAGTTTTAGCCTTTCAGGGCTAAAGATGCTCAAAGTGGGTGTCTCAGCCCTTGCACATACAGACGCATGGCTGTACACCAGGGAAGGGCTTGTAGCGGCTTTTGCATAAAGTCACAGAAGCAATACTGGCATAAGGTGTGCACACAGGCGCTGCAGAGACTGACAAGGAGTCAGCCCGTCTCTCTCAAATACTACACTGTATTTCATAGAATGATATAAAATGTATAGTTACATTGATAGTGATTTGTTTCCCTCCCTTTTTTGGTACAGTAACTAAACAAGCATGTGAGGATACACTTGAAGGTCTAATTCATTCCTTTAAGAATCAAGATTCTAATATCTGTGAAAGAGATGATGGAAATGAAAGTGAGGAATCTACAACAGAGACAGAGAAGACTTGTTTAACTGGACATGACCTTTGTACTGGAGAGTCCGCCATACAAACAGAGGGGTCTCCCTTTGATGGAGGAGACAGTGAAAGGCATATAGCTGAGGGGTTAAGAAAACGCAATGTAAAAGACTGATTTAAACCAATAGATGCTAAAAACCCATGCCTTATTTCACTGTATTATTTTATTTCAGGATAGTTGTTCCTCATGTACTTTATTCTGTCACATGTTTATTATGTACAGCAATTTCAAATACCCATATTTTATTAAATGCAAAGAAATATGCAATATGCTGCATTTTATTAAATGCTTTGCCAGAATCGCAAAAATTGCAGATTTGAGTTTATTTTTACTTCCTGGCACTAGCTTAAAGCTGCATTACCACCTACTGCCCCATGAGGGCAGCCTTTTTTGCATGTGGCTCTGCTAGTTCTGTAATACAAAGCTGGCAAATTATTACTGCTCACCACTTTAAAAAGGGGGGTAAGAAAGAGAACCATTCAGATGCCACAAGCTCTTAATTTCCAGCTGACGCTGAGAAATGAGTAGGAGAGTAACTGTGGCATGTAGCATTCCCTGGGGCTCTGTTCAATTTACTGGTCATGCATTTGATATTTTCTACCATGGATTCTAGGAGCTGTTTATTACATTTAACAATTAATGTTTGGATTTCTTAATGTTTATTCTTTGACGTTCTTCGTTACCTTCCATGTCCCCATTTCCGTCTAGTGACTCAATACCCTAACCACTTTCAGGCTTTTTTCCCTCAAAGGCTTGGTGACTGATTAGGACAAAATTTCCCTGGAATATCTGGTTAAATTACCTTTCAGCTTTTGTTGTACTTCGTTTTGTTAGCTTTCATATAATGTACTAGCGTTTGCCCGCAGCTTCACTCTTATTGCTCAGTGGAACTAAGTTTACATACAGTAGTGGCATCTAATATTGTGATGTATATTTTATATTGTAGACATTGATCACAAAATGTCTTTGTAAATAATATTTGCAGTTTTTCCTTCAGGAGTTAACACAAAAAGATGCTTGGGGCTACTAACTCTTGAGCAAGCCACAGTAACATTGAAAGGTTGCAAGTAATATGAGCAGCAACTCTGATATGTAATTTTTTTCTTGGCACGCCATCTACTGCAACTTCATGAGATAAGCTGCCTGATTAGTGCGTAATATATAGGGGGGTATCCAATTAACGGCGGTAAATTACCGTCGCTAATTACCTCGCCCGGGGCTCACCCGGTGCAATCCAATTAGCCCCTAAGTCGGTCTGACGACGGCACTTATCGGGGGGGGTTTCGGGACCTGATGTGTCCCAAAAAAGAATCCACGATAACTGCAGTTCTTTCATCTGAAAAAAAGGCGAAAACACATAGGTCCGCAAGCTTATTGCGGCACCTATGTGTTTCCGTGAGAACTATCCTATTATTTTGACCGAAATAATAGGATAGGGTGAAAAAAAACATTGGTGAAAATCGGGCATAATCGAAATATCCCCCAATTATGCATCTAGTCATTTTTGGCTTGCGCCTGCACATTGCACGCGCCGAGTGTCAAGCATCTGGTTTTTCCTTTATTGCTCCTCTCCCTGATGTCACATTGAGATAATACATACCTCAGTTTCTTTGTAGGTGACTAAGCTATACAATATTGAAACCGCAATGCAAATTCATACTGTAGTTTTTGTGTGATGCTGGAATGAACAGACAGACAAAATTCAGAAGAAAAAAAAATTGTCTGCATATAACATACTGTCCCCGGGAGTACATTTCTCCCCAAAAAATTAAATTTGTACAGACACAACCATTACAACTTTATTATAAGAATAGATGAAGGAAAAGGTGGGGCTGGGCTGCACACTTTCCTCTGTATGTATGTATTTAATGTACACTTGAAGGTGAGACTATTTCTCCTGGGCTAGCACTCCTCTCACTTGCCCATAGGTCATTTTAATTAGTGTAGGTATTTATATAATGTGTCAGTATTAGGGATGTTAAGGACCCACCTGATGAGGTTCACCTTGACGTGGTAGGTGGGCATATATTTTTTGCCAAACCTGTAGTAAGAACCATGTTTGAACTCCATATTAATTGTTAGAGTTTATTATAAATCTTTTGATTATCAGTATTCTTAGTGCTTAGAGCAGAGGTTCCCAAACTCTGCCATTGCAGTCCAGGTTTTAAGGATATACATGCTTGAGCACAGGTTACTTAATTAGTACCTCAGTCAATTTGATTCAACCATCTGAGCTCAAACATGGATATCCTTAAAACCTGGACTGTAATGGCAGAGTTTAGGAACCTGTGGTTTAGTGTGTGCACCTGCATTTTCTTTTTTTTTTAAAACATATTCTGTATGTACACAGAATCAGGAAAACTGGAAATTTAAATCTGGAAACACTACATCTCACTTACTTTATCAGGTCTATGATTCCTACACATCATAATGTTGTAGATCATAGGCCGACTACTTACGCTAGGTTCTTCTCTGTGAATCATTATGATCTAATGAAAGCAGGACTGTAACTAGGGTAGTGCGACCAGTGCCATAGCACAGGGCACTGCAGGGCAGGGGGTGCTGTTTGGGCCTGTCAATTTTCCTGTTTATTATCATTCTCACTTGTAGCTTCCTCTGTTTCCCTGGCCCTTCCCCATGAGGCCATGGCCCTTTTTCAGGCGCACTATCTTATGTCCCTATTTAAAAAAAAAATAGGCAGGGGTGGTGCGCCAATGCTCTCTCTGGCACAGGGCACCAAAAAGTCTATTTACAGCTCTGAATGAAAGATACGCACCACATAACAAACCAGTGCTAAAGATTTGACTATCACTATTCCATAAAAGTTTCCATGTAGACCTGATCCCGGAAAAACATTTTGTGCAGTGCAGTATCCCTTTCCTTGGAATAATCATGTGTTTAATGCTGATTACTTATTTATTTTGAAGGAAAATTAAAGGGCTTGCCACTAGGCATTTGATCCTGTTAGGTATTGAAGTGTATAGTTTGGAGGAGGGGATGGAATTTTTTAATAAGTATCACTTTTTTTACAATTGTTAGTCTGTATGTCCTCAATCGGGGCCAGTTGGCATTCTACGACAACATTTTGGAGTAAGTAGAACCTGCCATAAGGTACACCTTTTCACGACACCAGCCATCCAACTCCTGGAGGCTTCTATATCTTGATGAAAGGAATTTTACCTTGTTATTCATACACAAACACACACACTGTTTATTCTAGATATATAACCTGTTCCTGTACTACAAAAGTTTACACTTAATACATGAAGCCACAATATGTCAGGATGACCTGTTCCGGTTATGCCCCAGTGTATGTAATACCTCTTTTATACCAAAGTTCCGTGTCTGACCTGGTGGTTGGAACAGGGTTCCAATCCAGATCAGACCCGAAACTAACCGCTTTCAAACTGTGGCGCCGACCCAGGATATTCCAGAGTCTGTGCCGTTCGCACAAGAGCTGGGTCTGCATTGACCTGGCTCTTCCAGCATTGCAGTGGATGCTTGGAGATGATGCCATCTCCAAGCTCAACTGAAGCCGGCCCGTTGGACAGCATGATTCACAATCCAGGTCATCGTGTCCCGGATCGTGCTGTTTACACTGCAGGGTGGCACGGGAACGAACCTTGGCCAAACCTGCAACCTACCAGAGGTGGATCCATTTGCACCAACAAAAATCCTGGGTTGATGTGTATCAACCCGGGATTTTTAGGTCAGTGTAAAAGGGGTATAACTCTTTCCCTAGTCCAATCTCATTTCACACACTGCTCCTAGCAGCTAGACAAACTATTTATACAGGATTCACATTGCAAAATTCAACTGGAGGCTGAATAGGAATACATCTCGGGTCTCCATTTGGGAAGAGCATAGTCATCATTAGGGGAAACAGATCTATCCACTAGAAACAGTGAGGCTCAGAAGTAGCAATAGTTCCAAAAACAATCTAAATCTTGTAAATTAACCACAATTTTTCTATCAAAGAGATTGTTAACAGAGTTCGTGAAGTTCATAGAGGCATTAAACAATCTTAGTAACAGAAAGCTAAAATTAGCATACCACAAGTGTCGCAGTCACTTCTTCCAATGGTGCAGGAAAAGGCATGATTGGTGATCTCTCTTATTTAGGAGTTTTATTGCATTTTGTTTATATATGTCCTTGAAGGTTATTAAAACCAAAATGTCAGATGCACCTACCTGTGACTGTTCTGTTTTAAACCTCTCCAAACCCTCTATGTGCCGATCGTCTCTCCATTGCTTTGTATATATGTGTGTGTGTATATGTGTGTGTGTGTGTATATATATATATATATAACACACAGTTTCCAACGCATGTATTAAAATTTGTAGTAATAAAATTAAGTGTAAATCACTAAGGCAGCCTCCTCCTGAAGTGTAATTAGTACATAGCAAAAAAAAAAAAGACAAGGGGTGCCATAAAGCATTTATCAGCATATAAATTAATAAACTAGTGCCACCAAAATTATCGTAACACATGACATTCAAATTGTGTGTTTATTAAGAGCAATGAGAATTTTGCATATACTGTAGGTGCTCCAAAATAACACCTCATATGAAGATGAGGCTTGACATAAAATCAAAATACAGAAATAATTGTTTTAGAATACATCAGTGGTTCCCAAACTGTGTGCTGTGGCACCCTGGGGTGCCTCCGGTTGGTGGTCCATCACCAACCGCTGAGCGCTCGCAACCGACTCTATGTTGGTCCACAGGGCATGCGCACGACGGAGACTGCTCCATCGTACGCATGCACGAGTCCCCGCTAACGACGGATCACCCGTCGTTAGTGGGCTCGAAGCAGACGGACCGAGCTGTCGATGTTGATTGACAGCTCGCTCGATTTGCTGGGCGGGCAGGGGGCGTGCCTGGCCAAACGGAGGCGTTTCTTTCGAAACGCTTGCCGTTTTGTGGGCATCCCCACTGACATCATCAGTGATGTCAGTGGGATGATTCCTGCTGAAACACAGCAGGAAGCTCCCTGGGGCTTAAGGTTGATGCAACCCTACCCTAGGGTCTCGTCGTAAGCCCCGATGGTCTTGACCATCGCGACCATCTCACTTAGCGGTCGTTAGAGCTGTGGGTGTTAACCCACAGCCTAACGACCGACATGAAGGCGGCCGTTCAGGATGCAAGCTGCCGCCCTGCTTCTGAGCGACCGCTTACATCCTACGACCGCCTCTGAATGAGGCCCACAGTAACAACCTGAGGATGACAGGTAAGCACAATTTACTTCACTTTACTTCATTTTTTGCTGAATTTCTCCATACAAACTTTTGGTTTAGGTGTAAGGTGAAAACAATGCTGATACTCCAGGGTGCCGTGATTCAAAAAAGTTTGGGAACGACTGGAATACATGAAAAAAAAAAAAAAAACGTTCTCTAGTTTGCTAATGTATGTTATGTACAGTATCTGCATTATGTTCCATTTTCCATAGTAATTAGCTAAAACAAAGGAAAGTTACCAAAGCAACAGGCAGTAGTTATGACCAACAGTGATCTTCGTTTCTAATTTAGGGCTGGATTCAATTAGAGGCGAAAAATGCTGTTCAGAGAAAAGTTTTCGACCATTTTGACTTTCCGCCTGTTTTCAAAGTATTTCCATATTCAATTCCAGGACGATTTCGCCTAAGCGGAAACTCAATGCATTGTAATAGCCAAAAAAGTATCTCTAATAAATAGCAGGTGAAGAAAGCTGCAGAATCCTTTATTTTGGGGTGCAAACGTGGAGAAACAACTCAGAACTCTTGAGACAGCCCCCCAAAGGACAAAACAGCCAAAAAAAATTGAATTACATCAGAATGACCCAAAAAAAGACTTGTCATTTTGGGGGTGAAAAAGTGGGGGGACAACTATAAAAACTAGCGAAATAGACTTCCTGGGGTGCTGTAAGGAGGGGGCCAAGTGTTTTTGGGATTGCAGGTGCATGTATGAGGGTGGTTTTTCACGTTTTTCTAAAGTTCACTTTAGAGACACAAAAATATGCTAGCACCCATTTTCAAGTACCCCAAATTTGACAAGACTATATTTTCATCAAAAAATACAGTTTCTAACAGTTTTCAGCACTATTATAAAAAGCAGATATAAAGCTTTTAACACAAATTAATGACAGTGTCAGTGCATCTTATTTTGAGGGTACAGACTGATTCCCCAAATCTATTCAGTACTTTCCGCATTTGCCGCTTTCCGTTTTCGCCTGTTTTGGAATTGAATTAGGTGAAAAGCGGGGACTCGCACAGAAAGATTTCGCCTCTGAAACAAGCGAATGAGGCGGAAAGTCGGACAGGTAAAACACTTCTGACTTTTCGCCTATAATTGAATCCGGGCCTTACTTGTAGAGTGTGTTTTCAGTATCAATACTTGCAGTGGCAAATCTGCCCAGATACTGCTCAGTGAAGGAGGAGCAGAGGTGGGTTCATGGGGACACTTCTTGTAGAAAGATACTGTGCCCTGATGCTCCCTATGAAAACAGTGTTCTCATGCATCATCTATGTGGGAATAGACAACATGCTGTGTTTGCCTTAGTGGTGGCCTGGCTTGAGCAGTGGGTGGACAGCTGGTATATGTAGAGGCCGGGGGCTGTAATCCCATCTGTTCAACTGTTAATCCAGCCCTGTGTCTGTCATTCTAAAACTTGTGTCATGCATTATCATACCTCCCAACTTTCGGGATATTAAAAGGGGAATCCCTATGCGTATCCGAAAATGGGATACAACCTAGTTCCCGCTAGATCACGTCCCCATTGATGATGCTGTTTCGGGGGCGTGATCACATGTCACACTTCCGTTTCACGTCATGCTGGTGGTGAGCCCAGTACTTTGTCGGCTACTGGGCTGCCCCCAGCCACCTCCCTCCACTGAATGGATGTCGTACACATGCGCACGCCATCCATTCATTCTCCTTCACCGGCACCGCTGCGCTGCAAACAGAGCAAAGCAACGGCGGAGACCATGTGTTCTGGCTCGCGCGTAGGACAGTGGGACAGTCCATGAAAGAGGGACTGTCCCACTAAAATTGGAACGTATGAATTAGGACAGGGGAAGGCAGCGTGTGGTACTCCAGCTGCTGTGGAGCTACACATCCTACCATGCCCTGCTACAGTTTTGCTGTTAGATCCTGCAAACACTGGCAAGGAATGCTGGAATGTGTGGTTTCACAGGTTGCCTACCCCTGCATTAGGAGATTCCCAAACTTTTTGATACCTGCCGACACAAAGCCAATAATGTTATTTATTTATTTTTGTTATACATCAGTGTTAAAATATAGTATTTCAAAACAAAATAAATATCACAATATATTCAAAAAAAAAAAAACTAAATCACATATAGTTTCATATAATATTTAAAAGAAAAAACAGTTCTGAATTAGAGTTCCCATTTAAGACAAATGAACAAGTCGGGAATCACTGTAGTGGCGGATACAGTATAGTTTCCATCTATTCATCCGTCTTCATCAAGCAAGGTGGATGCAGCAACCCATCATTATTAGAACTGTAAAGAAGTGTATCTTACAGGAGATGTACCGTAAATGTGATCTTTACTGCAGCAGGTAACACAGACAGAACAAACTGTCTCTAGCCCTGATGCTGCATAAGTGACTCACACTTGTCCAAACCTCTAGTCTCTGTACCATAGCAACCAGGTTAGCAGGAGTCAGTAGGAGGAGCTTGTCTTCTAAGCAGCCATCTTCGTTTTCTGCCAGCAGCTTCCAGACATGTTGTACCTCATGATATTATTGCTCCTCTGCCATGCCCAAGCAATTCTGGGAGCAGAGCCTCCTTCCATCACAGATGTAAACTTCATCAAGAGTACCTTGGATGCCCACAATTTAATACGATCCAAAGTGACACCAACTGCTAGCAATATGAAATACATGGTATGAATCCCACTTGTATAAGAGGAGAAAAGGGAATAGTTTTGTGGAGTGGTATATCCTATGTTTTGGCATACTTGGTAAACATCTTTACATTTTATTGTTTCACTAGTAAAGGGACCCAGCATATGCCAAGCCACCTCTCTCTGCCTCCTGCTATGTCTACCATCACCACCTCTCTGCCACTCTGTTTAGCCCCCATCTGTAAAGCCCCCACACACACACACTCCATCCTGTCCCCACCCCCTCCCACTTGGTCTTGCTCACACACTTGCCCTGTTCCTGGCGGTCTGTCCTCCTATGCTACGTCTGTCCGGCCTCCCTAGCCAGGACCGGCAACAGAAATCTTGGGGCCCGGTACAGAGATGTCTCTGCGGCCCCCATCTTCTCACTACCACCCCCGATTCGCACATCCCTCCCCTGCATGTGTGACGCATGATAATGTTAACTGAAAGATATGCCAGCCTTTACATAAAGTAAAAATAAACTATGACTTACCACATTGTCTCTCTGTCACTGATGATGCAGGCTGTAGTTCTTGTCTGCCGTCTCTTGCAAGGTCTTCTTGATGACAGTGCTGTGGATACCTCAGGGGTAGGAGGGATGGTGTCTGCAGTCAGCCATCCTCAGTTGTCAGCCCCTCATCACCTTCCTCAAATTCAGCCTCTCATCACCATCCTCAGCCCAGAAGCCCCCATCACCTTTCTCCATTCCCAGACTCCATCCTCAGTCCACAGCCCAATCACCTTCAGCCCCCCATCAGCTTTCTCTGCCCCCTTCACTTTCCTTCGTCCTCAGGCACCATCACCTTCCTCGGTTTGCAACCCCTGTCACCTGTCCCCAGCCTCCTTCACCTTCCTCCGCCCCCAAGCACCATCACCTTTGTCTGCATCCAGCCTGTCACCTTCTGCCCCCTGCCCACATCACCTTCCTCTGCCCCCTTCACCTTCCTCCGTCCCAAGTCACCATCACCTTTGTCTACATCCAGCCTGTTAACCTTCTGCCCCCAGACCCCATCACCTTCCTCTGCCCACAGCCTCCTTTATCTTCCTCTGCCCCTTCACCTTCCTCTGCATCCAGCCCCTGCCACCTTCTACCCCCAGCCCCCATCGCCATTCCTCTGCGTCCAGCCTCCTTTAACAGGCACCGTCACCTTCCACCCCCAGCCCCTGTCACCTTCTGCCCCCTGCACCTTGTTCCATCCCCAGCTCTAACAGCAGCCTCAACTACTTACCACCTGATGACCGGCCGGGGATCCATCCACTTCTGCCCAGGCAGGGAAGACGTGCGGCGTGACTTCCGCCGCATTGCAGTCAGATGTAAAGGTCATGCACGGCCCGGGCCACAGCTGAACCACCTGGAAGAGTCCAGTACTGCCCCGGCCAGGCTACAAGGAAGCTGGGGCTGGGCGGAGGTGGCTATGGTTCCTGTATGGACCTCGGGGCCCGATACAGGTGTCCCCTTAGTCCTCCCCTGTCTCCTGGCCTGTCCCTAGCAGTGCGAGCTGTTTGGGTCACGCACCCCAGCTCCTACTGCACATGAATGTTGGATGTTGGTGATGGGACAGACCTTACAGAATTATTATATAGATATATTCCTTCATTATTAATTGCCAAATAGAAACATTGCAGATTAGTTATTAAAATATGTTTTCTTCCATTAACAGATACACAAACCCTGGTAGACTTTCAAGGATGTTAGTGGCTGATTAGGGGCTGTTGGAGTCAGTGGAGTATATTATCTATACCACAGGTTCTCAAACTTGGTCCTCAGGGCCCCAAACAGTGCATGTTTTCCAGGTATCCTCACAGAATCGCAAGTGAAATAATTAGCTCCACCTGTGGATCTTTTAAAATGTGTTAGTGAGTAATGAATACACCTGTGCACCTGCTGGGTGACCTGAAAAACGTGAACTGTGTGGGGTCCTGAGGACCGAGTTTGAGAACCACTGAGCTAGACAAATCTATATAGCAGAAGGGAGGCGCAATCATTTATTTCTGAACCTTTATATAGCACCTACATATTATACTTTGCTGCCTTTGCGCATTGTGTTAGGGCAGCTAAAAAGTTGCACATGCGCAGAAGCCGTGCAGGGGTCCGTAGATAGATTGCTGGGACAAACTTACCGGAGGCCTGGTCCCAGTGATTCAAATTGATACACGTCGGCTCTGGTGTCTGCGCCTGTAAAAAATGGCTGGAAAATGGCCGCCGCGGGCAAGAGTCTATAAGTCCAGCACTGGCCGAGGACCGCTCAGTGCACAGCCGGATGGAGAGGAGGGGGCCTGTGACGGAGACTGCACATGGGCCCCCTCCTCCCTAGAAATGCCCCTGGGTTACAAAAAGTTATTGTGTATTCGTTCTCGTGAAGTTTGATCAGGATATAGCATTCTCATTTGCATGTTTTGTCACTTGGCCTACGGACAGCTAACTTTTCTGATTCTTATTCCCTGATTATTCTCTGGACTTGCTATTACGGTACTTGATTTCCCAGACTCAGCCTCTGTCATTAAAATTTCAGTACGCTTTCTTCTCACTAGATTGGTCCTAACACTGGCACTGTTCCATCCAGATCACAAAACTCTTCTTTTACTCTAATGCCATGGTCCACAGAATAAAACACTGCAGAATGATTTAGAAAGATTACGATGAACAGTCACCCTTGTCTATTACAGATCATGCAGAACACCTGTCATTTGGTGTGATTCACAGATAGTTGGGCACTAAAACAAAAGTATTCAACTATCCCTAACATATGCCAGTGGCAAGGTAAGAAAATATTACTGCATTCCTGACTGAGATTTCAAAATATGACTATTATCAGAGGAAGCGGATTGAAATACTCCTGTGGACTCTTTTCTTCACCCCATCTGCTGTATTCATTCACCTCTAACAGGAAGAGGCTGACAGTGTTTGGAGACCATGTAAAAGCCTGTTATACCTCTTTTCCACCAAAAACCCAGGTCCGACCTGGGTTTTCAGAGATGGTTCCAACACAGGTCACACCCAGGTCAGACACCATTTACACAGCACCATCGATCTAGGTTATTCTCAGGTCAGCCCCGTTCACACTGACCCTGGGTCTGCTCTGCTAAACTTGTGGGGTCATAAAAAGTGGGAGGTGACTGCTCCACAACCACCAATCAACCCGGGTTACGCCGTTTACACTGCACTATTACCCAGGTCCATCCTTGGTCCGACCCTGGTAGCTACCTGGGTTGGATTGCCAGGTCACATGACCCAAGTTATTTTTCAGGGACCCTTTTACACTGAGCTGAAACCCGGGTAGACCCAGCAATAACCCAGTTTTTTGCTCTGGTGTAAAAGGGGTATTAGTAATAAAAAGACTTTAGTATCCCAGATAATTCTGGTTGTCTTTTCTAGTTAAGTTGAAGACAGTGCCAATGACAGTGTAGACTAAATGTATTTAAGAATAAATTACAGTACATGCTCCTTTCTAGATCAAAACAAGGATCCTCCTGCGCAAACAGTGGTTCTGCTACTGCCGCAAGCTATTCCTTCCTCTAAAGCATTGAGTCCTGGTGCTAAAAAGTGACACTATATTTCAGACAACAGAGGAGCTCTGCTATATCTAGGGGTTAGATTTATACCCCTTTTACACCGGAGCTAAAACCCGGGTTTTTGAAGGGTTAACCTGGGCAGCTCCCTGGTGTAAAAGAGGAGAGAGTTGGATCGCCGGGTCGAGTGACCCGGCAATCCAACCCAGGTAACTAGCAGGGTTTAACACGGGCGTAGCCCGTGAAACCCTGCTGTGAGAACAGCGCACTCCGTGTCACGAAGATCTGGAGTGCGCTGCTAGCCGGCCGATTGGTCCGGCTTCAGTGGCGCTTGGAGATGACATCATCTCCAAGCGACCACTTTCACTCCGCAAAAGCCGGGTCTATGCAGACCCGACTGCGGTGTGAGCGGCGCTGACTCGGGAATATCCCGAGTCGGCGCCGGCAAAATTCCGGGTCTGATCCGGATAGGAACTTTGTTCCAACTCCGGGTCAGACCCGGAATTTAGGTGGAAAAGGGGTATTAGACTAAACAAAAAAAGAAGGTTGTGGTAAGTGGACAATAACTTTCAGTTTACTTTTGCCAACTAAAATGCTGCAGCTGTCGTTTTTCTATTATACAGACATGGGATGCAGCTTTAGCAACAATTGCAAAATCTTGGACGAGTAAATGTATATATGAGCATAATCCAAACCTACGCATGAAAGGCCTACATCCTGTATTCAGTCCTGTTGGAGAAAACCTCTTCATGGGACCAGATACTAATATGATGGGAATAATCAAATATTGGACAGATGAAGTTGATGACTATAATTATGACACAAATGAATGCGTAACAGGAAAAATGTGTGGTCATTACACTCAGGTAGGATATATTTTATGATTTGTACTTTTCGCTCTAATTGTAATATGGAAAATAATTTAGCAACATTTGGAATTATTATATATGCTTTGCAATTTTCTATAAAAGGAACAATTTAGATAAAGAGGTAAAACTTAACTAGTCTTTAAGTATTGACTGGGATTTCCTGTGTCATCACAGCCTCCCAGGGAAACATAAATGGACTAAAGCTGGGTACACATTAGACGATATATTGGACGATTTTACAATTTCCAACGAATCTGAACAACAAATCGTCCACACCGTCCAGTATGTACGCACTATTGTAGTGCAGGGCAATCTGCCTGCACTCCCGGGACAGACCACGCACCCTCAGCATGACGTCATGTGGAGGGGGCGTGGCCTGCATTCAGTATCGGCAACGGGTGATTACAGCAATGCCTGGAGCATCCTCAGGATGCTCCGGGGTGCTGTATGGGCAGCATTGTGACCGTCTTGAGCATCCTAAGGATGCTCCAGGCAGCACTGCTGCAGAGATTCAGGCACCCTAGCTAGCCAGATGCAGGAGCTGTGGGTGAGCCGTGGTGTCGCCCACAGAGTGCTGCACTCTGTGTGGCCGCACGCACACCCCTAGTTACAGCCCTGGATTCGAGGAATGACACCATACTTCTGGATGCAGCGGGGAAACAGCATATCGGCCGGTCTTACACCAGATTGTGCAGTGTGTACAGACCGCCGGATATATCGTCCAGTCGCATCTGTCGTCACGGGGTACACACATCGTGTAGTGTGTATCCAGCTTTATTCTCTGAGCACCAGAATTGCCTAATTTAGCCGACATGCTAGGTAATGTACAAAGTCATCCGGTGTGATGTGCAGACAACTTGTTAGTCCAGAGACAAATTAGCTGGATGTATGAAATATTTTTTTGGGGAAAAAAAATATTATTTCATTAAATGAATAGTAGCAATTAATTGTAATTGTAGTAATAGAATATATATCTCAAAGTGAAATACTAATGAGGTTTGTTTGCGCCTTGTTTGTTAAATTCTATACCTCCTGCAATCATACAGATAATATTTGTGGATGATAATGGTACAGGGTAATGCAGATGCAGAACCGTGATGGTATAATATTATGAATTAAATTTAGTGTAACCTCAAGGGAGGTATTTATCAAAGCTAGGAGAGAGATAAAATTGTGAGAGATAAAGTACTAACCAATCAAACTGCGCCGGCCGTATGCCAGGTGCAGTTTCTATTTCTTTCTGAGTATGGCCATCTATGTGAGTGGTTGTAGGTCACTCTATGATACCGCTTTCACTGACATGCCCGAGACACTGCCATAACACGCCCATAAGATGGACCATCTCCCTGCATGAACTAAGCCACCCGGAAATGCCCACTACATTTTCAACACATTTCTGAGACTGTGAGTCTCCTGTGCGCCTCAGCTGTAACTCCTCTGTGCACACGCTATCTGTAACTCATCCTCTGTGCACACGCTATGTGTAACTCCTCTGTGCACACGCTATGTGTAACTCCTCCTCTGTGCACACGCTATCTGTAACTCCTCCTCTGTGCACACGCTATCTGTAACTCCTCTGTGCACACGCTATCTGTAACTCATCCTCTGTGCACACGCTATGTGTAACTCCTCTGTGCACACGCTATGTGTAACTCCTCCTCTGTGCACACGCTATCTGTAACTCCTCCTCTGTGCACACGCTATCTGTAACTCCTTCTCTGTGCACACGCTATCTGTAACTCCTCCTCTGTGCACACGCTATCTGTAACTCCTCCTCTGTGCACACGCTATCTGTAACTCCTCCTCTGTGCACACGCTATCTGTAACTCCTCCTCTGTGCACACGCTATCTGTAACTCCTCTTCTGTGCACACGCTATCTGTAACTCCTCCTCTGTGCACATGCTATCTGTAACTCCCACTCTGTGCACACGCTATCTGTAACTCCCACTCTGTGCACACGCTATCTGTAACTCCTCCTCTGTGCACACGCTATCTGTAACTCCCACTCTGTGCACACGCTATCTGTAACTCCCACTCTGTGCACACGCTATCTGTAACTCCTCCTCTGTGCACACGCTATCTGTAACTCCCACTCTGTGCACACGCTATCTGTAACTCCCACTCTGTGCACACGCTATCTGTAACTCCTTCTCTGTGCACACGCTATCTGTAACTCCCACTCTGTGCACACGCTATCTGTAACTCCCACTCTGTGCACACGCTATCTGTAACTCCCACTCTGTGCACACGCTATCTGTAACTCCTCCTCTGTGCACACGCTATCTGTAACTCCCACTCTGTGCACACGCTATCTGTAACTCCCACTCTGTGCACACGCTATCTGTAACTCCTTCTCTGTGCACACGCTATCTGTAACTCCCACTCTGTGCACACGCTATCTGTAACTCCCACTCTGTGCACACGCTATCTGGGCACATGCACAGTGTGACATACTGTATACACCTGCACAGAAGAAATGAAGAAAAAAATACGCTCCACTACATCCGCTATCGGCACTGTGTGCAACTGGCAACTATTATTAATAAATACTAATTTTCATTTACTATGCACAATTCAATTAGATACAGCCACACAAATACTAATAAAAGTACTAATTAAGTTCATTAAATGCAAACATCTGTTTCAAGTCTTCAACTTAAAAAAAATGAAATGTCATTCTGCTTTCCTACAACAAACCGACAACAATATCAAAGAAATAATGCAAGTAGATCCAACAGCCAAACTAATAATAGTAATAATATCAATGACACAAACACAATCCACCAATCAGGATCAGCTGCTAATCATCACTTCGCATTTTACACCAGGGGTCGATCACCTGCAAGTAATGCACCTCCTGACATATGTATATGCATCATTATTGTGGTTAGCATAAGGATAGATGTGCAGAATCTTTTGTGTGCATGAACAGTGGATGTAATGCACCTCCTGACAGATGTACTGGGATCCAGTCGGGAAGCCAACAATCGAAATGCCGACCGCCCGCTTCCCAACTGTCAAATCCCGCCCCGGCAGGGGTCTAATGATAGGTGTCGAAATCCCAACGCCTATCATTATCCCTACGCCGGGAGCCCGACGCCCGGCATACCGATCGAAGGTAAGCCGGGCGCGGACAGTCACGGGGGGGAGAGTTAGGTTAGGGGCTCCTGAGGGGGACTTAGGGTTATTCACCCCCCTGGGAGTGTTAGGGGCTAGGCTAGGGGAAGGGGGGTTAGGGAAAGGCACCCCAGGAGGGAGGTTAGAGTTAGATACCCCTTGGGAGACTTAGGTTTAGGCTGCGGGATGGGGGGGTTAGGTTTAGGCACTTGGGGGGGTTAGGCACTAGGGGGGAGGTTGGGATTAGACACCCCTAAAGGAGGGTTAGGGTTAGGGGGGAGAATAGGATTAGTTATACTTACCTTTTTAGTTGTCACTTCACTGGGTCCGGCAGTATTTCATACCGATCCCAATGTACTGTATATGCATCATTATTGTGGTCAGCCCGAGGGATAGATGTGTAGAATATTTTGTGTGCATGCACAGTGCAAGTAAACATAATTTGCACCAAAAACTGCACTTATGCACAACTCTACATTAGCCCCATAGTGATTTCAGTGACTGTTGTTAAAAACATTAAAGTTAGATAGTTGATAATGCTACATTACAGTAAATGTAATGTTTAATCTTTTACAGGCTGTTTGGGCTGACTCTTATAAAGTTGGATGCGCAGCTACCAAGTGTCCAGGCACCTATGGGTTTATTGTAGCTTGTAACTATGGACCTCCGTAAGTAACAAAGAATGAAGATATAAATTTGTATGTTAATGTAAAAACAAAATTAAAATGTGTTTTTTGTTCTGGTATATAGTTAAAAGCACTATATTTATATACAGTATATTTACTGAGTGAAGAAAATCTTAGTGCATGTTACACATATTTATAAGAAAATCAATTTTGATCCAAAACCGTGCTATCGGACTGCAAAATGGGGTCTCACTTACTCAGGGCCGGATTGAGGGCCACATGGGCCTGGAGCTGAAAATGACCAAGGGCCTATTATGAGAAGAGAGGAGGTGTGACCAGTGCTGTGTGGGTGTGACCAGTGCCATGTGGGCATGTACCCCCTATACTCTCTGCTCCAATGTCTCCCTAAATATATAAAAGAAAAAAATGCTTAATTTTGTGAGGTAAATAGAATAGAATTTTTATACTTATGATTTATGGCTGACCATGTGGAGAGTAGATGGCCAGTCAACAACATTTTGTCATGACAATGGGCCTATTTTTATGTGGAGGCCTGGAGCTGTAGCTCCATCTGCCCCATTGTTAATCTGGCCCTGCACTTACTACTGCTCATCAAAAGCTATTTAGCCCTTCAAGCTGCCAGATTTACTACCCAACGGTTTTGAGGGTGTATATTAAATTGCCACCAATACAGAGCCATAACTAGACTTTTTGGTGTACTGTGCCAGAAAGAGCATTGGTACCTTCCCCCCCCCCCTATTTTTCAAATAGGGACATAAGAAGTGCACCCAAAAAAGGGCCAAAGCCTCATGGGGAAGGGCCAGGGAAGAGATAGAGGAGGCCAGGAGATGCTGGGGATAAAAGAAGAGGAAGCTACAAGTGAGAATAATAGTAAACAGAAAGTTGACAGGGCCAAACAGCGCCCCCTGACCTGTGGTGCCCTGTGCCATTGGTCGCACCACCCTAGTTACGGTCCTGCACCAATATTTGGCAATATGCTGCAATCTTTAATACCCCTAGATCGGATGCAAATTAGCCCAAACTACATGCAGTGTAAAGGACACTTCCATTACTAATGTAAACAGTAAAAAGAAACCTGTACTCCCATGCCTTCATAAGCATCCTCTCTGATAGATGAGAGACTGGTTCTGACTGACTGTCTGAAAGAGATATTTGCTTTTAGCTCAGTTCATGAATAACAAGAAAAGAAAGATAAATATATTGTATATACTGTAAAGTATTCACATTGGGATACATGCGTATTTACTCACCATAGTTGTGATATCTAGTTATGGTAGAAGTTGTTCTGCCAGCAATGTTCCCAAATAGGAACAACCACAGTGTGGTCACCTTCACTTCATAGGGTTACTGTATAGTTCTGCTGTTCTACTGTATACTGTATATTGTTTTTGTTTATCTAAAGTCTTCTTTTGTTCTGAGAAAATGTTGCTATTCTATTTGTTTCAGTAGCACTTTTCTGTCTATACTGTAGGAGAGAAAGAACTAGGTATTGAGCTGTAGGTTGTGTAGGTGACTGCAGATGGTTACCTGTTGTTCTCTGCCTCCTGTCTGTATTCCAAAAGAGAAAAATCTAGCACATGTAGTTTGTAATACGTTCACACTATAGAAACTACTGTTCCTATCACAGACATTTTACTGATGCCAGGTCTCTGAACTTCATTTGTACCAACATAGTTTACATTTTACCACGTGCTACAGTCACATTTCTAATGTCTTGATTAGTTTATAATATAAATACTAGTAAAGGGACACGGCATATACAATGTCTTGATTAGTTTATATAAGTACTAGTAAAGGGACACGGCATATACAATGTCTTGATTAGTTTATATAAATACTAGTAAAGGGACACAGCATATACAATGTCTTGATTAGCTAATATAAATACTAGTAAAGGGACACTGCATACCCAATTTCTTAATTAGCTTATATAAGTACTAGTAAAGAGACACAGTATACTCAATTTCTTGATTAGCTTATATAAATACTAGAAAAGGTACATGACAACTGCCAGGCCACCTTGGTCTGCCCCTTCCCGCTCTATTCTGCCATGTCCCTGCTGTCCCGCCACTGCAGTGGGAGCTGTAGGAGAGGAGAGTCAAGTCCTGGCTCCCACTGCGCATGATGAAGATGGGAAAGACCTTAGCTGGTTATTATTAGATTATACAGTCTACACTTTGAGCTTTATTTGTAAACTAAACCAGTCTGAAGAATGAACCTCCGTGTCCTGAAATCCTGCAATGGAGTATTTTCTTGTAAATCATTTGATATTTTTTTCCACACTAAGGGGCCCATTTATCATTGCCTATTTGAGGTATAATCCCCGAAAACACCAGTTTTCGGGGGTTAACCTCAAATATAAAGTTTCCCCCATATGTATTAAGGAGGGACCGCAGCATACCGATACCTGCTGTGATCCCTCCATTCCCACAGGCAGCTGCGATGCTGCCAAATTTACCAACATCCAGAATGTGATGCATTCCGGATATTGGCCCCCGCAGCTAACGCCATCTGAAGATGGCGTTAGCCGCTGTAGCCTATAAACTACACCGCACATAAGTAGCCGGCGGAGGGTTCTTCTGGACTCCTCCCCGGCTATGGAGGCTGTGCATGTGCAGTCCACGGGACTGCACATGCGCAGCAGCCTCTGCAGCTCTCCGAAGGGAAGGGCTTATTTCTGAGCCCTACTCCCTGCATATACCGGATGATACATCCGATTGTATGATCGCATATTACAATGCGAGCATGGGCTGTACTGCCAAGTCCTGATCGCATTGCAAAAGTGATCATTAATAAATGGGGGCCTGACTAGAACAGTAATTCAAAAGCAGTGTGTGAGGGCAGATATGTGTGTTACTGTACATTATCAAGCTGCATGACCGAGTTAAAGAAACGCAGATAACGTTTTATTTTTATATATATATATATATATATATATATATATATAGCAATACCACGGGTGCGGCACTCAGGGCTATGTAGAGAAATAAAACTCCAACACGTATAATAACGTACAACGTTTCAATAACCTGATGAAAATCATAAAGTGATTGAAACATTGTACGTTATTATACGTGTTGGAGTTTTATTTCTCTACATAGCCCTGAGTGCCGCACCCGTGGTATTGCTATTACTGTTGTGTAGTGTGGAGGCACCGGGCGAAGATATGCAGTGTACATGAGTGCCGGACCATTTTCTGATAATATATATATATATATATATATATATATATATATATATATATTCTGTAATTGTAGTTATTCATACTCACCTTGTCTTTGAAGGGGCAACTTTTGGGGAAGTAAACCTTATCAGTCCGGAATCCCATGCAGCGAATGTCCAGGTGACAAGTGTGAGAACAATCTCTGCAGTAAGTATATTTTTCCAGAGATCACGTGATCTACACGAGCATGTTATTTGTTCTATTTCAAAGTGCATACAAATGACTGATCCATTTTAGACTATGGAGACCCAAGGGGCTTTATGTGTATCCCTAAAAGCTAGTTTTATGTGCAGTCACTGTGAATACTAAGTTCCAGCAAAGAAATGTAATTATGCGGTATGGGTCTGATTCTGAGTTGCATGCAATCCTCATGCAAAGCCAATGTTCATGTACATGAGTGATTATTTGCAACTGCACATGCATGAAAAATTCTTAAATCTCCTATGGCGCATGCATTGCCCACAGTGTACGCTTATAGATGCTGTTGCGTTCGATGGTTGAGACAGGCGGTATCAAAAGGGTGGAGGAAAAATGATAAGCGTGCCTGGGCTGTAACTGGCAGGTGGTTGGAGACGCATGTAAGAATGGTTCGTTCTGTGGGCATGTTATGGGATTGTCACAGGCGTGTCAATGCAAGCGTCTGCATTCTCAGATGCACAGCCACAGGTAGAAAAGGCCATGGTATGACGGGGAAACTGCACCTGCCATAGAACTGGAACAAGTTTTGATGGTGCAACAAATGGTGGTATACAAGGACATTGCAAATGGAATTACAGCGTGTACGGATGCTAAAAATGGGCATCTCACAGCTTGCACAGTCAGGCAAATGAATGTGCACATGGTAAGAAGGTTGTAGCACCATTTGCATAAAGTTATAGATGGGCACCTGCCAATAGATGCTGCGTGCGCTTTTGCATACATCTCAGAATCAGGCCCTATACATGCATGGAGAATATTATCCCTTCTTGTGTGCCAGGAAATCAATGTGCACACTGCCTGTTATGTGCATATAATATTAGAATGCAGAGTTTGAGAGCACGTGCTAAAAGTGACCATGTGCCACTAGCTTAATGTGGGTATTGTCATGCTATACAATATTCTATTAGTATGTCTGAAACAAGTAAACATTGCTAGTGGTCAGGGGCATAGCCAGCACTTTGTGGGCCCCTGAGCAACGTTTTGAAGATGCCCCCATCCCAATGCATCTCTTTGCAGCAGTTGTTCTTTTTATGTCCCATAGCAATGCCCTTGTTCATATTTTAGTACACAGTGGGGGAGATGTATGAATGGGAGATATGGGGGTGATGTGTTATCAGTGCACGTTATGTGCATTGATAACGCTTCTCCCCATGTATAAAAGTGGGGTTGGGTGGACTATGTGCGCCTGTTATTATCGGCACTGCTATCTACAAGACAGTGCCACTGACCATTCCGACAGCTGCATCTATCGATTTCGACAGCTGCAGCTGTCGTTCTCCTATTACCACAGCAGGAACAGTACTGTCCCTAGCTGCGGCGGCTACCAGGCTCTGGGCTGCACGTGAGATCTCGCAATGCTTGCAAGATCTTGCGCCTGGCCAGTGGTGCTGGCCGGGAAGTGAGACACAGCGCATCAGCACTAGGCTGAAGCACTGTGGGCTGGCAGGGATCACCAGAGGGGGGAGTTTTCACTCCTCCACTCCAGCATACGAGACGTTATTACATCTCGTTGGTCCTGCTTCGCCTCAGAAAACAGGCAAAGCAGGAAGATTTATAGCGTTCCCGAGTTCATATTGTGTCACATTGTATTGCTTCTACTTAACAAAATGCTACATTGTAGTGCCACCAGTACACATTATGCCACACAGTGTCCACAGTTCACATTATTGCATACAGGGTTCATAGTACATGTTTTGCCACATTACAATGCCCCCATTTCATATTATGCCACATTACAGTGCCCCAGTACATTATTACATACACTACACACATCCCCATTACCAGTATAACATCCACTAACCCCTTCCCTTAGCATTATAACATCCACTATACACACCACTCACTTAAAATGTATGTCACCCTATTAGGCAACCTTATCCTACTTGAAAGTCTTGTAAAAGATAATATCCCATTGACCTCTTATCTTACCTTATTTGCTGATGACAATGCTTCCAGCGCTTCATCCTTATTGGCAGATTTAGAATTTTACATAGCAGCCCCACATCTGCAGCGTCTTCAGGACTGAGAATATTGTAGCTTTACAGTTAGTTTAAGGACAGAGGATTTAGGTGTGGAGACCACTAAGCTACTACCTGAGGGGGATACTTCCTAATGCAGGAGATTCCACTTTGAGTAGAGATCTTCTTAATTTCTGGGACAATCCTAATCCTGCATTTTATTTCACATAGGCTGTAATCAAGAAGATTTCTAGTCTCTGATTAATTCAGACTTGCCTGTCAAAGTGAAACGTGTGTGTGGAAGTTGGATCATATCACTGTGGAGCTTTACTGAAAGGGAGAGATAGAGACCACCACGTATACGAGTGCAGAGGATTTCCCCTTTTGAGGTTGGGGAGCAGGCTGGACACAATAGTTAGGAACTTGGTGACAACTATATGACCTAAGTGCAGGAATTATGTCTCTTCTAAACCTCTAAACCCCCTAGCAACGGCACCTCCTGCAGCCGCTATAGCTATGCCCATGCTAGTGGTTGAGTTAAACACATGGTTTTTCTCAGAATTTTGAGTAGGAGCATCATCTTTACAGCAGCGAATCTACCCATCCTTGATATCTCATAATTGAACCAAGATTTGGTAAGGGTAGTGACTTTTAGTATTATAGAATAGTAACAATCTATAGTAGTGTGAAGATATGCAGGGATTCTAACACCTAGGTAACTTATAGAGGATTCTTGCCAGGTGTACGAGTACAAGTATTTAAGGGACTGGAGCAATGTCTGGCCAAGGTATATGTCTTGAAGATATTTCATTTGTAATAAGAATAGCTGGGAGGGAAATCTCAGGGTTAGTAAAAAATAATAAAACACTTACTGTTCATTCCTATGGGTGTCGGGATTCTGGCAGTCGGGATGCTGCTGTCAGTATTCTGACCAGTGGCATCGCGACAGCCAGGGTTTCATACCCAACCCGGCTGCGGCTCTAATCACTGCTTTCAGAGCACACCAATGTGTAGTTAACGAGGTGTCATTTGGATCGTTGGTCTGTAGAAAGGAATAGAGAGCTTCATGTAAGATGCGTGCTCCTTCATCATCTGATAGAATGTATGCCCGCAGCCTCCATGGTCTCAGAGCACTGTGCTGTGTGGAGGACTCCCAAGTCCATGTTAGAGGAGCATAGTCAGACCATGTGATATGCAGTAAGGAAATAGAGGGGATATATTGTAAAGCCAGAGCCGGTCCTAACCAATTTGATGTCATAGACAAGATTTTGGCTGGTGCCCCCTAGCAGCACAGGTAGTTCTGCCTCTGACCCAGCACCCCTCTCCCAGCACAGCACCCATCACCACAGATCACAGCAGCAGCCATCAACATCCATCACCCCTCAACCTTAGCAATCCTATACATTTTGGTGCCCTGTGCAAGCAACAGCATTGGCGCCCCAACTCTCTATATTTGAAATAGAAAGAGTGCGCAGTGCCCCCTATGCAATGCCCCCTGTAGTAGTGCCCCAAGTAGTAATGCCCCTGTAGTAGTGCCCCCAATTGTAATGCCCTTAGTAGTAGTGGCCCCAATAGTAATGCCCACTATAGTAATGCCCCCATTAGTAGTGCCCCCAATAGTAATGTTCCCTGCAGTAGTGCTCCCAATAGTAATGCCCCCATTAGTAGTGCCCCCATTAGTAGTTCCCCAATAATAATGCCCCCTGTAGTAGTGCACCCAATAGTAATGCCCACAATAGTAATGCTCCCTGTAGTAGTTTTCCCAGTAGTAATGCATCCTGTAATAGTGCCCTCAATAGTAATGCCCCCAGTAGTAATGCCCTCAGTAGTAGTGCCACCAATAGTAATGCCCCCTGTAGTAGTGCACCCAATATTAATACCCACAATAGTAATGCCCCATTAGTAGTGCCCCCAATAGTAATGTTCCCTGTAGTAGTGCCCCCAATAGTAATGCCCCCAGTAGTGATGCCCTCAGTAGTAATGCCCCCATTAGTAGTGCCCCCAATAGTAATGCCCCCTGTAGTAGTGCACCCAATAGTAATGCCCAAAATAAATAAACCTAGTTGCATGCGCACTGGGGATGGGGCCACTGTGAGCCCCTCAGCCCAGCGCAAATCCGGGGTAGGGGGGTGGCGTGATCATGATGATCACTCCCCACCCACAAGCAGCTGACAGGTAAGAGTGAGAGGGGGCGGTAGCGTCGGACCCCGGCCCTCATCGGACCTCTCCAGCAAGCCTGGGCCTGGGTAATTAGTATCCTCACCTCCCCTCTCGGGGGTCCTGAGAGGGTGAGTGCAATTTGCCAAACAGGTGAACTAACACTCTCCGTCTTTGGCACAACAAAGGCTGGGCCTGCTTCACCACAATGAATCAGTAAAACAGGTCCAGACATTTCGTCATCAAACGCCCCTGATAATATATCTCCCCCACAGTCTGGAAAAATCTGTGTCAATGTCATTTGTAATACAGACAAATCTGTTGATTTTTTAGGGGATTAAATAGTTTTGTTAGCCATTGTATATCGACAAATTCTGATATAAAAAAATTGACCGGCCAGGCATTTTTCACATTTTTTTATATCCATTCTCATAACCCTTATGCAATTAGTATTTATTCCAATATTTTACCACTTGGACCAATTTTTAATAGAACTTTTCATTGATAGTAACCTCCATGCTTCTTTTAAATACTTTTCTCTCTCTTACTAAGGGCCTGATTCAGAGCCAGTCGCTATTTGCGCTCGCTCGTCCAGAAAATAGGGGTGGCTATTCAAATGAACCATTCGCTGTTTGCGGGCTGTTCACGCCTCTAGGTCTGAACGAGCGAACAAAACTTGCGGTCGTTTTTTGGGAAACTACGCCCTCTGTCCGCTCGCATCCTACGTCATGTCCGCTATTTATTAGATTAATCGAGTACATCGAACAGGGTATGAGCTGCTCGCTATTCTTGTGGTTGGTTTTTGCTACCACAATTTTGCGAGCAGTTCTGGCTATAAAATAACTCAGTGACGTGGTCAATGACGCTGCTGTTTTAAATATGCACATCCATAAAACGCCCATTTTGACCTTTAAGCACGCCTGCGATCGGATCTCCACTCCTCGTTTTCAAGCACCTTCCCCTGTTACCACCCACATACGCCTCATCCTGTTACTCAAATTATCAGGCATTCGCTATTTTGCGAGCACATGAATTTCGGCCGCACTGACTGGTTCGCGCATGCGTATAATGATCCGTACGCATGCGCAGTTGGGCAAACATCGCTCGGAGCGAACGAGCTGCCACTTACGAGTGGCTCTGAATCAGGCCCTAAATTAGGTTTTTTCTCTTGATTTTTTTATAGTGCAATAATCTGTTTTTAATAAATTATCTTTACCTTTATTTATAGGGAGATCTTTATAGGGAGATCTTTACAATGATCTAACTGTTAAAATATGTTAAATGACACAAATTGCTCTTTACAAAGAACCAGCGGTTTCCTGCTAAGCCACTTTACTGAATGGCTATTTAAAGTGCAGATCTCATGGCAGATACATAATAGTAATTAAACATTTTTTATTTATATTCACAGAAAATCCACAACGTGACGGGTTAAAGGGTATGTATCACCTGTGTGTAATTAATGTTTATTGCATAGACTAAATATTCATCATCTACACGTGACACATAAATACTGTATATCCAGCACATAAACAATTAATTCAATAATCACTACACCTTCCTGGTATGCTTATTTTTTTTTTTAATAACAACAATACCAATATGAGCATTAAGAGGTCAAGCATAGTCTGATAAATGAAAGAGCCCCGTTTGTACTACAGAAACCATGATACTCCAACTAGTAAAACTAGCAAAATATATAATACTTACCTTGTTGTTCCCAATGAGTGCTGAATGGTATGTTTGTAGTTATGCGTGGTTGTTATAGGTCTGTTATTTAGATTTGCATGGTTCTTATAGGTCCATTGTGCTGCTGCTCTGGTAGGTTGTCTAAATTAATGCAGGGATCAACTCTAATTTCCAGTCACAGTGGTTAGATGGTTAGGGGTATATATATTTACTAAAGTGAGAGTTTTTAGAAGTGGAGATGTTGCCCATAGCAACCAATCAGATTCTATTTAACATTTAACTAACATATTCTAGAACAGGGGTGGCCAACCAGTCAGAGGCAAAGAGCCCCCAAAAAGTTGTAGCCATGTTAAAGAGCCGATAGCATGCACGCGCACAAAACTGGGGGTGTGGCCTATCTGTCACAAGGTCACACCCATTTTTGCGCGCACACCTTTGGTATGACATTTCCAGGAGCATGACCTTGTGTCACACCTCCGTTTTTAGTCACGCAAGCCCAGAACATTGAAAATACACAATTTACATAATCTTCCCAATATAAGTTTTTCACTGTTGAAGGGAAAGAAAAAACCAGCGCAATATAGAAAACATTGAAAAAGCCACGTTCACATAAATACACAGAAACAAGCCAGATCCACATAATATACATTTTAAAACCACATTCACATAAAATACATATTGAAATCCAGAACCACATAAAATACATTGAGAAAGCCAGGTCCACATAAAATTTGTTTTAAAAATGAAATCCACATAACATACATAGAAAAAGCCAGAGCCATATAAATTGTTTTAAAAACCATATCCACATAAAATACATTTTGAAATCCAGAACCACAGAAAATACATTGAAAAAGCAAGATTCACATAATACACACTTCCATGTGTCACTCTAGCCCGCTCCCTTGCCATTCCAGCCCACACTCATGTGTCATTGCAGCCCTCCCCACATGCCACTGCAGCGGCCCCTCATGTGTCATTCCAGCCACCCCTCCCCCCCTCTGAAATTATCTCAACAGCCCCACTCTGATCCCGTAAACATGACAGCAGGCATCATCCACACAGCTATCTAGCTGCCCCCACACAGGCCCTCAGGCAGTAGTGCCCATTATGCTGTGGTGCCTGTAGTTGTGCCTCATATACAGTGTGCAGTGTGGGCATTGCATAAGGGCCCCCTGTAGTTGTGTCCCTTATGCAGGGCCCCCTGTAGTTGTGCCCCTTATGCAGGGCCCCCTGTAATTGTGTCCCTTATGCAGGGCCCCCTGTAGTTGTGCCCCTAAAGCAGGGCCCCCTGTAGTTGTGCCCCTTATGCAGGGCCCCCTGAAGTTGTGCCCCATATGCAGTGCACCCCTGTAGTTGTGCCCCCTGTTGCTGTGCCCCTTATGCAGTGCCCCCTGTAGTTGTGCCCTTTCTGCAATGCCCCCTATAGTTTTACCCCCTTCTGCAATGCCCCCTGTAGTTGTGCCCACTAAACAATGCCCCCAGTAGCTGTGGCCCTTATGCAATGCTCCCTGTAGCTGTGCCCATTATTCTATGCCCCCAGTAGTTGTGCCCCTTCTTCAATGCACCCTGTAGTTGTGCCCATTAAGCAATGCCCCCTGTATCTGTTCCCGTTATGCAATGCCCCCTGTAGCTGTGCCCCTTATGCAATGCCCCCTGTACTTGTACCCCTTCTGCAATGCCCCCTGTAGTTGTGGCCCTTCTTCAATGTCCCCTGTAGCTGTGCCCATTATGCAATGCTCCCTGTAGTTGTGCCCATTAAGCTATGCCCCCAGTAGTTGGGGCCCTTATGCAATGCCCCCTGTAGCTGTGCCCATTATGCAATGCCCCCTGTAGTTGTGCCCATTAAGTTATGCCCCCAGTAGTTGGGGCCCTTATGCAATGCCCCCTGTAGCTGTGCCCATTATGCAATGCCCCCAGTAGCATAGTCCCTTATGCAGTGCCCCAGAAGTAGTTCCCCTTATTCAGTGCCCCAGTAGTAGTGCCCCTTATGCTGTGCCCCTTATGCAATGTCCCCTGTAGCTGTGCCCCTTATGTAATGCCCCCTGTAGCTGTGCTCCTTATGCAATGCCCCATGTAGTTGTGCCTCTTCTGCAATGCCCCCTGTAGCTTTACCCCTTCTGCAATGCCCCCTGTAGTTGTGGCCCTTACCCCTTAGAGCGAGGAGGATAATTTTGCTAAATGGTATAATAGAAATGTGAGAAGTGAATATGTACAGGTATGAAAATTAGTAGGAATATATGTATGAAGATAGTGTAAAAATATATGTGTGTATTGTGACTATAGAATCACCGGTCTCTCTGGACCTGATTCAGAGCCGGACGAACTGACAGAGCGCTCGCTCTGAATCAGGGCCGGGTTTTGGGTTTTTTTCAGAATGGCCACCTGGCCGCTCGCATAGCTGTGGGTGACCACCCACAGCTACAGCGAGCGGCCATGATGATGGTCGCGATGGTCAAGACCATCGCGACCATCGGGCTTGCGACTAGACCCTTGTGGTAGGGTCTTGTGGCCGCAAGCCCCAGAGAGATTTCGGCTCTAACAGAGCCGGAATCTCTCCACTGACTTCACTCGTGATGTCAGTGGGGCCGCCCCCAAACGACAGGCGTTCTCATGGGAACGCCTCCGTTTGGCCAGCCACCCCCCTGCCCGCCTACTAAAGGGGGCAAGCTGTCACTCAACAACGACAGCTCGCCCCCTTTGTTGCGAGACCCGGAGCAACGGAGTGCCCGTCGCTATCCGGATCTCGCGCATGCGCACGACGGAGCCGGCTCCGTCGTGCGCATGCGCTCTGGGCCACCATTGACCCAGTTGCGAGCGCACAGCGCTTGCGACCGGGTCTGAATCAGGCCCTCTGTGTGTTTCAGTGCCTCTGTAATCAGTCTCACACACACTCAAGCATCAGCAGTATTTATTCAAGTGGCAAACACAACAGACCAGACTTTAATGGTTATATGGTGTTTGGATGAGGTTGTTTTTATTTCTAACACCATTCCTAAACACACTAAGGGCCTGATTCAGACCCGGTCACAAGCTCTGAGCGCGCGCAACCGGGTCGAAGTTTGCCCACTGGGCATGCGCACGATGGAGCCGGCTCCGTCGAGCGCATGCGCGAGACCCGGCTAGCGACGGGTGCTCTGTCGCTCCGGGTCTCGCACCAAAGGGGGCGAGCTGTCGATGGTGATTGACAGCTCACCACGTTTGGTTTGCCTGTCGCAATTATCGCGACCATCGGGCTTGCGAGGAGACCCTGTGGTAGGGTCTCAGCTCTCGCAAGCCCGAGATGACTCCCTGCTCTAGTAGAGCAGGAAATCCACTACTGACATCACTAGTGATGTCAGTAGGGCCGCCCACAACGCCAGGCATTCCTCTCCCCGCCTACAAAACGGGGTGAGCTGTCAATCAACTTCGACAGCCGCCCGTCTTGTAGGGAGGCTCGTAGCAAGGGGGCAGCCATCGCTGGACGGGTCTCACGCTTTCGCACGCTGGAGGCGGCGCATGCGCAGTGGGGGACCATTGACCCGCTTGCAAGCGGGTCTGAATCAGGCCCAGAGTTTGAGAACAACTGGGTTACTGGATATCACTGTATTTACACCAACCCCAGAAGTGCATTGTATTTATCTACTCTACCCAAATATAGGTACGTATAAACTTTTTATTCATGGTAGCATAGATACAGTACAAAAACATGGGCCTGTTATTCTTTACTTTGTATGTTTTACGTATTTTCACTAGTGTTTGCATATTGGTAAAATGGATTTAGTAGCAGTTACAACTAGATCAATGTCAACATACATAGTTAAATCAGTTATGCCCGCATGCGATAATTATTTTAGTGACTAACTAGACCTGGCTATTCGCCTGAGTAGAATGGATATCTGATTGGGCCAGTAAAATTATGTAACTCAATGTTTGTGTTCTATCATTGATGACGGTAAACATTTTGCCCCTTGCTATACAGTACTGTCACCGAACACACAAATCCAATATCTCTCATGCATAACTTACAAAGTGCAGCTTGATACATGCAGACACAACAGCAGCTCTCCAGCCTGTCCAAACTCAGCAAAAAGTCTATACATCAGTCTCTTTCAAATGCTGTTTTTTATTTTATTTCCAATGTTTGAATGATTGCTCCACAGTAGTCAGGAGTATCTGGAGTATCCTAAATCAAATAAAAAGCACATTTATACCTAATACCTTTCAAACATAGTGAATGATGATGACACCAGTCTTCAGCAGGAAAGGGAAAAAGTTCCAAATTTAAAAACAAAATATGTGCATGCACAGTTATTTTTAAATAAGCATATATATTTTTTTTAAATATAATTCCCGTGATCGCAGTGGGTGGTGTACATCTTACATCACTTGTGAAATTTAATTTAATCAGCTGAAAATAAAAGGCTTTGCATCTTAATAATAAAGTAGTCACAATCCCGGAACATGGGATGCCGGCACTTAAAATACCAGCGTCGGAATCCCGACAACTGTCAGGATCCTGGCGCCGGCATGCCGACCGCTGGCATCCTGAAGGTATGTAGTGGGGGGACAGATAGGGTTAGGGTTAAGCACAAGAGGGAGGGTTAGGCACTATGGGGGAGGGTTAGACACTAGGCAGGTAGGGTTAGGGTTAGCCACTAGGGGGGAGGTTAGGTTCAGGGTGTGGGAGGGAGGGGTAGGATACCTACCGACAGGTGTCAGTATCCTAATCCTGTCGGGATGCCGGTGTCAAGATTTTGACCACCGGGATCCCGAGCGCCGGCATCCTGTACCCAACCCATCTGACAATCAGCCGTACAATATTTGATCTAACAGATGCAGCCAAGATGTTTTATACCCTTAAATAGATACTGTAAGCATCGGCCTGAATCTCACTGCATACAGTGTTGAAATGTGGCACATGTGCCCCTTACCTATGATAAGAGATATGCAGATGGGCCTTATGTCAAACAACCTTGTCTCCCCAGCCCAAATTTGCTGCCATATTAGGATCCTTGCTAATCTTCTGTTTGGGAAAATGTATCCAGGTGCAGCAGAAGATGCACTTCAATCATACGGTGATGCGACTGGTGTGACTGAGATTTTACCACTGAGGAACCCCACCTTAGGCCCACTGTTAACTCTTAAACTCTAATGGAACTACTTCAATTCACTGTCAGCCTTTGTGCTAGGATGAATATAGACTTGAATCCTCCCATGGTAGCATCTCACTGTTCCAGGATCTGGAAACCCATTTGCTATAGCTGAAACCTACAGCTTGCTTGATGTTAGTTCTCACGCACGGACCAATCAGTCTGCAAGTGACCTTTCATTATCAATGGGGTCCCAAATGGGGCAAGTTGCATTGTCTCATGTGATTTTTTTTTTTTTTTTACCTACATTTACCAAAGAGGACATATCCCACTGGAGTGAGTTAGTAATAAATGGGTAAACAAGGACTGTGGGGGAGTGTCATTTCTAATAAAATACTTTGCAATTTAGGGTTTGTGCCCAGTCTTTATTTTAATAATTTTTTACATGTGGGCCACAGGTGCCAGCAAGCCCTTGAAGCCAGGCATGCTGATACTTGTGGTTCTCCAAGTACCATTATGCCCAAACAGCTTTGCTGGGACCAGTAGTCTTCCTATAAAGAACAATATTATTTAAACTAGTGCCATAACAAGGCTCTATGCCGCCCTTTCCTGGCCCCGCTTGCTAAACCTGTGACATCATGGTGTTACTTCCAGGATGGGGGGGCCACTGGCTCTGGTAAGCAAAGCACTTCCCAGGCCAGCCAGCTCCATAGGCTGCAGGGTGCCTGTCCAGGATTGCCCATTGGATGCTCTGGGCAGCTTTGCAATAGTGCTAGTGGCTGCAGGTGTCCTGGGGCAGAGACAGTGCCACCATAGAGCCCTGTGCTCCGTGCAGGGCGGCACAGCTCACACACCCCTAGTTATGGCCCTGATTAATGCAATAATTTACATACTACCTTTGTACCCAAAGCCCCGGGAGTACAATCCCGGTGCGATTAGCACAAGTGCTGGTTGTATATAGGATGGGGGGCCTGTATATTTTTTTTGCAGACCACCCTTCCCTGTGGTATCAGCCCTGGTGCCCACAAGCGTAGTGCTGGAGGAATCATGGTGGGCTGGTTGGTTTTGCCTTTTATATGATTGCCTCTTTAAAACATTAGGCAGACTCGCCAGGAACTTGCCGATTCCTGCAAGTTACAGTCTATTACATTTAATCCATAAAATCATTCTGATTAAACTGCAGCAAGTTCAATTAAGTCAGAGGTTCCCAAATGAGGTCCTCAAGGCTTCCCAACAGTTCAGGTTTTAGAGATATCCATGGTTGAGCACAGATGGTTAAATTATACTGACTGAGGTACTAATTGAGCCACCTGTGCTCAACCATGGATATCTCTGAAACCTGAACTTTTGGGGAGCCTCGAGGACCGCGGTTGGGAACCTCTGAATTAGGGCATTAATCTACCTAGTATTAACTATTATAAATAAACAGCTATATTCCAATACCTGAGGGACTTGAGTTACTTACACTGTAGGTATTTTCTAGATATTTACAATCACTCATCTTTCTGAGAGGCACTATCCTAGTGTCCTTTTTACATCAATAATAGAGTGCACAGAGGAATAGTATCTCATAGGAGACTTGAAATATTGTTTTGGGGCACACATTTTAAGCAGTAAGCCATTATACAAACTTTTATTAATATTTTTGTTAAAAACTGCAAATTAAAAAACTGTAAAGATGTAAAATGAAGTATGGAATTTAAAAAAGTAGACTTGACAGAAATGTTGATAACTATAATACTGAGCTGGGAGAGATTAAATATTTTCAAAATAGCCAACTGGAGTCTTTGTTACTGTAATGATACAATGTAATGTTAGTGTAACAATTTACTTCAATGTCTTAATATGAAAACATTGTATCTCTTGATACCTTTCTTGTCTGTCTCAATTTTGAATGAAATTTATTTTATGTTCTCATGACTAGAAATTGGTGCACATACAGAAGATTGCTGTGTGATAGATGTTATGCTTATGTTGAACCGTAACACCTGATCACATAGAAACATAGAATTAGATGGCAGATAAGAACCATTTGGCCTATCTAGTCTGCCCTTTATGGGTGTGGATATTAGGGTTAGGGCTAGAGTTGGATTAGGGGTTTGGTTAGTATTAGGGTTAGGGTTGGGCTTAATGGTAAGAGTTGGGGTGTTAGGGTAGTAGGATTAATTGTGAGGGTTTTGGGTATTAGTGTTTAAGATTAAGAGTGAGGGTTAGGGTATTAGTGTTTGTTTGGGGTTAGGAATTAGTGTTAGAGTATTAGGATTAAGGATGAGGGTTAGGGTATTAGTGTTAGGGTTTAGAATTAAGGGTTAGGGTATTAGCGTTAGGGTATTAGAATTAAGGGCGAGGGTTATGGTATTAGTGTTAAGGGTAAGGAGTAAGGATTAGGGGATTAGGATGAGAGTTAAGGTATGTGGACAGATACTCATGGGTAGGTAACCAAGGTCCAGCTGGGGAGCATATCCCGGTCGGATAACAAGAGCCGTAGGGGAAGACTTAAAACACTCAGAGGTGAATCAAGCAAGTGTTATCTCCTTGCAATGTTCAAGCAGGGTGTCCAGGACATGGAGAAAGCAGGTGTTTGAATTGGAGAGAGGCCAAAGTGCAGTTTCTTCAAAGTAGCTTTACAGTAGTAAAGATTTTATGTTGACTGTTATCCTACTGCTTTCCTCCTGTTTAACTCATGCATGTACACACATATATATATAATTAAGATATATTACTGTATATACTCGAGTATAAGCCGAGTTTTTCAGCACATTTTTTGTGCTGAAAAAGCACCCCCTCGGCTTATTCTTGAGTCATGCCCGCATGGTATGCAGCTGAGTAGCGTACCATGCGGGCCGCGGTGCAGACCGTGTCTCTGTGACACAGCTGCACCGCGTGTGTAGCGCTGACCGGATGGAGTTCGGTCAGCACTACACACTGCCAAACACACAGCCGTCGGAGCCGGCAGCTGTGCTTTGTTGTAATCAGCAGCCGATGAGAGTCTGTCAAACTCTCATCGGCTGCTGCTGCTCCCACTGCGGGAGCCATCTTCCGGCTCCCGCAGTGGGTAATGGGAGAGACGTCATGACGACGTCTCTCCCATAATGCAAAGCGGCCGGAGGAGCTGATAGCAGCGGCAGGACCAGGAGCGGGGTTTCAGGTAAGTGTTTTTTTTATTTTTATTAGGACTACTGGGGGCACTACCAGGGGGGATTACTTCTGGGGGCACTACCAGGGGGGATTACTTCTGGGGGCACTACCGGAGGGGGATTACTTGTGGTGTTTGAATTGGAGAGAGGCCAAAGTGCAGTTTCTTCAAAGTAGCTTTACAGTAGTAAAGATTTTATGTTGACTGTTATCCTACTGCTTTCCTCCTGTTTAACTCATGCATGTACACACATATATATATAATTAAGATATATTACTGTATATACTCGAGTATAAGCCGAGTTTTTCAGCACATTTTTTGTGCTGAAAAAGCACCCCCTCGGCTTATTCTTGAGTCATGCCCGCATGGTATGCAGCTGAGTAGCGTACCATGCGGGCCGCGGTGCAGACTGTGTCTCTGTGACACAGCTGCACCGCGTGTGTAGCGCTGACAGGATGGAGTTCGGTCAGCACTACACACTGCCAAACACACAGCCGTCGGAGCCGGCAGCTGTGCTTTGTTGTAATCAGCAGCCGATGAGAGTCTGTCAAACTCTCATCGGCTGCTGCTGCTCCCACTGCGGGAGCCATCTTCCGGCTCCCGCAGTGGGTAATGGGAGAGACGTCATGACGACGTCTCTCCCATAATGCAAAGCGGCCGGAGGAGCTGATAGCAGCGGCAGGACCAGGAGCGGGGTTTCAGGTAAGTGTTTTTTTTATTTTTATTAGGACTACTGGGGGCACTACCAGGGGGGATTACTTCTGGGGGCACTACCAGGGGGGATTACTTCTGGGGGCACTACCGGAGGGGGATTACTTGTGGGGGCACTACCAGGGGGGGGATTACTTCTGGGGGCACTACCAGGGGGGATTACTACTGGGGGCACTACCAGGGGGAATTACTTCTGGGGGCACTACCAGGGGGGATTACTACTGGGGGCACTACCAGGGGGAATTACTTCTGGGGGCACTACCAGGGGGGATTACTACTGGGGGCACTACCAGCTGCTGCATTTCCCACCCTAGGCTTATACTCGAGTCAATAGGTTTTCCCAGTTTTTTGGGGTAAAATTAGGTACCTCGGCTTATATTTGGGTCGACTTATACTCGAGTATATACGGGTAAGTCTGATTTAGACACAGGCCTATATCTAATCCAATTGGTTTATTGCTCAAAGAAGAGCAAATTCTACTGTGTTTGAGAAAACACCAGGCAGTATGCAACAATAAACTATGCTTCACGGAACAACATCTTCCATACAGGTAACACTTACAACCAAGACATGAAAACACATACCGTTAAATACACAGATGAGTTTGTATGAAGGCAAAAATGCAGTTTTGAATTGCTGGAGGTTCCATAGTTGTAATTATTTTTGGCTGAATGTTTTCCTTCTGTGTAATTCCTGTATGTATTGTTCCTCACAATATACCAATGCAGTAGAATTGCTTGGGAAATCATTTTCCACTATCATTGCAATTCTGACTTGTTATTAGAAGCTTATAGGATAATGTTCTAAGCATCCATATATGAACCAATATTCATTGTATATGGTTGGTTATATAACAAGTCAGGTATGGTAAAATGGGTCTGCTTGTATGTATTCTGTCTCTTTAGTAATCTAATAAAACTTGCCAAGAATCACTCCTACAATTAAGTATAATCTCACTATCTGGAAACATGTGATACATATATCAAATGGAACCCACTTCTTCATCAAAGCCATCAATCTATCATCCTAACCCTATGTCCCATGCTCACTGTCTATCCCATCTGTGTCACCCCTGTCTGTCTGTCCCTGCCCTTTACAATGTAAGCTTTCTTGAGCAGGGCCCTCTTCTCCCATTGCTTTCCTTACTTATACTACTATCTACTCTATACTCCTTACAATGGCATCTAACCCTTGACTTCTGCCACCCTGCCACTTATTTGAGTGTTATGAATCGATGCAGTTTCAGCAATGTTTATATACCATGCACTTCTCCTGCATTGTCTTGTACTGTAAGTCATTGTTCTCTTGTTCTCCTGAAATGGTTATGTACTTTGTTAGGCGCTGCGGAACCCTTGTGGTGCCATAATATACCTGTAGGCACTCTTATAGTTTGTAGCAGCATCTACTAAAGGCAGAAAGGCAAAGTGCACAGGTCAGATCATCATGTTGCAGCAGTACAAAAAAAAAGCCTTTTTTTTGCTAAGCACATAGTACAAGTAATAAATTAGGGGCATTTTACTCCAATGACTCACAACCCATTGTTAGGTTTTAGGGTCATATAAAAGCAGTTTTATCTATGATAGCTAAATATCAATATTTAAAGGACTGTTACCAGAATATTGATTTTCATTTTCTTTACAGATTATTCCAGTGGATGCCCCTATTTAACTTCTACAAATTGCGAGTTACCATGCCTTATTACTGTAGTTGTACTGGGTTTTCTAATTATCTTAAACTTTATTATGATGTAGTTACTGCAGAAACCATTGTAAGACAGGGAATTTTAAGTTACAACAATGCTAGATAAGTACACTTCTCAAGTTTATAGTTTGTATTTATAGGTTGCTCATTTAAAATATTTTGCACCTCTAGTTAAATTTAATGTTATTACTTTATTAGTATGTTTTAGTTGAAATGTTTATTATATATAGAAAGTGAAGAAACGCTTTATCCATATGGTATAATTGACATTGTGTTGTATGTATTAGATTAGTGGGTAATAAACTTATAAAAAAAAAACTCAGATACTCATGGACATGTTACAAACGTGGAGTAAAGTATAAAATATAAATCTGCATTAGTCAGAAAAGATTCAAAGAAGCCAATAAATAGTTGCTGCTCTCTTTGCTCTAATTTATTACAAGCTCCTTCACATGTGACATGTAAGAAACAGAAGTTACATTACGTGTGGGCAATGTGAAGTTGATCATACTTCAAGTTTTCTTAATGACAAAGTTCAGATGTTGGAAACATCCAGGCTACATTATTGTTCACCATGTCAGATTAGGTAATGCCTCTGATACATGTCTACGCCTGAATAGATCCTAACAATCATCCAACTGAATTTTCTGTTATTACTGTATGTGTTGTTTTAGGCCCATATACATTTTATGGTTTGATCTTATAGCACCTAATTGGCTGGCAGAATAACATGGTATCGTGGCATCTTTAGAGTAAGCTATAGCAATACACAGGCTAGGTGACAAAATTTTTAAAGTAGATTTAATTTAACACACGATATAAACTATAAACAATGTTTAATGTCAATACCTTTACAACTTTAAAAATGTTATTCTTTATGTTTGTAACCACATTAAACTGTTGACAAAATTTATGATGTTAAAGTTTTTATTTTCTTTCTCGTTTTAAATACCCACAAAATGTGCAGAATTGTGAGCTACAGTCTATGTGATTTGGCCTCAAAGCAGCCATCCTCCTGCTCCCTATCACAGCTGCTGACTTCTAGGGGCGGAATTCCATTGTTTCTGCGCTCCCCTATGTCTTTTGTAGAAGGGCTTATCTTATCACCTTTATGAAAGTGGTAAAATAGACCAGGTGTGTGTCTTAGTCCTACTGGATATACAGTGGGTAAAATAAGTATTGAACACATCAACATTTTTTCTCAGTAAATATATTTGCAATGGAGCTATCAGGGCCGTAGCTAGGGTAGTGCGGCCAGTGCCATCGCACAGGGCACCGCAGGGCAGGGGGCACTGTTTGGGCCTATCAAATTTCTGTTTATTATCATTCTTGCTTGTAGCTTCCTCTTATTTCATCCCCAGCAACTCCCGGCCTCTCCTATCTCTTCCCTGGCCCTTCCCCATGAAGCCATGGCCCTTTTTTGGGTGCATTATGTCCCTTTGAAAATGAGGGGGGCGCCAATGCTCTTTCTGGCACAGGGCACCAAAAAGTCTAGTTACGGCTCTGGGAGCTATTGTAATGACATGTTCACCAAATGTCAGCAACAACCCATGCAATCCACACATGTAAAGAAATCAAACTATAGATGTCCATAAATTAAGTTATGTGTAATAATGTGAAATGACACAGGGAAAACGTATTGAACACATGAAGAAAAGGAGTTGCAAAAAGGCATGGCAAGCCAAGACACCAGCTGAAATCTATCAGTAATTAGAAAGCAATCCTGCCCCTTGTCAGTGCAAATTAATATAAGCTGGTTCAGTCCCAAATGATGGCCTATAAAAAGGTGTCACACAAGAAACATCTCATGATGGGTAAAAGCAAAGAGCTCTCTCAAGACCTTTGAAACCTTATTATTGCAAACCTATACTGATGGCATTGGTTCCAGTGAGCACTGTTGGGGCCATAATCCGGAAGTGGAAAGAACATAATCTCACCTTAAACTGGCCATGACCAGCTGCTCCTCGCAAGATTTCTGACAGAGGAGTGAAAATAATTATCAGAAGATTTGTCCAAGAGCCAAGGACCACTTGTGAAGAGCTTCAGAAAGACCTGGAATTAGGTACAATTGTTTCAAAGAAAACAATAAGTAATGCAGTCAACCGGCATGACCTGTATGCATGCTCACCACGCAAGACTACATTGCTGAAGAAAAAGCATGTTGAAGCTCGTTTAAAGTTTGCTGCGCAACATTTGGACAAGCCTGTAAAATACTGGGAGAATATAGTCTGGTCAGTTGAGACAAAAATTAAAGTCTTGGATGCCATAATACACACCATGTTTAGAGGAGAAATGGCACTGCACATCACCCCAAAAACACCATACCAACAGTGAAGTTTGGAGGTGGGAACATCATGGTGTGGGATGACATACTTCATATGGTTGAAGGAAGGATGAATGGAAAAATGTACCGAGACATTCATGATAAAATTCTGCTGCCATCTACCAGGATGCTGAAGATAAAATGAGGGTGGACATTTAAGCAAGACAATGATCCCAAATACACAGCCAAGGACACTCTCAATTGGTTTCAGAGAAAGAAAATAAAGCTGCTAGAATGTCGCAGCCTATCACCTGACTGGAATCCAATTGAAAATCTATGGAAAGAACTAAAGATCAGAGTACATAGAAGAAGAGGCACACGAAACCTTCAAGATGTGAAGACTGTTTATAATAATAATAGGCCAAAATCACATCTGAGTAATGTACAGTATGCGACTAGTTTCTCCATACAGGAGGCGTCTAGAAGTTGTCATTACCAATAAAGGCTTTTGTACGAAGTATTAAATACATTTCAGTAAGTGTGTTCAATACTTTTACCCTGTGTCATTTCACATTATTACACATAACTTTAATTTATGGACATCTATGGTTTGATTTCTTTGCATGTGAGGATTGCATGGGTTATTGCTGACATTTGGTGAAAATGTTATTACAATAGCCTCATTACAAATATATTTACTGAGAAAAATGTTGATGTGTTCAATACTTATTTTACCAGCTGCATCAGTCTACTCCTAACTTATGGTCCCCTATGACCCTGTTATAGTATTATAATACTCTGCTTGATTTACTTAGTATTCCTGAAGTATCTGTGTGGGCTGCTGCCAGAAAACAAAATTTCATATACTTTAAGTTTTGCCATGTAATATGATCAGAGTTTGTTTTTTATACTATTAAGGGCTACATTTACTAAGAATGCGTTTGGGCGTGAAAAATCATACTGTACATTGCTCAGACGCACGTGTGTTTTTCACACTCAAACACATGGATTTCGTAAGGGATATATTTACTAAGAAATGCTTCTGGCCCAGATTGCATTCTTGTGCTAGTTTTCCCTGTCTTTACAACTTGGAGATCTACTAAGGCAAACACAAGTGCAAAAACACAATTCCACACTGAATTAGATGGCAAATCACGCAAATGGAAGTTAATAGACCATCAAACCAACACACAAGTACTTTCCATAGACAGAAATATAACTCACAGATTTACTAGGAATCGTTTTTGAAAACATGATAGAACACGGAACAGAATAGAAAAAATGAATAAAAGTGCCTGTGAGCAGAGTGTTCTGCACATCTGCACAGATCAGTGTGATATGTGCAGTGCTTCTGTGTCTTTTAAGTGAAAGAAAGGGTTAAAAATTAAGAAAAAATCTGCGTGGGGTCCTTCCTCCCAAAATAAGTGTAACCAGTTCCAGACCTCTGAGCCTATTCTGGTACAGGAAAGGTGAGGTCCCATAAAGTTGTGATGTTATATAAATAACTGGTAATAATAATAATAATAATAATGTCTGTTGAGGACCAATGAATTTCTTGCAGAAATATGATATGAGGACAAAGGGCCTGATTCAGACCCGTTCGCTAGCAAGCGATCGCTCAGAACGAGCAATGTGCGCATGCGTATGCATCGCAATGCGCGTGCGCAAACTAGGCCGAGCGATCGGGAAGCATTCACTCGCCCAGTAGAGACAGCCCAGCTGAATGAGTGGCAGGAGAGGCTGTTTGTGGGTGGTAACAGGGACAGGCCCCTGGAAACGGGGGAGTGAAAGGTGCGAACGCAGGCGTGCCTGAGCATCTTAACGCCATTTCAGAGGCGTGCATAATTAACAGCCAGCATCATAGTACACGTCACCTGGTTGAATTATACACTGAAGTGCTCGCAGTGCTTGCGGTAGGGTATAGTCAACCTCAAGCGCTGCGTTCTCTTCCGATGGTACCCGATGTACCGATGGTTGCATACACTTCCTGGAGATGACGTGCGCTAGTGGGCGTCTACTTACACACCACCATCGCACGCCAAGACACAAGACATAGTGGGCGTGCTTATGCCTTGCCGTCACTTAGCCAAATTTGCATACGCTGGGAGTGTATGCATCTAGCGAATGGGTCTGAATCAGGCCCAAAGTCTCTTAAGATGGGTGGACACCACACATCTTTTAGTGGGGTGATTCAGACCTTCCACATTCCATGAATTCACATTAAAAGGCCATGTTGTGGCAGGGCTGCAATCAGGGGGGGACTTCCGGGTCAGTAGTCCCGGGCCCGGACACAGAGAGGGGCCCGCCCAGGGACAGGCTTACTGGCGATGCATCAGGGGCCTCAGCGCATACCGGATCATGACTGAAGATCCGCAGCGCTGGGCAGCCGTCAGAGACAGCAGTCAGGGTTGCAGACAGTTAAGTTTCCCTTCAGCAGAGAGCTGTACTTCCTGGTGACTGGCCCGTCCCCCGGACCAGCCAACTGACTTTACATAAGCTCAGAGCAGTCAGATCGGCATATGCCTGAGTTGTAACCACTGCCAGCACATTCTTTCCTCCCCTGTGCACTCTGCTACCCGGACTCCTCCCAGGATCTTCCCCTTGAAACAGGCAGCAGTGAGAGCCCCAAAGCCACTAAGATAGAGGTAAATGGGGGATGGGGGCACAAAGGGGCAGAAGGGAATGTGTGGGGTAGGAGGGGGTCGCTGGCAGGCAGAGGGGAATCTATGCGTGTGTGTGTGTGTGGGTGGGGGGGTCACTGGCAGGCAGAGGGGAGTGTCTGCGTGTTTGGGGTCAAAGGCAGAGGAGAGTGTGTGGTGTTTGGGGTCACTGACATGCAAAAGGGAATGTGTGTGGGAAGGGTCGCTGACAGGCAGAGGGGTATGTGTGTGGGGGGGTCACTGACAGGCAGAGGAGAATGTGTATGTGTGTGGGGTCACTGACAGGCAAAGAGGAATGTGTGTGTGTGTGGGGAGTTGCTGACAGGCAGAGGAGAATGTGTGTGTTGGGGACGGGGGTCACTGACAGGCAGACGGTAGTGTGTTTGTGTGTGTGTGTGGTCACTGACAGGCAGAGGAGAATGTGTGTGTGTTGGGGGGGGTCACTGGCAGCCAGAGGGGAATGTGTGTGTGTGTGGGGGTGTATCACTGACAGGCAGGGGGAATGTGTGTGGGGGTGAATCACTGACAGGCAGGGGGGAATGTGTGTGGGGGTGTATCACTGACAGGCAGGGGGGAATGTGTGTGGGGGTGTATCACTGACAGGCAGGGGGGAATGTGTGTGGGGGTGTATCACTGACAGGCAGGGGGGAATGTGTGTGGGGGTGTATCACTGACAGGCAGAGGGGAATGTGTGTGGGGGTGTATCACTGACAGGCAGGGGGGGAATGTGTGTGGGGGTGTATCACTGACAGGCAGGGGGGAATGTGTGTGGGGGTGTATCACTGACAGGCAGGGGGGAATGTGTGTGGGGGTGTATCACTGACAGGCAGGGGGGAATGTGTGTGGGGGTGTATCACTGACAGGCAGGGGGGAATGTGTGTGGGTGTGTATCACTGACAGGCAGGGGGGAATGTGTGTGGGGGTGTATCACTGACAGGCAGGGGGGAATGTGTGTGGGGGTGTATCACTGACAGGCAGGGGGGAATGTGTGTGGGGGTGTATCACTGACAGGCAGGGGGGAATGTGTGTGGGGGTGTATCACTGAAAGGCAGGGGGGAATGTGTGTGGGGGTGTATCACTGACAGGCAGAGGGGAATGTGTGTGAGGATCACAGAGGGGATTGAGGGGGGCACTCAAACTGGGTACACACTGATCAGTGGCGGAACTCCCGGAGACAATGGAGTCATTTGCCGTCGGGCTCCGGCCCTTAAGGGGTACCTGGCTCCATTGTCCCCCGGGCCGTTCCGGGCACTGCTATGGAGATGGAGCACCGCTGATCGGCGCTCCACCTCCAGCGGCGTCACTATGGGGGTGCTTAAGCTGATTAGCAGCCTTGATTGCCAGATCACCTGTGAGAGGTTGATAAAGGGTATGTCAGTCTCTCACTGCATGGGGAACAGGTCAGAGGGCTGTTGAGAGACACTGTAATTATTGAATGTAAGTGCTGTGCTAAAGACTTCTGTATTGGTATGTCCACACTGAGAGAGGGAATCATTTTAGTTACTTTTATGTTTAAAAATAGCTGTGGATACTTGTACCAAGGTCCTGAACTGGTGTACTACTACTTTGCTGCTGCAGGACAAGTGCAACCATTTATCTCAGAAGACGGCACCCTCACCCTGATCTTGGCAATTATGGTGGAGAATGCAAGCATTGCACTTAAATTGCAGCCATACAAATCTATGTGGAACAGTGACAAACACCTGGGTTATTTTATTTTTTTATTTTTGGGGGGCCGGGGGGGAATTTGGAGAAAGATTGTTATATTGTGAACTTCTTGGTGGCATCATCAGCAAATGCTTAGGGAAGCCAGATTCTGCTTCTCACCTACACCAAGAAATAATATGGAGGACATATTGCAGTAGCAAGCCATCAGGGCTCAGCTGGAAGCCTCCACGATGCAGCAAAAGACCACTGAGGAGGCCCAGAGGCAACAGCAGTTGGATGTTAAGAAAATCCAGGGGCAACAGCACCAAGGCCTTAAATGAGGTGGTGCAGCATCTAGCTGCCCTATCTGAAAATGCTTCCATGAATGTCCCAAATAGCTCCAGCTGTATACAAGTTAGTCATTTTTTGCAAAAGATGACAAACAGTGATGATGTTAAAGCCTATTTAACAGCTTTCAAAAGAACAGTTGAGTGTGAAAGTTGACCTAAGAATCAATAGGCAGGCCTTTTGGCACCCTTTCTGTAAGGGGATTTGCGAAAGATATCTATTTTAATATATTACATTGAGCCTTACTGATGCCAAGTACTATGATAAACTAGTTCTAACTGGATTGGGTGTTAGAACGAGTTCAATGCTGGGGATACCAAGTATATAAACCTCCCCCCTCTAAAATGCATGACCTCTCTATCTCACCAAGAAATTACTACAGCTAGAGACTCTAACAAGGCCACAGATGCTGGAAAGGGTCATTATTGACAGATATCTATGGTCCCTGCCTGCAGTTCTGCACAAATAGGTGAGCTGTAGGGACCCTAAAACAGCAGACCAGCTTGTGGAGAGGTATGTTGCAGTCAAGAAACTGTGTACCCCAATAGCCCCTAGTTTCACAACTGCAATCTCCAGTGACTTCTGGAGAGACTGTTTCAGAGAAAAAGGGTGCTGGGCGGTAGAATGAACTTATACATCCAGAGACGATAGGCTTGGAATCTGGAGATTGGCCAGCTGTGCCAGGAAGGTTCCTGCCTTGTATAAGACTTGATAAAAATATGATCAGATATTTTAGATATGGTGCTTGGGCCATGTTGCTGCTAATTGTACACTTACCGCTGAACCTATGCACTATGATACTGTGAATCGCAGAGTATCTTTCTTTGCTCAGCTAGCCTGCACTGCAGACCAACAGGCTGAGCCAGATAAACAAATGTGTATAATTGTTGTAGAAGGCAAATGGGTAGAGGCTCTGTTAGATTCTGGTAGCCAGTAAGGAATCTATATTTGAACCTCTATATACCCCTGCCTATACCTTCTAATATCCTACCTATAAACCTCTAAGGATGACGCTATTTTGCGTACGCAGTCATACAGTAAATAAAGACTCCAGACTTGGAACGTGTGGTTCCAAAGCACAAAGTATTATTCAAGTAAAAGTACAGTCAGTTACACGCTATTGATCCATACACAATTAGGCGCAAAGGAATTATACAGACCCAAGTACAGTATACATACGCAGCGCTTTCTGGTCCAGATGTTAGGCATCAGCAAGAAACCCCTCAGTCAGCATTCAGCAAGAAGACTAAGAACCCAGTGTTGGAGCACACATATTTAAACCCCCCCGGAATAGACAGAACAATAGAGAAGTTTGTTGCTTATGCCATTGGTTCCAATGGGGGAAGCATCTGTTACAGAGTGTTTAACAGGCTGGTTCAAATAGACTCAACCCAACCTCCAACAACTGGGGGTCTCTGCCCTCCCGCCCCATGCAACATCCTAACAGTTGTTCATATAATATACATTTTGTTGCTTGAAGTCTCTGCGGTCCATAAGTTGAGAATGCATGATGCGATCTCCACACCGATAATACCGGAATTCTGTTGAAAGAGTACGCATCAGTTAAAACCAAACACGGCTTACTTAGCATGTATAAAACCCTAGTTACCAAATAATCTTTATTTCACAACATTTATACTAACTGAACAAACTTAAATCTTATACCTTAAAGCTTATTAAACCTTTTATGTTGATATGTAATGTGTGAGTATGCGGGGTTTGATATAAATATGCTAGTTAACTTGGGGCAGATGCGTGAGCATGAAGTTAATAAAACAGTGTTTTCATACAAGGTCTTATGCATTCGCTAATATGCGACTAGTTAACAGCGCAATTGTGCATATTAATGTGTGTATGAGAAATGGTGCACTTAAATCTCACTTACTAAGTGAACACCTAGCAGTGTGGAATGCTGAGCCTTATAGTTCCACATGCCCCCTCTCTCAGCAGCCCCCACCTTTCCCAGGCTCAAAAGAAAAGTCCTTTATTCTCCCAGACTCTTGTGTGAATGCAAATTAGCTCAGCTGCAAGACCCAAACCTAAGATAACACTCTTGGCTTTGAAGTTATTTAATTGCAGGAAGCCTGCTAATGTAAGGTGTGTATTCTAGCTGGGCCACCTGGAGTGAGAGCAGACGTTATCCAGGAAGCTTATCTACACAGGCTAGATATCACGTGGCCATTTGCTCTGTTTTAGCTAATGCAATATATCCTTTAGGGGAATTATAATAATATACACTTTATCCAGACACCCAAACTACGTAAAGTCATGAAATGGGCTTTTGGTGAATTGCCGTAACTTATGGCGATGGTCACAGATGCAATCGCATGATGCTAATAGTATTATAGCCACATGTACTAAAGTGTGAGTTTATCTAAAATGGCGCTTAGGCAGCTATTCGCAAAATGGCGTCTTGCGGCCAGTCGCAAGATGGTGTCACTGCGATTCAATTTTAAACTGATCTTGTCTCAGCCAATAATCCAGCTTTGACAGTCCACCCTTTGATAGCAAACAACATGCTATCACAATCTGCTATTAGAATTTAATTTAGGCTTATATTTACATATTATTTAGTGTTATTATGGGATGGCACAAGGTGGTTCTTAATCCATCAATAATGTGTCTCTGAGTGGGGACATAAAACTACTATTATACGCACACTGCGGATCTTGGAAGATCATGTGAAAGGTGTGGGGATGCACCAGTCTTATACAAGCAGTCTTGAAGGGGAATTTAGACTTTACATTATCTGAGGTGTTTTAAAAATAACATTTCAATAATACATTCTATGCATGTCTAAATATAATACATTAAATGATGGTATTTCCTAGTTCAGGGTTGTAATGCAGTTCTATATTTACCTCGGTATTCATATTGTCATTACTGACCACCATCATAGTTTTGTTCTTTCGTTTTACTCTAATTTTACATTTTCCACACTTCAACACAATAGGAACACACCGGATGCATATGCCAATTATTATGATAACAATTAGTATAAGGATCTAGAATTTGCCTATGCTGGTGATTACTTCCTGGACCCATTCCAATAGACCTGAGAACCATTTCACTGGGTTCAGCCATGAAACCCATCCTTCTATCTTTTCCCCTACTTCAGCCACTGAAGCATTATGGTTCTTACGAAACTCCCATTTTAGCTGCAGAATTTCATCCATCCTCCGGTCTATCACATCCTTAGGGTCGCTGGTATCATTGGTGACATAGGTGCAACATTTTACTCCAAATTGGGTGGCTAACATTACGCAGTACCCTCCAGTAACAGCAGTTAAATAATTCAACACTAGCCTGTGTTGCACCAGTTCTTTCTTGTACGCTTGCAATTCCCTCCCTGTATACCTGAATGTGTCATCGTACATCTCGGTGATATTATCTATCAATTTAGCAAGATCCTGAATATATCTAAAGTTTAGTGTACCCCGAGCAATCCTGGTGAGATCCAGTGTGACTAAAACTTGAAAGCCAGTTGTCTCACTAATTAACTGAGTGGCTTTATGCACGTCACCAGGTATCATGTTTCTTTTGCCTCTGTGTTCATATTGCATGTGAAGATATGGTGATGGTGTGTTCTTATGTATATGAAGCATTTCAACATGTGTGAGGGTCATAACTTCTGGAAGTATTCTTCCCAAATAACATCACAATTTCAATACTAAGATTGGTCAGACACTTCCCTGATTGGCATTGCACTCCTCCTGACTCCACTCCATCAGCACTGTCATCAGCTCCCATTTCCTCAATTGATCCTCCATCACAGACACTGAGTATCCCCAAACAGATCATCACGACAAAAACTCTGGGAAAAAAAAGAACTAGGATGACCACAGCAGACCACTCCATTGCTGGAAGCACTGATCTACACATTTCTTTAGCTCAGATTTCTCCCCGTCACCTTTTTAATCCTTCCAGCACAAGCTCGCAATCGACAGGTCCACGTTATCGGCCTTGTCTCCGCCTTGTATCTCCACCGGTTGGTTAACCTCCCTATAGTGAGTGGGATGGACCCACGTATCTTCCTCAGCCACCCTTTGAGGATGTGGTATCGTCAGATACGGACCTTTCCACTGATCAGTCAAACAACCTATGCTAAAAAAATTTGGGATCATAACAAATTCTCCAGGTTTGACACCATGACAGTTTGCATTAGACATGTTAGTTAATAACACTTTCAATTTCGGTTATTCTCATTCATCTTCGTGAGACCCTGCATAGTAACCTCATTATCATATTTTCACATGAGGCTGCTTGTTTGAACAGTATCTCCAAGGGGGGGCAAATAAAGGAAAAGACAGTCTGGGATAATCTTAGTGTTGTTACCCATCACCTTACACATGTTCTTGGAAACGTTACCTGTAAAATAAGTCCCCCTATAATTTTTAATAATTCTAGGGATATAGTATCTGCATACAGGTTCCTGCAATTAAATCTTGTTATTAATAGCTACTGCTCTAAATAATGCCTGGGCCACTGGGTTGGATAGTATTCCGAGTATTCGACCTTAGCCTGGCATAGCTTCCGTTTATCCTTAGCAACCTTGTGTCCTGTGAGTGGGAGATAAAGCACAACAGTTTAATATCATTTAAACATGACCTAAAATTAGGGGTGAGCGGGTTCGGTTTTACTCGATTCTTAAAACAGCATTTTATTGGCTATCGCCTATCATGCGTTTTGGATAGCCAATATAATAAAACCGAATTTGCGGTAAAGTGGCGATAAGAACCAAGTAAATCCGAGTAAAACCGAACCCGCTCACCCCTACCTAAAATACAACAATAAATCGTCCACATTTTACATTAGAACAGATCCATTGATAGGTTGAAAAGATTGTAAACAGTCATATAAGGCCTGGGAGAAGATACTGGGGTTACTTATGAACCCATGGGAAACCCGTGTTCATGTGTGGTGTTCTTTACTTTGCAGTACTTACTTATGTGTCCCACTTGGTGACAGTTAAAACATGATTTTGAACGAGGTGGATGAAAGGATTGTTGTGGGAGTTGAGCAAGAGGAAAAGATGGTGGGTATGGGTAAGGATGTGAAGGATAAGGGTATTGTGGGAGGTATGAAGTTTGTGGGTAGTATGAGGCTTGTGGTTGTGTATGATATGTGCGGTAAGGATGTGTTCGCTGTGGTATGGGATTGGTGAGGACGTGTAATTGTTCAGGTGCAGGTGTGTGTGTGGGTGCAGGTGTGTCGGTTGGCTGTGATGTTATTGTCATTCCTTCCAGAGCTTGGATACTGACAGCAATTAGTTTTTCGCTCTGGGTCTCTCTCTTCTTTGTGATATTTTTATCATGTTCTATGGCAGACTCCCCTCCAGCCAGGTTGTGAGGTCTGAACCCGAGTCTTTAAGTCGTCTTTCAGATCGTCCATGAGTACCGTGACTATCATTCCCTGTGGTGAGTGCTATCTTTAATATCTTCTAACCCAATGTACTGGGTGATAGCCTGCAGAGCCCGGTCACAATAACCTTCTGCAGATTCACTCTCCTTTTGCTTAATGGTGAAAATTTGTTCCAGTTAACTACTACCAGAAAATATATACCCAATTGAGTTACAATGCGGGAAATGTTACCTTGGTTTACTTGATCTGTTAAGGGAACATCGCCATCCAATACACAATCCGTGATAAATTTTGTCACGTCGGTATTGCGTGGTAGACAGGCCCTTAACACCACATGCCAATCTTTATTAGTTGGCTGATGAGAACTACCAAAATTCCTCAAAAATCCATTTGGCTAGTTCCTTTTTGGGATCGGGGAAATCATTTATGATGGAATTTAGTTCTGCTCTTGTCCAAGGACAATGCATTACTACTTCCCTCGTGGGCACTACACCGTTTGCATCTGCATTTCCATTCGGAACAGTTATCGTCCGAATGGGATGCAGACCAGCAGCGCTGCTACCTCTGACCTGGTTACCTGGCTGGGGGTTTAATCTGCTGCTGCTACGTATGGTATGAACAACTTCCTCTACGGGTGCAGAGGGTGTTAACACTTACCTTGCTGTTACCGATGGAGATGGCGGCACCACTCGTGATTGTGGTGATGCAGCATCTATCATTTGCACAGCATGGGAAATGGCAGACATTACAATAGGCTTATCATCCACATCATAAACATTTTCTTTATGGTTACTTAAGAGAGGGTACAAATTGCTTGTTAAATTTTTATGGGTATTTTTGGTAACTGTACTTGCACCTCCATCCACATAAGGTGGGGGAGGTGAGCGTGAACTGCTGGCAATACTCTCCACAACGCTACCTTGCCGCACGTGCACAACATTTTGCAGCTCGTCCGTATTGCAATTTAGCGTCGCGGATGTATTTTCTGGCAATGCGCTCGCAACGCTAGTTTGAATCGCTTGCACATTTTTAAGCCACGCATCCCCTTCATGCTGCCACAATTTTAAACATTCATAATATTTGACCTTTTTCTCTCGGGAGCGCATCTGACTGATGTGATCCCGGACATTATCTAGTACATTTTTATCAAAACTACCAATTCTGGGAAACGGTCTAACACTCTTCATCGTCATTTTAAACCATACATCACAATACCTTATTGCATAAGTACCGTACTTAGTATGCATAATACGACGGGCCAATCCGATCGGCGCCTCCATTAGCAGCACATCATTGTCTAACATCTCTACTGTTTGCGTGGCTCCCATTCTGAGACAAAATCCTACGCTTTTCAATAAAGATTTAAACTGGTGAAAGACAATCTAGATACTCTCGCTCACCTACGGAAGAATTTCTAGATGCCCCCGCTCACCTATGGAAGAAATTCTAGATGCCCCCGCTCACCTATTATCTCTCAGCTCACAATCACAAGTTTCCTAGTGCGGCTCAACTACAATGCTCAAATAACCCAACCTTATTATTGAACACTGCAGTCACACTGAGAGCCGGTCCCTAACAAAAATAACAAACCATACACCTGCTCTGTGTACTGAACGGTAAGCTGCTTACCGAGCAGCTAGCACCTAGCCCTTAAAGGTCATACGGTACCTCTAACTGTAGGGAACAAGTTACCCCTACCAACAAACACTCACAACAAATACTCACTGTTATACACATTTTCCTGCACAGAAAAATACATGTTAACCCAGATATTGATAACAATTGAAAAATGTAAACCTCAACGGCTTTGTTTAAACACCGTGGCAGCACAACCGGAAGTACGTATACGCTATTGTGCGACCAGTCACATAATAAATAAGCGACTACCACACAACCGTTTGACAACTTTTTAGCTGCGTACGTAAGAGTGCGTCTTTACTGTGCGCAAAACTGCGACTCAGCCACGTACTGCGGCACCCTTTTAAACGTTAGGTTCTATCAACAAAGGAAAACAAACTTCTTCCTCTCTTGTCCCTGGATTCTAGTCAGCTTCCTTTGCTCACACGAAAACGGATAGCGATCTTTCAGCACAAAGCGGTTGCAGGTAAACCCTGCATGTGGGCCACTCCACCCTTTGCTGAGATATCGATAACCGTATGTGCCGTGTGAGTAGGTAAGTGACTTCACTCGATGAGCCCCCAACTAAGGAATCTATATTTGAACCTCTATATACCCCTGCCTATACCTTCTAATATCCTACCTATAAACCTCTAAGGATGACGCTATTTTGCATACGCAGTCATACAGTAAATAAAGACTCCAGACTTGGAACGTGTGGTTCCAAAACACAAAGTATTATTCAAGTAAAAGTACAGTCAGTTACACGCTATTGATCCATACACAATTAGGCGCAAAGGAATTATACAGACCCAAGTACAGTATACATACGCAGCGCTTTCTGGTCCAGATGTTAGGATTCAGCAAGAAACCCCTCAGTCAGCATTCAGCAAGAAGACTAAGAACCCAGTGTTGGAGCACACATATTTATACCGCCCCGGAATAGACAGAACAAAGTTTGTTGCTTATGCCATTGGTTCCCATGGGGGAAGCATCTGTTACAGAGCGTTTAACAGGCTGGTTCAAATAGACTCAACCCAGCCTCCAACAACTGGGGGTCTCTGCAATCCCGCCCCATGCAACATCCTAACAGTTGTTCATATAATATACATTTTGTTGCTTGAAGTCTCTGCGGTCCAGAAGTTGAGAATGCATGATGCGATCTCCACACCGATAATACCGGAATTCTGTTGAAAGAGTACGCATCAGTACAAAACCAAACACGGCTTACTTAGCATGTATAAAACCCTAGTTACCAAATAATATTTATTTCACAGCATTTATACTAACTGAACAAACTTAAATCTTATACCTTAAAGCTTATTAAACCTTTTATGTGGATATGTAATGTGTGAGTATGCAGGGTTTGATATAAAAACGCTAGTTAACTTGGGGCAGATACGTGCGCATGAAACTAATAAAACAGTGTTTTCATACAAGGTCTTATGCATTCGCTAATATGCGACTAGTTAACAGCGCAATTGTGCGTATTAATCTGTGTATGAGAAATGGTGCACTTAAATCTCACTTACTAAGTGAACATCTAGCATTGTGGAATGCTGAGCCTTATAGTTCCACATGCCCCCTCTCAAAAGAAAAGTCCTTTATTCTCCCAGACTCTTGTGTGAATGCAAATTAGCCCAGCTACAAGACCCAAACCTAAAAAACACTCTTGGCTTTGAAGTTATTTCATTGCAGGAAGCCTGCTAATGTAAGGTGTATATTCTAGCCGGGCCACCTGGAGTGAGAGCAGACGTTATCCAGGAAGCTTATCTACACAGGCTAGTTATCACGTGGCCATTTGCTCTGTTTTAGCTAATGCAATATATACTTTAGGGGAATTATAATAATATACACTTTATCCAGAGCACCCAAACTACGTAAAGTCATGAAATGGGCTTTTGGTGAATCGCCGTAACTTATGGCGATGGTCACAGATGCAATCACATGATGCTAATAGTATTATCGCCACATGTACTAAAGTGTGAGTTTATCTAAAATAGCGCTTAGGCTGCCATTCGCAAAATGGCGTCTTGCGGCCAGTCGCAAGATGGTGTCGCTGCGATTCAATTTTCAACTGATCTTGTCTCAGCCAATAATCCAGCTTTGACACCAGGTTGGGGAGCTACTTAAAATATCAGGGGAAATTAGTTGGCGTAAGCTGTATACATGGGGATAGAAGGCATTATTATACTGCTGAAGGAAGCGAACATAGAAACACAGTGTGGTCCCAACTGTAGTCACTGTGGTATTATTTCCTTATTTGATGCTATATTGGGGAGAGATATCTTTCCCACTTCTGGAAGCTCAGGGAATCCTATTTGATTACAGAAATAAATAACCCACACCCATTTTATAATGTTACTGATACAGTGGCAGTAGGAATGTTCCCCAAGTCTGAAGTGTTCCCTTTCCCAAGCATGATTGGGGAGTCAGAAAATGATGAAAGCAGCAGTGGGGCGCAGGGTGACCTACCCCCTACTGACGTAGAAAATGTTGTTGAAACAGTTGACTGTATGTCTGATCTTGAAGTGAGAAAATATATTTTCAGTTAAAAGACTGTATGTAAAAGTGGTTGATGGAAACCCAGTAGAGCCCGATAGTAGGTTGTCATACACTCACATTGCAGTATGTCGAGATTTGTTGTATAAAATGGCTAAACAAGATATTGTGGAAGAATTGATAGTTCCTAAGTCTTATAGTAGAGCAATGTTAGACCTGCCTCATTGTCACATAACTGCAGGACATCTAGGGTAGAAAAATATCTGAGCGAATTTGACACTTTTTTCTGGCCAGGTGTCCATATCATCTATCTGACTACTGTGCATCTTGCCCTGAGTGTCAGTACCATGCTTCCATGTCACATTATAGAAGCCTGCTTTTCCCATTACCCATTATTGAGGTCCTATTTGAGAGAATAACTATGAATTTGGTTGGACCTCTAATAGAGTCTGCCCTGGGTCATCAGTATATTGTGATGGGAATGGATTACGCTACCAGATACCTGGAAGCGATACCATTGCACAATATATTAACAAATACAATTGCTAGGGAACTAGTACATGTCTTTAGCAGAGTGGGATTACCGAAGGAAATCCTAATTGATCAGGGTACCCCTTTTATGTCAAGAATCATGACAGAGTTGTGCCACCTGTTTAAGGTTACTCAGCTAAGGACCTCTATTTATCACCCTCAGATTGATGGTTTATTAGAGTGGTTCCACAATCTTTCATGGGGTTCTTGCCTTTTGATTTGCTGTATGGGAGACACCTAAAAGGATTGCTGGACATTGCAAAAGAGACATGTAAGGGGCAACCCAGGCCTTATAAGATGGTTATTTAGCATGTTTCTCAGAGATAGGAAAGAATAGCTGCAGTGTTGCTGATAGTGAGAAACCACTTGGAACCTGCCCAACAACAAAAGAAGTATAATGCCAAATTATACACCTTTGACCCATTTTCGTACTTTAACTATACCTATACTAGAAAAAGCCATTTGTTTTCTCCAAAACACAACTGGCCAGTGTGTACACTGAATTTTTCTTAAACATATATCATAATACCTATCTCAGATGCTTTCATATGGGAACCTCTGAGAGTCATTGCTGCCCAAGATGCCATCAGGAGGAAGCAGATACTTAACATTGCCTTTGGGCTTGCCCTATAGTAGCCAATATGCAGAGGCTAAACTCATAAACCATGTTCCCTTCACTCCTGAATGGGCAATATTTGGTGTCTTTGACCCAAAACAGCGTATGACCCCAGAGAGCAAAAAGCTTTTATTAATCATAAGTGCTGCAGGTAAGAAAACTATTCTACAGGGCTGGAACAATAGTACACCTCCCCAAATACCTCTATTCTTGAATAAAATTAACTCTTTGTTCAAAATTGATTGGGTGGAAACAGTCTTGAACAATGAGAAACAGGTGGAACTTTTTCTGTATTATGGGACTCGTATATTGATTCCCTCCCACTAACAACCAGAGAACAAATCCATCACAGCCTCCGTAATATCACTTGGTACCTTCCCAGGATGGCTGCACAGGACCCACCTGTCTACTTGAGTTGATAGGCATAGCACTGACTGGCGTCTCCCTCTTAGGTTCTTTCAGCCACTTCCTTGAACTGCACCATATTATAATTGTTTCAATTATACATATTCTTTTCTCTATGTAAATATACATCTTGACTATTTCTTTGGTTACTTCGTGATAAAAAGTAATATTGTATGTTTTTATGGTCCTTGTAGGGACATTTATGTTAACATTATAATGTATCATGTATTTACCACTTATTTCTTGATGTGTCAATACTGTTTGATCTATACTTCCGATTGATACATTTTTTTTGCAATGCCTCAATAAAAAATATATTAAGAAAAACAACCATTGGAATGGTTGACAAGGGGAGATATATATGCACTAGGTTTGTTGCTTCTGGCTGGTAAAGCACCTGTGAGAGGCTAATAAAGGGTGTGTCAGTCTCTGTAGTCAGTCTCTCAATGCCTGGGGAACAGGTAAGATGCCCATTGAGAGACACTGTGATTACTGACTATAAGTGCTAGTCTTTACTAGTGTTTTGTGAGAGGATTGTTAAATCTTTCCGCTCTGAGAGAGAGAATCATTTTGTGTAGAGCTGGACAGCCCAGGATTTATTTTTATGTTTTATTTTTGTGCTGCTAATAAAACTAGCTGTGAATATTTGTACCAAGGCCTTGTACTGGTGTACTTGGCTACTGCATGACAAGTGCATATAGATATATATATATATATAGGGCAGGGGTGGCCAATAAGTGGCCTTCCAGCTGTTGTTGAACTACACATTCCAGCATGCCTTGCAACAGTTTTAGCATGGCCAAATAGCAAAACTGTGGCAGGGCATGCTGGGATGTGTAGTTCTACAACAGCTGGGGGGCCGCTTATTGCCCACTCCTAATATAGGGTGAGGGTGTGCGTGTATATATATTCTATAGACAGACAAACCTTATGGTTTCACATAATACAATACAGATATGGTATGCCATCACACCCTTTGGTTAATTACACATTCAGCACTCTCATGGCGTGAGATTGCTGTCACTCACAAAATGGTGGAGCTGCTAATTCACAGAATTGTGTGCTCATTGAATACACACATGCAGTCTATGCAACTGATGGTCTGAGCAGTTATGTGGCATACACATCCCTCTCAGTTCCCACAATCAACCCATTTGGTCACCACAACGAAACCACTGGGTTCCAACATCCTTCTGACTCCAAGGGGCTTGCGAGAGATGGGGCATATGTAATAGCCTGCGAGATGCAGGCTGTGTGGGAATTCTGGCGATTCTGCACGTATTTTTAAAGCGGCAAACTAATCTGGTTTTGCCTTGTAAATGATTGCCACTTTTGTACCACGTCCCTTCTATTCCCGCTATGCAATCCTAACCCTTCTTCTGGGTGTGGGCGGGATATTCATATGAGTGAGCGCTGGGACTGTTGCTTAGCAACAATAGCGTTCTCTTGGTTGGTTAACCAGGTGATGCCACTCAAAAAACAGGATCTGTGCTCAGAATGAGAAATGGGAAAGGGAGAAAAACGTTTTCAGTCTGCTGAATACTATAAATATGTCCCATCTAGGTATTAGTAATAGAAAAAGTAAAAATATTCCTTTATCCTTTACCATGAACCTGATCAAACTGATCTCTATTCATGAGCTGGTGTAATCACATACACACCAATATTTAACTATACTGTATACCCCTGATTGTCTAGGACATACAGTATATGAGTATTATCCAATGCAAACTGTTTGATACACTCTGATTGTACCTCTGTCTTTCTAGAACATTTACAATTATTAACCAGTGCAAATTGATTGATATACTGCAATGTGGAGATATAGTAATGGTGGCCATACATGGTGCGATGCACCTTGTAGGGCGACTCCCGATCCGTCGGAAGACGGATCGTGCTGTCCCCGTTGACAATCTCGTGTTCCCCACTGACTGCACGATATGCCAGTTTCCCCCCTCCACCATCTGAATGGTATCGTACATCGCATCCCAGATCGTATGAACCTGCAGGAAGATCTGGGGATGCGATTTACGATCCCGCGGAGCAAGGCAGCACGATATCAGGTACGATATCCTGCCCAAACACGGCACGATATAGCACCTATATCGTGCCGATCCGTCGGATCGGCACGTATATCGTGCAGTGTTTGGCCACCTTAACTGAACATCTGAATTTATTTACTGTATTTAACCCTGCTGCAGGTCACGCTGATCTCCAATTGTCTCTATGCACATTCTGATACAAAAAGAATAATTCTCTTTCATTATTTACTTTTTGTGCATAAGTTCAAGGTTTCAGCAGAGAACTGTACCTGGTTTTAATTATATATAATACTGCTCTGTGGAGATACTCATTGCTTATTTAAGGCCAATACCATTTGATTGGCTGCATTGATTATTGTATTTTTAATATTGCTCTGGTGACCGCTGTCTATTTATATCTGGGAACTGCTCCCATTGGGGTAGATGTATGAAAGCGGCACATTAAGTGCCGCTATAACGCTTCCTGCTTCGCCTCTTTACCGAGGCGCAGCAGGAAGCACTACCGATGAGATGTAAGAACATCTCATCGCCCGGATAGGGGGGAGCGATAACTCCCCCCTCTGGCGCTACCCGCTAGAGACAGCAGCGCATCAGCCTAGTGCTGATGCGCTGTGTCTCAGTCCCGGCCGGCTCCACTGAGCATGTGCGGGATCTCACAAATATCGCGAGATCCCCGCGTGCAGCCTGGAGCCGGCAGCAGCCCCAGCAGGGACAGCGCTGTCCCTGCCATGGGGATAGGCTAGCGCTAGACTGTAGCTGTCGATAACGACAGCTACATGCGGTATGATCGTTCGTACATGGCCCTGCCGCTCGGTGCTGCTATCTTGTAGATAGCAGCGCCGGTAATGACAGGGGCGCATTTACTGCCCAGACCCCCGATCATACATCGGGGAGAAGCGGTATCAGCGCACATAACGTGTGCTTATACCGATTCTGGGCTTCTTACATCTACCCCATTGATTTATATAGAATTATATCCTATATATTTGTTTGCCAGGGGATGGTATTGAACTGTTTTTTAAACAAATTTGTTGATTATACTGTGTAAAAATCTTTATATGTTTGCCTACTGTTCCCAATTTAAAAATATTATTATCACATGTATTAATCTGGCATTACATCGGGAGGGTCTGACTGACATTGTACTATTTCAGCAACTGTGAGACCCTGAATATTTCAAACAAGACGATTAAATACTTATTCATGCCATTTATTTTTATTTTTTGATGTTGTAACTATATTATTTCTATGTAGGTTTTTTTCTTTTCTTTTTAATACACTATATAAAGTTGTTTTATTTTTAATACATAATTTAGAATCACTCATGATTAGGGGTGTGCACCGGCCACTTTTCGTGTTTTGTGTTTTGGTTTTGGATCTGGATCTTTCTTCGTGTTTTGGGTCTGGATTGGTTTTGCCAAAACCACCCTTCCGTGTATTGGGTTCTGGGTTTTGTGTTTTGGATCTGTATTTTTTTTTGAAAAAAGCATAAAAACAGCTAAAATCACAGAATTTGTGGGTTTTTCTGCGCCTATGCTATTATTAAGCTCAATAACCTTAATTTCCACTCATTTCCAGTCCTATTCTGAACACCTCACACCTCACAATAGTGTTTTTATGTCCAAAAGGTTGCACCGAGGTAGCTGGATGACTATGCTAAGCGACACGAGTGGGCGGCACAAACACGTGGTCCATCTAGGAGTGACACTGCAGTGGCAGACAGGATGGCAGTTTGAAAAACTAGGCCCCAAACACTACATAATGCAAAGAAAAAAAAGAGGTGCAAGATGGAATTGTCCTTGGGCCCTCCCACCCACTTTTATGTTGTATAAACAGGACATGCACACTTTAACAAACCAATCATTTCAGCGCCAGGGTCTGCCACACAACTGTGGCTGAAATGATTGGTTCGTTTGGGCCCCCACAAAACAAGCTGGCAATTAATCTGTCCCTGCACAAACTGGCTCTACGGAGGCAAGATATTGTCCTCATCCTCCTCATCCACCGATTCCTCACCCTCTTCAGTGTTGTGTACATCCTCATCCTCACAGAGTATTAATTCGTCCCCGCTGGAATCCACAACCATAGGTCCCTCTGTACGTTCTGGAGGCTGGTCTCCCTGGAAGAGTTGATAATTCATTTTTATGAACATCATCTTCTCCACATTTTGTGGAAGCAACCTCCTACGCCTTTCGCTGACAAGGTTCCCGGCTGCACTAAACACTCTTTCGAAGTACACACTGGAGGGGGGCAACTCAGGTAAAATAGAGCCAGTTTGTACAGGGGCCTCCAAATTGCCTCTTTTTCCTGCCAGTACAGGTACGGACTGTCTGACATGCCTACTTGGATGCTGTCACCGATGTAATCCTTTAATAGGCAGACGCACGAATGTCGCTGCTGCTTTGAGGATGCAGGTGCGGCTGCAGCCCACACAATTCACAAAGACAGAAAAAAAAAAGAATGTTTTATTTTTTGTGTTGCGCACTTTGAGGGTTACACCACCCTTTAACAGACAGACGCACGCTTGTCGCTGCTGCTTTGAGGATGCAGGTGTGGCTACAGCCCACACATTTCACAAAGACAGAAAAAAAATTAATTTTTTCTTTTGTTTGGAGTGCAAGCCGGCCCTTTACTTATGACATAGGCGCACGCAGTCGCTGAATGGCAAAAGTGCAAGAAATTTTTCGGGCCACCCAAAGCGTCTCCTGCATGCCCCTGTCGCTTTACAGAAAATTCTGTACCACCAAGTTTATTGTGTGAGCAAAACATGGGACGTGCTGGAATTTGCCCAGATGTAATGCCCGCACAATATTGGTGGCGTTGTCAGATATCACAAATCCCCAGGAGAGTCTAAGTGGGGTAAGCCACTGGGCGATGATTTCCCTCAGTTTCTCTAAGAGGTTGTCGGCGGTGTGCCTCTTACTGAAACCGGTGATACACAGCGTAGCCTACCTTGGAACGAGCTGGCGTTTCTGAGATGCTGCTACTGGTGACGCTGCTGTTGTTGCTGCGTAAGGTGATACATTTACCCAGTTGGCTGTCACAGTCATATTGTCCTTAGTCTGCCCTGTTCCACTTGTCCACATGTCCGTGGTTAAGTGGACATTGGGTACAACCGCATTTTTCAGGACACTGAGGACACTTTTTCTGACGTTTCTGTACAGTCTCGGTATCGCCTGCCTAGTGAAGTGGTATCTAGACGGGATTTGGAACATGGGACACACTACCTCCATCAATTGTCTAAATCCCACTGCACTAATGGCGGATACCGGACGCACGTCTAACACCAACATAGCAGTCAAGGCCTCAGTTATACGTTTTGCTTCAGGATGACTGCTGTTGTACTTCATCCTCCTCGCTAAGGACTGTTGGAGGGTCAATTGTTTAGTAAAAGTAGTGGTGTTCCTACTTCCTCTCTGGGATGATGAACAACTCCCAGCAGCAGCAACAGCACTAGGAGGAAGTGGTTCTTGATCTTTCCCTATTTTATTTTTATCGAAGAAAGTTTGGTCCTCCATTTATGTTATATTGATATATACGTGCGGCTAAGGCGCACACAAACACAGAAAATAATTTTTTATTTTTGTTGGAGACTAGTGCACTTTGTGGTTACACCACCCTTTAAGAAATGAGCCAGCCGGCCCTTTACTTATGGGACACAGGCGCACGCTTGGCGCTGCTCCTTGGTTGATGCACGTGCGGCTACTGCACACACAATTCACAAACACAAAAAAATATGTATTTTTATTTTGTTTGGAGTGCACTTTATAGGTTACAGCACCCTTTAACGGTCAAGCCAGCCGGCCCTTTACCTATGACACAGGCGCACGCTTGGCGCTACTTTGTTGATGCAAGTGCGGCTACTGCGCACACAATTCACAAATAGAAAAAAATATATTTTTTTATTTTGTTTGGAGTGCCCTTTAACGGACAAGCCAGCCGGCCCTTTTTTTATGGGACACAGGCGCACACTTGGCGCTGCTCCTTTGTTGATGCACGTGCAGTAACAGTGCACACAATTCACAAACACAGAAAATATTTTTTTATTTTGTTTGGAGTGTACTTTGGGGGTTACAGCACCCTTTAACGGACAAGCCAGTCGGCCCTTTACTTATGGGACACAGGCGCACGATTGGCGCTGCTCCTTTGTTGATGCACGTGCAGCCACGGTGCACACAATTCACAAACACAGAAAAAATATTTATTTTTTTTGCACTTGCGTGGAGCACCCCTGATGGACAGAGCACCCCCTGGACAACACTACAGCACCCCTTTAGGACGGGGACACTGCACAGGACTTTGGAGTGGACACAGCCCCTATGGACAACTGACTGCACAACACAGTCCAGCCAGCCCCTATGGACTTTGGAGGAGTGGACACAGCCCCTATGTACAACAGCAGCACAGCGCAGCACAACACTACACTGCACTACACTACACAGCCCAGCCAGCCCTAACTCCCACCCTCCCTCTTCACTGTCCACAGCCGAGTGAGAAAATGGCGCCGACACGGGTACCTTATATAGGATCCAAAACCCGCGAGACCCGGAAGGCGGGATGATTACGTTTTGCCTCGATTTCAGATCCGAGTCAGGCGGGAAAAGTCGAGCCTGACTCGGATCAGCCTCGGATCGGGGGGGCTCGGGGGGGTTCGGATTTCAGAAATCCGAACCCGCTCACCCCTACTCATAATGGATTTGTGCCCCTAAAAAGAGAGTACTGTTCTTTTCTCTTATGACTTCTGTATACTCTACTTACTCTCATGAGAGCACCTCCGTGAATTATTTATGAATATTGTTTCTCATAAAACTATCTATCACGGTAGATTATCCATCTTATATACGTTTTTGTATTTTTACACAAGGTTTTCTGACCAGTGCTCAGGACTTCTCCCTCTATTCCCTTCCCATCACATTTATTAGAATGCTTTGTTGTCAGTTGATTTAGAGCAGGGAACCTTTTTTCTCGGCAAGGGACATTTTGATATATATAACATTATTTGCGGGCCTGGTGCAGGCCACACCCCCTCCGTGTGACATCACACAGGATGGGGCCGCAATCACCGGTGATTACAGCAATGCCCAGAGCATCTGAAGCATCTGCTGCATAGATTCTGGCTGTAGGGTGCCATTCTAGGCACCCTGCTAGCCAGTTGAAGCTAGCAGAAAAAAGCTCTGAGGGCCAGACCAAATGATTCCACGGGCCTTATACGGCCCCCCGGGCCGGAGGTTCCCCGTCCCTGATTTAGAGATCAGGGCTCTTCAATAATGTTACTGAGAGCAAGCCTTACATACCTAATGGCCTCCGTCATGATACAACTTTTCTTAAAATAATATCTTTATTTCTTGTAAATTCCAGAAACATTAAAACTGTAATACACAAACCAGTTATTTAAATCTAGAAAAAAACATAAGACGTGCTGTAAGAGGATCTATATAAATTATGGAGAATGTACATAAGTATATAGACAAATCCACTAACTTTTCCAATTATTAGATTTACAACGCAATTATATATTATACAATTATACTTCCAGTGGAATATTGATTCTTTTACACTAATTAGGGAGTTGATGTAGGACATAAATTGACAACACCATAATGGAAAACATATTTACAGTCATGCGCTTCATTCGTAACATTTTTCTGGAGAGTCATAAATTCACAATCCTTGAAATGTGTAGAAGCCACTATGTTTGCTGCACATGTGATGTACATAGTGGTTATTTATTACCTGGACTATACTAGGTTTATTTAACATTATCATAATAAATCCCATACCCATATACTGTATAAATAATTCTACAGTACTTCTCATATTTTTGATGTCAACTTAATTTCATAAGCCTATATATTGTGAAAGTAGCCTCCCATTTTAAAGTAGTAAAATGGTTTATATGAAGGCAATTATAATGTAACATAGCAATACTTTTATAAAAATCACAATTAAATAGACAAATTGCCTGAAAGTTGACCATAACTACTAATGGTTTCCATATAAGCAGAAATATTTCTGAAACAGTTTTTACACACTCTGGCCCTCATTAAGAGGCGCTCGCAAAATGCGAGTGGTCGCTCTGAATGTGGGCGGCCGCTTGTGTTTTGAAGTGCGGGCTCTTGGTCGCTAGCTAAGCTGTGGGTTATCACCCACAGCTTTAGCGACCGACCAGGTTGATGGTCGCGATGGTCAAGACCAGACCCTAAGGTTGGGTCTCGGCAACCGCAAGCCCTAGGGAGCTTCCTGCTCTGATCGAGCAGGATGCTCCCCACTGACATCACTGCTGATGTCAGTGCGGCCGCCCACAAAACGGCATGCGTTCCTTAAGGAACTCCTCCGTTTGTGAAACCACCCCCACTCCCCGCTTACTAAACAGGGCGAGCTGTCGATCAACATCGACAGCCGACCTGTTGGTAGCGAGCCCCGGAGCGAGATAACTTCTCTCTCGCTCCTCGGCTTGTGCATGCGCAGTGCGGCCGCTGCGCGTGCGCAGGGCCTAAACATCGACCCGCTTGCGAGCGGGTCTGAATAAGGTCCTCTATGTCTATAACTTACAATAAACTAACCTAAAAGTTTGGTAAATATTGGGGAATATTGTGATATGACAATTAGTAAGTTGCCAGATATATAAATAAGAAAAGTGACATCTCAACTGGTGCCTTCCCTGACTAAGCTCATATTCAATAATTAGCAGTGGTTTTCATTCTGGGTAGTCAGAATTTGGAAGCATACTTTCTCGGTAGACACAGTCTCCGGGTTATTGCAGGGCTAACCAGGGTTGCTTCTAGGTGTAAAAGGGGCCAGGGTTGGAGTCCCGGGTCGAGTGACCCGGCAATCCAACCAGGTAGTTTGCAGGTTTAACATGGGAACGACCCGTGAAACCATGCAGTGTAAACGGGTATCCGGGGTCGTCCGACTCGGGTCCCGTTTACAGCATGGAGACTTTCTGGTTTCTCAGCACTTGGATATTGTCATCTACAAGCACCGGGAGAAGTGTTCCACTGCACCCATGTGCCGTAGTGGAAATAGGGTATGTCCAGGGTCTGACCCGTTTTGGAATTGTGTTCCAGATCTCGGGCCAGAGCCTTGACTTAGGTGGAAAAGCAGTATTATTGTCACACCTGCTTGTCTGTTGTGATGAACCCGCTGATATAGTTGTGATGAACCCTAATTATACCTCTTCCACATAATTAACACACAAACACACAGAAGAGACAAAGGCTGTTGGTTTGTATAAAAAGTGTAATGATAAAGCCCATTTCATAACAGACTGGGCATATTAACAATGATATTGGTAACAGTGGCCCTGATTCAGAGCGCTTGCTCTGAATCAGGGCGTCTTTTTTATTTTTATGGAGCGGCCTCCTGGACGCTCGCATTGCTGTGGGTTGCCACCCACAGCTAATGTGAGCGGCCAGTATGATGGTCAAGACCATCGCGACCATCGGGCTTGCGACGAGACACTTGTGATGTCAGTGGGGCCGTCCCCAAACGGTAGACGTTCTCATGGGAACGCCTCCATCTGGGCAGCCACCCCCCCGGCCCGCCCACCAAAGGGGGCGTGCTGTCACTCAATATTGGCAGCACACCCCCTTTGGTGCGAGACCCAGAGCGACGGATTGCCCGTCGCTATCCGGGTCTCTCGCATGCGCACGACGGAGCCGGCACTGTCGTGCGCATGCGCTCTGGGCCACCATCGACCCGGTCGCGAGCGCTCAGCACCTGCGACCGGGTCTGAATCAGGCCCACTATGTGTTATGATCTATATGATCCACTGTATATATGCTTAAATTGTATCAGGTAACCAAGTGATTTGTATGTTGAGCTATAGCAAACTCCTTGCAGGTCAGAATATTAAAATTTTTGCAAAAACCTGATTAATTTTCTGCGGATGTGGCTGAGAGCTAACCAAACGTCCTGTGTGCAGTGTATTGTGTAAGTTGTGTAATTAGCAATTAAGAGGCAGCGTCATAGTACACGTCACTTGGTTGTATTTTACACTGAACCGCTCGGAGTGCTTGCGGTAGGGTATGGTCAACCACAAGTGCTGCGTATGCTTCCGATGGTACTCGATGCTACCGATGGTTGCATACACTTCCTGGAGATGACGTACACAAGTGGGCGTCTTAAGACAGGCTGATGGGCGTCTGCATACACTAAGCGATCGCACGCTAAGACACAGTGGCCGTGCTAATGCCTTGCCGTGCGATCCCTTGCCTTGCCGAATTTGCATACGCATCTAGCGAGTGAACGCATCTAGCAAGCGGGTCTGAATCGAGCCCTTAGTTTTACCTTTTTTAAAATTTTGTTCAATATTGTCTGTACTTTTAATAATCATACTAATATCTGTAATCCTTTTTTGTACCTATAAGCTTTGAAGTATTCTTGAAATTAAAACTAAGGGGGTCATTCAGACCCACTCGCGAGCGGCAGTACGCTCGCAAGTGGGTCGATGGTCCCCACTGCGCATGCGCACGACGGAGGGAGCTCCGTCGTGCGCATGCGCGAGACCCGGCGAGCGAAGGACTTTCCATCGCTCCGGGTCTCGCACCAAAGGGGGCGTGCTGTCGATGTTGATTGACAGCATGCCCCCTTTGGTAGGCGTGCCGGGGGCGTGCCTGCCAGACGGAGGCGTTCCCATGGGAACGCCTACCGTCTGAAGCCGGCCCCACTGACATCACTAGTGATGTCAGTGGGAGTGATTTTGGCTCTGATAGAGCCAAAATCACTCCAGGGCTTGTGGTTGAGAAACCTGACCACAGGGTTTCACTCGCAAGTCCGATGGTCGCGATGGTCAAGACCATCGCGACCATCTTGTTGGACACTCGTATATGCTGTGGGTGGTCACACACAGCTATACGAGCGTCCAGGAGGACGCTCCATATTAATGGAGGAGGGCCCTGATTTAGAGCAAGCGCTCTGGTCAGAGCATCCGGCTCTGAATCAGGGCCTAAATTTCTAGTTCTGATATTCTGTGTTCTTAGACTTACGGCCTTGTGAGGCACATGCTACTGATTTTTAAAGCATATATACTGTGAATGACCTCTGTGGGAGGCGTTTTTCCTACACTAATTTCTTAGTGGTGGCAGAAAGGTATATTTTATTGTTAATGTAATTTGCAAAACACCACCATCATGACCACCCGACTAAACTGGGCATCCACTATACAAATTTCTGTCAGATATCTGTCTGGTTGGAATGAAAACCTGGTAATGTATGGGAGCAAATGACAATCGTCCATTTGCTCACAAAAACTGGAAAATAACCAAACATGGTTGTTCACACAAATTGGTTAAAACACACAAATTTAACCAATTTGATCAATTTTTTTTATCCTTTTTTCAGTGTTTAAAACCATATGATCGACTGTCATTTGCTCCCATACATTACCAGGTTTTCATTCCAACCAGCCAGATTGGACAGATATCTGATAGTACATTGTATAGTGGATGCCCAGCTTTAGTGAAGTGATATGAATGTAAGCTCCTATGAGCAGGGCCCTCTACCCTCTTGTGCATCTCCGTACTATACCTTCATCTACTTCTTACTCTCTACCAGGGCACCTAACACTTGATTGCTTTGCATTGTTGCTTATCTGGGTGTTATGGTCGTGAATGTAGCAATGTATATTATCCATGTCCGGTAATGTATTGTACTGTACTGTACTGTAAATCAACCTATTTGTTTATGTACTTTGTAAGGTGCTGCGGAACACTTGTGGCGCCATATAAATAAACGATAATAATAATAATAATAATAATATGGTATTTCAAATTCATCCAATACAAAGAATAATCTTCAACCTTTACCTTCTTTCAACCACTCATGAACCCACACACTCACACTCTACGTAAGATTAATTAACTTAAGCTTCAAATAAAATCAGGGCCACATTCTGTTGGTGCACTTGTAGAAATTGTTGATCAAAATAAACAATACTCTCTTGGTAAGTAATTCATACCACACTTTTCTACTCGCATCATTTAGATTTCTGGAACAAATAGTGTTACATTACTCAGTTCTGGATGTATACAATGTACTTTAACTATTGCAAAACGGGATACTCTGTGCCTCACAAAGGGGTAAATGTACTAAGCCTTGGAGAAAGATAAAGTGTAGAGAGATAAAGTACCAACCAATCAGCTCCTAACTAATTTTTCAAACAGTCTGTAAAATGACAGGAGCTACTTGTTTGGTACTTTATCTCTCAACAATAATATTCAATATTGGCTCTGGGTCTAGTATATTAGACAGTCACAATGTCGATATAAGAATGACGACATGGTCCTCATGTCAACATTGTACATGTTGACACTGACTATGTTGACATTCAGGTTTTTTCTTCTGTATCTAACCCAAAGCCTAATGTTAATGCTAACCCTAAGTGCAACCCTTATGTCAGCTATAACCCTAACAGCAACCTTACCCATAAGCCTCCAGGAAAATGTCAACATTATGACAATTATGTCAACATCATCGATGTCGACCTTCTGCTGATGACATTGTGAATGTCATTATTTTAACTGCATACATAGTGACTGCATACCATTGGCACTATAGCAATTTTCAAATGGTATATAGTCTGTACCTCACTAAAAGATCTCTGGTTTCACTGTAGTGCAGCAAGCACTTTAGAGTATTAACTAATGGCTCCTTATCGATTGCTGAGTGGAGTAGTCTGCATCTCAATAAGTGTCTGTTTTCATTCTGATGCAGCAAGCACTTTTGAGTATTGGCTAATAACACTTTACCAATTATTGAAATATAAAATGTTTTTGATTCACAAGAAAAGGCCAGATGGGAGAATGCAGGCTATGTAAAACATGATTCAGGAATGTGTTGTAGTAATGAAGGTAAGCCTAGTGTCCCGATATCACACTTAACATAGCAACATAGAATTTGACGGCAGATAAGAACTACTTGGCCCATCTAGTCTGCCCCTTTTCATGTATCCTTTTGGCATCTTCAACCCAATTTGCTCCTTAGGTCTCTCGTAAAGATATCCTTATGCTTATCCCAAGCGTGTTTAAATCGTTCAATCGTCTTAGCTCCAACCACCTGTGATGGGAGGCTATTCCACTTACCTACTACCCTTTCTGTGAAGTAATTTTTCCTCAAATTTCCTGAGCCTACCTCCCTCCAGTTTCAGTGCATGTACTCGTGCTCTTGTACATCTCTTCCTTTGAAAAATGCTTCCCTCCTGTACCTTGTTAAAACCCTTGATGTATTTGAAAGTTTCTATCATGTCCCCCCTTTCCTTTCTCTGCTCCAAACTATACATATTAAGATCTTTTAGTCTTTCCGGGTAAGTTCTGTGCTGTAGGCCATGCACCATTTTAGTTGCCCTTCTTTGTACCATCTCGAATGTATTTATAACCTCCTAGAGATATGGCCTCCAGAACTGAACACAGTATTCTAGATGAGGCCGTACCAATGACCTGTACAGTGGAATTATCACTTATTTTTTCCTGCTACTGATTCCTCTTCCCTATGCAACCAAGCATCTGACTTGATAGCCTAAAGCTAGCTACACACTATACAATTATTGGGCCGATTTGCCAATAATCAGTGATCAACCCGATTTACCGTATAGAGTGTGTGAATAATAGTTTTAGCGTTTCGCAGATAAAATGGTTAAAAAAAATCCACAAATGCATTCTTTCCATTTTCTGATCGATCGGCCAAGAACGAAAATCTCGGCCTCAATTTCCCGATTTCGAGCAGTGTGTGTGCATTTTCAATAATCTGCTGATATTTCCTATATTTTCCTGTCACTATGTCATCCTCCTTGTGGGCATACAAATGCAAAATCAGTGTGGTGGAAAATCGGTAGCTTCTAATAAAAAAAATTTGCATAATGTGTAGCACAGGTATTGGGGCTGGCAATTTGCTGACAAATCAAACTGTTTCTCATCCCGATAAAACAAAAATCTGACAGTGTGTAGCTAGCTTTTGTCTGATATAAAGACACAGCACACCAAAACTGTGCTTTTTGCAATATGAATGCAGGAAGACCGGTAAAAACAATCCCTTTGTCTCTTCCATAAACCACTGGTTGTTTTCAAGTAATACAAATGCATTTTATACAGCTTCAATAAGTTAAGACAGTGGTTCCCAAACTTTCTTGAATCACAGGGTCCTAGCGTATCAGCATTTTTTTTTTTATGCATCCCTAGGCTAAAAGGTTCTTATTGAGAATTTCAGCAATCAATTGTAGTTACCTGTCATTCTTAGGTTCAGTTATCTGGTGGTGGGCAGAGTTGTGCTTTGTTTGACTACAGATTATATGACTGGCAGCCATCAGAACTGCTTTTGCCCATCACATTGACCATAAATAATTTGATTAGGTCCTGGACCACCAACCCATGGCACCCCTGCAAGTGCCCTACAGCACCTAGTTTGAGCACCACTGAGTTAGGATGTTATAATGTTGACTAAGTTATAGTCAGGGCCGTAACTGGTGCAGCCTGTGCGCCCGCACAGAGCGCCCATGCCCTATGGGCGGAATCGGCTGCCTCAATCCGCGATTACCCCCTATAGCTCGCCTCCAATCTACCACGGCCTCCCACTGCAATACATAACAGTAGCGGTGTGCTTGGCTCCTTCTCTTCCGGGCACACCGCTACAAATACACATCACAGCTGGCAGCCATGACATCTCTCCCAGTCCAAACCCACTACAGCCTAGGTTTTACAGGCTGCACCTAATTTACAACAATTATGAAGACCCCTAATCGGGACTGAATTCTAGGAGTACTGGTAAATATCATCATCATCAGACTGTGACTATATGATCTGCAGCATATACATATCTAACAGTAATAATTAAAAGACATCTTGCATATTATTTATAGAAACTAGGTGGTAAATAATTATATTCCACATTTTCTTACAACAGCTATTATTGTATGTTATTGTCCATCAGAACTTGGCTAAAGTGTATTTGATGTTAATGTGTTAAATACATTCTGAATGTTTTATGGGAAAATAAATGTCTTACAAACATTTAACCTTTGAAACCAACACACGGCTCTAATGGCAAAATTATATCACACATACACAGTACCAGTCAAAAGTTTGGACACCTTCTCATTCAATGGTTTTTGTTTATTTAAATTATTTTCAACATTCTAGATTAATACTGTAGACATCAAAACTATGAAAGAACACATATGGAATTATGTTGTAAACAAAAAAAGTGTTAAACAAATCAAAATGTGTTTTATATTTTAGATTCCTCAAAATAGCCCCCTTTTGCTTTGATGACAGCTTTGCACTCTGTTGGCAGTCTCTCAATCAGCTTCATGAGGTAGTCTCCTGGAATGGTTTTCCAACAGTCTTGAAGGAGTTCCCAGAGGTATTGAGCACTTGTTGGCTGCTTTTCCTTCACTCTGCGGTCCAACTGATCCTAAACCAGCTCAATTGGGTTTAGGTCGGGTGATTGTGGAGGACAGGTCATCTGACGCAGCACTCAATCACTTTCCTTCTTGGTCAAGTAGCTCTTACATAGCCTGGAGGTGTGTTTGGGGTCATTGTCTTGTTGAAAAACAAATGATGGTCCCGTTAATCGCAAACCAGATGGGATGGCATGGCACTGCAGAATGCTGTGGTAGCCATGCTGGATAAGTGTGCATTGAATTTTGAATAAATCACCAACAGTGTCACCAAAAAAGTACCCCCACACCATCACACCTCCTCCTCCATGCTTCACAGTAGGAACCACACATGCAGAAACCATCTGCTCACCTTCTCTGCGTCTCACAAAGACACGGCCGTCAGAACAAAAAATCTCAAATTTGGACTCATCAGACTAAAGTACAGATTTCCACTGGTCTAATGTCCATTCCTTGTGTTTCTCGGCCCAAACTATTCTCTTCGTCTTGTTGTTCATCCTCAGTAGTGACATCTTCGCTGCAATACGACCATGAAGGCCTGATTCACGCAGTCTCCTCTGAACAGTTTATGTTGAGATGTCTGAAACTTGAACTCTGTGAAGACATTATGTGGTCTCTAATCTGAGGTGCGGTAAAGTAGCGGTTTCTGAGGCTGGTAACTCTAATGAACTTATCCTCTGCAGCAGAGGTAACTCTTGGTCTTCCTTTCCTGGGGCAGTCCTCATGAGAGCCTTTTTCATCATAGCATTTGATGGTTTTTGCAACTGCACTTGAGAATACATTCATAGTTCTTGAAATTTTCTGTATCGACTGACCTTCATGTCTTAAAGTACTGATGGACTGTCGTTTCTCTTTACGGAGTTGAGTAGTTGGTGCCATAATATGGATTACAACAGTAGTCAAATAGTGGTGTCAACTGTGTACTAACCCTACCTCTGCACAACACAACTGATGGTCTCAAACACATTAAGAAGGCAAATCATTCCACAGATTGACTCTTTAACAGTGAGCACTGTTGGGGCCATAATCTGGAAGTGGAAAGAAGATAATTTCATCGTAAACTGGCCACAACCAGGTGCTCCTCACAAGATTTCTGACAGAGGAGTGAAAAGAATTATCAGAAGAGTTGTCCAAGAGCCAAGGACCACTTATGGAGAGCTTCAGAAAGACCTGGAATTAGCAGGTATAAATTGTTTCAAAGAAAACAATAAGTATGCACACTCACCACGTAAGACTCCATTGCTGAAGAAAAAGCACGTTGCAGCTCATTTAAAGTTTGCTGCACAACATTTGGATAAGCCTATGCATTACTGGGAGAATGTAGTCTGGTCAGATGAGGCCAAAAATTTGAGTTATGGTAGACTTACCTAGAGGTCCACAGGGATATCATGGGGATATTATGGTTTGGAATACCAGGCACCAAACAGTTAAAGCTTCTGCTCCCAGAATGCCCTGGTCCCTCCCCATATATACCCCACCTCTAGCCATTGGAATTCAGTTTAGTTAACAAGCCTCAAGGCAGGAGAAGGAAAGAGGAGAAGGAAGACAATTCATACACCAGAAACACACTTACAAAAGATGAGGGAATCTGTGACCGAAAGAATATAACCCAATGAAGCCAGGTGAGTCAGGGTGGGTGCCCTTTGGACCTCAAAGAAAAAGGAGTTATCTAGGTAAGTCTACCATAACTCTAATTTTATTCTTCGGGGTCCATAGAGAGACCATGGGGATGTACTAAAGCAGTTCCCCTAGGGTGGGAGACGCTCCTGAGCAGAAAGGAGAACTCGTCGCCCAAAGGAAGCATCCTGAGAGGTAAAAGTGTCAAAGGCATAAAACCTAACAAAAGTGTGGACAGAAGACCACGTGACTACCTTATACAACTGTTCAGTGGAGGCACCACAACTATATGCCCACGATGGCCCTACAGACTGAGTAGAATGTGCTGTCACCGTGCTTGGGACAGGGAGATCAGCCTGTGTGTACACCCGAGAGATAGTCATGCATAGCCATCTCGCCAGAGTCTGCTTATTAGCTGGCCATCCTCATTTGTGAAAACCATATAATACAAAAAAGAGCATCTGATTTTCTAATAGAGTTTTTACGCTCCACATATACGGAGAGCATGAACTACATGCAGGGAGGCTTCATCCACAGAAAGGTCTGGAGCCTGAAAAGCTGGAACAACAAATTTCTTCATTCACATGAAGAACAGCTTTATCCTGGTGAAAAAAAAAATGGGGAGCGACAAGAGGGCTGCCAAATCAGAGAGATTGTGGCAGGACAAACAGCAAGAAGAAAAAAAGTGTCTTTACTGATAACCACTTCAAATCCACACAGTCCAAAAGGTTCAAATGGGGAAGTTTGTAGTCCCTTAAGAACTAAAAGACAAATCCCACGGTGCTACTGGTGGAAGAAAATGAGGCTGAATTCGCAAAACTCCTTGGAAAAAAATTCTAAACATCCAGTAATGAAACCAGACTGACAGTGCAGAAACCAGCACTCTTAAAGTGGCCAGGTGTAGACCTAATTCTGCCAGAAGAAAAGCCAGTACCCTGGAAATCCTGAATATCTTAGAATCATACTTCCTATGGGAACACCATTGACCAAAAGAATACCAAAGTCTTCAACAGATGCGGGCAGAGGCAAGCTTCCGTGCCCTAATCAACATTTGAAATACAGAACTGGAAAAACCTTTCGCTCTTAGGATGGAAGATTTAAGAGCCACGCCGTCAAAGCCAGACGGGTAAGTCCGGATGTCAGCAGGGAACCTGCGTTAGCAGATCCTGCCATAGAGGAAGAGGGTATGGACAGTCTATGGACAGATTATGGATGTTGGTGAACCAATGATGTCTGGGCCAAGTCAGAGCCACCAGTATTACCGTTCCCCCTTCTGCTTGAATTTTCTGAGAACTCTTGGGAGTAGAGAAAATCGGAGAAAAGATTCACCAACTTGAAATCCCATCTCACTGCCAGTGTGTCCACGAAGGCTGCTGATGGGTCTCTGGACCTGGACCTATACCTGGGGACCTTGTGGTTGTGGCATGACGCCATGAGATCTCTCTCTGGTAGACCCCATTTGTTTACCTGGAGTTTAAACACTCCCGGATGGAGAGACCACTCTCCAGCGTGTATGTCCTGGCAACTTAGGAAGTCTGCTTCCCAATTGAGTACTCCCGGCATGAATATTGCAGAGACAGCCGGAAGAGGACGTTCTGCCCAAATCAGAACCTTTGTCACTTCCTTCAGGGCTGCATAACTTTTTGCGCCTCCCTGATGATTGAGGTAGGCCACTGTAGTCGCATTTTCTGATTGGATCTGGACCGGCCTGCCCTGTAGCAGGTCTTGTGCTATAAGACCTCTGTATACTGCTCGCAGTTCCAGAATATTTATTGGCATATGACTTTATTGATTTGGACATCTTCCCTGAAAGGTGTGATGACCTGTCACTGCTCCCCATCCGCGAAGGCTGGCGTCTGTGGGAAGAACCCAAATTGAATCCAGAATGGGCGCCCTATGTTTAGAAGATCCGTTCGCAGCCACCACCAGAGGGAGTGACAAACCTCTGGAGTGAGAAGGATCCTCTGAGACCTTATAAGATGATGCCGTTTGTTCCACCTGGAGAGAATCAATCTTTGTAGGCCTGGAATGGAACGGAGCATACCCCACCATGTCGAAGGTGGATACCATTGATCCCAGGACCTGCATTGCTAACAGAAATCAATACCCTTCTTTTGTTTAGCAGCTTGCGTATTCGCAATGATAGATCCACAATCTTGTACTCTGGCAGAAACACTATTTGTACCAGAGAATCCAGAAACGCTCCCATATGTACCATCTGCTGTGTTGGAGAAAGTGCCGATTTCTTCCAATTGATTATCCAACTGTGCCCTTGTAGGCAGGTTATGGTAATTTGAAGATGGTTTTGTAACATAATTGGAGTCTGTGCCAATATCAGAAGGTCGTGGATATGGCAGAATTCTGACTCCCTGACGCCTGAGATACGCCGTCATGACTGTCACTATTTTGATAAAATACCCGGGGAATCGTAGATCGGCCAAAGAGTAGAGCCTGAGTTGGTAATGTTGCTGAAGGACAGCAAACCATAAGAATTGTTGGTAAGATGGTATAATAGGAACATGCAGATATGCATCCTAAATATCCAGAAAAACCATGTAATTCCCCGGCTCCATTGCCAAAATAATTGACCGGAGAGTTTCCATACGAAACTTGGGTACATGGATAAACCTGTTGGAGGGTTTTAAGATTTATTATAGGGCAATTAACCCCATTCAGTTTCTGAACCAGATTGGAATAATAACCCCTTCTTGAGACACAAGAACCGGGATTATTACCCCCATCTGATGGAAGATTTGTGCAAAAAAACTTCTGGTGGGGATAACTCCTGAAAGTGAGGGCATACCCGAGAGACCACTTCTCGGATCCAGAAATCTGTAGTTGTCCGATGCCAATAATCCGCAAACTGAAGAAGTCGCCCCCCCCCTTTGATCCCTCAGGAAGAGGCCGGCTCCATCAGGCCGAGTGCTTGTTGTCCGGCTTAGAAGCTGGATGTCATTCCGGGCCAGACCTTAGTTTGTCGCTTAGACTTGCAGAAACTAGTTGGCCTAGAGGAAGGCTGTTCCTTTGCTTGTCCCTGAGGACAGAAGCACTGAGAAGAAATCTGCCTAGATCTAGTCTTTGACGTAGATGGCAGACATGCAGATTTTGAAGCCGTCAGAGTAGTGACTATTTTCCAACTCTGCTCCAAAAAGTACCTTTCCATAGAAAGGTAAGACTTCCAGTGCCCCCTTTGATCCTGTATCAGCTTTCCAAGAGCTTAAACAAAAGGGCGTGTGCCACTATTAATGCTGCTGATACCCTAGAAACTAAAAATTTCAGCAACCACTGCGTCCTCTCCCAGATAGGATGCTGCTTCCCGTATGTGGGAGATATTTGTCATCTGTTCTCTGGTAGCATTTGGTAGTGAATCCTCCAATGCCCTAATCCATTCTTCAACAGCTTTGGCTTTCCAGGCTCCAACCATAGCTAGACAAGTAACATCTCCAGATGACGAAAATATTACTTTAAGACAGACTTCAATCTTATCATCTGTGGAATCCTTCAGTGAAGAAGCTGATGGAATAGGCATTGCAGCATTTCTAATTAAATGTGTTACATGAGGATCCACAATAGGAGGTACCTGCCATTTAGTACATACAGAAGGTGGAAACAGATACAATGATGTTATTCTTTTATTCACATAAAACAGTTTATCAGGGTTACTCCATGCCTCCTCGATAAACTCTGTAAACTGATCAGATACAGCTAACTCAGTTTTGACCACCTTCTGGTGGGTATTAAACATTAGAGCCTTCTTACTATGAGCTGGTTCATCATCCTGAATATCTAGGACTGATTAACCACCCTTACCAAAGGAGGAACAACCACTGGACGGATGATCCTCCACCCCAGAGCTAGATCCTGGAGAGGAACCCTGTGCATCATCTCATTACCCTGATAATGTGTCTGAATCCATATGTTGGGCAGACTGACAAAAAGATAACTTGTGTTTAGGCACTTTGATGTTGATAACAGCCCGGTAGTGACCAGATGGTGCCATACTTTGACTAGAATGGCCATGAACATCCTTCCATGAAGGATGCATAAGAGGTGCAAACATAGTATACTGAGGACACCCCATCCAAGGAAGCATCGTAGGACCAGCCATACGATCTACAACCTTCATCATAACCTGGGACAAAGAGGAAACCCAAGATGGTTCTTGTCCAGGGACAGGTAAATTGGATTGGTGAGGTGACTCTTTATAACAGACAACACACAAACCATCCTTTACGTCCTGAGAGGACACAAGTCGCACATGCCTTACATGGAACAAGCACACACTGCTCCCCCTTCTGTTTCCCCTTATCTTTTGACATGGTCAATAAAGGCAATAATTGCAATGTTATGTGGCAGCCTTCACAAAATCTCAACTGAATGTGATGGAGAGAAAACAGTGATCGTTATAATTGACAGATTTAGAAATAAGAGTGTCAATCAGCAGCTAACAGTCACATACAATGCATATGTAATATAATTACAATCGGCTCTAAATAAACTACAGCAACGCAAAGGAATGATAGGACATAGAGCACCATATACCTTAACCAAGGGAGACTGACCAAGACCCTCCTCAGACCAAAGCTACAGGGCACACTGAGCATGGACCGTGAGCGTCTCATATACACGTGGAGGGTAGGTGGAGCAACCCAGACGGGCAAAACCCTTCGTAGGGACTGCATCTGGGTCAGGGGAGGAGCTACCGAAGGAGCTCCTACCTCTGCTACCTGGTACGCTGGCCTCGTGGCCAATCCCAGGCGTCAGACGTTAAGGCCCCAGCTGGTGTAGTAAGGACGTGGACAATCCCGAGCCCTGACGGCAGCAGCTTCTGGTGCATCTTTGACACCAGAAGCAAGGACTGCCACACGCGATTCCTCGTAAGCGAGGAATCACCTTACCTGACATCTCTGAACATCCGATGCAGGTCGCAGCATTGCTGCCAAGTTCAGCCGCGACCCGCCGAAATCACATGCACAATTACTTATGTTGCGACCCGACAGAGGTAGTCGCATTATCTGCGTCTGAATACAGACGCTGAGTACTGCTGACTCAAACATAACAAAATAAAAGCTTAGGATTGCCAGAGCAGTCCCGTTACAAAGGTGCGTCTTGATCCCGCCACACCAAACAAACTGAAGTCCTATGGCTAGGGGCAGGGTATAGATGGGGAGGGACCTAGGGCATTCTAGGAGCAGAAGCTTTAACTGTTTGGTGCCTGGTCTCATGGTATCCCTGTGGATATTTATGGACCCCGAAGAAGAAATGTAACTCTTTGGATGCCATAATACACACCATGTTTGGAGAGAAATGGCACTGAACATCACCTCAAAAACACCATACCAACAGTGAAGTTTGGAGGTGGGAACATCATGGTGCGTGGCTGTTTTTCAGCATACGATACTGGCATACTTCATGATTGAAGGATGATTGGGATAATGTACAGAGAGAGACATTCTTGATAAAAATCTGCTGCCATCTACCAAGATGCTGAAGATGAAACGAGGGTGGCTATTTCAGCAAGACAATGATCCCAAACACACAGCCAAGGACACTTTCAATTGGTTTCAGAGAAAGAAAATAAAGCTGCTAGAATGGCCCAGCCAATCACATGACTTGAATCCAATTTAAAAGCTATGGAACTAAAGATCAGAGGGCCTGATTCAGACCCGCACGCTATTTGCGTCCGCTCGCTGGCTAAAAGGGGCCGGCTATTTAAATCATGTGCTCACATTGCGTCGCGTAAAGCCGCCCACTAAGTAATTGCGAGCGGCCGCACTATGAACTCGCACCTGTATAAAGAAGCCCCTTTGCCACTCGCAACCAACGTCCTCTCCGGCAGTTGTATGATTAATCGGGAACATAGAGAGCCATCGGAGCTGCTCGCAGTGCTTGTAGTAGCCTTTTCCCACAACAACATTGTGAGCAGTTCTGGCTAAAATACAACCCAGTCACGGGTGTAATGATGCTACTTTGCTAATTATGCACACCCATTAAACGCCGTTCTGACGGTCGGGCACGCCTGCGTTCGCACATCCGCACCCCCGTTTTCAAGCACCTTCCCGTTACCACCCACAAACGGCACTGTCACTGAAAATAACGTCCCGACTGCGGGCTACGGGAAAGCACTTTCCCATCGCAATGACTGGTTCGCGCACGTGCATTGCGACTCATACGCAGATTGTGAAAAATCGCTCAATGCGAGCGAGCGCAGCATAGCGTCCGGGTCTGAATAGTAATTTAGTCAGGGTAGTTTGAAGGGAATCGGTATGTAATGTCAGTGAGATGTGTAATAGAGAGACTGAAGCAACGGTGCTGGGTCAAAGGCTTTATTAAGTAGGCACAATGCTGCTTGTGCCTACTTAATAAAGCCTTTGACCCAGCACCATTGCTTCAGTCTCTCTGTTACACATCTTACTGATTATATACCAACACTACACACTCCCTCACCCACTAGAGCGCACCTTACCCAACTTCTACCAGTCTTTATCTCAGGTAGGATCAGGTACTCCTACCATAGGTGCAGCACTCTCACACTCCCCACCCCCATCCCTTCAGATACACGAACACTTCCTCTCCTGACCCCTCCCCCCCCCCCACTCTTCTCCTACAGTCACACCAGTGAGCGCGGTTCACCCACCTTTATCCGGTATGTAATGTCGGTGGCTGAAAAGGCGCCGGATCAAATACCGACAGCGGAAGACCGATGGTTCAAAATACCTACCCTAACCCTCCCTTAGTGGTGCCTAACCCTAACCCCCCCCCCCCCGCCAAGAATCTAAGGCACCCGGCTTACCTTCGTTTGGTACGCCAGGTGTCGGGATTTCGTCGTGGGGCTAATGATAGGCGTTGGGATTTCGACACCTATCATTAATACCATGTCGGGCTTTTAGTGTTTGGATTTCAGCTGGTATCCTGACTACATCCTGTTTGAAGTCTGTTACACATTCCCTTTAATAATGCTGCACTACCTGTTGTAGGTACATGTGGCATCCTTACATCTTTCCTTTACAGAAAGGCTTTTTTTCTGCTCCTACTTTAACCACAAGCTTAGCTGTTTTAATTAAAAAAAAAATGCAGCACACGTTAAGAAAGAAAAATGTGGGGTAAACAAAAGTACATGTGTAATGTATTGCGTTGACATTATAAATTTAACCACCAACCGTAAATTACAATAAATAAAGCCGCATTTGGCAAATTTATTCAAACTATAAACTGTACATCAATTTTTTCCCCTAGTTTTCTACTGCAGAAAAGTTATGGATAACTATACTGGCAACACATTTCACTAGCATCACAAAAATTAACACTGAATAGATGCTGTTGGATCACTGACCATCAAGTTATGTTTTCAGTAGATAAAGCAATTGTGAAACCTAAAATAACACCCAACACATTATGCCATAGATCACTAGCAGTGGGGCGCTAAAACTAAGGAAATGTATAAAATAGTATATGTAGATAAGATAGCAAAAGGAGTTTTCTGCTGTGCAACACCCTTCAATGTACCTAGTCTTGATGTCTATGGAGATATTTTACTACAGTAAGAATTATTAGCAATGGACTTCACACCAACTATAGACTGTTTACTGTAAATGCAGTTTTCACTTATGCACTAAATCAAAGCTCCTCCACACTTGTTACAATAATATTAGCAATTAAAATAGATCTATTGACATATGATAATCTCTATACATGTACCCACACGTACATACACCATTTAAAGATAATAAAGCACATCCAGAATATACAATTGATCTGTTATTTAATATGACTCATGAATAACTCTATATGATGTTGCAGCAGATTTTCTTTTTTTTCTGAAAATCATTATTAACTCTGAAACACTTGAAACAACATCTTAAAATTGATGACTAAATAAAATGATAATTCCAAATTATTATTTTTTTTTTAGCCAACATAATCCCCATCTAAAAAGGAACTGTGTGCGTGCTAATAGTTTTTGAGTTGGGAATTAGAAAGAGCGGTCAGTCACTTTCCAATACTGATGCTACATGGCTTACGTATCTGGTTGTCAAAATCACAAGATACTTGAGTCAATGACATGGACCACTATATAGTTCTGCTATTTGGGGTGGAAGGAAGGGAGTCCTAATGTTAGATGAAAAAACATTTTAGGTGCAAGTATCCTTTAAAAAAGTTATACCCTCTTATTACATTAGATGCCTTAAAATCAATTAAAGGTCTCCCTCAACAGTGAAAACCTTTCCAAAGGATTGGTATCTAATGCACATGGTTAACAAAGACAATATAAAAGAGCATCAAGAGACTGAACTATCTTCTTTGAAGAATATAATTATTAGATATAAAACTTTTTTTTATAAAATCTTCCATTGAATAAGGAAAGAGCACACATTGCAGGATATTAGTTGCTATGTCCCAGCCAGTACTATAATTTCTTCTTCTTCTTCTTCTTCTTGTCAGATACCAACAATTTCTGTTTTACTTCTGCTTCCGGGAGGGCACCAAGCTTCTTGCCTTTTGCTTTCTTTACCTTTTCTTTAATGGCATTTACATCAATCTTGGTGGAGGTGGAAACTGAAACATCGAATTAGACATTTGTATTCTCAGTAATCAAGTTTCTAACTTTTATTTCAGGAACAAATAAAAATGGTCTTAATAAATTTAGAAGGTAAATTCACTTTGCAATGAACGCTAGGCAGTTAGTGTTTATTGCACTAGCACCTTACCCCTACATTATAACTCTGCGGCAAATTATTCCTGAAACCTGGTATCACCTGCCACATATAGACCCAAAACGATTGAAGGTCTTTCTACCCTCCTGGACGATGAAATAGGGTTCATGTGGGGAAGGCATTCAGTTGCCAATGTAAGCAAAATCATAACTGCTCTACAACACCTGCATTCATCCAGGGATCAAATCCAAAATTATTTTTAATTGTTAGATGCAGAAAAAGGGTTCACTATGGTAAGACTTAAATGAGTTAGGGGTAAATGATCATATATCCTTTGCAGGTTGCTCCTGCCCCGGCTAACCCATGCTGATGTAAAACAAAATGTTCACAACTATGTTCAAAATTTCAGTAGCAATGCAAAAAGCTGAGAATGACTAGATCTAAATTGCAGAGATCCAGGGATGACAGAGGAATTTGTTTCCCTGACATTGTGGCATTCACCCATTCTATAATTTTTAAACACTAAATAGTTCCTGGACCAGAATGGCAACTAAATATATTACATTTTGTGGCAATCCTGCTTTTGTCCCAGGACTAGGTAACATTTTCAGACTGGAGGGACAAGGATACCCCACCCACAAATGACGTTTTCAACCCAGAAGGCTGTAGGCAGTTTGCGAAATTCCGCCCTCTGACACTTCAGACAATTTGCTACACTTTCTGGGACCATTGGATATAAATCCACACATATATAAAGATTTACTTCATCATGATATAAAAAGAGTCCAGGGCAAAGAACATGTGCTGCTTGGCAAAAATTTATTCCTGCCCTAGATAACCCAGCTCCACTAACTAAATACTACAACACCTTAAAATACCTTCATGCAGTGAATTTGCAAGAAGTTCATATTAGGGTGATAAACAGAGCATACATATAACGAGCTAACGTTCCCGCTATGCTGTTTTACGGGGGCGCCGCAGACTGCGTCCTTGCCGGCGCCCTGCTAAAACAGCCTGAGGGTGCCATCCACACCCGCGGGTCACAGTGTCTCGCTGGAGGGAAAAATTGGGGTATAGCGATTACTTGGGGTAAATGGATGCTGGGCGCATGCGCCCGGCATCTATTCACAGAGACATGAGCGCATGGGGGCAGCTCTGCATTTCCGCAAGTTCCGGGCACGCCCCCAAGAGTAATGAAAAGGGGGCCCATCTTAAAGACACGCCCCCTTTTTGGGCGTGTGCCAGAGTGCCCAGTCTCTAGTTCCGGCGCCGGAGCTAGAGTGAACAAAATGTGTAAAGTAGAATACCTGTTTTCAGCATAATTTAAAATGGCAGAAAGTTGACATATTTTTAAACAAAATTCTATAATTTATAAAAGCTTTCTTTGAACTCTTCAACAGGATCAATTGTGTATGCTTTGTTGCAAATTAACAACTAGGTTTTCCATTTTTTTACTTGACTGTAGCTGACAATCGTTAATACAACAAAAAGTATTTGTTTGTTAAGAAATTGATACTCCATAAGGGTCAATCAATCTAAAGTGATCCAATTTATAGTTTTCTGGTTGATTGACCCATTTTAAAAAATATTTCTTGTGAGTTATCATTCCTATATAACAATAGTTGATGGTGTTGATGTATTATGCAGTGAAAAGAATGGAGAAGTGAAACAGCGGAGAAGTTGCCCATGGCAAGCAATCAGCATCTACCTATCATTTTATAGAATGTTCTTGATAAATGCTTCCTCAAAACAGATTGGTTGGCAACTTCTCACTTCTCCACTCTTTTCACCTCTTGATACATCAACCCCAGAGTTCTTTTACGCGCTTCCTTTTAAAAATGGCAACCATCTTTAAGTCATGGCAGATTTTTTTTTTTATGTTTGTAGGTGTTTATCCAAATATCTGAGGACTGGGAGGTGGTAGAGTCTTGGTACAAAAATATTATTCTCAAAAAAAAAAGTTTGGTCTACATTTTAGTTATTTCATCAATTTGACTTTTGACATTTACATTAAAACCATATAAAACTAAAATAGATAATAAAATTCAGTTGGCATGGTAAAAATAACTAACTTGGGAAAAAACTAAATTCAGCAGCGAAATCCACTTTTAGTACATTTGGCACACTTCTAAAATAATAATTAAAAAAAAAAAAAATCAAACAGTTCTGAATACCTTCTTGTGGCTTTGTAGTGGTCTTTTCCTCTGGAGGAATAAATGCTTTGTTTCGCTCTTCCTGTCTTTTTGACACTGCTTCAGCTTGCTTGGACTGGATAAAAAAGGGGAAAGAATTAAAAATGAACAGGGTATTTTCACAAAAAAAGAAAAAAAGTGTGCGCTAACAGGTAGTCACCTTTACTTCTTCCAACTTCTTCCTCCTTCTCTGGCTTTTCTTCAAGAAATACTCGCCACTTGCAAGTTCTTGGTCAATCTGTCATCCAAAAAAAAAAAAGTACATTTAAAATGGATTTTACCTCAAAACAACACACTAGAAAAAGTTGAGCAAATTTGATCATGGTTGGAGAGTAAAGTCCAAACTTTTTCAAATAGAATAAAGATACAAAACTCACAAAATCGAATTCTGAATAACATTTTATCCAGAAAGTGTCACTTTTGCACTGCTTCATAAATCTATTAACACCGGGTGTGTCCATTCTGCACAAATACTCCCCTCTTACTGTGCTTTAGTGGAACTCCTGGCACACATCACCATATAGGGTTATGCGCTGTGCCTAAGCAGCTTTGTTTATTAAGACGACTGTGTTCTTACCAAGTGACAAAAGGGTAATGGACTAAACTTACAAAAAAAACTGTCAGATGTTAGCACCCCCCCAAAAAACTAAATCATACTAAAGCACCATTCTGATGTTTAACAATTTATATTGCTCAATTTAAAATGGTTAGACACAGTAGGCAACATTAACGTATGTAGAAAAATGTTGATCGAATTAATGTATAGAGACAGATGTAGGAATTTTAATGTATGAAATAAAATGTTGGGTGTGGAAGTAGTAAGACTGGAAGTACTATACCTTGCTATCTGGCTGAGGCGGTGGGAATGGTGTATATTCTTTCTTTATATTTTTCTTTTTTGGTTCTTTCCTCTTGCTCACATTTTTGTGCTTGAACTTTGGTAGAAACCTGTCCCAACTTTTTGTTCTTAGTTCTGGGTCTTTTGACAGCTCTCTTTTGATCATTAAAGCCTAAGGAAATACATTTAATAAATGTATATTTACAACACCTGAAGTTAACAGTTAACATAACAATTTAAAATATTGTGTGATCTGAACGTAATAACTTAAGCCGTCAGAAATATGAGTTTCCTGAATTCTAACTAATTCAAGTCACCTCTTGCTTTTAAGAATATACAGATGTGTCCTTTATATCTTAGCTGCAGTCGCGCCATAAAGCCGCTCTCTGAGCACCTGGTCCCTACATCTTGACACTAGGGACAACCAACATAGATATCAGGGCACAATTGTGGGTTTTATAGTTAGGTAAAAATCAAGTACACAAACATTGAGTTTGCAAGGTAAATTTGGAGCACTGTACCTTAAACTATATCAGCAGTTATTAATAAAAATCTAGCTTTAATGTGCAAAGCACTTTCTGGCCAATGTTAGCTAAACAGAATGTACCAGACCAATGCACCAATGTGTTTCCTCAGGGGTCTGATCTACAGACGAAACCTACTCGGTGTATTGGTCTGCAGACACCTACCACTGGATACCCTTACCTGTCGGAAAACTCGCTTTTTGTGTTTGTAAGATAAGCTTACGATTTAATTAATTCATGTACAGGCATTTTATTGTGTGATTATTAATAAAATGTATTTGTGTACATAATATCACACATTAGTGCACTTTTCCTTTGAAACGGTGAGGTACATGTGACATGCAAATTGGAGGTGTCATTCATATTCAAGGTTATTTGCAGATCGCCCAAGAGTTCCTAATGCTCTTTGAAGCTAATTGGAGGCATTCTGAATAAATCACCCACCATTGTTTTTCTATTTTTATTTACACTTTGAGGGATCATCTATGAAAAAGAATAATCACATGCTGGAAAGAATACCTTTAAAGTCCATTTACGGGCAATTATGCAGTACACAGACGTATAATTGAGGTTTCTAATCAGTTTAATTATTTATCACCTCTAATGCACTAGGTGTGGCGCCCCTTGTTTTCTTTCATTTTTTTATAAATATAAAAATATAGGTTTGTGCTTATAGTGTATAGGTTTCTTGAGTAAAGTGACAAAAAAATATTGTATCAGTTTTAATAATGTGGTTCTATAGTTACTATAAATTATCAGTGTATTCATTACTGCTTCTTTCCATTGCTACTTTTGTGGTAGGTAGCCACCCTTTGTCTGAAGCAGCTATGAACTACACATAGCGGTGTTCTTGTATTCTCTCTGCACATTTTCTCTGATTGCTGAAACAGAGCTTCTCAGTTAATGGCACACTATGCATTATTGGCGCACAGCAGGGGTGCACGTGTCTTTTGTCACACAGTACTAACTGGTCAGGCCGAACACAGCTTTATGTGCTTGTTGGGGTGCCCAGCATCTCTATGGGTCCAAAAGGAACAATATTAAAAATATACACACACAATACGACAAGCAACAAAGGCCAGGGGTGTCGTCCCTACTGAACAACCCTATTCTAAAGGGGACAGTCACTAATTCCTTTGGGGCAATGTCCCCATCCTGAGCCAGAGTGTTCATTCCTCTGTCAGCTGGGCAAGTAAGAAATCTGATGTCCTCTTGCTTAGCAAGTACACAAGTTAGAAAGGTCCACAAAGACTTGGAGGTACAATCACCAACTCAAACCAAGACCAGCTCAACAAAAGTTGTGATTTTTAGTCAATGCTATCCCAACAGGAGAGCACGCTGGTGGGGAGATGTCCTCTTACAACGCCGTCCAGTCTCAAAATGGAGCAGTTGTTGGTGGGACCTGGTTTCTAAAACATTTACAGCAGCCTCCCCGGAATAATTAGACCTAGTCAGTATAAGACAGATGGGACAGACCAAAAAAAAAAAAAATGTAATGATTTGGGCATAACAAAGTGCAGTAAAATCACAGTAGGAGCCAGACATCCTGGACCCTGCCCCAAATTGACAATAGTCAATTTTGGGGTGAATGGTCCACGAGCTGACTGGCACAATGTGGTAAACCACTAGCAGAGATAGTCACAAGTCAAGGCAGCCAACATGGGAACAAACGCTAGGGCAGTCTTCAGCAGGATTAAGGCTTGTTTGCATGTTAGGTACCAAGACAGTTGACTATTGTGAATCCTGGTCATTAAGTTGGTCAGGGGATGGAAGATGGTGCTATACTGGGGCACAAGCTCGTGATAGTATTCAGGCGTCCCAAGGAAGCCGGAATTATTTTTTGTTTGGAGGGTGAAGGCAATTCTACAGTAGCCTTGTATTTATATGGCAGGCCGAATCTTGCCTCTTTCAACCCATGCCCAATATCAGCTCTGCAATTTCCATTTGATATTTGTCAGTACAAATGGCCAGCCTTGACTGACGCGCTCTAGCACCTAGTTGGTATGTCCAAAGTACTATCCACATGTCCTGATGAAGATAATGACCTCCAGGTTTACCTGGGCAAAAATCTCGACACCCTTCCAAGAGTTAATAATCCACCTTTAACTGGAAGATGGCCGGGGGATTCTCCATTCAGAAGGGCAAGGCAGTAAACCCAACAAGTCATGAGTGTGGATCACTCCTGCAATCTTTGGTAGTGGATATCTACCATTGCCCCTTACTAAGATCCAGGGAGGACATATATTGAGCTCCCTCCAGTCGGACCAATAGTTTGCCTATGTAGGACATGGGATAAGCATCAGCTTTATTTAACCTACGGGTAGGCCATGCAGAATCAGGTGGTTTGGTGTTTTTTGGGCACTAAATCCTACACCGGCCATAAGAAAGGACATTCACTTCTACCCTTAAGCATCTCTTCAACCTTCTTCTCAACCACTCTTGAGAACCTCTGGGATTAATCAGTAAACATGTTGCATAACGGACAGAGCCTCATCACTGTCAATATAGCGAACCACTAACATTAATACAAAAATCTCTCTTGCCTGTGTCCATCATCTGCACCTCCATTACAACTAGGTCTTGCTGGACTTCTAGCAAAGGGTCTGCCGCACTGTTGTGCATGGGAGGGCAGCAAACTGCAATGCTCCAGGTATGCCTTGACCAGATTAATGTGTTAAAGCTAGCTACCATGATATTATAGGCTAACTAATAATAGCTGTTCAGTACCATCTGGGGACCACTAGTTGCTTTGTTGCTATCCAGAGCATGGGTAAAGAGCCCAAGTCCATGAGCCTATACAGTAGCACTTCCTTCACCACTGGTGGGTCCACCCGGTTTTCCAGCTGCACTGTGAAGACTAGATAGCTATGGGTCTGCTGGGCCCTTCTGAACTTGGTCCTGTCTACATCCTTCAAGTCAACACAGTGGTCAACCATGTAAAATGGAGGCATTTTTTCCATGACCGTTCAGGGGTTGTGGTTGGCATTCTGTCAGGGACGCCCAGGACCGAGTTGGAGCTCCATAATGGCATCTTAGGCACACCTGCTGTTGACCACAGTGATGAAGTGGCACCAAATTGTTATGAAAACACTGAGTCCCTCAGCGCCTGAAACTCCCAGGTCCCCTAGCTAAACAGATTGCAAATGGCCCTGCATGTTGGTTGTGATAGTTCTCCACAACCCTGCTATAATATAATTCTGGAAAATCTGGTATTTCACCTCCAATGAATCCGAGAGGTACAGCTCATTCTAGAACTAGTAAAGAGCCTCCGTAAATAAGCCAAATTAAGGCGGGGGGGGAGGAACAATCTTCTGCTCTAGGGACAGTTGCATCCATAGCATCAACATGGATCTGGAAAATTTTAAGCCAGTCTCCTTGGAGATGCGTTGATTGATTGTATTTCCTGAGGGGGACATCTTGGTACCTCTGATGAAGCACTGTGTTGCTCCATTGTTGTGCCCAGTAGATCATCTCCACCTAGGCTGCAACCAGCCATACAGAAAAAGGTAAGCTGACAGCACCTTGATCATCAAGCACCCAGGTTGGCCAGGAAATGTTAAATGAATCCAAGAGAGAGAGAGAGTGTGTTTAGTGGTTAACAAAATTTTGTTCCATTTTTAATGTTTTAAAACAGCTGTAACCTATTTTGTATAGGACACCAAAGGGTCTATGTACTAAGCCTTGAAGAGAGAAAGTGGAGAGCGATAAAGTACCAACCAATCAGCCTGTGTCATTTTTTCAAACACAGCCTGTATAGTGACAGTTAGGAGCTGATTGGTTGGTACTTTATCTCCATTCACTTTCTCTCTCTCCAAGGCTTAGTTCATAGATCCCCAAGTGAATTCTAGACCAAAAAAAAAAAAATTAGAACATAATGAAGCTATATTGTGGATTTTATCATAAAAGTAATTGTGAATATTTACTGGTCATTTCTACTATACTTTCTTCAATATAAGTCTTAACTGAAATGCACCTATAAAGTTTAGGGACTATTAATGTGATGTATATTCAGAGAAATATCCACTTAGTAGCCAACGCAAAAGGGTTGCTGTCAAAATGGGCATACTAGCCAGCGTTCACTCAAAATAAATACACACCGCTCACACAACAGTTACCTTGATGTTGTATATTGGATGGACGTTCTTCAATGTATCCAGAACTACTTTTCTAACCTGTAGTAATGATTGATGAAAATTAAATAAGTTAGTACCTATATCAAAACAATAAAATTAGAAGAGAAACATCTTGAAGACTATTACTGCTAATGGTAAACTGATGAACTGTAGCATTGGTACAGACAGACAATATGTGTACCAAAGCAATAAGGGGTCAATTCAATTAGTCGCAAGTCAGCTTGCGGTGCAAGCAAGTTACTGTAGCCCCCGACTTGTAGATTTGTTTGCAACTCCACAGGGCTGTGCAAAAATCTGCGAGTCAGTGGTGAGATGGGAGCCAGATGATGTGCTGTTGTCGGAGTTTCCACACTGTTGCAACGGCTAAATAAATTGAACCCATAATATATATTTGCAACACCTTATTCATGAATATATTGTGAATTAATCAATAATTTTCAAGAAAAACAAACAGTGGCTTAAAAACAACAGCAGTGAAAATAAAAGCTTTACCTCTTTAAGCCCACTGAAGGGACCCAGAGCAGATACAGTATTCCCTTGGATCATTATATAACAGTTTGTGAGTAGCTCCAGAGCCTGAATAAAAGCAATGAGGAGTAATTAAGCGTTCCAATGACATAAATTAAAATACATTTCTTAGAGATGTACATTGTAAAATACCTTTAAAGTTGAACCCTTAGGTCCCAGAAGACGCTGTCTCCTCTTAATAAACCTCTCCCTGTTTCGGACTAATGTGCCAATTTTAATAATATCACAAGCCATATCATCTTGCAGGATTCTCACGGCCTGTGAAAAGTTAATGGGCAATAAAAGAAGGTTATCTTCTATATATAATAAATATATATATATATATATATATATTTATTTATCTTTTAAAAGAGACAATACTACTTTAAGCATTCATCCTCTTTAAGGAAAACATAATGCAACGTGTGCTAGACTTTTTGAATTCCAGATTGTACTCAACATGAAGGCAAGAGACCATGATGAAGAGGCACAGGACAAAACCATTCTGTGGCCTCTTGACAGAGGACAGATAGAAAACCATCTCTCATATGTTATAGCAAGGAACTTGCACCACATTCAATACCTACCCTGATCTAAAGCAATAAACAGCCTTTCAGACTAAAATGGTCTTGACAAGCAACAACATGGATTTAGCTTTACGGTATATTGCCAATCACATTTTGATAATAACTAATACAAGGTGTGACACAAACAGTATGCCTGCACTGTCAATGTAGTCATTAACCATTATGTATCATTCTTAAATATGCATTACCTTGCTGTCTAGAAAATGGTTTTAGGAATGATTTTACTATAGTATGTTCCTTAACCCATCTTTTTACTTTACCAAAAATACAAAGCATACTGCATTCAAGCTTATTTTTTAACACTATTTTTCATATAGTAGTGTTTAAAATGAGGCAAATTAGGTCAATTCACAAACCATAAATGTTACTTAACTAAATAAATACACTAGTGTGATTAGGCATGATTTGTTCCAGTAAAACAAGGCTATAAATTGTTTATTTCCACAAAATACAGTAAGCAGAAATGTAGTGTACTCACCTGTTCAAAAGGCACACTTCTGGCTAGTAGCTTTATCAGGTCTCGCGCTCGTACAATAATGTAAGGATCAAAAGTCTTTTTTGTAGTGGCAACTGTCATACTGCCTTCAATTAAATCTAATTCTGCTTTTATAAACTGGAAAAAAATAAATGGCGGTTTAAACAAATTTCAACAATGCATATAACTAATACACACTCTGAAAGATTCAGAGGTAGTCACAGTTGCAGTAGCAGCTTTTGTCGCGGTAGCCATTGGGAAAACAATGGCCGCTGCTCAATGCTTTCCTTGTGTCCGACTCAGAATCACCCCTCTCCGGTACAGCTATCTACTAATGAGCAAGACCATTCCTCATGGCATGGATTCAGCAAGGTGCTGGAATTCCTTAGAGACTCTGGTCCATGCTAACATGATAGCATCATGCAGTTGTTGCAAATTTGTTGGCTGCATAACACCTGTACTCAAACCAATAGAGTACCTTTGGAATATGACAGATCTCATGACTGTGGAGGTCATGATAGTACACTGAATTCATTGTCATGTTCGTGGAACCAGCTTAATATGGCATGTAATTTTTGGCATTGTAGGTTATCCTGCTGGCAGTAGCTATTAGAAAGAGGGTAGACTGTGGCTATAAATGTATGCACATTGTCAGCAACAATACACAGGTAGGATATGGCATATAAATGATGCTCAATTGGTATTAAGGAGCCTAATGTGTGGCAAAAAAGAAATCCATGTTGTTTACGCATACTTCTAACTGTACCATCTGCAAGACACAGAAGAAATCAAGACAGGTCTGACCAGACAGCATTTTTCCAAACTGCAGCTTTCCAGTTTTGAGAGCAACCCAGTGTAGTCTTATGCTGCTGTGGACATTCCATTTTACGGTTTGATGTGCTGTGCATTCAGAGATGTTCTTCTGCATACCACTACTGCAGAGATTCTCAAACTCGGTCCTCAGGACCCCACAGAGGTCACGTTTTCCGGGTCACCCAGCAGGTGCACAGGTGTAATCATTACTCACTGACACATTTTAAGGTGGAGCTAATTACTTCAATTGTGATTCTGTGAGGAGACCTGGAAAACATGCACTGTTGGAGGTTCTGAGGACAGAGGGCCTGATTCAGACCCGGTCGCAAGCGCTGAGCGCTCGCAACCGGGTCGATGGTGGCCCAGAGCGCATGCGCACAACGGAGCCGGCTCCATCGTGCGCATGACCCGGATAGCGACGGGCAATCCGTCGCTCCGGGTCTCGCACCAAAGGGGGCGTGCTGTCGATGTTGAGTGACAGCACGTCCCCTTTGGTGGGTGGGTCGGGGGGGGTGGCTGCCCAGACAGAGGCGTTCCCATGAGAACGCCTAACGTTTGGGGGCGGCCCCACTTACATCAGAAGTGATGTCAGTGGGAGAGCTTTCGGCTCTATTTGAGCCGAAATCTCTCTGGGCCTACCACAAGGGTCTCGTCGCAAGCCTGATGGTCGCGATGGTCTTGACCATCGCGACCATCATCCTGGCCGCTCGCATTAGCTGCGGGTGATAACCCACAGCAATTTGAGCGGCCAGGAGGCCGCTCCATAAAAAAAAAAAAAACGCCCTGATTCAGAGCGAGCGCTGTGTCAGAGCAGCCGGCTCTGAATCAGAGCCAGAGTTTGAGAACCTGTGCACTATTGTAACACAGTTATTTAAGTTACTGACACCTTCCCTTTCAGCTTTAAACTGTCTGCCAATTCTACTGACCTCTTATTACCAAGGCATTTTTGCTCACAGAACGTCCACTTATTGATATTTTTTGTTTTGCACAACATTCTTAAATATTATGCGTCAAAATCCAAGATCAGTAGTTTCTGAGATACTGAAACCATTCCTCCTGTTACACAATCAGTCTAGGATCAAAATAACTTAAAATAACATTCCTTCCTCATTCTGGTATTTTTTCTAAACAATAACAACCTCTAGACCAGTGGTTCTCAAACTCGGTCCTCAGGACCCCACAGAGGTCACGTTTTTCAGGTCACCCAGCAGGTGCACAGGTGTATTCATTACTCACTGACACATTTTAAAACATCTAATTATTTCACTTGTGATTCAGTGAGGAGACCTGAAAACATGCACTGTTTGGGGTCCTGAGGACAGAGATTGAGAACCTGTGCTCTAGACAATGTCTGCATGCTTTTAAGCAAGGAGTTGCTAACATATTGGCTAATTAGATATTTATATTAACCTGCAGGTAAACTTAATAAAGTGGCCACTGAGTGTATATAATTCTATTTAAAAAGAATTGTTCTAACTTCAATAATTGATTTACACTTAAGGAAATGCACATAGTAAAATATAGGGTTTATCCACTTGGCCACGAAGCTTTGCCTGCAAAAAAGTACGTGGACATTGCAACCAATTTTGGACTATCGTGGGTCTGCGTGCTCCCGATACCCACATTAAAATAAAAAAAAAAAATAAATAAAAAATGGTCGCTAGGTTTTTTGCGGGAAAAAACCCTGCAGGGGGGAGAGGAAAAAAAAAAACACAAAACCACCCTTTCCGGTCACTGCTTCTCCACACTCCTTGGACTGGGTGCTGCACGAGGGTTAATGACTGCACATCACACTGAGGTCACACACACACGCATTCGATACACACTGGACGGGGTCATATACATGACAGGGGGTCACTCACAGGTGGTGACAGGGGTCTCTCACACACAGAAATCACTCACACACACTCTGCAGACGTTGGAGGGAAGACTTCAGCATGCCGGAGAAGTGGAGGACAGTACTGCCTGAGTAAATATTGGACTAATTAAGCTAATTTAAAAATTCCAGTTGTTTAGTTATTGAGGTGCTGCAGGGGTCCAGAAGCAAGTCCCGCCAATTATTCTTTAGAATAAGGATTTAAGGAAAAATTAGACCAGATCTGGAGTTGCACAATAAAAATATAATCAAAACCCTGCACCAAAATGAATACCAAATATCTCACATCTGCAAGATTTTTGGTAAACTCGCATCTAACTGGATATGCCCCATATAGGGTTTTATTTTTTAGCACAAGAACTGTCATCTATGCTGTATTCCTGAACTGTGCTATTTGGCACAATTTCCTATTATTGACCTGTGAAGTGTAGTTGTAAGCTCCTAGGAGCAGGGGTCCTACTCCCCCCACTGTCTCACAGCTCTCTTCTCTAGCTCTTCTATGACAGCCTTCACCTTCCCAGCTGTATTGTGTATGGAGACTTTTGTTGCTAATTGTTACTTGTACTTGTTTATAATTTGGTTACTGTATTGTAATGTAATGTTCTGTGTACCCTTTACTGTACTGCGGCACCCTATAAATAAAATGTAATAATAGTTACTGTAAATTGCATCCAACCTCCAGGGGAAGCCAACACCCGGACATACATCTATATTATTACAGATACTTACACACTCGCTTAGAGCTTTCTGAACTAGAGGCCAGCATTCTTTCAGGTAAGCTTCTCTATACTTTGGGAACAAAGTGGCAAAACTGCTCTCCTCCAGCAATCCCTTGGGATTATCTTCTCTATTGAATGGCTCTTCTTTCCAGCCATCTGGCACTGTGAGAAGTTCAGATTCATCTGAAACTGAGGGCAAGATAAATCCAAATTAACAGTGAATTCAACAACAATCTACAACAAGGATAAACATATTGTAAGGCAATGAAACAGAGTAAGGAAATGGATGCAGAAGCTTCATTAAATTAATTTGGGATGACTGCAATGCTCATTTATTCTGCTAAAAATGTGAAGCATTAAAATCTAATAATGAATGGAAAAAACAGATGACAGAAGATCAACAGAATAATTATGGCTGCAGAGAGCAATGTAAGAGATGGGGAAACACATTCTCTTCAAAATCCTCTAACCCGGGGCTCGACAAATCCCAGTCGCCAGGGTGACTAAGATTTTAGTCTTGGCGACAGAGTTTTCCAAGGGTCATGATGTCTCTCCCATAGTAACGGGGAGCGGCAGACGCCAGAGCTCACTCCTGAGCTTCAGCTTTTGGCTCCCCCCCCCCTTCCCACGGGCACTATGTGTGTTCGCGCGGCACTTTTACAAGGGGCTTACTACTGGGGGCACTATTACAGGGACTGGTATGGGCATGATGCAGAATCTGATGACCATTAAAGAGGCATGTGTGGTGATTTGATTGAATGTGGGGAGGTTGAGGGGCACTGAAAGGGCATGTGTGGTGGTCTATAAAAGCTTTCATATATTTTGGTAATGGACAATGGTCTGGCTCCTAAACTTTTAAGATGGCTCCTAGATTTTACAAAAATTTGTCGAGCCCTGCTCTAACCTTCACAAGGGCTGCATATTAACCTCGATTTCAAAAATTAACATGTTACAATCTATGAGAAATAAATAAAAAAATTCAATACAACTCCTGCGAAAACAGCTTTTGTCTTTTAGGTGTAATGGTGCCCATACACGGGGCGATTTTTCACACGATATGGCCGTTTTCAACTGATCGTAATGACCAATCGTGTCATAAGTAGTGTGTTCATAAACGATTACGATGCGATGTCCCCAGCGTCGTGTATCGGCATCATAGATCAGATGGTTTTGCAGAAAGATTGCGACCTATCGTGTATGATTTGACACACATCGTACGTACTTTTGCTGTACTACGATGCGATTTACCTGGACACTCCCCTCCTCCATTTTGTGACAGACAACGGTGGACAAGACAGCAGGAAGCAGATGCATAGTGTGTGTATTTGCTGCATACGATTGATAGTAAACGATTTACAATAATTTAAGATACATCGGATGGTATGGTCGTTAGTACAATAGTACGTTTTCTAAATACAAACCTTACAGAATGTCAAGGGAAGAATTTTCAAGGGAATCGTACGAGAGATCGGATCGGATACAAATCACCCATGTGTATGGGCACCTAAAGGCTGAAACAGGCACAAAACAGTTCTGAGAGAGGTCTCCATCCATCAACCTATGACACCCCATGATAGAAAATGTCTGTTTACATGTGTAAATGTAACCAAACAATACCCTTGCAGGATACTGGCGCACAACAGAGCCTTCATTAAAATCCATTACTATGCTCTAATAAATTCTGGATGAAACAGGAAGAGTATATTGTTCCAACTACACGCACCTCCTTCTCCCATATGTTATGTACTAGGGATGTACATCGGCTTCCGTTGTTTCACAACCATCCACGTTTTCTTTTGGATGGTAGCATTTTCACCATTTAATGGCGGCTTCCAATGGTAGCCGCCATCGGATGGTGTAGAAGCAATGGCCATCCAATGTTAAGATACAGCTGAATTCAACGGTTTAACATGAGGAAAGGCCATTAGGCGATATTGAGCATGTGCAAGCAGGGTTTTATTTGCGGAAGCGCTAATCATATGAATGTTAGTTAACATTGCATCTAAAGTTTTGATGATGGAAACCCAGCATCATTTGATAGTAGGCTTCCAATGCCCACTCCTAATGTGTGTGGTGTGACTTCTGGGTGTTTTTTCGAGGAGCTCACATTATACAGGAGTCATATGCTCTATGCCAAAGGTGGGGAACCTTTTTTTGTCCGAGGGCCATTTTAATATATATAACATTATTTGAGGGCTCGGTACAGGCCACACCCCCTCCATGTGATGTAACTTGGGGGGCGGGACCACAATCACCAGTGATTACAGCAATTCTCTGGGGAGCTGTAAGGGCAGCGGTGTGACTGTCTGAAGCGCTTCAGGTGTCACTGCTGCATAGATTCTGTTTGCAGGGTGCCAATCTAGGCACCCTGCTAATCAGATGAGGCTAGCAGAAAAAACTCAGAGGGCCAGACCAAAATGATTCCAGGGGACTTATACGAGATTCCCCATCCCTGCTCTATGCAATAGAAAAGAGAATGTTGTTTTATGACCCAACAAATTTTACCTGCTGCCGCAGCGATTATTCTGCAGGTTTGCATAAGCAGAAGTAGGTGGGAGGCACCCTATAGTGCAGTGGTTTCCAAACGTTCTTGAATCACGCCACCCTAGAGTATCAGCAGTTTTTTCACTGCACCCCTAGGGCAAAACTTTCTTATTGAGAAATTCATTAAAGATTATTAAACTACGTAAATTCAGCTTATCAGTCATCCTTAGGTTGATTACAGTGTTACATAACCTACACACGAGTAACAGTACTACGCACCACACTGTCCGAGATAAACATTCTCCCAGAATAACCAACCCCTGACACTATCCCCAGAGACCGTACAGCGGCTGCACCTCACAGGCAGGGGAGGACAGTGCTGCTGCACATGGTACTATATAGAACTCGGCGCACACGTGTTGGTGGGTCACAAGTAACGTGAGAGTCCGCGATGTCTCCGTTATATGCTGCCGGCTGCATTGAGTTGAAGCAACTCACCGGGCTGATCTTTCCGCTGCCTCTTTTTGCCTGTTCCCGGATCCGGAGCGCCCTCCGCCGCCATGCTGCCGGGAGCCGGCTACACCACGTGACCTAAACACAGCTGCGCAACGCCAAATGCCGCCCGAGCCGCAACTGATGAGAGACATAGGTTCCGGCTACCGCTATACAGTGTGTGATGTGTATATTTGAAAATCCGTACTCCGCTCTCTGATTTTAATACTCAGGAGATTTTTTTTTGTATAAAATTTAAATAGTTTTCTTTCTTCTTGTGTTTTTTTTTGTGTAATAATTTGGTCGATATTTATGACTCCTGACTTTAAAGGTAACCCTTTTGTTTTTTTCAGTTACCACAACATATCATCTGCAGATCACTGTAATCAGTGGCCTTAGACGAGTTGACCAGATGGCAAAACATAGTAGGACGGATGCAATGGTGTTTGCAAGATGGGCGCAAATTACTGTAAAAAAAGTGCTTGCAAAAAGTATTTCCATCCATATGCAGAGTTGCTCCGCTTAGGCAGCATAAGCACCAGCATTACACAAAGTAATTATCAGCGTGTATTTGCACTTTTCTAACAGGTTCAAGAGAGAATTGTGCGTGTTTCTGCAGATCTGTTTGGGCAGTACTGTATAGGTTGAAATGCCGACCGCCAGCTTCCCGATTGTGCAATCCCGACGGGACTAATTTTAGGCATCAAAATCCCTACGCCAGGAGCCCAACGCCCGGCATACTGAATGAAGGTAAGGCGGGGGAGGGTTGGGTTAGGTTAGGGGCTCCCGGGGGGGACTTAGGGTGAGGTACCCCCCCGGGCTGCCTAACCCTAAGTCCCCCCCGGGAGCCCTAAACCTAACCCCCCCCCCCCCCCCGCGGCTGTCTGCTCGCAGCGCCCGGCATCACTACGATCGTGATGCCGGGCGCCGATCTCCCGGCGTCGGGGAAATGCGGGCGTCTACATCTAGCCGGGATAAGACAGTCGGGAAGCCGGCTGCCGGTATTTAGGCAGTCGGCTTCCCGATTGCTTCCCGGGTTAGTCACCCCCTGGTGGGAGGTTAGGCACCCCCCCTGGGAGGGTTAGGTTACGTGGAAGGGGGAGTTAGGTTTAGGCACTTACAGGGAGGGTTAGGGTTAGGCACCCCTAAGGGATGGTTAGGGGGGGGAGAGGGTTAGTAATAGTGAAAAAACGTACCTGTCGGAATCTTCTGTTACGGTCTTCCGGCAGTGTTTCATACCGATCCCTAGGTGCATACCTACCTAATGGGTGATCCAGGCCTGGCTGAGGAAGGTTTCCACAAAAACAACTGAGAAGTTGGAAAACCTCTGGTGGATTTGCAGTTTGGGATTCCGTCAGAAATGTATTTGTCACCCTCAGGAAGACTGGGTTAAGGAGCAACAAAACCGGATGAAAGAGGCTCAGGCACTTGTAGAACAGCACATGGATGGGCAATGCCGGGTCAGAGCTGAACCTTTGGAACCAGGAGTCAATGTGTGGTTTAAAAAGTACGAGAGACATAGCAAAATGGATTCCTTCTGGGAAACAGCCCCTTATCGAATTGTGAGATAGTCTAACCCCGACTTGCATACCTATGAGATAGAATGTGACAGACCCTGGAAGATTGTACACAGAAACCAACTCAGACTCTCCTATGACCCCAGGGGAAGAGACTAGGGTGGCAACCATGGCAGAGACGTTAAGTTCCACTGCAAACCAGGCCACTAGCAATCCTGTGGATTTGCTTATTCTAATAGGGTTTCCTGTGGTTTGGGGTTCTAGTGCTCCACAAGCCTGAAGTGTGTCAGCTGGTGAGAGCCCCAATACAGAATTGGAACTCAGGAGGTTGGAGAGAATTACTAGAGGTGTCCTTGCCATAAGATATCGAGAATAGATGGGTTCTGAAGATTTGGTTACATGTTTAGGAAATGTAATTCTGGTATTTCTGCTGTAAAACTATTGCCAGTTGATATTTTGTTGTAACAGAGCCTCTAATGTCAAGGTCAAATCTATACAGCCACTATGTTATTGTTCCAGTAGGTCTGTGTATAGCGAACACAAGAGGACACATGATGTTTTAGGGGGGGAGAATGTGGTGCCCCATACTTGGAGAGATGGGTTAGTTCCATGGATAAGAGCTGTGGTGGAACTACCCCATCTCTCTACTGTTACCCACCCAGCAGCCCTTGTCCTATGGCCGTTTTGGTGAATAACCACAATTCTTAAGGGCACACCTTTTGGTTAAGCACTGAAATAACCATCGGACCAGGACTTCTGGAGAGATGGGGTAGTTCCACCACAGCTCTGATCCATGCAACTAACCCATCTCGACACCCTTAACTACTCAATGTGCAGGCGGTTTGTGATCTAGGTCACGCTCCTCGTTACACTTAGTTACCATCTGCCGACACAGCGTAATACAGCACCAGTGACTTATGATGACACACTCAGGCACAGCGCCTGACCCCGGATCCCATTGTGCACACCCCCTTGTGTTTAATGTGTGACACTGTATGTTGCCACCAAGGAACACTCGTCCACATTGCCTCTCTCTGCTTCCAAATTCATTCTGCATCCCACGGTAATTATCGGGATGCATGCGCAGTGGTATATGAAGGCATGCGTAGACTGAAAACATTGGCCGATTGCATCCGACATCAACACTGGATCTACCACTGAATCAGCCCCAGATTCTACACTTTGTCAACCTATCGGTAGTAGTTTCTGGAATACATAATATCCGATACACAAGATAAGTTACAATAGGACTTGCTGATTTAGGGCCTGATTCAGACCCGGAAGCATTGGCGATATTGGCCACAAGTGGTCTATGATTTTTGATCTGCAGATGTGCAGGAGCTGTACTGCGCATGTGCAAATCTGGTCCTGCATCGTTGGACGCAGTGTGGCTATAGACGCAGGGTTAGTATAAGAAAATTATGCCATCAGCGATGTCAAGAAATCAGACTCTGAAGTTCATCGCCTGAAGCTGTTCATGTGAATGTGAAACACTATAAAGTCTCTCTGTTGTATCTTTTCAAAAAATCTAATTAAATATCTAACAATACAGTTTTATCCTGAGTGCAAACAGGTTTGCTTAAAAATTGTGTACTCTTCCCTTTGCTTTATCGTAACAGAGGGCCCGATTCCGGGATGGACGCAATACCGATGTTGGACTCAGTGGAGCGATTTTTCTGCAACTGCGCATACGCCAAAGTGCATTTGCCATCCATCTCTGAATCAGGCCCATAGACTCATGTTACTGTATTGTTCATAAAGCAAACATTGACTTATTTAAACGGATGAGTATGTTGTAGCTGAATTAACCTGGTTTAGGGTCAATATTTGATGGACAGTAAAGCTGCATACACACGTAAAGATTTTCTGTACAGCTAGTTGGTTGGAATGAAAATCTGGTAAGGTATGAAAGCAAATGACAATCAGCAATTTGCTCCCAAACGCTGGAAAATGGACACAAACTGTTGTTTGAACAAATTGTTTAGATCAAACATTTAACAAACTTGTCTGACGACCATTTTCATCTGTTTTCTGGCATTTAGGAGCAAATTGCTTATCATCAGTTACTCCCATACCTTACCAGATTTTCATTCCAACCAATCAATTAGTTGGATGGTTGGACAGAAAATCTTTAAGTGTGTACCCAGCCTAAGAGCATACTTACCTACTCTACCGGATGTTGCTGGATACTCCCATATTTGAGGTCAGACCCCTGGAAGAGTAGATGGCCCTCCCACAACATGCCCACTTCCTAGCAAAGTGGGCACCTTGGGGAGGATAATGCTGCAAATCATGGGCAAACGGGGAGGAGACGGGACCAATATGACGTTTCTATGAAAATTAGATATTGGACTTGCTCTCTCTCAGTCAACCCACAATTTGCAACATTGCCCACAAGAGGGTGGGGCCTAGTGACACGTAGTGCTAGGCCCCACCCTCTCCACCAGTCAGCTGCATCTCTCCTCTGGGTTTCTTCGGGAGGGGGAGTGGAAAAGTAGGCAAGTATGAGTAAGAGGTTTGATTTTCTTCAACTAATGAAATAAGCCAGGACAGTACCTTGAGATATCATTCTCCTAATTCATGTGACACAATCAGGATACTGTGTAGTTACTGGCTACACTTGGCTATGACTGTAGAATTATTATTTGTATCGTTTACTGTTATGGTGCCACAAATGCTCCACAGTGCTTTATAAATGAGCAAAACAAGAAAACAATTACTTGCAGTTCAAAACAATGCTGGAGAAGCACATGGATTATACCCATTGCTGCATCTGCAATCATAACACTCAAAGAGCTGGGCGGAAGCAACCAAGGTTTAGGTATTGTTGTAGGGAGTATGTGATAGTATAGGTAAGGGAAAGGAGAAGCACGTAAAGTAAGAGGGCCCTGCTCATGAGTGTTTACATTCTAAAGGGGAGGGGCTGATAGACAGGGGTGACACAGATGGGGTATACAGTGAGGAAGGAGCAGTGGGTTAAGATGAGAGCTGGATGGCTCTGATAAAGTAGTGGTTTTTTAGAAGACCGATAGAAGTTTAGTAGAGAGGTGGAAAGTTTGATAGGAAAAGGGAGAGAATTACAGCGCTAGGGAGCAGCACAGGCAAAATCTTGGAGGCGGGAGGAAGTAAGCAGTTGGCAGGTGAGGCGGCATGTATTTGTGGAGTGACATAGGCAAGCGGGATTGTGAAGGGAGATAATGTCAGAGATGTAAATTAATGATAATCCAACATGCAAATAATATGCAGAGTGCTGAAATATTGTACAACTATTGTATGAACATACATATTAGCCAGCATTTTAAAATAATTATTCTGCATTCTAGACACGAGAGTGCCCAGAGGCAATTGGGTTGTTTGGTTGGCCAGTTGTTTCTTCTGTTGAGGAGTTGAGTCTTGTTATGTGAACACATACCATCTATGGGCCTAATTCAGAGATGTACGCAAACCCAATGGTGTGAGATCTGCGCATACCAAGATGATACACAGAGTATGTGCAGATCTTGTTCTGCGAGATTGCTCGCGGTTCCCCCATGTGCAGCATGATTGATATACTGCTGTCATTTAGGGGCAAGAATGGGGCAGTGACTGACAGCTTTCTCAAAAATGGGTTCATGTCTGCCCCATTTTCGAGGTGTGCTGAAGACAGAGGACCTCATTCAGAGTCGGTTGTAAGCGGCCACTCGGTCTTACGCCTAACTACCGCAAAACTGAAAAAGGAAGCGATCGCACGGCCGGTCGGTCGCAACCAAAGTGACGCCCATACGTGAACACTGCACCTCCTCTAGCTATCGAGTGATAGCAGCTAGCGATCGAATCAATCGTTGTCAGCCGCTGTATGTTAACTTTCTTCTGATGGTTGCGGCCGCTTGTGTTGTGTGCAAATTACACCAAAAAGTAACAAAAAAACGCATAGAATAAGCCATCCCCATGAAATATATTTATTCTTATTATTCGCTAATGCAAACACAGCTGAATCAATTACAAGCCACTTAGCAGTGTTATTAGCTACAACAAACAATTATTAGCTGTTTGCATTGTGTGGCTCAAAATAGAAACATCACTCCTAACATCAGTAAAATTCGGTATTATCGATTGTACTCTGGGGCTTGAGAGAGCACGTACCCAACCTCAAGCTGTACGATCAGCCAGGCCTCGAACCTGCTCACAGAGTAACATTTTACTACTTCCGGCCTTCTATGTCGGTCGTTGCAGGTAATTTATGTACGCCCCTGAAATGCCCTGAAAACAGTGAGGAACGCCTGCGTTTTCAGACCACTACCCCCATCAACACCCACAAACGGCCTTTCATGTCAATCAACTCTCGGAAGCCACTTCCTGCTCGTAAGCCGTACGATCAACAGCATTTTGGATCGCAAGGTCTCGTATGCACATGCGCACAACTAACCGTATTCATGCGTGGTTTGGAAACATCTGATGCATACGACCGAGCGGCCACTTACGGCCGACTCTGACTGAGGTCCAGAGTCTGCATCTTCCGATGCAACTCCACTAGCCTTGGCAGTGTAAAAACCACCCATCCTGAGTAACCTGAGGATTAATCAGAAGGCGATGTTCTCACAGATGATCCAATGCTGCATCTTCGGATGCACGGTGGATCACAGCAGCCAGCAGGAGGCATCTATTTACACAAGACACCTTCTGCGGCATTAGCAAATTATTGCACATGCGTGCAAACGTTAGCATATTTTCGCAGTTGCGTATGAAAACGCAACTGCAATCGCATTATCGTCCATCTCTGAATCAGGCCCTTTGTATGCAGCAGGCCCTGATTCAGAGATGGACCATAATGCGATTGCAGTTGCGTTTCACATGCAACACAGCTGCGAAGATATGCTAACATTTGCAAAGATCATCCGAGCATAAAGACGCCTTCTTACCTGCATGCTACGATGCATACCTGCGGAAAATATCAGTAACATCGATGCACATCGAGCAGCCATCTTGCTCTTGCGGCAGGTATGACCAGCCGCAGACTTGGCAGCTCTTCTCTCACACAGAGGGCTCTCATGCTGCGTAGGAGATCGCAAGGGCTAATTTATGCAGTCCTATGTAATGGCGTTTAAACGGTCAGACACGCCTATGTTTTCCGACCACCCCCTTGTTACCACCCCCAAACACTGACAACCTGTCAATCACTGTGCGATGGATTCCTATGTGTGTCCGTAATTGAAATTCAATCGCAGCAGACATGCAGTGCGCCTTATACGAATGCGCTTGATGGCAAACAATCGCTCGATCTGCGTACGGAACCACCACGGCATTTATCTCTGAATCAGGCCCAAAGTCTCCGTGGCTGTGCAATAGTGTCCATCTCTGAACCAAGCCCTATGTGTTATTGAAGAAACCTTATTGAGCCAGCTCCATTTGCTTGTATGACTGATTGAATTTCTATAAAAAAACATTCTAATGTTTTACTAAAGTGACAGTTTACGGCAGTGTCAGACTGGGACCCACCGGGGATTGCAGTGGTTGGGGCTCGAGCTTAACGGGTGTGGCCAGCTACCAGAGAGGGTGTGGCCAGCCACCTCAGCAGTAGTGGAACTAGCGAGTGACGTGCCCAGGTGTAAAAATATGCTGGAGGCCCCCGAAGGCCCACCCTTCCTGTGCAAAAGACACCTATTTTCAAGTGGTTGTTGATATTATGGACCTGATTCAGACCCGGTCGCTAGTTGCGGCCGCTCGCTCCTAGCATATGCAAATTCGGGTTAGTGACGACATGGCAGGCGATCACACGCTAAGGCTTAAGCACTCCCACTATGTCTTTGCGAGCAATCACTTTGTCAATGTAGACGCCCATTAGCAAGTCTTTACACGCCCACTAGCGCACATCATCTCCAGGAAGGGTCTTAAAATATGCAACTTTGACAAGAAAGATGGGCCCCATAGTAATTGCACCCCTTGCACCTATGGTAATTACGACCATGCCTGTACCCACTTCTGTCTGTGTGTGTGTCTACCTGTACCCACTTCTGCCTCTATGTGTGTCTACCTGTACCCACTTCTGCCTCTATGTGTGTCTACCTGTACCCACTTCTGCCTCTGTGTGCATCTACATTGTACCCACTTCTGCCTCTATGTGTGTCTACCTGTACCCACTTCTGCCTCTGTGTGCATCTACATTGTACCCACTTCTGCCTCTGTGCGTCTACCTGTACCCACTTCTGCCTCTGTGTGCATCTACATTGTACCCACTTCTGCCTCTGTGCGTCTACCTGTACCCACTTCTGCCTCTGTGTGCGTCTACATTGTACCCCCTTCTGCCTCTATGTGTGTCTACCTGTATCCACTTCTGCCTCTATGTGTGTCTACCTGTACCCACTTCTGCCTCTGTGTGCATCTACATTGTACCCACTTCTGCCTCTGTGCGTCTACCTGTACCCACTTCTGCCTCTGTGTGCGTCTACATTGTACCCACTTCTGCCTCTGTGTGTCTACCTGTACCCACTTCTGCCTCTGTCTGCGTCTACATTGTACCCGCTTCTGCCTCTATGTGTGTCTACCTGTACCCACTTCTGCCTCCGTGTGTGTCTACCTGTACCCACTTCTGCCTCTGTGTATGTCTACCTGTACCCACTTCTGCCTCTGTGTGCATCTACATTGTACCCACTTCTGCCTCTGTGCATCTACCTGTACCCACTTCTGCCTCTGTGTGCGTCTACATTGTACCCACTTCTGCCTCTGTGTGTGTCTACCTGTACCCACTTCTGCCTCTATGTGTGTCTACCTGTACCCACTTCTGCCTCTGTGTGCATCTACATTGTACCCACTTCTGCCTCTGTGCGTCTACCTGTACCCACTTCTGCCTCTGTGTGCATCTACATTGTACCCACTTCTGCCTCTGTGCGTCTACCTGTACCCACTTCTGCCTCTGTGTGCGTCTACATTGTACCCACTTCTGCCTCTGTGTGTGTCTACCTGTACCCACTTCTGCCTCTGTGTGTGTCTACCTGTACCCACTTCTGCCTCCGTGTGTGTCTACCTGTACCCACTTCTGCCTCTGTGTGTGTCTACCTGTACCCACTTCTGCCTCTGTGTGCATCTACATTGTACCCACTTCTGCCTCTGTGCATCTACCTGTACCCACTTCTGCCTCTGTGTGCGTCTACATTGTACCCACTTCTGCCTCTGTGTGTGTCTACCTGTACCCACTTCTGCCTCTATGTGTGTCTACCTGTACCCACTTCTGCCTCTATGTGTGTCTACCTGTACCCACTTCTGCCTCTGTGTGCATCTACATTGTACCCACTTCTGCCTCTGTGCGTCTACCTGTACCCACTTCTGCCTCTGTGTGCATCTACATTGTACCCACTTCTGCCTCTGTGTGTGTCTACCTGTACCCACTTCTGCCTCTGTGTGTGTCTACTTGTACCCACTTCTGCCTCTGTGTGTCTACCTGTACCCACTTCTGCCTCTGTGTGCATCTACCTGTAACCACTTCTGCCTCTGTGTGCCTCTATCTGTACCCCCTTCTGCCTCTCTGTGCCCCCCTCTGTCTCTATCTGTGGTAATCTAAGGTTGTCCCAGCATCTTTCTCGCCATCTTTAGATGGCAATGGGGACCCGGCACTGCCGGGTCTCAGTGTCATTCACATGCGCAGACTGACCGTCACGCGTGTGCTTTACACAATACCCCTGTTGCTGGCAGCATTACGCTGCCAGCAGCCCAGCGGAGGACCACAGACAAGGAGGACTTCGCTGGACCTAGCCAGAGAGGTAATTATTGGTAAATACCAGTGGATTTTTCATTTGTATCATAGTGATACTAAACGAAACATTCTGCTGGTGTATACCTTCATTAATAAATGGGGCCCTAACTGCAGCACTGAAGTTATTTCAGCGTTACCATTAGGGAACAGGACACGCCCTTCAACTGACTATTGGTTGAGGAGCTGTCGGTCTGTGACGGCCTAGTTCTCTGGCTGTGATTGATGCAGGTGGTCTGCCTGAATATGCCCCCACCACTGATGCATGCCCAGGGAACCTCACTTCACTGCGACTGAGCAGCCGGGTAACTTCTCTTAAAGCATATTTGCCTATGCTCTAATCCTGGGGAGGAAAAGCAGGTGGGTGGTGATGGGGGCGGACGGTTGCTTCCCTAACCCCTGCCCCCTCACGGATATTACCGAAAATACCTAATTTAACTAGGGGGCTGGGGCCAAAATGACGTGATTCTTATAGAATCGAGTCATTAAGCTCTGCCCTCTACTTGCCTGACCACCGATCCCCAGGAAAATTCTACCCATTCCCTGGAGAGTAGGCAAGTATGTATTGAAGTGACCACAGCATAGCCGACTTCCGGACCTCACTGTGTGTGCAGCTGGCATAATAGCACACGTAGAAGTAGGGTGCGTGTGCACGGTAAAGGCAAGTGCCGGGCCCCCGAGGATCACTGGGTCCTGGAATTGGGACAGTGTGGTGAGGGGAGATGGCACAAGCAATGAGCCACTGTGAAGCAATCAATGTTGGATGGTCCCGATATGTGTGGTGCCCTGACTGGGTCATATGCTTTAGTTGTTTGAAGAGAAACAAATCAAAAATGACAGGAGGGCCAGTGCGGGCCACACAGCTATCTGTAGACCAGCCTGGGATGCCAGGCTGCAGGCCCCTTCATTACCACGTGCCCCATGTGGTGCATCAGCTGCACTGCACCACAGAGGGACTTGGCCAAGCATTATCGAGGACATAGCCAGCCTGCAAAGAACAGGGCCCCATTATAAAGGAGGGGACAGGTGTGTCAGGAGGGATATTCTTGGTGTAGTTTCCATAAGAAACTAACCAGGCACCCACGTTTATCCAACATTCTGCTCCACCAAGTTACTGACGCTCTAGTAGAGTGACAATGTATAATTTGAGTGCATGGTCTGGAAACTGACCCCTAGATGAGGGGATGGGGCCCTCAGGCAGTGGGACCCACCTAGCATTTTCCCTGTACACCTGTGGGCCAGTCTGACCTTGGTTCATGGGTCATATTTTTTTATTTAAACTGCTAGAATGTCAACTGAATGTCTTGTCCATCCTATATAAATCCTATGTCATCTGTATATGGGATGATAGCAAAAGAGAAGGAAGAGGTGAAATAGAACAATTTGAAATAAGCATATGAGATATATTGATAGCATAATAAATATTTGGGTCATTTTAAATTTAATATCTGAATCAATCTAAGCTAGGACCAAATTACATTCATTACATTGTAGGTACATTTTAAATAGATACTACTGTTAAATTACATCCTCATATTTACAGTAGTAAAGCCTTTTAATATATTAATAAGTAGCACTGTAGCATTGGTGAGTTAAGTTTGCAAATACAAAAAAATTGTATATTGGGGCGTGGCCTAGCAAGCACTGAGGGGAGACGTGTTTTGGGAGAGCTCCTTCCTGACCTCCTTTAAAAGCGCCTTTCCTGCTGTTCCTGACATCCCTGCTTGATCCCACATCGGCCCTATACATGCCCACATTGAGGGAGAAGGTCCGCGGAATCAGAAGGCATTTTTAAATGCCTTTGCGGGTTGCAGCCTTCCCGACCTCCTGAAGCCGGGGACTGGATTTCCGGACCTGTTGCGGCGGTGCCTCTGTGTCCGCGGCGCCTGGTTCCCATCGCTACACCTGTGAACGGCTGACCCTCCGCGTGGGTGACATCGGGTGGACTCCTCCATCCTTACCTCCATTGGCCTGAGCTGCTGCCGACGCCCGCCGGAAGGCCAGTGCTGCGCTCCCGCTCTGACGCACTTGGCGCGACCTCCCTGGAGCCTGGTGTGGATTTTGGCCTTCCCTACCTCCTGAAGCCGAGGACTATAGTTCTGGGCCTGTGGCGGCGGTGTCTCTGGGTCCGCGGCGTCTGATCCCACCGCTGCACCCGTGGATTGCTGACACTACCCCGCATAGGGGTCATCAAGTGGCTGTATCATCCCTGCCTCACAAGGCTGATTCTCCCAACAACACCCGCTGGCGACCCCGCGCTACGCCCTTACCCTGCTGTACCTGGTGTGGCCTTCCTGTGGCCCTGTGTGAGGAGATCCTGATAACTGTTGGATCCTGATTCCGGTGTCACGGCTGTGGCCCTGCAGAGTCTTGCTGGTACCCCCCGTAATGCCGAGGTGTTTGCCCTGGAGGTGATATCCTGGAAAGTGGTGAGCTCATACCTATCTTTCACCAGCTCAGTCCCCTTCACACTGCTTTTATTTTACATGCCTCGGGGGCTTTCATATAATCCACTTCCCCACTCTGCCTAAAGGCTGTTATACTACCATCTTGGCTTGCCTTCATCTGCTCACCAAACGCTTCCTAGGTATTTTATCCCCCTTTTCAGTGGAGCTATAATGTGAGCCCAGTGGCTCTATGTGACTGTTACCTGCTTGCTATGTGGTCTTACTAACAGGGGAATGTGCTACCCACCATCCATCTACCTAACAAACTACATGACCTTATGATTCCTCCTCAAGTCTTTTCCTGATGGGCAGGACCAAGAGAGTTTCGCAGAAAAAAGATCCTCGGACACCAAAGGCCGATACCTCTCAACCTAACCTTCGCTCATATCTATCCATTTCACATATTGTGGCTTCACCTTTTGCTGACTCCATACCTGTGCAGATTTCCTCCCCCACCATGGCTCGCTCTCCCGCATCCGGTGACCTTCATGCTCAATTGTCCTAATTGCGAGGGGAAATCACAGAAGTATTAACCCACGTACGCTCCCTACCATCTAAACAAGACATGCAGGCGTTGGAGTCTCGAATCCAGGACTCAATGCAGACTCAGATCTCGTTAGTACAAGCTGATGTTAAACATCTGGGATCCCGCATGGTTACTCTTGAAGAGGAGAAAGAGTCAGTTGACAACCAGTTATCTCATCTTCATGAATTAGTCTCCCAACAAGCGTCAGACATGAGGACAATGCAAAACAGACTGGATGACCTGGACAACAGAGGTCGCAGAAACAATATTAGTGTCCGGGGGCTTCCTGAAGATGTCCCTCCATCTGGATTGATTGATGCCCTAAATAAAATTTTTGGAGAAATACTGGAACTTGACCCCAATGATCCTGTGGAATTTGATCGTGCTCATAGAGCTCTGCGTCCGGAGGGTCTTGCAACTGATCGTCCAAGAGACGTTATTTGCCGTGTCCACTACTTCTCACAAAAAGAAGAGATTCTCCGTAAAGTGTGTAATCTGGAAGGTGTGGAGTTTAATGGTACCCGTCTACAAATTTTTCAAGACCTATCTTGGAGGACTCTCCAACAACGGCGGTTATTGAAACCTCTTACAGACTCTCTGCATAAACAAGAAATCAAATATAGATGGGGATTTCCGTTCTCTCTACAGGTCACTCATGCCGGTAAACATCTAGTTCTCCAGTCTCCTGAGGATTTACCTGATTTCTGCTCTGCTTTGGGCGTGGAGCTTATTACACTTCCCGATTGGCAGGCTTTTTCACTTCCTCTACTTGCTCCTCTTGGCCGTCTGAGAAGAGACCGTTGGCAACAAGTACAGCATCATAAAAAGAAACCTAAAGGTCCTGACTCCCCTCCAGCATCGGACCCCAACTGATCTATGTTCAGCTTATTAGAGGGTTCCCCTTTATTGAGGCAATATTCATTCTTGGCTCTTTCTTCTAATTATTTTGTAGAATTGTTATTACAGAAATGTTTAGAATTGGGCCGTTCGGGCCTCTTTTGTTATTAGAGGCTTATTAGACCTCTCTCATTTATCTACTTCTTTTTTTCCAAGGTCCATTTATAGTCAGATATGTCAGCTTAATTGAGTTACATACCTTTTTTCAAGTTAAAATGCTACTATATGCCTTCTCTCTATTTACCTGTTTTTAAAAAATATTCTGACTACATTTACTTCTTTTATGAGGAGTTATGTGATTATGTTTATTTAATTTATATTAATAATATTGTGTGTTTTTACTAGATTGTGATTTTTGCTTTTTTTATGGGATGGCGTGGGCACTCCACCCCTGTGTGCCCCCTACCGCTAATTTTTTTCCCGTGACAGGGGTTCCCTGGTGGTCCCCTTATTGTCCGGCAGCGTTTTTTTTGGTTTCTTTTTTTTCCTCTCATAAATGTATCGCTATACTATCGCAATTTTCGTTTTTTATGTCTCCCCTTCATTCCTTCATGTTTTTTCCCTTTCTCCCTTTCCCTCCCTCCTCTCTTACTTAGTCCCTCTATTAATTTTTTTGTTTTATCAGATATATTCTTCTCTGCCATATTGCCTTAGCCCTACTCTCCACATATGGCTGCTTCACTCCGTATAGTCTCTATTAATGCCAGGGGACTGAATATCCCAGAAAAGAGAACCCAAGCCCTTCGTTCTTTTCATGTGGATAAAGCAGATATCCTTTTTAGTACAGGAAACCCACTTCCGTCACTCCCCCTCGGCTCCTCGACTTAATAATCAATTTTACCCCGTAACATATTATAGTAATTATTCCCAATCGAAATCTAAGGGAGTTGCTATTCTTTTCGCTAAACATTTGCCTGTCACTAATGCTGAAGTACATGATTTGGAGGAGGGGAGATGCCTACTGGTTAAGTGCTCTATTTTTAATCAACCTTTCACGTTTGTTAATATTTATGCACCAAACCAGGGCCAGCCAACCTTTCTTGAGAGGGTTCTGGAAAAAATTGATACACTCAAACAGGGGATCTTGATGGTAGGTGGAAACTTTAACTGGGTTCTGGACCATCTACTAGACACCTCATCGGGCTCCTCATCAATCCCTTGCCGAACATTGAGGAAGGTAAGACGGTTGCTTTACACTCATCAGCTATCCGACGTTTGGCGCATTTCACATCCATTAGATAGGGACTACTCATATTATTCTAGTTCCCACCAGTCCTATTCCAGGATAGATTACATATTAGTTGGCCATAGATTTCTACACTTGATACAAGACACTTTTATAGGAGTGACAACCTGGTCTGATCATGCTCCGGTAGGGGTGGACATCTCCCTTGGATTTTCTGATCCAATCACTAGATCTTGGCGTTTTAATGAGTCCCTTTTGTCTGACCCTTACTGTAGATCTCAGTTAGAAGAGGCCATTGATACATATCTAGAATGTAATACCACCCCGGATGTATCTAGCCTCACTATATGGGAAGCCCATAAATGTGTCCTTAGAGGAAAATGCATCCAACTTGGTTCTTATTTAAAGAAACAAAGGTTGGGACAGATAGACCATTTATTGCAGAGAATACAGGTTTTGGAATCTACTCACAAAACTTCCCTTTCCTCTGATGTTTATGTGGACTTAGTCCAAGCTCGTTCAGCTTTAAATAAACTCCTACTCGAAAAGGTCAAACATTCTTTCCGAATAGTCGTAATCGATATTATCGTTGGGGCAATAAACCCGGAAGATGTTGGCAAGAGCTTTGCCAACTCAAAGAGCCCGTTCCTTTATCCCTTCTATTAAAGATGGGAGGGGATTAGTTTTCCATGATACCCATAAGATTGCAGAAGCTTTCTGCTCATATTATTCTGCATTGTATAACTTACCTGCCCCTTCTGCATTTCCTGATGTTCTTGGGAAACAACAGGCCATAGAGGCCTACCTCACTAGAATTGGATTCCCCAAGCTGGACGACCTTGCCAGTGGGGACTTGGAGAGACCTTTTACTTTAACTGAGTTATTGGAAGCTATTAAATCCACCCCTTCCGGGAAAAGTCCTGGCCCTGACGGTTTCTCTATAAATTACTATAAAGCTTTTAAGGATAAACTGGCTCCCCCATTGTTGGAGGCTTTCAATTCGGTTTCCGATAAGATCCCCTTTTCAGGCCAATCCCTAGAATCCCACATTACGGTCATCCCTAAGGAAGGCAAGGACCCCTCCCTCTGTCCCAGTTACCGTCCAATCTCCCTCCTTAACATAGATATTAAACTGTATGCGAAACTTCTATCAAACAGACTAAAACATTTCCTACCTTCTCTGATTCATAATGACCAGGTGGGGTTTGTACCGGGTCGGGAAGCTAGGGACAATACATCCAAAATTATAGCCCTTATTCACTATATCTCGTCTACTGACACTCCAGCAATCCTATTGTCTACTGACGCCGAGAAGGCATTTGATAGGATAGATTGGAGTTTTATGTCTGGAATATTGAGACACTTGGGACTAGGTCCTATTTGCCTTCAACGCGTTCTTGCTCTTTATCGTTCTCCCTCTGTCCGCATTAGGGTTAATGGCTCCCTCTCTGACTCCTTCTTCATTAATAATGGAACTAGGCAGGGCTGTCCCTTGTCCCCCCTGATTTTTGTTGTGTGTATGGAGGCTCTGGCAAGGTCAATCAGACTGAATCCGAATGTATCTGGCTTTAGATTACATAACGATGAATATAAATTAGCTTTATTTGCTGATGATTTATTGGCCACGATTACAAATCCTGTTATTTCTCTACCAAATTTGGTGGAGGAATTTAGGATATTTGGTGATCTCTCCAACTTTAAAGTCAACTATTCTAAATCTGCCTTAAATATTACGGCTTCCCCACAGATGGTTTCAGGCCTTAAATCAGCGTTCCCTTTCACCTGGCACCCTTCCCAACTTACATATCTAGGAGTTAATCTTACTAGAGATCTCTCTCGCCTGTTTGAGGCCAATTTCACTCCCCTCCTGAGCAGGATACGCTCGGATTTGAGATTATGGAAATCAGGACCCTTCTCATGGTTTGGGAGGCTGGGCATTCTCAAAATGAATTCCCCCCCCAAGATCCTTTACTTGTTACAAACCCTCCCAATTCAACTACCTCCGCGATGGTTTATGGAAGTCCAGGCCCTCATTAGAGATTTTGTCTGGGGAGGCGGCAGGCCACGTTTGAAATTAGATGTCATGTCCCACCATAAAGAGCGAGGTGGTCTATGCCTCCCAAATATTAAAGGTTACTATCAGGCCTGCATCCTACACAGAATTTTATCCTGGTCCAGACCAGACACCTCTAAACAATGGGTGCACATTGAGAATCAGATGCTGAAGATCCCTCTATCAATAGCCCCTTGGCTCCCTGTCCTTCCCAAAATCTCTCACCCGACCATTGGTCCTACTTTAAGCTCTTGGAAAACACTACGTAAATCCCCCTCGATATCATCGTCTCGCTCCCCCCTCGCCTCATTCCTGTTTAATGAACAATTCCTCCCAGGTCTGGACATTAGGATTTTTCATCCTTGGTTAGCGGCAGGACTCTTTAGGTTCGGGCAGCTGGTGAGTGATGGTAGCTTTGTGCTCTTTGATGAGGTCTGTGGGAAGTGGAATTTACCCTCTCGGGAATATTGGCACTACCTCCAGGTACGGCATTTTTTGCAGTCTCTTGGTCCCCCCAAAACTTTATGCTTGCCCTGTACGCCATTTGAGCAATTATGTATTAGCCCTGTCCCTCCAATTCACACTATCTCGCTGATTTATAATTTTCTTTTAGCAGATGCTAGCCTCTCTCTCCAATTTTACCAAGGTATGGGAACGGGAGCTCGGAGTCGATCTAACTGACGTTGAGTGGGAGAAAATATTTAAGTTGGCTCACGCGTGCTCTCCTAGTGTTGGTGTTAGGGAGACTCAATATAAACTGTTATCACGTTGGTATAGATGCCCAGATACTCTCTCTAAGATGGGAATTGGGGTCCCGATTATATGCTGGCGTTGTTCTGGGGCCCCAGGTAATCCATTCCATATATGGTGGCAGTGCCCTATCCTTCAGCCTTTTTGGACTGACGTTCTCAACCTTTCCGCAAAAATTTTAGATGAATCGGTCCCTACAGAGCCAACATTTTGGTTGTTTCACCTATCATCAAGACCCCTTTCACAGAACAAGAAAACTTTATTATATCATTTGAACAATGCTGCTAAAGCAGTTATTCTGGTGAAATGGCACTCCTCCTCTCCTCCAACAGTTATGGACTGGTTCACTTGGCTGGACCTATATATGGATATGGATGATATAATGTCCTCTGCTGATGGTGATTATAAGTCCTTTATTGATACTTGGTGTCGCTGGATGGATTTCAAGGACTCCGTGTTCTTTAAAAGTATCCTTTCCGCTTCCCGCCCTCTAATTTCCTAGATTAGTATCAAATAATAATTAATAACACATAATGATAATTCTTGCGCACCTGCAATTGGTTCAGACATTAATTAACAGCTATACTTTTCATTACATTTCTCTTTCCTTTCCAATAAGTACTGATAAATCTGTGACTATATTATGTGACCTGAGGTGACAGCTATTTTTTTTCTTCCTGATTTATTATATCTATTCCCTTTCCTTCCTCCCTCCTCTTACCTTGTTGTCTAGTTATGTCTTTGTCTGCTTGTGTTGTGTCTTTTTTGTTTTTTTTTTCTATATAAATGGGTCTTATGTTGTGATATTTTATGATGCCACTGGCACTTTTTGTGATTGAGTTTTGACATTCTCCAGTGTCGTATTTCTGCTATATTGTCTTTCCCGGCAATGACCCGGATATTGTCTGTAAGTAATTGTATTGTTATTCTATTGATTTTTTCTACAATAAATACAATTTGCACTAAAAAATTGTATATTTTGAGTAGTATTTACTGCTCACAGCATAATTTTCATTTACTAGTACTTGTCACTAGATGGCGTCATATTCACATGTTCTTTTGGCTCATGCTCAGCCAATTATAATAAACCAGTCTACAATTTCCTGTGTATGTTTTAAACTATGGTATGAAAGTGTGAATATTTGAAAAATGTTCTGCCGCATATATAATGATGCTATTCATCAAAAGCTTCTTAACCCTCTCCAAACAAAAGCTGAAGCTAGGGAAATAGGTAGAGCTATTTGATTTGTTTTGTCTATTATTTGTTATATTGACTGTCAGATGTTTACAAAATGCTTTTTCACAAAACTTTGCAAGTCTTTATTTCCACCAATAACAGCTATTTAGATGCTCTTTTTAGAAATGTGGTAAGCACCATAATAAATTAGCACTTAGCCCTATGACGAATGAGTTGGATGCATGGCCCGTAGTAAGGTTGTTGAGTTTTTGTATATGACATTTCCATTTTACTGTGTAATATACAACATGTATCATTGATTCTTTTTATTTTTAACAATTTTATTTATCATTTTGAATGAGACAATGTCGCATCAATGAAAAGAGAAATAAGATAATGGAGACACCAACTGCAACCAGGGCCGGATTGAGGGCCACATGGGCCTGGAGCTGAAAATGATTAAAGGCCTATTTTGAAAAGTGTGACCAGTGCTGTATGGTGTGGCCAGAGCCACATGAGCATATACATCCGCTATAATCTCAACACCAATGTCTCCGTAAATATGTAAAAGGAAAAAAATTATATTTTGTGAGGTAACTAGAAATACAATTTTACTACTTATGATTTATGGCTGACCATGTGGACAGCAGATGGTCAGTCAACATCATGCTGTCATGATGATGGGCCTATTTTTATTTGGAGGCCTGGAGCTGTAGCTCCATCCGCCCCATTGTTAATCTGGCCCTGACTGCAACAATGGCATGTAGTGAAATGCAGACCAAGTACAAAAATTCAGGAAGACATAAGAAGCAAAAAAAAATTAAAGAAAGAAAAAAGACACAATAAATGCAAATAGTAAAACAAGTAATAAATGGAAAATGGGGGATTAAGAGAGAAAGGGAAAGGGGAGGGTAGGGGGACCCTTCTAGGAAGATGTCCGAAAATGAGTACAGTGCACCTCCAACCAATAAAAGGTCAGCTTATATAAAGGGAGCAAATAAAGTACAACAAGAGCACAAAAAGAAAAAAAAAGTGAGGTAGATGAGTGTTTTGAAGTTTTGACAGTCCACAAAATGAGATTCGGAAGAGAGGAAAGAAGGGTTATTAAAGTGGTACCATAGACCAACCTGTACAAATTTGTGAGATCTGTTAAGATAGGCAGTGATTTTTTTTCCATAGCAGCCAGGTGCCAAAATTGATTATAAAACTAAATGTAGGGGAGGGACTGTTCAGGACACTCCCAATGAGAAGTGATTGAACATCTGGCAGCCTTGACAATCTGTACCATGAGTTTATTGGCAGTACTGTCCAGAGCATTGAGTAGTAGCCCAAGTAGGATGAATAAGGAACCTTTAACAATTGGGACATTTACCACATTATTGATCAAACCCGCAATACTGTCCCCAAATAATGATATCTTGGGGCAGATCCACCACACATGAAGGAAGGAGCCCAGTTCCCCACATACTCTCCATCACCAATGAACTTAAACATTTTATGTAATATAGTGGGGACCAAATACCACCTGTAATATATCTTGTAAGCATTTTCATTTACCTGTGTAGAGATAAATGCTTTAGAGACATGCTCTCTAATGGTGGACCAGGAGTCCTCATCAGGGGAGAACCCAAATCAGCCTCCCAATGGAATTTAACATAGGGATAGAAAGCTGCTTAGAAGACACAATGATATTATAAAGGATATATAATATTCCCTGATTCATGGGTCTACAGTAGCAAAGGGATTCAAGGGATGTCAGGGTACATAGGGACAAAGCAGGCTAGAGAGGTGACAAAGTGTCTCAGCTGAAGGTACACAGCGTACCACATCCAGGATTTCGAATTTCAATTGAATGTCAGGCAAGTATATGCATGCACCACCGACTAAAACATAAAACTCAAACACTTATCTTACACCTCTGCAAATCCAAGCTAGGAAGCATACAGAGGCTTGGCTAGGTGGAAAAGTGGGCTTGTCCCAGAGGGGGATAAGAGGAGAGGGAAGCGAGAGAAGATTGAAGTGGCAGGTGTAGTATTCCCAAATCTAGCACATAAAGCTAAGCATTGGGTGCAAGTTAAACATGGGATGTCTGGTTTTGGGAGAAATTAGTAGCAAGGGAGCCAGTGAGGCAGTGTGGCTCAGGGCCATTTCTAGAGATGTAGAGATGGGGGAAAGCCAGGCCACAGTCTGACTTAGGCTGAGGTGATGACGATCTTGCCTGGCACAAGTCTCCGTAATTATGGAATCCAGACTGCACATCCACAGATTGCAGGTGGTGCTTTATAGCCTGAGATCTCCACTCCCTAACCCTAGAAATGGGAATGAGACCTCACAATGATGGCTAGTGTTACTTTATGTCACTACTGTAGGCCATGCCCCAGTAAAGATCCTCTATGTACTAACCTTAGTTTTGATTGCTGTATTAACTGTATTGTCAGAACTTCACACCTCTGTGAAACAAATGATAGCATAAGCTCTTAGAGATACAATTGGAGGAGAATGCACCTTGGTATTGAGCCAGATAAATGGCGACAGATTGCCTGTGAGACACTGCCGTCAAGCCACCAGCCAGAGAGATATTCAGCATGCTACGCGGCTACGAGCAAGAGAGTATTGCTGGAACCTGTGGTGCCACATTGAGAGTTGAAAGTACTGATCAGGAGTGAGTGATGCCTATCTTCAGTTAGGGGGAAAAGTATCCAGTACTTGGGTGAGAGCAAGTCAATTTGTTTATATCACCATCACCTATAATTTGTACTAGAGACATTGCAAATATAAATATGTACTCACATAACAGTGCTGCACCATACACTTTAAGGGCACCAACTGACCCCAAATGCAATCCGGGTCTGTTAACGTTTAAGTTATTAATGAGGACTGAGTATTACAGTGTCTGGGACAATTCTTGCTTGAGTCAGGAACTTTCAGTTAGATACAAAAGTGTTCTAGTTCAGTTAATGGGCATTTACAGACAGTGTGATATGACTGTAATGATCATAAAGCCTGATTCTGCAAGAATCGTAATTGCAAAGCTGCACGCAGGCTATAGATATATGATGTATGCACACAGGCTATATGTCAGGACTGTGACTATCTCAGTACGTAAAGATAAACTACATTTGCCAAAGTTCCATTGTGGTCATTGGAGGAGCTATCCTGGTTGCTGGCGTTCCCCACATACAGGGGATAGAGAGTTAAAATGAACATCTGTCTCAAAGGTGTTGTCAGGTTGTGGAATTTCTGATTGCTTATTATTTCAAACCTGATACCATTTGGGTCACATGTTCTGAACTTCCTATGGATCACAGACCCATAGTATAAAGCCTGTTACTAACTGTGTCTCAGTGTCTGTGCAACATTACTTTCAGGTCTTTATTGGACCTCTGCCAGATCCCCGCTGAGCCTGTGGTTTGCTGTGGACTTTGCTATATCTCTGCTCATGTTCCGCTTACACTTCTGATACTGGTTAACAGCCGCACTACAGAGCTCAGCATTGCCATTGCCTAAGTATTGTTATACTGCTCCATTGCTGTGGTAGCATCCCCTGCTGGATTATTTACTCTGCCTGTTGTTTTCTACTTCTGCGGACATTGAACTCACCTCTAATACAGTTGTCAACTGCACTGTTACAGTTATCGTCGCCGGACCCCGACACGCCGCAGTGCTCAACCCTGCTCCGGACCCTCACTACATCGCAGGGCTCAATCCTGCTTCGGATCCTCGTCATGCTGCAGGGCTCAACCCCGCTCCAGACCTTCACCGCATCGCAGGGCTCAACCCTGCTCCGGATCTTTACTACATCACAGGGCTCAACCCTGTCACAGATCTTCACTGCATCACAGGGCTCAACTCTGCTTCACATCACAGGGCTCAACCCTGTCTTGGATTTTTACCATGTCTCAGGGCTCAACCCTGTTCCGGATCTTCACTACTTTGCAGGGCTTAACCCTGTTCCAGATTTTCATCACACTACAGGGCTCAACCCTAGTACTGTCCTTTATACCATCCTGAGGTCTTAGCCTCATATTGGACTTGGGGTTCCCCACCACATTAGTGTCAGAGACTTTATTTACATATGGGGGTTTACTCCAATATTGACTACTGCATATCTGACTTCTGTGTTGTTGAGACTTTATGTGAAACGTTGCTATATATTTTGCCTGTGAATAAATTCTATTTACTTTTATTCCATGTTACTGAGATTCCTTGAACAGGTCATTCCTAAAACCACCTCAGTTTATAGTGCCCTGTAGGCCTGACTCCTTCCAGGAGTCTCAAGTGTCGGCAGCCGTGACACTATAGATATATGATGTATGCACGCAGGCTATAGGTATATGATGTATGCACGCAGGCAGCTTTGCAATTGCGACCCTTGCAGATATGGTAATGCAGCAGGCATCACGCCCCCTGTGCATTACTTATCCGAGCTGCGTTGTCCAATGCAGCATCGTATAATCTGTGTACCATCGTCCGGCTGTGGTGACCCATGAGGTCCCGCAGCCAGCTGTCGCAGTTTAGAGGAAGAGGCCAGGAAATCTCTGTCAGGTGAAGGAGATCCTTTCCTCTTACCTCCCCCACAACGGTCACGACATGCCTCCATTTCGGGAGACTGCTCCCTTCCTGCCCACAAACGGCAGCAGACTGTCAATCACTGACAATCTGCTGCCAGTCTGCGAGCGAGTTCACAGAACCCATTCTGCACACTTGCAGAATAAGCCCTGCGTGTGTGCAGATTCCCAAACATCGGGAATCTGCGTTCAGTAGTTAGTATAGCAACTGTAGTTAGATTCATAGGTAACATAGTATTGTACATTAGACATGTAGGATTAAAGAAGCCATATTCTAATTAGTATTGTGTGGTTTAACCTTCATCTTGACTAATTAACTATTCAAAGTAACCAATACCATGTGATAGAATATTTGCAATTGCATATATTTGTCATTCCAATCTGTGGGCCTGATTCAGTATGGATCGCAACTGTGTAATCGTACGCAATTAATCTGCAAAAATATGCTAATGTTTGCTACCGCTAAGCCAGCATAGAGACGTCCACTACTGCTTTTCCACATCCGTGATACCTCGCAGTCCTGTGTATTGGTAACATTGGAGAACATCGGCTCCTCACGCATAATTACAACAGCTCTAAGCTGCCTCAGCATGTGCAAGTCTCGTAACACGCAGTGAGTACTCAAGTTTCTCCAACCACTCCCCTGTCACCCCAAAACGCTCATGGCCTGTCACTCACTCTGCGATGGATACCACAGCGCGTCCTTAATTGCAGTGCGATCGCCCCGCACGTGCAGCAAGCAGCAATCGGCCCAACTTTACAGTTCTGGTGGAGTCCTTATAGACAATCCTGACCTTGTTGTACATCTCTGGTCTGATTTATGGTCTGTAACTGCGGGTTATATTGTTGCCCCTCTGCTGCTGGGTGAAGATAAGTAAAAATCAGAAGTGCGGAGAGGAGAGCCAGAGCAAAGCCCAAACCCTGCTGTTTCCTTACAATCAGGTAACGTCAGGGCCTGTGAAATTCTAAAAACTCATAACATTACAAATAAATATATTTGGGGTACCACAGTTGCATTGCAAGGCAAAGGGAGCTATGGGTGCACTTCAATTTGTGGTAGTGAGCTTAGATGTCTGTAGAAGCACATGGGTTTCAGGGAAAATGGGCATGATTCAGAGATGGATGCTTTGCACAGCAGCTGCATCTAACCTTACTCAGAATGGCTACCTTCTGCCCTCCTGCCCACTTGCGAGGCCAGGAAATCTGCGTCAGAAGACACAGACGCTGGCCTCGGCACTCCCAGAAAACTGGCCCGAAACCACTGTTTTTTGAGAATGCAGGCAGTGCTGCCCCCTCCTCACCCTCAAATGAGTGAAGCCTGTCAATCAGGCTGCAATTTAGGGGGCACTGCATGCAAAGACTATATAAATTTATAAATTCCTGTAATGTACAGAAAATTAGAAGTAAGGTATCAAAATAAAAGTGGAAAATAGAACACATTAAGGGACATGTTTCCAGGGTGCAGTTATTGCTTTAAAATGCTTTTAGTAAAATGTATATTTGTATTGTTTTTATTTAATTTAGCATTTAGAATCCTAAAAACAGTTTTTTTTTTTAAAAAAGAACACAACTAAGAGAACAAAAAAAATAAAAATAATAATGGGGTTCACCAACATTAAAACATTTTTGTCCCTTAACTAACACATAGCAAAAACGCTAAAATGTTTCTTCTCATAAAGCTACGTAGTAATTGAGGGGTTAATAGTGCCCAACTGGACAGTTTTGTTTTTCTGGACGCAGATCTAGCTAGTACTGTAGAGACGGATCTGAAGAGTGGATCTAAAGGCCCCCATACATCAGAGATTGATTGCAGCAATCGTGCAATTTGCAATCGATTGTGTATAAAAATCTTTCCCTTTTTCAATCGATTGCAGAATTGCCACAATCGATTGAAAAAGGGAAAGATTTTTAATACACAATCGATTGCAAATTGCACGATTGCTGCGATCAATCTCTGATGTATGGGGGCCTTTAGATGTGGATTGGATCTTAGATATGCACATGAAAGTGTATTACAAGGCTGTCCTCAGGGGCGTATTTATAATGGGTGCAGGGTGTGCGGTGCACACGGGTCCCTGGGTCCAGGGGGGCCCATACTGCACACCCTGCACCCATATTATACTTAGCTCTCCGGAGTCCCACGTCGGCGCCAATGTCTGCGCTGTAAAAAACAACTGGAAAATGGCTGCAGCGGCCATTTTCCCATCATTTGCGTATGTGCAGTATGTGTGGCCATTTTTTCCAGGAGACCTGCGCATGCGATATAGTCTCTGGGCACACTCTAGTGCCTAGAGTCTATAAGTGCAGCGCTGGCCGCCGGACGGAGAGGAGGGGCCTGTGTCGGAGACTGCACACGGGCGCCCTCCTCTCTAGAAACTCCCCTGGCTGTCCTAGTAAACATTGCGTGTACACTAGTATATTGTTGTAGTGTTATACAACTTCTAAGAACGTTCCTGTTTGAGTAAAGTGGAAATCGCTTGTAAAAGCACACACTAACACCTGAAATCTGAATTGTTTCCCTTTTATTATAAATAGAAGATTACTAACAGCAACACTTGTTATTCTAATCCAGACATTGAACACCAAAGAACATGCCCAATTATGAGATATTCTTCATATAGTTTGGACAATCTCATTTGCTTTGATAACAGGTAAAAATGGGGTTATAATTAATAATGTTTCTGGTTAAATGATATGATTCTCTAATGGAAATTATAATCATTACTAAAATGTAGGTTTTATATTAACGATTATAAAGAAAAATACAGGAAAATTATCTCCTCTTTTCCTACCAAGGGACATAGGCCCTCATTCAGAGCCGGACGCTCTGAGCAGAGCGCTCGCTCTGAATGAGGGCCGTCCTCCATAAAAATGGAGCGTCCTCCTGGACGCTCGTATAGCTGTGGGTCACCACCCACAGCCTATACGAGCGTGCAGGATGATGGTCGCGATGGTCTTGACCATCGCGACCATCGCCAGTGCGACCAGAAGCCTGTGGTCGGGTTTTTTCGACCACAAGCCCTGGAGTGATTTTGGCTCTATCAGAGCCAAAATCACTCCCACTGACATCACTAGTGATGTCAGTGGGGCTGGCTTCTGACGGTAGGCGTTCCCTTGGGAACGCCTCCGTCTGGCAGGCACACCCCCGGCACGCCCACCAAAGGGGGCGTGCTGTCAATCAACATCGACAGCACGCCCCCTTTGATCAGACACAACGAGAGAAGGAAAGTCCTTCGCTCGTCGCGTCTGGCGCATGCGCACGACGGAGCTCCCTCCGTCGTGTGCATGCGCAGTGCACACCATCGACCCACTTGCGAGCGGACAGCCGCTTGCGAGTGGGTCTGAATGAGGCCCATAGTTTTATGTAAGCTAGCACATTGGCAAGTAAAATGCTTCCTGTACTTGTGAACAATGGGCGTAATTCATATACAATGCAGATATGTCCACATACACCTTTCCTCAAATCTAACCAAATAGCCCCATTTGGGGTGCCATCGACTTTGTGACTAATGCTGGGCATACACTGCAAGATAAAATGCCTGTCAGACCAACAGACATTTTATCTGGCAGCCTGACACCCTGCAGATATCACAAGCATAAACTGTGAGATATCTCACAGAGTATTGGCCCCGATATCTGCGCTCCGCCCCCGGGGAAGAGACATTACCCCATTTCTTCCTTGGGAAGGAACAGGGGAAATGTCTGTTGGTCGGCTACTGTCCGATGCGGCTGATATTTAACAAAAAATGTTGCATCGGATGGGCATTTTGGACAATCCGGCATGCCCGACCAATTAATGTTTTACCCTCAGTCACCCGCACACACAGTACAATTATCGGGGGGATCCGCAGATATCGGGCGGATTTCCCAGATAATTGTATAGCGTATGTCCGGCATTAGCTGCATTAAGCTTATTTTTCTTTAAATATGCATATAAGTTGCATCTCTAATGTGATAAAAGTAACTTGCAAGGGGACAGTGACTACAGGAACTGGCATTAACTGTACTGTGCGCTACTATTGCAGTGCTACTAATAAATATGCCACTGGTATTTCGCAATACTCACCTCTCCATCGAGGTCCGCAATAGGCTGCCAGCAACACAGCAGAAGATGCCGCTGACAAGCAGACCTCACTGGAGAGGTGAGTAATGCTACATACCAGTGGCATATTCATTGGTAATACAAGTAAAGAGCGCTTGTTCATAAGTGTATACATGTGAAATGCAATACCTGTGGAATAAGAAAAGTTAGTATAAATGTTTATAACCCTTTTGATATTTAGGGAAGTTTGTATATGACACAAGGGTTCCAGTTTAATGCCGTGCGGTGCGGTGTAATGATGGAGTTAGACTTGAATGACTAGCTGTCTCTCCCTATTGCTGCCTACCTTTGGCGGCTCCCACTCCGTCCGGCTGGTTCCCTGCAAGAGGTGTTTGTCTTCTTCGTCTGAGTAAATGGCGCGATGCTGAAATGGTGCAGTAATATGACGTCAATATGTGTCCAATGTGCGCTAAAACCAACGCATTTCAGGCTCCTGGCCCTTTTTCAAGGATAGCGCTCCTTTCCTATGTGCTCCTTTTTATTTAGAAATTTACTTGATTCAATTAAAAACACTAATTCAATAATTAAGTGAAATTTTCTTTTAAAATCATGGTATTGCATTTTAAACACATGGGGCCAAATGTAATAGTGTGTCTGTTTTGGTAAATTGTGAGTTTGGTGCTAAACTCGCAATTTTTCACAACTCTCCAATGTAATAGGGTGTCTGTTCTCTAAAACTTGCATTTTTCAGAGTTACTAAAACTCTCCATTCTCAAACTCGCATCCAGATGTTTTCACATTGAAAACAATCAACTCGCCCAATGTAATAGAGTGTCTGTTTCAGACTCGCAAAAAAAAGATTACCAAAAGTCCCCAAATAATAGACCTGCTTCAGGCTAGCGAGTACATCCTGAGCAGGTCAGATTAACACTGAAACATGCACATATCCATGAGATATGTACATGTTTCTGTGTGTACTTATGTTAAATGTTTTTAAATAAAAAAAAAATGACGTGCACCCCTCCCCAAAAGCATAACCAGCCCCGGGCTTTATAAAGCCTGTTCTGGTTCTAAAAATACAGGGGCCAAAATGCGTAGGGGGCCTCTGTATATTAAGAACCAGCACAGGGCTTTGTTGAGCTGATCCTGGTTCTGGAAAATCAGGGGACAAAACGAGTAGGGGTCCCCTGAAAATTCCAGAACCAGCACCGAACTCTTTCTAGCGGGGGGATAATGCCACAGCCAGGGAAAACCTTTCACCGGTTTCCCTGGCCAAAGCATTATCCCTGACCGCTAGTCATACTTGCCTACTTTTGAAAAAGCATTTCAGGGAGATTATGAAAGCAGCGCCTATGAGCGTGTGTTACAGTGGGCGTGTACTGATAAATCTGAGAGGCGTGTCCTAAACCTGACTTACATCCAAATGTAAACCAGCCCAAAAGCAGTTAGTAAGATCTGTTTGTTGATGAAAACACACTAATACTTTGCAGAAATTCATAGGGATCATTGTGCCTTATAATAACCAATGCAAGGAAATGACACTAATGATCCCATTTGAATATATATATCTCTGTTTTTTAATATAACAGATTCATAATGGGGGTAAGGATGAAATGAGGGAGATTTGTAGACTCTTCAGGGAGACAGGGAGATTGCTACTATTTCAGGGAGTCTCCCTGACAATGAGGGAGAGTTGGCAAGTCTGCCGCTAGTCAGTCCAGGCCCGGGATCCCTGGGGAGTTGGGTACCCCCCCAATAAAGGGGTACCCCTCTCCAGGGCACCCCAGGCCTAGACTGATAGCCCGGGGCTATCCCCGGCACCCTATGGCCGTGGGTGCCGGGTTGATAGTGTTAGTGTAAAGTGTAAAAATTAAGTTTGCATATTGTCTTTAGTTGTAGAACCACAAGTACCAGCAAGCCTTCCCTGCATGCTGGTATTTGGAGAACCACAAATACCAGCATGCGGGGCATTACGGCACGCTGGTACTTGTAGTTCCACAACTAAAGAAATACATAAATAAACAAACATACACCGTGAATGTAAAATTTTATTAAAACATGCATGCACACTCACACTCAGACTCACGCATACTCACCTAGTATCCGAAGTAATCCATAGGGATGTACCTGAAAAAAAAATCCATACTCACCTCTCCTATGCGTAGATCGCATCCACTTCTCCAAGTAGGCAATCCAGGGGTTAAAATAAAAAAATGCAAAAAACCCAATCCATAACGGACTGAGCAAAGGTATGTGCGTACACATACCTTTGCTCCACGTAAATGACCGGGGCACACGTGTGCCCCGTCAGTGATGGGGCCACCAGCCAATCAGGGAGCATCTCCGTCGGAGCAGCTCCCTGATTAACGCTGAATGCGGCCAGCCTGTGTCTCCCATAAACTCCCATAGGCACGTGTGCCCTGGTCATTTACACACATACCTTTGCTCAGTCCGGCATGGATCGGGTTTTTTGCATTTTTTTATTTTAACCCCTGGATTGCCTACTTGGAGAAGTGGACGCGATCTACGCATAGGAGAGGTGAGTATGGATTTTTTTTTTCAGGTACACCCCTATGGATTACTTTGGATACTAGGTGAGTATGCGTGAGTGTGAGTGTGCATGTATATTTTAATAAAATTTTACATTCACGGTGTATGTTTGTTTATTTACGTATTTCTTTAGTTGTGGAACTACAAGTGCCAGCGGGCCCGTAATGCCCCACATGCTGGTATTGGTGGTTCTCCAAATACCAGCATGCAGGGAAGGCTTGTTGGTACTGGTGGTTCTACAATTAAAGACAATATGCAAACTTAATTTTTACACTTTACACTAACACTATCAACCCGGCACCCACGACCATAGGGTGCCGGGGATAGCCCCGGGCTATCAGTCTAGGCCTGGGGTGCCCTGGAGAGGGGTACCAATTTATTGGGGGGTACCCAACTCCCCAGGGATCCCCGGGCTGGACTGACTAGCGGTCAGGGATAATGTTTTGGCCGGGGAAACCGGTGAAAGGTTTTCCCTGGCTGTGGCATTATCCCCCCGCTAGAAAGAGTTCGGTGCTGGTTATGGAATTTTCAGGGGACCCCTACTTCATACTTGCCAACTCTCCCTCATTGTCAGGGAGACTCCCTGAAATAGTAGCAATCTCTCTGTCTCCCTGAAGAGTCTAGCAATCTCCCTCATTTCATCCTTATCCCCATTATGAAGCTGTTATATTAAAAAACAGAGATATATACATTCAAATGGGATCATTAGTGTCATTTTCTTGCAATGGTTATTATAAGGCACAATGATCCCTATGAATTTCTGCAAAGTATTAGTGTGTTTTCATCAACAAACAGATCTTACTAATTGCTTTTGGGCTGGTTTACATTTGGATGTAAGTCAGGTTTAGGACACGCCTCTCAGATTTATCAGTACACGCCCACTGTAACACGCGCTCATAGGCGCTGCTTTCATAATCTCCCTGAAATGGTTTTTTAAAAGTAGGCAAGTATACCCTACTTGTTTTGTCCCCTGATTTTCCAGAACCAGGACCAGCACAACAAAGCCCTGTGCTGGTTCTTAATATACAGGGGCCCACTACGCATTTTGGCCCCTGTATTTTTGGAACCAGAACAGGCTTTATAAAGCCCGGGGCTGGTTATGCTTTTGGGGAGGGGGTGAACGTCATTTTTTTTTAAAACACACACAGAAGCCATCACGGATCTCACTGATCTGTGATGGCTTCTCTAAAACTCGCACCTATTAATGCTACTCGCATTAAAAGGTGTCAGTTTACATAGTCCTAAACTCACCTAAACTCGCAAATGCAGTAGCCTCGAGCAGAAAAGTTCGCAGGCTATGTAATTTGCGAGTTTCAGTACAAACTCGCACTTTTTAAAAGTGCGAGAAAGTGCGAGTTTGTACTTTTACTAAAACAGACTACCTATAACATTTGGCCCATGTTGTTACATTTTAAATACATATAAATATGTGAATATATGGTGGTATAAATTGTACAATTAATATTAATAAATAATTCTTATATATAAAACTCAAAAGGACTAATTGGTAGGTACCTAGAGAAAAGCATTTATTTCTATATCCACAGTTAAACCTGCCGGCTGCAGGGTCTGTATCCAGAAAATCCATTTTGTTTCCTTTTTGGCCGTTGCAGCATCGCGCTGTTTACACGGACAAAGAAGACGAACACCTCTTGCAGGGAACCAGCTGGATGGAGCCGGAGCTGCCAAGGGTAGGCAGCAATAGGGAGAGACAGCTAGTCATTCAAGTCTGACTCCATCATTACACTGCATCGCATGGCATTAAATTGAAACCCTTGTGTCATATACGAACTTCCCTAAATATCAAAAGGGTTTTAAACATTTATACTAACTTTTCTTATTCCACAGGTATTGCGTTTTACATGTATACACTTATGAACAAGCGCTCTTTATTTGTAATACATTGATACTATCCTTTTATTAGGAGCTGCTATATCAGTAACATCCATAGCGCAGAATATATCATCTGTCTATATTCATTAGTAACACTGCGATACTAAATGAAATATGCTGTTGGTAATAAGGTATGTTCATAAATGGGGCCCAAAGTACCAACCAATCAGCTCCTGTCACTTTACAGGCTGTGTTTGAAAAATGACAGGAACTGATTGGTTGGTACTTTAGCTTTGATAAATCTTCCACTCAGTATGCTACTACAGTGCGAATAAGGCAGTAATTCCCAATCTGTGCGCCGTGGCACCCTGGGGTGCCTCAGGACACTTGCAGGGGTGCCTCAGGATGGTGGTCATCCTGCATGCTCCTCTTCCTTTTTCTCATAGTATAATTTTGTGCACACCACTATATATATATATATATATCAAGCAGCTACAGTCATGTCCATAAATATTGGGACATTGACAGAATTTTCATACTTTGGCCTCTATTCACCACCACAATGGCTTTGAAATGAAACAAACAATATGTGATTTAACTGCAGACTTTCAGATTTAATTTGAGGGTAATTACATCCAAATCAGGTGAACGGTGTAGGAATTACAACAGTTTCTATATGTGCCTCCCACTTTTTAAGGGGCCAAAAGTAATGGGACAAACTAAGCAATCCTAAATCTAACTTTCACTTTTTAATACTTTGTTGCAAATCCTTTGCAGGCAATTACAGCCTGAAGTCTGGAACGCATAGACATCACCAGACGCTGGATTTCATCCCTGGTGATGCTCTGCCAGGCCTCTACTGCAAATGTCTTCAGTTCCTGCTTGTTCTTGGGGCATTTTCCCTTCAGTTTTGTCTTCATCAAGTGAAATGCATGCTCAATCGGATTCAGGTCAGGGGATTGACTTGGCCATTGCATAACATTCCACTTTTTAGCCTTAAAAAACTCTTTGGTTGCTTTTGCAGTATGCTTCGGGTCATTGTCCATCTGCACTGTGAAGCGCCGTCCAATGAGTTCTGAAGCATTTGACTGAATATGAGCATATATTGCCCGAAACACTTCAGAATTCATTCTGCTGCTTTTGTCAGCAGTCACATCATCAATAAATACAAGGGAACCAGTTCCATTGGCAGCCATACATGCCCACGCCATGACACTACCACCACCATGCTTCACTGATGAGGTGGTATGTTTTGGATCATGAGCAGTTCCTTTCCTTCTCCATACTCTTCTCTTCCCATCACTCTGGTACAAGTTGATCTTTGTCTCATCTGTCCATAGGATGTTGTTCCAGAACTGTAATTGCTTTTTTAGATGTTGTTTGGCAAACTCTAATCTGGTCTTCCTGTTTTTGTGGCTCACCAATGGTTTGCATCTTGTGGTGAACCCTCTATATTCACTCTTGTGAAGTCTTCTCTTGATTGTTGACTTTGACACATATACATCTACCTCCTGGAGAGTGTTCTTGATTTGGCCAACTGTTGTGAAGGGGTTTTTCTTCACCAGGGAAATAATTCTTCTGTCATCCACCACAGTGGTTTTCAGTGGTCTTCCGGGTCTTTTGGTGTTGCTGAGCTCTCCGCCGCATTCTTTCTTTTTGAGAATGTTCCAAACAGTTGACTTGGCCACACCTAATGTTTTTGCTATCTCTCAGATGGGTTTGTTTTGATTTTTCAGCCTAATGATGGCTTGCTTCACTGATAGTGACAGCTCTTTGGATCTCATATTGAGGGTTGACAGCAACTGATTCCAAATGCAAATGTCACACCTAGAATCAACTCCAGACCTTTTACCTGCTTAATTGATAATGAAATAATGAGGGAATAGCTCACACCTGTCCATGAAATAGCTTTTGAGTTGATAGTCCTATTACTTTTGGCCCCTTAAAAAGTGGGAGGCACATATTGAAACTGTTGTAATTCCTACACCGTTCACCCGATTTGGATGTAATTACCCTCAAATTAAATCTGAAAGTCTGCAGTTAAAGCACATCTTGTTTGTTTCATTTCAAAACCATTGTGGTTTTGAATAGAGGCCAAAATCTGAAAATTCTGTCAATGTCCCAATATTTATGGACCTGACTGTATATAATATCTCAAAGTGTATGGCCATGATATCTGCTGGTTTCAGCTTGTCAGATAAAACGTCTGTCAGTCTGGCAGACATTTTATCTGACAGTGTATGTTTGGCATAACTCATACAGCAAGACAACTGTTAAACTATTCTAATGGGGTCTCTGAGAGTCACCTCTTCTCTGCAAATGCATTAAAGGGAAATAATGTAAAATAAGTTTTTTGGAAAAAAGTTTAGTGAATACCTCCTTCTCTTTAACTGTTCAGTGAAATCCTTGTGCAAAATGTAACACAGAAAAAAAGGGAATTAAACTTTGGCAAAAATGGTATGGGCAGAACCCACATTTGGCCTAGCGATGTTATATTCGCCAATTGCATCAAACAACCAGAATCAGATGACATATCACAATGTGAACCCAAACCACTTTTCCTGAGACTAGTGGCAAAATCTAGACACAAGTGTCTGGATCACGTTAAGTTGATGATAACTGATTGCATCTGCACAAAGATATGCATTAATGGTGCTATGCTAATTTGCACAGATTTTAAGATGTACAACCAAGAATAAACATGTAAATTCAAGATAATTTAAATGTAAATGTGTCCAACTCTACATGAGACCTGGATTTTTATCTTTTACCCCAGAACATGAAGTAATAAACTTTGCAAGCAAGAACTGAACATTTGTATTTGGTTTAATCTTGTAAATCCATTAATGCAGGCTGAGAACATCCTATAAAAATCTGACTGATCACACAATAAGTTGATGAGTATAAGCAGACTATTCACAGCCAGGCACTTCATAGAAACAATAGAGTAAGCATTCTGTAAAGTTCAGGAGCTGTTTTAAAAGCATTCTGGAAGGTAACATGTATTACTAATTTAGGTTATGTCTGTTCAGTGTCCTTAGGCAAACATTTTATAACATCTGTAACTGCAAGTTATTTATTTAACCAGAGATGTGTACACCATGCCTATATAAGGTACACAGTGCTGAGACCAATGTCACAAATTGCATTATAAACTAGTGTTTAAAACTAACATGTGTATTTCTGTCAGTTGCTTTATTAATTTAACAGCTAGCCTGTTCCTGGAAGTGAACGACCGTGAAGAGTCTCCTGACAATTATGTTACAGAGAAAGGGCATAGCTTTCATAGGTGCAGGGGGTGACGCTGCTATGGGTCCCACAGCTGAGTTATATAGATTTTTCACCGTTGGGTGGTACAAAAGGTATATTACAAACAGTTGCTATGGTGACAAATAAGACTGAACTTAAATACAAGTTAATTTACTCCTGGGCGTGCAATACAACACTATAGAAAACTTCCCGAAGACAAGTCCTAGCACAAAGGAATCCAAAATTTTAGTATAGTATATTTTCACAATCCAGTTCATCAATTTGGCAGGAATATGCACTATTTGAAAAGATACATAGGATTCCTTGAGACTTCAATCAACAGCTCATAAAGGGAAGTTAAGGGCACTGTAGGAATTATATTATTTCACAATATTCAATTTATTCCCTGCAACTCTCAAGTTGAAATGCAAAAACAATAACTTTACAGAGACCGTTCAGCAGAGTCAGAAAGAAGGTTTACTAAATTTTATACAGATAAGAGACATTTTGGCATTACCTAGTGAGGGCATTCCTGTACCTCCAGGCATGAAACGTTAATGTCTTTTGGGGCAGATACAGCAATATGATGCATATAACCCCAGTATGACATAATCAATCTTCCATGGCCTTTTTGAGAGAGAAAAATGTGCAAAACCTTAATGCATATGTGTGTCAATACTCAGGTAAAGAAGACCATCTGAAGTCTTTGCTAGGCAAATGTCCCCTCAATACATTATTACGTGTTCAGCAAGCCCAGTAAGAACTCTTGATTGGGACTCAGAAAATAGAGGACCTGGGTAATGATCACAGCTCTGATGGAAGCCAAGTAAAACCCCCCACAAAAATTTACAAGTAGAACACTTTGCTTTATGAGCCTCAGTAGGCAAACAATGAACTATACATAACAGATTGACCTTGTTGGTAACCATGAAATGCAAAAGGCATTTTCTGTGCCATAATGTATTCAGAGTTTGTGCCTTCCCAATTTCTTGCCAAAAATGTATCTGCCAAATCCAGGAGTCTCGCCTGTTTTGGCAGACTTACTCTGGAAAGCCTAGACTGACTGAAGAAACATATGTCTCTAAAGTCTCTTGCCATTGCACCACTAACACTGCTCTGCTAGAACCAACATCCCCAGATGACACCATAGAGTAATCTTCTATGTGTCCTCTGTTCTTGTGCTTTTAAATACCCATTTTCTCATATCTATCCCCATTGATTTAGCTTCAGATTTACCTAAGGTGGACAACTATTGGTCACCATTATTGTTGTGGTATGTCCTATGAATTACCTGCTTTACCTTGACTTCACACCTGAGTGAGTTCTCAAGTCATTGTCTAAATTATCAACTCTTAAATGTGTACTATTGGTCCTAGCTAATTTGATTACACAAAGTTTTGAATCTCATGTATGGCTGCCCTAAATTCTAGGTCAGTTTCTAACCAATCTCTATCATTAGCACTATTGCTACAAGATTTCTGTGTCTAGAATCAGCTACTATATGCGTTCTTCAGATGCTTGTCAAATGCTCTGCAGCAACATTGTTTAGCATGCCTTTCCAACACACTATAGTTCTGCTAAGTTAGTTTTCCATCTAACTTTCCATCACATGTGGAAATTGAATGCTATCCTGCCAAGTGTTCCTTATACAGCAGTGTATGGGCCCAAAGATTGCAACAGAAATCTTTGGGCCCAGTACACTTATGGTTTTTGCTACACCCCACCCCTCCCCACTAGGTACATGATGGTCTACTTGAATCTTTTCTTACCTACAGTATATGGTGGTTTCTCTCAATAGGGTACCTCCCTGGGCAGATGATAACTTCAGTCGGTAATGTCTATTCATTGTAGGCGATCACATTGTCCAGAAGATGTTTGTTTGCATAGGAATATAACCAATGTCATCATCAAATAACAGAGATATGTTTCCTTCAAATCTTGAAACTTGTGAAAAATCTTCCCTGTGTCTTTCCAGCAGCCTTAGCTTCCCCCTCTGTCTCTCCAGCAGCCCCGGCTCCTCCCCCTGTGTCACATACAGGGGTATTCAATTTGGAGAGAAAATTTCGGCGATGATGTAATTTTCGCCGATTTCAATTATCCCCATATTCAATTTCAAAGACTTTTCGCAGGTGAAAAAAAAACGGGAATAACTTTTCACCATGTATTACATGGCGAAAAAAGTGCAGAATTGGGGTTATGGGGTGCAGGCTTAAAAAAAATAGACTGCACCCCTGCTAATGTCATTTAAATATGAACTGTGTCAAAAAGAGTAAAAAAAAAAATAGGGAAACCCCAAAAAAATTTGGGGTGAAAAAAAAAAAGGGAAAATAGTGTTTTAAAATAGGGAAATAGGTTCAGGGGTATTATGTAAGTATGCGGCAGGTGTTTTCTAGAATAGGTTATTAGCGGCAGGTGCATTTTTGCAGACTTTTTAAAAAATAACTTTAGGGACTTAAAAATATGCTAGTACCCATTTTCATGTACCCCAAATTTGATGGGACCACTTAAAAAAATGAAAAAAATAACCTAAGTTCTCTTCTGCATCACTTCTTCAATGTCGGAAAAAAAACACCTGCCGTGGCTATTTAAAACCCCGACTTTCATTTGCAGGCTAAAACGGGGGTACCCATAGTGATCCCCCATGTTTTGACAGTTTTAGGGTGGTCCTACAATTATTCCAGGTAAATCCCATTTTTTTTCGCCGATCCTATTTCGCTGGCTCCCGTTTTCATAGCTTTTCAATTGAATATGGGCATAAAGCGAACGTGCCCCCAATACTTTATCCCAGAAAAAGCTCCGATGTGGAGCGAAAAGTCTAGCATGGACTTTTCGCTCCCATATTGAATACCCCTCATAGTCTCAACTCTCCTTCCTGTATCTCTCCAGCAGCCTCGACTCCCCCTGTGGCTCTCCATAGCCTCAGCTTCCCAGGGCCGGTGGTAGACTTCTAGGCACCCTAGGCAAAACTTCTGCATGCGCCCCCCCCGGTACTCATTTAGCCCCTCAGGTGAAAATTACTTTGCACAGGTGGAGTTGCGGATGAGTTTTGTGTTAAAAAAAAAAAAATATATATATATATATATATATAACACAAAACTTATCCGCCACTCCACCTGTGCAAAGTTGCAAAGTTATTTTCACCTGAGGGGCTAAATTAGTACGAAGAGAGGGGCGCAGGCAGAGGTATGTATATATATTAGGGGTGTGCACCGGCCACTTTTCGTGTTTTGTGTTTTGGTTTTGGATCTGGATCTTTCTTCGTGTTTTGGATCTGGATTGGTTTTGCCAAAACCATCCTTCCGTGTTTTGGGTTCTGGGTTTTGTGTTTTGGATCTGTATTTTTTTTTTTAAAAAAAGCATAAAAACAGCTAAAATCACAGAATTTGTGGGTTTCTATGCTCCTATTCAATTATTAACCTCAATAACCTTCATTTCCACTAATTTCCAGTCTATTCTGAACACCTCACACCTCACAATAGTGTTTTTATGGCCAAAAGGTTGCACCGAGGTAGCTGGATGACTATGCTAAGCGACACGAGTGGGTGGCACAAACACGTGGTCCATCTAGGAGTGATACTGCAGTGGCAGACAGGATGGCAGTTTGAAAAACTAGGCCCCAAACAGTACATACTGCAAAGAAAAAAAAGAGGTGCAAGATGGAATTGTCCTTGGGCCCTACCACCCACCCTTATGGTTGTATAAATAGGACATGCACACTTTAACAAACCAATCATTTCAGCGCCAGGGTCTGCCACATGACTGTGGCTGAAATGATTGGTTCGTTTGGGCCCCCACAAAACAAGTTGGCAATTAATGTGTCCCTGCACAAACTGGCTCTACGGAGGCAAGATGTCGTCCTCATCCTCCTCATCCACCGATTCCTTGGATAAAACAGGAAAAAGAGATTTAGGTGTGCCTGGACTGCTTACAGTCTTACCCAAAGTTTCTGAACTTGACAGTAACTTTTTATGAATGCGCTGCAGGTGACGTATAAGGGAGGATGTTCCTACCCCTACTTATTTCACCTTTACATATGGTACATATGGCAAGACAATTGTTGTCCAGATTTGGATAGAAATATTGCCAGACCAAAGAGGTGGAATGTTTGGTCTTCTGATCAGGCATGAGCGTGATGGGCTTTTTCATCCCACGGACAACAACTGTCTCCCCCGGAGCCTGATTTAAACAAACCACATCACCATCAGAATCCTCCTCGCCAAGTTCCTCCTCAGCGCCAGCTACACCAGTATCCTCATCCTGTTGTACTTCAACAGTGACATCTTCAATTTGCATATCAGCAAGTGGACTGTGGGTGCTCCTTTCAGCACTTGCAGGGGGCATGCAAATGGTGGAAAGAGCCACCTCTTCCCGTCCAGTGCTGGGAAGGTCAGGCATCGCAACCGCCACCACACTTGGACTCTCCTTGGGGATTTGTGATATCTTCTTAGAACGCACAGTTCTTTGCTGTGCTTTTGCCAGCTTAACTTGTTTGATTTTTTTTAGCGGGAGGAGGGCTTCCATCGTCATGTGAAGCTGAACCACTAGTCATGAACATACTAGTCATACTACTATGACACACACTAGTCATAGGGAAAGACCTTAGCCGTTCCTTGCCACTCCGCGTCATGAATGGCATATTGGCAAGTTTACGTTTCTCTTCAGATGATTTAAATGATTTTTTAAGGTCATTTTCCTGAACTTTGTCATTTGGGATTGTATGTGGCCTCTACTATGACATTGGGCATCGGCCTTGGCAGACGACGTTGATGGCATGTTATCGTCTATGTCATGACTAGTGGCAGCAGCTTCAGCACTAGGAGGAAGTGGTTCTTGATCTTTCACTATTTTATTTTTATCGGAGAAAGTTTGGTCCTCCATTTATGTTATATTGATTTGATATATACGTGCGGCTAAGGCGCACACAAACACAGAAAAGATTTTTTTTATTTTTGCTGGAGAGTAGTGCACTTTGTGGGTTACACCACCCTTTAAGAAATGAGCCAGCCGGCTCTTTACTTATGGGACACAGGCGCACGCTTGGCGCTGCTCCTTTGTTGATACACGTGCAGCCACAGTGCACACAATTCACAAACACAGAAAATATTTTTTTATTTTGTTTGGAGTGTACTTTGGGGGTTACAGCACCCTTTAATGGTCAAGCCAGTAGGCCCTTTACTTATGACACAGGCGCACGCTTGGCGCTGCTCTTTTGTTGATGCACGTGCGGCTACTGCGCACACAATTCACAAACACAGAAAATATTTTTTTATTTTGTTTGGAGTGTACTTTGGGGATTACAGCACCCTTTAACGGTCAAGCCAGCTGGCCCTTTACTTATGACACAGGCGCACGCTTGGCGCTGCTCCTTTGTTGATGCACGTGCGGCTACTGCGCACACAATTCACAAACACAGAAAATATTTTTTTATTTTGTTTGGAGTGTACTTTGGGGGTTACAGCACCCTTTAACGGTCAAGCCAGCCGGCCCTTTACTTATGACACAGGCGCACGCTTGGCACTACTTTGTTGATGCACGTGCGGCTACTGCGCACACAATTCACAAACACAGAAAATATTTTTTTATTTTGTTTGGAGTGTACTTTGGGGGTTACAGCACCCTTTAATGGACAAGCCAACCGGCCCTTTACTTATGGGACACAGGCGCACGCTTGGCACTACTTTGTTGATGCACGTGCGGCTACTGCGCACACAATTCACAAACACAGAAAATATTTTTTTATTTTGTTTGGAGTGTACTTTGGGGGTTACAGCACCCTTTAACGGTCAAGCCAGCCGGCCCTTTACTTATGACACAGGCGCACGCTTGGCACTACTTTGTTGATGCACGTGCGGCTACTGCGCACACAATTCACAAACACAGAAAATATTTTTTTATTTTGTTTGGAGTGTACTTTGGGGGTTACAGCACCCTTTAACGGACAAGCCAGCCGGCCCTTTACTTATGGGACACAGGCGCACGCTTGGCGTTGCTCCTTTTTTGATGCACGTGCAGCCACAGTGCACACAATTCACAAACACAGAAAATATATATTTTTTTTGTTTGGAGTGTACTTTGGGGGTTACAGCATCCTTTTACGGTCAAGCCAGCCGGCCCTTTACTTATGACACAGGTGCACGCTTGGCACTACTGTGTTGATGCACGTGCGGCTACTGCGCACACAATTCACAAACACAGAAAAAATATATTTTTTTTTAGCACTTGGGGGAGCACCCCTGACGACAGAGCACCCCCTGGACAACACTACAGCACCCCTTTAGGACTGGGACACTGCACAGGACTTTGGAGTGGACACAGCCCCTATGGACAACTGACTGCACAACACAGTCCAGCCAGCCCCTATGGACTTTGAAGTAGTGGACACAGCCCCTATGGACAACAGCAGCACAGCACAGTACAACACTACACTGCACTACACTACACTACACAGCCCAGCCAGCCCTAACTCCCACCCTCCCTCTTCACTGTCCACAGCCGAGTGAGAAAATGGCGCCGACACGGGTACCTTATATAGGATCCAAAACCCGCGAGACCCAGAAGGCGGGACAATGACGTTTTGCCTCGATTTCAGATCCGAGTCAGGCGGGAAAAGCTCGGATCGGCCTCGGATCGGGGGGGCTCGGGGGGGTTCGGATTTCAGAAATCCGAACCCGCTCACCCCTAATATATATATATATATATAGATATATATATATATATATATATATATACATACAGGTTGAGTCTCCCATTTCCAAATATTCCAAAATACAGAATATTCCGAAATATGGAATTTTTTACCATGACTGAGATAGTAAAACCATTGTTTTTTGATGGTTTAATGTACACAAACTTTGTTTAAAGCACAAAATTATTAAAAATATTGTATAAAATCACCTTTAGGCTGTGTGTATTAGGTGTATATGAAACATAAATAAATTTCATGTATGTACACAAACTTTGTTTGAGCCACAAAATTATTGAAGATATTGTATAAAATTACCTGCAGGATGTGTGTATAAGGTTTATCTAAAACACAAAAGCATTCTGTGTTTAGATTTGGGTCCCATTCCAAAAATATCTCATTATGATATGCAATTATTCCAAAACACGGAATACTCCGTTATCCAAAATACTCCTGGTCCAAAACATTTTGGATATGGGAGACTCAACCTGTGTATATGTATATATATATATACACACACACACACACACACACACACACACACACACACACACACACACACACACACACACACACACACACACACACACACACACACAGTATCAGGGGTGCAACTAGAACTTTTTGGCCCTCATAGCAACATTTTTAAGGGTCCCCCCCTAACTTATGTCTTACACAATGCCCACAGTAGTAGTTCCCCTAAAACACTAAATGCCCACTTGTAATGGTGCCCCTTATGCAATGCCCACTGTAATGGTGCCCCTTACGCTGTGCCCCCAGCAGTAATAATGCCCCTAAAACTAATACCCCCTGTAGTAGTGCCCCCAGTAGTAATGCCCCCTGCAGTGCCCCCAGTAGTAAAGGCCCCTGTAGTGCCCCCAGTAGTAAGGCCCCTGTAGTGCCCCCAACAGTAAGGCTCCTGTAGTTCCCCCAGTAGTGCGGCCCCTGTAATTCCCCCTGTAGTGCCCCCAGTAATGCGGTTCCTGTAGTGCCCCCAGTAGTGCGGCCCCAGTAGTGCCCCCAATAGTAAGGCCCCTGTAGAGCCCCCAGTAGTGTGGCCCCTGTAATGCCCCCATTAGTGAGGCCCTTGTAATGTCCCCTGTAGTGCCCCCAGTAATGCGGCCACTATAATAAGCCCCCCCCGCACTCGCGTGCACGCACACACACACACATACATACATACACACACACATACATACATACATACATACACACACATAAAAAAAAAACAACACTTACCTTAAACCCCGCTCCAGTGCCTGCTGCCGTCCTTCCCCAGCGCCCGCTCCTCGGAACTCCCATAGTGCAGTTCGGGACCCGGAAAACGGAGCTCAGGAGTGAGCTCTGTCCTCCGGCGCCGAGGGAGCACGGGGCAACGTAGGGTGGTAGAGAAGGAGCCGGGTGCCCGCTGGTAACACAATCTTAGCAGGCACCTGACAAATGGGGGGGTTGATTGGAGGGTCAGGCGCCCTCTAGTGACCAGCTACCCTAGGAAGCTGCCTAAGCTTGCCTAGTGGAAGCGCCGGCCCTGCAGCTCCCCATAAAATGAAAAGCAACAGGGGAAATAAAGAAGAGTTTAAGGAATTGTGGAATTGGACTGCAGCTAGGGTCAACTTGGTCCACTAGTAATCTATATTTTAAAATTCGTTTTACACAGTAAGTGGTGCACAGTTGAATACAAGTTGAGTGTATGGGCGAGAGTTGTACACAACTTAGTCATATCACCATTTGCAAATGAGCTTAAATGGGTGGTAATGAAGTGTTCACACATAGTTAAAGATGGATTGTATAGACAAAATTGCAAGCTATGTAGCAGTGTGCATACACATTATTATGCCTGTTTTCAGGTGGCTCTTTTGCGCCAACTAGTGCAAGTGTGCACTGATGATAAAGGCTTTGATACAAAGCATACGGATCAGGGAGGTCCAACCGCAGCGATTCATATAAATCAGCATACGAGCGTATATATACCTGTTTTTTTTCCATGCACACAACTAGGGAGCCATTATCAACTGGCGTTTAGCTCTGCATCAGCCCCTAAGTTAGCATCTGTTCTATCTGTACTTACAGTAGCACGGAGGACAGCCTTATGTCTAGTACAATCATTCTGATTCCTCAGCTGTAATAGATGAGACCTAGATCTGAACATCGTTTATTAATAATGGCCCTGACTTGTGACACTTCCATATGGCAGTAAGTGCAAGATATATGTATGCTGTCCAAGCTCAGCAATGAAATCTATAAATGGAGAATAGAAAAGCAGTCAAGCACATACATAGGGCAGATCGGATCATCTTGCCAGAAATTACATTATGAGTATTTTATCACTAGGCAGCAGTTTTCTCCAGAGTATACAAATCAGTACATTTTCTTCAGACTTATTAGCTTTTTATCAGGTAAATAGCATAAGGGGCAATGTAAATATAACAAATATTTTAAGCTTTCAGGCTATAGTAGCAACAAATGCACAATATAGAGATGCGTCAGCCATCTTCACCTCGCCTACTTCCTGCACTCAGGTCCCCCTCTACACACTCTTGCCTCATGTCATCTGTCCGTCTCCCCTCTCCCCTAGATTGTAAGCTCCTAGGAGCAGGGTCCTCCTCCTAACTCTCTCACAGCCTTCTTCTCTAGCACTTTTATGACAGCCTTCACCTTCCCAGCTGTATTGTGTATGGAGACTAGTGTTGCGAATTGTTACTTGTGCTCTGTTTATAAGTTGGTTACTGTATTGTAATGTAATGTTCTGTGTACCCTTTACTGTACCCTTTACTGTATGCAAGCTCTGTGTAAAGTGTAAAAAGCAGGGTATAAAATTTAGAGATGACCAGCTCAGTTTGTGCTTGATTCTTCCCACCAAAATCTGTTCTAAAAAGAAGCAAAACTTAATTTTCATAGGAATCTCGGATCTTGTGTGTTTAAGATCTATAAAGTATAAAATAGCGAGATCCACCCTTTCTGGGAAAATGACCTTTTACCACGTTTTCAGATCCCAACTTGGCAGTAGGAAGAACCAAATTGAATCTGAGTCCATCATCTCTTTTAAAGGGGCAGATGTACTAAGCTCTGGTAAGTTTATAAATTGGATAATGATAAACCAATCAACTACTAACTGTCATTTTACAAACACAGCCTGTAACATAAGTTAAGGTGCATACACACGGTCAGATTTTTCTTCAGATCTGAACGATAACGATTTTAAAAATCGTTCAATCGTTCATATCTGAAAGAAAATCTGACATATCTGACATGTCTGAATGATGAACGATGAACGATGCGCGTTCCCGATGGTCAGATAACGATATCTGACATCTGATGTGTTTGCAGTCAGATTTGGACAATTCCATTCATTTTAATGCAGTCAAAAATCGTTCATAGTTCAAATAGTTCAAATCGTTCATTAAATCGTTCAGATCGTTCAAATCGTTCTGACACATCTGACAAATCTGACCGTGTGTATGCTCCATTCGAAGCTGAGTAGCTGGTCGTTTATCACTTTCCAATTTATCACTTTCCAGAGCTTAGCACATCTCTCCTAAATTCTTCTATAGCTATTTGCGGGGGGAAATGTATGTACAAAAATGTAAAAACAGGGAAAAAATAAAACCTAACACAACTATATATATAATAGTTCCAGTTATGTACATAATTATACAGTAAAAGAAATCTACCCCATAAAAGTGGACATTGTAGTACTTACACATTCCTAATGAATCAACATGTACATTACATTGTGACATAGGTAGGCACATTTTTCACCAGTGCTAAGTTACTATATGTAACTGAGCAACTGTCTTCTTAGCTGTTCAGTAATTCTTGTCCAGCTATGGTATTTCAAAGTGCCTGTCCACTTCTCTATGCTCGGAACTGCCCCAAGTAAAATAAATCCTTGCCAACATTTCAGAGTGTGTGGATCCTTCTAAAAATGTGCATGGGAAAGGAATTAAACATTACTTAAAATCCAATTTTCTAACACTTTAAAACAACCCTCTTTATTAATTTAAGACTTTTAGTTATTTTTCTAAAATCTCTTGGAGCAGTGCATGGATCTTTGGAGGTGATGCAATGATGACCTCAGATCTCTAGTTAGTGCACAGGTCTATTACTTGCTGGCTGACACCTTTTAAAAGACAAACAAGTGGAGCCAATTATTTTCAGTTCAGTAGATCTGTAAGACATGTACCGTTAGGGTTAGGGGTCACCTAGGCCTGGAGGTGGGAAACACTTTACTGACCATTTATCAATCAGAATCCAGAACTTTGGTGAATGGGCACTGCTATCCACCTCCTAGAATACTGTGTATCTGGCATTTAGATTGATACATGTCCAGTTTTATCTACCAATCAGATCGGGGTCCAAAAGCTTCACAACAGCCAAATCAAGCACACTCCCAGTCTTGTTTTAATGACAATAAATAAAATGTTCATAGTAAAATAATAGTACTTATCTCAGTCTTCCCTCATAATCTGTTCAAACAATTATTTTTGAGCAGCCTGGGATTTCAGTACCACCAGAGGCACTCGCTGTGACATTAATTGGCACACAAAACAGTTTCTGTAATGGTGAAGAGAAGCGTTGATAATTAGAGTACCTCTACCCAGGGGCGTATCTAGGGGTCTGAGCTCCCCTGGCAAGCTAATGGACAGTGCTCCCACCTTCTTGCATTATCCCCTACCACACAGTACGGCGGGACGGCTTAAGAATTAATCCTGACCCCTCCCATCTCTACTTATGACTCCTCCTACTTCCAATACTGACCCCTCTCATTGTATTGTTATTTGTATAGTTTATATTTAATTATTATTTTTACATGCAACTTTTCACTTATATGTATAGTTAATTATTTTTTGTTGTTGCCAATTAATGATCCCCTATTACCCTTCACATTCACTTATATGTATGTGTGTGTGTTTTGTTTAATACTACTTTGTCCCCAACTCCATTTTACTTACATTATACATGTGCTCAAATAATTTTTGGCCCCCTCTTCACTTGTACACTTTTCTTGTGTGTGTCCTCCCCCCTCCCCTTCACTATATATATATATATATATATATATATATATATATATTTACCTCCTCCTTCCTATCCTCACCTCTGTCTTTTTTCTGGAGCTGGGGCTTGGTTCTATTCAGAAAGGGCAGCATTAGCACTCCTAGGTGGACTTAATGCATGCCGCCTCCGGCTGCCACTGTGTTCCGATGCTCCCCTTCATATCAGGGATGAGACGGGATGCATTAAACCTCATTCCTCTGTCACACAATAAACGGCAGCGCTGTCCGGCCACCAGGTGATCGCATCGTTCAGGTCAGGAGTGTTGCCTTGAAGGACGGGACAGCACAGCCTGGCGCGTCGCTCATGAACTATACTTTGCAGCGGGCACCCAGCACACCATAACTGACCACAGCAGAGCGCATGTGTTGCTAGGGTGGCACTGCCAGGTGGCGCCCCCCTGTCAGCCGGCACCCCTGGCAAGTACCATCCTGGCCAGAGTATAGATACACCCCTGTCTCTACCACCATGCATCACAGTAGGGCCTTGATAACAGGCAGGAAAATACAGTGACAGGATCACCAATGTTTCCTACATAAAAGAGATTATCTGGATTTAGTGAAATTAAGATCGTTTTTGACACAGCTCCCCTACTGTCAAAACTTGTGACCATGACATTAGCCAGTGATGAGCTAATTATGTTGATGTATGTTTTACTAGTTTCTAACTGATTCAAAATAATAAAATTGTAAAAAATGTAATATTTAATCAATGCTAAAAAGATATATCTATGCATGTATCAATGTAATTGTTAGAACATAACATAGCTTTAAAAAAAATACTAAGGGCCACTGTTTTCAAATATGCTCCCTGTCGTAGTTCCTTCCCTGCACCCAAACGGTCACAGCATGTCAATCATGCTGGGGCTTTGGGGCACTGAAAGTGATCTTGCAGTACAAGATCTGCATATGTGCAGTACATATTCTGTGCATGTGCAGATAAAAAAACATCAGAGTTGCAAACCATCGGGTTTATGTACAACTCTGAATCAATCCCTAATTTCACTATATCCGCTACATGACATAGACACACTTTATGATATCCTAAGGAAAATATAATATCCCTAAACTAATAAATTAGATATTGGGCCAAATGTATTAGGGTGAGAGCTTAGAAAAGTTTAGCAGTAAACTCTCACATTGGTCTAGTTTTACCTTCAGAATGGGAAAACATCTGGATGAGAGTTTAAATCGAGAGAATTTTCTTTAGTCTAAAAACATGACAGTTTGCATGTACTCGTACTCTATTACATTGGCAGAGTTTAAAAAGTATGAGAGCTTACTGCTAACCTCTTATATTTTCTGAACTCTCACCCTATTACATATAGCTCATTCAGTTCTATGAATACATCTTCAGTAAGGTTATAATTCACCATATGCTGCTGATTAAATGCTGTACTGATCTTTTCAGTAGCCAGCCTGGTCATTGCAAAAAGTCAAAAATATTATTTTATTGAATTAGCTACAGAGAATAATATAATACAGACTCCCATTGTGGTATATAACAACTCAATTTAAAGGGAAGTTATCAGAAATTATAAATGTAATATTTAAAAAAATCTGCCGGATTCATTCCTAGCATCCTGTTAATTATAAACACATAGTACAACACTACAATTTATACTTTTCTCAATTCTTTAAAGAATTTATACATTTGAAATTGTATTCACTTTCCCTCTCCCTCTGAACAAGCAACATACATAAATTTACACACACAAATCTTTTCCTTTCGGATGTTTACTAACAATCTCTAGATATTTATTGTACCAAGCTCTTGAGTGCTCCAAGTGAATAACCTTTTCCTCTCATTATGTTCATTATAGTGTGTCTTATGCAGGGAATATCCATTATATTCAGGTTATATTTAAAATAGTTATTATTTTCAGATTGATTTAGGGAAAGCAGCAGCCTGTTATATTCATACTTGCCCACTTTTTAAATCTCCTCTCTGGGAGGAGACGTAGCTAGCCACTTCGGGGGGCAGGGCTGGGCTCCTATGTCATTAGGCCCCGGGTAACTGCCGCAAATCATGGAATCACGAGGAGGGACGGTGCTAATTCCTCCATCTGGAGCCGCAATTATCTCCTCATACTGCCCACTTCACTAGGAAGTGAGTGGGATGCGGGAGAATTGGACACTCTTCTGGCGGCGTGGGGGGCTACCCTAAATATTGTGAGCCTTGCGTAACTTCCAGGAGAGTAGGTAAGTATGGTTATATTATCATAACCACCAGCGTTGCGTGGTTTCCATTTTTTTGCTCTCTACATAAACAAGGAACCTGCTCATCTCCCACTCACCATCAGAAGCTTTTGGCATGAGCTTCTATAAGTAGAAAGAATTGATGAAACAATTGTGGTGTAAAGAGGAATGTGTACTATTTAAGTATTAGAAAATCTTAATTTATTACCTTTATATAGTAAATGAAATAAATAAAGTGGGTGTAATATAGAACTAGCATTTCCTATCATGCACATAATATTGAAACATTAAAAAACAACTGACCTGTTGATCAATCCTCACAATTAATTATGAAATGGTTGTGCATAGAAAATGTAATTGACCATGGTTTTCTAAACTGCAGCTATATTTTGTTATTACTGATCCAAACAGGCAGAGGGTGCTGTGTACCTTCTAATGCCAGGAAATCATGGCTCATGTATTTTATATTAGCTGTTTCAGCAGATCCATGTCATTCTATATAAAACAAATATGAAAAAAGTTTAATTTCCCTCTTAGGGGCTTATTTGTCATGATAATTATCGGGGGCCAGGCGGCCCCTGATAATTAACATTTTGATTAGCTGTGAGCGCCAGAGTAGTTCATCATAGGAGCACTATGGGAAGGAGCAGGGTGCGGGAAGAAACACTATTTGAAAATGGTAAATGTTCCTGCAGTCAAACTCTGAAAATATTGTATATTGTATGTTCTGCAGGACCTAGGCCCCTGCCAGTCCCCTCCAACAGGTCCCTGTGTGCGAGATCAGTCGTATTTGCCCCTTCTAAATAGACTCAGCTGAGCACTGAAAATATCAGTGTGATCTGTGCAGTGCTGCTGTGTTTACACTGTAAAAAAAGTTTTAAAATCAGAAAAAAATTGCTGTGGGCCCTCCCCCCAAAAGCATAACCAGCCCTGGACCTCTGTTCCTGTGCCGAAGCTGGATATTCGGGGTAAAAATGGTGAGGGTTTTTTCCATATTTCCAGTAACCAACACCACACCGAACCAGCCGGGGGTCTTATACTATAACAGGTAGACATACAGCGTGGGGTCCCCCTGCCATAATGTAATAATGACGCAAACAGGTCAGACCAGGGCTGGCATTCCTCAAAAAGTGGGGATCAACCAGCCCAGGGCTCTGCCCCGCAATCCTGGTGACGATAGGGTGCGGGGATAATTGTGCAAAAAATGAAAATAATATTGTTCTTTACAGTGGGACTACAGATCCCAGCAAACATGCCCTGTGGCACTTGTAGAACCATAAGTGCCAGCATGCCGCTGGCCCCTGTACCCCCACTGTAAAGAAATATATATTTTTTAAAAAGACAGTACATATACACCAGAGGATTTATGTCTTTATTACACATGCAGTAAAAATGCATTAAGTACTGTAGCTTTCTCCAGAGAACCCAAACAATGGCCACCGCTGGTGATTCCAGACTATAGCCACCATGTGCTGCAGGGCATGCTAAATATGGAGCAGCTTTTTATTAGTAGAATTTTCCATTGATTTATGGCTTTTTTTCCATTCATAATTTGTCCCCAAGACTTTTTTTGTCTTCTTTCTGGATACATATATTTATTACTTTACTGTATATCATAAATAAGCCATTCTAGTCAGAATTTTACATGACACTATACTATATGTGTGTAAAATATTAGCTCATATACCCGGTTTCACCCGGGTAGACCTTAGATATTTACTGTTTCCATCTCACCACTCCAGTAACACATTAATCCTTCACCAGTATAATAATGCATCACTGCTATAGTAATACATTACCCTCCCTCACCTGCGTACTAACACATCCCACTCCCTCACCTATGTAGTAACACATTATCCTCGCTCACCTCCGTAGTAACACATTTCCGTCACTCGCCAGTGTTGTATCACATTCAACATTCCCCTCCTTCACCTGTGTAGAAATACAATCCCTACCTCACACCTATAGTAATACATTACCCTCACTTACACTTGTAGAAACTTATTCCTCTCCCTCACCTCTGGAGTAACACATTCCCCTTCCTCACCTCTGTAGTAACACATTCTCCTCCCTCACCTCTGTAGGAACACATTACCCCCACTAACCCCTGTAGTAACGCCTTCCCCGCCCTCACCCCGTAGTAACACATTTGACATTCCCCCCCTCACAAGTGTAGTAACACATTTCTCTCCAAGACCTGTGTAGTAACACATTCACCTCCCTCACCTGTGTAGTAACACATTCCCCTCCCATACCTGTGTATCAACACATTAACTTTCCTCATCTCTATACTGTAGTGACACAATCCCCTCCCTCATCTGTGTATTACTACATTCCCCTCCCTTACCTCTATAGTAACATATGACCCTCTCACTGCCGTTATAACACATTTCACTCTCTCTTCTGTGTAGTGACACATTCCCTTCCATCAGGGGCGTTTTAAGAGAGGAGGGGCCCGTGTGCACTCCTCTCTCCCTGATGACTGGCAGCCGACTGATGCGGCTGTCCAGCCACCGGAGCATTAGTAAACTCCAGGCACTAGAAAGTGCCCATGCAGTGTGTGCGGTGCGGGACCCCCCTGGACCCGGGGGCCCGTGTGCCCCACATACACTGCACCCGTTATAGATACGCCACTGCCTTCCCTCACTATTCATATAGGGGAGCAACTCCAGTGGCCAGTGATGTTTGGCAGCACTTGGGATGACAGTTAGGGCGGAATTCAATTGTTTTGATCCCCCTTCGCGCCCGACAGAGCTATTCAATTGTTGCTCCTGTCGGGCGTGATCAGCTGCCAGCGCTCCATTTCAGCTCGCAGCCCCAGCGGGGTGTGAGCAGAAATGTGCTTAAAGTGACCTGTTTGGGCGCCCAAACATCACTTTTCACAGTCACGCCCAGCACTTTGGTCAGGGGTAGCTGCTTTACGCAGCTAAACCCGACTACTTTGGGCGCGATCAGCGCGAAAAACGGCAACAATTTAATAGCGGCCCGCGATCTCTCATCACTTTAGATGGGAGATCCGGACCGCATAAACAATTGAATTCCGCACTTAGTGTTTGAATTCTGAACTGTGCTGCAGCCACGATGCGTTAGTCAGCCAGGATATTGCACAGGGGGAGGAAACATTTTAGCCCCTTTCACCTCCTTAGGAGTCGAGTATTGAAAAATCCCTTCTTAGTGGGCACCTACATCATACAGTAGACGTAATATAGTCCCCGATTTTCATGTTTCTAGGTTCAGGGATTTGGGCTGGGCGTTGATGAGTCAGTGAGTGAGTCAGTCAGTCAGTCAGGACATTTGATTTGATATCTATATAGATATTTGTTTATAGCCCAACGTCAAATTTATATCTATATTTTTCTATATTTGATAAACATTAATGATCAGTTGCTTTAGTAAAGCTATAATTGGTGTTTAACTTTCGTGATGATTCCCTTTTAAGGTGTTAGACTATTCAAATGCACCAATAGTAACACAACTATCAATTCTTTTTACTAGTTTATTTTGTTAAATGTAGTTACATGTGTGTCCTCATACGCCTAGATTCTGTAATGCAGGGTGAGATGTATGACAGAGATGCTCAGAGAAGTGTAGCTACCATCATATTCCTATCGCAGACTTAGTGAAACACCACTCCAAGGGCCTCATTTACTAACAAGTTTTATCACCAAAACGAGTGATAAATGTCACTGTGTATGATAAATGGTGCTCCAGCCAATCAGCTGCCAACTGTCAACTGTTAGAAAAATGCCCAACAGACGCTGGGCTGTGACTTTAACCGCTATGGGATTAGTGTTAAACACATACAAAGTCGCAGATGTATCACATCGGAACTTGGCGTGACAAAAAGCTGCGGCAGCTGCATTGTGAAGCTTCGTATACAGAGTCAGACTCAGTCGCACACACATGGACAAATGTCTCACATCAAATAGATCAGTGCAGTCTAGCAAAGTAGTTTTGTCACTTCCAGTTGTTTTATTTGTGTGAATAAAATGCATATTTTGAGCGAAAAAGATGCTCATCGCAGCGACTGCAGCCCCAGTGTATGAGGGCACGTCTGTATAATGAAATGCGTAGAGCTAAAATGGTAGAAAAATAATGATGGCCAGTAAAAGAAAAAGTAATAAACCCTTTTTTTATCATAATCAAGAGGTGCAAATATTTATCCTGTAAGGAAGAAGGTAGAAAGAAGAAATTTCCCATTAGGGGAGTAAAATTGTGGTAAGATAACATACATTCTTATAGCTACAAGGCAATGACCAGTCAGTTTCTAAAGTATTTTCATTCCATGATCTGGGTTTTGCTGTTTGATATTAGTTTACTAATACTTTGATATACTGTAGGTATTTTCAATATATACTGAATGCTGGCTAGTAATGTATGAGCCCATATAAAAGACAGATATTTAATATTTCTTTTTGCCATGAGATTTAAAATGTGCTTCCCCATTTCATAATTTCTCCAGATGTTACACAAATGAATTATTGTTCTCCTTGTGTCTAGGAATGAGCTTGTTCAGCAGTCTGACCTGAGTGGGTGGGAACAAAGAACCTAAACACGCTTGACTTGAGCAATGTTTTATGTTGGGAGAAAAAAATCCAATCAAGAAAGAGTTTCATATTTCCTTATTTGAGATGTATTGCTCTGTTTTTCTGTTTCTTAGTTGTTTTTTATTGATTGCTATAATCCAACGTTATGCTTAATATGCAGTGTAGGTCATTGTGAATGAATATGCTTTATATTACTAAAACCCCACTGTGCATCTTACTACAGTTCCACAAATGTAACTTGGTAAATGAATGGCTGTCATACACCATTAAGAAATACAGTCTGGCATTTATTAGCCAAAGCAATTCTCTGGCTACACCAAACATGTGTAATCCATAAAAAGCAACCGGGGTACTCAAGTATGTGACCTCATTTGAAAATTTCTTTTTTTTTCTTAATTGAGAAGAGTTGGACTGGAATGACCCATCAGAGGAGCACTGGCCCACCCACAAAATAAAGTAAACATAGCATATATTCTGGGGCAAAAGATACTACTACCAACTGTTACGTTTTTTAAATTATATAACAATATAGGTGTTATGTATAGGCAGGAGTTCTAATGTCATTGTGAAAAATGAAGGAATACCATCACTTGTTTTGTCATGTCTCTCACAGAGGGGCCTATTTATTAATTCTCGGGGTTTAGACCTGATAATTATAATTTCTTAATTTTTTATCCTCGCTTAAAGCAACAATTGGAAATGATGTATGAAAAAGCACACTCAGGGACATCTTTTGTATTTTATGATTCTTTTTCCTATATGTTAATTAATACTAGAGATTGATTTACCAGACATGACGTCTTTCCAATTTTGATGGCTAATACTAAGAATGACTTTAGTGTAGTCAGCAGTAGTTTTACCAAACATTTTATAATATTTTTTATTACCCACAGTCTGAAGGATCTCGTGCCCAATGTAACAGCACAGCTGAGCTTCAACACACATCTTCTTTCAACAGGCAGAAGTGTCGTTTCTTCTGCGATTTATTATTGTCCACAGATATTGCTCACACAACCCTTTTAGTGCACAGCTTGTGACAACCAAAACAAACTAAAATGAAACCTACTCTATATTGGAGGCTAACAAGGCATTTCAAACTTCATTGAAAACACAAGCAGATTTTTACCTTGTTAAGGAGGTCATCTATTGGTGGATGGGTTCTATAATGTAATACAATCACCAAACTACCCCTTATCAAACTTATCTCTCAGTAAAATAAAACAGCTTGTGTGACCTTGTGCTTATTCAGCCCTCAGTCAATTTAGTCTGCCTATTAAGGGGGAATACAATTCTGTGCAAAGGAGACAATGTGCCATTCGGGAATTACAATAACTGGCCAGCATGTGCATGTGCCTGGTGGAACAATGCATTGAATTTAATCTGCCCCTTAGACTCCATGCTGCAACAGCCAGCGAGCAGAGGTTTCAGCCTACATGGCTATGCACCTAAGATTAGCTGTTAATATGATGGTAAAAGAAAGAGTTCCAGTCTTCTGCTAACATAGGGGTTTATGAATCATACAGTGAAAAGAATAGAGAAGTGGACCAGTGGAGAATTTGACCGTAACAACCAATCAGCTTAGAGGTAGCATTTATCAAGTACATTCTATAAAATAAGTAAAAGCCAATTGGTCGCTATGGGCAACTTCTCCACTCTTTTCCCTGCTTGATACATCAACCACATAGAATGAATCTCTCACGCTGCCACACTTCATGGAGGTATGAATAAAGCACTCTAAGTATTAGTTGAGACAACACTTTATCTATGTATTTCTTAAAATCCTAGAAAGTCTACCTGGAGCTTTATAATGTCAAGATCAGCTATATCATTCTATATCATTATATACCTCCAGCAGAGTACAATCCAAGTCTAATATAGATACTCAATATTAGTGTTGGGAAATCAGTATTGTAGGTATTTATCATAACTGATAAATTTAAAGTGATGAGTACTACACAGTAATACATAAACATCTTTTAAACAGTTCACATTGCCCCTTGATACTGGATCCATGACATCATCTTTAATCCCAAAGTTAATGGAGGAACCAAAATTCTCCTACAGAAATATATTTGGTCCGTCTGAATGGTTAGAGATACAAAGCATTCAGTTTTCATGGAGAGCATCTCCCTACTGCATTAAAGGCATTGGGGTCCAAAAAATAAGCTCTAAAATAGTGTATTTACAGTATGCCCATACCAAAGGGGTTGGGTACAGGATGCTGATGCTTGGGATCCCGGTGGTCAAATCCCAGAGCCGTCATCCTGACAGGGTGAGGATAACGACACCTGTCAGTCAGTATCTTAATCCTCCCCCTCTCCCTACAATAACCCTAACCCTCACTCCCCGGTGCCTGAACCTAACCTCCCCCCAAGTGCTAAACCTAACCCCTCCCTCCCTGCACCCCCCCCCCCTTTAGTGCCTAACCCTCCCCCTAAGCCCGTTTCGGCAATCGGGATGCCGGCACAGGGATTCTGACAGGTGCTGATATTTCGTCACCGGCATTCTGAGCGCCGGAATCCCTGCGGTCGGGTTTATGACCGCATCCCTATCAGAGCAGCGGGATTTCAGTGTAAATTCCAGGATCATATAAGGGAAGAGCCCTACTTATCAGAGCTTAAATCTACAGGAGAGGGGCAAACAGACAGGGGTGGCACAGAAGTGAGAGACAATAAGGGAGGAGCATAAAGCGTATGCATTTGCCAGGTGAATTAAACACAAACAAAATGATAACTTTGGTTTTTATAATGAATGCATTCTTTATAAGGTTTGCTTAAAAAAAGCAGGTATAATTTTCTTTCTCTTATTTGAATTACAGTTGCACAAAATGTACTGTATTTTAAGATTCACCCACAAACTCATTGTATCCATTATCAATGGAAAAAGCAAATATCATCTTCAAAGGTGCCTTTGAAATCAACCAATCAGAAGTTGCTAGCTAGCGCTGGTGATCGCTTTTATCTGAGATGTACTTATTCTCATGCACCTGCCATTGATACAGCTCCTGAAAGTTTGCTGCATATGGACAAAAGTTCAGTTCACAATAGGTACAATGTCCATTATGAGACCAACATTATATCAGATACATTACGCAGATGTTATGTCCATTTTCCTGTTTTGAGACTACTAATTCCAGTTGGTAAGAACTTTTGCTGGATTTCCCATTTATTATAAGAATAATTTTTGCAAAGGCTATTTTGAACAACATTTATTAGTCACATATTGTGTTTCATTTATTGCACTAGATGTAGCGTTCTCTTTTCTTTATCACTTTACACTTTTTTTTCTCTGAAATTTGGCAGCTACCTTGTTGTGTTGGGAGAAAAGTGCACTTGGAAGATATACAGTCAGGTCCATAAATATTGGGACATTGACAGAATTTTCAGATTTTGGCCTCTATTCACCACCACAATGGTTTTGAAATGAAACAAACAAGATGTGCTTTAACTGCAGACTTTCAGATTTAATTTGAGGGTAATTACATCCAAATCGGGTGAACGGTGTAGGAATTACAACAGTTTCAATATGTGCCTCCCACTTTTTAAGGGACCAAAAGTAATGGGACTATCAACTCAAAAGCTATTTCATGGACAGGTGTGGGCTATTCCCTCATTATTTCATTATCAATTAAGCAGGTAAAAGGTCTGGAGTTGATTCTAGGTGTGACATTTGCATTTGGAATCAGTTGCTGTCAACTCTCAATATGAGATCCAAAGAGCTGTCACTATCAGTGAAGCAAGCCATTATTAGGCTGAAAAATCAAAACAAACCCATCAGAGAGATAGCAAAAACATTAGGTGTGGCCAAATCAACTGTTTGGAACATTCTTAAAAAGAAAGAACGCACCGGAGAGCTCAGCAACACCAAAAGACCCGGAAGACCATGGAAAACAACTGTGGTGGATGACAAAAGAATTATTTCCCTGGTGAAGAAAAACCCCTTCACAACAGTTGGCCAAATCAAGAACACTCTCCAGGAGGTAGATGTATATGTGTCAAAGTCAACAATCAAGAGAAGACTTCACAAGAGTGAATATAGAGGGTTCACCACAAGATGCAAACCTTTATTGAGCCACAAAAACCAGATTAGAGTTTGCCAAACAACATCTAAAAAAGCAATTACAGTTCTGGAACAACATCCTATTGACAGATGAGACAAAGATCAACTTGTACCATAGTGATGGGAAGAGAAGAGAAGGAAAGGAACTGCTCATGATCCAAAACATACCACCTCATCAGTGAAGCATGGTGGTGGTAGTGTCATGGCGTGGGCATGTATGGCTGCCAATGGAACTGGTTCCCTTGTATTTATTGATGATGTGACTGCTGACAAAAGCAGCAGAATGAATTCTGAAGTGTTTCGGGCAATATTATATGCTCATATTCAGTCAAATGCTTCAGAACTCATTGGACAGCGCTTCACAGTGCAGATGGACAATGACCCGAAGCATACTGCAAAAGCAACTAAAGAGTTTTGTAAGGCTAAAAAGTGGAATGTTATGCAATGGCCAAGTCAATCCCCTGACCTGAATCCGATTGAGCATGCATTTCACTTGATGAAGACAAAACTGAAGGGAAAATGCCCCAAGAACAAGCAGGAACTGAAGACATTTGCAGTAGAGGCCTGGCAGAGCATCACCAGGGATGAAACCCAGTGTCTGGTGATGTCTATGCGTTCCAGACTTTAGGCTGTAATTGCCTGCAAAGGATTTGCAACAAAGTATTAAAAAGTGAAAGTTAGATTTAGGATTGTTTAGTTTGTCCCATTACTTTTGACCCCTTAAAAAGTGGGAGGCACATATAGAAACCGTTGTAATTTCTACACCGTTCACCTGATTTGGATGTAATTACCCTCAAATTAAATCTGAAAGTCTGCAGTTAAAGCACATCTTGTTTGTTTCATTTCAAAGCCATTGTGGTGGTGAATAGAGGCCAAAATCTGAAAATTCTGTCAATGTCCCAATATTTATGGACCTGACTGTAGGTCTTCACATTTATATTCTATACTGACTGCTTTTAACATAGTATCACATAACAACAACAAAGAGTTGAACCCGCACTAGAAAAAATATATATTGGTCTACACAGATGAACCTATAATTGGCACATAGATATTTGTTACACAAAAACCAACTCAAAGTATTCCATATACAGAAAACCTGTATTAAATCACAAATGTTGGTGGTGCTCCCCCTGAGTCAGAATACAGAAGATTCGTACGATTCAGCTAAAATATAACCTTTATCAATGTATTAGTTAATTTGAAAGAGTCAAAAAATTATTTAGACAAACTATGTTAATAATTATGCTCGGGGTATACACCAGCAAAATTTTTGTTAAAAAAACATCAGATCCACAAATATCACTTGACGTGAGTTTAGTTTCTCTCCGGGTGAGGAAGTGAGCAAGCCACTCAGGCAAAACAATTGTCTTCTTCCATTTACCTTAGCTGGGACCAGCCGATGCGGGAACCAGCCCTGCAGACACTGCGACTTATTAGACGGTGATATGCATTTGGTCCAATACCTACTGTACACCCACAAAACGAGCACTAATCTCATGTGATACAGGAACCGAGAGCTCTGAGAGTCCTATCTCAATCAGAGCACTCATTAGCCTGTGTGGTTTAATGTTTTATATTCTGAGGTTATGTTTATATCTACGGGCATGCTGAGATTATATCAGATGCCATGAGAGCGGAGGTTGTTATTTCCTTTTCCTTTTATTCACTTACTAATAATTAGGGGTGAGCGGATTCGGTTTTACTCGGTTTTACCCGGATCTTTTTATTGGCTATCGCCGAACATGTGTTTTGGATAGCGAATAAAATCGAGCCAAATTTGCGGTAAAGTGGCGATAAGAACCGAGTAAAACCGAGTAAAACCGAACCCGCTCACCCCTACTAATAATATTGTGGCTATGGATATACGGACAGTACTTGGAGGATTTAACACTGATGCACAAACATATGCTTTCTCTGTATAAATTGATACATATGACATCGGTGCTCAGAGATCTAACACCGCAGCTCATGTTTATAATTGATATATGGATGTGGTAATGGTGTTCCTATAAACAGGATTAAAGCTTATGATAATATACTGGGAACACTAGTTATTCAGCTACCAGCAAAAGTGATACGTGTCACAAGTATATTTAATGAATGTGATAAACCAGGTTGGAGCTATGTGTCCATTACATGGTTTTGTGATATGATATAAATCAGACTTGCTCCGTCGGCCTATACGACTTAGTGCTGGACTGAAGGGTTTCGTGCTAAAGGTTTTTTCTTTTGAATTTAATACGCAATTTATTACATGTGGGTGCACTTCTGTGGAACTCAATTTCGCTGATGTTTGCATGTCCTACCTATATATTTGATGATTAGTAGGAGTGGCAGAATTGAGTAGCCACATTATTTATGAGAGAAACTAAACTTATGTCAAGTGATATTTGCGGATCTGATGTTTTTTCAACAAAAATTTTGCTGTATAGACCCCGAGCATAATTATTAACATAGTTTGTCTAAATAATTTTTTGACTCATTCAATTTAACTAATACATTAATAAAGGTTATATTTTAGCTGAATCAGTGGTCGAAGTGGGAATTTTGAAGTTGGGGTATGGAGATTTAATGTGTGTGCGTGCCGAAGGCTTGCGAAAAAGGTGTGGCCACGCATCATGGGGCGTGGCTACTTGTCATGAGGGGTATGGTCACTTAAATAAAGGGCATATCATACATCCTTCTCTTATTCTTTCCTTTCATCTCTCAAGCTTTGCACTTCTCACTCCCTCCATCTCTTTGTAACTTCCTGCATCTCTCACCCCTGCTTTCTTTTCTCATCCCCTGTACCAATTACTCTCTCCTTCCCTCTCTAATTCTCTATAGACTGTCACTGAATGCTAAAGACAGGCCATACACCGCTAATAGATAGTACATATGCGCTTTACTCATTACCTGACTCACTGCAGCACATTGCAAAAAAACACATTGGCGCCCATAGGGAAAAAAACAGACACATAGGCTCCCACAGGAAATAAATCACATAAGCTTTGCATGAAGAAAAAAAATATTGGCACACATAGAAAATTTAACCAAACACATTGGGGCTTATTCAATAGGCTGCGAGAAAAGCAAAACCTCGCACCTGCATGGTATTTCCTGCATGTGCAGGTTTTTTGATATTCTATTAGGCGCGTGTTTTGGTTTAAAACACGTGCCGGGACGCTTTTTTTTGCGCACCACCTGAGCAAGCGTGATTTTTCCTAAAATCAATGATTTCAGGAAAAATCACTGGGACTTGCTCTGACACACCCGCAGCACCCCCCTGAGGACTAATTAAGTAATTGGAAGCGCTGTCTTCTGCATCTTCTTCTTCATCCAGAGTCGGGAGCCGGCTCTTCTGCAGCAGTGGTGAGTATGTCAGTGTGTGTGTGTGTGTATGCACAGTAAGTGTGTATCAGTGTGTGTGTGTCCCGGTCAGTGTGCCCCCCCCCCCCAGTGTCACTGTGGCCGCCCATAATGGGCGCTGGGAGAACTACATCTCCTCCCAGCAGCCCTTGCTCCTCCCACCAGCCCCTGGGACTCCCAGCAGCCCCCTCTCCAGTAAGAAGAGAGAGGGGAGGCCGCCGGCCTCACATAAGTTTTGCATGAAAAAATAAAATTCACATACACTTTGGCACCATTTGTAAAAAAACAAAAACATAGGTCACACAGGAACTAAATAAAACACATATAGTGGAATTCAACTGAGCGATAACATTGCACCCAGATCACATTAGAAATGCGATCTTTTATAAAATGTCCCCCCCCCCAACAGTAAAATTACAACAGTGTAGAGTGCACAAGCCCAGAATTTCATGATGGTATGCACTGAAGACAGAAGCTTTGTTCGGCACATGTTCAAAGTAACTGAGAAGTACTAGAAGAAAAAAGTCTGAAATGTGAAATACTGCTGCAATTGCCATTGGTACACTGAGAGACATCTTTGCTGGGACAGCAGAGTTTTGGAAGCGATGTTCTGCATCTGCAAGATTAATACTATAATTTCCCTTATCTTTGTGAAACCAGCAAATCGGGATGTTAGCTAACGGGATTTTTAATAATATTGATAAATAGGTGCTAAAGTGAGAAATTTCTCTCATGTCTTATGACTAGCTTACATGTCTCGCAGAACAGAAGGAGCTGCGTCTGTCAAACATCTTAAAATGTTCATCAAGCAGCCCAGCAAAAACAGCACATACATTCAATGCAATGCTCCTGACAATGGTTAAATTTTGGACTAGATTCAGGGTAGACACCCCTCACTCTATCCTCACCTTCACCAAAGGTCTCTCTGAAGTCAGCAACGCACATGGGGGCAGGGGTGTATCTAGGGGTCCAAGCACCCCTGGCACAGTAAAGGACTGGTGGCCCCCTGCCCCATATTTTTTTGAATAATTGCACGTGGTACTTATATAATTGAAAACTAATAAACTTAATATAGAGATTAATTTAATATAAAAAAGCACCCACCTTCACTCACTAGTTTCTGCCTAGGGGGAGGGCACACTGACCGATGTCAGTAGCTGCCCTGCCTGCTGAGATGAGCTGTGCATGCAAGCCATCCCATAGTCATCACAAACAGCACACTTAGGGCCTGATTCAGAGCCAGACGCAATTAGCGCTCACTCGTCCAGAAAATAGGGGTGGCTATTCAAATCAACCATTCGCTGTTTGCGGTCTGTTCACGCCTCTAGGTCTGAACGAGCGAACAAAACTTGCGGTCGTTTTTTGAAAAAATACGCCCCCTGGCCGCTTGCATCCTACGTCATGTCCGCTATTTATTAGATTAATCGAGTACATCGACCAGGGTATGAACTGCTCGCTATTCTTGGGGTTGGTTTTTGCTACCACAATTTTGCGAGCAGTTCTGGCTATAAAATAACCCTGTGACGTGGTCATTGACGCTGCTGTTTTAATTATGCACACCCATAAAACGCCCATTTTGACCTTTAAGCACGCCTGCGTTCGGATCTCCACTCCCCGTTTTCAAGCACCTTCCCCCGTTACCACCCACATACGCCTACTCCTGTCATTCGCTATTTTGCGAGCACATGAATTTCGGCCGCACTGACTGGTTCGCGCATGCTTATAACGATCCGTACGCATGCGCAGTTGGGCAAACATCGCTCGGAATGAACGAGCGACCGCTTACGAGCGGCTCTGAATCAGGCCCTTAGCTCTCTAGTCTGTCTTGCTGTCAGTGTATGTCACTCAAAAGTTGTGATCCTAGTAGATGGTGTCAGAGACCGTAACAGCTTTTGCCAGGATCACCGTGGTTCGAGTTGCGCAACTTTCAGTAAAACACACTTAGGGTTCCTCATCCCACACTGTGCTTCCCTTCTCCCTCCACACCCCACACTGTGCTTCCCATCTCCCTCCACACCCCACACTGTGCTTCCCTTCTCCCTCCACACCCCACACTGTGCTTCCCTTCTCCCTCCACACCCCACACTGTGCTTCCCTTCTCCCTCCACACCCCACACTGTGCTTCCCTTCTCCCTCCACACCCCACACTGTGCTTCCCATCTCCCTCCACACCCCACACTGTGCTTCCCTTCTACCTCCACAACCCACACTGTGCTTCCCATCTCCCTCCACACCCCACACTGTGCTTCCCATCTCCCTCCACACCCCACACTGTGCTTCCCTTCTCCCTCCACACCCCACACTGTGCTTCCCTTCTCCCTCCACACCCCACACTGTGCTTCCCATCTCCCTCCACACCCCACACTGTGCTTCCCTTCTCCCTCCACAACCCACACTGTGCTTCCCATCTCCCTCCACACCCCACACTGTGCTTCCCTTCTCCCTCCACACCCCACACTGTGCTTCCCTTCTCCCTCCACACCCCACACTGTGCTTCCCATCTCCCTCCACACCCCACACTGTGCTTCCCTTCTCCCTCCACACCCCACACTGTGCTTCCCTTCCCCCTCCACACCCCACACTGTGCTTCCCTTCTCCCTCCACACCCCACACTGTGCTTCCAATCTCCCTCCACACCCCACACTGTGCTTCCCATCTCCCTCCACACCCCACACTGTGCTTCCCATCTCCCTCCACACCCCACACTGTGCTTTCCTTCTCCCTCCACACCCCACACTGTGCTTCCCATCTCCCTCCACACCCCACACAGTGCTTCCCTTCTCCCTCCACACCCCACACTGTGCTTCCCATCTCCCTCCACACCCCACACTGTGCTTCCCTTCTCCCTCCACACCCCACACTGTGCTTCCCATCTCCCTCCACACCCCACACTGTGCTTCCCTTCTCCCTCCACACCCCATACTGTGCTTCCCTTCTCCCTCCACACCCCACACTGTGCTTCCCATCTCCCTCCACACCCCACACTGTGCTTCCCTTCTCCCTCCACACCCCACACTGTGCTTCCCTTCTCCCTCCACACCCCACACTGTGCTTCCCTTCTCCCTCCACACCCCACACTGTGCTTCCAATCTCCCTCCACACCCCACACTGTGCTTCCCTTCTCCCTCCACAACCCACACTGTGCTTCCCATCTCCCTCCACACCCCACACTGTGCTTCCCATCTCCCTCCACACCCCACACTGTGCTTCCCTTCTCCCTCCACACCCCACACTGTGCTTCCCATCTCCCTCCACACCCCACACTGTGCTTCCCTTCTCCCTCCACACCCCACACTGTGCTTCCCTTCTCCCTCCACACCCCACACTGTGCTTCCCTTCTCCCTCCACACCCCACACTGTGCTTCCAATCTCCCTCCACACCCCACACTGTGCTTCCCATCTCCCTCCACACCCCACACTGTGCTTCCCATCTCCCTCCACACCCCACACTGTGCTTTCCTTCTCCCTCCACACCCCACACTGTGCTTCCCATCTCCCTCCACACCCCACACTGTGCTTCCCTTCTCCCTCCACACCCCACACTGTGCTTCCCTTCTCCCTCCACACCCCACACTGTGCTTCCCATCTCCCTCCACACCCCACACTGTGCTTCCCTTCTCCCTCCACACCCCACACTGTGCTTCCCTTCTCCCTCCACACCCCACACTCTGCTCCCCTTCCCCTATTATACCACTATATGCTCTCTTGTTTCCCTGTTACATCCCACACTATATTATGTGTTCCCCCCTCCACATTGATCCCACATTTTATGCTCCCCAAGATCAAATGCTCTCCAGTAGTAGTTACAGTACTTTAATTACCTTACTAATACTGGAAATGAGCTCCAGGGCCGTCTGTGCTGCTTGCTGGCTCACCTGTCAGTGACAGCTCACTGCCAGTGATAATTATCAAGATGAGGCAGTGCAGGGGAGCCATGTATCCAGAAGAGACAGCAGTCCACACAGCAAAGGCCGGCTGCCTGCTGTGTTGATGATGCTGCTGTGGCCAGGGGGCGGGCCTGGATAGTTGTGCCTGTTCTTTGGATCTTTCAGCCAATTATCCAAGGAGTTAGGTCAGTGTGTGTGGTCCGCAGTGCCCTGCACTGCTACAGTACCCTATAGTACACTACACCCTCACTAGTCACTACGTCCCTTGCCACCCGGGCAAGCACTAGTAGCAGCTGGGTCCCAGACCATTAGCGCCCCTGATTTCTATCCCCTGGTCACAAATGGTACCCCCCCGGTGAGTACTATCTTGGCGAGGGGTTACATACATCCCTGCATGTGGGCTGCTAGAGTACACTGTAATGCCAAGCAGAAGCTTGTGTTACGACAAAGGGGAGGAGGAGAAACAAAAAGCACAGCTGAATGAACTCAAGTGTTACCTTTTTTATGGCACACAAGCCTCACTGCTGGTCTCTCTGCAGTTTGCGGTTACCCGGCAAAGTAATGCTGGTAGGCGGGAAGGGGTTCAAAGAGACAGCGCACAAGCTAAAATGCTGGACTGCAGATATCTCTACCTTCCAGCGGGGGACGGCTCACGGCACGCAAGGGCTGATGGGCGGGCAGTGGGACAATGACATTTTCACTGAGCCAGCCACATAAACACACACTGCGGCTGGATGCTTAAGGGGCTGTCCTAGCGAGCGGAGACATGTAGCTGTCCCGCTCAGCCCTTTGCCATAGCAACAAGAGAAAAAAAAAATGTTATTGCTTGAAGTGCCGGTATGCCATACCGTTGCATACCGGTACACTTCGAGCACTGAGCTGAATCATACAAATCAATAAGAGTGCCCCATAAAAAAAGAGTCTGCTTTCTCTCCTTTTTGTACGTGCTTTTAACATAGTGTCATGGTTTATTTATTTGAACAAAAGTCCTAATAAAATGTACACATGTGTTCTTCTTTACGTTGATGTACAGCACAAGCTGCAGGTTAAGTATAATATGGGAATCTATACTAGATGAACAGTAGTTGGCACTCTGTACTAAGCTGTGTACTTTCTTATTGTTTTACGTGTGTGCTCTCTTTTACCTTCTAGAATTGTATTGTTAATCTTCCATTTTAAAAATATTTTACATCTACTGATCAGAGTAAAGTTTATGCCAAAATCTTCTCTGCATATTTGATGTATGAACAGAGAAGGATAATCTTCAAAAGGTTAATGGGCCAGGCACAGTACTAAAGAAGAATATAAGTAGTCTTCCAGGAAAATCTGCATAGTGTATTTGAGTAAATCAACACTGTATTTCAAATGAGTAAAGAAAAGGAAAAGAAAATGGGTGGCAGCTCAGAGCTTAAACTAGCAGTGGCTAAAGTAAATAATAACAATAATCAGCTGTGGGAATTTAAGGTTGAGATGCTGCTATCCAGAGATGACTTGTTAAAGTTTATTATTATATAACATTTCCATAAACAGTAAGTTGTTTCTATGAAAAAACTAGTATGTCTGATGATACTTGCCAAAAGAAAGGACATATAACAGGAATGCTAGTGACAATAGTGCAACTCCAGTCAATAAGTGAAGATTTGAAATGTAGTGACGTAGTAGCCTTAAACCTCTGCAATTTATATGACAAATACAATGCACTGATTAATGCCTTGGAAACAAAACATGTAATGAAATGAACACTAGGCTCTGTGGGGGGAATCCAATAGTTTTTTTTGGCGCCCTAAGTAATGGGTGGCCATCAGAGCAATTCAGTTGTTGCTCTGATCGAGCATCAATTACTTTTCATGTTGCTAAAAACACTGTGTTTAGACACGCAAAGCGGCTAAAACTGTCTAAAGTCCGTGTTAGGGCTCCCAAACCATGGACTTATCACACATTTGTGCTCGCCACCTCAGGAGGCTGAGAGCAGAAATGTGTGCAGCCACGGCTATGGGCACCCAAACGGCAGAACAATGGAATTGTTGCTGGTGGGCGCTATCTAGTGGTGGATACAAAAAAACTATTGAATTTCCCCCCCCCCTTGAAACCTGGTTTATAGATGAGCACCAGCTTAGAAAGGAAAGTGACAAACGAATGGTCCTTCTTTTATTCCATTTATTCAGGGTATAGCACCACTGAGTTTTACACACTTTGTTTCCACATATCACATTATATTTGGGACTTAAGGTGACCCATGTATTTTACCTTGGCTGCTTTACCAGGTGCACTAGGGTGTTGTATTCAGTATACTATGGGGCATATTCAACTAGACGGAAAAAGTCCCGTACTTTTCGCATGCCGGACTTTTCGCTGACATTGCTGGTTTGCCATGTGAAAAAGTATGGGACGCAACCCCGCTTATCCCCGTATTCAATTCGAAATCGGCAAAAATGGCACCCGGCGAAACGCAAACTGAAAAGTGCTGTCAGATTTGGGGAAATCAGCCTGACACCCCCCAAAAGATGCACTAACATTGGGGATCATGGTAGATGCCCATGAACAGCCCTGCTGAAGCTATTTGGGGTCCTTAAATGCTCTCATTAGCTGCTAATTAGCATCTTTGCACAAGTGGTGAAGAATAGCACTTTGCAGTTTGTTTTGGAGAAAATAACTAGTCCCAGCAAATTTGGGGAACATGAAAATGGGTGCAAGCATGGTTAAACATTACAAAAGTGAAGTTTTAAAAAACTTGAAAAATGCACCTTCAGCAAGCGCCTGCAATAAAAAAAAACCTCCCCCATACTTGCAAACTCCCCAAAAGGCTATTTTGCTAGTTTTTAAATTTGTACCCCAACTTTGAACTTTTTCGCCCCCATTTTCAAAGTAACTTTTTGGAGTGTTCTTTTAATTTATTTAGGATTTTTTTTGCAGGGTGGCTTCCCCACCTTTGCACCCCAAACCCGCAATTCTGCACTTTTATCGATAGCTATTCATAGGTGAAACTTTTCTGCCGGGTACATTTTATTGGGTTTCCACACCGGCGAAAAATAGCCCAATTGAATACGGGGATAAGTTTCCGCTGGCAAAATTACGTCACCGGCAAAACTTTTTCACAGAAAACGGCTTTTCGCCGCTAATTGAATATGTCCCTTTGAGTTGTAAAACTCATTACATATGATAAATGGTGCTCCAGCCAATCAGCTCTCAACTGTCATGTTTCAAACAGATGACAGTTTGGAGTACCGGAGTTTTAAAACTGGTTGCGTATGATAAAACTCTGTGATCCCCATAATCAGATGGAAGTAGTATCACCGCTGAAGGAATTAAGGGCTCTATTTACTACAATCCGCATTGGGAATGCAGATTGTAGTGTGATATTTCCGACTGAATTTGCATTGCGAATTCAGGCAATATAACAGGGATTTACTAAAAATCCATTGCAGGGACAGAGCTTGCGATAAAGCTCTGTCCCTGCGAATCCTGGCTCTTGACTGGTGGCTAAAGAAATCACACTATGATTCCAAGGTGACCAGTGTACAATCTTAAAAGAAAGAAAGGTAAATTTAACAGATAACTATTCAAGACACTATATAAAATCATTGATATAATGAGGAACATAGATTGAACTATTTAATAATGACAAGTATTAGTTTAGTGACATCCACTCACATTTTGAAAAGATAATGGAAGTGAATTTACAGGAGAACTTCTAAGACAACATGACGTAAGACATTATACATTAGAGCAAAAAGAGATAGCTGAAGGAAAGATGTAAGAGAAGAACAGAACCCAGATTGAAATGATCAGATGCATGCTAACAGACTCCAGATTATCTGAAAATATTGGAGTGGAGTAGCAATGACAGCTACTTACTTAATACAGATTATTCCCTGGAGTGGCAGAGAAAATGTAGGACGTTTGGCATGGTGAGAACCTATCATAAAACACATCAGAGCTTTTAGATACAAAGTATGTGTTTATATTTCTGATGAAAAATGTGACAATTTATAGAACCATGCAGACGAAGATATTCATGATGGATACAATGATATTTCCAAAGATACAGACATGATGACTATCAACAACAGCATTGATGTGATTGCAACACTAAACTTAGGTATAGCGGGGGGAAAATCAATATAAAACAAATTATTGAGTTTAGTTTAGGATCAGCACCATGAGGGAGAGTACACTGTCATGAACAGAGAAAACAAAGAAGGTGTTCAACAAGTGAAAACAAGTGTAAACCCCATGTATGCCTCTTAAACAAAGCAGCACAATTAGAGTATTTAAACCCACATCCTGGGATAATATATTTCATAAAGTGAAGCCAAAAGATGGACAAAAACGCCTGAAGAGGAAATAAAATCTATGCACAGCAACCAAACCTGCATACTCACTGAACTGCCATAGGCTGCAAATAGATATTATCATAGACAAGTGTAACACAGATGACAAAGATGACAAAGCCTCAGCTGTTGAATAGAGTTATTGGAGTATAACAATAGCTGCAGGCTAAGTATGACATGAGAAGCTATATTTGATGGACAGTAGGTGACACTTTATCTTATGCTATCACTGTGCAATGTATCACCTTTCTGTAAGTATATTCTCTTATACTTTCTAGAATTTTGTCATTAATCCTCCATGCAGAAATGAGATAGCAATGACACCTAATTTGCTGACAGGAACTGCTATATTTTAAGATTTATTAGATACTATTGCCAAATGTTCTCACATGTTTTCTCTAGGTTTGTGGAATGAGTTATGTGATATAGAGCTGCTATCTATCTTTGTTGTATAATACACCAATACATATCAATTGGCTCGTGGAATTATGATAATATTATATGACATATCCTAGATCAATCTTGTACTATGGATCACAGAAACCAATAGTTGAAAAAATATGTATTATACTATTCCTTTCAAGTAATATTACAGTATTCTTGCCCGTTCACTTCATACTATGTGGACATTTGCACAAACTGTCACGCATGTCACATGGCTTGGATGTGTTAATAACTTTTTTTTCTATTTTATGTAGTTAACTAAATGGAATTATCCTTTTCAAAGTATACTTATGTTCCTACAGTAGAGGTTAGCTGGTTATAAGAAATGTGGATGCACTGAGATCTTGGATGATGATTAAAGTGACCTATATGAGACTGCACTACAACAGAAAGTCAACATAGATAGGTATTATACAAACACATTTTTCTACACTGTTTTCAGGCAATGAGATTGAGCCCTGTAAACATTTAACTAATACAGGTGTATAATAAAGACATGCGGAGCAGTGTATTATAAAGACAGGATGTAGTCATATTCAATGCAATTCAGTGGTCTAGATAGGGGATCCAGTGAAACACATCACATTATATAATTTGTATATAACCAGATACTAGTGTTTCTAACTAGTGGTTACTGTGTTCAACCAGTATACTGAAGTATCAATACTAGAGAAACAGTGTTGTGTACAAAGGTTACAAATCTTGGAATGAAAGAGAGATTGATTTCAAAGCTTCTAAAATCCCTTAGTAGTCCTAAAGGGGACAAGATATCTAATTAACAACAAATTCTGTCTCCCACCATAATCAATTTTGCCTGTAAGTATGTATTATGCCTATATCAGCTTACAATCAAATGTAGCATACTATCTTTAGCGCTGGACTCAGGTTTTTGGGTCTGTTCCTCATTTAAATATTCACTGCCATATTTAGTGATTTTAATAAATATCAATAAAGATTTCTTTAAAAAAAAAAAGTATTTACCGCAGAGTCAGTGTGACTTTTCAGGTAGATTTTTTTTATGTTTCCATTCAATAAAATTGATAATTGTAGAACAAAGCAAAATATGCATGCAGGGAAAGCAGAATCAGAAACAGCTGTATCATCACATCACTTGGTGACTCTATTATACTTGGTTGGACTTTCTGCCATGTAATAATATTGGCAGTGACGTGAATGCTACTAGGTTGTGTGTAGTGAAACATAGCAAAGGGAATGTAAGGCAACAGAGTAAGGATATAGATTTCTTAAGTCAGCTTAGTGCATCATATTCAAATACAGTATTTGCATAGGTTATTTTGCAAAAAGTCGCCCAGAGTTATTCTACTGAGCCCCAAATATAGTTGTACCTATTTGTGGATTATTATGTACATCAGAGAGAAGGACAAATTTATAGGGTGAGAGTTTAGAAAATGTGAGAGTTTATAAGTAAACTCTCACATTGGTCAACTTTTATCTTGAAAATAGGAAAACATCTGGATGAGAGTTTAAATCGAGTTAAAAACATGACAGTTTGCATATTCTTGGACTCTAGTACATTGGCCAAGTTTAAAAAGTGTGACAAATGCTGACATTTTCTAGACTTTCACCCTATTACATTTGGCCCTGAGTGCTTATTGCTACATGTCAACCTAATTGCCAGAGCTGGGGACTGTTCTGGTTTGTCTCACCTCTTCTAGGTTATGGCCTCAAGTATGGCAGGTGCAAGGAGAAAGTCTGATGCTGCCATTCAATCTGCTCTCTGTCAACAAAGTAGCAGCCAGAAGTTTGACTTCCATAAGTAGATATGCACACAGCCTGATCATCTGATTGACTTATGGTTTCCTATTTCTTCCCAAGTCTCTAGACACTGTGTTTAAGTAGTCCAATATAGTGCCAGACATTTGTGATGTGAACTACTCTATGAGCTTGTCAATGGAGACATGTACTTACTGTACTTATTGACTCTTTCTTGACACAAGGTTTTCCACAGAAAGCTGCAGAATGGTATTTGGAGTCCTTACCAAAATATATCCGAAGTATTAGAAGGATTATGAATGTCTTGGGGGCCTTTTCTCGGTGTTGTGTAAGCCAAAACTTTCCTTCCATCTTCCATCTTACTTTTTAATCAAGTAACTCTGTTTTTAAGGATCTTTATGCATCTGGACTAATCAAGGTGGAATAATCGAATAGAACTGTAGGCAGTGCTTAATGATCCATATTCCATCATGTCTTTCTATTTAGGAAAGTACAACAAAGATAAGTTCTAAATTAGATGTTCATGGGGTTACATGCCCGTGGCACTGTCTATTTATGTTGCAAACACTTCACAGAGGTTCATTCCATGTCTTGTTTATTATTTGTGCTGGTTAATGGATGTTTGGTACAAGTAATCCTTTGGGAATCATTTTATTGTACATGTATAAATACCATACAATCATCTCATGTTCTGCACAGCAGTCTATATTAAATACATGAAAAAATTGAAGAGACATTACAGTAGATATTAATTATAACAACAACATGAAACAGGCACAAAAATGGCACTCCTAAAAATATTATTAACCTAGTAAGTTTAGAGTTGGGAAAAGCATGAAATGTACAGCAAATTAAAGTCTGTTGAACAGTAAATGACCTTCAGAATAAGCTGTTTCCCAGTTTCCAAAGAAAACACCCTGGAATTTGTGGAAGCTAGTGAGCCAGGGGAGTGTACATCCACAGCATTATAATGAAAAACATCTGGAGCCCTTATTATATTGCTTCTAAGAGTGGGGGAGAAGCAAAAGGAGTCAGTGTCTGACTCACATTATTGACTTTTAAAATTGTTTTTATTCTTCTAACACATTCATATGGAATACGTTAAAGGTAGAAAGAACAAATTAAACAATTTTTTCAAAAATGAATTCTGGGAACATATTGCATACATGTTTTTTAAATTATGTTGTTAGTGCCCAACAATCATAAGTAAAAAGTAGAACACACTGGATATTGTGGGTGCCCACATTTGGCTGGATTTCAGTACATCAATTCACAAATTGCGGCAAAAGTCTTTTTTTTTTTTTATTCTGTTTGTGGTTCCCTATTCACTTCAATCCACTCAAATTTGCTGGATCCCAGCATTGCCTCATCCAATTCCTATTGTATATACACTGCACAATCTTTCAGGGCAGCACACAACACAGGAAGTAAAATGTAGATTTTTTTTCAATTTATTTTTATGAATTTCTTTTAGAGTTCAGTTTATTTGTATTTAAAATCCTCTGTGGATTTTTTAGAAAATTTTCTAAGATTTGCTAGTTTCCATCAGTGAGTTCTTCTTTATATATTAAACATAGCTTTTTTTTTTTTTTTTCTAATTAAGTGTATTTATCTGAACAACAATGAGACCTTTGACCAAATGCAACTCCAGTTTGTATTAGTGGCGCCTGCAGAAAAGATGGTGGGTGGTTGGAGTGACAGCTCCTTCTGTGCCATCAAGAGTATCTCAAGCGCAGTATCTGTTGCTGAATTAGCTGCAGTTGATGGTGTTATTAATGGGCATATTTATTAATTATCAAGTTTTAGACACGATAATTATAAGTTCTTATTCTAGTTTATTGCATCAATAGGAAATTAAGGTTCACAGAGATGCATTCAAAAACACACACAGACAGGGGTTCCTGAAGAAGTGTTAACGTAAAGTGATTGCATGTGCGAGCGAACATTGCTGAGGAGGGATCCTACAATTCTCTCTCACAGTAACTTTTACAGTTAGGTTTTGCCTATAGGCTACAATGGCTAAAGGCATACATCCACTAGCAGATCTGAAAACGACTGCACGATTACGACATTGTAAACGTGCAGTCGTTTGTCAGTCTGTGATGAACCTGCACTGAATGAGCAGTCGTTCAGTACAGGGTCATCAATCATCTGCAAGCATGCTGAACCTGACGATATCGTCAGGTTGACCAGCATGTTTGCAATATGATAGATGTCTAAACGACCAGCGGGCACGCACATCGCTGGTCGTTTAGGACATTTTTATGCACGATTTGCAAACGATTGTTAAACGATTTATGAATGATTGAACGATAACTACATCGTTATCGTTCAATCGCTCAAAAAAATTGTCTAGTGGATGTGTGCCTTAACACATCTGAAGATGGCATTAGCTACTGGAGCCAATTCAGCATTTTAGCAGCACCCATAGAAAACTGTGGGTGCTGCTTTTGCAATAGATAATGGGGGATTACAGCAGATATCTCTGATATCTGCTGTGGTCCCCCATACATATAACTGAGTGGTACTTAATATTTGCACCCAAAAATGGGCGTTTTCAAGGGACATTAGGGGAATAGTTAGAGGACCCACTCCATTTCATTCTAACTGTGCAAGGTGGTTTCCCCATCATCTGCACTCCGAAATAACTCTTGCAAAGAAGACCATTTCTATTCCTGGTGTAAAAAAAAATTCCAGTCTTTTATAATTGAATTTTATCATTTCAATTTCAGTTGCAGTTACTCAGTTGAATTGCCAACTTTTCAGTTGTAGCAAAACAATTATTGCAAAGGAGATCTTTTCTGTTGCTGGTGTATAAAAAATATTGTCAATCTTTTATAATTGAAATAAAACATTTGTATAGTGTGTTTTTCAGTGGCAGATACTGTGTGTGGTGGTATCCCCGTCGTCTGCACCCCAAAATAATTATTGCAAAGTAGACCTTTTCTGTTTCTGGTGTGTAAAAAAAAATGTTTTTTGAAACAAATAAAAAAATTGTATAGTGTGTTTTTGAGAGGCAAGCTATATTACTGTACTTAGTGGTGTTAGGATCTGTGACAGTGGATCATCTTGGTGGCAGGTCCCAGCTATAGTTGTCCCTGGGATACTGCATCTTGTCCTGATCCATGTTCTGGCTGTTGCAGGCAGCCGGATTCCTGTCTTGTCTGTTTACAGCTCTAGCTGTTTGTGTGCTGGATTAAGCTGCACTCTAATTAATCATGTCTTGTCTGTGTGCACAGCTCAGGTGCACACTAGCAGTCATTAGGAAGGGCTCTCTGCAAGAAATGCCTTTGATTGGATCCTGCATCGTATAAGTTACAGCCAGCCCTTCACTCCATGTCAGCTATAGCGTTTGTTGTGGCTTCTGGTTCCAGTGAGAGGTTATCCTTCTGTGTGTTCCAGCTCCTCGTGTTCAGTGTCTATGATCTCCCTGCAAGTTACATCTAAGCAGTGGCTTCCACTTCCCAGCATGTGTGTAATTTACCTGCAAGTGACAACAGAGCAGTACCTGCCACACCTCAGTGTCTGTGTGGATTCCCAGCAAGTACATTAAAACAGTGTCAGCTGTATTTTAGTATTGTGAACTTTTGTTTATTCATTCCAGCACTCTCAGCGCCTCTCTGTGTCTGTGTGGCCAATCAGCTAATAACACACAGCTGTCTGCACTACTATTCAGTAGGGATGTGCAGGCTCGGTTCTACTCGGTTCTGTTCGGTTCTTTTTACCGAATCTTATTGGCTATCCAAAACTCGTGACAGCTGAAACCCAATAAGATCCGGTAAAAAGAACCGAACGGAACCGAGTAGAACCGAGCCTGCACATCCCTACTATTCAGTGCTATGTGCACTATCTCCTCAATTTCAGTTGCAATTCCTTGTCTGTATATTCAAGCAAGCAATAACTTTTACAGTAATTCCTGTTATCACTCAGTGCATACCAGCTATTCAGGCTGCAACTAGCCAAGAGTATACCAGTCCTCAAGACAGCAACTAACCAAGTGCATTCCAGATTTTCAGACTGCAATTAGTATAGTGCATACCAGTCCTCAAGACTGCAACTAGCCAAGTGCATACCAGCTATTCAGGCTGCAACTAGCTAAGTGCATACCAGTCCTCAAGACTACAACTAGCCAAGCACATTTTAACTAGGAGCCATCTTGTCCTCACAATTCCTTATCAATCGACTCTTTTATCAATTGACTCTTTAAGTATCTATTATCAATTGACTCTTGATCAAACAATTCACTATACTCTCCTGAGCTTCATGTTCCTGGTATGATTCAATTGTGAATCTTCTCTGAGATCCATAACAAGTAGGTGTTGTCATGTCCCCATTAGCTGCACGCCAAAAATCATAAGTAAAACAAAAAATCTAGCTTTTTGATGGTGTCTCCAGTCTTTTAATAAAACTGCATGGTAAAGGTAATAATCCCTCCTTTCCATATGTCTTTGTACGTTCACTTGGTGTGGGTGGCAGTTAAGTTCAACAACAGTAGCATTTCTCCTGTCCATGGTGTAAAAATCAAAACAATCATGGATCAGTCAATAGAAAAGCAGGAGCAAGCCAGTACTAGTGCTGCCAATTATATTACTTCTTCAATATCTACTAAAGGTGGTCAAGGGGAAAGAAGGTACAAAGGGCACCTTAAATCTAAACAGTATTTCACAATTATAAAGAAAATATCTCCTCTATCTATGAAGGGAAAATTTACTGCCAAAAAATGTAAAATTGACAACATGCCATACAGCACACGCAGTGGCAAGGACTAGCGCAGACCATGGCCTTTCTTTTTGAATTGCGGTCCTGCTACTGCTCTTTTATGCACTAAAATGCCTATTGAAAAAGCCAGGGCCAAACACAGTCAGGCATCTTCTGTAACCTTGCATGCAACACATTCTCGCTGTAAGTCTAGATGTGTCACCTTTAAAATAGACAAATCAGTGCACAAAAATAACTCTAAGGCTGATGATTAAACTGTGTGTTCACAAACTTCACTTTCCTGAGGAGAGTCCAAGGGTGTCCATGAGTGCTATGTGTAAGTCTGACATTTCTGACACTGCAATCCTTGAGACGCCTCCTCCACCATTTCTGCACCCTCTACAAATGAGTATGAGAAGTAGTAAAAGTAATGATGATGACATAGAAATTGAGGATGCTACTGTGAAAGTGCATCAGGATGAGGGGGATATTTGTGTGTCTGACGCTAACGAGGATGTTGATGATGAATGTGTTGGACAAGAAGAATTTGATCAAATTCAGGTGGAGTATGTTGTTTGCGTCAAAGTAATTCAGGCACCAGTGGCAGCAGTTCTTGCCAGTGATAAGAAAAAGGCATTGTCATATCCAACTCCTGACAAATCTGTACAATTTGTGAGGCCAAAGTAGGTAGAGATAGGGACATTAACCATCATGGCACCTCCTCCCTGTTAATTAATTTGCAGCGAGTTCATGCAAATTATTTATCAAAATCTGAAAAATCCTGTAAAATAATAACAAGCAGTCCAGCATCAGCTACCAGCAGGATGAATAGTTCCCAGCATGTGCAATCTCTACAGCCAACACCTTCATCATCAACCTCCTCATTAACCGCTTAACTGACGAATTCTTTTTCCAAAAACCGCTCCAAAATTGTCGGTTTCTTTTATGATTGAATTAGGTCAAGAACATAATTTTAAACTTATCCATCACTATTTTATTTGAAAAAATATATATTTTTTAAACCCAGTATACCATAAAAATAGCAATTTTTATGTTAAACTATAGTGATGGCCATTGACAGCTGTACCATCGATGGTCCAACCATCGTTAGAAGCCATCAATTGTTTAGCAATTGGTCAAGATTTGTGCAGACCACAACTGCTGATGTTTCCTAAACATCGATTGAGGGCTGCAATCGATGGTGCAAGATTGAAGGCCACCAGCAATGGCAAACTACTTGTTTTTCAGTCAGACCATCGATGTTTGCAAACCATCGATGGTCGGTTGCCATCCCTAATCAGAGGCTCTGCAATATCTATTGATATATATACATATATATAGAAATATTGTATATCCAGGGACGGTTCCAGGGGCGGGCTAACAGGGCCGTCGCCCCGGAGCGCAGGCTCCTGGAGGGCGCCGTTGAGTCCCTCCCATTAAAAAACCTGTCTCTAAAAGATAATCTTTATCTCAGTATTGGCGGCGGCGCCAGCAGGTAATAGCCGCCGGCCGCTCTTCCAGACCCCACTGTGCCTTATCCAAAGCCGGATTAAGGGGGCGAGTACCTACCTCCGGGGACCCCAAGCCGGAGCTGCTCCCTCCCCTCCTCCCCGACAGGAACAGTGCGCTCACTGCACTGATTATGTCCGGGCTTCCCTGTGCTTGCACTGCAGTAATGGTCGGTGAGGCACAGAGTCGGGATCAGGTGACCCGGCACAATAAAGTTTTTTTATTTTTCCCGAGCCTGCACTGCGCGTGTGACATCATGAGCATGCTGAAGACTGGCAGTGAGGAGCCTGCAGCTGAGAGGAGGAATAAAGATAAAGAGAAGATTCAGGTAAGTGAGGAAGTGATACAGGGAGGTTCTGGAAATTATGGAGATACAAAGATGGTGATCCAACACTATAGAGACACACACAGGGGGAGGGCTGGCACTATAGATGCACACACGGGGAGGGCTGGCACTATAGAGACACACACGGGGGGAATGCTGGCACTATAGAGACACACAAAGGGGGAACGCTGGCACTATAGAGATACATACCTTCCAACTGTCCCGCTTCCAGCGGGACAGTCCCATTTTTTTGGGACTGTCCCGCTGTCCCGCCAGCGGGCCGCAGTGTCCCGCGGTGGGGGGTAGTTGGGGAAAGCACAAACCGCTGCCCTGCATAGCAGAGCAGCGTTTGTGCAGGAGGAGAACAGATGCCGTGCGCATGCGCATGGCATCTGTTCTCTTCAGTGGGGGCTGCCCAGCATCTCGGAGAGTGCTGGGTACGCCCCCAAAGTGACGAAAACGGGGGAAGCCGTAAGGCTCCGCCCCATTTTCAATTGGACCCGCCCCTTTTCCAGGAAGGCGCGCGCAGTGTCCCTCCTCCCAACATTAAAATGTTGGGAGGTATGGAGATACACACAGGGGGAACGCTGGCACTATAGAGACACACACAGGGGGAACACTGGCACTATAGAGACACACACAGGGGGAACGTTGGCACTATAGAAACACAGAGGGGGAGGACTGGCACTATAGAGACACACGGGGGGAAGACTGACACTATAGAGATACAGAGGGGAGGGCTGACACTATAGAGATACAGAGGGGAGGGCTGACACTATGGAGGGCTGGCACTATAGAGACACACAGGGGGAGGGCTGGCACTATAGAGACACAGAGGGGGAGGGCTAGCACTATAGAGACACACGGGGGGGAGGACTGGCACTATAGAGACACACAGAGGGTGAGGGCTGGCACTATAGAGACACACGGGGGGAGGACTGGCACTATAGAGACACACACAGGGGGAGGGCTGGCACTATAGAGACACATGGGGGGGAGGACTGGCACTATAGAGACACACACAGGGGGAGGGCTGACACTATAGAGAAGAGACACACACAGGGGGAGGGCTGGCACTATAGAGACACACACAGGGGGAGGGCTGGCACTATAGAGACACACACAGGGGGAGGGCGGATACTATAGAGACACACACAGGGGGAGGGCTGGCACTATAGAGACACACGGGGGGGAGGACTGTCACTATAGAGACACACACAGGGGGAGGGCTGGCACTATAGAGACACACACAGGGGGAGGGCTGGCACTATAGAGACACACAGGGGGAGGGCTGGCACTATAGAGACACACACAGGGGGAGGGCTGGCACTATAGAGACACATGGGGGGAGGACTGGCACTATAGAGACACACACAGGGGGAGGGCTGACACTATAGAGACACACACAGGGGGAGGGCTAACACTATAGAGAAGAGACACACACAGGGGGAGGGCTGGCATTATAGAGACACACGGGGGGAGGACTGGCACTATAGATACACACACAGGGGGAGGGCTGGCACTATAGAGACACACGGGGGGAGGACTGGCACTATAGAGACAAACACAGGGGGAGGGCTGGCACTATAGAAACACACACAGGGGGAGGGCTGGCACTATAGAGACACACGGGGGGGAGGACTGGCACTATAGAGACACACACAGGGGGAGGGCTGACACTATAGAGACACACAAAGGGGGAGGGCTGGCACTATAGAGACACAGAGGGGAAGGATGACACTATAGAGACACATGCAGGGGGAGGGCTTACACTATAGATATACATACGGGGAAGGACACACCCCCTTTCCATAAGCGCACGCGCCAAGGAACACTATCTATTAAAAAAAAAAAAATTGTGTGTGTGTGTGTGTGTGTGGGGGGGGGGGGGGGGGCGCAACTAGGAACTTTCGCCCTGAGCTCCACAATGTCTAGAGCCGGCCCTGTGTATATTGAACACATACAGTATATATATATATATATATATATGTATAAAGTGCTCCTGCTTACACACACATATGTGTGTATATGTGTAAATATATATATGTATACATACAAATATACATATATATACATATTAGAGATGAGCGGTTTGGATTCTGTGGAATCCGAACCGCTCTGAACATTGGGGATCCGAGTCCACCCGAGCCCTGTTCGGGTGTTCACCGCCTGACTCGGATCCCCGTTCGGGGCCGAACGGCGGCCGCCTGATGTCGGATTCTCACTAGAGAATCCGACATCAGGTCTCCTATTGTGTAGGGCAGATAGCGCTCTGCCCTACACAGATACAAACACACAGCCGCCAGCGGCAGCTGTGTGTTTGTTACAGCAGCCAATGAGAGTCACACAGACTCTCATTGGCTGCTGCACGGAGGGAGCCGGCTGGAGCTCACACATGAGCTCCGTCTTCCGGCTCCCTCCGCAGTGTGTGACAGCAGAGCGGATGGCGCGGGAGCGGGGAATCAGGAATCAGGTAAGTTTTTTTTTTTTTTAACTTTTGAAAGTTGTGCAATGGCCGGGGGCGCCACTTGGGGTGGGTCTGCTACTGGGGGGGTCTGCTACTGGGGGGGTCTGCTACTGGGGGGGCCTGCTACTGGGGGGGCTATACTACTGGGGGGGGTCTGCTACTGGGGGGGCTATACAATTGGGGGGGTCTGCTACTGGGCGTCCATACTACTTAGGGGCCTGCTACTGGGGGGGGGGGCAATACTACTGGGGGGGTCTGTTACTGTGGGGGCCATACTACTGAGGGGCCTGCTACTGGGGGGGCCATACTACTGTGGTGGCATACTACTCGGGGGGCTTACTACTACTGGGGGGGCCATACAACAGGGGGGGCCATACTACAGGGGGGCTACTACTGGGGCAGCCTACTACTGAGGGGGGCCTGCTACTGGGGCAGCCTACTACTGGGGGGGCCATACTACTTGGGGGGCCATACTACTGGGGGGGCTGCTAATGGGGGGCATACTACTGGGGTGGCATGCTAATGGGGGGCATACTACTGGGGGGGCCTGCTAATGGGGGGCATACTACTGGGTGGCATGCTAATGGTGGGCATACTACTGGGGGGCATACTACTGGGGGCACTGTATAGGGGACCCTACTACTAAGGGGACTGCATAGGGGGCACCACTGCTGGGGGCATTGTGTAAGGGACACCGCTATTGTGGGCATTGTGTAAAAGGGGCACTACTGTGGGCATTGTGTAAAAGGGGCACTACTGTGTGTCGTAACATAAATAAGAGACACTACTTTATGGTGTAATGTGAATCAGGCCCTATGTGCGGTGTAATGTGAATAAGATTGTGCACTGTGACTCTTTGGGCCGTAGCCCACTATGTAAACAAGTACTGTGACTCTGCAGGGTGGGTGCACTACTTTTCATTTCTGCCACTGCTCTGTGGCAATGTGTCATAGATGTGCTTTATACTGTGGTGTCTGTGTCATTGTGCCGCTGCTTTGTCGCTTAGTAACCAGTCAGCTCACTGCAACCTTTGGCCAATAATGTTGAAAACAATATTATAAGCTGTGATATGGTCTAAATTGACTGGAAATTAATGTTATTGAGGTTAATAATACTCTAGGAAGAAAAAAAAGACCAATTTATGTGATTTTAGCTTTTTTTGTCAATTTTTGTAAAAAAAATCCAAATCCAAATCCAAATCCAAAGCCAAAGCCAGTCACCACAGTTTGGCAAATCCAAATCCAAAGCCGGACGATGAATTAGAACCAAATCCAAATCCGGCAAAAATGGTCCGGCGCACATCCCTAATACATATACTTATATAGTGAAAACAAAGCAGGTGGCACTCCTTGGTTTTTTCAAAGGATCACCAAAACAAGTGGCATAATTATTCCTTTTTTAATGATTCCAACGTTTCAAATGTTTTAATTACATTTTTCGTCAGGGATAACATACAAAACAAACTCACCTCTTTAAATACCGTACAACCAGTACTCAGACCAGCCCGTGACCCAGCCGACTTCCGGTCGCGTGTGTGTGCGATGACGCACACAGAACGACGAGATCAGGTGGTTCACTCGGTAACCATAACTACCAGTGACAACCAACACCACAAAGTAAATACATAAAAAATGCATAAAAATAGCATCTAACGGGATCCAAATATCAGAACCCCCATAGGGGGCCACTCAAGGTATGAACAATATATGAAATAACCAGCATAGTTATTAATCAATCTGCACATAACATAAGCATAATATCGATGCATATAAGGGAAGAACGATCACCAGTAATCATGTTACTAAATAATAATACCATAGGAGAACAGTATATACCATATATCGGGCAAATAAGTCCATTGATCTTACTGTATACAATCCCAGATAGAACATCTCACTATAGCCATAATCCAATAGAAAAACAAAAAAAGTAAAAAAATTAAATGGACAAAAAATATGTACATAAAGAAGACTAGAAAGAACTAAAAGGGTGCAGAAACAGACACATTGGCCCTCATTCAGACCCACTCGCAAGTGGGCGTACGCACGTTCGCCGTACGTAAAAAAATATTTAAATTCAAGCACTCGCTCGTTTTTTCCTACGCAGCTAAAAATCCGCCCCAAACTCAAGCGACCCCTCCTCTGACTAACGAGCGTGCCAAATAGCGAGCGTACATCCCCGAAATGGCTTGAAGGGAACGCACGCACAAGTACAAACCGGAAGTGGGACTGTCAGATTCCGATTACCTGCTCGTTTTTTCGGCCTACCTTCCTCAATCGTATCATGCCAATCAATGTATCAATTAGCTTAATTGTTTTTTTTTTTTCAACACAATGCAATAAACTTTAATCTTGTCCGTGTTTGTATTTGCTCGCAGAATACGTACGGCTGAAACCTTCGCTTTTATTGTTCCAAAGACATGTTAGCCCCAATTAAACAATTGTTCTATTTGTTTGTCTCCCCACAATTTTTCTGTGGTTCATTTCTTTATTTAAATTTGCTTACGCATGTCACTGCATCAAGCCTATCATAACTCTCAAGAGATTTGTGGCCCTGTCGAACACATGACTCATACACTAACCAATAGAATTTGTCCTGTTAATTTCCCAAATACATTAGCCAATCAAATGTTTTTGTGGTGCTTTATTAAAAATATTTTGTCAAAAAAACACCATTGCCATCATGAGATCCGCCGCATTCACCAGGCGCGAACTGCTGGTGCTGATGGAGGTGATGGACAGGAGGATCACCAGTCAGCCTCCACCCATCTCCAATAGGCGCAAGCGTTCCGCATATGCGGAGGTACGTCGACGCCTGCGCTCCTTCGGCTTACGCCGACATATTGGCCAGCTGGAGCGCAGGTGGTCGGACCTGCACCGGCGGACGCCCCGCTTGCTGGCATGCTTTCGCATGCAGATTGCGGAAAGTAAGTGTTCTGGACTGTGGTTTTCAAGTTTATCTTGTGGGCCCTAACTGCGTGTGCATGTTTTCATATCTGTCCTATTGAGTCATTGTAGTCATATCTGCATGTGCATGTTTTCATGTCTGTCCTATTGAGTCATTGTAGTCATATCTGCATGTGCATGTTTTCATCTCTGTCCTATTGAGTCATTGTAGTCATATCTGCATGTGCATGTTTTCATGTCTGTCCTATTGAGTCATTGTAGTCATATCTGCATGTGCATGTTTTCATGTCTGTCCTATTGAGTCATTGTAGTCATATCTGCATGTGCATGTTTTCATGTCTGTCCTATTGAGTCATTGTAGTCATATCTGCATGTGCATGTTTTCATGTCTGTCCTATTGTGTTTTTTTTTTTTTTTTGTTTGTTTCCTGTTGAAACTAGCAACAATTTTTTGGTCATTTTTTAGGGGCACAGCAAACACTACGGCGGCATCGCCACACAAGACGCCGGTCCCGGCCCCTCTCTCCAACCCCCAATTCCTCTATTCCCCCCTCCTCCCCAGACCCTGTGGCCGAAATTTCTGGCCTACTTCCCCTCCAGCCCAATTCCCCCTCTCCTCCATCCGTCCCTCCTCCAAATACCCCCTCCCAGGATCGCGAAAACACCTTGCCCCTTGGGTTGGGGAATGTAGCCACCTCCGAGGTGGTCCAGGGAGTGGCTTCTGGCTCTCTCGTTTTGGAGAACGGTATGTTTTTAAAGTTTATTTTGGACACCACAAACTGTTTGTATGTAATCATGTGTCGTCCCCATTTTTTTTGTCTTTTTTTCGCCTTAGGGTATTTTTGGGGGTTGTCTTTACCTGTTCCTGCTGATGTCACCATACACATATCACACCTGTGTGCCTTTTTTTAGGGCCCTTGTATTTTTGGCATACGACATTTTGGGGTTCTGGGTTTTATCCGTGTAATTTATTTTTGGCCCACAAGCTTGTAAGTTTGTGTTTGCTTGTTTTTTGTTTTTTTACAATGTTGCTTCATTATCGATTTATTAATCCCCAAACTTTTGTCACCCACAGAGGAACAGAGGCATCGGGAACAGATTGTGAATTGTGTGGGCCGTATGCGGGAGCAGGTCACCGGGCTAATGCAGGGCCTTGACCATCTGTTGGTCCTCCTTCGGAATTATTTTTTTTTAAAATTTTTTTACAAATTGTTTCTTAATAAATCTGTTTAAAATCAAGCTCTGTCTCATGCGTTTGGAGTAAATCCAAGATTCTTTACACTGACATAAGTAGACTCTTCAAGCAAGGTTTGCCCCAGAAACTCACTACAGATTGTGTGTTGTATTTTGAATGCAAACAGGGACAAGAAACACCTCCCAGTACCAATGTCATTTTCCTTTTTTGTGGTGGTCAACATGATAGTTTACACCATTTTTCAGGTTCCTATTTGGTGGCCAAACTGCTTAGGACAATCTTACGAAGGCAACTGATTGTACACGATTCCTTGTTGTGTTGGTTAGTACCCCGAAAACATATTACATTTTAGCTCCACTTGCTTCATTACTGGGTTACCCCTTAGGTAAAATTAACGTTTGGGATTTTGTTTACACTTGCTACTAACGTGCCCAAAAAGGAAACAAATTACACTCTCCAAATATTTATTCACAACAGAAATCAAAATACAAAGTGGTCACTCACAAACAAAACACACAGTGATAATCAGAAAAACTCCACATACCAAAAACACTAAACAAACACACAACAAATCAAGAACTGGTTGACAAAGGTCCATGCCCACATGATTTCACAAATATGGCGTTGCAATATTGGTGTCAGAATATATTCCCGAAGTTTCCACAGAAAGGTTTTTGAAGGGTAGCAGGAAGTAGTCATCGTGGGAGTGCCAAAGATTATGCAAACAAACAGAAGATGGTGCAAGAATTAATATAAAAAAAGATGAACATTAAAAAACCGTAACACATTGGGTATACACACTGTTGTTTGATCAATAATTACCTAAAATATCGGGCCACCACATCATCGCGTATGGCCCCCCCACATACCTGACCTGACCTCCGACCAACCTCGGGGGGGCCATCCTCAGGTAAGGCATCCTCTGGCTGCATTGGAACACCACTCCTTATGGCGATGTTGTGAAAGATCCCACACAGGACCACAATTTTCGAAACCATATCCGGCAAATACATGAGCTCGCCACCAGAGCGGTGGAGGCATCTGAATCGGCCTTTTAAAAGGCCGATACAGCACTCCACCACTTGCCTGGTGGCTGTAAGTGCGGTATTAAACTCACTTTGTGGAGCTGGTGTGGGAGCCAAGTAAGGAGTGAGCAGCCAGGGCATGCAAGGGTATCCACTGTCTCCTGTGAAAAAGAATAGACAACATCAGGATCACTGTGTATCAAGCTTAACATTGTTATGTACTAAAGGTCTACACTTACCCAGAAGCCACGCATCACCAGCTTGTAGGTTGTTTAATTTGTGCCATATCCCTGATTGCCGGATGACGAAGGAGTCATGTGCACTTCCTGGTAATTTTGCATTCAGGGACAGGATCTGGAGGGAGTCATCACATACCACCATTACATTCAGGGAGTGATAGTGTTTCCTGTTTCGAAATATGGCCTCCAGCCGTGCTGGAGGCTGAAGTGGTATGTGAGTACCATCCACAACCCCTATGATGTGTGGGAAGCCAGCTATTTGGTAAAAATTAAGGGCACCCATATCCAAAGGCATTTGAATAAAATGATGGAGGTGCTTGAAAAGTGCCTCCATCACTGCCCTCAGGATCCGGGAAAAGGAGGATTGTGAGGTGCCTGCCACTATTCCCACCGTTGTTTGAAACGATCCTGAGGCACAGAAATGTAACACCGCCATAAATTGCGTAAGTGGTGGTATTGCTGTAGGACTGTCAATTTGCCGCTCAAGATCACTCTCTATTAATGAGAGAGTGTCTATGATGATTTTGGGAGGAAGACGGTAGCGTCTTAAAACCTCATCATCGGGCATTCCAAAAAGGGTGACACGTGTTCGAAATATCTGGGGCCTTGCACGCCTACGATGCCTACGCCTGGGACAAGATTGAGGTTGGTCGGCTTCCGGGAGCATGGCCAGAACAATCCGCCCTAGATCAACCTGAAATGGCAAGATTGTAATGTAAGGCTTTGGACCCACCCCAAAAGAAAATTCAAAACAACTTAGCTTGATGATACCATCCATTGCTGCTTACATTCCGGGGTATTGTTATGATACGTCCAAACTGAAATTAATCACAAAAATTATTTGAAAAATTTCACTCTGTGCATTTTTGTTTCTAAATTTTGTGCTAGACCAAACTTAAAATATGCGAAACACACATTTGGCAAAAGAGCAAAACGACATTGCACACAGTACATCAAAATGGGTTGAAATGTTTGCCCAAAAAGCGAAAGGGCAACCTCAAAAAAATTAAAATGATTAATAAGCATTTAAAAATGCGCAAATTAGTTCGCAAATACAAGTCCCAATAGTAAGTAGTAAAAATGCGCTAATTAGTTCGCAAATACAAGTCCCAATAGTAAGTAGTAAAAATGCACTAATTAGTTTGCAAATACAAGTCCCAATAGTAAGTAGTAAAAATGCGCTAATTAGTTTGCAAATACAAGTCCCAATAGTAAGTAGTAAAAATGCGCTAATTAGTTCGCAAATACAAGTCCCAATAGTAAGTAGTAAAAATGCGCTAATTAGTTCGCAAATACAAGTCACTATACAAACTGTGAAAAATGCGCTAATTAGTTCACAAATACAAGATAAAAAATGGACTTACCAAGAGCAAATATATAAGAGTCCAAATCAAAAGGTCTTTGGGTCCGAAATTAATCAAAAGCTAAAATATATGAAATTATGGATCCAAAATTTACAAAAATGAAGAAACACAATGAAACAACAATTGATCAAAAGTTAGACTTCACAAAACTTACCAAATCAAGAAACGAGGTAAAAAAAATAAAAAACAAAAAAAAGAACGGAAAATAAAAACGCAAATCTACCAAACAAAATAATCTCCAACCGCCAACTCCTTTATACGCAAACAATAAACTCCAGCCAAGGTAACCTCCAACAATCCAAAAACGCCACCTCGACTCGAGACACACCAAGCCATAAATAGTGTTTCGTTTCCCGCACAAATGAAGGAGGGATCATAGGAACGCACAATCAATGATGCGGCCGCAAAATAAGGACGCATGTATAAATACGTCACGAAAACACATTAAAATTCTGGTGTATTTCTTGATTGGACCTCAGACATGGCGACAGACCAGGGAAACAATGCCCAAGAGTCAGGCGGTAAGTCTTTCATGCATTTTGTATCAATGATTAATTTGAAACATAAGATTGGGCAAGTTGTGATTTTGTGAAATCTGAATATTTACACAAATAGGTGAGGAGGATGACATGGAAGAGGCTGCCGGGCCCAGTATTCCGGCCAAAGCTGCCAAAAAAAAAAGGCAGCCACATTTCACAAGAAAGGAGATGGAGGTTTTGATACAGAAGTGTGTGGACATCCTGCCACAGGCAGACAGGAATATGAGTCTAAGCCAGAAGGGGAGAATGTGGGAAGAGGTAGCCGTTGCTGTCAATAGGGTGGGTGATTATGTCCGTCTAGCCCGGGATGTCAAACGGCGGTAAGTAAACACTTGCCCCCCCTAAAAACAAACACCATTTTAAACAAAAGGATAATGGCTTCCATTTTTTCCCACAGATGGGGCGACTTCAAATATCGCCTAAAGCAAAAACTCGCGGACAGGGCTAGGCATGCAAGGGGGACAGGTGTGGGTCCCACCCCTGTGTCATTGGAGTTGACCGATTTAGAAGAGCTGGCACAGGGGTGTGTGCAGCCTGTGGAGGTGTTTGGCATGTCCAACATGGATACGGACATGCCAGACTTTGCGGCTCCTCATGTTGTCCCAGGTAAATCTTTGGATGTCATCAACTCTGAAATGTTATTGTGCCAATATGTAGATTCTAATGTGAGGCTTTTCTCTTTTTTCCTAACAGAGACACAGGCGGATGAGTCTGCTCCAGAGGGGAGCCTTGGCCGCCGAATTTCTGCTGGCTCGGCAGGGGAGGAACCAGTACATCCGGCTGAGGACCCTGCAGAAGCCAGTCCAGGGCAATCCCCCTCGCAGGCAGTGTCCCTCCTCACAGAACTCAATTTCAAATCGGATTTCCATACGGAGATTCTGCAGAGGATGGATGCCAGTCTGCTACGGGTGGCTGAGGCCCTGGAGCAAAATGCTGCGGCCAACGTGACCATTGGTCAGGCCCTGGCGGAAAATACCAGGGCCAACATCCGCATCGCCAATGCCCTGGAGCAGCTCATTCGCCAGCACATGGTGGAGCCGACCTCCCTTCCTGCCGGAACATCAGGATCCTCCACCTCTGGCACAACATCAGCCAATCCTCCAAATGTGCCTAGCCCTGTGCCTAGTCCAGAGGCCACAACATCTGCCTCTGGACAGGCCAGCCCTAAGATAACCCGGACCCGGTCTGGCGCCCTCCCTCCCCCATCCAAACGGGTGAAAAAACGATGACAGCAATGGTGACTTTTCCCACAATCCTTCTGTGCTTGGCTCATATTCCTTTCTGGTCAAAACTTCCCTCTCCTTTCTTGTGAAATGTTTTTAAATTTTTTTTGTATGTTTATGTCAACAGTTATGTTGGGCCAATTTGTTTGATTTTAGGACATATCTTTGGCAAAAAAAGATGTTCCCAAATTTTTTATTTTTTTTTATTTTGTTTGAGCAATAAATTGAAACAAAAAATCTGACATTGGATTGTGAAATTATTGTACAAATGGGTTACATTTAATCCTGGACCAAAAGGCAAAAACTATAAATAAATAAATAAAAAATGGGCTCTTTAAGGAACGTTTAAAAAATCATATAACGAGGCAAATTCAAGAGGCAAAAATAAAATGGTGCGAAAATTAAAACATGATGACATTATTGTTACAATAGGCCCTAACCACCAAATTGAGGGCAAAATAAACCCCCACAAATGTACGCAAATTGATTGTGTCATCCTGACATTAGCAGCTCTGATTTCCACCTGCGTACGGTTTTGTGCTATCCCAAAAAACTGATTTCAAAACACATACCAAGCCGGTTTTCAATCCAACACTAATTGCTTTTCAGCCCTCCCGCAATTAATCGCAACAACATCGTGGAGTCCCGGGACGGAGGAGAAGGCCATCGCCAATGTGGTCGAGTAATCCAGACCCTAAGCTGTGCGAGCATTTTGAAGGGAAAGAGGATCATCCAGTGACGTATGAGTCGGTCCGAACACATTTTACGCTCGCATTTGCTAATGTATGTACGCCCCAAAAACGCCTCGCCACGCCTGCATTTTTCCATCTCCACCCCCGTCAACACCCAAAAACGCCCTGTTCTGTCAATCACATTTGACATGTCACTTCCTGTACGCTATTTGACGAACGAGACCAAAAAAGCTCGCAATCTGCCGTACGCACATGCGCACTGTTACACCGACGCATGCGCGGTTATTCAACATCGGAACGCAACGAGCGTACTGCTGTTTGCGAGTGGCTCTGAATGAGGGCCATAATCGACTGCAAAATTATTAGCAAACCTCCGAATACCGTCACATCATATATCCATTCCATAAGGATATATCACAAGTAGAGCATAAAGGGGTCATTTTTCAAACACAGCCTGTGACATGGCAGTTGGGAGCTGATTGGCTGGCACCTTATCACTTCCTTATCACTTTTCACTCTGTCTCCTAACACTGCTTAGCAAATAGACCCTACAGTCACATAACGCAACAGCATAACGGATGCAACAGGATATCATATAAAACATGACAGCCCCAGTTGTTCGTTTAAACCATTCGGGGCTACTGTATTCAATTTAAAAATCCAGTGTGCTTCTCTCTGGAATCATTATGCCACTTATTTTGGTGATCCTTTGAAAAAACCGAGGAGTGCCACCCGATTTGTTGTCACTATTCTTGGAGGCTGCTGCTATCCCAGGGAGGGCACCCAGGTACCTTTTGTCTTTTTGGAGTGCCGGTCTTACGCTGGATCATATACATATATATATATATATATATATATATATATATATATATTAGGGGTGTGCACCGGCCACTTTTCGTGTTTTGTGTTTTGGTTTTGGATCTGGATCTTTCTTCGTGTTTTGGATCTGGATTGGTTTTGCCAAAACCACCCTTCCGTGTTTTGGGTTCTGGGTTTTGTGTTTTGGATCTGTATTTTTTTGAAAAAAAGCATAAAAACAGCTAAAATCACAGAATTTGTAGGTTTTTCTGCCCCTATGCTATTATTAACCTCAATAACCTTAATTTCCACAAATTTCCAGTCTATTCTGAACACCTCACACCTCACAATAGTGTTTTTATGTCCAAAAGGTTGCACCGAGGTAGCTGGATGACTATGCTAAGCGACACGAGTGGGCAGCACAAACACGTGACCCATCTAGGCGTGATACTGCAGTGGCAGACAGGATGGCAGTTTGAAAAACTAGGCCCCAAACTGTACATAATGCAAAGAAGAAAAAGAGGTGCCAGATGGAATTGTCCTTGGGCCCTCCCACCTACCCTTATGTTGTATAAACAGGACATGCACACTTTAACAAACCAATCATTTCAGCGCCAGGGTCTGCCACACAACTGTGGCTGAAATGATTGGTTCGTTTGGGCCCCCACAAAACAAGCTGGCAATTAATCTGTCCCTGCACAAACTGGCTCTACGGAGGCAAGATGTCATCCTCATCCTCCTCATCCACCGATTCCTCACCCTCTTCAGTGTTGTGTACATCCTCATCCTCACAGAGTATTAACTCATCCCCACTGGAATCCACCACCACAGGTCCCTCTGTACGTTCTGGAGGCTGGTCTCCCTGGAAGAGCTGATAATTCATTTTGATGAACATCATCTTCTCCACATTCTGTGGAAGCAACCTCCTACGCCTTTCGCTGACAAGGTTCCCGGCTGCACTAAACACTCTTTCGAAGTACACACTGGAGGGGGGGCAACTCAGGTAAAATAGAGCCAGTTTGTACAGGGGCCTCCAAATTGCCTCTTTTTCCTGCCAGTACAGGTACGGACTGTCTGACATGCCTACTTGGATGCTGTCACCGATGTAATCCTCCACCATTCTGTCAATGGTGACAGTATCATATACAGTGACAGTAGACATGTCAGAAATTGTTGCCATGTCCTTCAGTCCGGACCAGATGTCCAAACTTGGTCCTGCCTGCCCTGCATCACCGCCAGCGGGTTGCTTAGGATACCTAAGTTTTTTCCTGGCAGCCCCAGTTGCGGGAGAAAATGAAGAAGGAGCTGTTGACGTGTCACGTTCTGCTTCAGCTGACATGTTTTCACCAGCAGGTCTTTGCACCTCTGCAGGCTTGTGTCGGCCGGAAAGAGAGACACCACATAGGCTTTAAACCTAGGATCGAGCACGGTGGCCTAAATGTAGTGGTCTGATTTCAACAGATTGACCACCCTGGAATCCTGGCAAAGTGAATGAAGGGCTTCATCCACAAGTCCCACATGCTGAGCGGAATCGCTCCGTCTTAGCTCCTCCTTCACTTTCTCCAGCTGCTTCTGCAAAAGCCTGATGAGGGGAATGACCTGACTCAAGCTGGCAGTGTCTGAACTGACTTCACGTGTGGCAAGTTCGAAGGGCTGGAGAACCTTGCACAACACGGAAATCATTCTCCACTGTGCTTGAGTTAGGTGCATACCCCCTCCTTTGCCTATGTCATAGGTGGATGTATAGGCTTGTATGGCCTTTTGCTGCTCCTCTGAAGCATATAGAGGGTTGAGTTCCACCGCGTCACAACCTCTTGCTTCAGGTGATGGCGGGGCAGGTTCAAGAGTGTTTGCTGGTGCTCCAGTCTTCGGCACGCAGTCGCTGAATGGCGAAAGTGGCCAGAAATTTTTCGGGCCACCCAAAGCGTCTCCTGCACGCCCCTATCGCTTTTCAGAAAACTCTGCACCACCAAGTTTATTGTGTGAGCAAAACATGGGACGTGCTGGAATTTGCCCAGATGTAATGCCCGCACAATATTGATGGCGTTGTCAGATATCACAAATCCCCAGGAGAGTCTAAGTGGGGTAAGCCACTGGGCGATGATTTCCCTCAGTTTCTCTAAGAGGTTGTCGGCGGTGTGCCTCTTACTGAAACCGGTGATACACAGCGTAGCCTGCCTTGGAACGAGCTGGCGTTTCTGAGATGCTGCTACTGGTGACGCTGCTGCTGTTGCTGCGTAAGGTGATACATCTACCCAGTGGGCTGTCACAGTCATATAGTCCTTAGTCTGCCCTGTTCCACTTGTCCACATGTCCGTGGTTAAGTGGACATTGGGTACAACGGCATTTTTCAGGACACTGAGGACACTTTTTCTGACGTTTCTGTACAGTCTCGGTATCGCCTGCCTAGAGAAGTGGAATCTAGACGGGATTTGGAACCGGGGACACACTACCTCCATCAATTGTCTAAATCCCACTGCACTAATGGCGGATACCGGACGCACGTCTAACACCAACATAGCAGTCAAGGCCTCAGTTATACGTTTTGCTTCAGGATGACTGCTGTCGTACTTCATCCTCCTCGCTAAGGACTGTTGGAGGGTCAATTGTTTAGTAAAAGTAGTGGTGTTCCTACTTCCTCTCTGGGATGATGAACGACTCCCAGCAGCAGCAACAGCAGCAGCGGCAGCAGGAGGCGTAGCAATGCAGGATCCTCCGGAGGAATCCCGGATAGGAGAGTCAGTCATTTTTGAAACAGTGTGTGAAGAGACTAGAGTGCGCAAAGTGTGATCAAGTTATAAGTTTTTTTACTCACTCATTCTCTATAAGTTTTTTTACTCACTCATTTTCTATAAGTTTTTTTACTCACTCATTTGCACTGGGCACTTTATTATTGATTTTAAGGTCCTGTTTTTATTTATGGTTTTATTTTTATATTTCTGTGATGATTGATATCATTCCCTTTTTATTGTAGAGAATTAAAGTCTGTATTCCATGTCATACGCTATAGAAACTAATACCGGATGCCCCAAGTTTATGTAGGACTCCATTATGACGATTAGCTGGATGTTAATTCACAGCTAAGTATTAAAGATGTGAAGATACAGGATTTTATTATAAAGGAGTCCTGAGCCACTCCGTCAACTATCCGGAAGGGATTCTCCGCATGTAATACAGCGTTGGCGTCCTGATCGTCATGGAGATGGCTTCCATAGCAACAAAAACAAAGAAATTGTAAAGGAGTCCCCGGTTACTCGGGTAACTACCCGGAAGTGACGTTCCGTATGAAATACAGCGATAGCGCTCAGATTGTTATGGAAACGGTTCCCATAACAACAGAACATATTAGGAAAGGAACAAATCCAGCAATAATGGGATGACTACGGAGGCCTTCTGGTTTGACGTAGGGGAGGTTTGTCTCCTTTTTGATAGGCCTAGCACAGCAGGGGTTCATGGGATTTGTAGTAAATTCATGTATAGGAACCAGCTGTGCTAGCGCTGATGTGATAGGTTAGTCTGGGTATATATAGAATGTTGTTTAGCAGTTTAAGTCATTCTGCTTGCTGCTGCACCTTGAAAAAGACCCCAGGACAGGGGTGGAAACGCGTCGGTGTTTATGGACTGAGGACCCTGCTGATTGAATATTGGTGACAAAAAGGAATCCTAGCCGGCTGTGGATCCTGAATACCTGTTGGTGAACATACCATCTACTGTTCCTAAAGGACTGTTTGATGCAAGTTTTTTCCTGAGATCTGGTAATTGTTACCTATTCAGCTGTTGGGGGATTCATCAGTCCATGTCATTTTGGTTGTTTGTATTATGTTTTAATATTGGATCATTAATTTGTGTTACACTATATATACCCCTTTCTATTTTTTCTTGGGGGTTCATGACGACTGACCATTGAAAAGATCGGACCAAGAATCCAATTCTTTTGAGGAAACACAGAAAAAATATTTTGTTATTTGGTTTGGAGTGTACTTTGGGGGTTACAGCACCCTTTAACGGTCAAGCCAGCCGGCCCTTTACTTATGACACAGGCGCACGCTTGGCACTACTTTGTTGATGCACGTGCGGCTACTACGCATACAATTCACAAACACAGAAAATATTTTTTTTTTTGGTTTGGACTGGAGTGTACTTTGGGGGTTACAGCACCCTTTAACGGTCAAGCCAGCCGGCCCTTTACTTATGACACAGGCGCACGCTTGGCACTACTTTGTTGATGCACGTGTGGCTACTGCGCACACAATTCACAAACACAGAAAAAAAATATTTTTTTTTGGTTTGGACTGGAGTGTACTTTGGGGGTTACAGCACCCTTTAATGGTCAAGCCAGCCGGCCCTTTACTTATGACACAGGCGCACGCTTGGCACTACTTTGTTGATGCACGTGCGGCTACTGCACACACAATTCACAAACACAGAAAATATTTTTTTTTTTGGTTTGGACTGGAGTGTACTTTGGGGGTTACAGCACCCTTTAACGGTCAAGCCAGCCGACCCTTTACTTATGAAACAGGCGCACGCTTGGCACTACTTTGTTGATGCACGTGCGGCTACTGCGCACACAATTCACAAACACAGAAAATATTTTTTTTTTGGTTTGGACTGGAGTGTACTTTGGGGGTTACAGCACCCTTTAACGGTCAAGCCAGCCGGCCCTTTACTTATGACACAGGCGCACGCTTGGCACTACTTTGTTGATGCACGTGCGGCTACTGCGCACACAATTCACAAACACAGAAAATATTTTTTTTTTTGGTTTGGACTGGAGTGTACTTTGGGGGTTACAGCACCCTTTAACGGTCAAGCCAGCCGGCCCTTTACTTATGACACAGGTGCACGCTTGGCACTACTTTGTTGATGCACATGCGGCTACTGCGCATACAATTCACAAACACAGAAAATATTTTTTTTTTTGGTTTGGACTGGAGTGTACTTTGGGGGTTACAGCACCCTTTAACGGTCAAGCCAGCCGGCCCTTTACTTATGACACAGGCGCACGCTTGGCACTACTTTGTTGATGCACGAGCGGCTACTGCGCACACAATTCACAAACACAGAAAAAATATATATTTTTTTGGTTTGGACTGGAGTGTACTTTGGGGGTTACAGCACCCTTTAATGGTCAAGCCAGCCGGCCCTTTACTTATGAAACAGGCGCACGCTTGGCACTACTTTGTTGATGCACGTGCGGCTACTGCGCACACAATTCACAAACACAGAAAATATTTTTTTTTTTGGTTTGGACTGGAGTGTACTTTGGGGGTTACAGCACCCTTTAACGGTCAAGCCAGCCGACCCTTTACTTATGACACAGGCGCACGCTTGGCACTACTTTGTTGATGCACGTGCGGCTACTGCGCACACAATTCACAAACACAGAAAATATTTTTTTTTTGGTTTGGAGTGTACTTTGGGGGTTACAGCACCCTTTAACGGTCAAGCCAGCCGGCCCTTTACTTATGACACAGGCGCACGCTTGGCACTACTTTGTTGATGCACGTGCGGCTACTGCGCACACAATTCACAAACACAGAAAAAATATTATTTTTTTAGCACTTGGGGGGAGCACCCCTGATGGACAGAGCACCCCCTGGACAACACTACAGCACCCCTTTAGGACTGGGACACTGCACAGGACTTTGGAGTGGACACAGCCCCTATGGAGAACTGACTGCACAACACAGTCCAGCCAGCCCCTATGGACTTTGAAGTAGTGGACACAGCCCCTATTAACAACAGCAGCACAGCACAACACAGCCAGCCCCTATGGACTTTGAAGTAGTGGACAACAGCAGCACAGCGCAGCACAGCACAGCACAACACTACTCTGCACTACACTACACTACACTACACAGCCCAGCCAGCCATAACTCCCACCCTCCCTCTTCACTGTCCACAGCCGAGTGAGAAAATGGCGCCGACGCGGGTACCTTATATAGGATCCAAAACCCGCGAGACCCGGAAGGCGGGATGATGACATTTTGCCTCGATTTCAGACCCGAGTCAGGCGGGAAAAGTCGAGCCTGACTCGGATCTGCCTCGGATCGGGGGGGCTCGGGGGGCCAGCAGTGATTGGGACACATGGGGACTTGGGGAGGCGGAGCTGAGACCGGAAAGGAGTGGGAGGGGCTGCCGGGGTACATAGCAGCAGCCGGCGCTACTGCTGACTACACAGTGATCTTACTGATCACTGTGTTCCGGAGCCGCAGCGGGAGGGTGTCTCGCTAGCGGCCCGGATACATAGCAGCGGCGGCGGCTACCAGAGCCGCTGCTGCTGCTACTCATACACAGTGATCTCACTGATCACTGTGTTCCGGAGCCACAGCGGGAGGGTGTCCCGCTATCGGCCCGGGTTACATAGCAATGGCGGCTACCAGAGCCACCGCTACTGCCCCCTACTGAAATGGCTGCCCGATAACTGCTGGCCACAGTGATCGGGTCACAGCAGCAGCGGCTACATGAGCCATTTCTGCAGCTTCTAGCGGGGTGCTGCAGGTGCCCGATCACTGTGGCCAGCAGTGATTGGGATACAAAGGAGGAGGAGGCGCAGGTGTAGAGGCACCAGCAGGTCCCTCTGAGATGGGCGACTGCTGGAAGTTAACTTCAGGCAAGCCGCCCACTGTGTGTTTCTGACTGGTCGTATCAGATATGACCATGTCAGGGAAAGCCCAGTCTGGCATGGTCGTATCTGATACGACCGTGCCAGACAAGTGGTTAATGATCAGAGTAGGGATGTGCAGGCTCGGATAGGTTCGAGTTTGCATCATTCCTGGAAAAGTCCAGGAATGATGATGTTTGTCCATGCAAGATGACGTTTTGCCTCTTTCTGAGTTCCGTTTTTTTGGAGGGAAAAATCCGAACTCGGCGTGCAAACTCGAACCTATCTGAGCCTGCACATCCCTAGATCAGAGTTAGTCCTCCTGCATCCAATTTGCAAAGTCTAACTGACTCCTCCCCTATCCAGTATTCCCAAGAAGAAACCTTGCATGCTAGGGCTGCTGTTGCTTAGGAGTAAATCTGCACAGGGGATCACTGAAGCCATAAGAGCTATGATAGCATTAGATCTGCATCCAATATCTGCCATCAATGCATTTGATTTTAGAAAGCTGAGGTCCTGTGTCCCCGCTACCAAATTCCATCTTGATTCCATTTTACCAGAACAGCAATTCCTCACCTGTACCAGGATCTTAATAAAAAAAAATGATTTCTTCACCTATGTATGCCATTATACTGACTATTACTTAACTACGGATATGTGGACAAGCGATACTGGTCAAATTACAAATTACATGACTGTGACTGCACACTGGGCGGGTGTATCATCCTCAGCAGCAACAGAATGTAACACACATGCCAGCTCATTCATAGGCAGGCTACTCTCTGTATCACTGTCTTCACTAAGAGGCATATCAGTAGCAATCTGTTGGAACAACTCAGCGTTGTGATAGCAAAATGGCTTACAAGACTAAGATTCTCTTCAGAGTTTGCCTTTTCCGATAGCACAAGTAACATTGTACAAGCATTGCAACTGAGTGATTTTGAACATGTACCATGTTTTGCACACACAATTAACTTGGTGGTTCAGAATTTTTTGTAAAAACTAACAGGTGCGTTAAGGCCCTAAAATTTTCTGGGAATTTTCTGCATCCACTAACTGCAATTAGAAGATTGCAGTAGCTGCAACAACAGTATAATTTGCCATGCCACCAACTGAAGCAAGCGGTAGTAATCAGGTTGAATCATGAATCACTGTAATCATGAATTTTATTTGTGTGGTGTGGTGGGGAATGTGCATAGCCAGCCCTGAAATCACAAGTTACGTAGCCTGTTGTAAATGGATCTGAGAAGCGCTGGGGGGAGGGTGGGGGAAGGTAAAAAAAATGCCCTACTTTTATTTTTAAAAAAACTATTGGTGTCCCTCTTACGGCAAGTTACAGTACGTACACTTTTGTAAATGAATCAGCATTTTGCCGTTGTGACTCACTAATGTAAACTTATTAACTGCTAATGTATCGGTTATACCGTCATAACACCACGCCAATAACACTACTGTATAGCACTGTATATGTACTCATTTGCGTCTTGTTAAACAAGCTTTTATTAAAAGGTTGCCACATTATTATTTCTTATTATTATATTTTAGGGTTAGGGTTTGATCAAAGGGTTGACACAAACTGTCGACACATGATTATTATTATTTTTTTGTATTTTTTTTAGTTACAGTTTTGTCAATATGTCAACACAAAAATGTTCGAGACATGATTATTTGTTTTATTAGTTTATTTTACAGTTAGGGTTTGGTCAAAAGGTTGACACAAAAATGGTCGACACATTATTTCTTATTATTTTTTCGGGTTTGATCAAAATGTAGACACAAACGGTCAACACATGATTATTATTTTTTAAATATTTTGAGAGTTAGGGTTTGGTCAATAGGTCAACACAAAAGTGGTCGACACAAAAAAATGCAAACATGCAACATGCAAATACACTGCAGTAGTGTCCCAAACATGTTTGGCCTGCATGTCAGGGATATCCATCCACTTCTACAGTATGGTAATCAGTAGTATAAATTTCATTAGTGGAGCACTCGCCACCCAACGGTTAACCACTTGCCTGGCATGGTTGCAATTTCCCAACCACACCAGGCAGTTCTATATCTGCTCTGGTCACAAAATTTCAACCAGTCAGATAAACATGAGGGCGGCTGCAGGAAGAGAATCTTTCCGCAGCTGCTGCTGTCCCTCTGCTTGCCTGTACCTGCTCCCCCTGTGTCTGCTGTGCTGTCGATCACTGTTGATCAAAGATTAGCAGCTGCTGAGAAAAAGTCAATTAACCTCCCCCCTCTCCCCCTTTGAGTACCTGGTGCCCAAAACCGGTGTTAAATTGATGGTCGCGATATTTCTGATGTTTCCAATGTTCCGATGGTGGTTCTGATGTTCCGATATTTGAAACAACGATTATTATTATTTTACAATTCTTAAAGAAAAAAAAATCTTTTTTTCCCATGAAATCATTTTGGATAAATTGTAACTGATGTTACTTACCTAATTCACTCATAAAAAAACCTGTCAATTTTGAAGTGGTTTTTAGACAAAAAAAATAATCAGTTAAGCGGTGTATTGCTTGCCGTGGATTCTCTTACATTGTAGAATGCCACGGTACACCACAGTTAAGCCATCACGCAACTTTACATGGCATGACTCAGAAGCCTGAATGTCGCTCTATGAGCAACAAACTAGCTAGACCTATCTGTATGTGGAGGCCCAAACAAACCAGGCACCACAGCGACAAAAGTGGCAGTCTCTGTCGCTGAAGTGCTTGGTTTGTTAGGTTGTGCATGTTCTATTTAATACACAACATAAGGCTGGGTGGGAGGTACCAAGGACAATCCCATTGTACAGCGCTTTTCATTATGGGCTTTGCCAAGATTGTGTGTGTTTGACAGGCAACTTATTTTACAGTGCTTTACTAAGGCAGTCATATCCTTTTGCATCTTGCAATGCCATCCATCACCAGCTGTTCATTCAGGCATATAGGCCCTGTTTCCTACAACTTCTCTGCAGATACAGAGTAGTATCATGAAATCATATAATTAACAATAATCGACTTCAGCTAGGCTGTTACTTTGTTTTGAATCTCTTGTATTGAGCTGAGGCCTGTAATTTTCTGTTTGGATTCAGTTTCCACTTTCTTTTGGAAGCTTATTTTTTCAATTGTTTTTAAATTGTCTCTGATTTGTTTGTTTTTTGATAATTACTACAGTACTGTTAGTAATTAATCAATCAATCAATCAATTAATACTTGGCTTCCACTTAATACTCCACCTCCATTTATCTGTCCTAGCCTGAGGCCTGTGATCATCTTGATTAATGAAAACATTCTATAGGATCGCACAGTTTATTAAACTCCCATCCTGTCTGTCATTGCAGTGCCACTATGTTTCATAGATGTGCTATAATCTTTTAAACTGCCATCTGTTTGTGCCACCACTCTGTCATTGACTTTAGCTAGCCAGCTCGCTGCAGCCTTTGGATAATATTGGTAAAAATAACATTGTGAGCTGCCAAGTGATCAAAACAAAACACAGGGCTTTGTGCACATTTCTAGTTAATATATTACCATGTGAGCACTACTTGCTGGTAGATTATCATGTAGGCATTATAAATGTTAATATTTTATCACATGGGAACTTTACTGGTTAGTATGGTATCATGTGTGTACCTCTGGATGATATGTAATAACATCACTCTACTGGCTACCATGTTATGTGAATCCAAGTCCTGGCTTGAGTCTCCTTGCCAAGTTCGGATCCCAGAACGAGGTAAAACATCATCTTTCTGGCTTTGGATCTCGCGTGTCTTGGATTGTATATAAAAGCCCCTCCCTCGTGTTTGGGTGCTATTTCAGACAGGAGAGTGGAGAAAGAGGGTGTGGGACAGTGGGCTGTGTAGTGTGTACTAACTTATATGTCAAAATGTAATTAGGAGGACATTAGGGCAGAAAGGGTAGCAGTTGTTGTAGGTAGGTGCAGTGGCTGTGGGAAGGGTGACTGCAGGCATCATTGTAACTCAGTGTATGTGTATTTGTTTGTCATATACACTGCACACTCATACACTGCAACCAAACAGGTTACTGCATGTAATGCTTTTGATTGTTTATTAAAGTGACCTGACATTTTTTCCATCACTGCAGTCTTTTCCTGTTATAAAAAAATTATTGTAAAACAAAATTAATTTTCCTGTATTCATTTTCTAATTCAGTTTAAAAATATTGCTAAAAATATTGCGTATTTCAAGAAGTGTGTGTTGAGATGAGTGTATATTACTGTTCTGTGTGCAGTGGAATACCTCCCATCATCTGCACCCCACAACAATTTTCATAAAGAAGACCTGCTCCTGGTGTGTGTGAATACAATTGATAGTGTTTGTGTAAAGAAAGGAATTGTTTTTAAAATTTAAAATTGATTTGGTCAAATTGACTGCAAGTTACTGAAAATTAATGTTATTGATGTTAATAATGCTATAGTTACAAAAACAGAGCCACATTACATGATTTTAGCTGTTTTTATCACTGTTAAAGAATTCCAAATCCAAAACAGAAAAGAACCAAAACACTTGAGGGTGGGTTTGCTAAAAACAAACCCTAAACCTTTAAAGGTTGGTTTTGGGGATCCATGCATATCTTTAGTTTTTGTTACCACTCTAATCATTTAAACTAGACCTTTTAATCTGTGATAATTATATGAAAATCCTTGCAAATACTTTTTTCTTGTGTTTAAGACATTAATAGAAAAAAATTGTAATGCATATTATTATTATTTTTATACACCATTATAGTTAAAAACAACATGTAAAATAATTAACAGAAAACTAAAACACTGTTGCAAATCAATGTACAGTAGACATGAGAATGAGAATTACAACTGAAGAGTCCAACTTACAAGTAGATAGGTAAAACCCCATTTAAATATATCCATATACAGTTTTACTACTAAAAGGCAGGATTATTGTTATTGCTATTACTTTAGATTTTAATAATAATAATAATAATATTATTATTATTATTATTATTATTATTATTATTATTATTATTATTATTATTATTATCTATGGGGGTTATGAAGTACTTTAAAATGTGTACACAGAGATATCTATTAAGAATTAACGTTATGATTATACTTGTAGGGCTGTCAGAATAAGCGCACGCTGTCATCATGAAGATTCTAATGTGAATAATCAATTTTGTAATTAAAAAATAAGCCAGCATTTTAAATCCAGGTGACACTATCTATTGAAAGCAGGAGAAATCAATTTCTTTGTTAACTGATTTCTTACCCATGACCAGTAATTATGTTTATACCAGTTTACTTTGTAGCAAATTATCATCTAGTTTTCACAAAGGAGGTGGCAACATGTTTACATTTCTAGAGAAAACACAAAAAGATCTTGCACCAACCATATCAATTTTTAGACTACCATAGTATTATATGGGTTATACTCCCATACCCTAGCACTTCATAAATATAGGCTCAAACGAGGTTACACTATATTTGAGGGTGCTACCTGACAATCTTAGTATAATTGAACAAAAGCAAAGAAAAGAAAAGATCTCTGTCTGGTGCACTGTAGGGATCCTGGTAGTCAGTATCAATAACTAAACTCCTCAATAAAATATAACTTTTATTATTAACACTTAAAATTGGGTCCTAGAGAGGCGAAAAATGATTAAAATGATAGAATGTGTGATATGTATGTATGTGTGTGTACACATAATTACAAATAGAAAAAAGAGATGGTGCTTAAAATAACACCTGCCGTTGGTCAATTATACACACAGGTAATATGGATCAGGATGCAAGCAGTGTTCTGATAGACTTTTATATATCTTTATTATCTCTTCAGTACACTGAATATCGTGGGGAATATATTCCCAGGCACTGTTTGTGACAGTATGATGATTAGTAGCTTTATTTCTCTAACTACTGTAACAATGAATTTAATCTACAGATCGTTAGTTAATATCATATACAGTATTTATTATGTATCAGTTTTCACTTCTTCCCAAGAACTTAGCAATGATCTCTTAGTTCTATTTTAGGGTCACTGTGCTACAACAATATCTCTGCTTACAATATCAGCCCATTTACTGGATATGTACCCCATTGTTAGCACCCCTTTGATGCTGGGATAGCTCTTATATTTACGAATTTCTGCTGTTATTATATTCTAGCATATATGCATAGCAGTTGAAAACTTGGATTCCCTTAGGGGTTACTATAATCCCAGTGAAATGCCAACTGTTGTTATTTTGCGTGTACTGTTGTTACGCGGCAGGAGCTGCTATCAGTGATCCATACAGCTCCGTGTGCAGGATATATTGCTCTGCCACTAATGATCAGAGTTGTTCCGTGCATACATTATTATGACCTCATATTAGCATTATGTGCCTTTTGTCATTGTCACGTATAACCACAGGCCGTTCTCAAACATCCATTCTAAATCCTAAACATATATTCAATGTGTCGTAGCATACAATTGTGCTACTGAGACCAGCGGCAGCGTGTAGTGCTGGCGCGCGTTTCGCCGATGAATGGCTTTATCAAAGCAGTGCAACCCAAGTGTCCGTCGTATCCTCTTTAAATAACCCAGTGAGTCCTCTCATTGGTTAGTTTAAATGTTGCAACCTCAGTCTCATCTTTAATAGGTTCCCCTATACTTTCAATGTTAACTTCTTCAGATCAGCTTATCTGCTAATTAACCATACATTTAAGAACAAAAAGAAATTTATAGCGGCCCTTTAGTAATTATATTTTATTAAATCACTTCATAATCTCATCTTCATGTGGATACTTATTTACGAAAATAAAAAATAAAATGTAATACCACTACATCGATTCAATTCTGTTTAATGTGGTTAATTGATCAATCAACCACATTATAATTGTATTTCATAGGGAATAGATTTTCCATAGATTCATATAGACCCATGAATAATATGAGATATGTGAATATTAATCATTATATATAGAGAGAAATGTTAATTTACCGTTTATTGGATATGCATTAGTTATTAAGTATCCTGTTGTACTCATACAGATTTCATTATTTTCATTTCATAATGACATTATTTATTTTTATTATGAAAGTTGTTATATTTAGACCTAACATAGTACGGTGTTCGAGTCACCGTTATCACTCTAGGCATTTAGTGTAATTCCTTTCGCACTGACTAACTCCTCATATTATACCTTACTAATTACTTGTAATAATATGCTTACATCTGTGACTGGTAATATAATTGTTATTATAAAGTGCTTATTGTCTGCTTATACAGTATACATGCACAGTGTAATTGAAATATACTACGTGTATGTATAATTGCTAGAAACATAGACAACAATCCAGTTGTTTATTAATAGGACAATCTATCTGCTTATAGAGAAATATTCCGTACAATATAATTATAACCAGCATCATACAATATCAAAATCACCAATAATCTTGCTACCCCTCCAACTAACTATATTATATTATTCTTGATCATAATGTGCTAAAATTGGTGCTTGCTTCTTATGAGTGATAATAAACTTATACCATAAAGTGCATCCATTGTTTATATATTGTGTGATTAATTTATAATCCTAGTCTTGAATTGTAAGTAATGTGAGTTTACTTAAGTGAAATAAATTGAGAAAGTTAATGTGCCTTACATTCCTAAAGTGAGAAAACTATAAAAATTGGTGAAAATAAATAAAACTAAAATGTGAAAGGTGAAATTCAGTACTATCATTACGATAAATATAATCAATCATAATAGTTATGAAGAGTTTATAGTAGACCAAAATATTGGGAAGTGTGTATGACAAGACAGATCCTGGTTTCATATGTACAGTATCTTTGATATCTGGTTTACATAATGCCTTTATAGAGTGATAGGAGTGATAGTTATTATTCCCAGGATCTATTCACTGCAGATCATGTGAGATGTTCTAACAACAATCTGTATCTATAAAGCGGTGTCTTCTTCTGTCTGATAGTTTATAAAAAGGCTCCATATTGGTTAGACTCATTTAAACCATATGGGTCTACACTATTCATCATGAATATCATTCTGGATTCCCTTCTCTAAAGTTCTTTGTTGATGTCTCCTCCTCTGATGCCCAGTTTAATTTTTTCTATACCATAGGCCTTTAAGTGGTCGGGATTTCCATCATGTTTTTTCAAAAAGTGTTTTGCCACAGTTGTTAGTGGTTTGTACTTGGTGATATCCACTTTTGCATTTTTTATGTTTCTGATATGTTCCGATATCCTCTGTCTCATCTGTCTTTTGGTCATCCCAATGTAGTTAAGGCCACATGTACAGAAAAGACAATATATCACCCCCACGGTCTTACAGTTAATGAAATCTCTGATCATTATATCCTTGCCATATCTGTCGGTGATTTTATCCTTCCGTATTATATATTTACAGGTGGTGCAATTACCACATTTGTGACATCCAGAGATCTTGATCATTTTATCTTCTTTTCTCTTAAAGTGACTGTGCACCAATCTCTTTTGAAGATTGTCTGATCTTCACCAGCTGACATCAACCTTCTCTCCTAATATCTTTTCCAGATCTTCATCCACGGTAAGTATTCTCCAATGCTTTTGTAAAATATCCTTTATCTGTCTCCATTCATTGCAAAAGGTGCCAATATATCTAACTTTATCATCTATTCCTTTTGTCTTTTGTGGTGGGAAGATTAATGTCTCCCTATTTCTTTTCTTGGCTTTGTTATAACCTTTCTTGATAATTTTCCGGCTATAACCTCTTTTTTGCAGTCTTTCAATTAGCTGTATAGATCTCTCTTCAAATCTGGTTAATTCCGTGCAGTTTCTTCGAGTTCTCATAAATTCCCCTTTGGGGATACTCCTGAAATGAGAGCTATCTGCATGAAGAATGCTGTTGGTAGCTGTCTTTTTCCGAAACATATCTGTGACAATCTGTCCCTCTTCTGTTATTTTAATCTGCAGGTCCAAAAAAGTCACCTTATCTTGGCTCATGTCGCTGGTAAGTTTTAAGTTGATCTCATTTAAGTTCAGCATTGTGATGAATTCTATTAACATCTCTTTGGTTCCTTCCCATATTATTAGTATGTCATCTATATACCTATACCAAGATGTTATATGGTCGGTATATAGATCATTTTTCCATGAGAAGACCATTTCTTTTTCCCACCACCCGAGGTACAGGTTGGCATACGTGGGTGCACAGGTGGTGCCCATCGCTGTACCCCGGGTTTGTAGGTAGTACCTTTCATCAAAGGTAAAGAAATTTTTTGTTAGAATGAATTCCAAGAGTTGTATGATGAAGATATTGTGATCTTTGTTTTTCTCCATATTGAGGAAATATTTGACAGCTTCTATACCGTTTGTATGGTTAATGCTAGTGTATAGTGACTCCACGTCACATGTACACAGCCAGGTTTCTTTAGTAACAGTCACATCATGAATTTTTCCCAGTATGTCCAATGTATCTCTTGTGTAAGATGGTAATCCGATCACAAACTTTCGGAGGTGCTTATCAATATAGATGCTTGCCTTTTCCATCAATCCATCTATACCCGACACTATTGGTCTACCTGGTGGTTGTTGCAGATCCTTGTGAGTCTTTGGTAAGACATAAAAAGATGGAACTTTAGGGTGTTCCACCCACAAGAAATCTTTTTCAATTTTTGTGATAACACCTGAGCTTAAATTGCTCTCAATCAGCTTCTTATATTCACATAAAAAGTTTGCAGTGGGGTTAATAATTAATCTCCTATAGCAGTTGCTATCATTTAATTGTCTGAGGACCTCTTTTATATAGTCATCTTTTTTCCACAGGACGATATTGCCTCCCTTATCTGAGGGTTTGATTTCAATATCATCCCATTTTTCTATCTCTCGTAGCGCAAGAAATTCTGATTTGGACAGATTAGAATTTATCTTTGTGCTCTGTTTGTATAGTCTGTCCAAATCTCTTGATACTAATTCCATGTATATTTTCACTTGGGGGCAAATTTGTGAGTTGGGAAAGAAGGTAGATTGTTTCTTTAGAGGATGATTCGATTTTTTGTCTATCTGAGGTCCTTGATTTTCTTCAAGGAGATCCTCCAATATGTTTAAGGCCTGTCTATCTGTTTCATCCATATTGTGGTCTGTCTCATAGGTACTTCTGTCTTCTCTTATCCTTTCTTTATTTATGAAAAATTTCTTTAATAGGATTTTTCTAGTGAAGAGATTGAGGTCCTTTTCTACATCAAATCTATTCATAGACTTAGTGGGGGAAAAAGATAGTCCTTTAGAAAGGACACTCAAATGATGTTCGTTGAGTTTCTTATCTGTGAGATTAATAATTTGTAGGATTTCTTCATTGTTCATTTCCTGAACATTCGGTTCCTCCTTTGTGCAGAGGTGCCCCATTCTCCTCTTTCTCTTTTCCATTGATTTTCTCCCCTTTCCTCCCCTCCTTGTCCTCCTATATGATACGTGGGATCTATAGATGTTTTTTGACCTAGGCCTAAAAAATGAGGCTGGTTCCTTGAACCTTTATTCGATGGTCCTGCTAATGAGCTATCTGATAATTCTCCTTCAGATGTTACGGCTTCTGAGGTGGAATATTTAAAGGAGTCCCTCTGGTTCTTATTTCTACCAGTTTTTCTCCATTTGAAGATATTATCAGTGATATAATCATTTTTATCCCTTAAATATTTCGGTTGTTTCTTTTCAATGATGTTCTTTTCAAACTGTTCAATCTCAGTTTTATGTTTAAGATATATTTTCTGAAAGGCATCCAAATTTTCATATTCCTTCAGTTTTTCCCCAATCTGTATGATTTCCTTATTATATTGTTCTAACAGTATTTCATCATGTTTAATAAGGATATTGATTAGCTCTCTTGAACATCTTAGTAAACTCTTCTCCCATTCCTTTCTCAAAGGTTCCTCCAATTCAAAGGCAGGAAACACCTTAGGTCTAAGGCCTCTTGGAGCCATATTGCTTTGTTGATAATTATCAAACATGGTCTTATTCCAGAATGTTTTTGTCTGTTTCAACATAACAAACTTAAGTTCAATTAGATCATTGTTCCAATTAGCTCCTGTTGATACATCATCCTTATTAGATATCCCTCCAAATATGGAGTTAGCCTCCATTTTCCACTTGTCCTGTCTATTCAATAAATCTTGGCTCAGGCTAAACGATGACATTTTAACTTATTGGGGTTGCACTCGGATATCTTATTAGATATTATGAATTACTCTGGACCTTTCCCTTTTATGGTCAGGATGCAAGCAGTGTTCTGATAGACTTTTATATATCTTTATTATCTCTTCAGTACACTGAATATCGTGGGGAATATATTCCCAGGCACTGTTTGTGACAGTATGATGATTAGTAGCTTTATTTCTCTAACTACTGTAACAATGAATTTAATCTACAGATCGTTAGTTAAAATCATATACAGTATTTATTATGTATCAGTTTTCACTTCTTCCCAAGAACTTAGCAATGATCTCTTAGTTCTATTTTAGGGTCACTGTGCTACAACAATATCTCTGCTTACAATATCAGCCCATTTACTGGATATGTACCCCATTGTTAGCACCCCTTTGATGCTGGGATAGCTCTTATATTTACGTATTTCTGCTGTTATTATATTCTAGCATATATGCATAGCAGTTGAAAACTTGGATTCCCTTAGGGGTTACTATAATCCCAGTGAAATGCCAACTGTTGTTATTTTGCGTGTACTGTTGTTATGCGGCAGGAGCTGCTATCAGTGATCCATACAGCTCCGTGTGCAGGATATATTGCTCTGCCACTAATGATCAGAGTTGTTCCGTGCATACATTATTATGACCTCATATAAGCATTACGTGCCTTTTGTCATTGTCACGTATAACCACAGGCCGTTCTCAAACATCCATTCTAAATCCTAAACATATATTCAATGTGTCGTAGCATACAATTGTGCTACTGAGACCAGCGGCAGCGTGTAGTGCTGACGCGCGTTTCGCCGATGAATGGCTTTATCAAAGCAGTGCAACCCGAGTGTCCGTCGTATCCTCTTTAAATAACCCAGTGAGTCCTCTCATTGGTTAGTTTAAATGTTGCAACCTCAGTCTCGTCTTTAATAGGTTCCCCTATACTTTCAATGTTAACTTCTTCAGATCAGCTTATCTGCTAATTAACCATACATTTAAGAACAAAAATAAATTTATAGCGGCCCTTTAGTAATTATATTTTATTAAATCACTTCATAATCTCATCTTCATGTGATGATCTGATCTGAAGAAGTTAACATTGAAAGTATAGGGGAACCTATTAAAGACGAGACTGAGGTTGCAACATTTAAACTAACCAATGAGAGGACTCACTGGGTTATTTAAAGAGGATACGACGGACACTCGGGTTGCACTGCTTTGATAAAGCCATTCATCGGCGAAACGCGCATCAGCACTACACGCTGCCGCTGGTCTCAGTAGCACAATTGTATGCTATGACACATTGAATATATGTTTAGGATTTAGAATGAATGTTTGAGACCGGCCTGTGGTTATATGTGACAATGACAAAAGGCACATAATGCTCATATGAGGTCATAATAATGTATGCACGGAACAACTCTGATCATTAGTGGCAGAGCAATATATCCTGCACACGGAGCTGTATGGATCACTGATAGCAGCTCCTGCCGCATAATAACAGTACACGCAAAATAACAACAGTTGGCATTTCACTGGGATTATAGTAACCCCTAAGGGAATCCAAGTTTTCAACTGCTATGCATATATGCTAGAATATAATAACAGCAGAAATACGTAAATATAAGAGCTATCCCAGCATCAAAGGGGTGCTAACAATGGGGTACATATCCAGTAAATGGGCTGATATTGTAAGCAGAGATATTGTTGTAGCACAGTGACCCTAAAATAGAACTAAGAGATCATTGCTAAGTTCTTGGGAAGAAGTGAAAACTGATACATAATAAATACTGTATATGATATTAACTAACGATCTGTAGATTAAATTCATTGTTACAGTAGTTAGAGAAATAAAGCTACTAATCATCATACTGTCACAAACAGTGCCTAGGAATATATTCCCCACGATATTCAGTGTACTGAAGAGATAATAAAGATATATAAAAGTCTATCAGAACACTGCTTGCATCCTGATCCATATTACCTGTGTGTATAATTGACCAACGGCAGGTGTTATTTTAAGCACCATCTCTTTTTTCTATTTGTATTTATGTGTACACACACATACATACATATCACACATTCTATCATTTTAATCATTTTTCGCCTCTCTAGGACCCAATTTTAAGTGTTAATAATAAAAGTTATATTTTATTGAGGAGTTTAGTTATTGATACTGACTACCAGGATCCCTACAGTGCACCAGACAGAGATCTTTTCTTTTCTTTGCTTTTGTTCAATTATACTAAGATTGTCAGGTAGCACCCTCAAATATAGTGTAACCTCGTTTGAGCCTATATTTATGAAGTGCTAGGGTATGGGAGTATAACCCATATAATACTATGGTAGTCTAAAAATTGATATGGTTGGTGCGAGATCTTTTTGTGTTTTCTCTATAACTGTTGACTGACACTAGTTCAGTTTTTCAGGATCTCAGCACAACCCAAGAAATTACCAATTTAAAATTGACCATAAAAGGGAAAGGTCCAGAGTAATTCATAATATCTAATAAGATATCCGAGTGCAACCCCAATAAGTTAAAATGTCATCGTTTAGCCTGAGCCAAGATTTATTGAATAGACAGGACAAGTGGAAAATGGAGGCTAACTCCATATTTGGAGGGATATCTAAAAAGGAAGATGTATCAACAGGAGCTAATTGGAACAATGATCTAATTGAACTTAAGTTTGTTATGTTGAAACAGACAAAAACAATCTGGAATAAGACCATGTTTGATAATTATCAACAAAGCAATATGGCTCCAAGAGGCCTTAGACCTAAGGTGTTTCCTGCCTTTGAATTGGAGGAACCTTTGAGAAAGGAATGGGAGAAGAGTTTACTAAGATGTTCAAGAGAGCTAATCAATATCCTTATTAAACATGATGAAATACTGTTAGAACAATATAATAAGGAAATCATACAGATTGGGGAAAAACTGAAGGAATATGAAAATTTGGATGCCTTTCAGAAAATATATCTTAAACATAAAACTGAGATTGAACAGTTTGAAAAGAACATCATTGAAAAGAAACAACAGAAATATTTAAGGGATAAAAATGATTATATCACTGATAATATCTAGAAATGGAGAAAAACTGGTAGAAATAAGAACCAGAGGAACTCCTTTAAATATTCCACCTCAGAAGCCAAAACATCTGAAGGAGAATTATCAGATAGCTCATTAGCAGGACCATCGAATAAAGGTTCAAGGAACCAGCCTCATTTTTTAGGCCTAGGTCAAAAAACATCTATAGATCCCACGTATCATATAGGAGGACAAGGAGGGGAGGAAAGGGGAGAAAATCAATGGAAAAGAGAAAGAGGAGAATGGGGCACCTCTGCACAAAGGAGGAACCGAATGTTCAGGAAATGAACAATGAAGAAATCCTACAAATTATTAATCTCACAGATAAGAAACTCAATGAACATCATTTGAGTGTCCTTTCTAAAGGACTATCTTTTTCCCCCACTAAGTCTATGAATAGATTTGATGTAGAAAAGGACCTCAATCTCTTCACTAGAAAAATCCTATTAAAGAAATTTTTCATAAATAAAGAAAGGATAAGAGAAGACAGAAGTACCTATGAGACAGACCACAATATGGATGAAACAGATAGACAGGCCTTAAACATATTGGAGGATCTCCTTGAAGAAAATCAAGGACCTCAGATAGACAAAAAATCGAATCATCCTCTAAAGAAACAATCTACCTTCTTTCCCAACTCACAAATTTGCCCCCAAGTGAAAATATACATGGAATTAGTATCAAGAGATTTGGACAGACTATACAAACAGAGCACAAAGATAAATTCTAATCTGTCCAAATCAGAATTTCTTGCGCTACGAGAGATAGAAAAATGGGAATATCGTCCTGTGGAAAAAAGATGACTATATAAAAGAGGTCCTCAGACAATTAAATGATAGACAATTAAATGATAGCAACTGCTATAGGAGATTAATTATTAACCCCACTGCAAACTTTTTATGGGAATATAAGAAGCTGATTGAGAGCAATTTAAGCTCAGGTGTTATCACAAAAATTGAAAAAGATTTCTTGTGGGTGGAACACCCTAAAGTTCCAACTTTTTATGTCTTACCAAAGACTCACAAGGATCTGCAACAACCACCAGGTAGACCAATAGTGTCGGGTATAGATGGATTGACGGAAAAGGCAAGCATCTATATTGATAAGCACCTCCGAAAGTTTGTGATCGGATTACCATCTTACACAAGAGATACATTGGACATACTGGGAAAAATTCATGATGTGACTGCTACTAAAGAAACCTGGCTGTGTACATGTGACGTGGAGTCACTATACACTAGCATTAACCATACAAACGGTATAGAAGCTGTCAAATATTTCCTCAATATGGAAAAAGACAAAGATCACAATATCTTCATCATACAACTCTTGGAATTCATTCTAACAAAAAATTTCTTTACCTTTGATGAAAGGTACTACCTACAAACCCGGGGTACAGCGATGGGCACCACCTGTGCACCCACGTATGCCATCCTGTACCTCAGGTGGTGGGAAAAAGAAATGGTCTTCTCATGGAAAAATGATCTACATACCGACCATATAACATCTTGGTATAGGTATATAGATGACATACTAATAATATGGGAAGGAACCAAAGAGATGTTAATAGAATTCATCACAATGCTGAACTTAAATGAGATCAACTTAAAACTTACCAGCGACATGAGCCAAGATAAGGTGACTTTTTTGGACCTGCAGATTAAAATAACAGAAGAGGGACAGATTGTCACAGATATGTTACGGAAAAAGACAGCTACCAACAGCATTCTTCATGCAGATAGCTCTCATTTCCCTGCTACTGTCAAGAGTATCCCCAAAGGGGAATTTATGAGAACTCGAAGAAACTGCACGGAATTAACCAGATTTGAAGAGAGATCTATACAGCTAATTGAAAGACTGCAAAAAAGAGGTTATAGCCGGAAAATTATCAAGAAAGGTTATAACGAAGCCAAGAAAAGAAATAGGGAGACATTAATCTTCCCACCACAAAAGACAAAAGGAATAGATGATAAAGTTAGATATATTGGCACCTTTTGCAATGAATGGAGACAGATAAAGGATATTTTACAAAAGCATTGGAGAATACTTACCATGGATGAAGATCTGGAAAAGATATTAGGAGAGAAGGTTGATGTCAGCTGGCGAAGATCAGACAATCTTCAAAAGAGATTGGTGCACAGTCACTTTAAGAGAAAAGAAGATAAAATGATCAAGATCTCTGGATGTCACAAATGTGGTAATTGCACCACCTGTAAATATATAATACGGAAGGATAAAATCACCGACAGATATGGCAAGGATATAATGATCAGAGATTTCATTAACTGTAAGACCGTGGGGGTGATATATTGTCTTTTCTGTACATGTGGCCTTAACTACATTGGGATGACCAAAAGACAGATGAGACAGAGGATATCGGAACATATCAGAAACATAAAAAATGCAAAAGTGGATATCACCAAGTTCAAACCACTAACAACTGTGGCAAAACACTTTTTGAAAAAACATGATGGAAATCCCGACCACTTAAAGGCCTATGGTATAGAAAAAATTAAACTGGGCATCAGAGGAGGAGACATCAACAAAGAACTTTAGAGAAGGGAATCCAGAATGATATTCATGATGAATAGTGTAGACCCATATGGTTTAAATGAGTCTAACCAATATGGAGCCTTTTTATAAACTATCAGACAGAAGAAGACACCGCTTTATAGATACAGATTGTTGTTAGAACATCTCACATGATCTGCAGTGAATAGATCCTGGGAATAATAACTATCACTCCTATCACTCTATAAAGGCATTATGTAAACCAGATATCAAAGATACTGTACATATGAAACCAGGATCTGTCTTGTCATACACACTTCCCAATATTTTGGTCTACTATAAACTCTTCATAACTATTATGATTGATTATATTTATCGTAATGATAGTACTGAATTTCACCTTTCACATTTTAGTTTTATTTATTTTCACCAATTTTTATAGTTTTCTCACTTTAGGAATGTAAGGCACATTAACTTTCTCAATTTATTTCACTTAAGTAAACTCACATTACTTACAATTCAAGACTAGGATTATAAATTAATCACACAATATATAAACAATGGATGCACTTTATGGTATAAGTTTATTATCACTTATAAGAAGCAAGCACCAATTTTAGCACATTATGATCAAGAATAATATAATATAGTTAGTTGGAGGGGTAGCAAGATTATTGGTGATTTTGATATTGTATGATGCTGGTTATAATTATATTGTACAGAATATTTCTCTATAAGCAGATAGATTGTCCTATTAATAAACAACTGGATTGTTGTCTATGTTTCTAGCAATTATACATACACGTAGTATATTTCAATTACACTGTGCATGTATACTGTATAAGCAGACAATAAGCACTTTATAATAACAATTATATTACCAGTCACAGATGTAAGCATATTATTACAAGTAATTAGTAAGGTATAATATGAGGAGTTAGTCAGTGCGAAAGGAATTACACTAAATGCCTAGAGTGATAACGGTGACTTGAACACCGTACTATGTTAGGTCTAAATATAACAACTTTCATAATAAAAATAAATAAAGTCATTATGAAATGAAAATAATGAAATCTGTATGAGTACAACAGGATACTTAATAACTAATGCGTATCCAATAAACGGTAAATTAACATTTCTCTCTATATATGATTAATATTCACATATCTCATATTATTCATGGGTCTATATGAATCTATGGAAAATCTATTCCCTATGAAATACAATTATAATGTGGTTGATTGATCAATTAACCACATTAAACAGAATTGAATCGATGTAGTGGTATTACATTTTATTTTTTATTTTCGTAAATAAGTATCCACATGAAGATGAGATTATGAAGTGATTTAATAAAATATAATTACTAAAGGGCCGCTATAAATTTCTTTTTGTTCTTAAATGTATGGTTAATTAGCAGATAAGCTGATCTGAAGAAGTTAACATTGAAAGTATAGGGGAACCTATTAAAGACGAGACTGAGGTTGCAACATTTAAACTAACCAATGAGAGGACTCACTGGGTTATTTAAAGAGGATACGACGGACACTCGGGTTGCACTGCTTTGATAAAGCCATTCATCGGCGAAATGCGCGTCAGCACTACACGCTGCCGCTGGTCTCAGTAGCACAATTGTATGCTACGACACATTGAATATATGTTTAGGATTTAGAATGGATGTTTGAGAACGGCCTGTGGTTATACGTGACAATGACAAAAGGCACATAATGCTAATATGAGGTCATAATAATGTATGCACGGAACAACTCTGATCATTAGTGGCAGAGCAATATATCCTGCACACGGAGCTGTATGGATCACTGATAGCAGCTCCTGCCGCTTAACAACAGTACATGCAAAATAACAACAGTTGGCATTTCACTGGGATTATAGTAACCCCTAAGGGAATCCAAGTTTTCAACTGCTATGCATATATGCTAGAATATAATAACAGCAGAAATACATAAATATAAGAGCTATCCCAGCATCAAAGGAGTGCTAACAACGGGGTACATATCCAGTAAATGGGCTGATATTGTAAGCAGAGATATTGTTGTAGCACAGTGACCCTAAAATAGAACTAAGAGATCATTGCTAAGTTCTTGGGAAGAAGTGAAAACTGATACATAATAAATACTGTATATGATATTAACTAACGATCTGTAGATTAAATTCATTGTTACAGTAGTTAGAGAAATAAAGCTACTAATCATCATTCTGTCACAAACAGTGCCTGGGAATATATTCCCCACGATATTCAGTGTACTGAAGAGATAATAAAGATATATAAAAGTCTATCAGAACACTGCTTGCATCCTGATCCATATTACCTGTGTGTATAATTGACCAACGGCAGGTGTTATTTTAAGCACCATCTCTTTTTTCTATTGTATTTATGTGTACATACACATACATACATATCACACATTCTATCATTTTAATCATTTTTCGCCTCTCTAGGACCCAATTTTAAGTGTTAATAATAAAAGTTATATTTTATTGAGGAGTTTAGTTATTGATACTGACTACCAGGATCCCTACAGTGCACCAGACAGAGATCTTTTCTTTTCTTTGCTTTTGTTCAATTATACTAAGATTGTCAGGTAGCACCCTCAAATATAGTGTAACCTCGTTTGAGCCTATATTTATGAAGTGCTAGGGTATGGGAGTATAACCCATATAATACTATGGTAGTCTAAAAATTGATATGGTTGGTGCGAGATCTTTTTGTGTTTTCTCTATAACTGTTGACTGACACTAGTTCAGTTTTTCAGGATCTCAGCACAACCCAAGAAATTACCAATTTAAAATTGACCATAAAAGGGAAAGGTCCAGAGTAATTCATAATATCTAATAAGATATCCGAGTGCAACCCCAATAAGTTAAAATGTCATCGTTTAGCCTGAGCCAAGATTTATTGAATAGACATGACAAGTGGAAAATGGAGGCTAACTCCATATTTGGAGGGATATCTAATAAGGATGATGTATCAACAGGAGCTAATTGGAACAATGATCTAATTGAACTTAAGTTTGTTATGTTGAAACAGACAAAAACATTCTGGAATAAAACCATGTTTGATAATTATCAACAAAGCAATATGGCTCCAAGAGGCCTTAGACCTAAGGTGTTTCCTGCCTTTGAATTGGAGGAACCTTTGAGAAAGGAATGGGAGAAGAGTTTACTAAGATGTTCAAGAGAGCTAATCAATATCCTTATTAAACATGATGAAATACTGTTAGAACAATATAATAAGGAAATCATACAGATTGGGGAAAAACTGAAGGAATATGAAAATTTGGATGCCTTTCAGAAAATATATCTTAAACATAAAACTGAGATTGAACAGTTTGAAAAGAACATCATTGAAAAGAAACAACAGAAATATTTAAGGGATAAAAATTATTATATCACTGATAATATCTTCAAATGGAGAAAAACTGGTAGAAATAAGAACCAGAGGAACTCCTTTAAATATTCCACCTCAGAAGCCAAAACATCTGAAGGAGAATTATCAGATAGCTCATTAGCAGGACCATCGAATAAAGGTTCAAGGAACCAGCCTCATTTTTTAGGCCTAGGTCAAAAAACATCTATAGATCCCATGTATCATATAGGAGGACAAGGAGGGGAGGAAAGGGGAGAAAATCAATGGAAAAGAGAAAGAGGAGAATGGGGCACCTCTGCACAAAGGAGGAACCGAATGTTCAGGAAATGAACAATGAAGAAATCCTACAAATTATTAGTCTCACAGATAAGAAACTCAACGAACATCATTTGAGTGTCCTTTCTAAAGGACTATCTTTTTCCCCCACTAAGTCTATGAATAGATTTGATGTAGAAAAGGACCTTAATCTCTTCACTAGAAAAATCCTATTAAAGAAATTTTTCATAAATAAAGAAAGGATAAGAGAAGACAGAAGTACCTATGAGACAGACCACAATATGGATGAAACAGATAGACAGGCCTTAAACATATTGGAGGATCTCCTTGAAGAAAATCAAGGACCTCAGATAGACAAAAAATCGAATCATCCTCTAAAGAAACAATCTACCTTCTTTCCCAACTCACAAATTTGCCCCCAAGTGAAAATATACATGGAATTAGTATCAAGAGATTTGGACAGACTATACAAACAGAGCACAAAGATAAATTCTAATCTGTCCAAATCAGAATTTCTTGCTCTACGAGAGATAGAAAAATGGGATGATATTGAAATCAAACCCTCAGACAAGGGAGGCAATATCGTCCTGTGGAAAAAAGATGACTATATAAAGAGGTCCTCAGACAATTAATGATAGCAACTGCTATAGGAGATTAATTTTTAACCCCACTGCAAACTTTTTATGTGAATATAAGAAGCTGATTGAGAGCAATTTAAGCTCAGGTGTTATCACAAAAAATGAAAAAGATTTCTTGTGGGTGGAACACCCTAAAGTTCCAACTTTTTATGTCTTACCAAATACTCACAAGGATCTGCAACAACCACCAGGTAGACCAATAGTGTCGGGTATAGATGGATTGATGGAAAAGGCAAGCATCTATATTGATAAGCACCTCCGAAAGTTTGTGATCGGATTACCATCTTACACAAGAGATACATTGGACATACTGGGAAAAATTCATGATGTGACTGTTACTAAAGAAACCTGGCTGTGTATATGTGACGTGGAGTCACTATACACTAGCATTAACCATACAAATGGTATAGAAGCTATCAAATATTTCCTCAATATGGAAAAAGACAAAGATCACAATATCTTCATCATACAACTCTTGGAATTCATTCTAACAAAAAATTTCTTTACCTTTGATGAAAGGTACTACCTACAAACCCGGGGGTACAGCGATGGGCACCACCTGTGCACCCACGTATGCCAACCTGTACCTCGGGTGGTGGGAAAAAGAAATGGTCTTCTCATGGAAAAATGATCTATATACCGACCATATAACATCTTGGTATAGGTATATAGATGACATACTAATAATATGGGAAGGAACCAAAGAGATGTTAATAGAATTCATCACAATGCTGAACTTAAATGAGATCAACTTAAAACTTACCAGCGACATGAGCCAAGATAAGGTGACTTTTTTGGACCTGCAGATTAAAATAACAGAAGAGGGACAGATTGTCACAGATATGTTTCGGAAAAAGACAGCTACCAACAGCATTCTTCATGCAGATAGCTCTCATTTCCCTGCTACTGTCAGGAGTATCCCCAAAGGGGAATTTATGAGAACTCGAAGAAACTGCACGGAATTAACCAGATTTGAAGAGAGATCTATACAGCTAATTGAAAGACTGCAAAAAAGAGGTTATTTAACCAGAAAATTATCAAGAAAGGTTATAACGAAGCCAAGAAAAGAAATAGGGAGACATTAATCTTCCCACCACAAAAGACAAAAGGAATAGATGATAAAGTTAGATATATTGGCACCTTTTGCAATGAATGGAGACAGATAAAGGATATTTTACAAAAGCATTGGAGAATACTTACCATGGATGAAGATCTGGAAAAGATATTAGGAGAGAAGGTTGATGTCAGCAGGCGAAGATCAGACAATCTTCAAAAGAGATTGGTGCACAGTCACTTTAAGAGAAAAGAAGATAAAATGATCAAGATCTCTGGATGTCACAAATGTGGTAATTGCACCACCTGTAAATATATAATACGGAAGGATAAAATCACCGACAGATATGGCAAGGATATAATGATCAGAGATTTCATTAACTGTAAGACCGTGGGGGTGATATATTGTCTTTTCTGTACATGTGGCCTTAACTGCATTGGGATGACCAAAAGACAGATGAGACAGAGGATATCGGAACATATCAGAAACATAAAAAATGCAAAAGTGGATATCACCAAGTTCAAACCACTAACAACTGTGGCAAAACACTTTTTGAAAAAACATGATGGAAATCCCGACCACTTAAAGGCCTATGGTATAGAAAAAATTAAACTGGGCATCAGAGGAGGAGACATCAACAAAGAACTTCAGAGAAGGGAATCCAGAATGATATTCATGATGAATAGTGTAGACCCATATGGTTTAAATGAGTCTAACCAATATGGAGCCTTTTTATAAACTATCAGACAGAAGAAGACACCGCTTTATAGATACAGATTGTTGTTAGAACATCTCACATGATCTGCAGTGAATAGATCCTGGGAATAATAACTATCACTCCTATCACTCTATAAAGGCATTATGTAAACCAGATATCAAAGATACTGTACATATGAAACCAGGATCTGTCTTGTCATACACACTTCCCAATATTTTGGTCTACTATAAACTCTTCATAACTATTATGATTGATTATATTTATCGTAATGATAGTACTGAATTTCACCTTTCACATTTTAGTTTTATTTATTTTCACCAATTTTTATAGTTTTCTCACTTTAGGAATGTAAGGCACATTAACTTTCTCAATTTATTTCACTTAAGTAAACTCACATTACTTACAATTCAAGACTAGGATTATAAATTAATCACACAATATATAAACAATGGATGCACTTTATGGTATAAGTTTATTATCACTTATAAGAAGCAAGCACCAATTTTAGCACATTATGATCAAGAATAATATTATATAGTTAGTTGGAGGGGTAGCAAGATTATTGGTGATTTTGATATTGTATGATGCTGGTTATAATTATATTGTACGGAATATTTCTCTATAAGCAGATAGATTGTCCTATTAATAAACAACTGGATTGTTGTCTATGTTTCTAGCAATTATACATACACGTAGTATATTTCAATTACACTGTGCATGTATACTGTATAAGCAGACAATAAGCACTTTATAATAACAATTATATTACCAGTCACAGATGTAAGCATATTATTACAAGTAATTTGTAAGGTATAATATGAGGAGTTAGTCAGTGCGAAAGGAATTACACTAAATGCCTAGAGTGATAACGGTGACTCGAACACCGTACTATGTTAGGTCTAAATATAACAACTTTCATAATAAAAATAAATAAAGTCATTATGAAATGAAAATAATGAAATCTGCATGAGTACAACAGGATACTTAATAACTAATGCGTATCCAATAAACGGTAAATTAACATTTCTCTCTATATATAATGATTAATATTCACATATCTCATATTATTCATGGGTCTATATGAATCTATGGAAAATCTATTCCCTATGAAATACAATTATAATGTGGTTGATTGATCAATTAACCACATTAAACAGAATTGAATCGATGTAGTGGTATTACATTTTATTTTTTATTTTCGTAAATAAGTATCCACATGAAGATGAGATTATGAAGTGATTTAATAAAATATAATTACTAAAGGGCCGCTATAAATTTCTTTTTGTTCTTAAATGTATGGTTAATTAGCAGATAAGCTGATCTGAAGAAGTTAACATTGAAAGTATAGGGGAACCTATTAAAGACGAGACTGAGGTTGCAACATTTAAACTAACCAATGAGAGGACTCACTGGGTTATTTAAAGAGATTACGACGGACACTCGGGTTGCACTGCTTTGATAAAGCCATTCATCGGTGAAACGCGCGTCAGCACTACACGCTGCCGCTGGTCTCAGTAGCACAATTGTATGCTACGACACATTGAATATATGTTTAGGATTTAGAATGGATGTTTGAGAACGGCCTGTGGTTATACGTGACAATGACAAAAGGCACATAATGCTAATATGAGGTCATAATAATGTATGCACGGAACAACTCTGATCATTAGTGGCAGAGCAATATATCCTGCACACGGAGCTGTATGGATCACTGATAGCAGCTCCTGCCGCATAACAACAGTACACGCAAAATAACAACAGTTGGCATTTCACTGGGATTATAGTAACCCCTAAGGGAATCCAAGTTTTCAACTGCTATGCATATATGCTAGAATATAATAACAGCAGAAATACGTAAATATAAGAGCTATCCCAGCATCAAAGGGGTGCTAACAACGGGGTACATATCCAGTAAATGGGCTGATATTGTAAGCAGAGATATTGTTGTAGCACAGTGACCCTAAAATAGAACTAAGAGATCATTGCTAAGTTCTTGGGAAGAAGTGAAAACTGATACATAATAAATACTGTATATGATATTAACTAATGATCTGTAGATTAAATTCATTCTTACAGTAGTTAGAGAAATAAAGCTACTAATCATCATACTGTCACAAACAGTGCCTGGGAATATATTCCCCACAATATTCAGTGTACTGAAGAGATAATAAAGATATATAAAAGTCTATCAGAACACTGCTTGCATCCTGATCCATATTACCTGTGTGTATAATTGACCAATGGCAGGTGTTATTTTAAGCACCATCTCTTTTTTCTATTTGTATTTATGTGTACACACACATACATACATATCACACATTCTATCATTTTAATCATTTTTCGCCTCTCTAGGACCCAATTTTAAGTGTTAATAATAAAAGTTATATTTTATTGAGGAGTTTAGTTATTGATACTGACTACCAGGATCCCTACAGTGCACCAGACAGAGATCTTTTCTTTTCTTTGCTTTTGTTCAATTATACTAAGATTGTCAGGTAGCACCCTCAAATATAGTGTAACCTCGTTTGAGCCTATATTTATGAAGTGCTAGGGTATGGGAGTATAACCCATATAATACTATGGTAGTCTAAAAATTGATATGGTTGGTGCGAGATCTTTTTGTGTTTTCTCTATAACTGTTGACTGACACTAGTTCAGTTTTTCAGGATCTCAGCACAACCCAAGAAATTACCAATTTAAAATTGACCATAAAAGGGAAAGGTCCAGAGTAATTCATAATATCTAATAAGATATCCGAGTGCAACCCCAATAAGTTAAAATGTCATCGTTTAGCCTGAGCCAAGAGTTATTGAATAGACAGGACAAGTGGAAAATGGAGGCTAACTCCATATTTGGAGGGATATCTAATAAGGATGATGTATCAACAGGAGCTAATTGGAACAATGATCTAATTGAACTTCAGTTTGTTATGTTGAAACAGACAAAAACATTCTGGAATAAGACCATGTTTGATAATTATCAACAAAGCAATATGGCTCCAAGAGGCCTTAGACCTAAGGTGTTTCCTGCCTTTGAATTGGAGGAACCTTTGAGAAAGGAATGGGAGAAGAGTTTACTAAGATGTTCAAGAGAGCTAATCAATATCCTTATTAAACATGATGAAATACTGTTAGAACAATATAATAAGGAAATCATACAGATTGGGGAAAAACTGAAGGAATATGAAAATTTGGATGCCTTTCAGAAAATATATCTTAAACATAAAACTGAGATTGAACAGTTTGAAAAGAACATCATTGAAAAGAAACAACAGAAATATTTAAGGGATAAAAATGATTATATCACTGATAATATCTTCAAATGGAGAAAAACTGGTAGAAATAAGAACCAGAGGAACTCCTTTAAATATTCCACCTCAGAAGCCGAAACATCTGAAGGAGAATTATCAGATAGCTCATTAGCAGGACCATCGAATAAAGGTTCAAGGAACCAGCCTCATTTTTTAGGCCTAGGTCAAAAAACATCTATAGATCCCACGTATCATATAGGAGGACAAGGAGGGGAGGAAAGGGGAGAAAATCAACGGAAAAGAGAAAGAGGAGAATGGGGCACCTCTGCACAAAGGAGGAACTGAATGTTCAGGAAATGAACAATGAAGAAATCCTACAAATTATTAGTCTCACAGATAAGAAACTCAACGAACATCATTTGAGTGTCCTTTCTAAAGGACTATCTTTTTCCCCCACTAAGTCTATGAATAGATTTGATGTAGAAAAGGACCTCAATCTCTTCACTAGAAAAATCCTATTAAAGAAATTTTTCATAAATAAAGAAAGGATAAGAGAAGACAGAAGTACCTATGAGACAGACCACAATATGGATGAAACAGATAGACAGGCCTTAAACATATTGGAGGATCTCCTTGAAGAAAATCAAGGACCTCAGATAGACAAAAAATCGAATCATCCTCTAAAGAAACAATCTACCTTCTTTCCCAACTCACAAATTTGCCCCCAAGTGAAAATATACATGGAATTAGTATCAAGAGATTTGGACAGACTATACAAACAGAGCACAAAGATAAATTCTAATCTGTCCAAATCAGAATTTCTTGCTCTACGAGAGATAGAAAAATGGGATGATATTGAAATCAAACCCTCAGACAAGGGAGGCAATATCGTCCTGTGGAAAAAAGATGACTATATAAAGAGGTCCTCAGACAATTAATGATAGCAACTGCTATAGGAGATTAATTTTTAACCCCACTGCAAACTTTTTATGTGAATATAAGAAGCTGATTGAGAGCAATTTAAGCTCAGGTGTTATCACAAAAAATGAAAAAGATTTCTTGTGGGTGGAACACCCTAAAGTTCCAACTTTTTATGTCTTACCAAATACTCACAAGGATCTGCAACAACCACCAGGTAGACCAATAGTGTCGGGTATAGATGGATTGACGGAAAAGGCAAGCATCTATATTGATAAGCACCTCCGAAAGTTTGTGATCGGATTACCATCTTACACAAGAGATACATTGGACATACTGGGAAAAATTCATGATGTGACTGTTACTAAAGAAACCTGGCTGTGTATATGTGACGTGGAGTCACTATACACTAGCATTAACCATACAAATGGTATAGAAGCTATCAAATATTTCCTCAATATGGAAAAAGACAAAGATCACAATATCTTCATCATACAACTCTTGGAATTCATTCTAACAAAAAATTTCTTTACCTTTGATGAAAGGTACTACCTACAAACCCGGGGGTACAGCGATGGGCACCACCTGTGCACCCACGTATGCCAACCTGTACCTCGGGTGGTGGGAAAAAGAAATGGTCTTCTCATGGAAAAATGATCTATATACCGACCATATAACATCTTGGTATAGGTATATAGATGACATACTAATAATATGGGAAGGAACCAAAGAGATGTTAATAGAAGTCATCACAATGCTGAACTTAAATGAGATCAACTTAAAACTTACCAGCGACATGAGCCAAGATAAGGTGACTTTTTTGGACCTGCAGATTAAAATAACAGAAGAGGGACAGATTGTCACAGATATGTTTCGGAAAAAGACAGCTACCAACAGCATTCTTCATGCAGATAGCTCTCATTTCCCTGCTACTGTCAGGAGTATCCCCAAAGGGGAATTTATGAGAACTCGAAGAAACTGCACGGAATTAACCAGATTTGAAGAGAGATCTATACAGCTAATTGAAAGACTGCAAAAAAGAGGTTATAGCCGGAAAATTATCAAGAAAGGTTATAACGAAGCCAAGAAAAGAAATAGGGAGACATTAATCTTCCCACCACAAAAGACAAAAGGAATAGATGATAAAGTTAGATATATTGGCACCTTTTGCAATGAATGGAGACAGATAAAGGATATTTTACAAAAGCATTGGAGAATACTTACCATGGATGAAGATCTGGAAAAGATATTAGGAGAGAAGGTTGATGTCAGCAGGCGAAGATCAGACAATCTTCAAAAGAGATTGGTGCACAGTCACTTTAAGAGAAAAGAAGATAAAATGATCAAGATCTCTGGATGTCACAAATGTGGTAATTGCACCACCTGTAAATATATAATACGGAAGGATAAAATCACCGACAGATATGGCAAGGATATAATGATCAGAGATTTCATTAACTGTAAGACCGTGGGGGTGATATATTGTCTTTTCTGTACATGTGACCTTAACTGCATTGGGATGACCAAAAGACAGATGAGACAGAGGATATCGGAACATATCAGAAACATAAAAAATGCAAAAGTGGATATCACCAAGTTCAAACCACTAACAACTGTGGCAAAACACTTTTTGAAAAAACATGATGGAAATCCCGACCACTTAAAGGCCTATGGTATAGAAAAAATTAAACTGGGCATCAGAGGAGGAGACATCAACAAAGAACTTCAGAGAAGGGAATCCAGAATGATATTCATGATGAATAGTGTAGACCCATATGGTTTAAATGAGTCTAACCAATATGGAGCCTTTTTATAAACTATCAGACAGAAGAAGACACCGCTTTATAGATACAGATTGTTGTTAGAACATCTCACATGATCTGCAGTGAATAGATCCTGGGAATAATAACTATCACTCCTATCACTCTATAAAGGCATTATGTAAACCAGATATCAAAGATACTGTACATATGAAACCAGGATCTGTCTTGTCATACACACTTCCCAATATTTTGGTCTACTATAAACTCTTCATAACTATTATGATTGATTATATTTATCGTAATGATAGTACTGAATTTCACCTTTCACATTTTAGTTTTATTTATTTTCACCAATTTTTATAGTTTTCTCACTTTAGGAATGTAAGGCACATTAACTTTCTCAATTTATTTCACTTAAGTAAACTCACATTACTTACAATTCAAGACTAGGATTATAAATTAATCACACAATATATAAACAATGGATGCACTTTATGGTATAAGTTTATTATCACTTATAAGAAGCAAGCACCAATTTTAGCACATTATGATCAAGAATAATATAATATAGTTAGTTGGAGGGGTAGCAAGATTATTGGTGATTTTGATATTGTTTGATGCTGGTTATAATTATATTGTACGGAATATTTCTCTATAAGCAGATAGATTGTCCTATTAATAAACAACTGGATTGTTGTCTATGTTTCTAGCAATTATACATACACGTAGTATATTTCAATTACACTGTGCATGTATACTGTATAAGCAGACAATAAGCACTTTATAATAACAATTATATTACCAGTCACAGATGTAAGCATATTATTACAAGTAATTAGTAAGGTATAATATGAGGAGTTAGTCAGTGCGAAAGGAATTACACTAAATGCCTAGAGTGATAACGGTGACTCGAACACCGTACTATGTTAGGTCTAAATATAACAACTTTCATAATAAAAATAAATAAAGTCATTATGAAATGAAAATAATGAAATCTGCATGAGTACAACAGGATACTTAATAACTAATGCGTATCCAATAAACGGTAAATTAACATTTCTCTCTATATATAATGATTAATATTCACATATCTCATATTATTCATGGGTCTATTTGAATCTATGGAAAATCTATTCCCTATGAAATACAATTATAATGTGGTTGATTGATCAATTAACCACATTAAACAGAATTGAATCGATGTAGTGGTATTACATTTTATTTTTTATTTTCGTAAATAAGTATCCACATGAAGATGAGATTATGAAGTGATTTAATAAAATATAATTACTAAAGGGCCGCTATAAATTTCTTTTTGTTCTTAAATGTATGGTTAATTAGCAGATAAGCTGATCTGAAGAAGTTAACATTGAAAGTATAGGGGAACCTATTAAAGATGAGACTGAGGTTGCAACATTTAAACTAACCAATGAGAGGACTCACTGGGTTATTTAAAGAGATTACGATGGACACTCGGGTTGCACTGCTTTGATAAAGCCATTCATCGGTGAAACGCGCGTCAGCACTACACGCTGCCGCTGGTCTCAGTAGCACAATTGTATGCTACGACACATTGAATATATGTTTAGGATTTAGAATGGATGTTTGAGAACGGCCTGTGGTTATACGTGACAATGACAAAAGGCACATAATGCTAATATGAGGTCATAATAATGTATGCACGGAACAACTCTGATCATTAGTGGCAGAGCAATATATCCTGCACACGGAGCTGTATGGATCACTGATAGCAGCTCCTGCCGCATAACAACAGTACACGCAAAATAACAACAGTTGGCATTTCACTGGGATTATAGTAACCCCTAAGGGAATCCAAGTTTTCAACTGCTATGCATATATGCTAGAATATAATAACAGCAGAAATACGTAAATATAAGAGCTATCCCAGCATCAAAGGGGTGCTAACAACGGGGTACATATCCAGTAAATGGGCTGATATTGTAAGCAGAGATATTGTTGTAGCACAGTGACCCTAAAATAGAACTAAGAGATCATTGCTAAGTTCTTGGGAAGAAGTGAAAACTGATACATAATAAATACTGTATATGATATTAACTAATGATCTGTAGATTAAATTCATTCTTACAGTAGTTAGAGAAATAAAGCTACTAATCATCATACTGTCACAAACAGTGCCTGGGAATATATTCCCCACAATATTCAGTGTACTGAAGAGATAATAAAGATATATAAAAGTCTATCAGAACACTGCTTGCATCCTGATCCATATTACCTGTGTGTATAATTGACCAATGGCAGGTGTTATTTTAAGCACCATCTCTTTTTTCTATTTGTATTTATGTGTACACACACATACATACATATCACACATTCTATCATTTTAATCATTTTTCGCCTCTCTAGGACCCAATTTTAAGTGTTAATAATAAAAGTTATATTTTATTGAGGAGTTTAGTTATTGATACTGACTACCAGGATCCCTACAGTGCACCAGACAGAGATCTTTTCTTTTCTTTGCTTTTGTTCAATTATACTAAGATTGTCAGGTAGCACCCTCAAATATAGTGTAACCTCGTTTGAGCCTATATTTATGAAGTGCTAGGGTATGGGAGTATAACCCATATAATACTATGGTAGTCTAAAAATTGATATGGTTGGTGCGAGATCTTTTTGTGTTTTCTCTATAACTGTTGACTGACACTAGTTCAGTTTTTCAGGATCTCAGCACAACCCAAGAAATTACCAATTTAAAATTGACCATAAAAGGGAAAGGTCCAGAGTAATTCATAATATCTAATAAGATATCCGAGTGCAACCCCAATAAGTTAAAATGTCATCGTTTAGCCTGAGCCAAGAGTTATTGAATAGACAGGACAAGTGGAAAATGGAGGCTAACTCCATATTTGGAGGGATATCTAATAAGGATGATGTATCAACAGGAGCTAATTGGAACAATGATCTAATTGAACTTAAGTTTGTTATGTTGAAACAGACAAAAACATTCTGGAATAAGACCATGTTTGATAATTATCAACAAAGCAATATGGCTCCAAGAGGCCTTAGACCTAAGGTGTTTCCTGCCTTTGAATTGGAGGAACCTTTGAGAAAGGAATGGGAGAAGAGTTTACTAAGATGTTCAAGAGAGCTAATCAATATCCTTATTAAACATGATGAAATACTGTTAGAACAATATAATAAGGAAATCATACAGATTGGGGAAAAACTGAAGGAATATGAAAATTTGGATGCCTTTCAGAAAATATATCTTAAACATAAAACTGAGATTGAACAGTTTGAAAAGAACATCATTGAAAAGAAACAACAGAAATATTTAAGGGATAAAAATGATTATATCACTGATAATATCTTCAAATGGAGAAAAACTGGTAGAAATAAGAACCAGAGGAACTCCTTTAAATATTCCACCTCAGAAGCCGAAACATCTGAAGGAGAATTATCAGATAGCTCATTAGCAGGACCATCGAATAAAGGTTCAAGGAACCAGCCTCATTTTTTAGGCCTAGGTCAAAAAACATCTATAGATCCCACGTATCATATAGGAGGACAAGGAGGGGAGGAAAGGGGAGAAAATCAACGGAAAAGAGAAAGAGGAGAATGGGGCACCTCTGCACAAAGGAGGAACTGAATGTTCAGGAAATGAACAATGAAGAAATCCTACAAATTATTAGTCTCACAGATAAGAAACTCAACGAACATCATTTGAGTGTCCTTTCTAAAGGACTATCTTTTTCCCCCACTAAGTCTATGAATAGATTTGATGTAGAAAAGGACCTCAATCTCTTCACTAGAAAAATCCTATTAAAGAAATTTTTCATAAATAAAGAAAGGATAAGAGAAGACAGAAGTACCTATGAGACAGACCACAATATGGATGAAACAGATAGACAGGCCTTAAACATATTGGAGGATCTCCTTGAAGAAAATCAAGGACCTCAGATAGACAAAAAATCGAATCATCCTCTAAAGAAACAATCTACCTTCTTTCCCAACTCACAAATTTGCCCCCAAGTGAAAATATACATGGAATTAGTATCAAGAGATTTGGACAGACTATACAAACAGAGCACAAAGATAAATTCTAATCTGTCCAAATCAGAATTTCTTGCTCTACGAGAGATAGAAAAATGGGATGATATTGAAATCAAACCCTCAGACAAGGGAGGCAATATCGTCCTGTGGAAAAAAGATGACTATATAAAGAGGTCCTCAGACAATTAATGATAGCAACTGCTATAGGAGATTAATTTTAACCCCACTGCAAACTTTTTATGTGAATATAAGAAGCTGATTGAGAGCAATTTAAGCTCAGGTGTTATCACAAAAAATGAAAAAGATTTCTTGTGGGTGGAACACCCTAAAGTTCCAACTTTTTATGTCTTACCAAATACTCACAAGGATCTGCAACAACCACCAGGTAGACCAATAGTGTCGGGTATAGATGGATTGATGGAAAAGGCAAGCATCTATATTGATAAGCACCTCCGAAAGTTTGTGATCGGATTACCATCTTACACAAGAGATACATTGGACATACTGGGAAAAATTCATGATGTGACTGTTACTAAAGAAACCTGGCTGTGTATATGTGACGTGGAGTCACTATACACTAGCATTAACCATACAAATGGTATAGAAGCTATCAAATATTTCCTCAATATGGAAAAAGACAAAGATCACAATATCTTCATCATACAACTCTTGGAATTCATTCTAACAAAAAATTTCTTTACCTTTGATGAAAGGTACTACCTACAAACCCGGGGGTACAGCGATGGGCACCACCTGTGCACCCACGTATGCCAACCTGTACCTCGGGTGGTGGGAAAAAGAAATGGTCTTCTCATGGAAAAATGATCTATATACCGACCATATAACATCTTGGTATAGGTATATAGATGACATACTAATAATATGGGAAGGAACCAAAGAGATGTTAATAGAATTCATCACAATGCTGAACTTAAATGAGATCAACTTAAAACTTACCAGCGACATGAGCCAAGATAAGGTGACTTTTTTGGACCTGCAGATTAAAATAACAGAAGAGGGACAGATTGTCACAGATATGTTTCGGAAAAAGACAGCTACCAACAGCATTCTTCATGCAGATAGCTCTCATTTCCCTGCTACTGTCAGGAGTATCCCCAAAGGGGAATTTATGAGAACTCGAAGAAACTGCACGGAATTAACCAGATTTGAAGAGAGATCTATACAGCTAATTGAAAGACTGCAAAAAAGAGGTTATAGCCGGAAAATTATCAAGAAAGGTTATAACGAAGCCAAGAAAAGAAATAGGGAGACATTAATCTTCCCACCACAAAAGACAAAAGGAATAGATGATAAAGTTAGATATATTGGCACCTTTTGCAATGAATGGAGACAGATAAAGGATATTTTACAAAAGCATTGGAGAATACTTACCATGGATGAAGATCTGGAAAAGATATTAGGAGAGAAGGTTGATGTCAGCAGGCGAAGATCAGACAATCTTCAAAAGAGATTGGTGCACAGTCACTTTAAGAGAAAAGAAGATAAAATGATCAAGATCTCTGGATGTCACAAATGTGGTAATTGCACCACCTGTAAATATATAATACGGAAGGATAAAATCACCGACAGATATGGCAAGGATATAATGATCAGAGATTTCATTAACTGTAAGACCGTGGGGGTGATATATTGTCTTTTCTGTACATGTGACCTTAACTGCATTGGGATGACCAAAAGACAGATGAGACAGAGGATATCGGAACATATCAGAAACATAAAAAATGCAAAAGTGGATATCACCAAGTTCAAACCACTAACAACTGTGGCAAAACACTTTTTGAAAAAACATGATGGAAATCCCGACCACTTAGAGGCCTATGGTATAGAAAAAATTAAACTGGGCATCAGAGGAGGAGACATCAACAAAGAACTTCAGAGAAGGGAATCCAGAATGATATTCATGATGAATAGTGTAGACCCATATGGTTTAAATGAGTCTAACCAATATGGAGCCTTTTTATAAACTATCAGACAGAAGAAGACACCGCTTTATAGATACAGATTGTTGTTAGAACATCTCACATGATCTGCAGTGAATAGATCCTGGGAATAATAACTATCACTCCTATCACTCTATAAAGGCATTATGTAAACCAGATATCAAAGATACTGTACATATGAAACCAGGATCTGTCTTGTCATACACACTTCCCAATATTTTGGTCTACTATAAACTCTTCATAACTATTATGATTGATTATATTTATCGTAATGATAGTACTGAATTTCACCTTTCACATTTTAGTTTTATTTATTTTCACCAATTTTTATAGTTTTCTCACTTTAGGAATGTAAGGCACATTAACTTTCTCAATTTATTTCACTTAAGTAAACTCACATTACTTACAATTCAAGACTAGGATTATAAATTAATCACACAATATATAAACAATGGATGCACTTTATGGTATAAGTTTATTATCACTTATAAGAAGCAAGCACCAATTTTAGCACATTATGATCAAGAATAATATAATATAGTTAGTTGGAGGGGTAGCAAGATTATTGGTGATTTTGATATTGTATGATGCTGGTTATAATTATATTGTACGGAATATTTCTCTATAAGCAGATAGATTGTCCTATTAATAAACAACTGGATTGTTGTCTATGTTTCTAGCAATTATACATACACGTAGTATATTTCAATTACACTGTGCATGTATACTGTATAAGCAGACAATAAGCACTTTATAATAACAATTATATTACCAGTCACAGATGTAAGCATATTATTACAAGTAATTTGTAAGGTATAATATGAGGAGTTAGTCAGTGCGAAAGGAATTACACTAAATGCCTAGAGTGATAACGGTGACTCGAACACCGTACTATGTTAGGTCTAAATATAACAACTTTCATAATAAAAATAAATAAAGTCATTATGAAATGAAAATAATGAAATCTGCATGAGTACAACAGGATACTTAATAACTAATGCGTATCCAATAAACGGTAAATTAACATTTCTCTCTATATATAATGATTAATATTCACATATCTCATATTATTCATGGGTCTATATGAATCTATGGAAAATCTATTCCCTATGAAATACAATTATAATGTGGTTGATTGATCAATTAACCACATTAAACAGAATTGAATCGATGTAGTGGTATTACATTTTATTTTTTATTTTCGTAAATAAGTATCCACATGAAGATGAGATTATGAAGTGATTTAATAAAATATAATTACTAAAGGGCCGCTATAAATTTCTTTTTGTTCTTAAATGTATGGTTAATTAGCAGATAAGCTGATCTGAAGAAGTTAACATTGAAAGTATAGGGGAACCTATTAAAGACGAGACTGAGGTTGCAACATTTAAACTAACCAATGAGAGGACTCACTGGGTTATTTAAAGAGATTACGACGGACACTCGGGTTGCACTGCTTTGATAAAGCCATTCATCGGTGAAACGCGCGTCAGCACTACACGCTGCCGCTGGTCTCAGTAGCACAATTGTATGCTACGACACATTGAATATATGTTTAGGATTTAGAATGGATGTTTGAGAACGGCCTGTGGTTATACGTGACAATGACAAAAGGCACATAATGCTAATATGAGGTCATAATAATGTATGCACGGAACAACTCTGATCATTAGTGGCAGAGCAATATATCCTGCACACGGAGCTGTATGGATCACTGATAGCAGCTCCTGCCGCATAACAACAGTACACGCAAAATAACAACAGTTGGCATTTCACTGGGATTATAGTAACCCCTAAAGGAATCCAAGTTTTCAACTGCTATGCATATATGCTAGAATATAATAACAGCAGAAATACGTAAATATAAGAGCTATCCCAGCATCAAAGGGGTGCTAACAACGGGGTACATATCCAGTAAATGGGCTGATATTGTAAGCAGAGATATTGTTGTAGCACAGTGACCCTAAAATAGAACTAAGAGATCATTGCTAAGTTCTTGGGAAGAAGTGAAAACTGATACATAATAAATACTGTATATGATATTAACTAATGATCTGTAGATTAAATTCATTCTTACAGTAGTTAGAGAAATAAAGCTACTAATCATCATACTGTCACAAACAGTGCCTGGGAATATATTCCCCACAATATTCAGTGTACTGAAGAGATAATAAAGATATATAAAAGTCTATCAGAACACTGCTTGCATCCTGATCCATATTACCTGTGTGTATAATTGACCAATGGCAGGTGTTATTTTAAGCACCATCTCTTTTTTCTATTTGTATTTATGTGTACACACACATACATACATATCACACATTCTATCATTTTAATCATTTTTCGCCTCTCTAGGACCCAATTTTAAGTGTTAATAATAAAAGTTATATTTTATTGAGGAGTTTAGTTATTGATACTGACTACCAGGATCCCTACAGTGCACCAGACAGAGATCTTTTCTTTTCTTTGCTTTTGTTCAATTATACTAAGATTGTCAGGTAGCACCCTCAAATATAGTGTAACCTCGTTTGAGCCTATATTTATGAAGTGCTAGGGTATGGGAGTATAACCCATATAATACTATGGTAGTCTAAAAATTGATATGGTTGGTGCGAGATCTTTTTGTGTTTTCTCTATAACTGTTGACTGACACTAGTTCAGTTTTTCAGGATCTCAGCACAACCCAAGAAATTACCAATTTAAAATTGACCATAAAAGGGAAAGGTCCAGAGTAATTCATAATATCTAATAAGATATCCGAGTGCAACCCCAATAAGTTAAAATGTCATCGTTTAGCCTGAGCCAAGAGTTATTGAATAGACAGGACAAGTGGAAAATGGAGGCTAACTCCATATTTGGAGGGATATCTAATAAGGATGATGTATCAACAGGAGCTAATTGGAACAATGATCTAATTGAACTTAAGTTTGTTATGTTGAAACAGACAAAAACATTCTGGAATAAGACCATGTTTGATAATTATCAACAAAGCAATATGGCTCCAAGAGGCCTTAGACCTAAGGTGTTTCCTGCCTTTGAATTGGAGGAACCTTTGAGAAAGGAATGGGAGAAGAGTTTACTAAGATGTTCAAGAGAGCTAATCAATATCCTTATTAAACATGATGAAATACTGTTAGAACAATATAATAAGGAAATCATACAGATTGGGGAAAAACTGAAGGAATATGAAAATTTGGATGCCTTTCAGAAAATATATCTTAAACATAAAACTGAGATTGAACAGTTTGAAAAGAACATCATTGAAAAGAAACAACAGAAATATTTAAGGGATAAAAATGATTATATCACTGATAATATCTTCAAATGGAGAAAAACTGGTAGAAATAAGAACCAGAGGAACTCCTTTAAATATTCCACCTCAGAAGCCGAAACATCTGAAGGAGAATTATCAGATAGCTCATTAGCAGGACCATCGAATAAAGGTTCAAGGAACCAGCCTCATTTTTTAGGCCTAGGTCAAAAAACATCTATAGATCCCACGTATCATATAGGAGGACAAGGAGGGGAGGAAAGGGGAGAAAATCAACGGAAAAGAGAAAGAGGAGAATGGGGCACCTCTGCACAAAGGAGGAACTGAATGTTCAGGAAATGAACAATGAAGAAATCCTACAAATTATTAGTCTCACAGATAAGAAACTCAACGAACATCATTTGAGTGTCCTTTCTAAAGGACTATCTTTTTCCCCCACTAAGTCTATGAATAGATTTGATGTAGAAAAGGACCTCAATCTCTTCACTAGAAAAATCCTATTAAAGAAATTTTTCATAAATAAAGAAAGGATAAGAGAAGACAGAAGTACCTATGAGACAGACCACAATATGGATGAAACAGATAGACAGGCCTTAAACATATTGGAGGATCTCCTTGAAGAAAATCAAGGACCTCAGATAGACAAAAAATCGAATCATCCTCTAAAGAAACAATCTACCTTCTTTCCCAACTCACAAATTTGCCCCCAAGTGAAAATATACATGGAATTAGTATCAAGAGATTTGGACAGACTATACAAACAGAGCACAAAGATAAATTCTAATCTGTCCAAATCAGAATTTCTTGCTCTACGAGAGATAGAAAAATGGGATGATATTGAAATCAAACCCTCAGACAAGGGAGGCAATATCGTCCTGTGGAAAAAAGATGACTATATAAAGAGGTCCTCAGACAATTAATGATAGCAACTGCTATAGGAGATTAATTTTTAACCACACTGCAAACTTTTTATGTGAATATAAGAAGCTGATTGAGAGCAATTTAAGCTCAGGTGTTATCACAAAAAATGAAAAAGATTTCTTGTGGGTGGAACACCCTAAAGTTCCAACTTTTTATGTCTTACCAAATACTCACAAGGATCTGCAACAACCACCAGGTAGACCAATAGTGTCGGGTATAGATGGATTGACGGAAAAGGCAAGCATCTATATTGATAAGCACCTCCGAAAGTTTGTGATCGGATTACCATCTTACACAAGAGATACATTGGACATACTGGGAAAAATTCATGATGTGACTGTTACTAAAGAAACCTGGCTGTGTATATGTGACGTGGAGTCACTATACACTAGCATTAACCATACAAATGGTATAGAAGCTATCAAATATTTCCTCAATATGGAAAAAGACAAAGATCACAATATCTTCATCATACAACTCTTGGAATTCATTCTAACAAAAAATTTCTTTACCTTTGATGAAAGGTACTACCTACAAACCCAGGGGTACAGCGATGGGCACCACCTGTGCACCCACGTATGCCAACCTGTACCTCGGGTGGTGGGAAAAAGAAATGGTCTTCTCATGGAAAAATGATCTATATACCGACCATATAACATCTTGGTATAGGTATATAGATGACATACTAATAATATGGGAAGGAACCAAAGAGATGTTAATAGAAGTCATCACAATGCTGAACTTAAATGAGATCAACTTAAAACTTACCAGCGACATGAGCCAAGATAAGGTGACTTTTTTGGACCTGCAGATTAAAATAACAGAAGAGGGACAGATTGTCACAGATATGTTTCGGAAAAAGACAGCTACCAACAGCATTCTTCATGCAGATAGCTCTCATTTCCCTGCTACTGTCAGGAGTATCCCCAAAGGGGAATTTATGAGAACTCGAAGAAACTGCACGGAATTAACCAGATTTGAAGAGAGATCTATACAGCTAATTGAAAGACTGCAAAAAAGAGGTTATAGCCGGAAAATTATCAAGAAAGGTTATAACGAAGCCAAGAAAAGAAATAGGGAGACATTAATCTTCCCACCACAAAAGACAAAAGGAATAGATGATAAAGTTAGATATATTGGCACCTTTTGCAATGAATGGAGACAGATAAAGGATATTTTACAAAAGCATTGGAGAATACTTACCATGGATGAAGATCTGGAAAAGATATTAGGAGAGAAGGTTGATGTCAGCAGGCGAAGATCAGACAATCTTCAAAAGAGATTGGTGCACAGTCACTTTAAGAGAAAAGAAGATAAAATGATCAAGATCTCTGGATGTCACAAATGTGGTAATTGCACCACCTGTAAATATATAATACGGAAGGATAAAATCACCGACAGATATGGCAAGGATATAATGATCAGAGATTTCATTAACTGTAAGACCGTGGGGGTGATATATTGTCTTTTCTGTACATGTGACCTTAACTGCATTGGGATGACCAAAAGACAGATGAGACAGAGGATATCGGAACATATCAGAAACATAAAAAATGCAAAAGTGGATATCACCAAGTTCAAACCACTAACAACTGTGGCAAAACACTTTTTGAAAAAACATGATGGAAATCCCGACCACTTAAAGGCCTATGGTATAGAAAAAATTAAACTGGGCATCAGAGGAGGAGACATCAACAAAGAACTTCAGAGAAGGGAATCCAGAATGATATTCATGATGAATAGTGTAGACCCATATGGTTTAAATGAGTCTAACCAATATGGAGCCTTTTTATAAACTATCAGACAGAAGAAGACACCGCTTTATAGATACAGATTGTTGTTAGAACATCTCACATGATCTGCAGTGAATAGATCCTGGGAATAATAACTATCACTCCTATCACTCTATAAAGGCATTATGTAAACCAGATATCAAAGATACTGTACATATGAAACCAGGATCTGTCTTGTCATACACACTTCCCAATATTTTGGTCTACTATAAACTCTTCATAACTATTATGATTGATTATATTTATCGTAATGATAGTACTGAATTTCACCTTTCACATTTTAGTTTTATTTATTTTCACCAATTTTTATAGTTTTCTCACTTTAGGAATGTAAGGCACATTAACTTTCTCAATTTATTTCACTTAAGTAAACTCACATTACTTACAATTCAAGACTAGGATTATAAATTAATCACACAATATATAAACAATGGATGCACTTTATGGTATAAGTTTATTATCACTTATAAGAAGCAAGCACCAATTTTAGCACATTATGATCAAGAATAATATAATATAGTTAGTTGGAGGGGTAGCAAGATTATTGGTGATTTTGATATTGTTTGATGCTGGTTATAATTATATTGTACGGAATATTTCTCTATAAGCAGATAGATTGTCCTATTAATAAACAACTGGATTGTTGTCTATGTTTCTAGCAATTATACATACACGTAGTATATTTCAATTACACTGTGCATGTATACTGTATAAGCAGACAATAAGCACTTTATAATAACAATTATATTACCAGTCACAGATGTAAGCATATTATTACAAGTAATTAGTAAGGTATAATATGAGGAGTTAGTCAGTGCGAAAGGAATTACACTAAATGCCTAGAGTGATAACGGTGACTCGAACACCGTACTATGTTAGGTCTAAATATAACAACTTTCATAATAAAAATAAATAAAGTCATTATGAAATGAAAATAATGAAATCTGCATGAGTACAACAGGATACTTAATAACTAATGCGTATCCAATAAACGGTAAATTAACATTTCTCTCTATATATAATGATTAATATTCACATATCTCATATTATTCATGGGTCTATATGAATCTATGGAAAATCTATTCCCTATGAAATACAATTATAATGTGGTTGATTGATCAATTAACCACATTAAACAGAATTGAATCGATGTAGTGGTATTACATTTTATTTTTTATTTTCGTAAATAAGTATCCACATGAAGATGAGATTATGAAGTGATTTAATAAAATATAATTACTAAAGGGCCGCTATAAATTTCTTTTTGTTCTTAAATGTATGGTTAATTAGCAGATAAGCTGATCTGAAGAAGTTAACATTGAAAGTATAGGGGAACCTATTAAAGATGAGACTGAGGTTGCAACATTTAAACTAACCAATGAGAGGACTCACTGGGTTATTTAAAGAGATTACGATGGACACTCGGGTTGCACTGCTTTGATAAAGCCATTCATCGGTGAAACGCGCGTCAGCACTACACGCTGCCGCTGGTCTCAGTAGCACAATTGTATGCTACGACACATTGAATATATGTTTAGGATTTAGAATGGATGTTTGAGAACGGCCTGTGGTTATACGTGACAATGACAAAAGGCACATAATGCTAATATGAGGTCATAATAATGTATGCACGGAACAACTCTGATCATTAGTGGCAGAGCAATATATCCTGCACACGGAGCTGTATGGATCACTGATAGCAGCTCCTGCCGCATAACAACAGTACACGCAAAATAACAACAGTTGGCATTTCACTGGGATTATAGTAACCCCTAAGGGAATCCAAGTTTTCAACTGCTATGCATATATGCTAGAATATAATAACAGCAGAAATACGTAAATATAAGAGCTATCCCAGCATCAAAGGGGTGCTAACAACGGGGTACATATCCAGTAAATGGGCTGATATTGTAAGCAGAGATATTGTTGTAGCACAGTGACCCTAAAATAGAACTAAGAGATCATTGCTAAGTTCTTGGGAAGAAGTGAAAACTGATACATAATAAATACTGTATATGATATTAACTAATGATCTGTAGATTAAATTCATTCTTACAGTAGTTAGAGAAATAAAGCTACTAATCATCATACTGTCACAAACAGTGCCTGGGAATATATTCCCCACAATATTCAGTGTACTGAAGAGATAATAAAGATATATAAAAGTCTATCAGAACACTGCTTGCATCCTGATCCATATTACCTGTGTGTATAATTGACCAATGGCAGGTGTTATTTTAAGCACCATCTCTTTTTTCTATTTGTATTTATGTGTACACACACATACATACATATCACACATTCTATCATTTTAATCATTTTTCGCCTCTCTAGGACCCAATTTTAAGTGTTAATAATAAAAGTTATATTTTATTGAGGAGTTTAGTTATTGATACTGACTACCAGGATCCCTACAGTGCACCAGACAGAGATCTTTTCTTTTCTTTGCTTTTGTTCAATTATACTAAGATTGTCAGGTAGCACCCTCAAATATAGTGTAACCTCGTTTGAGCCTATATTTATGAAGTGCTAGGGTATGGGAGTATAACCCATATAATACTATGGTAGTCTAAAAATTGATATGGTTGGTGCGAGATCTTTTTGTGTTTTCTCTATAACTGTTGACTGACACTAGTTCAGTTTTTCAGGATCTCAGCACAACCCAAGAAATTACCAATTTAAAATTGACCATAAAAGGGAAAGGTCCAGAGTAATTCATAATATCTAATAAGATATCCGAGTGCAACCCCAATAAGTTAAAATGTCATCGTTTAGCCTGAGCCAAGAGTTATTGAATAGACAGGACAAGTGGAAAATGGAGGCTAACTCCATATTTGGAGGGATATCTAATAAGGATGATGTATCAACAGGAGCTAATTGGAACAATGATCTAATTGAACTTAAGTTTGTTATGTTGAAACAGACAAAAACATTCTGGAATAAGACCATGTTTGATAATTATCAACAAAGCAATATGGCTCCAAGAGGCCTTAGACCTAAGGTGTTTCCTGCCTTTGAATTGGAGGAACCTTTGAGAAAGGAATGGGAGAAGAGTTTACTAAGATGTTCAAGAGAGCTAATCAATATCCTTATTAAACATGATGAAATACTGTTAGAACAATATAATAAGGAAATCATACAGATTGGGGAAAAACTGAAGGAATATGAAAATTTGGATGCCTTTCAGAAAATATATCTTAAACATAAAACTGAGATTGAACAGTTTGAAAAGAACATCATTGAAAAGAAACAACAGAAATATTTAAGGGATAAAAATGATTATATCGCTGATAATATCTTCAAATGGAGAAAAACTGGTAGAAATAAGAACCAGAGGAACTCCTTTAAATATTCCACCTCAGAAGCCGAAACATCTGAAGGAGAATTATCAGATAGCTCATTAGCAGGACCATCGAATAAAGGTTCAAGGAACCAGCCTCATTTTTTAGGCCTAGGTCAAAAAACATCTATAGATCCCACGTATCATATAGGAGGACAAGGAGGGGAGGAAAGGGGAGAAAATCAACGGAAAAGAGAAAGAGGAGAATGGGGCACCTCTGCACAAAGGAGGAACTGAATGTTCAGGAAATGAACAATGAAGAAATCCTACAAATTATTAGTCTCACAGATAAGAAACTCAACGAACATCATTTGAGTGTCCTTTCTAAAGGACTATCTTTTTCCCCCACTAAGTCTATGAATAGATTTGATGTAGAAAAGGACCTCAATCTCTTCACTAGAAAAATCCTATTAAAGAAATTTTTCATAAATAAAGAAAGGATAAGAGAAGACAGAAGTACCTATGAGACAGACCACAATATGGATGAAACAGATAGACAGGCCTTAAACATATTGGAGGATCTCCTTGAAGAAAATCAAGGACCTCAGATAGACAAAAAATCGAATCATCCTCTAAAGAAACAATCTACCTTCTTTCCCAACTCACAAATTTGCCCCCAAGTGAAAATATACATGGAATTAGTATCAAGAGATTTGGACAGACTATACAAACAGAGCACAAAGATAAATTCTAATCTGTCCAAATCAGAATTTCTTGCTCTACGAGAGATAGAAAAATGGGATGATATTGAAATCAAACCCTCAGACAAGGGAGGCAATATCGTCCTGTGGAAAAAAGATGACTATATAAAGAGGTCCTCAGACAATTAATGATAGCAACTGCTATAGGAGATTAATTTTAACCCCACTGCAAACTTTTTATGTGAATATAAGAAGCTGATTGAGAGCAATTTAAGCTCAGGTGTTATCACAAAAAATGAAAAAGATTTCTTGTGGGTGGAACACCCTAAAGTTCCAACTTTTTATGTCTTACCAAATACTCACAAGGATCTGCAACAACCACCAGGTAGACCAATAGTGTCGGGTATAGATGGATTGATGGAAAAGGCAAGCATCTATATTGATAAGCACCTCCGAAAGTTTGTGATCGGATTACCATCTTACACAAGAGATACATTGGACATACTGGGAAAAATTCATGATGTGACTGTTACTAAAGAAACCTGGCTGTGTATATGTGACGTGGAGTCACTATACACTAGCATTAACCATACAAATGGTATAGAAGCTATCAAATATTTCCTCAATATGGAAAAAGACAAAGATCACAATATCTTCATCATACAACTCTTGGAATTCATTCTAACAAAAAATTTCTTTACCTTTGATGAAAGGTACTACCTACAAACCCGGGGGTACAGCGATGGGCACCACCTGTGCACCCACGTATGCCAACCTGTACCTCGGGTGGTGGGAAAAAGAAATGGTCTTCTCATGGAAAAATGATCTATATACCGACCATATAACATCTTGGTATAGGTATATAGATGACATACTAATAATATGGGAAGGAACCAAAGAGATGTTAATAGAATTCATCACAATGCTGAACTTAAATGAGATCAACTTAAAACTTACCAGCGACATGAGCCAAGATAAGGTGACTTTTTTGGACCTGCAGATTAAAATAACAGAAGAGGGACAGATTGTCACAGATATGTTTCGGAAAAAGACAGCTACCAACAGCATTCTTCATGCAGATAGCTCTCATTTCCCTGCTACTGTCAGGAGTATCCCCAAAGGGGAATTTATGAGAACTCGAAGAAACTGCACGGAATTAACCAGATTTGAAGAGAGATCTATACAGCTAATTGAAAGACTGCAAAAAAGAGGTTATAGCCGGAAAATTATCAAGAAAGGTTATAACGAAGCCAAGAAAAGAAATAGGGAGACATTAATCTTCCCACCACAAAAGACAAAAGGAATAGATGATAAAGTTAGATATATTGGCACCTTTTGCAATGAATGGAGACAGATAAAGGATATTTTACAAAAGCATTGGAGAATACTTACCATGGATGAAGATCTGGAAAAGATATTAGGAGAGAAGGTTGATGTCAGCAGGCGAAGATCAGACAATCTTCAAAAGAGATTGGTGCACAGTCACTTTAAGAGAAAAGAAGATAAAATGATCAAGATCTCTGGATGTCACAAATGTGGTAATTGCACCACCTGTAAATATATAATACGGAAGGATAAAATCACCGACAGATATGGCAAGGATATAATGATCAGAGATTTCATTAACTGTAAGACCGTGGGGGTGATATATTGTCTTTTCTGTACATGTGACCTTAACTGCATTGGGATGACCAAAAGACAGATGAGACAGAGGATATCGGAACATATCAGAAACATAAAAAATGCAAAAGTGGATATCACCAAGTTCAAACCACTAACAACTGTGGCAAAACACTTTTTGAAAAAACATGATGGAAATCCCGACCACTTAAAGGCCTATGGTATAGAAAAAATTAAACTGGGCATCAGAGGAGGAGACATCAACAAAGAACTTCAGAGAAGGGAATCCAGAATGATATTCATGATGAATAGTGTAGACCCATATGGTTTAAATGAGTCTAACCAATATGGAGCCTTTTTATAAACTATCAGACAGAAGAAGACACCGCTTTATAGATACAGATTGTTGTTAGAACATCTCACATGATCTGCAGTGAATAGATCCTGGGAATAATAACTATCACTCCTATCACTCTATAAAGGCATTATGTAAACCAGATATCAAAGATACTGTACATATGAAACCAGGATCTGTCTTGTCATACACACTTCCCAATATTTTGGTCTACTATAAACTCTTCATAACTATTATGATTGATTATATTTATCGTAATGATAGTACTGAATTTCACCTTTCACATTTTAGTTTTATTTATTTTCACCAATTTTTATAGTTTTCTCACTTTAGGAATGTAAGGCACATTAACTTTCTCAATTTATTTCACTTAAGTAAACTCACATTACTTACAATTCAAGACTAGGATTATAAATTAATCACACAATATATAAACAATGGATGCACTTTATGGTATAAGTTTATTATCACTTATAAGAAGCAAGCACCAATTTTAGCACATTATGATCAAGAATAATATAATATAGTTAGTTGGAGGGGTAGCAAAATTATTGGTGATTTTGATATTGTTTGATGCTGGTTATAATTATATTGTACGGAATATTTCTCTATAAGCAGATAGATTGTCCTATTAATAAACAACTGGATTGTTGTCTATGTTTCTAGCAATTATACATACACGTAGTATATTTCAATTACACTGTGCATGTATACTGTATAAGCAGACAATAAGCACTTTATAATAACAATTATATTACCAGTCACAGATGTAAGCATATTATTACAAGTAATTAGTAAGGTATAATATGAGGAGTTAGTCAGTGCGAAAGGAATTACACTAAATGCCTAGAGTGATAACGGTGACTCGAACACCGTACTATGTTAGGTCTAAATATAACAACTTTCATAATAAAAATAAATAAAGTCATTATGAAATGAAAATAATGAAATCTGCATGAGTACAACAGGATACTTAATAACTAATGCGTATCCAATAAACGGTAAATTAACATTTCTCTCTATATATAATGATTAATATTCACATATCTCATATTATTCATGGGTCTATATGAATCTATGGAAAATCTATTCCCTATGAAATACAATTATAATGTGGTTGATTGATCAATTAACCACATTAAACAGAATTGAATCGATGTAATGGTATTACATTTTATTTTTTCTTTTCGTAAATAAGTATCCACATGAAGATGAGATTATGAAGTGATTTAATAAAATATAATTACTAAAGGGCCGCTATAAATTTCTTTTTGTTCTTAAATGTATGGTTAATTAGCAGATAAGCTGATCTGAAGAAGTTAACATTGAAAGTATAGGGGAACCTATTAAAGATGAGACTGAGGTTGCAACATTTAAACTAACCAATGAGAGGACTCACTGGGTTATTTAAAGAGATTACGACGGACACTCGGGTTGCACTGCTTTGATAAAGCCATTCATCGGCGAAACGCGCGTCAGCACTACACGCTGCCGCTGGTCTCAGTAGCACAATTGTATGCTACGACACATTGAATATATGTTTAGGATTTAGAATGGATGTTTGAGAACGGCCTGTGGTTATACGTGACAATGACAAAAGGCACATAATGCTAATATGAGGTCATAATAATGTATGCACGGAACAACTCTGATCATTAGTGGCAGAGCAATATATCCTGCACACGGAGCTGTATGGATCACTGATAGCAGCTCCTGCCGCATAACAACAGTACACGCAAAATAACAACAGTTGGCATTTCACTGGGATTATAGTAACCCCTAAGGGAATCCAAGTTTTCAACTGCTATGCATATATGCTAGAATATAATAACAGCAGAAATACGTAAATATAAGAGCTATCCCAGCATCAAAGGGGTGCTAACAACGGGGTACATATCCAGTAAATGGGCTGATATTGTAAGCAGAGATATTGTTGTAGCACAGTGACCCTAAAATAGAACTAAGAGATCATTGCTAAGTTCTTGGGAAGAAGTGAAAACTGATACATAATAAATACTGTATATGATATTAACTAATGATCTGTAGATTAAATTCATTCTTACAGTAGTTAGAGAAATAAAGCTACTAATCATCATACTGTCACAAACAGTGCCTGGGAATATATTCCCCACAATATTCAGTGTACTGAAGAGATAATAAAGATATATAAAAGTCTATCAGAACACTGCTTGCATCCTGATCCATATTACCTGTGTGTATAATTGACCAACGGCAGGTGTTATTTTAAGCACCATCTCTTTTTTCTATTTGTATTTATGTGTACACACACATACATACATATCACACATTCTATCATTTTAATCATTTTTCGCCTCTCTAGGACCCAATTTTAAGTGTTAATAATAAAAGTTATATTTTATTGAGGAGTTTAGTTATTGATACTGACTACCAGGATCCCTACAGTGCACCAGACAGAGATCTTTTCTTTGCTTTGCTTTTGTTCAATTATACTAAGATTGTCAGGTAGCACCCTCAAATATAGTGTAACCTCGTTTGAGCCTATATTTATGAAGTGCTAGGGTATGGGAGTATAACCCATATAATACTATGGTAGTCTAAAAATTGATATGGTTGGTGCGAGATCTTTTTGTGTTTTCTCTATAACTGTTGACTGACACTAGTTCAGTTTTTCAGGATCTCAGCACAACCCAAGAAATTACCAATTTAAAATTGACCATAAAAGGGAAAGGTCCAGAGTAATTCATAATATCTAATAAGATATCCGAGTGCAACCCCAATAAGTTAAAATGTCATCGTTTAGCCTGAGCCAAGAGTTATTGAATAGACATGACAAGTGGAAAATGGAGGCTAACTCCATATTTGGAGGGATATCTAATAAGGATGATGTATCAACAGGAGCTAATTGGAACAACGATCTAATTGAACTTAAGTTTGTTATGTTGAAACAGACAAAAACATTCTGGAATAAGACCATGTTTGATAATTATCAACAAAGCAATATGGCTCCAAGAGGCCTTAGACCTAAGGTGTTTCCTGCCTTTGAATTGGAGGAACCTTTGAGAAAGGAATGGGAGAAGAGTTTACTAAGATGTTCAAGAGAGCTAATCAATATCCTTATTAAACATGATGAAATACTGTTAGAACAATATAATAAGGAAATCATACAGATTGGGGAAAAACTGAAGGAATATGAAAATTTGGATGCCTTTCAGAAAATATATCTTAAACATAAAACTGAGATTGAACAGTTTGAAAAGAACATCATTGAAAAGAAACAACAGAAATATTTAAGGGATAAAAATGATTATATCACTGATAATATCTTCAAATGGAGAAAAACTGGTAGAAATAAGAACCAGAGGAACTCCTTTAAATATTCCACCTCAGAAGCCGAAACATCTGAAGGAGAATTATCAGATAGCTCATTAGCAGGACCATCGAATAAAGGTTCAAGGAACCAGCCTCATTTTTTAGGCCTAGGTCAAAAAACATCTATAGATCCCACGTATCATATAGGAGGACAAGGAGGGGAGGAAAGGGGAGAAAATCAACGGAAAAGAGAAAGAGGAGAATGGGGCACCTCTGCACAAAGGAGGAACCGAATGTTCAGGAAATGAACAATGAAGAAATCCTACAAATTATTAGTCTCACAGATAAGAAACTCAACGAACATCATTTGAGTGTCCTTTCTAAAGGACTATCTTTTTCCCCCACTAAGTCTATGAATAGATTTGATGTAGAAAAGGACCTTAATCTCTTCACTAGAAAAATCCTATTAAAGAAATTTTCATAAATAAAGAAAGGATAAGAGAAGACAGAAGTACCTATGAGACAGACCACAATATGGATGAAACAGATAGACAGGCCTTAAACATATTGGAGGATCTCCTTGAAGAAAATCAAGGACCTCAGATAGACAAAAAATCGAATCATCCTCTAAAGAAACAATCTACCTTCTTTCCCAACTCACAAATTTGCCCCCAAGTGAAAATATACATGGAATTAGTATCAAGAGATTTGGACAGACTATACAAACAGAGCACAAAGATAAATTCTAATCTGTCCAAATCAGAATTTCTTGCTCTACGAGAGATAGAAAAATGGGATGATATTGAAATCAAACCCTCAGACAAGGGAGGCAATATCGTCCTGTGGAAAAAAGATGACTATATAAAAGAGGTCCTCAGACAATTAATGATAGCAACTGCTATAGGAGATTAATTTTTAACCCCACTGCAAACTTTTTATGTGAATATAAGAAGCTGATTGAAAGCAATTTAAGCTCAGGTGTTATCACAAAAAATGAAAAAGATTTCTTGTGGGTGGAACACCCTAAAGTTCCAACTTTTTATGTCTTACCAAATACTCACAAGGATCTGCAACAACCACCAGGTAGACCAATAGTGTCGGGTATAGATGGATTGACGGAAAAGGCAAGCATCTATATTGATAAGCACCTCCGAAAGTTTGTGATCGGATTACCATCTTACACAAGAGATACATTGGACATACTGGGAAAAATTCATGATGTGACTGTTACTAAAGAAACCTGGCTGTGTATATGTGAAGTGGAGTCACTATACACTAGCATTAACCATACAAATGGTATAGAAGCTGTCAAATATTTCCTCAATATGGAAAAAGACAAAGATCACAATATCTTCATCATACAACTCTTGGAATTCATTCTAACAAAAAATTTCTTTACCTTTGATGAAAGGTACTACCTACAAACCCGGGGTACAGCGATGGGCACCACCTGTGCACCCACGTATGCCAACCTGTACCTCGGGTGGTGGGAAAAAGAAATGGTCTTCTCATGGAAAAATGATCTATATACCAACCATATAACATCTTGGTATAGGTATATAGATGACATACTAATAATATGGGAAGGAACCAAAGAGATGTTAATAGAATTCATCACAATGCTGAACTTAAATGAGATCAACTTAAAACTTACCAGCGACATGAGCCAAGATAAGGTGACTTTTTTGGACCTGCAGATTAAAATAACAGAAGAGGGACAGATTGTCACAGATATGTTTCGGAAAAAGATAGCTACCAACAGCATTCTTCATGCAGATAGCTCTCATTTCCCTGCTACTGTCAGGAGTATCCCCAAAGGGGAATTTATGAGAACTCGAAGAAACTGCACGGAATTAACCAGATTTGAAGAGAGATCTATACAGCTAATTGAAAGACTGCAAAAAAGAGGTTATAGCCGGAAAATTATCAAGAAAGGTTATAACGAAGCCAAGAAAAGAAATAGGGAGACATTAATCTTCCCACCACAAAAGACAAAAGGAATAGATGATAAAGTTAGATATATTGGCAGCTTTTGCAATGAATGGAGACAGATAAAGGATATTTTACAAAAGCATTGGAGAATACTTACCATGGATGAAGATCTGGAAAAGATATTAGGAGAGAAGGTTGATGTCAGCTGGCGAAGATCAGACAATCTTCAAAAGAGATTGGTGCACAGTCACTTTAAGAGAAAAGAAGATAAAATGATCAAGATCTCTGGATGTCACAAATGTGGTAATTGCACCACCTGTAAATATATAATACGGAAGGATAAAATCACCGACAGATATGGCAAGGATATAATGATCAGAGATTTCATTAACTGTAAGACCGTGGGGGTGATATATTGTCTTTTCTGTACATGTGGCCTTAACTACATTGGGATGACCAAAAGACAGATGAGACAGAGGATATCGGAACATATCAGAAACATAAAAAATGCAAAAGTGGATATCACCAAGTTCAAACCACTAACAACTGTGGCAAAACACTTTTTGAAAAAACATGATGGAAATCCCGACCACTTAAAGGCCTATGGTATAGAAAAAATTAAACTGGGCATCAGAGGAGGAGACATCAACAAAGAACTTCAGAGAAGGGAATCCAGAATGATATTCATGATGAATAGTGTAGACCCATATGGTTTAAATGAGTCTAACCAATATGGAGCCTTTTTATAAACTATCAGACAGAAGAAGACACCGCTTTATAGATACAGATTGTTGTTAGAACATCTCACATGATCTGCAATGAATAGATCCTGGGAATAATAACTATCACTCCTATCACTCTATAAAGGCATTATGTAAACCAGATATCAAAGATACTGTACATATGAAACCAGGATCTGTCTTGTCATACACACTTCCCAATATTTTGGTCTACTATAAACTTCATAACTATTATGATTGATTATATTTATCGTAATGATAGTACTGAATTTCACCTTTCACATTTTAGTTTTATTTATTTTCACCAATTTTTATAGTTTTCTCACTTTAGGAATGTAAGGCACATTAACTTTCTCAATTTATTTCACTTAAGTAAACTCACATTACTTACAATTCAAGACTAGGATTATAAATTAATCACACAATATATAAACAATGGATGCACTTTATGGTATAAGTTTATTATCACTTATAAGAAGCAAGCACCAATTTTAGCACATTATGATCAAGAATAATATAATATAGTTAGTTGGAGGGGTAGCAAGATTATTGGTGATTTTGATATTGTATGATGCTGGTTATAATTATATTGTACGGAATATTTCTCTATAAGCAGATAGATTGTCCTATTAATAAACAACTGGATTGTTGTCTATGTTTCTAGCAATTATACATACACGTAGTATATTTCAATTACACTGTGCATGTATACTGTATAAGCAGACAATAAGCACTTTATAATAACAATTATATTACCAGTCACAGATGTAAGCATATTATTACAAGTAATTAGTAAGGTATAATATGAGGAGTTAGTCAGTGCGAAAGGAATTACACTAAATGCCTAGAGTGATAACGGTGACTCGAACACCGTACTATGTTAGGTCTAAATATAACAACTTTCATAATAAAAATAAATAAAGTCATTATGAAATGAAAATAATGAAATCTGTATGAGTACAACAGGATACTTAATAACTAATGCGTATCCAATAAACGGTAAATTAACATTTCTCTCTATATATAATGATTAATATTCACATATCTCATATTATTCATGGGTCTATATGAATCTATGGAAAATCTATTCCCTATGAAATACAATTATAATGTGGTTGATTGATCAATTAACCACATTAAACAGAATTGAATCGATGTAGTGGTATTACATTTTATTTTTTATTTTCGTAAATAAGTATCCACATGAAGATGAGATTATGAAGTGATTTAATAAAATATAATTACTAAAGGGCCGCTATAAATTTCTTTTTGTTCTTAAATGTATGGTTAATTAGCAGATAAGCTGATCTGAAGAAGTTAACATTGAAAGTATAGGGGAACCTATTAAAGACGAGACTGAGGTTGCAACATTTAAACTAACCAATGAGAGGACTCACTGGGTTATTTAAAGAGGATACGACGGACACTCGGGTTGCACTGCTTTGATAAAGCCATTCATCGGCGAAACGCGCGTCAGCACTACACACTGCCGCTGGTCTCAGTAGCACAATTGTATGCTACGACACATTGAATATATGTTTAGGATTTAGAATGGATGTTTGAGAACGGCCTGTGGTTATACGTGACAATGACAAAAGGCACATAATGCTAATATGAGGTCATAATAATGTATGCACGGAACAACTCTGATCATTAGTGGCAGAGCAATATATCCTGCACACGGAGCTGTATGGATCACTGATAGCAGCTCCTGCCGCGTAACAACAGTACACGCAAAATAACAACAGTTGGCATTTCACTGGGATTATAGTAACACCTAAGGGAATCCAAGTTTTCAACTGCTATGCATATATGCTAGAATATAATAACAGCAGAAATACGTAAATATAAGAGCTATCCCAGCATCAAAGGGGTGCTAACAACGGGGTACATATCCAATAAATGGGCTGATATTGTAAGCAGAGATATTGTTGTAGCACAGTGACCCTAAAATAGAACTAAGAGATCATTGCTAAGTTCTTGGGAAGAAGTGAAAACTGATACATAATAAATACTGTATATGATATTAACTAACGATCTGTAGATTAAATTCATTGTTACAGTAGTTAGAGAAATAAAGCTACTAATCATCATACTGTCACAAACAGTGCCTGGGAATATATTCCCCACGATATTCAGTGTACTGAAGAGATAATAAAGATATATAAAAGTCTATCAGAACACTGCTTGCATCCTGATCCATATTACCTGTGTGTATAATTGACCAACGGCAGGTGTTATTTTAAGCACCATCTCTTTTTTCTATTTGTATTTATGTGTACATACATATACATACATATCACACATTCTATCATTTTAATCATTTTTCGCCTCTCTAGGACCCAATTTTAAGTGTTAATAATAAAAGTTATATTTTATTGAGGAGTTTAGTTATTGATACTGACTACCAGGATCCCTACAGTGCACCAGACAGAGATCTTTTCTGTTCTTTGCTTTTGTTCATGTTTACATTTCTGCTTGATGTATTTTTCATATAAAATGATGTGTGGACATGTTGTTGTTATTAACTGGTAACAATGAATAGAGCGAGGGCAAAAGTGGGTGCTGTTTCTTATTTATTGGGATATTTAATTCTGGTTTATATTTTATCTCTCTGTATAATTAATCAAACACATTATTATGCAGTTGTTTCCAATGTCAATAACTTTTCAAGTTTTTACCACTCTCTAGGAGCTACAGTATCCGTAATTAACTCAGTGTCCACTAAACTAGCCAGCAGGTTGAATTTTGTATCTGATGTTCTAGCATATTTCTTCTCTAACTTTTCACTCAGCATCAATTATACAAATTGTTTTTTATTCACTTGTCTCATTTTAACTTTTGAGAGACAGCCTCATTGGATTATGGGCCTGATTCAGAGATGGACATAGTTCACACAGTAGCTGCGTCTTTGGATGCAGAGCATGTCACCAGGGGACTGATCTCATCAGTCCTTCTTCTGAACTTTGCACTCAGAGGGCAGATATCAGCAACAGTGCTTAGAGGGGAACTTCAGTTGCTCTATTTGCTCTTTCATGTAACATATAGTGGTGTAACTACAGAGGGTGATTAGGGGCAGTTGCTATGGGGCCCGCTGCTAGGGGGGGGCCCGTGTTCCAACCATTTTGTTTTTGATATATAAAGTTTATTTAATCAGGCCCTGCTGCACCCTGTAGCAGGACGTTTCTAGAAAGGAGGGGGCCCGTGTGCAGTCTCCGACACGTAGTTATGCCGGCCCACTGCCTTCGGGTCTCACTGTGAGTCCCGTACTGTGAAGAGCCTGCCCAGAGCCGCGACAGGATGCAGTGAGGAAAGGAGACGCCACTGGAAAGTCTGACATGGTGAGTACAACCCTTTCCCCCAGACCCCCCTTCCCCCAGGCCAGCCCGTCTCTACCCACTCCCGCTGCTGCTGGACACTCTCTGTCCTGAGTCCCGCCCCCCTCTCCTCCAGTGCTGGCCAGACTATCCTGAATAATACACTGAACTCCCCTCCCTCGGGTAACTGGGGGGAGTCAGTGAGATGCTGCAGGGGTAGTGAGAGGTGCTGCAGGGGGAGAGAGTATACACTCTGGTTGAGACCTGAGTTGGGGGGCACCTTAAGAATTTTGCTATGGGGCCGACAAAGTTCTAGTTACACACCTGGTAACATACATGTTCACACGGCATTCTGGAATGCATTTTCAGCAATGATGACATTGGTCACAGACTGCTACATCATTGCCGGGTGCCCTTTAGGAGAAGGAGATCCATTTATTCTTCTCATGTGCAGAACAGATCTCCTCTGAGAGAAGGGGACAGAAGGGGACAGAACAGCAGAGACAGTCACATGGGATGCAACCATGTCAGTGAAAGCCCTGCTGGCTGAAGTTGCATCCCACCCGATCACGCCAGGTAAGCGGATAAAGTATTTCTTGATGTAGCCACATACTAGATATGCCAGTTATCATCATCATAATCAATTTGGTGTTGTTGAACACTGTTTGAAATGTGTGAAGAAATTAGAAAATAAATAAAAACTCCAATTTACCCCCCTCCCCCATCTCCAAATTGCGGGGAGATAAAAGTCATGGGCTGTGAAAATCTGGTCTAGTTCCATTATAATTGGGAAGATGGCAGAATGCTGCCCCCTTTTATAATGTGGTGGGTCTACTCTCGCCGCCAGCTGTCAGCATGGAGATGAATTCCTCATGAGCACTCTATAGTTCATCTCCAGCAGAAAGAGATTCTAGTTTTACATTTTTTCCACTGCATTAACTACTTAACTGATGATTTTTATTGGCAAAACCGGTCAGAAATTGCCAGGTCCGCAGGAGAGTCCGGGAGTCAGAGGAGATCCGTTCTGCACATGTGTAACATGGATTTCCTCTACAAAGACACAGCTGAAGTACAGTTGGCTGCGTTCGCATCCAATGCAACCACATCAGTTAAGTGGTTGAACTAAAGTGGCATATGGTACTATGACAAATAGTACCAGGTACTGCATTTCTGATCCTTAACCCTAAAAGCAAGATATAGTGCATGCTGATATTTGCTTTTCAAAATTTCATATTTATTTAAAATGGTTAAACATTTTGAGATATAGATAAGGGATATTTGTGGAATGGACCATAATTAAATTAAAAGTTCTTACTTTGGAAAATGTAATATACTGCCAGAAACAGTCTTCACTCTACAATAGTGCCTGTCTCAGATGAAAATAAATTCTATTCTAAGGTTTGTGAAATGTTTACTCTAAGTGATTTATTTATAGACTGGGTACAGGAGTATGCTGCATTTAAAAATGATATATTAGGTGATTTTGTATAGAACAGCAATACACACATTTATTCTCTGCCTAGGAAAACAAATCCATTTTAAAGAGCGTCCAGCTAAATACTGATTTCATACCAATATTGATGAAAAACACTGATAGGTTCAGCACATTTAGCTGTGCAAAAATATAATCTGCAGCTGTCATTTGTAGATGTAAACAAAATACACACGCATGATTTGAAATAAAGCAATCGAGAAAAAGCCTGGATCAAAACTTTAGATAGAGGAGAGGGGTGACTTGGCAAACGTTGTAACAACATAAAAAACAAACAAAGAAAAAAAACAAATTTAGTCAAAACATTTGCCATCGTTATCCAAAATGTGTATATTACTTCCAAGAACCTTTTGTCTCTCTAAACTTGAATATCAGTGAGTCGTTTACTTCCAAATTTTTGGCTCTACAACCCTCTTTATATATATTACTAGCTTATGTACTCGGATTCACCCAGGTAGACCTTAGATAATTACAGTTTCCATTTCCATCTCACCACTCTAGTAACACATTATTCCATCACCTCTTTAGTAATGCATTACTGCTAAAGTAAGATATTACCCTCCTTCACCTGTGTACCAACACATTCCACTCTCTCACTTCTGTAGTAACACATCCTCGCTAGTGATGAACGGTTCGGATTCTGAGGAATCCGAACCGCTCCGAACAGGTGGAATCCGAGTCCACCCGAACGCAAGTTCGGGTGTTCCCGCCTGACTCGGATCCCACCTCGAGGCCGAACATCACTTGTCCGGTGTCGGATTCTCGCGAGACCTCGCGAGAGCCGGGTGACGTTCGGCCTCTATAAAAGGCACGGCGCCAGGCTGTCAGCGCCATTTCGCGTGACTGTATCCAGACGGAACAGTCACGCTTAGATAGGTAGTGATAGAGAGGGGAAAAAGCGAGACTAGAGTTAGATTAGTTAGAGAGAGTAGTTCTACGGTTAGGTCTAGACGATAGAGGGCTGATGGCCCTGTGACGTCACACCCACGTGACTCGACCTGAAAGGGGGAGGGGCGGGGATGCTAACGCGGGACCAAAAGGGTCCCCACGCGGGCTCACTGTGCTCACCACAGATATTTATACTCACTCTATGCCCTAGTGGATGGTAACACAGGAGCGGTCCAGCCTCCTGCAGTGGTCACGTGGTGTCTACGTCACAGAGGTCCTTTCTCCAACTTTGAAATAGCAGCAACCGTAGTTCTACTTCTTGCCATTGTGTGCTTCGTGACTGGGCTTAGCCCACTGTGTGTATATTATACAAGCTCCGTGACTGGACTTAACCAACTGTGTGCACTGTGTATTATACAAGCTCCGTGATTGGAGTTAGCCCACTGAGTGTATTATACAAGCTCCGTGACTGGACTTAGCCCACTGAGTGTATTATTTATATTATACAAGCTCCGTGACTGGGCTTAGCCCACTGAGTGTATTATACAATCTCCATGACTGGGTTTTAGCCCACTGTGTGTATATTATACAAGCTCTGTGACTGGACTTAGCCAAATGTGTGCACTGTGTATTATACAATCTCTGTGACTGGACTTAGCCCACTGAGTGTATTATTTATATTATACAAGCTCCGTGACTGGGCTTAGCCCACTGAGTGTATTATACAAACTACGTGACTAGACTTAGCCCACTGTGTGTATATTATACAAGCTCCGTGACTGGGCTTAGCCCACTGTGTGTATTATACAAGCTCCGTGACTGGACTTAGCCAACTGAGTGTATTATACAAGCTCCGTGACTGGGCTTAGCCCACTGAGTGTATTATACAAACTATGTGACTGGACTTAGCCCACTGTGTGTATTATACAAGCTCTGTGACAGGGCATAGCCCACTGTGTGTATTATACAAGCTCCGTGACTGGTCTTAGCCCACTGTGTGTATAATACAAGCTCCGTGAAAGGGCATAAGCCCAGTGAGTGCATACACGCTCCGTGAAAGGGCATAGACCACTGTGTCTATTATAAAAGCTCCGTGAAAGGGCATAAGCCCACTGAGTGTATTATACAAGCTCCATGACAGGGCATAAGCCCACTGAGTGTATTATACAAGCTCCGTGACAGGGCATAAGCCCACTGAGTGTATTATACAAGCTCCGTGACAGGGCATAAGCCCACTGTGTGTATTATATAAGCTTCGTGACAGGGCATAGCCCACTAAGTGCATACAAGCTCCTTGAAAGGGCATAGCCCACTGTGTCTATTATACAAGCTCCATGACAGGGCATAAGCCCACTGAGTGCATACAAGCTCCGTGAAAGGGCATAAGCCCACTGAGTGTATTATACAAGCTCCATGACAGGGCATAGCCCACTGTGTGTATACAAGCTCCGTGAAAGGGCATAAGCCCACTGAGTGTATTATACAAGCTCCGTGACAGGGCATAAGCCCACTGAGTGTATTATACAAGCTCCGTGACAGGGCATAAGCCCACTGAGTGCATACAAGCTCAGTGAAAGGGCATAAGCCCACTGAGTGTATTATACAAGCTCCATGACAGGGCATAGCCCACTGTGTGTATACAAGCTCCGTGAAAGGGCATAGCCCACTGTGTGAATTATACAAGCTCTGTGAAAGTGCATAAGCCCACTGAGTGTATTATACAAGCTCCGTGACAGGACATAGGCCACTGTGTGTATACAAGCTCCATAAAAGGGCATAAGCACACTGAGTGTATTATACAAGCTCCGTGACAGGGCATAAGCCCACTGTGTGTATTATATAAGCTTCGTGACAGGGCATAGCCATGGGCCTTAGCCCTCTGTATACAAGCACTGTGACTTCTTGGGCATAAGCTCTCTGTGTATACAAGCTCTGTGACTGCTTGGGCCTTAGCCCTCTGTATAAAAGCTCTGTGACTCTTTGGGCCTTTGTCCTCTGTGTATACAAGCACCATGAGTCTTTGGGCAGTAGCCCTCTGTGTATAAATCTGTGTATAAATCAAAAGCACTGTGACTCCTTTGGGCACTAGCCCTCTATGTATAAAAGCAGAGTCCTTTTTAATATCCAACATAAGGGTGGCTGGGAGGGCCAAGGACAATTCCATCTTCAACTACCTTTCATTTCTGCCACTGCTGTGTGGCAATGTTTCATAGATGTGCTTTAAACTGTGGTATCTGTGCCACTGCGCCGCTGCTCTGACGCTTGGTAACCAGTCAGCTCACTGCAACCTTTGGCCAATAATGGTGAAAACTATAATTTAAGCTGTGAGGTGGTCTAAATTGACTGTAAATGACTGGAAATTAATGTTATTGAGGTTAATAACACTCTAGGAAAAAAAAAAGCCAGATTTATGTGATTTTAGCTTTTTTTGCCAATTTTTGTAAAAAATCCAAATCCAAATCCAAATCCAGTCACCGCAGATTGGCAAATCCAAATCCAAAGCCGGATGATGAATTAGAACCAAATCCAAATCCGGCAAAAATGGTCCAGCGCACATCCCTAATCCTCGCTCACCTTTGCAGTAACACATTTCCCTTCCTCGCCCATGTTGTAACACATTCAACATTTCCCTTCCTCACATGTGTAGAAATACAATCCCGCTCTCACACCTGTAGTAACACATTACTTTCACCCACACCTGTAGTAACTTATTCCCCCCCTGTCCTCTGGAGTAACACATCAACATTCCCCTCTGTCACCTGTGTAGAAATACAATCCCTCCCTCATACCTGTAGTAACACATTACCCTCACTCACACCTGTAGTCACTCTCACCTCTGGAGTAACACATGCCTCTCCCTCACCTCTGTAGTAACACATTACTCTTGCTCACCCCTGTATTAACACATTACCCTCCTTCACCTGTGTAGTAACACATTACCCTGCTAACCCCTGTAGTAACACATTCCTCTCCGTAGCCCCATAGTGACACATTTGACATTCCCCTCCCTCACCTGTGTAGTAACACATTCCCCTCCAATACCTGTGTAGAAACACATCCCCCTTTCACCACTGTTGTAACACATATTCCTCTCTCACCTCTGTAGTAACACAATGCTTCCCTCACACATTTACTAAAATATGCCCCTCCTATACCTGTGTGGTAACACATTCCCTTCCCTCACTTTTCAAATAGGGGAGCCACACCAACTGTCACCTGGGGTGACAGTTGGTGTTTCAATATTGAACTGTGCTGCAGCTATAATGAGTCAGTTAGTAAGTCAGGATATTACACAGGAGGAGGAAACATTTTAGCTCTTTTCTTAGGAGTCGAATTTTGAAAATCCCTGCTGAGTGGGTGCCTATGTCACAGAAGGCATATGCTCCACGATTTTTAAAGTGTGTAGGTCCAGGGGTTTGGGTTGGGCATTGATGAGTCAATGAGTCAGTCAGCCAGTCAGAACATTTGATTATATATTGTGACACAGTCAGATTAGGAGGTCCCTTTCCTGGGTAGGGGACTCCTTCCTTACACACACGGCAGCCGGGAAACAGTACGCCAGACTGGATTCGAGTACAAGCTGGTCGGCGCCAGTCTTTATTGTACAATGTCAGAAATAACATAAAGAAAACATAAACATAAATCCTAGCCCTGTCGGGGCACTAACTTCACAGGTAGTTCCCTCACTACATGAACCTGGCAGGGCCTAATGCCCTCACCAGCAACAAAGGCACAGCACAACACTCACAGTTAGGTTTTCAAGTGTCTCTGAGCAAACTCCCTGTCTGCTCTCCCAGGTGAGACACTTAGCCCTAAACACACTAGGCTTATATTGGCCACTGTCAGGTGGAAACCCGAACAAGCCTGTTACCAGGCTGCGAGAACCAAAACCTGGAGTGGCTGTGGGTGGAGCCCTCCCTCTCCTCTCACCCACAACCCCCAGGTCCCAAACCGGCTTTTCAAAAAGCCGAGACTCAAGCCTGCTACACTGCAGACTTTCTCCTGGGGATTTAAAACACATAAGACAGGAATCTGGGATAAATGTACCTGCCACAGACCACTTTACCAGTGATCCTATCACATATCCCCACCCTTTGTTTCGACCTGTGGGGCGGAACAACTGAAGCCCCCAAACAATGAACGCGTGACAACGCATCTGCTTTAGACAACAGGCCCCCTGGCCTGTGTTCCACTGAAAATGTTAAAGTTTGTAACGCCAAGAACCATCTCGTAATTCTCGCATTACTGTCCTTATTTTCGGACATCCACTTCAAAGGGGCATGGTCAGTGATCAATTTGAACTTTCTACCAACCAAGTAGTACCTGAGAGCCTCTAACGCCCACTTTATGGCCAACGCCTCCTTCTCCACTGTGGCATCGGGTAGGCATCGAATTTTGAAACCCTGTTCAACTTTCGGAAGTCATTGCAGAAACGCACACTCCCGTCGGGCTTTGGAATCAACACAATGGGACTTGACCATTCACTATGTGATACTTCAATAACCCCTAACTCTAGCATATTTTTAATTTCTTTCGACACCGATGCTCTTGGTGCTTCTGGTAACCTATAGGGCTTTAGATTAACTTTAACCCCTGGGTCAGTGATGATGTCATGTTTAACGACCGAGGTTTTCCCAGGTACGTCAGAGAACAGCACCCTATTTCTGACCAGAAACTCCTTGACCTCTCGTTGTTGAATTGCCGACAGGGTTTTTGCCACTGTCACTTCGGGAACTAAGGGCCCTGGATTTACTGGAGGGACTCGGATGGCCGACAGTACCGTTCTATCTTTCCAGGGCTTTAACAGATTTATATGGTATATCTGTTCCGGCTTTCTTTTCCCCGGCTGGTAAACTTTGTAATTGACCTGTCCCACTCTTTCTAAGATTTCAGAGGGCCCTTGCCATTTAGCCAAAAGTTTATTTTCCACAGTGGGAACCAACACTAACACTCTGTCCCCAGGAGCAAAGCTGCGTAACCGAGCATTGCGGTTGTATACCCTCTGCTGTGCCTGTTGAGCCTGTTTCAGGTGCTCTTTCACTATCGGCACCTCTATAATAGGCAATGGAACTATTAGTTGTTCCTCAACATCTTCCCCCTTCTTAGTCACCTGATATAACAAATCCTGACACATTGCCATGTGGGGATAGGACAAAGGACTATCAGGGTCTACGGGTTTACCATCAACTACTTTTACATTCTCCCTGGCTTTTACCAAAGTAGGGTCATTCAACTGCTCCACGGCAAAGACCTCTCTTCTGACCTCTACATCAGGCAGACGGTCCACTGGCCCAACAACACTTCCCACCTCAATGGGAGGCACATCAGTTGGCGGACCACCGTCACACTCCGCATTCTCTAGTTCGCCAATCATAGTAGAATAACTCTGACTCAGAAGAAACTCCCTCCGCCACTACATCAACAACCTTCTCAAATGGATCAGGGTTGTTCACTTCTGGAACAAAATGACTTTCCCACAACTTCCAGAAGTGAGCAAAGTCTCTCCCCAATATTGCATCGCACATCAGACCAGGCACCAAACCCACAGAAACTATAGCAGAACCACATGGTGTCTCGATGTTCACCTCGGCCGTAACATAATATCGAGTATCCCCATGTATGCAGGTCACACCAACAGTTTTCCCCTTACGCCTCAAGGGGTTCACCAGCTCAGCTTTTATAAGTGTCACCAAGCTACCAGAGTCTAACAGTGCCTCTACTCGGTTGCCATCTACAGTGACTACACACATGTGCTTATCAGTCTCAGCCTGCTGGTCAGCCGTACAGGCTGTCTGTGCAAAGAAAGACCCCCTGCGGTAGACATGAGCAGTATCACATTGAATAGGTTCAGTTGTAAGTGAACAATTAGCGGAAATATGGCCGAAGTCACCACACCGGAAACACTGAATCATATTAATGTCTAGTCGTTTATGGGGCAAGAACCTTCCTGGCCCGGCAGGCCTATCTCCAGGTTCTACACCCTCAGTCTTAGGTACATTCCACCGGCCAGCACCCTTCTCCCCTGGAACAGTCTTACCAGTGTCTGTGGGAGTTCGCCGGTGCGCCATCAGGGCTCGGTGGGGCATACTCATCAGCTCCTCAGCTGCCACGTACCTCTCCACCAGCTCGACCAACTGGTCCGCGGACTTAGGGTCTGCATGGCTCACCCACTTGCGCAGAGTCACAGGTAACGATCGCAGGTACCGGTCCATCACGACCCTTTCCATGATCTGTGGTCCCGTCAGCGTCTCGGGCTGTAGCCATTTTGAGGACAGATGGACGAGGTCATGCATCTGCGAACATGGAGGCTTGTCCATATGGAACTCCCAGCGGTGGACCCGTTGGGCACGAACAAAAGAGGTGACTCCCAAGCGAGTTAGGATCTCCTGTTTTAGTTTTTTATAATCCTTGGCATCAGCCAGGCATAAGTCGAAATAGGCCTTTTGTGGCTCCCCAGACAAAAAAGGGGCCACCAGACTTGCCCACTGCTCCTTGGGCCAACTCTCCCTTTCAGCCGTTCTTTCAAATGTGGCGAGATAGGCCTCCACATCATCGCCCGAAGTCATCTTTTGGAGGAAGTGACTGGCTCGTATGGAGTGAGTGGTGGTGGGAGGACCAGTATTAACATCTCTGGGCCGGGCGACCAGGTGCTGTACCACCTCTTTTATGGCCTGGCTGTTTTCCGCTAAGGCCTGGCGGTTTTCCGCTAAGGCCTGGCAGGTTTCCTCGATGGCGACCTGTTGTTGCCTGGCGGATTCCTGCTGAAGTTTGTTAGTCTCCTGTTGAGCCCTGGTAGCTTCCTGCTGAGCTGCTGTAGCTTGGAGCAAGGCCTTAATAATTTCCTCCATTTTGTCCTGGGGTGTAGATTGGAAGCTGAACCTTGCCTCTCTGAGCATTGGCTGATGCCTCCTCTATGGGACTCCAAGGACACAGTTATTTCCTCACTCACAAATTGGGTGTCTGTCCCTTTAATTTTTAAATGGAAATTTTTCCTCTTGCTGCAAGTTCAGTGTGTGTGGGTGCCCGCATTCTCCACCATATTGTGACACAGTCAGATTAGGGGTTCCTCTCCTGGGTAGGGGACTCCTTCCTTACACACACGGCAGCAGGGAAACAGTATGCCAGACTGGATTCGAGTACAAGCTGGTCGGCGCCAGTCTTTATTGTACAATGTCAGAAATAACATAAAGAAAACATAAACATAAATCCTAGCCCTGTCGGGGCACTAACTTCACAGGTAGTTCCCTCACTACCAGAACCTGGCAGGGCCTAATGCCCTCACCAGCAACAAAGGCACAGCACAACACTCACAGTTAGGTTTTCAAGTGTCTCTGAGCAAACTCCCTGTCTGCTCTCCCAGGTGAGACACTTAGCCCTAAACACATTAGGCTTATATTGGCCACTCTCAAGTGGAAACCCTAACAAGCCTGTTACCAGGCTGCGAGAACCAAAACCTGGAGTGGCCGTGGGTGGAGCCCTCCCTCTCCTCTCACCCACAACCCCCAGGTCCCAAACCGGCTTTTCAAAAAGCCGAGACTCAAGCCTGCTACACTGCAGACTTTCTCCTGGGGATTTAAAACACATAAGACAGGAATCTGGGATAAATGTACCTGCCACAGATCACTTTAGCAGTGATCCTATCACAATATATATATATATATATATATATATATATATATATATATATTGCATGGTGGTGTAGTTGTTCTGTGAAACCTTGAACTTTTGCTTCTATGAGGGAGCACACTGAAAGAGGTATAGCTGCGATACTCTGAGAGGTGGTAGCCACTGAATACCCTGAGGTGTTTAACACAGTAAGCAAAAATGATGACTATACAGCTGAGTACACAAAGAGTGAGATATTGGTAGCATGCCACAAAGTATACAGATTCATTAAATAAAATAAATATGTGGGATGGAGGGATCTTAAATTAGCTAAAAAATTACACTGGTCACTGGGGGTGGAGAGAGGGGGGCATGTGCACTGGGGGTGGGTTGTTTACATAACTGTGGATCTATTACCCTCTAGGGGGTAGGGAGTAATGTTAATGGAGAACTGGGTGGTCTATTGCCAATGGCGGTGGGAGATCATTTTACAATGGGGGCCTATGGACATGGGTTGGTGCAGGACACATCCTAGGCATATTCTTTTTCAATAAAATATTTTAATTCATTTTTAAAAATAGGTTTTAATTTTAATTAAATATAAAATCAGCAATTTTTGAGGGCAATTTGGTAAAAAAAATGGTCAATTAAGTGGTTAAAGAGAATGCACAACCATTGGTGCAAATAGACATCACTCTTTTGAACATGCAAAAAACAAGGAGAAAAACTGAAACGTCCAAAAGGTGGTGCACTATGAATTCTTATATTTATTAATTTATATTTTAATATAAGAATTCATAGTGCACCACCTTTTGGACATTTCAGTTTTCCTCCTTGTTTTTCTAATATTCCTATCAATATGTCAGCGGTAGCACCCTCCTCTCTATATTGTGGGGAACTTTAAGAATATATATCATACTCTATAATTCTTGTGTGACTGTGTTACACCCATTTCTTTTGAACATGCAACATCTATGTTTATAATAAACAAACACATTAATGTTTGGAAAAAAAAACCCCAAGAGTTTATAAAATATTTATAAAATATGTACTAAATCTAATTAGTATGATATTGGTTAATATCCTAATTTTAATTATATCATGTCATGTCCCAGCCAGCTGAGTGTCTTACTGTCGGGCTACAAGCCTGGTAGTGGACTCAGGGCCCGCTAATCTTCAATGGCAGCCAGGCTGGTGTCCACCTAACCATTCCAGCCAATCTCTGTGAGACCCAGGGTATAAAGATCTTCTATTGACAGCACTCAGTGCCTGAGCTTCGTCTCTGTTAGACGTCCAAGGCTCCAGCTCCCTGGCATGTTAGCTATAGTCTTCTTGCCTACTCCAGCTAAGTCTGATTCCACTCTGACTCCAGTTGCTAAAGTCCGGTTCCACTCCGGCTCCAGTTGCTAAGTCCAGCCCCACTCTGGTTGGAGTTGCTAAGTCCACTCCCACTCTGGCTCCAATTGCTATGTCTGATTCCATTCCGGCTCTAGTTGCAAGTGCGGTTCCAATCCGGCTCCAGTTGCTAGTCGGATTCCACTTCGGCTGCAATTGCTAAGTCCAGCCCCACTCCAGCTCCAGTTGCTAAGTCCGGTCCCACTTCGGTTCCAGTTGCCTAGTCCAACGTCACTCCGGCTTCTGTTGCTACAGTCTGGTTCCTCTCCAAGTGTCCTACCATCCAGTACATGTCCCAGAGGCTTACTCCAGTGCCCTGCTCTCTACAGCACTGTCCTTTCACTTATGAGGAAGGACATCTACGAGCAAGAGTCAAATTCATTCCTCACTACTCCAAACCTCCCAAGTTGTTAGTGAACTGGTGACCAGGAAATCCAGAGTCTCCTGTTCTGACAGTTTACTGTCATACATGTTAACATAATAGATGTTTTTATTTAATATAAAAAAATGGACATTCTTGATTTCAGTGACAGTACGGTGGTGGGGTTGGGCAATGTCCTCCTAGATGAAGTTTAGGATATTCTCATGTGAGAATATACTTGCTCTCATGCTTGCAACTAGTGAACAATTCCAATACAGACTGGATGTCTGACGGTATAGGGCTGTCATTGTCAGCTACCAAACTCATCATGTTTCAACAACTAATCCTGTAAAAGAACTCAAACATGTACATTAATAAATACTTTATATACCCTTAAATATCTTTGTACACAACTTTTTTATTTCAACCCTTAATTGAAAACTTTAATTCACTGAAAATAAAATTATTTGTCAAAATCGTAAATATTTATGCAGAATGGTCCTCCATTTTGAGCTGAAGTTCCATTAATCTCTGCTGTTCGGGCTGTTTTTACTGATTGACCAGACGCTGTGTATTATTCTTCTTCTTTTAGCAGGGACAATATTATTTATTACATGTTACTTTAAGTAAAGGTTTGAGTGAGTGCAATATTTTCCTTTCATGCTTCATGTAAAAAAAAAATAAAAAAAAATTCTGTCCACTTCTGCATATCCCGTAATTCCATCTCTGAAGTTTGGCTGTGTGAGAATGCCCTGTTACGGCTCAGTTATGATCTTTTAGCTGCAAACAGATGCACTTGACATGTGTACGCTTGGTTCCATATGAGCAGCCCAAGTACTGACACAGTGTAGTGAATTGGAACCAAAATAGCGCTTCATGAACTTTGGAGTGTGTCACCTTAATGGATGGAATATTCCTAGTTCCTGTCAATTGTACAAGTTATACCATGATGTTATCTATAGTAATGCTTTCATGTGGTTTTGCAATCAAATAATAAAATACAATTTACTTTTTGATTTAATTTACGTTTCATTTTAAAACAAGTGCAGTTCTGTAAAGTTTGATTCCTATGAGTATGTAGGTTTGATTCCCTGTTGAGCTGTGTACAGGATATTTAATTGGATTATTGTTGCTTTTCATGCTTTATAGTGTCAGCTATTTAATTTGTGTCTATGCACTGTATGTGTCCCAATGCAAGGCATCCGCGGCAGAGGGCAGCAAGATGTCATGTGATGAAATTACTTTTGTCTGTGCAGAAATGGGATCCAAACAAATTAGCTGTGACCTAATATTTGAGTCAGTGCGTGGTAGCAGTGCTGTGCTTTGTTACTTACGTCTGTACATGTGTGGGCCCCACTATGTCAGGAAATAATTAGGAAAGAACAATTAAACTACAAAAGCTTGTCATTAGGAAACGTCAAACCCCTAAATCATTTACGTGAATAGGATGGGAAGAGAATGACAATGGAATGAATCATTATAAAAATTTACTTTGAATTACTTATTGCTGCAAACATCATGTCGATCTGTAACAGAACTTGTCATGATACTGTTGAGAAAACAATTATATTTCTATGAAAAGAAAAAAAAATGTGAAAAGTAACAGAGATCCCTTTGTCATCCGTCATGGAGTAACCTGGCAAGCGCCTATAGCAGTGTGATCACACTGTGTGTGGGCCAACAAGGTGAATGAATCAGTTGTTTCTGGCGCCTAAAATGTAAAAATACTTACAATTAAAGTAGAAAACGAAAATCAATGTTTATTTTCTTACCACAATTTGGTAATCTCTGATTATGTGTCATCAATAGTCAATTGTGTGACTTGGTGATAAAAGGAAATTACTAAAGCGGCCATAAGGACTGGTTTAGAATTGGATGTAATATTGCGACATGTGGTTCCTGTGTTTTCACTAAATGTTTACTAAATGTTCCAGCAGACCCTGATTGCCAGAGCATGTGAGTTTTGGGGCAGCCATAGTCATGCTAGTTCTTGTACTTATACAATAACCAGCATGTCCAAGACGCTGCCAGGGTTTGCTGAAACCTGTAGCTCACAAACGTACTTAGGGGCGTATTCAATTTGAGGCATTAAGTCCGGATTTGCGGTAATTTAACGCACATGACGTTATCGTCTGTCTGTTTTAATTTTCCTCCATATTCAATTTGAAAGACTTTCCGCCTAGGCGTTAAGTCAATGCAATGTAACAGGCGGTAAAGTATCGCCTATGAATGGCAGGCATTAGAAAGTGCAGAATTGGGGTTTTGGGTTGCAACATTTCGGAAACCCCCGTGCAGCCTTCAGACAGTCCCCCAAAGGTAATCTGTGTCAAAAAAAAATATTAAGGGCACCCCAAAAATTCACTTTGAAAAGGGGGCAAAAAAAAAAATGTTGGGGTACAAACTTAAAAAATAGCGAACTTTACTCTGGGGGGGTCCCCAAGTATGCCCCAAGTATTTTTTTGATTGCAGGTGTTTGTGGCAGGTTGGTTTTTCACATTTTTTTAAGTCACTTCAGCAACTTTAAAATATGGTGAACCCCATTTTTAAGTACCCCAAATTTGATGGCCATAGTTGTTTTGCCCCAAAAAAACTTCTAAATGCTCTTCTGCATCACCTTATTCAAAGACGCATTTATGCACCTGCCGCGGCTATTAGAAACTCCAACTTCCTTCAGTAGTTAAAATGGGGGTACCCATAGTGATCCCCCATGTCTACACATCTTTAGGGGGGTCCCTAGAATATTTCCCGAAAATTCCTGTTTGTTTTCGCCGATCCAAGTATCGCCGGGTCCCGTTTTCGCCTACTTTCAAATTGAATACGGGGATACGCGGGCACGTGCGCGATACTTTAACGCCTGGAAAACAAGGCGAAGTTAACGTGGCTTGGCTCAAATTGAATACGGGCCTTACTGTGTTACTAAATGAAACTAATAAACTATTACACTGGCACCCACTGAAAGTACAGCCACCAGGTTGAGCAGGCTTGACTAGTAGCACTTAAGGACAGGGGGACCCCATGCTGCAGGTCCTCATGATATAGTCTCAGCAGCCTACTGTAGTTTGGCCTATCCTGGTGCTGGCTGCAGGTTTTGGTGGGGAACATCACACTTGTTGTTCCCTATGTCTAGTAAATAGCCCAGACTACCACACTGATGCTGGATTTTTATTTTAGGGAGGGGTGGCTTGAAAATGTTTTAAATTTTTTCTATTTTTAAATTGACAGTTATCCATATCAAGTTGATGATGTCTTCCCTGTCTTTACATTGGTTGCAATCAGATATGTTCATAACGTAGCTGGACGCAGTCCATTTAAAGTAGGGAGCGTTGATTTTAGTGTCTATAATTGTAGTCACATTTGCGGTTTACACTAAATGAGGGCCACAGAGGATTATTTATTAGCTTTACTCAAAAGGAACAGAAGGGCAGCATTGTTGGCAAAGTAGCTGCCTCACAGCATTGATGTTCTGGGTTCGATTTCCACCAAGGCCCTATTTGTATGGATTTTGTAGGTGCCATCTGTGTTTGCATGGGTTTCTCTGGGTGCTCAGGTTTCCTCCTACAATTTAGAAACATGCTGGTCATTAATTGGACTGACAAAAAATTAACCCTGGTGTATATGTGTGTTTCTGTGTGTGTACATGTTGTAGGAAATATAGATTGATACAAGGAGCAAAAAGAAAAGTACTCTCTATTTTTGGTGTACCGCCACAGATCTATTTCTTCATGCCCCCATGGGCTTAATGTTTTTCACATGTGGATTAACCTATACTCTCTAAAACTCCAGTATTAGTAACAGAGGAAGGTTAAGAAGGAACTAATTACCTGGGCCTGGGCTTGTTGGAGGGGCATGGTGGGGGACCTGTCTGGACCTGGGTCAGCTGTGAAGGGGGACATTGTCCCCCTTCTCAGTGCTGCTGTCTCCCTGTGCGGCTGCTGGTTCCCCCCCTGAAGGGCCATAAGCATTCCTGTAATATCATGCAAGTTGTGGGTAGTGGCAAGATTTCAGTGATGTAGCCTGAATAAGACTCTGCACCTTGACAGTAGCCAATCTAAATGCAATAGAGAAACTTGGGTTCAGGATTAACCCTGTCCATGACACAACCTGGGTTAACAGGAAACCAACTCCTTACATGTCTGGTATAAGCCCTTAACCAGGCCCACCCCTAAAGTAGTGCCAGTCTTAACTGAATCAAAGGGGAAATGCCTCGCAACCATACATGTGCCCAATCTGGTACTGATGGGCAGTGTGTTCCCACAAACCACAGGTACAAAAAACCACAGCCTTCCACCCTGAGCTGCCACAGTCTCACCAAAATCAAACAAAAGAATACAGCTAATGCACAAACAAATCTAAATCCCGGGGATTAAGATGAATGCCATCCTGATGATACACATGCACTAGCTCGAAGCACAAATTTGGGTGCCTAGCAATCTTGCCACCCAACAAACATCACAATGTCCTTCCTGAGCTTATTGTGCACATCATCCATGGCAGTACCTTCCCGGGGCCCCCTCCACAACTGGCACCACACAATATCTGACCTCATCACTTTTATGTGTTGCTACTCAGAAGAAAACACAGTCAGATAAGCCTTAGTGGTCAAAACTGGATCTATCCCCTTCATGGTACCTAAGTTGTTACTCTCCAGATGCATAATCGACCATACTGGGCACCCTATCTCTCTATATTACCCAAAACCGAAGGGAGGAAAACTGTCCATCTCATACCCCAGACTACTAGCCTCTGGACCAATCCCAATTTACGTGGCAAACAACCCTTTAGCCTTAACATGCTGTTCAGCTCTAAAACCATGAACCACCAAATTTGACTGGCAAATATGAAATGTTTTCAGAAGACCAGGTCCCTATCTGAAAAAAGTATATAAACAAATTTCGAAGTGAAGAGTGTGCGATAGATCCAGTTATAGTGCAGACCCAGTAGACAAAATCTGTGGTTAAAAAATTTCTAAAACCAGTGAAATTTAGCCAGGAAACAGTTAGGTATCCAGAATTGAAATGCCTCTGGAGAGGCATTAGAGATACCTAATTGCCTAATAAAGATGTTTTTTTAATATTCTCAGATTTCTCTATCTCTTCCCCTTGAACCTTGTGAAATAGCAACATTCATTCACTGTGTCAACCTCATTTCCCAAATAAGATAAGCAATGGGGCTACCTATCTTGTCATTAGCCACTTGATTGCCTAAACAAAGAAAAAGGCACAAACGGAAACAAGGACATCAGCACACTGCACACTATCATTAGGACCAAAAGTGCAAATGACTAGTTAGTGATCGACACCAGCATACTTGGAGCCAGCTGTGATGCACCGATGCAAGAACAAACAAAAGCGTTGAAACCATGCACAGGAAACTGCGCGGCTGATTGTTAAGCAATTGTCCAAAAAATAATTGCTACCAACTCGGAAAGACTCGGGTGTAATGATAGAAGTCAAAAATGCAAATTCGATGTCGACCTTGGTCATCAAAGTTTCCTTAATCAAATTCAAAGCCTCCCTGAAAGATTTATATTCCATTTAGCATAAAGACAGATTAAAAGCATCAAAAACAGATCCACCTGAAGGGTAAAACAAGTGCTGGATTAACCTAAACTTCCCTGAAACCAAGAATCAGTGGGTGATAAACCTCAAATTTGCAAACAGGAAACCCATTGTAATCTCCCTTTCAATTTGACAAAGGTCCTGTGAAATAACTGCATCTATTTAATCATGCTCATATATACCCTCTTCCCCCATATGGCACTCCAGTTAATATGTTGCAAAAACCGGCATACTCAAAGGCCAATTATCATAACTTCTAAAGACATCTTCCCCAGTGCCTCCAGAAAGATAGCACAAAGGAGAGTGGTTTTTATTTGATTCAGATGGACAGGATTCCACCATCTTCTGCAAAGAACCTGCTAAAGTACAAAAGAGGCCTCACCATTGACAGTCTATGATTCAGGGATGACTCCGCCAATTACTGCTGGTGACCTTGAACAACTACTGAAGCTGACATAATAGGTAGATTAGGAACAGAAGCAACATTAGCAGGTGCAACCAACCCCCTCTTGTCAGTGACAGAATCAGATGCAGTGCCAAAACGGAAAGAGTGAGAAAGTAGTTATTACATGGGGACACACAACAGTTGAAGGAAGGGGAGACTTATGGGATCATGCACCAGGGTAAGAAAAATGCCCTTGTAGCTAAGGCCCACAGAATACACTGCAGGAGCCTAAAAATTTGGACCCTGGACAGAGCCTGTTCACACCAGGATACAAAGTGTTGACCCCAATAAATGTAAAAGGCAGAGCCCATAGAAACAGCAGAAGTGGGATAAAGGGAGTGGTAATATGGCAGGGTCAAGGCAGGATTGCCAAGGAGAGAAGATTGACTGGGGAGAAAAAGAGAGGAAGTGGGCGGAAAGAGGCAAGGGTAAAAAAGAACACATGGGAGCACTGACACGAAGGCAGGAAAGGATCCTGGGTGAAGGAGAGTGATACAACAAAGAAGGTGAAGAGGGAGGGAGCACGGAGCTGAGGAAACAGAATGATGAGTTGTTGCTGGAAAAAATGAGCCAAGCCCTAATGAGACAGGATGACAAGAGAAGAAGGGATGACAACATGATTAAAACAAGAAACAGAAACAGCAGGTTAAATAGGGTGTGGCAATGTAGGGCACAGGAACACTTACCTGAGGAGAAGTTAGTAGGTGGTGGAGAAAACAGATCCATGAGAAAGGGGGACAGAAGAAAACAAATTGCTGGAACAGTCGGAAAGACAGACTTAGGGGGAACAGTTAGGGTGAGTGGAGCAGTGGGAGGAAACTGTTTGTGGGTTGAAAAATGGCCACCAAAGCTAAGGAGTCAGACTAGCAGTCAGTGGGAAAACAGGAGAATTGCTGATGATGGGAAATTGAGGGGAGTAGACAAGTAGCTGACATACCATGAGGGAGGGGAGGGAGGGGAAGGTGGGGATGGAGGAGAAGGAGGGGATGGAGGAGACAACAGTCTACTAACAGCTGAAGTCGGTGGAAGCGCATACACATGTTGCGGGGCAGGCTGCATTGACCTCTGGAGAATAGAGCAGGGGAGAGAGGAAAGGTACAGTAAAGGAGATGTACCAAGTCTAGGAGAGGATAAAGTGGAGAAGTTGCCCAAAGCAAACAATCAGCTTCTGTCATTGATCTATCACAGTATGACAGTTAGAAGCTGATTGGTTGCTTTGGGCAACTGTCCCACTTTATCTCTCTCCAAGTTCTGATATAAATGGAAAGAATATGGGAAGAAAGATTGGGAAGGAATGAATAGCACAGAGAGAGGTCAATGAATTTTAATGAAAAACCAATATGGTAAAATTAGTTAGCACACAATTTTATCACAAGTTATTTAGCCAGATACAATATCAAAATAGAAAGGCAGAATTTCTCTGTGTCAGAATTGTTCTCCTACACTAAATCCTAGCCAAAGTTTTAGGAGGGGGTTAGGGCGTCCGGTCGGTTGACGCTGGCCAGGGCTTTGACTCGGGAGCCTGTTCAGAACTGTAATTGTTGGGGCTCTTAATAATGATTACTGTATCCCAGCCTTTTCCTTCTAATCTTGAAAGTTGTGGTTAATCTCCAGGCCCTTTCTCCTGTGTCTCTTCAGCAGTCTCTTCCAACCACATCTCTCCAGCAGCCTACCCTCCCTCTTGTATCTCTCCAGCAGCCTCACCACAAGTGTCTGTTGAGCAGCCTCAAACCCCCATTCTTTCATTTTAGCAGCCTCATACCCCCCTCATGTCTCTCTAGCAGCCGTAATCCACTTAACTTTACTGTCTCTTCTGTCTGCTTCACTTTGCAGCGGCAGCTCTTTTGCCCTTTAGCAATGACGTCATGTTATGACATCATGCTTTGTGTCAGAAAAAATTTATTGTGCCAGAGGAGGTGAGAGGAAGGCTTACTACTAATTATTCCCACAGAATGTTGAGGTCTGGTGTCCCTTTATAACACCTATCACTGGGCATGAGTTTTACATGCCAGAGTCCAGGATCCTATTAAATATTTGCTTTACAGCATTCTGCCTCAGTGTGTTCCAGCACACCTGCTTCAGTATCTGCTGCACAGCATTCTGCTTCAGTGAAACCCACCAAACCTGCTTCAGTATTGATTTACTGAATTCTGCCCCAGTATAATCCATCAAACTTGCTCCAATATTGATTCACAGCATATATCACTACAGTCTGCTCCTTTAGTGCTCCAGGACCCAGTTCCAGTGTTTCCTGCAGAATTCAATTGTGCTTATGGCACCCAGTTCCAGTGTATTCTTGCAACCTGCTTCAGTCGTGTTCAGGCACTCAGTTCCAGTGTTTCCTGTAACAATAAAACAAAAAGTCAAAAGGAGAGAAGAGGATTTCATGGACTGAAATGTTGATATTTATCCTGCCTGATGAATACCCCTTTCATAAAAAAATTGTATAAGTGTATATACCTATATATAGCTATATATATCTATATATTATATATAAAATTCATTGGTCTGTTTGTTTGTTTGTCTGGTCCTGCAATTGGACACCCCTGCACTGATTGAGATGAAACCAACACGAGATGGTGCAGTTGGATCCTGTCCAGAGTTTTAGGGGGGTTAGGGTCCCGGTCAGACCTTCCGTTGGTGTATGCTGGGCAGAACTTTGACCTGGGGAGCCTGTCCTGAGTCTTCCACTAGATGGATTTTGATGACAACTTCACAGAGTAGCAACATTGGATCCCAGAAGACATACTAGTGGGTTAAGGTCCTTGTCAGACCTCCCGTTGGTGTACACTGGGCAGAACTTTGACCCGGGATGCTGACCAGAACTTTGAACAGAGTAGCCTGTTCTGGGCCTTCCACTGGATGGATTTGGATAAAAACTTCACAAAGGGGTGGCAATTGGTCTGGGATGCCTAATGGAGTAGTTGGGGTCTCGGTCAGACCACACAGTAGAGTGAGATGGGAAGAACTTTGAACCAGGGAATCTGTCCTGGGCCTTTCACTGGATGGATTTGGACAACATCACATAATAAAACTTAATAACTTGAAGATTTAAACTCGGGCAACATCAGGTACTTCAGCTAGTATATATATATATATATATATATATATACATACATAGAAGTAAATGTCCCAGCACTCCTTGTGCTTAACAGTCAGCAGTTAAAATATCTGTGAACCTTCCAGGTCCTGGCACCCTAATGCTAACCACCACCTGGCCTATCGCCTGGCCAGCTCATCCGGCATCAGGAGCAAGGTGCATGCGGTGTGTGATAGATTTGAACCCTTCTTGTGCTCCAGCAATTATTCCAGCTGGGTATGTGAAAACCTGTAATTCCATATCTCCACTGCTAATGCAAAATGCACATTTTTCACTCCAGCCTCCACTGGAGTGAGCTGATCCCACAAGGATATGGGCAATTCAGGTGAGAGACGACCCCTCTCACCACACATCCCCCCCTTTCACTTTTCCAAGCTTGGGAAAGTGCACATCTTCTTTTGCGATGGCTGATGCCACTCAGCTTTCTCAAATTTTCAGGACAACGTGTCCGCATTTTTATGTTGAGCTCTCAGCCGATGCTGTACGACAAACTTGTACTGCTGAATAGTTAAGAACCAGTGTGTCACTCTGGGGTTGAACTCTTTGTTAAGATGCATCCACCTCAAGGGCGTGTGATATGTGACCAAAACAAATTCTCTTCCCAGAAGATAATACTTCAGGGCTTCTACTAGCCACTTTATCACTAAACACTCTAACTCTACTATGACGTATCTTATTTCTAATGGCAACAAATGTCTACTTACAGTAAGTAGAGGATGGGCTTTTCTTCGCCCGCAGTGGACTGTGATAAAACAGCTCCTAAGCCTGTCATGGAGGCGTTAGTGTGCAGGAAAAAGGGTATTCGGAAATCCAGTGCCTGTAGAACCAGTTTGGAACACAGGGCTGTCCTCATATCTTCCCAGGCTGCTTCAGTTGTTTTGCTAAGATAATTATTTCCGGTTGAGCCTTCTTAAGTGCCTCTGACAGGGGTAAAGCTCTGGACACAACATTTGGAATGAAATGGTGATAATAGCCCTGCAGCCCAAGGAAAGTTCTGATTATTTTCTTGGTGGAGGGTCTTGGCCAGGACTGAATCGCCTCCACTTTCCACAGTTGGGGTTTCACTTGCCCATTGCCAATCACATACCTGAGGCAATTGGCCTCTGAAAGTCCGATGGCACACTTGGCTGGATTAGCTGTAAACCCATACTGTCTTAAGCTGTCTAGCACTTTCTGAACTTTAGGCAAGTTTCTTCCCAACCTCCTGTATAGATGACAATATCATCAAGATAGGCTATAGTGTACCCCTGGTGTGGCCTCAGCAAGCAATCCATGGCACGCTGAAATGTTTCTGGTGCCCCATGAAGGCCAAAGGGAGCATTTTATATTGATACAGGCCATCAGGGGTTGAGAAGGCAGTCTTCTCTTTGTCGGTGTCAATTAGGGGAATTTACCAATATCCTGTTGTGAGGTCCAGGGTCATAAGATACTGGCTGCTTGCAAAATTTTCCACTAGTTCATCCACCCGAGGTAGCGGGTATGCGTCAAATCTGGAAACCTGATTCAGCTGCCTCAAGTCTTTGCAAAAATGTATGGCTCCTGATGGCTTGGGGACCAACACAATTGGACTTGACCAGTTACTTTTGGACTCCTCAATGACCATAAGTTGGAGCATCTCTTTCACCTCTTGCTGGACTGCTTGCCACCCTGCCTCAGGGATGCGATACAATCATTGCTTTGCAACCACCCCTTCATGTGTATTTATCAATTAAGGCAGTGCAGCCTGGCAGGGGAGAAAACACATTCTGAATATTGCAAACTAAGGCTTTCACTTCTTTTTGCTGTTTTGCTGACAAGGTGTCCACCAGTGGAACTTCTGAATTGGATATAAAATCTCTGTAAATAGTTTTGTCTTGCCGTAACTGGGCAAAGTGTTGTTGACTTCTTTCCTTAGACATTAATTGCGCAGAGGCTTCCTCTCCAAATAGGACTTGCCATGCTTTTCCATTCTTCTCCCTTTTCTGAGGTAGGGCCTTGGAGACTTTACATTGGCTTTGTCTCTGTGGTTCCTTTATGAGCTCAACAAATCCTGGGAAATTGCATCCCAATAGGCTATGACAGGGGAGCTTAGTACCAACCATGGTGACCACCTCATAACTGTGCCCCTTTATGGCAAGGCTCACTGGCACCCGGGAGAAGAGCCATGAACGCAGAGTACTTCGACTAACCCTGGCACCTTTTCGACTGGCTTGGTCATTACAGCCTCTGAGATCAGGGTTAGCTCACTCCCTGAGTCTATAATAGCTGAGAGTTCTTGGCCATTCAGTAACACAGTTCCCACATTAACAGGGGTCTGGCATCCAGGGGTACCATCGTGCAAAAAGAAGGGTATGTATTGCCTATACTAGCAACCTCACACTCCATAGGCTCTGTTTTTCTAGGACAGTGCCGCCTTACATGACTTCGTTCTCTGCATGACCCTGGCATCTCCAGCGGTGTTTCCTTGAGGAGGGGTGACAGTTGGGATTACAGGCCAATAGGGTGTCATCTTAACGGGTTTCCCATTCCCTGGTTTCTTTTCTGGAATTTTTGTCATATTTCCTGCAATCTCATACTGCTCCGATACTGTAATTAATTCCTCTATGTATGACCCAGTGCTGCATATTCCACTGTAGGCTTCTTATACACTGGCCAACAACCACCATCTCTACAATCTGAGCGGAAGTGCGGTCTTCTGGCTGGAGTCCACTCTGCACCTGTCTAGTGAGTTCTGCAACCTGCTTCTGAATAGGGACCCTTGGTAGTAGGGCCAATTCATTGAAGTGCTGCGCTTTCCCAGAAGGAGTGAGACCTGACCTAGTTAAAATGGCACTTTTGACTAGGCCATATTTCTCCGCATCAGCAGAAGACAAATCACCAAAGGATTTCTGAGCCTCACCAGTGAGATAGGGGGCAAGTCTACCAGGCCAAGTATCTGCAGGCCACTTTAAGCACTGTGCCACTCTCTCAAATATCAGCAAATATGCTTCTGGGTCATCTGAGGCAGACATTTTTTTAGATACCCAGCAGCAGTTGTGCCCACTGACTGGGTCACTAACTGTAACTCTGTCTTTTGGTGAGAGTCTAAAAATTTTACTATAGTGCAAATAACTTCCTCCATTTTTATAGTGGGAGGTGTATGTACAAGTGCAAGTGCTTTTATATAACAAGCCAGTTTATGTAAATAAATATATCTCGTTCTTTCAGTAAAGCAAGTTATTCACGTTTAACACAGAAAAAGAAAACACTGCTTTTTTTTCTTCAGCAATGCAGGGGTTAAACAGAACACAGAAAAAAATTTTTTTCCCTATTCAGCAATACAGTGCTTAATTAAACATGTATGTGAGTTCTGCTCTTGTTCAGTCAACAGGTGGACTTAATTAGACAGCATACTAGCTGCTGAACATACTAATCAGGATTTTGATATGTCTTAAGCACCTTAGTAAAAACAAAGCAAAGTAACTTTTTTTTCTCAGTACACACAAACAGCTTTTCTTACAGTGTCCTTAATATAACTGCGTTTTTTCTGGTTCGCCAACCATAGTCACGTATACCGAATGTCAGATTTATTGTTATGCTGGAAGCTGCTAGCATTTTCTCTATGAGACAGCAGTGCAGATATCCCCATATGAACCACCAAATGTAACATGGGATATAGAAATGAGGACTCGAGACAGGCAGGTACTTGTTAAAGAAGTGGCTTTTAATGGCAGCAGACACTGCATCTTAACATACATGATCAGAAAATAATCAATAAACATAAAAGTAAGTATCCCAGCACTCTTTGTGCATAACAGTCATCAGTTACAATATCTGTGAACCTGCCAGGTCCTGGGACCCTAATGCTATCCATCACCCCCGGCCTATCGCCTGGCCAGCTGGTCTGGCATCAGGAGCAAGGAGAATCAGGTGTGTGAGAGTTTTAAACCATTCCTGTGCTCCAGTGATTAAAACCTGAAATTCCACACCTCCACTGCTAAAGCACAATGCACAGGTTTCACTCCAGCCTCCACTGGAGTGAGCTGATCTCACAAGAATGTGGGCAATTCAGGTGAGAGACAACCCCTCTTACCACAATATATATATATATATACTAGTGACCCATCACGACTTTCCACTGGAGCAATTTTGCAGATAACCGAGGTCTTGTAAAATTGCTTTGTAGATGACATTAGTCATTTTTTCATCTGAATGTCAATGCAAAAAGTTTAGTTTTTACGTGACACGTAACCTTGTCCATGAGAAAAACAGTCTCCCCTTAGGTCACCTCCAGCCATGTTACATGTGCTTTATTTATTGTCATGCCAAAGCAGACTCTTACCAGGAATTGGACTCGTCGAAATGAAAGAATAATTTTACACATAAATGAATTTGGAATGGTAACAAGAGGGAAAAACGTAAATTTTGTATCAGTAAACAGGGCTTACATCAATTTTTCTGGAGAAACCGGATAATACATATCAATCTCTACTTTGTATAAAATAAAGTCCGTTGTTGTGATATAACGGTAGGCAGTGTAAGTCAGGAAAGTGCTTGGATATCCATTTTTTCATTGACTTGCTTCACTAAAATTGTCACTGCTTGGCTCCCTGAGTTTTGTCATACATTCATGTTTCATACATCTGAACCTTCCTTGACAAATGCGTCCAGTGGGTCTCTGGGTTAGCCCAAGCAAACAGACAGTTGCCTACTAGGGACTTTATTTTATATTATGCATATATATATATATATATATATATATATATATATATATAGACATACCAAAGGAAAGCGGCACTAGGAGTCAGTCAAAGAAGATTTAATTGTGATCCTTCACAATATCAAAACCAACGTTTCGGGGCTATATGCGTCCCTTTGACAAAGGAAGGATCACAATTAAATCTTCTTTGACTGACTCCTAGTGCCGCTTTCCTTTGGTACGTCTATGCATTTATGTAGCTGGCACAGGAGCAACTCGTCTGCAGTCCAGCAGAGTGCCGGTCCGACCCATTGCTGCTATATATATATATATATATATATATATATATATATATATATATATATATTTATTTTTTTTTGTATTATTATTATTTTTTATTATTAGTATTATTATTATTTATTATTATTATTATTATTATCATTATTATTATTTATTTATTTGTAAATAGAACTTCTGTCAGGCTCTTGAAAAAAGCATTTCAGAGAAACAGGGCAAGGTTGCACAGTGATGAAAGGCTGTTCGTGTACTGTATATATTATTTCAACATGTGAATTGTTTACTTTTCCTTATTGAACCTGTTTGTACGTTTTTACATTATTTTTGCAATTTCGGTAAATATAAAAAGTGAGTTCATCTAATAAACTTTTAGTATTAGTACTTTTTATATTAATTTTCATGATCATACTGTAAATGCTGTTCAATCTTATATACTATGAACCTACTTACAGCATATTTAATCATTTTATTAAATTGTTTTATGTGATTGTGATGTCTAGATGGATCTTATCTATTTATATTAATTTTAGTACAATCAGCTGCATCAACCATTAGTGCTTTATTTAGATTTTGTTATTAGCTTTTATAAAAAACAATCTACACTAGGAACTAACAGTTCGCATTATTAGTTTTATTTACTTGTACAATCCTTTAATTTGTATGCTTTTATTTTTACAAATATTAATTATATGTTTCCTTTATATTTATTCATTTTCTAAATGAAAACAAATGAATTTTGGTAATTTTATATGACTAACACTTCATTAATTCATTAATGCATCCAACATGATCATTCATTATAGGTTCAGTATTAATTGGGATGTTTTTATTTATGCATTATTCATTCATTATCTCATCATTCTATGTTAATTTGTGGAGTGAATTATATGTTCACAATATATTGTGAATAATCAAGTTCCTTCATCTTGAATTTAAATGCTTAATTTGCAGCAGAAAAGCCACTCTTCTGAGGACTCCTAGATACTGCACAGAACATATCAAGTGTAGTTTTCCAATCACTCTAGGGTCATTATGTTGTTGTATACGGTGGTGTATTTTCCTGCACTATAGCCCACCATGAGCACTTTCATGAGATCTGATGCAGCACAGCTGGCTTTTACTCCCTTCTATGCTTTCAACTAGCTGACAGAAGAAGTACCATAGGATAAGTGCTCATATGTTTCTTAATTTGTATGTGCTCTGGATTATGTGAATAAATTAAATGTTACTTCTCTCTCTGTGGCTTTCTACTTCTGTATCCCCTTCCATTGAGGTGCATTACACTACAAGAATCCACTGTCTTTATGAATCCTACCGAGTTTTTACATAAGCAGGGAGGGAGATGGAGAGAGAGGGAGAGAGAGAGGGGGGGGAGAAAGGAAGGGAGATGGGGAGAGAGAGAGAGAGAGGGGGGAGGGGAAAGGGAGAGAAAGAGAAGGAAATGGAGGGAGAGAGAGAGACAGAGAGTGGGAGAGAAAGGGAAAGGGAAAGAGAGGGAGAGGGGGAAGGGGAGAGCGTGGGAGAAAGTGAGTTAATGAGAGAGTGAGTGAATGAAAGAGTGAGAGAGAGATAGAGAGAGAGAGAGAAAGAAAGGGGGAGAGTTGGAAAGATAGATGAGAGAGATCCCAGTGATCAGATATTAGTTTTAGCCATCAAAAGAATAGAACTGTAAGATAATAAATGATTGATTGTTATAAATTAGAGCACTTGTGTTTTACATGCGCCAATTTAATTTAAATACACCTCAGTAAATAATAATTGTAATTTTTAAAACATATATGGCCATGAACAGCATTTCAAGTAACAGTAGCAACAATGTGCCCATTATCTCAAAATATTTTACATTTCACAAATCCAAGCTTTTATATTAGTATATCCACCTATCATATTATCACTACTGATTATCTTTATCTTTTTATGCAGGTACACCTTTTATGTTTGCATGTTTATGCTGTGATGCTTTATCACATACATCAGTAGATGTGCATAGGGGTGCCCCAAGGCAATGAGCGTGTAGTGTACCTGGCAGCCAGGAGTACCAAAGGGACAAATCCAAATCCCCAAAGTGGACGTTCATGTGTATTATGAAACCTCTGCATCAGACCGTTTTCTATGTAGATTAATGAGGCATAATACCTCAATGGTTTTATTTTCTTCAACAACAGTGTCAGGTTAAATTGAGTACAATGATGGGTTTGTTAAGCTTTTCTGGATAGCTTTATATTATTTTCTTCTAACGTAAGAGATCATACTTACGATTTACAAAGTAAGCACCTCCAGGGTAAGTTTCATGTTTATTGTCAAGTGATAATTGCAATATTAATACATTGAAAATATTTTCCATTGTCCATGGCACAGACTTAATTAACAAAGTATCTATAGTACAATCTGAGGCAAAACTGGCATTATAAATATGCTTATGATAGTTTTAATGAGAATTATGTTTATGTTTATGACTGTAAAGTTTAGTTTGAACTCTGCAAGGGGTCTGTTTATTAAACAGAGATGAGCCTTAAATTTAGCAAAATAAGGTATTTTCAATGGATATAGGGCTTCTCCCTATTAAGAAGCCATCACCAGGTATCACCGATGATAGCTGGTATGCAGTTGGGAAGCCGGCGGACCTAATCCCGTCAGCCGGCTTCCCGACTGCTTAATCCCGGTGAGGGTTAAATGACAGGCGTCTAAATCTAGACGCCTGTCATTTTACCGATGCCAGGAGACCAGCGCTGTGGACAGATGCAGGGGGGGGTGTTAGGTTTAGGGCAGTGTGCATTCTGTGACCTGGCAAAGCCACATACAGTATGTACAGAGGGTTACCAGAACTGACCAAGGAAGAGATAAGCCTCTTAGTCAGATTCGCTCTGTAAGGTTTTCATGTTAAATTGAGGTTGTAGAAGATTTCTCTTGATGCTATAAGTTAGAATATATATTTTTTCCCATTGCCTCATATTGATAAATGCATCCCTAAATGCTTTTTATTTTTATTTTATAATTCAGCATTAAAATTATCTGAAAATGTGGCTTCGTTTATCCATAGGTATTATTCTAAGTCTGCCAATTGAAATTGCCATAATGACAGTTTTTGTGTTTTATTTAGTGATCTCTCATAGCGTGAGTACACATCTGAACGACCGGCAATCGCGCCGATGTCCAGGGCAATTTGCCTTCACCTTGTACATTGCATGATTGCCGATACACACTGCACGATTTAATGAACAATGGTATTTTTTTGCAAAAAAATACGGTGAGAAGATTGCGGTTGGGATTGGCAGGGACAGAGCTTTATCGCAAGCCCTGTCCCTACAAGGGATTTATTAATAAAACCTTGTGATATTTCCTAAATTCGCAATGCAAATTTAGTGTCCCTGGAAACTGTTATAAAATGTTGGAATCTCTGTACTGTAATGTCAGAAGGACATGGCACAAAATTGATTTGAATGATGAAGATTTCCTTTCCTGTGTTGCTTAAATAGTTTGCTAACAAAAGATAAGTGCAAAAATGACTCAATGTACTAAAGTAAAAAAAAATGTATGCTGTAAAAAGTATTAGAAAACTTGCAAATGTAAACACAATTGAAATACAATACTATAACGACTTATGATTTCTCATCTTGCATTGTCCATTACCAGAAATAAGAACAATATCTGGCATACTTAGGGCTCAGGGAATACTGGGACATGTAGTTCTACAGCAACTGAAAAGCCTGACAGTCTTCACAGCTGAAGAACCTAACTGCCTACTTCATATCTTTGAGTGTACATTATAAATAGTGTTTTTGCATAAAAAAAAACAACCTGAATTTTAATTTTGTCTAGGAAATTGTGAACCGTATTCCACAAACTGTGATAAACACATACATATGTTTGACAAATAGCTAATAATGTCATTAAATAGCCGATGGTGTCATGTCCTGCTACAGGACCATATGGCATATCAGCAGTTGGTACTGTACATTTGCTTTTGATAAATAGCACAGCAGCTTCTTCCCAGCTTGTAGGCATTTAACACATTCATTAGAATGTTTGTTTTCTAAGGCTACTTATCTATCCCAGAGCACATTATACGAATAGACTCATAACACATTTTAAGTATAGACTTGTAACGGAAACTGATACCAAGCCAAACTGCACACCGCAGTGCATGGATCAAATGTAAGAAGTCTAAAATTGCTATCCCAATTTTTTCGTTCTGTGCCTATGAACAATTTTTCCTCTACCCTGTAGCTTCTGTCTGTCCACGGTCCATCACTCTTCTATGTATTTCCACAAGATGTCTCATGTCTTCACGTATAGCTTATCCCACCGACTGTAAAGTCTGTTGAGCATCCAAGATGACTGCATAACCTGTTACCTTCATGGATAGGAGCAGGGCTATTTTTCTGGAAAAATAGGTTCAGGAACTGTGGGCCTGATTCAGAGCCGGACGCTATTTGCGAACGGTCGTTCAGAAAAAGGGGCTGGATATTTAAATAGAGCGCTCGTTCTTTGCGGTCTGTTGACGCCTCTATGTCTGAATGAGCGAACGAAACATGCGCTCGCTATTTTGTAAAAAACGCCCCCTTGCCGCTCGCATCCTACGTCATCTCCGCTATTTATTAGATTAATCGAGTACATCGAAAGGCGTATGAACTGCTCGCAGTGCTTGTGGTTGGATTTTCCTACCGCAATCATGCGAACAGTTCAAGCTAAAAGACAACCAAGTGACGTGGCCGATGACGCTGCTTTGTTAATTATGCACACCCTTAAAACGCCCGTTTTGACCTTTTGGCACGCCTGCGTTCGGATCTCCACTCCCCGTTTTCAAGCACCTTCCCCTGTTACCACCCACAAACACCTCATCCTGTCACTCAAATTAGCAGGCATTTGCTATTTTGCGAGGACATGAATTTCGACCGCACCGACTGGTTCGCGCATGCGTATTACGAGCCGTACGCATGCGCAGTTGTGCGAACATCGCTCGGAGCGAACGAGCGGCCGCTCATGAGCGGCTCTGAATCAGGCCCTGTGGGTGGAGCCACTGGGGGTGGAGCTATAGAAAAACAATTTTATATATATATATATATATATATATATATAGTATTTAAGAAAGAAGGCACTCAAAAGGGCTTTTAAACTTTTAAAATAAAACTTATGTTATGGAAAATACATTTTAGCCCAGGACATTATGTCATAGTTAATGAGAGGTTTAGAAACTGAGTTTCTCCTTGTTCCTGCTGAAAAATGGCACTTGGTAGGAGTAAGAATCTGTGTAGCAAATTATGCTATTGTTAACCTGTATATCGTATGTTACATATCATATTTTTCCTAATATATATCAATGTTGATGCATCATATTTCCAAATACAGATGTGTCCTTATACAACTTGTCTCACTACGCCATGCAGTGCGAGACGCCTGTAGAGAGTGAGCCGCAATGTCTCATGCGACTTTACTAGCGCTGAGCATATTTTTTTATCTCTTTGCACGAAAATGTGTCTTAGTCGCAATGTTGGGCAACTAAGACTAAAGGTGTCTACACACTTAGCGATATTTTAAACGATTTGCCTGATTCCGACGCATCGTGACGACAAATCGTGTAAAATGTGCCCAAATCATGAGTGTCCACTCACGATCATGCTGACAATGTGCATTCCCGCAGGTCGTACATCGCATCTTCAGATCTGCCCTACTGTAATCTCAGTCACGATGCACTGGAATAGTTAGGAGGCATGATAGATCGTTTGTCACATTGGACAGTTGTTAACACCAAATCATTCCTACGACTGCTGGGGAGCTGCTGGGGAGAGTTCAAGGGGAAATCGGACACAATGTCGGATCGTGAGCACATCGCCAAGTGTGTAGGCACCTTAAGACGCACCAGGTGACTGTGCTGATTAATTTGATATGCAACACTTGTATATCTGTGTGCGACTATATCTGTATACGAAGCACAACTGAACTGGCATTTAAAAACAGCAACGGCTGCTGCATCATAGCACTTTGTGTACAGATTCAGACTAAAAAAAAAGAATGCAGAGTGGGTGCTAGCAGAGTCGCATGGGACCTGGCGACTGCAGAAATAGTGTATAAGGACACATCTGCATCCATTTATGCCCATAGTAACTTTTGAAGTGCGCCCAAGACGGCTGCTTCGCCTGGTACTTTTGTGGGTATCTTGTCATATATTGTATTTCATACTTTGGTATCTACCCAAAGTGTAATCACATCTCCATGTATCCCTTACATCAGAGTTGGGCTGGGCCGGGGGGCAGGGCACCATGCGGGCCACGGGCCGTGGGATGTCTGTGTCTCTGTGACACAGTTGCCTGCACCGTGCGTGTAGCGCTGACCGGACGGAGTTCGGTCAGCGCTACACAGTGACTGAAGGGGCACTACTGGGGGCACTACAAGGGGGGAGACCACTACTGGGGGCCCTACAAGAGGGGAGACCACTACTGGGGGTGCTACAAGGGGGGGACTACTACTGGGGGCACTACAAGGGGGGACCACTACTGTCAGCACTGCAAGGGGGAGACCACTACTGGGGACTACTACTAGGGGTACTACAAAGGGAGGGAACTACTGCTATTAGGGGGACTACTACAAGGGGCACTACAAGGGGAGGGGACTACTACTAGGGGCACTACATAGGAGGGAGGGGACTACCACTGAGGGCACTGCATCGGGGGACCACTGCTGGGGGCTCTATATAAAGGGCAATACTGGGGGTACTGCATAGGGGGGAGACTACAACTGGGGCCACTATTTAAGGGGAACTGCATAAGGGTTACCACTATTGGGGGCACTGCATCGAGGGTGGACTGCTACTGGGGGCACTATATAAGGGGCACTGCTTAGGGGGTACCACTACTGAGGGAACTATATAAGGGACTTACTACTGGGGGCACAAGGGGCACGGTACAGGGGGGACCACTACTGGGGGCACTATATAAGGGGCTTACTACTGGGGGCACAAGGGGCACTGCACAGGGGGGACCACTACTGGGGGCACTGTATAAGGGGCACTGCATAGGGGGATCACTACTGGGGGCACTGCATAAGGGGGACCGCTCCTGGGGCACAGGGGGGCACTGCATATGGGCACCACTACAGGGGGCTGCCCCTAATATAATTTTTACTTTACATTAATCCAATATGGACCTGCCTCCTCCCTGGAACACTTGAGGGGGGGGGTGTAGCACGCACATGCTCCGGGCACCCTGGCTACACGCTACTCCTCTGCCAGGGCCAACTGCATGCATTTGTCCCCCAGGCTAAAAGTTGCAAACCAGCCCCTGCCTTACATTTTCCACAAGCACAGCCTTCTCATCATCAGGCACAGTCTTCTAGGAGGGTTCCAAAATAAAGTATTGGACTCCCAAACCTAGACAGTACCTGCCCAATGCTGTGGTTCCCCTGGCTACAGTTTAATTATGCATGTTCCTAAGGTACTTCAAGAGCCAGCATTAACTGGCATCCTTGTAAACTAGCAATTGTAGTGTCACAAGAAAGTGCTCTACTAGTTTTGGCTAAATAGCTAAATAAATAATATTGCCCCAGTAGATAAATCTAAATAGTGCCTCCAGCAGGGCCGCCATCAGGGGGGGACTGCTGGGCCTAATGTCCCGGGTCCGGGCACAAAGGGGGCCCGGATGGCAGGCTGGCAGCAGAGTGGATAAGCGCTGGTGACATATTTGATTGGCTGTTGTCCGCGAGCCAATTGGAGGCCAGAGCGGTGGCTCCTGATTCGCTGCCTGTCCTCCGATCAATTTGCGGCCAGCACAAAGTTAAAAATGGTGCTGTTACCCGGGCCCCTCTCTCTTGCCGGGTGAGTGTAACTGTCAGCGGCGTGCCTGGAGCAGGAGCCGCAGTCAAGCAACCGTCAGCAAGAAGGGAGAGGCTGGGCAGAGAACAGCCGGGGGAGAGTGAGGAGCCGCATCTTCGGGGGGAGAAGCACGATGTAGCATGATAGTGAAGAGCTCAGATGGGCAGGAGAGGCTGCGGGGGATCCCACTTCCAATGTGACAGACCTGGTACAGAGATTCCTGCTCTTCTACCCTCAGCCTGCTCTGCCACCCTCAGCCTGCTCTGCCATCCTCACTTTACTCACCTACCCTCAGCCTGCTCTGCCACCATCAGATTGCTCTACCACCCTCAGCCTGCTCACACTTTCACTCTGCTCTGCCACCCCCAGCCTGCTCTGCCACCCTCACCTTACTCTCCTACCCTCAGCCTGCTCTGCCACCCTCAGCCTGCTCTCACACTTTCATTTTGCTCTGCCACCCACAGCCTGCTCTGCAACCCTCACCTTACTTTCCTACCCTCAGCCTGCTCTGCCACCCTCACCTCACTCTCCTACCCTCAGCCTGGTCTGCCACTCTCACCTTACTCTCCTACCCTCAGCCTGCTCTGCCACCCTCAGCCTGCTCTCACACTTTCATTTTGCTCTGCCACCCACAGCCTGCTTTGCCACCCTCACCTTACTCTCCTACCCTCAGCCTGCTCTGCCACCCTCACCTTACTCTCCTACCCTCAGCCTGCTCTGCCACCCTCACCTTACTCTCCTACCCTCAGCCTGCTCTGCCACCTTCACCTTACTTTCCTACCCTTAGCCTGCTCTGCCACCCTCACCATATTCTCCTACCCTCAGCCTGCTCTGCTACCCTCACCTTACTCTCCTACCCTCAGCCTGCTCTGCCACCCTCACCTTACTCTCCTACCCTCAGCCTGCTCTGCCACCCTCACCTTACTCTCCTACCCTCAGCCTGCTCTGCCACCCTCACCTTACTCTCCTACCCTCAGCCTGCTCTGCCACCCTCACCTTACTCTCCTACCCTCAGCCTGCTATGCCACCCTCACCTTACTCTCCTACCCTCAGCCTGCTCTGCCACCCTCACCTTACTTTCCTACCCTCAGCCTGCTCTGCCACCCTCACCTTACTTTCCTACCCTCAGCCTGCTCTGCCACCCTCACCTTACTCTCCTACCCTCAGCCTGCTCTGCCACCCTCACCTTAATCTCCTACCCTCAGCCTGCTCTGCCACCTTCACCTTACTCTCCTACCCACAGCCTGCTCTGCCACCCTCACCTTACTCTCCTACCCTCAGCCTGCTCTGCCACCCTCACCTTACTCTCCTACACTCAGCCTGCTCTGCCACCCTCACCTTACTCTCCTACCCTCAGCCTGGTCTGCCACCCTCACCTTACTCTCCTACCCTCAGCCTGCTCTGCCATCTTCACCTTACTTTCCTACCCTCAGCCTGCTCTGCCACCTTCACCTTACTCTCCTACCCTCAGCCTGCTCTGCCACCCTCACCTTACTCTCCTACCCTCAGCCTGCTTTACCACCCTCACCTCACTCTCCTACCCTCAGCCTGGTCTGCCACCCTCACCTTAATCTCCTACCCTCAGCCTGCTCTGCCACCCTCACCTTACTCTCCGACCCTCAACCTACTCTGCCACTCTCACCTTACTCTCCTACCCTCAGCCTGCTCTGCCACCTTCACCTTACTCTCCTACCCTCAGCCTGCTCTGCCACCCTCACCTTACTCTCCTACCCTCAGCCTGCTCTGCCACCCTCACCTCACTCTCCTACCCTCAGCCTGGTCTGCCACCCTCACCTCAATCTCCTACCCTCAGCCTGGTCTGCCACTCTCACCTTACTCTCCTACCCTCAGCCTGCTCTGCCACCTTCACCTTACTTTCCAACCCTCAGCCTGCTCTGCCACCCTCACCTCACTCTCCTACCCTCAGCCTGGTCTGCCACTCTCACCTTACTCTCCTACCCTCAGCCTGCTCTGCCACCTTCACCTTACTTTCCTACCCTCAGCCTGCTCTGCCACCCTCACCTTACTCTCCTACCCTCAGCCTGCTCTGCCACCCTCAGTCTGCTCTGCCACCCTCACCCTGCTCTCCCATCATCACCTTGCTCTCACACTTTCACCCTGTTCTCCCACACCCTTACTCTGCTCTCTCACCCTCTCTTCTATATTACAGATTGACATGTTAGCACCCACCACAGCCCAAACTTTGATAATTTTTTTAAATTGGTTTACGCACCAATTAATGCCCCACCACTGCTGTAGCTCCACCCACATTATCAACAGCAATTCCCACTTCTGAAAAACTGCCCCCCCCACCCACCCAAGAGGAGGGGCCCTGCCTATTTTGTGAGTCCCGGGCCCCACAATCTGTGATGGCAGCCCTGGCCCCCAGTACTACTATACTTCATTTAAGTTGACTTCAATAGAAATACTATTTTATAGTGGCCCCTGTAGTATTATTATTATTCATTGTAGTGCTCCTTTATATAAAATAATACCTTATCATTGCTGTCTTCATAAAATTAATGTGTACCCCCCAATTTTTATAATTTAATGATACTTACTTACTAAACAGTTACCTAAAGTATTTTGTTTTCTTGGTGGGATGTACAGTAATCCAAAATCAAGCTGGATAACCCATATGGGAATTTAAAGAGACAAACCCTATGGACAAGGTGGACTACTATCAATGGCTAACAAAAATAATAACTCATTTAGCATTGGGCGCCCCAGGAAGAGGCCTATTCAGTATTTTGTTTGAGGAAATTGACTTTACATGTCTAGAGTGTTGTAAGTAATGGTCTTTTTACAATTTTTATCCTAGAGTTACCTAAGAGTACTTGTCTATAGACTATGAAGATGTCATCTATCTTTTCTCTCTGCAATTAGGCTTACTACTGACACTTTGCACACTCTGCAATAACTGTCTTTTCTTAAGCTGAACATAGGACTTTTCACTGCTTGTCTATACGCCTGTATGCTGATTAATTGGATATTATAGGCTCCGTTATCTTGAAAATCATTTCCCTAGTAAGGCTACAGGGAAATCCATATGACTAATGGAATAGAACATCTAGAAATAAGGCCCATGCGCACGTCTCAATACAAAGTGTACTAATTGGAAAGCTCATACAAAGTGAGGTATTCAGGTAGTCTAATGAAAGAGCCAAAAGGGATACAGAATTGTGCACTAAAAGATGTAGACCCTGGCCTTGGCACTCCAAGAAAATGGGGGCGACACATCCTCATTTTGTGGAACGGAGGCCAGCTGACCACTACTCGACCCCTTATTGTCAGGCTGTGGCTTGGGGGAACTGAGAGATCTCGCAAAGGGAGACCTGCACATGCACAGTGGAAAAAAAAACTAAGGGGACTATTTATCAAGCAGTGAAAAGTGTGGAGAAGTGAACCAGTGGAGAAGTTGTCCATAGCAACTAATCAGCTTTGAAGTAGCATTTATCAAGTACAGTCTATAAATAATAGGTAGGAGCTGATTGGTTGCTATGGGCAACTTCTCCACTGGTCCACTTCTCCACACTTTTCACTGCTTGATAAATAGACCCCTTAATATTAGTAATTACTGTGCTGGTATTATATTCTTAATTAATATTTATTCTCAATAAATCAAGGTTTGCTCTCTATTAATGAACAGAATGCTTGTTAAATTATATCAATATTAGTATTTATTACAAACACAAACATGTTAAAACCAATTCACACATATAGCAGCAATAATCACATGTGACAATAGTGTCTAGAATATTCATATAAGAAATTCTATCTATATATAAATGCCACAAATAGCTGTATAATATCTATTTCTATTTCGATAATTGGAGTCCAGGTCTCACAGCAAATTACTTTGTTGTTAATAAGCAAATCCGCAACTTTGTTGTTAGTTGTCTGGTTAATAAACTATGTTGCCATTCCAAGATACTCATAAACATAAACAGACACGCCTGTCATATATTAGCAGCTGTTAAAGCAGTTATGTATATACTGGCGTCCCAGTATTGCAATTGAACTGTCCAAGCAATCTCCTGTAGTAAATAAGTTGCCTCAGTCCAAGTACAGCACCTTAGGATGATCGTTCAGTCCGCTTATCGCGTGACCACGCTACGAGGGTCCAAGGACTGGGTGCTACTGTCTTTACAGGGAGCAATGGCTAGAGGTATGGAGATGTTAGTGGCATTCCAAGCTGCTGGGCAGTGAGGCAAATGCTGTCACGGCAGGTAACATATTTAATTTAAGTCCTAAAAGATTCTGGAACAAGCGGCTATCTAAGAAGAAGATTTATAGTTGAAATACGTTTCCAACTGAACCCGCATCCCATAAACTACTGTATAAGCACCAAGGATATTTTTCAACAGCAGCTCCAAAATGGCAATGTGGGCATGGACCTATGGTGGGCTAGAGTGATACATAAGCAACTTTAGTTAATAGATTTACTAAATTGAGGTTTCAACAAATTGCAGGTTGATTTGATGTGCATGCGATTTAGTTAGATCAGATGATGCATGCATGAAACAAAACCAAACTGATGGAGCTTGCTCACCTACATATAGTATATACTACAGTTTTTCAAAAAGTAATGCCTAAATGCTCACAAATCAAATTTTATTTTAGATACAGATTTGAAAATTTGCAGTAAAATACTCTGAAGTCTTAGTAACAGAATGAATCTACTCAAAAAATTCACCATCTGCCCTCAAACATTTTCTCCACCTCTCAACCCAAGCTGTTAATCCACTTTGTAAAAATTCCAGTGGTTGGTGTTTGACCCAGGAACGTATGGCATTTTTAACAACCTCTATGTCTTCAAAATGTTGACCACGGAGACAGTATTTGAGAGGGCCAAACAGATGAAAGTCAGAAGGGGCCAAATCAGGACTGTATGATGGATGTGACATTAATGCCCACCTCATTTTGGCAATGGCCGCAGTTGTTGACCTTTTTTTGCGGATGGCTTCTTTCAGCTTCTTAAGTGTAATAATGTATCGATCACTGTTGATTGATTGGTTTGATTCCAAGTAATCGATGAGAATAACACCTCGGCAATCCCAGAAGAATGTGGCCATGACTTTGCTTACAGATCGCTGGGATTTAAACTTTTTTGGCCTAGGTGAACTTAGGTGTTTCCATTGCTTTGATTGGGCCTTTGTTCCTGGGTCATAAAGGAATGCCCAGGTCTCATCTCCTGTAATGACATTTTCCAAAAACGTCTCAGCGTTGGCTTCAAAGTTGGTGAAAAGGTCATTGCACACTTCCACCCTCTGGGCCTTATGATCCCTAGTTAATTGCTTTGGAACCCATTTAGCACACACTTTACAATATCCCAAATCATTGATTAGTGTTTTTACAGTGCCATGGCTACATTCAAGTTCATCACTTACATCTCTGATGGTCACACAATGGTCTTTCTGAATCATGGCATCCACTTTGTGTAGGTTCTCTGCTGTCACTGCAGTTGATGGTCTGCCACCAAGTGGTTTGTCGTACACGGACGATTCTCCCAATTGAAAGCGCTTCATCCACCTTCTGACATTGCTATAGTCAATTGTACGCTCACCATACACTTTTTTCAGTCATCTGTGGATTTATGTAGCACTGCAGCCTTCTTTTTCCAGAAATTCAATGACGGCTCTTTGTTTCATCTTGGATTCCATGGTATTTCTTTAACTACCTAAACAAAAATACATATATAGCTAGCAGAAATATTAAACTACAAACTGACAAAGTTTCAAATAAATATTGCATATTATTTCAGAGTTATGAGCATTTAGGCATTACTTTTTGAACAACCCTCGTACAATGCTGACTAGCTCTGGATCCCTCTAGGGACTTACCACATGTGTTTGGAAGAGTTTTTGCTCTTAGTCTTGCTGGAATATTTCAGGGTTGCACAGCATTGAGACAGCTCAAACATAACACCTGGGCTAGTTCGCTATATGTAGGAAAGGAGTGAGTTGTCAGACCCAGACAGATGAAGACATGGTTTTAACATCAGCCAATTATGATAGAACTGGGGTGGAGTTAAAGGTTTTTAAAGGTGCTACTTCCTGTGGAAGGGTGATTGATGTTAAACAATGTAGTAGAGTGGCGTATTGTGTTAGATTAGCACTAAAGATCACAGAGAAAATGATCTGTGTCAAAATGTTATTGCAGTTTGTAGAACTACAAATGCCAGCATACAGATGGGTGCAGTGCATATGTGCCTTAAGAGTTAATGCCGCCGCTCATAACATCTTGGTTATTTCCATAGGGCGGAACTTTTGCATGTTTATATTGTATTACCTCTACACCTGTGTGAAATTGTTGCTCACATTGCTCATTGTAACATGCATGCACTGCTTTGTTTAAAACTTTGGATGATTTGTTATTGAATTCCTGTAATGTTCATCATGCGAGCTCATTGCAATAGTTGTTGTTGTTATGAGCGGCTTCCTAGAAGATGGTCGGACGGTGCTGACGTCATTATGATACGCCGCCAATTCGGACGCCGGGAGCCACTTCATGCGCGTGGGGAGGTGACGGTGATGTAAGTAAGTGTCTGTTTTGTATGTATTTATACCCTGACGGAGTAATAAAGTACACCAAAAGGTTGGCCTACTTACCTGCCTTCTTGTGACTATTTCTACCTAAGTGCCGCCGTATCTGTGGTTTTCTATTTGGGCACAGTGTATGTCTCCTTACATGGAAGGCCCCGGGGACTGTTGTTTGACATTACTTGGAGTGCCGCCACTTAAGGATAACCTGTTTTATGAGACTCTATATATGTATATATATTAAGGATGTGCAGGCTCGGTTCTACTCGGTTCCGTTCGGTTTTTTTTACCGAATCTTATTGGCTATCCAAAACTCGTGACAGCTGAAACCCAATAAGATTCGGGAAAAAAAACTGAACGGAACCGAGTAGAACCGAGCCTGCACATCCCTAATATATATATGGATAGATATAGATATAGCAAACCTGCAATGCCCTATTAATGATACAAATAAATATACACAATTATTATTATTATTATTATTATTATTGTTAGTTATTATGGTGAGTGCAGAGCCCCTGTGATTTCTATTTAAACAATGTGGTCACATACCATGTTGCACCTCAAATCTAGGAATGGTGAGTGCTGTGGATTAGTGCTTTTTGTTTATTTTGATAAATTTTTATAATTAATCATTTTTGTGATCACATTTTCTCATACACCCCTATTGACTAGTTATCTAACTTGTGTCAGCTGTTTTCCTAGGTGCTTTGTAACAGGTGTGCTTGGTGACTGTCTCACGTTTAAAAGCAAAGTTGCTGTGAGCTTTAAACCTTGATAGCATACCCTGAGTTTAACACTAATGTGATGGCTATGTCCATGTTATAATTCTGAGCAATAGGGTAGGGACTTGCAGTAAAGTGGCGTCACATGACTGGGGCTGCAAGCTTAAATGCATTGATCAATTTATGGACCAAAACCCCACTGTTTATTATGTTTATTATTATTATTTTTAGTTATTATGGTGAGTGCAGAACCCCTGTGATTTCTATATATACTGTATATATATATATATATATATATATATATATCCTAATATAGATATAGCAAACCCTCAATGTGCTATTAATGATACAAATAAATATACACAATTGATGACAACTGAAATCAAATAAAGCTGCTCCTCTTGTATGATCCCTGAGGAAGTTTGGTTCAAATGAAACGTGTTTGAGGTTCCTGCACACAGTCACTCAAAGTCTACTCCCATTGAGGAAACACCACGGTTGCCAGAATTTGGTACCACTCTGGTTGGACTGTCCAGACCAGGGGTTGGGTGAACTATACTTGTTTTATATGCATTGTTTCAAGTGGTTTTTATGTATGTGTTCCTAATCCTTATTTAAAAGTATAAAGTCGTGAAATACTACCCTATGGTTTCTCTCTGGTTTTGTTTTGGTGCTGGGCTATATTCCAAAATCAGATAATATTTTAAGGTTGGGTCCTGATTCATCATACCATCGGTTGGAGTAAAATTGAGATAAGCGTGATTATTTTTATTAAATGTATGCACATTACTTACCAAACAGTTTTTTAAAAATACTACACTATCAGCACCTTCTTGTCTTGTCTTTGGAGGATGTGTAGTTTTTTTTATGTTTTTTTGGTTACATTTTTATGACATTTCTACAAAAAAAAAATTAAAGTTGTGTTATTTCCAACATTTGTCCTCATTTTTACAACACATTAAAGGGTGTAATTCTGCATGTGAAAAATTTTAGGAACAAAGGTGGATGCCTTTACATAGTGTAAGAACTTAAAACATGTATTAGTAAACCTTAAGAAAATTTGCAGTAATGTTGTTTATTTTACAATTATGGTTTGGCATACATTATACACCTCAAAATGACTTACAAATTTTAAAAACAAACAAGCAACAACATTTTTGCATCATTTAAAACATTTATTACATAACTAACATGTTGCCAACAGTCTTTTAATGGTAAAAAAAAACATAACAGATTCACACATAGCAAATGTCCTCATGGTTTGGGCTAATTAAACATCTGGCTTAGTCAAACCTAAACAAGTATAGTAAAAAACAAACAGATCATCGAGTCTGGCCCCCCCTGACAGCATCACAACACCTTCCTCCGGAGGGCCATCCTCTGGCAAGGCCTCCTCTGGCTGCATGGGTACTCGACTCCTTATTGCAATGTTGTGTAAAATCCCACACAGGACAACAATGCGAGAAACCATATCCGGTGAGTACATGAGTGCACCACCAGAGTGATGGAGACACCAGAACCGGCCCTTTAAAAGGCCGATACAGCGCTCCACCACCTGCCTGGTGGCAGCAAACGCAGCATTATAGTGAGTTTGGGGCCCTGGTGTGGGAGTCAAATAAGGAGTCAGCAGCCAGGGCGTGCAAGGATATCCACTGTCACCTGGTGGAAATGGGACACTAAAAGATATACATTTACCATGAGAACCTGTTTACACTATTACTAGAAAGACATAGTGGATTTTTACTTACCAAGAATCCACGTGTCACCAGCTTGCAATGTGCTTAATTTGGGCCAAATCGCTGAATGCTGGATCACATATGCATCATGGCTGCAGCCTGGGAATTTAGCATTCAGGGAGAGGATCTGGAGGGAGGCATCACATAGCACCATTACATTTAGGGAATGGAAATGTTTGCGGTTCCTATATATTTGTTCCCTGCATGCAGGGGGCTGAAGTGCTATGTGAGTGCCATCCACTACCCCTATGATGTGTGGAAAGCCTGCAATTTCAAAAAACTTCTGCTTTACCACATCAAGGGCTTCTGTATCCAAAGGCATACTCATAAAATGTGCTAGATGATTGAAAAATGCATCTAGCACATGCCTCAGGATCCGTGAAAATGAGGGCTGGGAGAGGCCACCCACCAGCCCCACAGTGGTTTGGAAGGAGCCTGAGGCACAGAAATGTAACACCACCAACAACTGTGTAAGTGGTGAGATTGCTGTAGGAATGTTAATCTGACTTTCTAGATCATTCTTTATTATTGAAAGAGTGTCTAGGATAATATTAGGAGGCAGGCGATAAGTGGTAACAACCACATCATCAGGCATTCCAAAAACGGTGACACGTGTTCTATATATCTTGGCCCTTGCACGCCTCCTATGCCTACACCCAGGAGGAGGCTGAGGAAGGTTGGTGGGGGTCAACATGGCCACTATTAGCTGTCCAACATCGCTCTGTAAAGTTAAATTTATATTTTGAATTAGTTCTCCAGAGTGTATTGTGAAATTTTGTGCAAAAATACTTAGCTTTATAATAATGGGGCATATTCTTACAGGGTCGGGCAGTGCCATCTTCGGAAATCACTACATGTGTATTTGTTCGTTTTAAAAATGAGAGAGAAAAATAAAAAATAAACATTTTTTAAGGACAAACCAATATTACTACTTTTAGTGTTAAAACCATGCTTAATTTTTAATCTAGCAAATATGAATTGTTAAATATACCAAATTAGAATTTAAAAATAGAACAATAAACAATATTCCCCAAAAATTTTGATTTAAAACATAGATTAAACTAAAAAATAACTGTATGTTAGAAAAAATAGACACTTACCTGATTCCAGACCAAAAAGGAGTGTTAAACACCTTTAAGAAATTTTTGAAATAAAAATTAGATTAAAAGACATACAAAAACGAAGATTCTGATTGATGATCCAAAAAGAAAAACAAACAAAATGCTGGCACACTTACTTGATTTCGTCAAATAACGTTGGATTTAGGAAGACAAAAGGCCGGCCAACCAAAAAAAAAAAAAAACCGGAACAAGCCCAAAAACTAATGGTGTTTTTCAAACTCCAAAGCAATCAAATTTTACTAAACAAAAAAAACACAAATACAAAACACACACAAAAAAGGAACACAAAAACCAACACCACACAAAAACAAAACACCACACAAAAAAACACTCACAAAAAACACAACAAAAAAACAAACTCAAAAACAAAACACCACACAAAAACAAACACACAATAAAACACAACAAAAAAACAAAACACCACACAAAAACAAACACACAAAAAAACACAACAAAAAAACAAACACACACACAAAAAAAACACAAAAACAAACACAAAAAAACACAACAAAAAAACAAACACACACAAAAAAAACACAAAAACAAACACACAAAAAAAAAACCACAACCAAAATAAATTAATACCAAATAAATATACAACACACAAGCACCTCTCAATCAAATTCAAACAAACACCTCACAAACTACACACACATGCACCTCTCAATCAAATTCAAACAAACACCTCACAAACTACACACACAAGCACCACGCAATCAAATTCAAACTATGTTACTATTATCCAACACCTCCTGTACCACCAAACACTCCAACTATAACCCACAAGTAAGGGAACATTTGGCTTTGCCTTAAATAAAGAAACCAAACACCAATTATTGAAACATGCAGGAAAGGTGTGCATTTTTAGTTAGGATAATAAGGATGCACGGGTAACCAATCCAGGGATGCGCTCACATCTAGCCCAACCCACGCAGTGATTACGGAATGCAGGAAAGGTGTGCAATGTATGTAGGCAAATAGGGATGCACGGGTAACAAATCCAGGGATGCGCTCACATCTAGCCCAACCCACGCAGTGATTACGGAATGCAGGAAAGGTGTGCATTTGTAGTTAGGGAAATAAGGATGCACGGGTAACCAATCCAGGGATGCGCTCACATCTAGCCCTACCCTCACAGTGATTACGGAATGCAGGAAAGGTGTGCATTTGTAGTTAGGCAAATAGGGATGCACAGGTAACCAATCCAGGGATGCGATCACATCTAGCCCAACCCACGCAGTGATTATGGAATGCAGGAAAGGTGTGCATTTGTAGTTAGGGAAATAAGGATGCACGGGTATCCAATCCAGGGATGCAATCACATCTATAAAGAAGTCTGCAGAAGCAGTATTGTTCATGCTCTCTCACAGGTTAGCAGAATGGCAAGCGATGAGCATGGTGAGCAGAGGCCAACTGAGCCAGGCAAGTTCCAATTACATTTTTTACACAACACAAGAACTGGTCATATTTCCCATACAATTGTTAAAAAATTTTACTATTTTTTTAATTTTTGAAGGTGCTGGGAATCAAAGTCCAGCAGTAGAGGAGGCGGGCCCAAGCAGGCCAAGGCCAAGGCCAAGAAACCCTCCATTTTCACGGATCGAGCTTGAGACATTGGTGACCATGACAATGGAGAACCTAGTCAATGCACCCAGACATATGGGGACTGGAGCCAAAGACAGGATTGGGAGGAGATATCCAGGGCTGTTAATGCTGTGGGGACAACCTACAGAACACAGAAAGTCGTAAAAAAACGGTAAGAAAATTATATTGTGAGTGTATGTGAGTGTACTGAAGGCCAAAGCTTGATCTTATTTCTAAAAAATAACACTTAATTTTTCAAAAATAACATTGACAGCTGGACGGATATCAAATACCATCTGAAGAGGAAGCTACGGAGTAGGGTGGACCATGCTGCGGGGACAGGTGGTGGTCCCATCCCTGAGGAGCTGGCCTTGACAAGGTTGGAGACGTTGGCTCAGGGATGTGTGACGGAAGAGGAGATAGTTGGCGTGTCCACTATGGACACTGACATGGCCAACTTCAACGCTCCACATGTGCAAGAAGGTAATTTAATTTTGTAAGGCAAAAAGTATAAAGCTGAAATGTCTCTGTTTTTTTTGTGTGGGGAAAACCAAATTAAATTTTTAATTTTATATTCCAGACTCAGAGGAGGTAGTGCCTGCTCCTGAGGTCAGGTCTGGGTCCAGCACAGATGGGGACTGCAGGGGAGGATCCAAGTACTCCATCTGGGGACCCTGTGGAGTCTACTCCAGGGCAAACATCAGACCGAGCAGTGCCTCTCCTCACCAGGTTGGTCTCCCTAACTCAGGATAACACATGTGTTCTTCTGAGGATGGAGACCACTCTGGTGAGGGTGGCGGTGGCCCTGTAGACCATTGCTGGGGCCCTAGATCGTTTGGCCAATACCCAGGAGTAGGCCAACCCACCTGCCATGATGGAGTGAGACTCCCTTCCTCCCAGGACCACCACCTCTGGCAGCCCAACAGCCACCCCCGCAAGTATGGAGACCCTTATGCCTAGGCCTGAGGAAATCCCATCTACCTCTGGCCAGGCCAGTCGGCGTGCTACACACCAGTCGGCTGTCCATAGCTTACCTCTTCCTCCGAGCCGGCCCAAATGATGCAAGTAGCCCTGGATATCTCCTCCCTCACCTGTTGTCCAGTCCCCATATTTCTGGTCACCAATGTCTCAAGCTCTTTTTTTTTTTTAACCAAAATTTAATTTTTTATTTTAATTTCTTTATTTTAATTATATATAAATGTTGCCTAAACAATTATTCTTGACATTGTGATGAAAGGCAAATTTCACAAAAATAAAAAAATGTAAAGCAAAAAATGTCTATCTTTACCTATATCAATGTATACAAGGTTTAAACAGTGTGGTATCTGAAAAGGCTGCTATGCAAAACACAATGCTAGATGTTTTAAAAACTGTTTGAGCAAAAAACTGTTTAAAAAGCACAAAGAAACATTTGTGTTACGAATTCCCTAATGCACACGTAAGTGAAATGAGTTACAAGGTAATTAGCAGTGTTAATAGTTACAATGTAGCAATCTTAGCTGCTTGGTTTGTGTGGTTCCAAATCGAAACATCGCAGGTAACATCAGATTAACGATTGTACTGTTGTGGCTTACGGACGCTTCTTGCCTACCTTAGCCTGGACGATCAGCCTGTTCATAGAGTGACGTTTTCATGCATCCGCAATTCTTGGTCGTACGAAGCAGGTATTTTATGCACTCCCCTAAAACGCCTGGAAACGCTGAAGAACGCCTCCGTTTCAAGACCACCACCCCCGTATACTCCCACAAACGGCCTTTCCTGTCATTCAAATTTAGCAACCCACTTCCGTGTCGGAAGCCCTACGACCGACAGTATTTGTGATCAGCAGAGCTCGTATGCACATGCGCTCTGCTAGCCGTGCGCAGGCACAGAAAGAAAAACATCATATGCGTACGACCGTGCGGCTGCAATGACCGACTCTGAATGAGGTCCACAGTCCTTTAAGATCACCAATAATTTAATCCAATTGTGTAGATTATAGTAGCACTAGTACAAATAGTAAGGGCATCATCAGCATATCATACATATCTGGCATAAGCTGGGCTCCATCCTCCATCCCCCAGTGCCTAGTCTCTGGGGGATGGAGCCCAGCTTATGCCAGATATGTATGATATGCTGATGATGCCCTTACTATTTGTACTAGTGCTACTATGATCTACACAAATGAATAAAATTTTTGGTGATCTTAAAGGGCTGTGAGTGCTGGCCTCGTCTCTGTTTGAGCCCCTGGTGGATCACTCTGCAAGTGGACGGTTTTATATATATATATATATATATATATATATATATAGATATATATATTTGGCAGTATCACCAGAGATGGTGCTGGTGAGCAGCAGATTCTGTGTGGGGCAGGAGAGATCCGCCCACACAGAGTAGAAAAGCATTGTGGGAAGATGCCTAAAGGCTGCCACATGACCAGAGCCCAGGTGAGGCTGCTGGTGGACAGTCAGACAGTCCAAGTGGAGCTGCAGTCAGAAGGAAGCAGACCAGGTGGTCAGGATCATACCTGCAGGGAGATCCCTATACCTCTGACACTGTACCTGTGAGAGGTGGCAGCCAACAAACTAAGCAAGCTATACCAGGCCCGGAGGCCAGTGTCCAGTCCTGCATGTGGCAGGAAGGACACCAATCTCAGAGACTGTGAAAGACTTTCATGTTGACTAGCTGCTTCTGTAGAGAGGGTTCAATAAGTGAGCTAGCGCCCTAAGAGAGGGATAGGTGTGTTATTTTCTATTTTTGTTTGCTGATTTCTATATGGCAGTCAAGCACCATTGTCATTTACTTTTACTGTAATGCCATGTGTGGACTCTAATTCTGCACCTAATTACTGCACCACTGACACCAATCTACCAAACTAATTACCCCAAGTTATTACTATATATATATATATATATATATATATATATATATAGTTGCAATTCTTAGTCCGGCACTCCATGAGAAATAAATAAAGCAAGCAGAAACAGATTTAAAATGCTGTGGTGCCTTCCTTGAATCCATATACAATCAAAGACATATAGGCGGCACTCATCAGACTTGTTTTAAAACCAGGTTAATTTCCTTTATTCAAACCGACATGTTTCGGGGACAGACCCTGTCATCGGGGACAAATGTATATATATATATATATATATATATTATATGTATATATATATATATATAAACATAAAACAGGTTGTCGTTAAGTTGTACTGTTATAGAAATAGTGTAGTAAATAATCTTCCTGCAAAGTGCTGATTCCTCTGTTTATTAATCTACTCACATTATTAATCTACTCACATACAGTCTGTAGAAACACCAGTCTGAAGAAACATGATGATCACAGCACCTAAACATCAATACATTCTCATCTCAGGAGATTATTTAAGTAATTACAGTCTGTTATTGAGAGCAGTACTAGGAATAATTATTTTTGTACAGCAGAAGCCCTAACACAAACAATGAAAACACATATTGCTTCAACCATTCAGGTTGCAGAGAATAATGCAGGAACAACAGAGTGTGTACAGTTTGACATGTTAAAATAATGGGTTAATCAGTACCCCATGTAGTGAATAATGAAACACAGAAGTGAAGACTGCACCAGACAAATCCTAATTAAACTTGAGTCTTAAACAAGAGATGTCCATTCAGATTCTACAAATAGCAGAGTATAGTGGATAGCACTGATGCCGTAGAGCTCTGGAACCCTGGGGTTGAGCCTGACCAAGAGTGATTATCTGCATAGAATCTGGGATGATGTAGAGTTCCTCTGGTTGATCCACTTCCTCCAACAGTCCAAAAACTAACAGACTGCTTATAAGTTAATTGTCTGCTGATCAAAAAGACCCTGCAATGTTTCTGTAGTATGGGAATGGATTCTGTCTGGATATAACTCTCTGCTAGTACAGCACTTCACAATAAGATGGCACTATAAAAAATAAAAGGTAAAATAATAATTAGATGATTAGCAAACCTTTTTTTGTGACCTTATGGTTGAAAACAAACAAACAATATTCTTGGATATCCGACAAGTCCTGTTACAGTGCAGAGAGAAAAAAATGTATAAAATAATAATAATAATTATAATAATATATATTTATATATAGCTTTTCTCCTGTAGGACTCAAAGTCGCTTTGCAGACATTAGAAAACATGATACATTGTACAAGGATTTGGTATTGCAGAAAATAGAAAACTTCACAGAGATAATAAAAACAACCAAAACCTAGAGAGCACAATAAGCATATTGCAGGATTGGTGCAAACATTTTGGAAAATAACTTCCATGGGTTATATATTCCAACCAATGAAAGGTACCAGATTAGGCCATTTTGGGCGCACTATTTAGGATTACCCTGGGTGGAATAGGTTACGCCTAGAAGAGATGACACAATATGAGTGGTTGTAGTGCCCTAACGCTAGGAGTAGGGTCCCAACATAATCATCAGGTCCATGCACTATGTAGGTTACACTATGGGAAATAGCATATATGGAAAAACTAACACATGTGGCAGTATGATATACAGTACCAGGGCCGGATTAAGGTCAGTGGGGGCCCTGGGTAACAAACATGTGGGGCCCCTATTAAATGTGCTGAACTGAGGGTATGCACAATGGGGACCTTATTAAATGTGCTGAACTGAGAGTATGCACAATGGGGACCTTATGCAGAGCCCCCAGTAGTGTCAGTTCCCCCTAGTGGTAGTGCATCGTATGCAGAGCCCACAGTAGTGGTGCCGTTTATGCAGTGCCCCCTATGAAATACTCCCATTAGTAGTGCCCCTTGTAGTTATGCCCCCAGTTGTGATGCCCCCTGTGATAGTTTCCCCAATGGCAATGCCCCCTGTATAAATGCCCCCAGTAGTATTATCCCTGTAGTTGTGCCCCAACAATAATGACCCCCAGTAGTAATGCCCCCAGCAGTCATGCCCAATAGTAATGCCCCCTGTATAAATGCCCCCAGTAGTAATACCTCTGTAGTTGTGCCCCCAATAGTCATGCCCCCTGTGGTAGTGGCCCCAGTAGTAATGCCCCCTGTAGTAGAGCCTTCTGTACAAATGCCCCAAGTAGTAATGCCCCTGCTTTAGTGCCCCCAATAATAATGCTCCCTCTGTAGTAGTGCCCCAGTAGTAATGCCCGCCCCAGTAGTAATGCCCCCCCCCCGAGTAATGCCCCCAGTAAGCCACTTGCACTAAGAAAAAAAAACGAATACTTACCTTACGCACCGATCCCCGCATCCGCTGCCATCCATGTCCAGTCTGCTCGGCTGCTCCTCTGCACCATGTGAGAGATGTCATAACGTCTCTCCCATAGTGCACTGTGTGAGCTCCAGCCTCTGGCTCCAGCTAGCGCAGCGGGGAGGCAGCCGGGCGCCTGCTGGTTACAAGCTCGACGGGTGCCTGGCAAATGGAGCCTCCCTGCGGTGCCGGGGTTAGGTTGGCCGGGGGAGGCAGAACTGGTTCCATCTCCTCTGGCCCACTTTAACCCCGATGGGTGTGGAGGCCATTCTTGTGTGGTGGCCCAGAGACGACCACCTCTGAAAATTTATATAACATGATACACACTGAATAAATAGATCCACGTGTTTGTTCATCCTGCCCAAGAAAGAACAATCCAAGGCAAATAAGGTCCTGATTCAGAGATTATTTATTTATTACCAGTTATTTATATAGCGTACACATATTCCGCAGCGCATTACGGAGACTATCTGGTCATTCACATCTGTCCCTGCCCCAGTGGATCTTACAATCTATAGTCCCTAAGACATGTTCACACACATACATACACACTAAAGTTACTTTTTGTTGGGAGCCAATTAACCTACCAGCATTTGTTTGGAGTGTGGGAAGAAACAGGAGTACCCGGAGGAAACCCACGCAAGCACAGGGAGAATATACAAACTCCACACAGTTAGGGCCGTAGTGGGTATCGAACCCACAACCTCAGTGCTGTGAGGCAGTAATGCTGCCACAGCTTTACACCTCTGAGAAGCCGCTGCCCATCCACCCAAGGGAGTAGTGAGCGGTCAGTGCCTGCACTGAGCTGTAATAGTCTGCAGCAATGCAGACTGAAGAACAGTTCACATTGTAAGGTGGGTCCGGCCAGGAGGTATGCCCACTCCAGGCGAGCGCTGTGGAGAGAGGTGTCTCTCTAGCAGGGGCAAGGCAAGGGGGTTTCAATATTCTAGATATAGTCCTGCACCCAACAGTGGTTTTGATTTTGAATGACTGTCCTGCCATCCTGCAGTCGGGCACTTCATCATGATTTTCAGAAGTTGGGAGGTATTCTTGCACAAATAATGTGTTTTTTTCTGTTATAAATCAGAGCATGGCCCCCTCATATTTTTTTTAAAATAAAGTTTGATAATTGAGAAATGTATGTAATTTTTTAGTATTATGAAATTGATTTCCACTGTAGTTGTGGAACTATAAGCCATTGGCATGTAGGTCTACAACAGTTGTAGCCTGTAGGGGCTATTGGAAAGTGTTTATTTCTTTAGGAATATGAAGGTTATCAAGGGTAAATATAGTGTGGACAGGTGCAGGATAATGCCATTGGAAATACATTTTGACAGGAACTGTTAGAGGAGGAGAGTGGTGGGGGTTAAACCAGTATCTTGCCACCCCATGGGGGTCTTATTTTGGCCCTGGCACAAATGAAGCTCCCAATATGGCTCTCTGTTAAATAACTAAACAGGATAACCTGAAGGCTTGCACTTTATGTATAACCCTAACATTATAATACTTACACGAACATGGCTAGGGCCTTAGATTGGGGATAAAATTTATTGGCATTAAAGGATATTCTACTCTAAAGAAACCCAGTACTTTAAAAATGACAAGTAACTCCTGCTGTTCCAGTTGACCTCCCAAAATCTCTCTGCAGTCCTTTGATAAAGTTTATGACAGCTATAGATCTAGAGATTTAAATATTCTTTTATATTTATTAATTAAGTATAAAATCATGTGGAAATAGCAGTATCACTAATATTTAACAAAACCTAAAATAAAGTAGATACCAGCAATATCTCTTGCATTAGGCTAAGTAACGCTGCAGACCACAGTCCCTATTATTCTAAATTGGGACTGCTATCTGCTCTAATTTACCTATCTCCAAAAAGCTTTAGTTTTTTTAGTAGTGTGTGGCTAAATCCAGTGCTTTTGGGTGCGACAACCGTGATAATTAATGGGTGCCCAGGACAATGGAATTGCTCCGTTGGGTACCCATAAATTATGGCGCCCAAAAATTTTTTTAATTCCCCCCATAGTATTTATCCCAACAAAATATATTTGCAAATTCACTTTTACTTCACTGATTCTAGAGATGCTCAGCACAAACTTATATCATTCAAACTAAACAACCATTGTGGGGCAAACCAGTTGCGGTATAAAGTTCCAACACCACAGTGCCCCACTCATTTGCGATTCAAAGTTGGTAAGATGTGTTGTACGATTGCTCTTGAAATTCTTCTCTTGAGATTCTTCATACGATTTGGTCAAATGGTGTATGATTGATCATAGTATAAGATGCATAGACGTGTATCACATTGTACTCAAAAGATCGTTGAAATCTCTGCAAAACCATCTGATCTTCAATCCAACTAGAGGACGGCGGGGACGCGCATTGGGGTCGCAGAACACACAAAAAACACCTAGTTTCATACGAATGGTCTGTACAACCCGTCGAAACTGTCCATATCTGGTAAAAAATTGTACCATGTATGGGCACCATAAGCCTATTGTCAATTTACAGAACTCTATTATGTCATCTAATCAAATTCAGAATGTATGGGAAATGGCTACATAAAAGTGATTATCTATGTTATTATTATTATCCTTTATTTATATGGCGCCACAAGTGTTCCGCAGCGCCTTACCTAGTACATAAAACTAGTAAGTGAACAAGAAACAAGTAACTTACAGTACATTACAGTGCAAGACAAGTACACGACTTATATACATTGCTCCAATAGCGATAAAAGTACTCACAATAAGCAGCAGGGAGTTGGCAGTCACGTGTTAGGTGCCCTTATGGGGAGTAAGGAGTAGAAGAAAATGTAAAGAGAAGCACATGAGGGAAGAGGTCCCTGCTCGAGAGAGCTTACATTCTAAAGGGGAGGGGCAGACAGACAGGTGTGACACAGAAGGGGAAGATAGGAAGGAAAGAGCATGAAGTGGGTTAGGATGAGAGCTGGAAGGCCTTGATGAAGTAGTGGGTCTTGAGAGCCCGTTTGAAGATTTGTATAGAGGTGGAGAGTCTGATAGGGAGAGGGAGAGCATTCCAAAGGTAGGGGGCAGCACAGGCAAAATCTTGGATGCGGGAGTGGGAGGAAGTAATCAGTTAGCAAGAGAGGCGGCATGCATTTGTTGAGCGAAGTTTGTGGTGGAAATGGCAGGACTGCGAGAGGTGCTGAATGTGTGGTTTAAAGGAGAGGGAGGCGTCTAGGATAACTCCAAGACAGCGCACTTTGGGGCTAGAGGAGATAGTTGTGCCATCAATAGATAATGAAATTGTGGGATGTGAGGTAGTGGAAGAGGGTGGGAAGATGATCTGCTCAGTCTTAGACATGTTAAGTTTAAGAAAGCGCTGGGACATCCATGAAGAGACAGCAGAGAGACAGCTGGAGATATGGGCGAGGAGCGAGGGGGAGAGCTCAGGGCTGGAAAGGTAAATTTGAGTATCATTAGCATAGAGATAATATTGGAGGTCAAAGGAGTTTATGAGTTCACATAAAGAGGACGTATATAGGGAGAAAAGGATAGGTCCAAGAACAGAGCCTTGGGGAACTCCTACTGTTAGTGGAAATGGGGGGGAAGAGGAGTCATGAGAGCAGACAGAGAAGGAACGATCAGAGAGTAGGAGGACAGCCAGGAAAGGGTAATGCCACATAAACCAAGAGAGTGAAGGATTTGCAGGAGGAGAGGGTGATCTACAGTGTCAAATGCAGCAGAGAGGTCAAGGAGAATGAGCAGAGAGTAGGGCCCTTGGATTTGGCAGCATGGAGTTCATTGCTGACTTTCGTGAGGGCAGTTTCATTAACGTGGAGAGAATGGAAGCCAGATTGAAATGAGTCAAGGAGGGAATGGGTTGAAAGAAAGGTGGTAAGGCGGTTGTAAACAATATGCTCAAGAGGTTTGGAAGCAAATGGGAGAAGAGAGATGGGTCGGTAGTGGGAGAGTATGTTAGGGTCAAGGTTAGGTTTTTTAAGAATGGGGGAGACAAGGGCATGTTTGAAGGCAGAATGGACAGTGCCAGATGATAGGGAGAGATTAAGGAGGTGAGCAAGATGGGAACAGGCAGAAGGAGACAGGTAGGAGAGGAGACGGGAAGGGTTTTTGTCAAGAGTGGAGGTGGAAGGAGGGGAGGACCGGATGAGGGCCATGACTTCCTCTCCAGAAACAGGGTAGAAGGATGTCAGAGTTGGTGAAGCAGAAGGGGAGGAGTGGTCAGGGAAAGGATGGGCAGGAGTGCTGAGGGTCTGATGGGATATGATGTCCTCACGTAAGGAGTCAATTTTAGATGTAAAGTAGGTGGCAAAGTCAAAGGCAGAGAGCGAGGAGGGGAGGCGAGGAAGGGAAGGGCAGAGGAGGGAGTTGAAAGTGGCAAAGAGATGCCGGGGGTTTGAGGACTGGGAGGAGATGAGGTTCTTGAAATATGTTTGTTTGGAGAGGTACAGGGCAGCACTGTAGGATGAGAGAATACATTTGAAATGGAGGAAGTCAGCCTTAGAGCGTGATTTTCTCCACTGACGCTCGGCAATTCTTGAACACTTTTGAAGGTATCTGGTGCATTTGGAATGTCAGGGTTGTGGTGTGGATCTGTAAGGGTGGGTAGATATTGCCGGAGCAGCAGAGTCAAGAGCAGAAGTAAGGGATGAATTGTACAGGGAAGTGGCTTGTTCAGGACAGGAGAGAGAAAGCATAGGCAAGAGAAAAGAGTCCAGCAGGGAGGAAAAAGCAACAGAGTCAATAGCCTCAATGTTACGCTTAGTAATGGTCGCCTTAGGAGGTAAAGGGGGGGAAGGAGAGAGGGATAGGTTAAAGGAGAGAAGGTGATGGTCAGAGAGGGGGAATGGGGAATTGGAGTAATCAGAAATGTCACAACTGTGAGTAAAGACCAGGTCAAGTAAGTACCCACTCAAATGGGAGGGTGATGAGGTCCATTGGGCAAGACCAAATGTAGAGGTGAGGGTAAGGAGTTTAGCGGCAGAGGATTCTGTGGGAATGTCAATAGGAATATTAAAATCACATATAATCACTTATAATAAAGTTGTAATGGTTGTGTCTATACATATAATTTTTGGGGGAAAAATGTACTCCATGGGACTGTATATGAACTATGGAGACAAACATTTCTTTTTCAGAATTTTGTCTGTGTGTTCGTTCCAGCATGACACAAGAACTACGGGATGAATTTGGTTTGTGTTTTCAATAATGTATAGCTTAGTCACCTAGAAAGAAACTGAGGTATGTATTAGCTCAATGTGATATCAGGGAGATGAGCGATAAAGGAAAAAGCAGACATTTGACACTCAGCGCATGCAGTGTAAAGGCTCCTCATGCCAAAAATGACTAGATGTATATAAATATCATTTTTTGGGGATAATTATAATTTGAGGGACTGTTTATAAACTATAGAGACAAAAAAAAATAATTTTATCAGAATTTGCACAGGTTCCTCAAGTCCAAAATGACTATATGTATATGTATATATACATATATATATATATATATATATATATATATATACAGAAAGAGAAAGGTGGCACTCACAGTTCTGATGACACGTGTTCTTGATAAAAGTCATGTGAGACTGAAATGTTGAACAAGGCAGACACAGTTGTCAAGTTTGAATCTTTCATTTCATCAGACCTGTGAGTGCCGCCTCTCTCTTTCTGTATATGTAAGTGGGTGTTCTATTGAACTTCCAGGAAGGCACCAAGGCAAGTAATTTGTTTTGCATTTATGTGGAGTGCCAGCCATTCGACTATATATATTTATATATATATACAATATACAGGTTGAGTCTCCCATATCCAAATATTCCGAAATACTGGAATATTCCGAAATACGGATTATTTTTAGCATGACAGGTAGTGAAAACTTTGGTTTTTGATGGTTCAATGTACACAAACTTTGTTTAAGGCACAAAATTATAAAAAATAAAGTGTAAAATGACCTATAGGCTGTGTGTATAAGGTGGTGTATATGACACATAAATGAATTTCATGTATGTACACAAACTTTGTTTGAACCACAAAATTATTGAAAATATTGTATATAATTACCTTCAGGCTGTGTGTATAAGGTGTATATAAATCATAAATGCATTCTGTGTTTAGATTTGGGTCCTATTCCTAAGACATTTCAATATGGTATGCAATTATTCCAAAATACGGAATATTCCGATATCCAAAATACCCCCGTCCCAAGCATTTTGGATATGGGAGACTCAACCTGAATAAATATATTGCACACCCTGAATGCAAACAGTAATATAGGTATGCATACATAGATATATATATATATCGCAAGATCTACAGTATTTTGTAGGAACATCCTACTATATATATATTTTTTTTTAAATGTTTTTTTTATTCAGGAAGGAACAAGCAAGAGCAACGTATGAATCATACAATATCCAATATAATATGGTAATAATTTGGTATATCAGCGAAATTACAGAATGTGAGATAAAAATAGAAAGTAAGGTACACAGTATATGAAACCAGGACCAACTGTGTACGCGCTTCATATAGAAAAATCCATAAATAAGTAAAAGAAATTAGAAAAAAAATGAAAACATTATGTCAAAACTGACAGGCGTGGCCGGAACATCAGTCAGATCAGACAGTTGCAGCAGCCATTGGCAGATTAATTGGAGCATCCTCTAGTAATAATCTAGCCTCGTACCATTGAGTGGAATGGAAACATTTATGTAGTTGATTTTTTTTGTCCCCTTACAAAGAGTCTCTGAACCCCCCCAAATTTGAAAAAAAATGTCTTGGTGCATTACTCTTTATGTGGTGAAGCTTCCAACCAGTCCATATGGAATACGTGAAATATTTAATCTTTAAATAAATGTACAGAAGGAGGTTCCCTATGAATCCATTGGTGTAAATGCATTTACGAGCAACAGCAGAAATTATAAGCATCAGTTTTTTGCTTCCCTGCAACACTCTGGTTGTAGAGAGTACAAACCCCAAAACCTCCCATTCTGCTGTTAGAGGTAAATGATTAAGGAGGTAATTCATTGCAAACTGCCTCACTTGTTTCCAAAAATAGAAAAAGAGGGCATTCACACATACAATGCATAAATGTGGTGTCTAGACTGTTACATTTAGGGCAGGCCCCAGAGTCAGAAATCCCTATTAGAAATCTACAATGTGAAGAAAGATATCCATTATGGAATATATTGTATAACATTTCCCTATACATTGATGAAGACAGTGTTCTTATGGAATAGGTAAACGTTTTCAAAAGAAGGTCTATTGTCATATTAGGAAAAGTCTGTGTCCAAGAAAATATACCTACCTTTGATTTTGTCAATTCTAAAGGATCATGTAATAATTGTAATAATAAATATAATTGGTAATATATTGATATAGCTTTCCTACCAGACGAAGATCTAGCTAATGTGACGGCTAAGGGATTGGACCAATGTTGTATTTAAAGATGTCTATAAAGCTAGAGTGTGTGAATGAGGTATTGCATATTTATCTACAAGTGCCTGTACTTGGATGGGAGATTTAGCAGTATCATCCACCAGTGCTCTGACATGAGATATACCTCTGGATTGCCAGGAGAGGAAAGGTTGTGTTGCTTTACCGTGCTGGAATTCGGGGATGGCTACCAAGGGAAGAAATAAGAAGTGGTGGCTATTGAGACCTTTCCTATCTCTGGTAGTATGCCAAACAGTCCAAGAAGATATTAGGAGTAGATTCTGGAATACTGTGAATCCAACTATATATTAAGCACTAATCAGGAAGCTTATCTTGCCTCATGAAGTTGCAGTATACATGTCAATCTGGTAGATGGTGCACCAAGACAAATACTACATATCATAGAGTCGCTGCTCAAGTTACTTGCAACCGTTCAGTGTTATTGTAGGTTGAGTATCCTTTACGTGGCTTATGACCGAGTTAGTAGCCCCAAGTATCTTTTGTGTTAAACCCTGAAGGAAAAACTGCAAATATTGTTTACGAAGACATTTTGTGTCTACAATATACATCACAATAGTAGATGCCGCTACTGTCTTTGTAAAATTAGTTCAGCTGAGCAATAATAGACATCCTTCTTTATTGCCTATATGATCCATAATCAAATATGTTAATTTCCAAATTCATAGTTTTTACAAATGTCCTCTATCTGTTTTAATATCGCTTCTAACCAAACCATTTAACATTAATACTCTGTTAAAAAAATGTGTAATGAAATTCTATGTGGTTCGGAACACGGGGCAGTTGATTGGTATGTATTCCTAGACTTTGCAAAAACCTATAACAAATATTACCACTTAACTATTTATTACTAGATCTAGCAGTAGCAGCTAGGTAATAGTTTATGCTTTTGCATGTTAGTTCCAGTAAAGGGGCAAAATATAATATTTTGTTTAAAGAATAAGAGAGGGAATCAGTGCATTCTACAAATATAAACTATCATAAGTGCCAAGAAACAGCATCACTATCAAGCTTGGTCACAAGTAGGATAGTGATCTGCTTGAATTATTATCAATCAGTATGGTACAACTGCAACATAGAGTAGGACCACTTGGCGATATAACAGCATTTATGTCAACCTTTCATCCTATGGGTGGGATTTCCTGCATCGCATATTCTATGCAATACATCCCGTAACTTATCACATGCATAGGTGCGTTTCTTAACGCCGTATGCATGAATCATTTAGAATATTTACGCAAAGGACATCCCTTCTGATAAGAGCTGTCCTTTGTGTTGTGAGGACTTCCAGATGTATGAGCCAGTAGTTCTATGGTGCATGCGCAAGCTGTGGGGGTATAGAAAGGGATCTTTCAAACTCCTGTCTGAGGATTTGAGCAGAAAGGAGCCCAAAGGCTTTTATAGATGGCATTGCCTATTGAATACAAGCTCCGGAAAATTTTGCTTTGCGATGCTTTATACATATAGGGATTGTGGAATACCTCTGGAAACTGTCGTTTTCCAGAGGTTTGACCGCATCTAACTGTTAGTACATGCAGCCCTATGTGTTTTTTACTTTTCCAGTGCCATAGCTCATTTTTTAACCATTATCAAAGGTTGTGATAATCTTTAAGTTTTTGCAAAGATAGTTCCATGCTACTTTCTGCCAGTACAAATAATTGCTGACAGACGGGTGTCTACAATCTATTGTTACATATATATCCTTTATAACGGTATATGCTCATGAATGGTTTTTCCCCTAGCCATGGGAGCCTTAATGGGAGGAAATACAACATGTATTTAGATATATGTACCAACAGTATCCGGTCAGGTAGTCAACATTCAGAATGTTAATATAAGGTTGACAACCAATATGTAATGAAAAACCATATATTCTATGTCGACACGTTAAATGTTGACATTCCGACTGTGTTCATATTTTAACCATGTTAACCTAATTGTATGTCGACATACTGGTTCTTGATCTAACGTCCATGCAGGGCTGGCCCGTTAAGCCAGGGGCGCAGCTTTGTACGGCGCCAAACTGTAAGGGCACAGCCAGCATCACAATAAGTCATAGTGACTTATACTATATGCCACTGCGTTGCTATCGTGGGAAGACTGCAGTCCGGGCTTCTGGAATCCCAGCTCCCAGACCCTGGCTGAACGGGGAAGCCCGCCGAGGCCCGCTCCTATCGCTACTCCCTCAAGCGGCGCTTGCGGAGTCCAAAACAAACTTTTTTGAACATACCCGCCGATGGCAGCCAGCGGGCCGTCCCTATGGTCAATAAAGTTTGTTTTGGACGTGATGCGTGTGTTGACGTCACGCGTGTGTTGACGTCGCGCGCCGCTGGAGGGAGTGGCAACGGGAGCGGATGGGCCCCGGCGGTGTAAAGTGGTGACAGGGCTACTGGAGTCTGGACACACAGGAAGGTGAAGGGGGCAGAAGAAGATGGAGGCTGGGCCAGAGGAAGGTGATGAGGACTGGGAGGCAGAAGGTGACAGGTCACAGAGGCAGGTGAAGGGGGCAGAGGATAATGATGGAGGATGGAGGCAGAAGTGATGGGGGTAGGAGGTGACAGAGGCTGGAAGCAGAGGAAGGTGAAGGGGCAGAAGCAGATGAAGGAGGCTGGGGCAGAGGAAAGTGATGGGGCAGAAGGAGATGAAGGAGGCTGGGGCAGAGGAAGGTGATGGGGCTGTTGCAGAGGAAGGTGAAGGGGCAGAAGCAGATGAAGGAGGCTGGGGCAGAGGAAGGTGATGGGGCAGAAGAAGATGAAGGAGGCTGGGGCAGAGGAAGGTGATGGGGCTGGATGCAGAGGAAGGTGATGGGGGCTGGGGTAGAAGGTGACGGGCTGGAAGCAGAGGAAGGGGATGGTGCCTGGGGGCGGAGGAAGGTGAAGGGGTCAGAGGAAGATGAGGGTATGCAAAACAGGGGGAAGAGGTCCAAAGACCAGATCCAAGACTCTATATTGGAGCACTCTTATAGCTAATCAGCACAGTTAAAATATAACTTTTAATGAAAAATGATAAAATTGGACTTACATAACGAACGAACACTTAACATTATAGAAAAAGAGAATGTGAGGGAGAAAGAATATTAATCCCTGTAAAGACGGCAAAATATAGACAAGACAATACAATACACATTCACAATAATGCATAATACTCAACAGTATTAATGCAACAAAAACAGTGTATAAAATACACCCAGGTCATTAAGGTGTACAAAGATTTATAATAAGATATCAATATAATTTAAAGAGACACAATCATATCATGCATGGGGGTTATCCAATTAGATGCAGGGTTTCCCCCATGACTAATTACCGGCAAAAATCCCCGCTGTGCGGGGAAAGGCTGTGCAATGAAACAGCCTTTTTCTGTCACCGAAAAATCATGATTATTTTACAAGGGGCGCCAAAATTTATATCCGCTTACCAAATAAATTAGGCTTGGGCCCGCCCTGCGTCCATGTTGACATTCTGACTGTCATTCAGAAGGAATCAGTATGAAATACAGATGGATGGGATGCCGGCTGTCAGTACACTGGATTCCGATGTCGGAGTTCCGGCAGATGACATCCCGCTTATCGGGATCGTCACCGCATCCCCATTCAGAACCGTGATGAATTCAATATGTATACTATGCAATCGGCCAATCAGATGTGCCTAGATAGTGCTGCTGGGAATTGGTATGATTTACCGGCGGACGGGATGCCGATGGTCAGAAGACCGACAGCGACATCCCAATGTTGCAAATCCCAACAGGGGCCGTTAAGTAGCCTAGCCCTTTCCCTCTCCCCCCTAATCCTCCCCTGGTGGTGCCTAACCCTAACCTCCAGGTGGTGCCTAAACCTAAGCCCCCCTTCCGTAGCCTAACCATAACCCTCCCTGTGTGGTGCCTAACCTTAACCTCGCCCCGGTGATGCCTATGCCAAACGTCCCCTCCCCACATTGGTGCCTAACCCACCCCTGCAGGTCCCTAAACCTAACACCCCCATCCCTGGCCTAACGCTAACCATAAACCGCTTACTTACATTAGTGGAGGCCGGTGGTCGGGATGCCAACATCGGTACATTGATCCCTTAGGGATGCCGGCATTGGTATTCTGATGGGTGTTGGGATTCTGTTGTTGGTATACTGATGTCCGGCATCCTGAATGGATCCCGTGCTGCTGGTAGTAATCATCAGCATTGTGTATCATTGCACCAGTCCTCCGTCACCCACAAGAGAAAGACCTCCTGGTTGGCATATCTGTGAATGCATCCATATCTAATTGTGTTGCAATTAATTATTACTGGACTAGAGGCCTGATTCAGACCCGCTCGCAAGCGCTATGCGCTCGCAAGCGGGTCGATGGCTGGGCAGTGCGCACTCGCAGCGTGCACACTGTGCATGAGCAAGCCCCGGAGCGAGTGATAAATTTACTTGCTCTGGGGCTCGCTGCAAACGGGGCAGCTGTCGATGTTAATTGACAGTTCGCCCCATTTTGTAGGCGGGGAGGGGGGGTGGCTGGATAAACGGAGGTGTTCCTGAAGGAACGCCTGCCATTTGAGGGCGGCCCTACTGACATCACGAGTGATGTCAGTAGTGAGTCTCTGGCTCTGTTAGAGCCGGAAGCTCACTGGGGCTTGCGGCTTGCCTGATGATCCTTCACCTGGCCCCTCGCAAAAGCTGTGGGTGGTCACTCACAGCTTAGCGAGCGGCCAGGAGGCCGTATTATTTTAAAAAAGCGTCCGCCCTGATTCAGAGCGAGAGCTCGCTTTTTGCAAGTGGCTCTGAATCAGGGCCAAGGTTTGCACTTACTCACCCCGTTTCCACCTTTCCAAGCATAAGAAGAGGCAATTCAACCAAATGCAAAATTGTACGTATGTTTATGCATTTTTGGTGTACATGCAGGGCCATAGCCATTACTGTGTGGTTCCCATAGCAACATTTTGAATGGACCCCTGTCCCATTGCTTCTAGAGACCCCTCTCTCCGCAGCCCTTAGTAGTGCCCTAGTTCATTTTATTCCCCATAGTAGTGCACTAGTTAATTTATGCCCTATAGAAATGCCTAGTTCAGGGGTGGCCAACCCGCTGGTCCCAGGTTCGTGGCTCGGCAGACCCCCATTATTATTATTACTGAGAATACTGGTCTCTGAAGCCATCAGAGCCTAAAGAAGCCTCTGATCGCTTCAGAGGCCAGTGTTCCCAGTAATGCAGTGTGCGGGTGACGTCATGACGCGATGTGAGGAGCCTGCGTGTCTGCTGGATCCAGTTAGATCCAGCAGGCTGTGGAAGCAGCAGCAGCGATGGTGGGACTCGGGAGCCCTGACAGCATGGAGCAGTGCCAGCATGAAGGTAAGAGTTTTCATATGGGTGTGGGCGGGGAGGGGGAGATAGTGCTGTTGGGGGCACTTCCTTAGGGGGCACAGCTACAAGGGGCAATGCAGAAGGGGCACAACTGCTGGAGGCATTGCTTAATGGGCACAGCTACAGGGGGCATTGCAGAAGGGGCACAACTACTGAGGGGCATTACATAATAGGCACAGCTCCAAGGGGGCATTGCATAAGGGCCACAACTAATGAGGGAATTGCTTAATGGGCACTGCTACAGGGGGCATTGCAGAAGGGACACAGCTACAGAGGGCATTGCATAATGGGCACAGCTACTGGGGCATTGCTTAAGGGCCACAACTACTGGGGCAATTGCTTAATGGGCACAGCTACAGGGAGCATTGCATAAGGCACTGAAACAAACAGATCACAGGTGCACAACTCCAAATTACTAATTATATATAAATACATTTGCAATCAAATTTTGCAATCAATAGAGGTTTTTAGCATAATCATGGCCAAGGTTATGGGCCTACCCACCATATCCAGGTAACCTCTGTAGGGTAGGTTTCTAACATACTAGGGTTCAAATCCAGAGAGCAGGACACCCCCAAACTAGCCCAGCTAAGCCGCCCCAGGGCACCGCCATAATAGGAAAAGTGAAGTGTAAAAGAGATAGTTAAGAGCAGCCACTGCTGCATATAAAGAAATGAAAATAAAAAGGTGAAGTACATGTATAATAAACAAATAGTGAAGGGTTAAAATGTGTTATAAAAGAAAAATGTGTTATAATGTGGTGCCCTGAAACAGATCAACCAAAGCAATCCAGGGGGACCCACGCCTCAAAAATGAACTAAAGTTGCACTACAGTATATAACGTGTAGGACTTATCTAGAATTGTGCCTAATACTACTGTGCATATACATTACCAGACTCCATGCTTTTAAACCAATAAGGGAGGGATGCTAGTCCAGATGGCAGGCGTCTCCTTTCCCTCAGGTGTGCAATAAAGCACATTAAATGGCGTATATAGGAAAGATTCCTGGACTGCACACCCTAAATATATATAATGGGAGGTGCTACCTGTGTGAGACTTTTATTGCAGGCACAGAAACAAACAGATCACAGATGCACAACTCCAAATTACTAATTATATATAAATACATTTGCAATAAAATTTTGCAATCAATAGAGGTTTTTAGCATAATCATGGCCAAGGTTATGGGCCTGCACACCATATCCAGGTAACCTCTGTCGGGTAGGTCCCTAACATACTAGGTTTCAAATCCAGAGTGCAGGACACTCCCAAACTAGCCCAGCTGAGCTGCCCCAGGTCACCGCCATAATAGGAAAAGTGAAGTGTAAAAGAGATAGTTAAGAGCAGCCACTGCTGCATATAAAGAAATGAAAATAAAAAGGTGAAGCACATGTCTAATAAACAAACAGTGAAGGGTTAAAATGTGTAGGGATGCTAGTCCAGACTGAAGGCGTCTCCTTTCCCTCAGGTGTGCAATAAAGCACATTAAATGGAGTATATAGGAAAGATTCCTGGACTGCACACCCTAAATATATATAATGGGAGGTGCTACCTGTGTGAGACTTTTATTGCAGGCACAGAAACAAACAGATCACAGGTGCACAACTCCAAATTACTAATTATATATAAATACATTTGCAATCAAATTTAAAATGGGGCATGGCCTTGTGACTGCTAGTTCATTTTATGCCCCATAGAAATGCTTAGTTCAGGGGTGGCCAACCTGCAGGCTCTCAGCTCTCGCAAGCCCGAGTGGACTCTCTGGTCTAATAGAGCAGAAAGTCCACTACTGACATCACTAGTGACGTCAGTAGGGCCGCCCACAAATGCCAGCGAGGAGGAAGTAATGTGCTAGTAAACCTGCCATTTGTGGATAATCTTCAGCCACTTCACCCCAGTTCTCTTCAGCCTCATCCCCCTTGTGCCTTTCCACTCATTAACCCATGGCTCTGCAGCTAAAGCCCACCAGTGTCTCTCCAGCTCCATCCAGCTCTCTTTTGTATCTCCAGCCCCCCAGTGTCTCTCTAGCCCTCAAGTGTCTCTCCTGCCAGACACATTCTGTCTCTCCAGCCCGTCCCTTTTTCTCTCCAACTATCCCCATCTCTCCAGTCTCCCCAGTGTCTCTCTAGACAGCCCTCTTCTGTCTCCAGCCCCCAGTGTCTTTACAGCCAGCCCATTCCGACTCCAGCCCCAAAGTGTCTCTCCTGCCAGTCCCCCAAGTGTCTCTCCAGCCAGCCCTCTTCTTTCTCTCCAGCTCCCCAAGAGTCTCTCTAGCCACCCCTTCTGTCTTCAAGGGAGGGAGGGGTGGCTCCATGGGGGGTATCTTACAGCCACCAGCTGACAGCCTGGCCTGCCTGTGTGCCAGTGCTGCAGACACTTGTATGGTATCTTTCCCCTGGTGCATGTGTGCAAAGCCTGGCAGCGCAGTCACTGCTCTCAACCTCCCTTCTCCTGGTTGAAGCCGCCCCACAATATAAATCTGTAAGCCCTGGGCGAACTCACACCGAAAACATTGTGTCTCCCTGTGACTGTACTCCCCAATGCTGACCATATATGATCATCAGTAAGTGCTGTTTCACCATCAGCGCTGTGCTTGCCACCTCCCCGGCCACCTCCACCAGCACAAGCTCTGTCCCCATTCCCTAGCCTGTCATGTGCTGTCACTGAGGTGCCCTCCACCATCTTTATTTTTTACAACACTCTCGCCTCACTACTTATCCAAAGGGACACTGAGACAAGGGTGGAGAGTACCTGACCCCTTCAAATGGCATGGGCTCGGGTGACTAGCACCTGATCCCAACCTCTCAGTGCCCCTGCACATGTGGTTTGCGGTTGACATCCCTTACAGGAAGATCTGTGACGTGTGTATTTTAATAAAGTGGAATGATGTACACATGTATGTTATTATAATTTTAATCATATTTGCATCATAAGAGTACAGAGGACTACAAATTAAATATTGGGATGGGTCAAGAATACAAAGGGGAGGAGTTCATATTAACTGTTAACCCCCAGAGGTCTGGTGACACCCGGTATGCACTTCATATGCCCCCGCACGGTGGAGCTGCACATGTCCAAAAAGGGTGCGTGGCCTAACATGAGGGGGAAAGGGGGTGTGGCCTCACAGGAAATCCCGATGACATCACTCAGGGGGCATGCCCAGCATCCCCAGAGATGCTAGTGCCTGCAATGTCGGCTCCTCCTCTGTGACAGGAGCCGAGTGCTGCAGGAAAATGTCACACTGCAGCACCCGCCTCCTGTCACTGAGGAGGAGCCGGCATTCTGGTGTCACCCCCTCCGAGGGTGACACCCAGGTGCGACCTGCACCCCTATAGTGGCACCTCTGTTAACCTCCCCCCCTCCCTCCTAAATTAAAAGACCAGATACATCCCTGGGCTAAAGCACCAGATACAAGATGTAGGAAGGAGGAAGAAGAGAAGGGGCTAAGAACAAAGTTTTGAGGGACACTAATGGGATGGGGGAGTGGAATCATATGTGGAGACAGAGAATGAGTAGTTGGACAATAAAGTACCTAACTCCCTATGTAGATTAGCTTAGAAATTGGATATTTTTTCTTATTGGGGTATTTAACAGATGGATATAATTTCAATTTAAATCCAACATGAGAGTGCATCTAAAACTAAACGAATAGTATATGAATGTAAGTGCACCCAATAAGTAACCAATTCATAAGTTGTAATAGAGCTATTTACATTGCAGCTGCTCCCATTAGATCCAATAGGTTTGCAGAGAATAAACAATGAAGTCATTAGGAAAACAATTAATTAGTTATTTTCCCTGCTATTTAACCATGATTACAAGTACTTCTAATGACGGGTGACAATCTCTAATCAACATGTTGTTCTCATAATGTACTTGCTGCTGTAAACAGAAATCCAGCAATATTGTACTTCTAAATATGGAGAAAAGAGAGTCTCTTGTACAATAACAATCAGTCATCCTCAGCTATGCCAGAAAGTGTGCTGTGTATGACAGTGAATTGACTATTCATCATACATATGCAGTTACATGCGCTGGAGAAATATGTACAGTTTGTCCTTCATTACAATGCAACTGCTGAATTTATGCCACCATTAATCTCTACAATTGACTAACAACATAGTATGTAAAATACAGGTACAAAATAAACAAAGAAATTTTTTACTGTTAATAATTTAGCCGCTTTATTTGATGTACTCTGTGTCAACAGATTTTTTTATATTTTTGGATGCATGACATTAACTGGAGTATCCTATAGATCAGACACACTCTTCTCGCGTTCATTTTATGGTTGTCCAAATCTCAAGAATGCTGTATTAGGGCACGGGCATATCTATAATGGGTGCAGGGTGTGCGGTGCACATGAGTCAGGGGCGTATCTATAATGGGTGCAGGGTGTGTGTGGTGCACATGACCAAAGGGCGTATCTATAATGGATGCAGGGTGTGCGGTGCACATGAGCTCTTTGGTCCCAGGAGGCCCGCACTACCTGCATCCATAGCTTTTACATACCTTGCTGCTGCTGCCTCAGAAATCAATGGGAAAATGGTGCCAGTGGGAGCTGTTTGTAGTGTAAGCACACGCTCTGGCTACCACTGCACATGATTGACATGCTGCGACCATTTAGGGTTGGGAAGGGGGAAGCGACAGGCTGCATTCTTGAAATAAGGCACGCGTCAGCCCTAATTTTAAGGCCTGCCGAGGCCAGGATCTGCGTCTTCTGAAGCAGATTTCCTGGCCTCTAGAGTGTGATTAGCCTGGACATCCTGAGTAACCTGAGGGTTACTCAGATGTCCGATGGTCATGCAAGTGATCCGATGCTACGTCTCTGGACCCAGCAGCACATCACAGAAGCAGGCAGGAGGCAATTATATACACAAGACGCCTCCTGCGACTTTCACATATTGCAGCACAGGCGCTGCTTACAGAGTTGCAGAGGCGGTGCTACTGTGTACAACTGTGAATCAGGCCCTATATTCCCTACCACATGTACACCAGGGTTAGTTTTTTTTATAGAACCATTTAACCTACCAATATATTTTTGGATTGTGAGGCACTAATGCTAACCATTACACCAACCATGCTGTCCACATTTTACATTGCCATACAAATGGGATAAAACAATAGAAGAACAAGATTGGGTCTTAACAAGGCACTCAAACTTACAATCTATAGGAAAACAGGAATTTTATACATGAGTTCTAAAGCCATAGATTGCAGAATAGTGCAGCCAGATTGCAGTGCGAAAACAAGCTTAGTGAGGCTATATGAGAAATCACACAGCAATGTTGGCATGGCAGTAGAAGTAGGTTATTTTTAGTTAATAAAGTAAAATATTGTATGACAGGGGTATTGCTAGTCAGGCTGAATAATGTACGGAGGTTAAAAGTAGGGTTCAGGAATTTGGTATGATTGGCTAATGAGGTATGTTTTTAGGGAAAACTTTAGTTTTTAGGCTATGGGGAATTCTTGAAGAGGGAATAAATTAAGCAACCTTAAAAAAGTGAGAATGGGAGCGAATAATTAGTAAGGATGTGTGGTACAGATCTTGGCCAGAGTGGAAGGAACGAGGTGGGAGATATTCTGAGACAAGTGAAACGATTCATGTATTTGCTGTTTTGGTAATTGCCTTCTAGGTTAATAGAAGTATTTTATACAGACAATCAATGGACCTGGCAGAACAGAACAGCAGTAAAAGTATGTTTAGCAACGAAATTTAGTTGTGTGCTCAAAATAGACAGTAGTGTGGAAGTCTGTATTTGGGAAGACCAGTAAAAAGGGAATTACAATTTGCAACGAGGGAGCGTATGAATGCATGTATTTGTATTAAAGTTTTTGCATTGCCTTGTGTATAGAAGTCTCTTAAACCCCTTTCAGACATATGACCCGGTAAATTTCCTGCTCAGACCCGGGAATTTCTCCTGTGCAAATTCCCGGGTATTTGGTTGAGACCCCCCCTTTCACACTACAGCATCTATCCAGGAAATTCCCGGGTAGCACCATTAAGACATAAGCCGGGTTTTTTAGTTTTTAATATTACCTCCCTCTTCTCTGACCTTCCTAGCCTGCTGCATGTCATCATCATGCAGCAGGCAGCCGACCAATAACAAAGCAGTCATTATAAAAATACAAAATTATTTATTTTATTACTTATCTGCCCTGGTTGTCCAGCGGGAGTGCGGGCGGCACGCTGTGGCATAGACCCGCCGGTGGTCTCCAGTGCTGGCGGGTGTCCCCGGCATCCGGCTGGGGTTCTCTGTGCCCGAGGACCTGGTCATGGTCACTGTCTCGGTTGTCAGCGCCACAGCCACCGGCGTGGGGGGTGGTGAGCAGCAGCGTTGAGTGTCCTATAGGATGCTCTGCGTTGCCAACTCAATGTAATGGCAGCTGTGCTGCCAATGTAAAATCTGCTTGGTGCAGACCGGGAGAGAAATTCCCAGGTAACACAATTCAGACATAAGCAGGGTAATTTCCAGGGACTTAAGTCCCAAGAAATTCTCATGTCGATTGAAGGGTCAGCTAGCCGGGAACGTGTTCCCGGGTAGGTATCTTTCAGGTACCTCACTTTTTATTTTCATTCTTTATATGTAGCAGTAGCTGCTCCTAACTATCTCTTTCACACTGCACTTTTCTTACTATGGCGGTGCCCTGGGGCGGCTTAGCTGGGCTAGTTTGGGGGTATCCTGCGCTCTGGATTTGAATCATAGTATGTTAGGGACCTACCCTACAGGGGTTACCTGGATATGGTGGGTAGGCCCATAACCTTGGCCAAGATTATGCTAAAAACCTCTATTGATTGCAAAATTTTATTGCATTTATATATTATTAATAATTTGGAGTTGTGCACCTGAGATTTGTCTGTTTTTGTGCCTGCAATTTGTCTCATCAGGTAGCACCTCCCATTATATATATATTTAGGGTGTGCAGTCCAGAAATCTTTCCCATATCTTTCAGACATAGGCAGAGGTAGGGCAAATTCCCGGGATTCTCGGTATGTCTGAAAGGGGTATTAGATACATTTACAGGATTTGGATACAGATTGGAATTGGGAAGATAGGACAGAGTCATATAGAGAGAATAGGCACTGAGATTAGGGGTAGGCTTTATTGCCTTTTATTCTCCTGTACGTTATGTCAGTTAAGTAGCTTCTGTTGGCTGTTGGGAAGATTGATAGCTAAGATTTTTTTTTAATTAAATTATAAAGCTTGACATGGTGAGAGGACATTCTTCATGAAATGACAGAAAGGGATTGAGTAACGCTGGCCAATACAGATGGTAAGAGAGCTAAAGAGAATTGATAAATGTTCCTGTCTTTCACCTATTCTTAAACCCAAAGGAGCTTATTAGTTTTCCAAGAGAAGTGTTATAGATACAGTAGAGAAGAGCAGAGAATTTAGTACTGATCCTTGTGTATAAAGGTTATGTTATGCTCTAGACAAAATGATGTAAGAATAACTAATGGAAAATTGAAAAGTATCATAAGTTGTATTACAGTTTTATTTTTTTAGTGTGACCATTATTTAAGATTACAAAATAATTCAGTTTGCCGCACTTCAATTTCTATCAGATTTTAAAGCCAGGTATATTTTGAGTATAAGAGGTGTTACCAAACTCTGATTAATAACTATATTTTTAAGACAAGCGACAGGATTTGCCACAGGGGTTAATATAGATAGGGGTCAGGAAAAAATCATTATGTGTTGATTAAGGAAGTAATAAAAATAAATATCCTAATGTGGCAATATTATATTATTAATATATTAGGGGACAAAATTAATTAAATTATATAACATAATTAAATTAAAGAGTGCAATATTATTTATTTAATTTATTAAAGAGGTAATAATAATTAGTTGTTAATCAAGCACAATAAAATGTATTTATGAAAAGGACAACAAATATTTTTTTGGTCACATCATAAAATGATAACAGTACTCAACAGCCATTTTGCATTTGACATGATATATATATATCAATTTCCATGTAATTATGTACATAGAATCCAAATATACCTTCAGAAATGTGATATTACATAAGGTGTTTGAGATATTTAGAAACATTTAAATTAGAAAATTAAAGTATTTAAACACAGCAAGTGCTCGGCAAGACTCCCTTCTGCCTGCGCTAGGGGGTACGCATCCTCCCCAGACTACTCATCCTCTAAGTCATCAGAATCCCCCTCCACATCTTCCTCATTCTCCTCCATGTGCTGGTCCTTGGGCAGAATCCTAATCTTAGCCCTGGATGCCAGGTTACATGCTGGCTACTGTCCCAGCTCCCAGCTGGCATGCATAGGGGGAAATAAGTGGGAAGCTCCCCAGACTGTACCATGACCATCAGTAACCGTGGGGTGTTCTCACAGTGAGCTGCTTCGTGACGGAGCCTCCATCTCTGTGTCCCAGCACTCTGGCAGATTGCTGATCACTATATGTGGCCCTCACACCACTGGCAGTGACCAGTGCAAGTGACGATTACCTTTGTTTTAATTTCTCCAATTTAAATCAGTGGCATTCTTTTCTTGCATTCGTTATTTTGTATCTTTGGGAGTACATTTTTTGTACTGTTTGTAAGCACATATGTAGTAATGGTAGCAGCTAAAAATTAGTGGGTGTGTAAACCATCCTGATAACTTTTGTTATCTATACGGTAACTTCACACCAAAAAGTCAAAGAAGCCTATTAGCGCCTTGATAGAGAAAGCTTATAAAATGTAGTTTGACTGTGCTCTTGGTGACCAGGATAAAATCTGGGCACCCCATATTTCTCGCATAATCTGCACAACAAACCTGACAGAAAGGTTGAAAGAAAATCACCATATGATGCCAATCACTGTCCCAACGGCATTGTGTGAGCCTAATGACCACCATACTGACTGTTATTTTTGTCTAACTAGTATTGCTGGGCATTCCGGTAGTACTAAGGTCACTATCAAATATTCTGAAGTGTCTTCAGCACCTGTGCCTCATGGAGAAGGTCTGCCTGTTCCTGTACCTCATGTGTGTACCAGTGAATTGGGGACATCAGAGAAAAGCGAGTCAGAAAATGCAAAAATTACAGTGGATTATCACCCCAAAATTTAAGACAAATCACCTCACATCAGAGATACTAAAAATCACTATGGGGCCTATTCATCAACACTAAAATAAAGGTATTAAGGACATTTTCCTTAATTACCTTTTTTTGAGTAGTCATGAAGACACTTAACACAGGAGATATCACTGATATCTCCTGGTTAAGTCCGCCTGGGTTAATTTCAACATGTTGTTTTTTTTCTAAACTTTACTGTGTTCTGCCGGGAGAACACAGTGTCAGAGCAGCAGCTGGAGCCGGAGGCGGCTGCAGCGGCCATGTAGGTGGGGGACGCGGGTGGTGGGTGGCACAATTAACCCAGCTGTAGGCAGTGCTGCGCATGCACTGCTTTTATGGATGTAACAGCACATGCGCAGCACTGATTACAGCTGCGATAAGGTAGAGTAGATGACAGCTTTTCGGAATAGACACTTATGGAGAGTAGGAATGATGAATTCCTCCGGTAATTAGGTAGAACTCTACAGTATGCGAGTTCTAACCCTAATTACCTCCAGAGAAATATTTAGTAATGATAAATAGGCCCCTATATTACAAAGAAGTAACCAGAGAGAGAAACCTATGTTGCTGGAGAGAAAAAACGTCAAGCACACTCTATTGGTTGAGCCACATAAAAACATTTTACCTCCGCTTCACATTAAGTTTGGGCTTAATGAAGAATGTCGTGAAAGCTCTGGATAAAGAAGGCTAGACTTTCAGTTATCAGAAGGAAAAGTTTCTGAACTGAAGCGAAGCAAAGCTAAAAGAAGGCATATTTGTTGGCCCCAAATAAGGAAACTGCTTATGGATTAAATATTTAACGCTAAATTGATGGAAATTGAGTCCGCTTCTTGGTCCTCCTTCAAAGCTGCTGTGTGTAGATTCTCTGGGAACAGAAAAGAGGCCTACTACGTGTCCATCGTGAATTAACTATTGGACAACTACTGTAGATATGGGTTGTAGAATGTCACTTAAAATTCACATTTTACATTCCCATCTAGACTTTTTCCCATGACAACCTGGGTAGTTTACTTGATGAACAAGGCAAACGTATTCACCAAGACATTCTGACAATGGAGCATCGCTACCAAGGATACTGGGACCCTGCAATAATGGGGGACTACTGTGGTTCCTTTTTAGAGAAACCAATGAGATATTGTACAAACGGAAAGCGCCAACATCCTATAGCAAAGAGGCTTTACAATTTATCTTTCATTAACAATTACATTATGGCTATTTGGATTGTTAAGAGTTTAAGAAGCTTAGTTTATGCAGTTTTTAAGCGTTTCTGTAATTTTATTAGTATTTTATAAATGAATATGATGAGATTATTTAAATTTTGTAGAGATTAATCGAACTTTACATTTATCTTACTTTTTTCTGATATATCTATTACTGCTATTGTTATTTGTGTGTATCTAATAAATTTGACATGATAGAGAGAAATCTGATTTTCTCTGAATTCAACATCCCAAAATGAGGCAAAAAACACATATTCACATGCCAGATTTTTTCAAATTTTGTTGAGTAGTGTAATTTTTGTCCCCAGCCCAGTCATAAAATAAGTAAGATTCTCACTGAATAAATATTACTATTTCCACTCAACCTTCCCAGATTAAAATAATAGGATGTTTATTTTATTACAAATAGATAGAGGAAGAAATGTCCATTGCAGTGCACTAAATAGAAATGATACATAAAATATAACTTTTATTTAATTAATGTCTAAAAAGCGAAATATTAAAAAAGAAAATAATGTGTGTAATGCAAATAAAATGTGTTATAAAAACTGCGTACGCTCCTATTCCACTGAAATGTCCTGATATTAGTAGCAATAACCGGTTGGTATATAGAGATATATAAAGATGATAATGCCTCTTCAAGGATATATATATTCACACAAAATGGCCACACTTGAATATAATGTGTGGCCCCTATATGGTACAGAATTTTTCTCAATCAGAGTGATGTCAAAAACATCATCCTCTTGTGGCTATCACATAATAAATTATTCCTCACATCACATGTCTACACAAATAGTAATAGTCTACACTGTTTCAATTACAGTTGTTAGTAACAGATTACAAATGTGTGATGTGCTTTAACATGTGACCAGTAAGATTCTCTGTATGTAGATATATGGTTATTTATTTCTGTTGTTAAACCCACTGCTGTCATAGCAAGTCCACTGTGTAGTTCTACTCTATGATTATCACTCTCACAGTGATAAAGTCCAATGTTTATATCATGGGCATTCCACCGTGTGTAATATCATGCAGCTTCACATAGGACTAAAAATCTCTCCCACACCAAGTTTTGTAACCTCCTTTAACATATCCCATATCATATATTCTCCCATCATATATAAAGGTATTCATGGGAAATCATTTATGCAGATTTTGGATGTCTTTGTTACCAATACCCTGCTTTATTCATAGCTCTCAATGTGCTAGAGTCCCTGTCCGGAGGGGTCCCTCCGTGGCACAGCACTGCACTGAATCACTATATAAGCAGTGGTTCAAATAGTGGGTGATATTGGTACCTATTATAATCGTTTATCACAGTTTCAGATAGACAGGTTTAACAACAACAACCTCTTATTACTAGTGCTGTAATGCACACATCTTTATATACTGACAAACAGTTACATGCTGGTCACGCTACAGTTAACACAAATAGGGTAAGTATTCCACGTTTTTTAACTGAGCTGACTCGCAGAGTATCATGTTAGGACATGACAGTGTACGGAGCGCCGCTAACCGACGCGGCGTTTCGCTAGGTAGCTTTGTCAAGGCTTTGTGCACCAAATCCCCTTTCTGAAATTAGGTTGAATCCATTTTTCTGGAATCGCTCCATCCATCTAGATAGACCCTATATTGTAATGAATGGTGGAATATCAATCTTCCCCCTTCTATCCCCCGTTTTACTATTCAATATCCACTGATAATACATAAGTAGCGTCATAAATATTATTTTTTATTATTATATTTTTATGATATGTTTGTGAGTTCGATTACAACAATGTCCATATTTACATGGATCGAGTAATCAGGATTCGACTACTTCAGTCTGAAAAACGTAGGTGAGAATCACTAGTATCTGCTGAGCTAGAAGGATTCTGTCAATCAAAAAGGAGGGGCGGAACTATGAGACTTTCAGCCATTCAATTGGAGGAATCTACTCTAAGGAGTCCCGGATTGGCCATGAGACAAATGTGAGGGTATTTAAGGCACTTCCGGTAAGCGGCTCGGCTTACCTTGACAAAGCTACCTAGCGAAACGCCGCGTCGGTTAGCGGCGCTCCGTACACTGTCATGTCCTAACATGATACTCTGTGAGTCAGCTCAGTTAAAAAACGTGGAATACTTATCCTATATGTGTTAACTGTAGCGTGACCAGCATGTAACTGTTTGTCAGTATATAAAGATGTGTGCATTACAGCACTAGTAATAAGAGGTTGTTGTTGTTAAACCTGTCTATCTGAAACTGTGATAAATGATTAAAATAGGTACCGATATCACCCACTATTTGAACCACTGCTTATATAGTGATTCAGTGCAGTGCTGTGCCATGGAGGGACCCCCCCGGCAGGGACTCTAGCACATCGAGAGCTATGAATAAAGTAACAAAGACATCCAAAATCTGCATAAATGATTTCCCATGAATACCTTTATATATGATGGGAGAATATATGATATGGGATATGTGAAAGGAGGTTACAAAACTTGGTGTGGGAGAGATTTTTAGTCCTATGTGAAGCTGCATGATATTACACACGGTGGAATGCCCATGATATAAACATTGGACTTTATCACTGTGAGAGTGATAATCATAGAGTAGAACTACACAGTGGACTTGCTATGATAGCAGTGGGTTTAACAACAGAAATAAATAACCATATATCTACATACAGAGAACCTTACTGGTCACATGTTAAAGCACATCACACATTTGTAATCTGTTACTAACAACTGTAATTGAAACAGTGTAGACTATTACTATTTGTGTAGACATGTGATGTGAGGAATAATTTATTATGTGATAGCCACAAGAGGATGATGTTTTTGACATCACTCTGATTGAGAAAAATTCTGTACCATATAGGGGCCACACATTATATTCAAGTGTGGCCATTTTGTGTGAATATATATATCCTTGAAGAGGCATTATCATCTTTATATATCTCTATATACCAACCGGTTATTGCTACTAATATCAGGACATTTCAGTGGAATAGGAGCGTACGCAGTTTTTATAACACATTTTATTTGCATTACACACATTATTTTCTTTTTTAATATTTCGCTTTTTAGACATTAATTAAATAAAAGTTATATTTTATGTATCATTTCTATTTAGTGCACTGCAATGGACATTTCTTCCTCTTTCTATCTATTTGTGATATGACTCTTGTCCGTAGTAGCACCCCCATCATTCAAAATGAGAGAAACTGATTATTGTGGGGTTCATTGAATTACCATATAAGGGCATATAGGGTGTCTGGTGCAATCAGCAATTCCGAAAAATTGTGCTGTTTATTTTTATTACCTGTATTATTATTATTATTATTATTATTACTACAATCTTTTATTGACCTGTGCAGTGCTTGAAATCTTCCACTGATTGATAGTGGATTCTCTTAGATTTGTGGTGGGATAGGGACTTCAAAACCGATGGGCATTGACGGTGTATTTTAAATGACAGTGAAAATCAATGCAAATACAGTTACACTTTAGACACTAAGGGCCTGATTCTGAGTCGGACGCAAACTGCATGCAATGCCAATGTTCATTTATTTGCTACTGTGCGTGCACAAAAATACTGAAAACCCTGATGGCGCATGGGTTGCCCTCAGTATATGCATGTGTACGATTCCTGGGCAAAGGCTGGGAGGTGGCCTGACGTGAATGCAAAAAATCTGTCTTGTGGGCGTGCCATTGGAGTGTCGTTGGCATGTCAGTGAAAGCTGAGGCATTTTCAGATGCATAGCCGCTCCCAAAGAGGCCACGTTTAGATGGAGAAATTACATATGCCATTGGGCAGGTGCAAGTGTCAATGGTGCACCATTTGTGGATTGCCTAGAACCACCGGTGGTATTACATCGTGTATGGTTGCTGAAAGTGGGCGTCATAGGCTTGCACAATTAGGCACATGTTAGTACACAAAGGGAAGTCTGAAACTAGCATTTGCATATTATCGCGCCCGCGACTCCTGCAACAGAGACTATAGCGGATGCAGCTGTATCCACCTCTGAATCAGGCCCTAAGCTGCCATTGATGGCAGTCGGTTTTGAATTAAAGCAAGACCTACGCTTTGTAAATTTACCCCACAGTCTCAATTTATGCCAGCAATGCCATAGCAGCACGGGCAGACTTGTGTGCCTGCTTGGGTAACTTGCCAAGGCACGTTTGCTCTGGTGGGGAACATGATATGTATTATTACTAAATAAGTCTATTGCCATTTAAACAGCCTCAATATTAATTATTATTTTCATATCATAAATAGCCCTCTTTTTCCCAAAAATCAGCCCAGTGTTAAATTTATAGCACCTCCCCAAATTAAATAAGCACCACACCACCATTATTAAAATAAGTATCCCCCACCCACCAACAATTTACCACATGTTGCCATTAAATTATTAGCCCATGTACCTACCGACAATACATTAAGATCCACAAACACTTACTTTAATGCATGCATATATATACTCTCTCTCTCCCTTTCACACACACACACACGCAAGCACGCACGCACACACCTCAATCCAATGCTGCAGAGTCAGACACTTCCATTCTCCTAGTTACAGACTGTGCCCACTCACATACTTCATGTATCCGTCTCTGTGTGACCTGCACTTGCAAAGGGGTGGAGTGGAAAAGAAGGGACCAGCCTATCAAAGAAATGACCATCCCACTCCCAGTCATTCCCCTCAGTGTGCCGCTGGGCCACAAAACTCACCAAGGAAGGCCGTATGCAGCCAGCTTAGTGAGGACCACCTGGGGTTTTCCAAGAATTAGGAGCCAGAGAAGTCTCCCTGGGTCTCATCAGAGCAATGGACCGGCATTTGGACTGAGTATGGATGGTGCATTTTAAATGTTTGTTTACATTAATATAAACATATAAACTATTCTGAGCCTGAGAAAATATTAGTGGTCAGGAAAAGATAGGAAGTCTGTTCTCCAGCTGGGCTCTGTCTTGTTCTCTCTCTTACATTACTGTAAATTAGAGGTTTCATCTCAAATTATTCAAGCAGACCAATTTACCATTCTTATTATAACTGCTGAAATTAGCAATACATATCATTTTACATGCTTCAGACAACAAAACAAGTAATATAACAATACAGTAACCAAAATGTTCTGTATTGCAAAGTACAACTAGAAAGCTATAATGCAAAGTTAAATGATTTGCTCATAATACGCTGTATGTGGACTGCATACATTGCAATATTTTCATGACCATGCATCCAGTTATACTTCATAATCTATGTAAATTGGGTTATGTCATAGAAGAACAGCTATTATTTAATGTAACCTCATATTCTTCTCTTATTTCATATACAGTATGTTTATTCTCCTCCCATACAGTTACATTTGGTTTTCCATCTTGGTTGTGTTTGACAATAAAGTCTAATGAGCCTGATTCTAGAGCACTTCACGTTTACTGACCTGAGGAGGTACAAGCAGACAGAAATGGATCCATCGATAGGTGGATGTTTTATGTCTCCAAAGCCATGCATTATGTTCTAAAACTCGGTGTGTGGGGCATTCACTGACTTCTCAAGACTACTTTGCAAATTATGTTCTCTCTCTTTTTTATTACCTACAATATTAGGAAATCTGAATGACCAGTTAACACATTAGGGTGTCTTTGTGGTCATTGACTGAACATTCTGTGATCTGTTTGTTTATCCCCAGGATGGAATCACTGAAAAGACCAATTTGGTCCCACTGTGTCATCTGCTGTTGAAAATTTATATCCTGCTCCATCAATTATGAAGCTACCTTAGATATAGATTGTGTGGTAACATATACTAATGCATGATAGGTTTAGCCCACTGAAAAATAATATTACAGATCCAATTTATAGGTTCCTGTGCTGGATTGGACAGCCCTCTCTTCCATATATGCAACTGCTCTTCCATAAATGCAACTATTGCTTCCTGCTGCCTGCCAGTGTTCCTGACTGTGCATCCATGGTGAGGTCACTGCCCACATTGTCTCAAAGTTGCTATTAAGTTAACATGTATATTTGAATGTTGAGTCTTGTGTCCTGCCCAGTGGCGGGCTGGGCCGGCGGGCAGGGAGCCAACTGCCCCCCGGGCCGCTACAATTATGTATTTCAGGGCCGGCAGGCAGAGGATGCTCATGCTCCTCGGCCGCTGCCCAGCTTGAGAAAGATCCGATATAAGTAGCAGCAGGGGCTTATAGAAAATGGCTGCCCCCATATCAGGCAACAAAAAGATGGCCGCTATCAACCAATGAGGAGCAAGGTTTCTCTACCTAGAAACCCAAGAGGCTGGAGAATGGGAAAAGGGGCATGGCTAATTGGGGGAGTGAGAAGAGGAGCTGAAAAATTATGGCACCGCACCCTTGGAGGAGAGAGTCAGAGAGGGCAGAGATGAGGAGTGCCTTACTGTGAGGGAGATCCTGCTTCCTGTATTCTCCACCCATACCAGGTAAGTGGAGGGTGGAGTGGGGCATATTTATATGTCACAGTGGCATAAATTTTGAAGAGGGGTGCTGTTTTGTTATTTCAAATATGTGTGTGCTGTGTCTGTATGTGTGTGTCTATCTGTCTGTGTTGCATGTGTGTGTGTGTGTGTTTGTGTTGCATGTGTGTGTGTGTCTGTCTGTGTTGCATGTGTGTGTCTGTCTGTATGTGACCATCTGTCAGTGTTTCATGTATGTGTGTGTCTGTCTGTGTTGCATATGTGTGTGTGTGTCTGTCTGTGTTGCATGTGTGTGTCTGTCTGTATGTGTGTGTCTATCTGTATGTGTCCATCTGTCTGTGTTGCATGTATGTGTGTGTCTGTCTGTGTTGTATGTGTGTGTCTGTATGTATTTATGCGTGTCTCTTGGTCTGTGTCTGTCTGTGTACATATATATATATATATATATATTTATTTTTATTTTTTTTTCTTTCTATTGTCTCAGCTTCCACACACTTATTACACAGACTGCAGGGCTGAGGTTAAGGGCAGAGGTGCTGCCCCGCTGGAATAACTTCCCACTGGCAGCAATGCTGGCTTGTGGATCCCTGCTGTGTCGTCTGTAACCCCCCCACTCCCACCCCTGGCAAAGCGGGTTTGTGGAGTCTTGCTGTGCCGCCTACCCCCAGCAATACTCATGCTCCGAGTCCAAAGCCTTCCTGTGATCCTGTGATGACGCTCGCCCGCAGCAAGGCTGACATGCGGAGCCCCACAGTGCCGCCTGCACCAAGCAAAGCAGGTGCTGGATCTTCTTCCTGCTGCCAAGGTCTCTTAGTTACTGACCCCCCCCCCATCCTCCTCTCTGCTGCCACACTGCTCCCTGCTCATCATGCCTCAAGATCCCACTCCACCCAATCACTGTAATCGTCTCAGTCAGATTGATGTAACTTGTGAGTAATACCATGAGTTATTATAACTGTACACCCCACCACCCCTGTGTACCCCACCACCCATGCCGTTTGGGCACCTAATCCACAGACTTGTGTCTCCCACAGCTTATGGGCACCTGACGGAGCAGCAATTGAATTGCTCCATCATCCGCCCATTAGCTTTGACGCCACACAGAAGAAATGAATTCCCCCTATGTGTTTTATTTATTTCCTATGGGGGCCTATGTGTTTTTTTTTCCTATCGTTGCCAATGTGTATTTTTGTTTTCTAAACAAAGTCTATGTGTGTTTCTTTTATTTCCTGTTGGTGCCTATGTATTTTTCTTTTATTTTCTGTGGGGCCTGTGTGTTTTTTCTTTTATTTCCTGTGGGGGCCTATGTGTTTTTTTTTTTAATTTCCTGTGGGGGCCTATGTGTTTTTTTTTATTTCCTGTGGGGGCCTGTGTGTATTTTTTTTTATCATTGCCAATGTGTATTTTTTTTTGTACAAAGCCTATGTGTTTTTATTTTATTTCCTGTGGGGGCCTATGTGTATGTATTTTATTTTTTTATACAAAGACCATGTGTTTTTTATTTCCTGTGGGGACAGTGTGTGTGGTTGGAATGACAGGGTAGGTGGCAGGAAGCTGGAAAGACAAGGGGCAGGAGGCTGGTGGGGATACAGGGTGCAGGAGGTGACCCTGGCCACGAGTCTGGCTGAACCTTTGTTGTATGATGATGACATTGGTTATAACTTATATATTCCTACACAAACAGGCATCTTTCAGACCATGTAATCTCCTACATGAATAGTAAATACCGAATGAAGACACTATCTACCCAGGGTGGATCAGTTTCTTCAGATATTCCCCGTTGCCGAGAAACCACCATATAGGTAAGGTGTATTTGTAATGGAATGTACAGGAATGCTCCCAGAGTGACAAGAAACGGGTGGTGTATCATGCTGACACGCCCCTTGTGATGCATGACCAAGCACACTTATATTGTGACTGGCACATTTTTACTACTTACACCTCTGCCACCACTTCTAAATTGTCCATACCCCCACTTCAAAATTCCCACTTCGACCACTGCATATATATGTATATGTGTGTGTACCCACTGTCCATTTTGTTAATTGTGAAATCACCCTGCTTGTTTTGTAATAGATGATTTGCACCCCGCCTTTTCCACAGCAGACACACACAATGCAAAAAGGGGAGGTGGAACAAAGGGCCGGGCGCAGCTACTCAACGCAGCCCCTGGGAGGCACACGCAATAGAAGGTGGAACCCAGGGCTCCCAATTCATGCCTCCAGCAGCCCAATCCACACAAGCTGGAGAGGAACACCCAGACATACAGCTTTATCCCTGTGACTGCGAAATACCAGACAGCACATGATTTTATCTGAAGGATATGGAGCAAACTGAATGCTTTGGGCCAGTATCCACCGGACAGGCATTATTAGATGCTACAAACAAAAGCTGCTGCTCATTTTATAATTGTTAGTGAGAGGCTTAAACAGAGGCTAGGGCAGACCGGTGGGTCGACACAGGCAGATGGTAGTGGCCACAGCTGGATAGCACTTTACCATGAAGAGGCCCTTATTTCCACTGTGACCCAAGCCCAGTATAAGCTTTTTTTTAAAGAAAAAATCTGGCCACCATAATAAACAGCCTTAAATTGGCCCTGATATTCATGTCTCAGCTAAAGCTGGTGTCGAAGCTGGATAATTGGCTGAGACTAGATCAGTTTAAAATTGAATCGCGGCGATGCCATCTTGCAACTGGCCACAAGACGCCATCTTGGAAATGAGATTGCAAGACGCCATTTTGCGAATGGCCGCCCAAGCGCCATTTTAGATAAACTCACATGTAAGTACATATGGCGATATTACTATTAGCATCATGCGATTGCATCTTTCATCATTTCTCATATACACATTAATACGCACAATTGCGCTGTTAACTAGTCGCATATTAGCGAATGCATAAGATCCTATATGAAAACGCTGTCTAGTAGCTAAATGCGCACGCATCTGTCCCCAGTTAACTAGCGTCTTTATATCAAACCCCGTATACTCACACATTACATATTCACATACAAGGTTCCATAAGCTTTAAGGTATAAGATTTAAGTTTGTACACTTAGTATAAGTGCTGTAAAATAAAGATTATTTGGTAACTAAGGTTTTATACATGCTAAGTAAGCCGTGTTTGGTTTTGTACTGATGCATACTCTTTCAACAGAATTCCGGTATTATCGGTATGCAGATCGCATCATGCATTCTCGACTTATGGACCACAGAGACTTCAAGCAACAAAATGTATATAATATGAACAACTGTTAGGATGTTGCATGTGGCGGGAATCCAGAGACCCCCAGTTGTTAGAGGCTAGGTTGGGTCTATTTGAATCATCCTGTTAAACGCTCTGTAACAGATGTATCCCCCTTAGGGGACCAATGACATCAGCAACAAATGTCTCTATTGTTTTGTCTATTCCTGGGGGGTATAAATATGTGTGCTCAAATGCTGAGTTTTTAGTTTTCGTGCTGAATGCTGATTGACGAGGGGTTTCTTGCTGATGCCTAACATCTGGTCCGGAAGACCTGCGTATGTATACTGTACTTGGGTCTGTATAATTCCTTTGCGCCGAATTGTGTCTGGATTAATAGCATGTAACTGACTGTACTTTTACTTGAATAATACTTGTGCTTTGGAACCACAGATTCCAGGTCTGAAGTCTTTATTTACTGTATGACTGCGTAAGCAAATTAGCGTCATCCTTAGAGGTTTATAGGTAGGATATTAGAAGGTATAGGCAGGGGTATAAAGAGGTTCTAATATAGATTCCTTAATTGGGGGCTCGTAGTGAAGTCACTTACCTGCTCACACGGTACATACGGCTATCGATATCTCAGCAAAGGGTGGAGTGGCCACATGCAGGGTTTACCTGCAACCGCTTTGTGCTGAAAGATCGCTATCTGTTTCCGTGTGAGCCAAGGAAGCTGACTAGAATCCAGGGACAAGAGAGGAAAAAGTTTGTCTAACGTTTAAAGGGGTGCCGCAGTATTGAGTACGCGGCTGAGTCAAAGTTTGGCGCACAGCAAAGACGCACTTTTGCGTACGCAGCTAAAAGAGGTTGTCATACAGTTGTGTCGTAGTTGCATTATTGTGTATGCGACTGGTCGCACAATAGCATATACGTACTTCCGGTTGTACCGCCACGTGTTTAAACAAAACTGTTGAGGTTTACATTATTCAATTGTTATCAATATCTGGGTTAACGTGTATTTTTCTGCGCAGGAAAAAGTGTGTAACAGTGAGTATTTGTTGGTAGGGGTAACTTGTTCCCTACAGTTAAGGGTTTCGTATGATCCTTAAGGGCTAGGTGCAAGGGTTAGTCTAGCCGCTCGGTAAGTAGCTTTACCGTTCTATACACAGTAGCAGGTGTACATGTTGTCTTTGTTGTAGAGAGGTGCGTGGAAGTAGCTGACATACAAACTTCCATAGGTGTAGAAGTTGCCTTACTAAATCTTATCAGGTTGTGGATGTTGCCTTTTTCAAATCTTATCCAGGTGTGTGGGTGCCGCCGACTTAAATCGTCCACAGGTAAGTGAAAGTATCTTGATTGTCTTTCACCAGTTTAAATCTTTTTTGAAAAGCGTAGGATTTTGTCTCAGAATGGGATCCGCGCAAACAGTAGAGATGTTAGACAATGATGTGCTGCTAATGGAGGTGTCGATCGGATCGGCTCGTCGTATTATGCATAATAAGTAGGGTACTTATGCAATAAGGTATTGTGATGTATGGTTTAAAATGACGATGAAGAGTGTTAGACCGTTTCCCAGAATTGGTAGTTTTGATAAAGATGTATTAGATAATGTCCAGGATCACATCAGTCTGATGCGTTCCCGAGAGAATAAGGTTAAATATTATGAATGTTTAAAATTGTGGCAGCATGAAGAGGATGCGTGGCTTAAAAATGTGCAAGCGACACAAACTAGCGTCGCGAGCGCATTGCCAGAGAATACATCCGCTACGCTAAATTGCAATACGGGCGAGACGCGAAATGGCGCGCACGTGCGACAAGGTAGCGTTGTGGAGAGTATTGCCAGCAGTTCACGCTCACCTCCCCCACCTTATGTGGATGGAGGTGCAAGTACAGTTACCAAAAATACCCATAAAAAAGTAACAAGCAATTTGTACCCTCTCTTAAGCAACCATAGAAAATGTTTATGATGTGGATGATGAGCCTATTGTAATGTCTGCCATTTCCCATGCTGTGCAAATGATAGATGCTGCATCACCACAATCACAAGTGGTGCCGCCATCTCCATCGGTAACAGCAAGGGAAGTGCTAACACCCTCTGCACCCGTAGAGGAAGTTGTTAATACCATACATACCAGCAGCAGATTAAACCCCCAGCCAGGTAATCAGGTCAAAGGTAGCAGTGCTACCGGTCTGCATCCCATTCGGACAATAACTGTTCCAAATGGAAATGCAGATGCAAACGGTATAGTGCCCATGAGGGAAGTAGTAATGCATTGTCCTTGGACAAGAGCAGAACTAAATTCCATCATAAATGATTTCCCCGATCCCAAAAAGGAACTAGCCAAATGTCAAAGATTTTTGAGAAATTTGGGTAGTTCACATGAGCCCACTAATAAATATTGGCATGTGGTGTTAAGGGCCTGTCTGCCATGCAATACCGACGTGACAAGATTTATCACGGATTGTGTATTGGATGGTGACGTTCCCTTAACAGACCAAGTAAAGCAAGGTAACATTTCCCGCATTGTAACTCAATTGGGTATATATTTTCCAGTAGTAGTTAACTGGAATAAAATTTTCACAATTAAGCAAAAAGAGAGTGAAACTGAAGAAGATTATTGCGATCGGGCTCTGCAGGCTATCACCCAGCACACTGGGATAGTAGATATTAAAGATAGCACTCACCACCAGGGAATGATAGTCATGGTACTAATGGATGGTCTGAAAGAGAATTTAAAGACTCGGGTTCAGACCTCACAGCCTGGCTGGAGGGGACTCACAATAGATACCCTCATAGAATCTGCCATAGAACATGATAAAAACATCTCAAAAAAGAGAGATACCCAGAGCGAAAAACTAATGGCTGTCAGTATCCAAGCTCTGGAGGGAATGACGGTAACATCACAGCCAACAGACACACTCGCACCTGCACACACACTTACACCTGAACAGTTATATGCCCTCACTAACCCCACGCAACAACAAACACAGCTCTATTCCACTAACCCAATACAACCACAGGTCCCATACTCATATCCCCCACAATATCCTTACCCTCCCTATCCTTACTCATATCCACCACCGTTACCCTCTGCTCAAACCTCACAACAACACATATTACCCGATTCACGGACATGTTTTAATTGTAAGCAAACAGGACACTTAAGCAGAAACTGTACAGTAAAAAGAGTAGGAACCCCAAATCAGGGAAGACCCGGATATCCCCATAAGGGATATGCACAGAGACCAGCAAATGTTCAGCAGGCACCAGCTCCATTTGTGGCCATAAATGCTTTATTGGAGAATGGTAGCCAACGCTAGGGGCCAGGTCATACCTGTAGTCTACATATAGTCAGGTTAACGGGAAGTACTAGGGTAGAACCGGTCATGATGGTTGATGTAGCTGGTACTGAATATCCTTTTCTTGTAGACACAGGGGCGACCAGGTCAGTGATAAAATCTCCCGTTAATTTACAGGTGACCAATGAGACAGTACCAACAATGGGTGTAACAGGTAAAGTGGAACAGTATCCTTTAACAAAGTCCACAGAGGTTACTATTGGGCCGTTACATACCAGACATTCTTTCCTTCTGGCTGCTGCGACTCCTACTAACCTGCTAGATAGAGACTTGTTATGTAAGATGGGATGTGTTATATATTGCACCCCTGATGGTGTATTTTTGGATATCCCAGAGAGAGTTACACATGAGGTGCAGGATATATTGGACACTCCCCAAAGGATAATGTATCACTCTACAAGTTTAAATGAAAATCCATCTCAGGTAGATGAATGTTGTCCAAAATTCCAGATTCTCTTTGGACTAAGGATGGACAGGACACTGGATTAATGGCAAACGTAAGCCCTGTAATGGTAAATTTAAAAAGCGGTAGGCAAGCTCCAAAATTCCCCAGTACCCACTAAAACAGGAGGTAGAACTAGGGATTTTTCCAATAATTGAGTGATTGTTGGGAATTTTAGTTCGTACAGCTAGTGTAACCATCAGTCCCATCTTTCCAGTGAAGAAGAGTGGTGGGAGGGGTTATAGGCTGGTACAAGATCTTAGAGGTGTTAATAAGGTAGTAGAGAGCCAATTCCCTGTAGTGCCAAATCCAGCTGTCATCTTGGATCAGATCCCACCAAATGCAACCCATTTCACTGTCATTGACCACTGTTCTGCTTTCTTCTCTGTGCCTCTCCACCCTGACTGTCAGTATCTATTCGCATTTACATACAGAGGTGTACAATATACATGGACACGGTTACCCCAAGGTTTCTTCTCCCAGGCATTGCATGACTATTTACAATCTTTCCAACCTGCCAATGGATCTGTTCTAATTCAATATGTGGACGATTTATTGCTATGTTCTGACTCGTCATGATGTCATGTTTGAATGATACTAAACTTTTGTTACTTCATCTCTCGAATACAGGACACAAGGTGGCTCTGGACAAACTACAGCCGTGCCAATCCAGAGTAAAATATTTGGTACACTGCCTAACCCAGGGGTTATGACATCTAACAAATGATAGAATCCAGGCCATACAAAACATGACACTGCCGCAGAATCAACAGCAAATTCATACCTTCTTGGGAATGTGTGGATATTGTAGAATGTGGATCCCAGGTTTTTCTATTTTATCCTTGCCTTTACAGGAATTAGTCTCTTCCTCAAAGCCCGATCATGTCGTACACACAGAGGAAACAGAGCAGGCTTTTCTTAATCTTAAGGATAGTCTGACAAAAGCTCTTGCATTGGGAATATCTGATTATGAAAAACCTTTTGATTTGTATTGTATGGAAGCCGATGGTTGTGCTGCAGGTGTCCTTACACAAAAACATGGTGATGCCAGTAGGCCCGTAGCATACTACAGTGCCCAATTGGACACTGTAGCAAGATCACTCCCCACTTGTTTGAGAAGTGTAGCAGCTACCACTCTATTGGTGAGTAAAAGTGAGGACGTGGTACTGGGTCATGATATGATTGTCTACACTCCCCATGCTGTATCTGCTCTGTTGAACTCAGCTCAAACCAGACACATCTCTTCAGCTAGGTTTACCAAATGGGAACTAGCTCTAATCGCACCCACAAACATCACTGTTAAACATTGCAACACGCTGAATCCAGCAACGTATTTACCATATGTACAACATGATGTACAAAGGGTGGAAGGAGACGAGTTGCTGGCGGGAGGTGAGTTCGGCAGACATAATGATACGCACGATTGTATGACATATCTGAATCAGACCTTTACTGCTAGACCTGACATACATGACACACCTTTAGAGAATGTGGATGTGACTTTTTATACGGATGGGAGTTGTCATAGACAAACAGACACAGGTGAATTATGTACAGGTTATGCTGTTGTAAATGACACAGACATCATAGAAACTAAGCCTCTTGGTCCTCCTCACTCAGCTCAGGTGGCAGAGTTAGTAACACTAACTAGAGCGTGTGAACTGGCAGCAGGCAAATCTGCTAACATTTACACTAACTCGAGGTACCCGTTCGGGGTGGTGCACGATTTCGGGGCTCTATGGCATCTGAGAAATTTTATGACAGCAGCAGGCACACTAGTTGCACATTCCAGACACATAAAACATCTTTTAGAAGCAATCCAACTGCCCAAAGCGGTGGCAGTAATTAAATGTAAAGCCCATACATGTGAGGATGATCCGGTGTCACTGGACAACAACAGAGCCGATGAAGCTGCAAAATGGGAAGCAGGGTTAAAAAAATTTTCTCCAACTGAAAAAATGATGTCTTTTCAAACAATTAATATGCTGAAATTAATTGAGATGCAAAATTTGTGTTCTATTCAGGAAAAATCCATTTGGAAGTCCAAGGGATGTGGGCAAGAGTCCTCCGGGCTCTGGAGGGACGGACAAGGTAAGCCAGTAGCCTCCAAGCCATATTACCCCAGCCTGGCTGAGGCAGCACACGGTCTGACTCATCTGGGAAAACAAGGTATGTGCAAGTTGGTGAGAGCATACTGGTGTGCACCAGGTTTTTCTTCACAAGCAGAAAAGATAGCAATGTCCTGTCTGACCTGCTTGAGGAAGAACATAGGGAAAGCGATCCCTACTGAACCGTCCCACATTTCACCGATTGATGGACCTTTCCAGGTGATACAAATTGATTTCATCCAATTACCACTCTGCAGGAACCTTAAGTATGTATTAGTGTGCACGGGTGTATTTTCTAATTCGGTTGAGGCCTACCCAGCGACCACTAATACTGCTGCATTTACTGCCAAGAAAATAGTTCAGGAATTTGTATGCAGGTACGGTATCCCTAAAATCATCGAGAGTTACAGGGGTACTCATTTCACAGTAGATGTTTTTCAAAATATGTGTAAGCTGATGGGTATTAATAGCCGACTTCACACCCCCTACCGATCGCAAGCCAGTGCCAAGGTAGAGAGGATGAACGGGACTATTAAAAATAAGTTAAGTAAAATCATGACAGAGACTGGACTAGGATGGCCAGAAGCATTACCTTTGGTCCTACATAGCATAAGGACCACTCCTAGACCTCCTCTAAATCTGTCCCCATTTGAAATACTGTTCGGTAGACAACCTCATTTGAATATAAGTCCACAGGAAGACCTGAAGGGTAACAATGAGGTAACTCTAAAGTATCTTATATCGATGAGTAAGCAGTTAAAACAACAGCAGCAGAAACTGAAATTGTTGTCCCATGCTATGCCTGAAACTAACTGATGTTGAACCAGGAGAATATGTTATGATCAGAAATTTCTTGCGTTCAGGTTGTTTCACTGATCAGTGGGAAGGTCCATACCAGTTGCTCCTGACGAGTACTACATCTTTGAAGATGGCCGAGAGAGATACCTGGATCCATTCCACTCACTGCAAAAAGGTCAATCAACCGGTGGAGAAACAAGTTGGAGACAAGGCTGATAGCGTGGACCGGTCGCTCGCGAGCTTGTTCCGGGAGGATTGAAAAGGTCGTAGTGAGATACCTGAACTGAGAGAAATTTGCAGGTCTTGTTGTGACAATGGACGGGCTTGCTGTGTTCATTTTAATATTCACCATCCTGGCCGGTTCAGGAATATCCAGTTTCTGTGATGGGAGACCAATTGAGGAAATGGGAGCTGATGGCAGTGCTGATGGAATGGAGTCAGGAGGAGTGCAGTGCCAATCAGGGGAGTGTCTGACCAATCTTAGTACTGTTATTGTTAAGAGAGCTGTCATACCAGATACTCAGGGATGGTGTGGAGGTTTATCGTCTGAAGATTCCTGTATTTGTGAGCTATGTGGGTCCCTAGTTGATGAGAACTGTATCCAACAGTGCCAACCTAAATATAACCCGTACTGGGGTGGGTATTCTTTAGAGGATTATCATAGCATGGTAGGCAAAGTGTTAAACCAAACTGATTGCTGGGTGTGTTCACACATGCCACAGGGACAGCATAACGTAGGGTTGGTGCCATTTCTGCTGAATATCACGGAAATTTTAGAATTACAGAAAGGGAAAACATTGGATGGAAAGTTCCTCTCATCCAAACCACCTCATTTCAAACTCTATCAATTCCAAGTAGATAGATCACTTTTGTGTTTAATCATAACCAACCCCAATAAACCTGGGAGTTGGGAAGTGACGGGGAATAATCAGACGATGACCTTCTCACAAAGAGATGATAATGAGTCCATAAACCATGATCTGTGATGCTCAATTAAATCTGGTGGGAAACATTTTAGGTACCGGTATACATTGAGTTCCACCAAAGAAATTATTGGTAAGGTGCCAGATGGTTATTGTGCTAAAATAATACAGCCAGAGACTTGCATGAACCAGATGGAAGACCCAGAAATAGGATTGTTTGCAAGAGAAATATGCTTAATGATAATGATGCATACCATCCCTTATGTTCTCCCTGATAATGTATAGTTTATATGTGGAAGAAAAGCGTATAATTGGCTCTCCCCGAGTTCCAAAGGTTTGTGTTACCTGGGAAGAGTAGTTCCAGAAGTTATGACCCTCACACATGTTGAAATGCTTGGTATACATAAGAACACACCATCACCATATCTTCACACGCAATATGAACACAGAGGCAAAAGAAATATGATACCTGGTGACGTGCACAAAGCCACTCAGTTAATTAGTGAGACAACTGGCTTTCAAGTTTTAGTCGCACTGGATCCCACCAGGATTGCTCGGGGTACATTAAATTTTAGGTACATTCAGGAACTTGCTAAATTGATAGATAATATCACCGAGATGTACGATGACACATTCAGGTATACAGGGAGAGAATTGCAAGCGTACAAGAAGGAACTGGTGCAAAACAGGCTAGTGTTGAATTATTTAACTGCTGTTACTGGAGGGTATTGTGTAACGTTAGCCACCCAGTTTGGAGTAAAATGTTGCACCTACGTCACCAATGATACTAGCGACCCCAAGGAGGTGATGGACCGAAAGATGGATGAAATTCTGCAGCTAAAATGGGAGTTTCGTAAGAACCATAACTCTTCAGTGGCTGAAGTAGGGGAAAAGATAGAAGGATGGGTTTCATGGCTGAACCCAGTAAAATGGTTCTAAGGTCTAGGGGAATGGGTTCAGGAAGTGATAGCCAGCATAGGCAAATTCTTGATCCTTATACTAATTGTCATCATAATGATTGGCATATGTGTCCAGTGTGTTCCTATTGTGTTGAAGTGTGGAAAGTGTAAAAACAGAGTAAAACGAAAGAACGAAACTATGATGGTGGTCAGAAATGACAATATGAATGCCGAGGTAAATATAGAACTGCATTACAACCCTGAACTAGGAAATACCATCATTTAATGTACCATATTTAGAAATACATAGACTGTATTATTGAAATGTTATTTTTAAAACACCTTAGATAATGTAAAGTCTCAATTCCCCTTCAAGACTGCCTTTATAAGACTGGTGCATCCCCACACCTTTCACATGAACTTCCAAGATCTGTGGTGTGCGTATAATAGTAGTTTTATGTCCCCACCCAGAGACACATTATTGATGGAATAAGAACCACCTTGTGCCATCCCATAATAACACTAAATAATATGTAAATGTAAGCCTAAATTAAATTTTAAAATCATATTGTGATAGCATGTTGTTCGCTATCAAAGGGTGGACTGTCGAAGCTGGATAATTGGCTGAGACAAGATCAGTTTAAAATTGAATCGCGGTGACGCCATCTTGCAATTGGCCGCAAGACGCCATCTTGGAAATGAGATCGCTAGATGCCATTTTGCGAATGGCCGCCCAAGTGCCATTTTAGATAAACTCACATTTAAGTACATATGGCGATATTACTATTAGCATCATGCGATTGCATCTTTCATCTTTTCTCATATACACATTAATACGCACAATAGCTCTGTTAACTAGTCGCATATTAGCGAATGCATAAGATCCTATATGAAAACGCTGTCTAGTAGCTAAATGCGCACGCATCTGTCCCCAGTTATCTAGCGTCTTTATATCAAACCCCGTATACTCACACATTACATATTCACATACAAGGTTCCATAAGCTTTAACGTATAAGATTTAAGTTTGTTCACTTAGTATAAATGCTGTGAAATAAATTATTATTATTTGGTAACTAAGGTTTTATACATGCTAAGTAAGCCGTGTTTGGTTTTGTACTGATGCATACTCTTTCAACAGAATTCCTGTAATATCGGTATGGAGATCGCATCATGCATTCTCGACTTATGGACCGCAGAGACTTCAAGCAACAAAATGTATATAATATGAACAACTGTTAGGATGTTGCATGTGGCGGGAATCCAGAGACCCCCAGTTGTTAGAGGCTAGGTTGGGTCTATTTGAATCAGCCTGTTAAACGCTCTGTAACAGATGTATCCCCCTTGGGAACCAATGACATCAGCAACAAATGTCTCTATTGTGTTGTCTATTTCTGGGGGGTATAAATATGTGTGCTAAAATGCTGGGTTTTTAGTCTTCGTGCTGAATGCTGATTGACAAGGGGTTTCTTGCTGATGCCTAACATCTGGTCTGGAAGTGCTGAGTATGTATACTGTACTTGGGTCTGTATAATTCCTTTGCGCCGAATTGTGTCTGGATCAATAGCGTGTAACTGACTGTACTTTTACTTGAATAATACTTGTGATTTGGAACCACAGATTCCAGGTCTGAAGTCTTTATTTACTGTATGACTGCGTACACAAATTAGCGTCATCCTTAGAGGTTTATAGGTAGGATATTAGAAGGTATAGGCAGGGGTATATAGAGGTTCTAATATAGATTCCTTACTGGGCACACACCTGGCTGACAGGTCGACCTATCTAACTATTGGAAAGTGCATAGAACCTTACCAACTGTTCAGGCCGATGTGTCTGCACTGATATCACAACTGGTTGGGCATTTCAATTTGCCCACCCAGTTGAGATATCAGTCACTGGCAGACCCCTGCAGCAAGGGTAAGGGTGGTCGGCAGGTCACCCGTACACATGTAAATAACTCTGGAAGATATATCGGCATCAACTGTGCTGCAGGGCAGATGCGATATGCCTGTGAGTGACATAGTTAATAGACATATCATTTTTATACACTCACCGATCATGCTCTACAAATATATTGCCTGTTCAATAGAACAGGCAATATATCTGTCAGTGTGCACCCAGCATTAGTCATATGAGGCTGGTATATGATATATTTGTTTATACTATAGCTCTTTGTCATAAAACAATTTCAGATTTCATTTGCTATTTAAACCATACCCACATTACGCAAACCACACCCCCAACATTATTGTCACGCCCATTTTTAAAATTGCATTCACTGGTAGAAAAACTGGGCTACTTGCTCTTGTTTGCCCCCTAAGCTGAAAGTTGCCAGCCAGCCCCTGGTCCTGCCCTTTACTTAACTCTGTTTTTCTCCTGGAGTCAATTGCATGAAGGAAACACTGTAAAGGATGCTAATACAACTATTTTTGCATACAGGAGAAATACCCCATTGCTCCTGCATGCTGCGCTCACATATGACCTGATGCAGAGTTGATGTACAGTAATTCACCCACAAATGCTCCCGATTTGCATGCATGAGAAATAATGTGTATATCCACTTATTTGCAGAGCTGTGTTCATCTTTTTGGCTGGTCCACTACTATCCATATAATATACTTGTTTTTATGCCCATCATCATTATTAGTGTGAACTTGTACTAGCCTATACTTAGTGTGAAGGATGCATTTGAAAACGTGTATTTACACTATCTAACTCTGCAGAGCTCATACTTGCATCAAAATACTGTCAGTGAATTTTGCTTAAATGAGAGCCCCCAGTTACACCTACTCAGTCACAAGAGAAATATGAGCAAGAGGATACCAGGCTTATATGGGCTTTATTGCCTTGACAAAGGAGGCTGCTTACTGTGAGCAGTATACCCCAGTACCTTGTGAGCGCCAGATCGCATATATACAGCTAATTTTTATTTCACAGCCACACTACATAATAAACACCAGCATTATTGTCTGTGTAACTGGATGATCTAAAGCTGCAGAGCCCAAAGCCCTCTAGCACTGTGTGTCAGAAATAGGATGCGATGTATGATGGGATACTATGGGTATCAGCAGCTGTGCGGTGACAGATCACCTCCTGTTTTGTTTTCTCCCCATTATAGACACATATATAGTAACATTGCTGCCATGCTATGTGACAGGCAGGGCTGAATGTATGGGAGATATATGAGGCAAGAAGAAAAAGCACTACTACACAGTAACTGCGACGAGCCCTGCCCCCGATCCCGCCACTGATCCTGGCCCCCAGTCCAATCCCCTGTCAGCTGTGCTACGGGGGGGATTGCACATGTGCAAACAGGGGTTTGTGTGTATGTGCAAATCATATGACTAATCATGTGACTAGTTTTTCCATCAATTCTTTTGATGGGATGGTTAGTTACCATTGCATGGAAAGTTTCTATGGTAACAGCGCAGCCATCATTTGATGGTGGGCGTCTGATGTCCATCCCTACTCGGAGGCCTGCTGTCTGTCTGCGCCTTACATATGGAAAGTTCTCCTCAGGGGACTGCCTAGCAGTGGCAGTGAGTTCCCATTGGAAGTACTCCCGGCTAATCATAGCTGAACAGGCAGTCCATGGGGAGGTGTTTTCTCTCTCTAGGACTGCCAGTTCAGACTGTGGGGTCTATTCATGAAGAATAACTTAATGTGCACGTAAATATTGTACAGTAACACTTGCGCAACAAGGTCGTGCATGGTAAGCTCCAAATCTCAGAGGTTTTCCCCCCTCTGTATATAGGTACATAACAGAAAAAGCTCCAAGACAAGCTTGGTCGATTGTGCTCAACCTTAATTCTAATGGGATGCAGGTATTAATGAAACCTAAAACATGTTTTGTTGAAAAGATCACTTTACCATTTATAAAACCATGTTCACAGTAGAGAAAAATAATGCATACATAAGTACTTAATAGAGAAAAATGTATTCAGAAAAAAACTGTCTAAAGCTAATATATAAATCTAAATCAATACTAAAGAAGAAACGCTGCACAAGTTTTTGTCTCTCTAGTTGAATCACCAGCTGAACGTTGTGTTCAAGTTAATATTCTCCTTTATCAGTGTTGTGCCAGTCACTAAATGGTTAAAAAGACTCCTCTTCCTTTTTGTATAGTGTGTGCATTGAAGTCTGGTTCACCAGATTACAGCATCCCGTAGTGTCCGGTGTCTGAGTGAGCTGTCACTCTGTCCCTGGGTTGGAGTTCTCTGTAGATGTTCTTTGCAGGGTCTCATGGGGTGAAGTGAAAAGTGGCTGGGTACAGGTAGGGAGACCCTTGGCTGGGCTTCGGTGTCTGTATGGGACTCACCTCGTGCTCCTCTCGCCGTCTGTCTCCTTCTTCCCGCCGCTCCCGATGGGAGCTCCGTTAACGTGGTGACTTCCTGGGTCTTCCTGCACTGCATGACATGTGACTTTCTAGCCAGAGCAGTGTGCAGCTCAACGGCTTTCTGTGTTCTGTAGCAAACTTGTTACTTTGTAGTTGGTTTGATGGGAGAATGTCCCCAATGCGTTTCTGTCCTTATTGGACCTTCCTCTGGGAGAGTTCAAGAGTTGTCACTGCGCACCCTGCACCCATTACAGATACGCCCCTGGCTGATACTGATACAAAGGTCCTGAGAAGGCGGACCACTGAAAGGAGTGGTCCTATAGTAGGCAGCAACGGAGCTGAATACTGATCACGCTGTTTTTAGTGAGCTAATAAAGCAAGAATGTCCACAGACAATGCTGGATGTTATAGGCAGAGCTGATTACTGTACAGCAGAGAGTTCTGATGTCTGCACTAGTAATTGGAGACTGCACTGCAGTTGTCATAGCAGAGATTACTGATGTCTGCAATCATGATTGGGCAGCAAGAGTACTTCGAGTCTGCACTGGTATTTGGAGACAGCGCTGCTGAGTTGCCAGCGCGTCAGGTACCTGAGCCTCACAGGCTGATGTGTGACAGCTTGTTTTGGATCATCCATGGTGTGGGGAGCCATGCCTTTGCTTTAAGGAAAATATATATATTTATATACATGCTGCAAAGATCTGCTTATAATCATCACATTCAGCATGGTGATCAGCACTCTCCTGAAAGATGTATTTGTGTGTACTTACACCTCTGTTTGTGCCACATTTGCTTACTGTACTTGACCTTTGCTTGCCCACCTCTTCCCTTCTCCATCCTGCCTATTTTTAGTGTACTGAGTATTCAGTGGCAGATGTGGCCGAGTCTGTATACAGAAATGCGAGTCCCACTTTACATGAATACATTATTTTACTGTTATTATATTTTTAGTATATATTAATTACAGCACTTTTTAAGCAATACAACAGGGATGGGGAACCTCAGGCCCGGGGGGTCTGACCCTCTGAGCTTTTCTCTGCTTTTCTCTGCTAGCCTCATCTGGCTAGTAGGGTGCCTAGAATGCACCCTGCAGCCAGAATCTATGCAGCAGTGCTGCCAGGAGCATCCTTAGGACACTTCAGACAGTCACACCGCTGCCCTTACAGCTCCTCGGAGCATCCTCCAGGTTCTCCAGATATTGCTGTAATCACCGGCGATTGTGGCCCCACCCCATGTGACATCACAGGGAGGGAGTGTGGCCTGCAACAGGCCCATGAATAATGTTCTATATATCAAAATGGCCCTTGGCAGAAAAAAGGTTCCCCACTCCTGCAATACAAGCTAGCTTTCACTAAATATATTGCTCAATATTTCTAGCTTCTTTTTATTTTTTTCAGCAATTTTTGCTTATCATCAGGAGGATTTGTGTATCAGCAGAACTTTGCACCACTGTGTAATGGTCTGTGCAAAGTTGATTTCCTTGAAATTTCAATCTATTTTATATAGTACTTACCTGCTCTCTCAGAAGGTGCACTAGACTCTCGATTTTTGGGTAGTCCCCTGCACACCTGGAAGAGTGGGTGGATCTCCAGCATCCCGCCCACCAAAGTGGCCAGCTGCATCACCTCTCTGGGCTTTTCCCAGTGAGGAGCAACAAGAAGTAGGCAAGTATGCTTTATACCGCTTAGTTCAAATGATTAGGGAAGTAAGAACACAAAGAGACTGTGTTCTGTTTATTTCTTAGATTTATTTGTTTTAATCTCTTAATTACACTGTTTACCCATCCATACAACTGCAGGCCAAATGCTTTGTTTGTACCTACAATCTTACCGCACCTTCAGGAGGGAACCACAATCTAACTTGTGCTCTGATAAAGCTTTGTTGCTCTCATAAATGAAAGTAATGTCTCCAAATGTAACTTCACTTTAGTTCATTTAAATATCAGGCTTGCAAATCAAACATTTTGTTTGGCTATTTTAATCATCTCCTAATAACCCAGCTACATAGTTCCACTCGCCCACTGACACAGTAACAGTGCCTTAATCAGGGCTTGACACATTTTTCTAAAATCTAGGAGCCAGAATGAAATTGTAGGAGCCAGACCACCGCCCCCCCAAAAAAAAGTACAGGAGTGAGTAAGGAGCACAGCTCTGTGTGTTATGCAACCTTTATACACACTATACTAGTCCACAAAATGGTCACAGTTGAATTGTTACAGTAAAATGGAGGCTCCCTCACTGCTCTGCACAGCTCCCCTGCTCCACCCTCCAGTAATAACAGACCACATTTCACATAAAATAATGGTGCCAAAAAGTACAAAAAAAAACCCCTCCCCTCATGGTCACACCACTCTCCCTCTGAAGCCGCTCCACAAACCCTGGCCACGCATAGACCCTACTACCGGATAGCTCTATGCAGCCGGAGATAGGAGACAGTAGACAGCCAGAACGTACAGGAGGATCAGCGTAGACTGGGATAGACAGCAGAGATCTGAGCAGGTCAGGATGGAGAGGGGTCATCAGCGCAGGCCGGGACAGACACAGGCACAGCAGTCACCGCAGGCGACACTCAGCACATGCACTCCTGTGCATGATATGAACACGGCAATACTATAGGCACGAATCTCCGCCAGAGCTGATAAGGATCTGCTTCCTCCCTCACTGCAAAATCTGGTAGCCAGGCAGCAAAATCTGGTAGCCATGGCGACCTGGCCCCTGGGATTTGTCGAGCCCTGGCCTTAATTATCACGCACATACAGTAGGCAGATGCAAAGCACAAAAGGATCTGCACTTCAACTTGTCTACTCTATAAGGTCCTGACTATACATTAATTATGTCCTCTGTGCACTGTGCCACTATGTAATCATCTGTTTCATTACATTTGTTTGTATTATTCACTTCCAGCATGAGGCTGACTTAAAATACTGAAAGATGTGTTGGGTGTATGGGATTTTTTTTACAAACAGAATGAAAGCCTTAGCATACAACCAGATACATCATGTCCACAGTTACATGATTACTCCCCAAGCTTTCTTCTCCAGCTGCTGTAGAGAGGCACATTCTCATTAAAGTTAATAGAATATAAAGTCATTAAGGCCAGAAGAGCTTGACATTATCGCTGTTGTATACAGTATGAGAATGCGATCATCACTCCTGGGATATTAACTGTATCACTGGAAAAAGCCAGAGGTAATATTAGATGAATTAACCATTTCAGGGCTGTTTTAGCAGTTGCACTTTGGATTATTTTTCAAAATGGAAACACATGTCAGACAGATTACAGGCTTGTATTGGAAAGCTGGATGAATGCTATAAATGCTCCAAGTATTTCATTTCCAGTATAACACATCTACATTTTTGCAACACTAATCACTAGCTAAGAAAAACATTTCCACAGTAAGAGCCCAGAGGAAATAGTAGTGGGAGTTGTGGGAAAGTAGACACGTAGGATGAGAGAGAACTTATAGAACACAAATGAAGTTATAAAATAGTTGTGACATTGTTCCGTGTAGTGCAACCACACAATGTGGAATATTGAGTAATTTCCTGCTGTCTGACTCCATCATGCAATGTTCTTCTAGTTCCAATAACTAAACAAGTCTACTTCTCATAAAGCCATGTTCCCGGAAAATCCAGTAGTTCTATCCATTAAACAGTAGGCGTTGAACTGAAAATTCTGCTTATGGGCCATAATCTCAAATAAATACATTTCTTCTCTTACTTTCATTTCTTAACTATTTATATAAGAAATAGACTGAGGACTTTGCCTTAAATGCCTGTTACTTTCCTTAAGCGGAAAATGTAGGATGCTGAGTTACCACTAGGGACTACTACAGGGGGCTCACTACTGGGGACTTCTACAGGGGGCTCACTACTGGGGGCTCACTGCTGGGGACTACTACAGGGGGCTCACTACTGGGGGCAACTACAGAGGGCTCACTGCTGGGGCAACCACAGGGGGCTCACTACTGGGGCAACTACAGGGGGCTCACTACTTGGGGCTCACTACTGGGGGCAACTGTAAGGGGCAACTACTGGGTGCAACTACAGGGGGCTCACTACTGAGGGCAACTACAAAGGGCAACTACTGGGCACAACTACAGGGGGCACTTCTTTAATGGGCACAATTACAGGGGGCTCTGCATAATGGGCACTACTACAGGGGACATTGCATAAGGGGCACTATTACAGGGAGCATTGCATAATGGGCACTAGATTAGGAGGCATTGCATTTTGGGGCACAACTACAGGGGGCACTGTATCAGGGGCACTAACTTGATACACACAGTTTACAGGTTATAAACTATGTTCCCAATAATCTGGTTCTACACGGACATAAAAATTGTGCAACCTGTCTTGAGCTGAGGTGACAGACTGGCAGGAGCAGAGAGGAGTGTTGGTGAAGTAGATCTGTCAGGGTGGGATGTAATGGGCATTACTGTTTGGCATAATGTGTATTTGGCATTACTGTGTGCACAATGTGCTATTAGGGACATTACTGTGTGGCATATTGTGTAAAGGGCATTACTGTGTGGCATAATGTGTTGTATGTGGCATTACTGTGTGGCATAATGTGTTGTATGTGGAATTACAGTGTGGCATAATGTGAAATAGGGGCATTACAGCATGGCATAAATTTGATATAAGGGCTTTACTGTATGTCATTATGTGTTATACGTGGCATTATTGTGTGGCATGTGTAAGGGGCATTGCTGTGTGGCATAATGTGTTGTAAGGGGCATTCCGGTGTGGCATTACTTAGTGTGTCATAATGTGTAAGGCACGTTGCTGTATCATGTAACCACGCACCTTAAACGTCGTCTTTGGGTGTGTTTGATCTTTGGGCGGCGGGGGGGGAAGCCTGAAACTTTTTTGGCATGGGGAGCAAAATTTATAGTTACGCCACTGCCAGTTTGATAATAATTTATTGACTATGATAGTAATTATCCCCTGTTTTCTGAACTGGGAATATACAAAACCAGTTATAGATTGTTGTAGTGGGGTTACAAAACATTTTTTTCCTCACAGCCTCAGGAGCTGCAAAGAAAAATCTGCATTAAATGCAGATTCCAAAGATTCCAGCATTTTTGTGGAATCTATAGGTTACTGTGTGTTACTCCAGGATTTACTGCGTGGGGAAAATGCCAAATAATTGAATAGCTCCAGGTACATGAAACTAGGAGCTTTTCACCGCACGGTAAGCTCCGCACCTAATTGAATATGCTCCACAGGCTGTTCGTGTGTTCGTGGAAAAATATACACATACAGTCAGGTCCATAAATATTGGGACATTGACAGAATTTTCATATTTTGGCCTCTATTCACCACCACAATGGCTTTGAAATGAAACAAACAAGATGTGCTTTAACTGCAGACTTTCAGATTTAATGTGAGGGTAATTACATCCAAATCAGGTGAACGGTGTAGAAATTACAACGGTTTCTATATGTGCCTCCCACTTTTTAAGGGGCCAAAAGTAATGGGACTATCAACTCAAAAGCTATTTCATGGACAGGTGTGGGCTATTCCCTCATTATTTCATTATCAATTAAGCAGGTAAAAGGTCTGGACTTGATTCTAGGTGTGACATTTGCATTTGGAATCAGTTGCTGTTGACTCTCAATATGAGATCCAAAGAGCTGTCACTATCAGTGAAGCAAGCCATCATTAGGCTGAAAAATCAAAACAAACCCATCAGAGAGATAGCAATAACATTAGGTGTGGCCAAATCAACTGTTTGGAACATTCTTAAAAAGAAAGAACGCCACGGAGAGCTCAGCAACACCAAAAGACCCGGAAGACCACGGAAAACAACTGTTGTGGTTGACAGAAGAATTATTTCCCTGGTGAAGAAAAACCCTTTCACAACAGTTGGCCAAATCAAGAACGCTCTCCAGGAGGTAGGTGTATATGTGTCAAAGTCAACAATCAAGAGAAGACTTCACAAGAGTGAATATAGAGGGTTCACCACAAGATGTAAACCATTGGTGAGCCACAAAAACAGAAAGACCAGATTAGAGTTTGCCAAACAACATCTAAAAAACCCTTTACAATTCTGGAACAACATCCTATGGACAGATGAGACAAATATCAACTTGTACTAGAGTGATGGGAAGAGAAGAGTATGGAGAAGGAAAGGAACTGCTCATGATCCAAAACATACCACCTAATCAGTGAAGCATGGTGGTGGTAGTGTCATGGCGTGGGCATGTATGGCTGCCAATGGAACTGGTTCCCTTGTATTTATTGATGATATGACTGCTGGCAAAAGCAGCAGAATGAATTCTGAAGTGTTTCGGGCAATATTATATGCTCATATTCAGTCAAATGCTTCAGAACTCATTGGACAGCGCTTCACAGTGCAGTTGGACAATGACCCGAAGCATACAGCAAAAGCAACTAAAGAGTTTTTTAAGGCTAAAAAGTGGAATGTTATGCAATGGCCAAGTCAATCCCCTGACCTGAATCCGACAGAGCATGCATTTCACTTGATGAAGACAAAACTGAAGGGAAAATGCCCCAAGAACAAGCAGGAACTGAAGACATTTGCAGTAGAGGCCTGGCAGAGCATCACCAGGGATGAAACCCAGCGTCTGGTGATGTCTATGCGTTCCAGACTTCAGGCTGTAATTGCCTGCAAAGGATTTGCAACAAAGTATTAAAAAGTGAAAGTTAGATTTAGGATTGTTTAGTTTGTCCCATTACTTTTGGCCCCTTAAAAAGTGAGAGGCACATATAGAAACCGTTGTAATTCCTACACCATTGACCTGATTTGGATGTAATACCCTCAAATTAAATCTGAAAGTCTGCAGTTAAAGAACATCTTGTTTGTTTCATTTCAAAGCTATTGTGGTGGTGAATAGAGGCCAAAATATGAAAATTCTGTCAATGTCCCAATATTTATGGACCTGACTGTATATGTGTAAAATGGCTAAAGATTGCAAACAGTGAACAGCATTATAAAGGGAATGCTGCTAGCAAGGGAGGCAACTGACGATATGCATCAAAGTTTATCTAAGGGCCTGATTCAGAGTTGGGAATAGAGAGAGATATCACTTAACAGTGTACCTAGACAAACCATGTTGCAATGCAAGGGGTGTAAATACATTTTTTTTTTCATGTAGGGTAAATACTGGCTGCTTTTACATATAGCCCACAAATACTGCACAGCTTTATTATTACTCTACAATTTAGATGTCAGTTTGGACACCTCCCTCCCAAATCTAAATCTCTCTGCACATTATAAATCTGTCCCACCTGCAGTGCAGTATGGTTTCACCAAGATGATCAGTTGAGAGAGATATCTCTCTCTATTCCCAACTCTGATCAGGACCTAAGATGTGAATCCAGCCCTTCTGATCTTTAGTAGTGCAGATTAAGGTAATGTCACACTGGTAATTTAGGATGAGCTGCTTTCCTAAGCTACAAATCGCTGAATGCCTTTATAATAACATCATTTTGTATATCCTACAAACTACAGCTGCTAAAGTGCTGGATAAAATCCTTTATTTATTTTTTACACTGAGTATGACAGAAACAGCTGCTTTCACAATGGATAAATAACAGAAAAAACTGCTCAGTGTATTTGAGTAACAAAATCACAAGTGTGACGGGACACACATTTTACATAGCAGACAATAAAATAAACATAATAATAAGTAGTCCATTGCTTTATTGTAATTAAACCTTGTAACATAATCTTAAGCTAACTTATATATTAAAAATAACCACACAGACACCAGTGCATTGGTTTAAGGTCACAGCATTTATTAATTGAATGACCATATTTTAATTCCTAAAAAGGGTGGCAAAGAAGGTGCTACCAAACCCAGCTCCAGCCAATTAAAACCATTAAAATACACAGGGGGCAACTAATACAGTCCCCCCCTGTATATAGGTGTAACCCGCGCTGCAAAGGTCTCACCACTCATTAATATGACACAGTCAAGACGCTCCCGCAAGGCAGCGCCCATTGACCCGCCTGCATGGGTGGGACATACCCGTCGTCCTTCAAAAGGGCAAGTGCCCCACAATGACCACTTACACCAGATGTGGCCGCTGGTTAGCAGTGCCTTCCCGCCAATGCCAGGTTCTAAGAACTGCAGCCCGTCACCCAACAGAATGAACAAAACAAAACAAGCCAACAAAACAATCACTTTAGTTGAAAACTGAAAAAAGAGCCTTAAGAAAAATACCCATACCTAAAGGAAAAAGGTGCACACCATCTGCCCTAAAATACTGAGGACTTTGCAAAATTAAAGAAGGATGCTTCACTATCACACCTCCAGAAGATGTCACAAAGCTGGAAATGGCTGAGTTAATTTTCTTTCTAGCTTTTTCCAAAGCACCTGGATCCCTAGAACCTCTCCAAACGTATCTGGGCACAATCTCTAACTAGACCAGTCTAACCCTAGGCCAGTGAGAACAAATTTCCATCAAATCAGCTTTAACCTTCAATATAAAGTCAATTCCCTTTATTTGACTGACATCATTCCCACCTAGGTGCACTATCAACCAATCTGGCTTCCCCCAAAGTTGCTCCTGCTTGTAAAGTAAATCCAACAAAGCCGACCACTTCAAACCCCTTACACATGACCATCTAACCCTACACCCTTTAAATATCAGAACAGTCTTTCTAGCCAAAGGGTGCTTTTCACCCCAATAGACATATGAGTGGCCGACCAGCCACACTTGCTCCGATAGTGTGATAGATGCTGCAAAAGAAAAATTCGAACCGTCAGAAAAAGCTCACCTAAAACCAGGCAATGGCAAACAATCAATATGTCATAACGAATAACAGCCCAAGTGAAGGAGAAAAATTTAAAAACCTTCTGTGGACCTCTTAATAAGCCAATTGAAATTATGCCCCCTCAGAGGAAAAATAAAAAAATCCCTTCATACTCCCAGTTTTTAAATGCTAATCATTCAAAAACTGACAAGCAAACTACATTTTTGGGTTAGTGCAACAGGCGAAACCTAAACCTTATCACCACGAACATAACTCTTAAACGCTGCTGACTTCCATCGCCCCATCATCTGAATCTTTGACGCTGAGCAACCATTAGCCGCAGCGCAAGTAGCTACTCCAATGTGAAAAGAGTACCGTAATCCTCATTATATTTTTGGTCAAACAGTGCTTAAATATGGCAGAAAACTGGAATTTTGTGAGGGACAAGAAGTTTAAATGCACAAAGAACTGAGCGCCACCTGCTGGAATGGGGACGCTAAGCGAAATGGGCAAATTGCCTCTTTAGGGTGGCTTTTAAACTATATCTAACATCCCCGCCCTAATTGGTCTGTTTTGGAACGGGGAATTTTGCAAAGCACCGACTCTTCTTTAACTACAACATGTTTAACCAATAAACCTGTGTCCAAAGAACTCTTACTCGCAGCCACCAATTCACTTATTCTAAAGGCGCCAAAAAACGCAAAAGAAAAAGCCGTTTGAAAAAGGGTTACCTCGAACTCAGAGTCTGCTACTGATGAAAGCACTGACAACAGGTCCTGTAACAAATTTAAGTCGATAGGTCGACGGGCATCGGCAGGTGTTTTGTTCTAACTGGCCCAGCCTTTAAGGGCTTTGTTAAGGACGAACGACCTAATGGGGTCATGCACCTGGTACATTTAGAGTGGAACGAGATATCAGCCAATGCTGTGTACAAAGTTGACTTTGACCTGCCCTGCTGATAGTGACCCTACACAAAGGACAGCAAACATTGTACTGCTAACTCACCCTCTTGTTTGTGCCTAAGCCGGTAAGCCTCCCAATCTTCCCATGCTGCTGTATACGTGCGCAGGGTGGATGGCGCCAAGGATTTTCACGCAAGTCCAGTTATGCCTGATCGATAATCTGCCAGACATAAGAAGGACATGTTAAACCGAGGAGGTTAGCCCCCGGCACCAAAACGCGGAATCTATCAAAGTTGAAACGTGAAAGCGCATTCCACTATCTCGTTGTCCACACCTGGCACATGCTTTGCCCTAAAATTTATGTTAAAATGAAAATATGCCAAAACTAAATGCCTCAAAAGCCACATGGCCTGAGGTGACGAAAACAGCTGGTTATTAACCGCATGCACCGCCCCTAAATTGTCCCACCAAAAGACTATGGTTCATGCTAGACAAAATCTTAGCCCATAATTCCACGGCCACAATTATCGGAAAAAGTTCCAACAAAAGCAAGTTGGCCGTAAAACCGCGGGCAATCCACGACAGGGCCCAAGGGGCGGCACACCACTCCCCTTGGAGAAAAAACAAGAAACCGGAAGAGCCAGCTGCATCCGTAAAAAAGTTGTAGCGCATAATTAAACACTGGCCTTGAAGGCCAAATCAATTCTAAATTAAAATTAACTAGCAAATCTACCCATACCTGCAAATCTTCCTTGATCTCACTAGATAAACGTAAAGTATGGTACGGCTTGCTAACGCCTGCTGTTGCTCTCTCCAGCTTTCGGCAAAAAACTCTCCACATGGGGATGACCCTGCATGCAAAATTAATGGAGCCTAATAGGGACTGTACTTGGTGCAACCTCACCCTGTCTGCACTCAAACATTTCTCAATTTGCCCCAATAGGTTATGAACCTTATCTGCAAAGATGCGGCAGCACTTTGCCCCTGTATCTACTTCAATGCCCAGGTATGAGAGACAACAAGTGGGACCCTCTGTCTTATCCTTAGCCACTGGAACCCCCGTAACCTGAAATAGGGAACTGGCAGAGAACAAAAGTTCTTGGCAAATGTTACTATCAGTTGGACCTATGAAGAGAAAATCATCCAAATAACCACCAATGTAAGAAGGAGCTGAATTTCTCAAAATAGGCACAAGAGACAGAACAACCCATGGGTAAACATTTATCAACGTAAAAATTGCCTGTCTATTTTAAACCCCATAAACAGCAGGGAATCGGGGTGTAATGGCAAAAGACGAAAGGCTGATTCAATGTCTAACTTCACTAAGAGGGCGCCTGGGCCAAAACTCCTGATCAAATCAAGGGCCTCCTCAAATAACTGATAACGAACCATGCAACATTCCCCTGGAATAGCGTAGTTCACTGAGCCACCATGGCAGTGGGACAAATGCTGGATTAAGCAGATCTTTCCCGGGACTTTCTTGGGCACCACCCCAAGGGGAGAAATGCACAAACCAGCCAAAGATGGGTTAGGGAAAGGGCCACACATGCGACCTTACCTAATTTCCGCATCCACCTTCTGTCTCACCACCTGGGGCCACTCCCTGGCTGAACGCAGGTTCCTGCGAGACACAACTTGCACTTTGCTATTGATGGGTAAACGGAAATCTAAACTAAAACCATCTAACAAAAACTGGGCTTTCTCCCTAAGGGGGTACTTATATAACCACCTGCTCAACTCTGCTAGCGCCACTGGCGAAGATGCCTTATTTTGCATCACCGTCGGTGTGCAGCCATTCTGTGTGTTCGCTTCCCGCTGAGGACTTGCAGTCCTTGGCTGGGTGGGATGCCCCGCATATTCGACAATAGTGTCGAAAACGAAAATTGGAGCCCCTGGTACATTTTCCATCATTAAAAGCAAAGCAAATCCCCTTTGCCACGTACCCTGAGCTTCCCTTAGCCCCTGTTGCCAGTTTCTTACCCTGTACCTCATATATGCTCCTATTCTGCTGGGTGACCTCTAACCAAACTTTTACATCCTTGAAACCCAAGGGCAGGGTAGAATTACCATCCTGCTTTCTACGGAATTTCTCATCATAGTCCCGCCAAACATATCCCTTAGATTTCATGAACATCTCATGGACCAAGAAAATGCACTTGATCACGTTGGGATGCTCATTGGGCCTGGTCTCTAAGTAGCAAGCTGAGAACACTAAAAAACCCCGTAACCACTGATGGTAACTCTTAAAGGCGTTCTCTCCAACACCCTCCAACTTTTTTGCCTTCTTGAAACCCTGTCTCATATCATCCGTAAGGTTGCAAACATCAACATACTTCCCCTTTTTAATCTTTTCCCGCATCCTCTTTCTCATACCTCTGGTTACTGCTGTGTTAGCACAATGTACCATTTCTGAGTATAATGCAGGCTCCACTTGAGCGGTAGAAGAATTAGAACTTTTACGCTTTGCGCTCTTCCTAACTATCTGATGCGTTATCAATTTGGCCAGTTTACGTGGGCACGTAGGTGATCCTGATGACTCACTGCTAATGCTAGAAACAGATGAAGAACTGGCATATGAATCATGCATAACCTCATGCTCACCGGATCCAGATGGACCTGGAAGCTCGGACACTTCCTCTGCAGCACCTGCCACCATGCCGGATAATTCCCCCGTTCTCTCCGCCTGCTCAACATTGGGCTGTCTGCTCTTCTGCGCTATCGTCACCTGAACCGCTTCTCCGGATAAACTACTAGGCTGAACCTCGGAAACAAAACCAAAAACCATTAAAGGAGGCAAGGGTGGAGGTTCCACGTAGGTAGGAGGGGGCGGGGGAGGAGGTGAAGCTACAGTTGTCGGACCATGCCGAGGTGCAGTCAACTGGGAAACTGATTGGGTATAATTGCCTGGCATGTGCCCCGCAGCACGGGAAAATTGCGGCATATTTGAAGCCGGGTAAGCCTGCAATCAAGGACCGTGGGGACCATAGGCATCCTGCCAAAGGGACATATACATGCTAGACAATTGTGGCGAAGGGGAATAAGGAGGCCGCCAATTGGGGAACTGCCCAAATACTGAAGTGGTTGGGATAAAAACCGGATATGAACCCGGCCATGTAGCACTACCCTGAGGAAGGGACACTGAATGCCTAACTGGCGAGGACCATGAGGGTTGAACCTGTGGAGCCGACGAAAAAATTGAGGAGATTTGATGCCTAAAAGGGGGTTGGCCAATATTGCAAAATAAGGCAGTGTTGAGGTGACAGAGGAAGTAGGGGTATCCCCTGGCTGCCCTGGAAGTGACAAATGGAGCTGGCTGCATAGGTAGATTAAAAGTAGCCATAGAGTGATGTGACACAGTAAATTTGAAACTCCAGCAGAGGGCGCCCCCCACCATTGAAATCATGTTGTCTGACCGTGAAACAACCACAGTAGCCCCTGCAGTTGACACCATTAAGCCTGAAGGAGGGACAGCTGCAGAGGGCACTTTAAGCTCCCCTGTAACTGCCAACATGGACCCCTGCTGAGAAACAGCCAAAGGCACTGCTGAAAGCGCTCCCACAGCTGTCAACATGGACCCTGTCTGATGCACCACTATGGGAGTTGCTGGAAGCAAATGACATCATGACGTCTCTCCCATAATGCAGAGCATGCTGGCCCAGGAGGATGGACGGAGGAGCGGATGGCTGCGGCAGGAACAGGAGCGGGGATTCAGGTAAGTGTTTATTTTTATTACGTGTGTGTCTACTGGGGGGGGCACTACTGGGGGCACTAGAAGGGGGGGACCACTACTGGAGCAACTACAAGGGGGGACCACTACTGGGGGCACTACAAGGGGGGACCACTACTGGGGGCACTACAAGGGGGGGGCTACTACTAGAGGCACTACAAGGGGGGACTACTACTAGGGGCACTACAAGGGGGGCTACTACTAGGGGTGCTACAAGGGGGGACTACTACTGGGGGCACTACAAGGGGTGGGACTACTACTGGGGGCACTACAAGGGGGGGACTGCTACTGGGGGCACTACTAGGGGGGCTACTACTAGGGGCACTACAAGGGGGGGACTACTACTAGGGACACTGCAAGGGGGGGACAACTACTAGGGGCACTGCATCAGGGGACTATTACTAGGGGCACTGCATGGGGGGGACCTCAACTGGGAGCACTACAAGGGGTGACTACTACTAGGGGCACTACAAGGGGGGGACTACTACTAGGGGCACTGCATAGGGGAGGACTACAACTGGGGACACTATTTAAATGGCACTGCATAAGTAGTACCACTATTGGGGGCACTGCATAGGGGGAACTACTACTGGGGGCACTATATAAGGGGCACTGCATAGGGGGGATCACTACTGGGGGCACTACTGGAGGCCTGCATAAGAGTATTAGCAGAGGGCCTGATTCATAGTTGTATGCAATACCGAATGTTTACGGAGTGGAGTGATTATTGGTAAATCAGGGCCGCTGTCTTGTACTTGCCCCCAGGCTAAAAGTTGTCAGCCAGCCCCTGGGTACTGGGGTGCTCGGTTTTCAGGTCACTTGGAAGTTGTGATCACTGTTGGGATCTCACTGATTACCCACTGGCTAACGCGTTTCCCCATATAGCAAATGGGTTTTTTAGTTATTATAATCTCTTTGAGTGTAATACAGAAACCCTCTTTTGGTCTGCTGCAGACCTTTATCTGGTGTATGTGCCCAATTAGTGATCTTTTGGAGATAAACTAACCACTCCGTATACTCTATTTATTGTGAATCCTGCCTCTCCTGGCGATAATTGAAACCTGAATGTTTGGTTTAGTAATTTGTTATGTGGTATGGCACTGTGGATAGTGCATAAATAATGTATATTTTAAATGTGCAAATTCACATCCCTTGTGTAGATTGTCCTTTCTTAATCTACTATTGCAAATAACATTTATGCTGGAGAATAGATTGATTCCTATATTAAAGATACCTGTACATGCTTTAGGTATTTATTGCAGCTATTGCTATTTTATTGACTTTAACTTTTATAGTGCAAAACTCCAAAACAATTCAGTCAATTCCTGTAGATTATACACATCAGAAATGCATGGACCATTTAATTTACTTATAAATTGATCATTGATTAAGTCTCAAGATTAAGATCAAGTCCATAATGTTGACAAACCAGCGTTTGTTGTGTTCTTCTTAGGCTGGGTGGTAATATCATTGCATTAATATCATGGTTTTAAAAATATTAATAGTATTCCCATATATTGTCGATCCTGAATCACTACAGAATATGAATCTGGGATCTCTTGGTTGGCCATCCCTCCATTATAGCAAGATAGCCAAAGTGGTGTAATGAAGTGTAAAGGTGGGTACACACTATAGCAATCTATCTGCAGATCGAGTGATCTGCAGATATATCTGCAGATGATGGTCATTCATACACACTGAACGACCATCATCTGCATGCTGCAGCGAGTTGGGCCGGCCTGGGGAGGGTAGGGGGTGTGGCCTAATTGAGGAACTCGTGGCCATGCCCCCTTTGAAGAAAAAAACCCATTCGCTATGCGGCACTGAGGAGGGTGGCGCAGTGTGTACCCAGTGTGTACCCAGCATTACTGTCAGCTTCTAAAGCTGGGTACACACTTATCCAATATTCAGGAGATCAGACTCCAGATCAGACTGTTTATAATCCTACTGCAGACCTGGTGGCAGATTCTACATCCAATCTATCTAATGAAACACATTTTCCAAAGCAAAAACTGGTGCTTGATTACAAAATCTCTCTGCCCAAAATAGCTTTGGGATCTGTCATTAAAATTACACATTAGCAGTTATTCTGCATTGTTCCTGAGATCCCACCAGGAACAGACAAGGGTCTTGTACTCTCACATGACATTCTGTTTTACCACCTGAATTCTTATAATCCTTAAGTATCTGAGTGGTAACCTGTGCATGCATCATATAATTATAAAGCATTCTAAAGTAAACCATAATATAAATAAAGACTCTGAGACATAAATTTGGCAGAATAATTTGTTAGCTATTTATTAAATACTTATAAGCAATATTTAAATGGGTTAGTTATGGGAGACCGACAGTCGGGATGCTGGCTGTCAAAATACAGACAGTGGCATCCCAATGCTCAGAATCCCGACTGGGGCTGAGTAAGTAATCTAACCCTCCCCCCTTCACCATGTAATCCTATCCCTCCCTTCCTGTATCCTAACCCTAACCTTCCCTCCCCCCACACTCCCCATTAGTGCCTAAACCTAAACATTCCTCCTTAGTGCCTAACCCTAACCCCATCCCTGGTGGAGCCTAAACCTAACCCACCCTGTCCACAGCCTAACCCTAACCTTCCCCCTCCCACAGCCTAACCCTAACCCCCCGAACCCTGCAGCTAACAGCTATCTGACCCGCTATACTTATGTTCGGGATGCCTACTGTCGGGATGCCGGCTATCGGGATTCTGGCATCGACATCTCAACTGATGTCGGAATTCTGTCAACGGTATTCTGGCCACGGTCGAGATTTCAGCACCGGGATTTCGACAGCCGGCATCTCGTGCGGCGGACACATAATTACTTCCCATTTAAATAAGCTTAAATGATAGAAAGTATGGAGGCAAAGAAAGGATGTCCAGAACCTGCGGACGGACAAAGATGTAGGAGCGTTTTTAACGTGAATGTCTAATGTGAAGAACGGGGTGGGTAAGATGTGTGCAGCAAACGTATACTAGTGGGAATATAGGAAAGGGTAAGGTTGAAAATAAAAATGTAAATGAATAAAATATATTAAATATTTTAAATATATATATATATATTCTTTTTTAATATTTAAAATTATTTTATTTCCCGCCTGACTTATGTGTGGAATTATTTCTACCCAAATCCGGACAACAATTGTAAAGTCATATGTACCCTTTGTAAAGCCAGAGTAAGTAGAGGTAGAAACCAGAACCATCTAGGAATCTCCTCTCTGTTACGTCATCTGCAGCTCATCCATCCAAAAAGTTTTTGTGTTTTGTGTTGACTCATCTGCATCACCAGTGGGTCTTTTGGGAAAGTTTAGTTTTTTCTCGACAGATGCACTTGCCGGAGAAACTGAAGGAGAAGCCATCGCTGCATCAAGTGCCACTTGAGCTGACAAGGATGCAGGAAGACCACCTACTGGGCCTAAACTGGATGAAAACAATATTGTGAGCTGTGAGGTGGTCAAAATTGACTGGAAACGAGTGGAAATTAATGTTATTGAGGTTAATAATACTGTAGAAAGAAAGAAAAAAAATTATGTGATTTTGCTGTTTTTATAAATTTCTGAAAAAAAAATACAGATCCAAAAAGAAAATCAAAACGCGCAAGGGGTGGTTTTGGCAAAACCAATTCCAGATCCAAAACCAAAACACGGGGTCGGCGCACATCCCTACTTAAAACACTAAATGAGTGACAATGTTTTAATTTTTATCTCAGTTCCATCACACTGCCTGCCTGCAACTGAAGTGGCAACAGGTGGCAACTTCTTTCCTGTGAAGCTCCTCCATGTTAGTTATTGGATTGGTGTGTTGCACTTAACTACTGAATATTGTCACTGCTAAGTGCCAAACTCCAAAGAATAGAAAGTGCAACCCCACCCTCATTTCACTTTAAGGGGGAGATTTGCTAAAGCTTGGAGGGAGATAAAATTGGAGATAAATAGCACAAACCAATCAGCTCCTAACTGTCTCTTTACAGGCTGTATTTGAAAAATGACAGTTAGGAGCTGATTGGTTGGAGCTATTTAGCTTTATTAAATCTCCTCCTAAGTAAGAAGTGGGAGGTCTGAGGGGGTGCACAGAGGGTCCATACACTGACCCTATATATCAATACTATCTATATGTGTTATTGAACAAAAGAGACTAGGAAAGTCATCCTAATATGGAAATAAAAAGGTATAATTACCATGGGGTACATATTAAATTACTCAAAAAAGGTTTGACAGATAAATCCGAATCTCAGTCAATAGGATGATCTGGGTCTAAAATTACACTGAACTGATGTATTGTAGTATACTTTTATGGCCTCTGGGAATTTCCTGAGGAAATGATAGTTGATACACTTAAGCAGATGTTATCATTCTGGTCACCTGCGATCTATGTTTGTTATTGTTACTGGTATTCATCACATTACATCTGTGAATTCCACAGCTTTTTTGATCTCCTTTCACTGCATTAAATGATAATGAATAATCACTATATGCAGTTTGTTTGCTTATCAAGGTGAAGGGTGCAAGCATTGGAGGCTGCGGATGACAGACACCTGGACTGGGTGCAAGCATTGGAGGCTGTGGGATGACAGACACCTGGACTGGGTGCAAGCATTGGAGGCTGTGGGATGACAGACACCAGGACTGGGTGCAAGCATTGGAGGCTGCGGATGACAGACACCTGGACTGGGTGCAAGCATTGGAGGCTGCGGATGACAGATACCTGGACTGGGTGCAAGCATTGGAGGCTGCGGATGACAGACACCTGGACTGGGTGCAAGCATTGGAGGCTGTGGGATGACAGACACCTGGACTGGGTGCAAGCATTGGAGGCTGCGGATGACAGACACCTGGACTGGGTGCAAGTATTGGAGGCTGCGGATGACAGACACCTGGACTGGGTGCAAGCATTGGAGGCTGTGGGATGACAGACACCTGAACTGGGTGCAAGCATTGGAGGCTGCGGATGACAGACACCTGGACTGGGTGCAAGCATTGGAGGCTGTGGGATGACAGACACCTGAACTTGGTGCAAGCATTGGAGGCTGCGGATGACAGACACCTGGACTGGGTGCAAGCATTGGAGGCTGCGGATGACAGACACCTGGACTGGGTGCAAGCATTGGAGGCTGCGGATGACAGACACCTGGACTGGGTGCAAGCATTGGAGGCTGCGGAAGATAGATACCTGGACTGGGTGCAAGCATTGGAGGCTGCGCAATATAGACACCTGGACTAGGTGCAAGCATTGGAGGCTGCGGATGACAGACACCTGGACTGGGTGCAAGCATTGGAGGCTGCAGAAGATAGATACCTGGACTGGGTGCAAGCATTGGTGGCTGCAGATGACAGACACCTGGACTGTCTGTCTTTAAAATACTTTTCAGGAAATATTTTAGCAAAGGAATAGACAAGTGAAAATCACAAAGAGATAACATATAGGGGTCAGTGTTAGGAGACAGCGTGAAAAGTGATAAGAAAGTGATAAGGTACCAGCCAATCAGCTCCCAAATGTAATTTTTCAAACACAGCTTGTGAGATAACAGTTGGGAGCTGATTGGCTGGCACTTTATCACTTTCTTATCACTTTTCACTCTGTCTTCTAACAATGCTTAGTAAATAGACCCCCTAATGTTAACAGGTGAGTGGCACAGAGGCCTCATACTATACTAGAGAATTACGATTGGCCTGTCTTCCAGGAGATTATTCTATTCTATCTCTCTATCTATCTATCTATCTATCTATCTATCTATCGTATCCAATCATATCTATCTATCTATCTATCTATCTATCTATCTATCTATCTATCTATCTATCTATCTATCTATCTAGCTTTTGTATCTATCTATCTATCTATCTATCTATCTAAAATGCAGACATAAAATGTATGCCTCAAAAACAAGTTGAGGCATACATTATACATTATAAGTTAACTCAAAACAAATATGTAAATGCACCCACAGGAACATATGATTGAAGATCATCATGAATTGCCTTAAGCATAGCATAATGTGGTATCATACCAGAAAGACCATTCATCATTATAAACCTGATAAGAAGAATTCAAATAAATACAAACTGTGTGACCCCTTCTCCATCCAAGGAGGTCCAAACAGCCTGGGCTGCTTTGTGACAATAGTGGAAGGACAAACAACATGAAGTTCCCCCATGCTGGGCTGGTCGCAAAATAACTGGGTAATAGGGACACTCAGGGCCTGATTCAGACCCGCTCGCAAGCGCTATGCACTCGCGAGTGGATCGATGTTAGGCCACTGCGCATGCGCACGCCGAAGAGGGCTCCGACGTGCGCATGCGCGAGACTCGGCTAGCGACGGGCGCTCCGTCGCTCCGGGTATCGCACCAAAAGGGTGCGGCTGTCGATTTTGATCGACAGCTTGCACCGTTTTGGAGGCGTGGCGTGGGGGCGGCTTCACAAACGGAGGCGTTCCCATGCAAACGCCTGCCGTTTGTGGAGTGGCCCCACTGATATCACCAGTGATGTCAGTGGGAGAGTTTCCGGCTCTATTAGAGCCAGAAGCTCTCTGGGGCTTGCGGCCATGAGTCCCTACCACAAGGGTCTTGTCGCATGCCCGATGGTCGCGATGGTCTTGACCTTCGCGACCATCATCCTGGCCCCTCGCAATAGCTGTGGGTGGTCACCTACAGCTATGCTAGCGGCCAGGAGGCCGCTCCACATAAAAAAAAAACGCCCTGATTCAGAGCGAGCGCTCTTTCAGAGCGTCCGGCTCTGAATCAGCGCCTCTATTATTTATAATGTGACAAAGCCCAAGGAAAGAGATCAGTAAGAGAAAGAGGAGGCACAGAAGGTTGTGCAGCTGGCAGGACAGCATAGTCAGTCCAAATATTAAAGATGGCTGTAGCATTCTCTTTTCCTATGATGAGAATGTGGCACTAGTGCCATCTGTAGTGCCATAGTATAATTCAAAACTCCTGTTAGATGCAAGAGTCGATTATGGGCCAATGTGGTGCAATCAGTAAATGTAATGGGTCCATTAAAAAGGTCAGAGGCCCAGTGCAGAAAATACTTTTCTGACATCCAAAAAAGTGTTGAAGAAAAAATGTCAAGGAGAAAAAAGCAGCATCAGGAAAAGGTGGTGATCCCCACTGACAGTGGCATACTGTATATCACATACTGTATGAGGAAGAGATGCAACAGATCCTGTCCCCAGAATTCTGATGCATCAATCTCAGGCTACTGAGTTTGCATTTTATTAACATATTTTCCGAATATGTGTTAAATGCAGTTTAAAGTAATGTTTTCTTATAAAGAGACCTCACTTTCTTAAAGCTGTCCAAAGTAAAATATGTGGAAAAAGGGCTGCTTATGCACAGTGAACACATTATTTAAATAATGTTTTTCATTTGTTCTGATTGTTCTAAAGCACTGTTACAGAACACAAATGTACCCTCAACAGTCACGCCACCCAGCAGAAAGTAGTTGGGGAGTGCAACCAATACATAGGGCTAGCAACACAGGCATCAGACATGACCAAATGTTCCAAATAAATTAAATGTCTTCTCACTTCACAAGACCATCCCGATATACATCACACAGTCATCATCCCATCATGCCACCCAGGAGGAAGTACAGCAGCTGGTGAGTGAAAGCATATACAGGCATCAGACATTAACATATGTCCAGAAAAATGAAATGTCTTCTCACTTCACAAGACAGTCCCAAAATATTACAGAGTCATCATCCCATCATGTCACCCAGGAAGTAGCTGGCTAGTACAACGTTGTAGGCAAAAAATGTATATGTGTTTTAAATTCTATTTACAATAAGGGATGGCCTACAGGTGCCCTTACCAGGCTTCATGCTGGCAGTGTCGGACTGGGACATGAAGGGCCCATACGGGGAATGCAATGGTAGGGGCCCACTGAAGGGAGGCGGCGTAACGATACTGGATCAGAACCTCTATACACACCTTCCTATACCTTCTAATATTCTGCCTATACCTTCTAATATCCTGCCTATACCTTCTAAGGATGACGCTAATTTGCATACGCAGTCATACAGTAAATAAAGACTTAAGACCTGGAATCTGTGGTTCCAAAGCACAAGTATTATTCAAGTAAAAGTACAGTCAGTTACACGCTATTGATCCAAACACAATTCGGTGCAAAGGAATTATACAGACCCAAGTACAGTATACATACGCAGCGCTTCTGGACCAGATGTTAGGCATCAGCAAGAAACCCCTCGTCAATCAGCATTCAGCACGAAGACTAAAAACCCAGTGTTGGAGCACACATATTTATACCCCCCAGGAATAGATAACACAATAGGGAAGTTTGTTGCTGATGCTATTGGTTCCCAAGGGGGATACATCTGTTACAGAGCATTTAACAGGCTGATTCAAATAGACACAACCCAACCTCCAACAACTGAGGGTCCCTAGATTCCCGCCACATGCAACATCCTAACAGTTATTCATATCATATACATTTTGTTGCTTGAAGTCTCTGCGGTCCATAAGTTGAGAATGCATGATGCGATCTCCCCACCGATAACACCGGAATACTGTGGAAAGAGTACGCATCAGTACAAAACCAAACATGGCTTACTTATCATGTATAAAACCTTAGTTACCAAACAATCTTTATTTCATAGCATTTATACTAAATGAACAAACTTAAATATTATACCTTAAAGCTTATGAAACCATGTATGTGAATATGTAATGTGTGAGTATGCGGGGTTTGATATGAAGACGCTAGTTAACTTGGTGCAGATGCGTGCGCATTTAGCTACTAAACTGTGTTTTCATATAGGATCTTATGCATTCGCTAATATGCGACTAGTTAACAGCGCAATTGTGCGTATTACTGATTATATGAGAAATGATGAAAGATGCAATCGCATGGTGCTAATAGTAATCTCGCCATATGTACTTAATTGTGAGTTTATCTAAAATGGCACTTGGGCGGCCATTCGCAAAATGATGTCTTGCGATTTCATTTACAAGATGGCATCTTGCGACCAGTCGCAAGATGGCGTCGCCACGATTCAATTTTAAATTGATATTGTCTCAGCCAATTTCCCAGCTTTGGAAGGCGGGCCGGTGGGGTGGCAGCCCAAATGGGGGCATTCCCATGGGAACGCCTACCATTTGGGGGCGGCCCCACTGACATCACTAGTGATGTCAGTGGAGAGCTTCCGGCTCAGACAGAGCCGAAAGCTCTCCGGGGCTTACGACAAGGGAGACCCTACCCTAGGGTCTCGTCGTAAGCCCCGATGGTCGCGATGGTCTTGACCATCGCGACCATCAACTTAGGCGGTCGTAAGGCTGTGGGTGTTAAGGAGGACGTCTTGAAAATTCAAGACGTCCTCCCCTCATTCAGACCGACCGCACGCTCTGTGCGACTGGCTCTGAATGAGGTCCTTAGTATCTGCATACAGGTTCCTGCAATTAAATCTTGTTATTAATGGCGACTGCTCTAAATAATGCCTGGGCCACTGGGTTGGATAGTATTCTGAGTATTCGACCTTAGCCTGGCATAGCTGCCGTTTATCCTTAGCAACCTTGTGTCCTGTGAGTGGGAGATAAAGCACAACAGTTTAATATCATTTAAACATGACCTAAAATACAACAATAAATCATCCACATTTTACATTAGAACAGATCCATTGATAGGTTGAAAAGATAGTAAACACTCATATAAGGCCTGGGAGAAGATACTGGGGTTGCCTATGAACCCATGGGAAACCCATGTTCATGTGTGGTGTTCTTTACTTTGCAGTTCTTACTTATGTGTCCCACTTGGTGACAGTTAAAACAAATTTTTGAACGGGGGATGAAAGGATTGTTGTGGGAGTTGAGCAAGAGGAAAATATGGTGAGATGGGGTAAGGATATGAAGGATGAGGGTATTGTGGGAGATATGACGTTTGTGGGTAGTATGAGGCCTGTGTTGTGTATGATAGGTGGGGTAAGGATGTGTTTGCTGTGGTGTGGGATTGGTGAGGACGTGTAACTGCTCAGGTGTAGGTATGGATGTGAATGCAGGTGTGTCTGTTGGCTGAGATGTTATTGTCATTCCTTACAGAGCTTGGAAACTGACAGCCTTTAGTTTTTCGCTCTGGGTCTCTCTCTTCTTTGTGATATTTTTATCATGTTCTATGGCAGATTCTATGAGTGTATCTATTGTGAATCCCCTCCAGCCAGGTTGTGAGGTCTGAACCCGAGTCTTTAAGTCGTCTTTCAGACCATCCATTAGTACCGTGACTATCATTCCCCTGTGGTGCTATCTTAAATATCTTCTATCCCAGTATACTGGTTGATAGCCTGCAGAGCCCGATCGCAATAATCTTCTGCAGTTTCACTCTCTTTTTGCTTAATGGTGAAAATTTTATTCCAGTTAACTACTACCGGAAAATATATACCCAAGTGAGTTACAATGCGGGAAACGTTACTTTGATTTACTTGGTCTGTTAAGGGAACGTCACCATCCAATACACAGTCCGTGATAAATTTTGTCATGTCGGTATTGCGTGGTAGACAGGCCCTTAACACCACACGCCAATCTTTATTAGTGGGCTCATGTGAACTACCCAAATTTCTCAAAAATCTTTGACATTTGGCTAGTTCCTTTTTGGGATCGGGGAAATCATTTATGATGGAATTTAGTTCTGCTCTTGTCCAAGAACAATGCATTACCACTTCCCTCGTGGGCACTATACCATTCGCATCTGCATTTCCATTCGGAACGGTTATTGTCCGAATGGGATGCAGACCGGCAGCGCTGCTACCTTTGACCTGATTACCTGGCTGGGGGTTTAATCTACTGCTGCTATGTATGGTATTAACAACTTCCTCTATGGGTGCAGAGGGTGTTAGCACTTCCCCTGCTGTTACCGATGAAGATGGCGGCACCACTCATGATTGTGGTGATGCAGCATCTATCATTTGCACAGCATGGGAAATGGCAGACATTACAATAGGCTCATCATCCACATCATAAACATTTTCCTTATGGTTGCTTAAGAGAGGGTACAAATTGCTTGTTACATTTTTATAGGTATTTTTGGTAACTGTACTTGCATCCTCCATCAACATAAGGTGGGGGAGGTGAGCATGAACTGCTGGCAATACTCCCCACAACATGACCTTGCTGCACATGCGCGCCATTTTGCAGCTCGCCCATATTGCAATTTAGCGTCATGGATGTATTCTCTGGCAATGCGCTTGCAACGCTAGTTTGCGTCGCTTGCACATTTTTAAGCCACGCATCCCTTTCATGCTGCCACAAATTTAAACATTCATAATATTTAACCTTTTTTTCTCGGGAGCACATCAGACTGATGTGATCCTGGACATTATCTAATACATTTTTATCAAAACTACCAATTCTGGGAAACGGTCTAACACTCTTCATCATCATTTTAAACCATACATCACAATACCTTATCGCATAAGTACCGTACTTAGTATGCATAATACAATGAGCCAATCCGATCGGTGCCTCCATTAGCAGCACATCATTGTCTAACATCTCTACTGTTTGCGCGGCTCCCATTCTGAGACAAAATCATACGCTTTTCAATAAAGATTTAAACTGGTGAAAGACACTCAAGATACTTTCACTTACCTGTGGACGATTTAAGTCGGCGGTACCCACACGCCTGGATAAGATTTGAAAAAGGCAACTTCCACACCCGGATAAGATTTAGTAAGGCAACTTCCACACCTATGGAAGTTTGTATGTCGGCTACTTCCACGCACCTCTCTATAACAAAGACAACATGTACACCTGCTACTGTGTCTAGAACTGTAAAGCTACTTACCAAGCGGCTAGACTAACCCTTGCACCTAGCCCTTAAGGATCATACGATACCCTTAACTGTAGGGAACAAGTTACCCCTACCAACACATACTCACTGTTACACACTTTTTCCTGCGCAGAAAAATACACGTTAACCCAGATATTGATAACAATTGAAAAATGTAAACCTCAACGTCTTTATTTAAACACGTTGCAGCACGACCGGAAGTATGTATACGCTATTGTGCGACCAGCCGCATACACAATAATGCGACTACCACACAACGTATGACAACTTTTTAGCTGCGTATGCAAAAGTGCGTCTTTGCTGTGCGCAAACCTGTGACTCAGCCGCGTACTCAATACTGCGGCACCCCTCTAAACGTTAGGTTCTATCAACAAAGGAAAACAAACTTTTTCCTCTCTTGTCCCTGGATTCTAGTCAGCTTCCTTGGCTCACACGGATATGGATAGCGATCTATCAGCACAAAGCAGTTGCAGGTAAACCCTGCATGTGGCCACTCCACCCTTTGCTGAAATATCGATAGCCGTATGTATCGTGTGAGCAGGTAAGTGACTTCACTACGAGCCCCCAACTAATGATACTGGATCAGAACCTCTATACACACCTTCCTATACCTTCTAATATCCTGCCTATACCTTCTAATATCCTGCCTATACCTTCTAAGGATGATGCTAATTTGCATACGCAGTCATACAGTAAATAAAGACTTAAGACCTGGAATCTGTGGTTCCAAAGTATTATTCAAGTAAAAGTACAGTCAGTTACACGCTATTGATCCAGACACAATTCGGCGCAAAGGAATTATACAGACCCAAGTACAGTATACATACGCAGCGCTTCCGGACCAGATGTTAGGCATCAGCAAGAAACCCCTCGTCTATCAGCATTCAGCACGAAGACTAAAAACCCAGTGTTGGAGCACACATATTTATCCCCCCAGGAATAGATAACACAATAGGGAAGTTTGTTGTTGATGCTATTGGTTCCCAAAGGGGATACATCTGTTACAGAGCATTTAACTGGCTGATTCAAATAGACACAACCCAACCTCCAACAACTGAGGGTCCCTAGATTCCCGCCACATGCAACATCCTAACAGTTATTCATATCATATACATTTTGTTGCTTGAAGTCACCTGCGGTCCATAAGTTGAGAATGCATGATGCGATCTCCCCACCGATAACACCGGAATACTGTGGAAAGAGTACGCATCAGTACAAAACCAAACATGGCTTACTTATCATGTATAAAACCTTAGTTACCAAACAATCTTTATTTCATAGCATTTATACTAAATGAACAAACTTAAATCTTATACCTTAAAGCTTATGAAACCATGTATGTGAATATGTAATGTGTGAGTATGCGGGGTTTGATATGAAGACGCTAGTTAACTTGGTGCAGATGCATGCGCATTTAGCTACTAAACTGTGTATTCATATAGGATCTTATGCATTCGCTAATATGCGACTAGTTAACAGCGCAATTGTGCGTATTACTGTGTATATGAGAAATGATGAAAGATGCAATCGCATGGTGCTAATAGTAATCTCGCCATATGTACTTAAATGTGAGTTTATCTAAAATGGCGCTTGGGCGGCCATTCACAAAATGGCGTCTTGCGATTTCATTTCCAAGATGGCGTCTTGCGACCAGTCGCAAGATGGCATCGCCGCGATTCAATTTTAAATTGATATTGTCTCAGCCAATTTCCCAGCTTTGACAGGCGCAAAGCTGTAGGGGTGTGGCCAGCCAGGGGTCTAGCTAGCTACCAGAGGAGCATAAGTAAAACAAAAAAAACTGCACAGGTCCAGAGCCAAATTAAAATAATAATACTGTAAATAATACAGAGAACATCATAGTAACCACTTTAGATTGCAGAGAACATCACTCCTAATTCTTCTAGATCTCTCTGCTGCTTTTGACACTGTTGACCACTCTCTTCTCAAACAAACACTACAATCCCTAGGTCTTAAGGACAAAGGCCTTTCTTGGTTCTCTTCCTACCTATCTGATCGCTCTTTTACTGTTCGTTTTTCTGATTCTGCCTCTTCGCTACCTCTATCAGTTGAAGTACAGCAAGGCTCTGTCTTAGGTCCTCTGCTATTCCCAATCTATACCACCTCTCTTGGCAAACTAATCCGCTCTTTTGGATTTCAGTACCATCTGTATGCGGATTATACTCAAATCTACCTATCCTCCCCGGATTTATCACCATCTGTATTGGTCCGTGTCACCATCTGTATTGGTCCGTGTCACTTTCTGCCATTTCATCTTGGATGTAATTTCGCCACCTGAAACTTAATATTTCTAAAACAGAATTAATTATATTTCCACCAGCCAATAACAATTACCAACCTGATCTCTCAATCTCTGTTGATAACTCGACAATCCACCCTGCCCCACAAGCTCGCTGCCTAGGTGTCATACTTGACTCCGAACTGTCCTTTGTTTCCCACATTCATTCTATCTCAAAATCATGTTACATACATCTAAAAAACATATCCAAAATTCGACCATATCTCACACAAGACACTGCTAAAACTCTAATCCATGCACTCATTATTTCCTGCATTGGCTATTGCAATAGTCTCCTTACTGGCCTTCCCAAAAACAGGCTATCGCCATTACAATCCATTATGAATGCAGCTGCGAGGCTTATCTTCCTTGCCAAACATTCATCGTCTGTTGCACCACTCTGTCAGTCCCTCCAATGGCTGCCGGTTTTCTACCGTGTTCAATATAAAATACTTTTACTTACACATAAGGCTATTAACCAAACCACACCAACATACATCTCTTCACTCATTTCAAAATATCTCCCAACCCAACCTCTCCGCTCAGCACAAGATCTGCGTCTCTCATCCCCACGCATTACTTGCTCCCACTCACGGTTACAGGACTTTATTCAGGCTGCACCCACTCTATGGAATGCCTTACCACGCACAATAAGACTTTCCTCTAGTCTCCAATCCTTCAAGCGTTCCCTGAAAACTCACCTCTTCAGGCAAGCTTATCAGATTCCAGAACTGCCCACATAGCACATAACCTTCATAGCTTCCATATCTAATTACATCCCCTTTCACAGTCCGCACATAATCTCACACATTGTCTTTCTTTCACATACTCCTGACATTTGTCCGACACTCCTGTGTGACTGGATCATGCAGCCCACAAAGAAACTCTCCATTCTGGCTGGACCAGAACTGCAATATATAGCACCTATCCTTGTGTATCAATGCCTATTTCCCTATAGATTGTAAGCTTACGAGCAGGGCCTTCCTACCTATATATCTGTGTGCTATTACCCAGTTTATTTATAATTCCAATTGTAAAGCGCAACTGAATATGCTGCGCTATATAAGAAACTGTTCATAACTAAATAAATAAATAAAACATCGCCCTGACTACCATATAATGCAGAGTATACTGCAATTCACCATATAATACAGAGTGCTGCAGTGCCCACCATATATTGCAGAGTGTCACAGGGCCCGCCATATAATGCAGAGTGTCGCAGTGGCCGCCATGTATGAGAT